>OX336389.2:296122402-298522402 GCA_946902985.2 Meconema thalassinum
TATATTGATATTAGGGTAAAAAAATATAGACAGCATTTATTAACAGTTGGCAGCCCTGATTGCTCTTAACAATACTTACAGTCATATCTGTTATGGTACACAGAGCACATACGAAATTTGGTTGAAATCGAACTGATAGTATAGAAGTTACATGTATTTAAAAATTGGTCATATCAGCAGGCTTATAATCATGTTGGTAGAACTGACGTATATAAGTTACTCCAAATTAATCTAAAATGTCAGGATATACGTGTGCATAGTTTAAAGCTGTTGGCTTGCATACTTTCTGATATATCGGTATTTGGAAAAAAAATAGAGAGAGCAATTATTAACAGTTGGCAGCCCTGGTGGCTCTTAAGAATAGACTCAATCATATCTGTTTATGTACAGATATTACATATAAAATTTGGTTGAAATCCAATTGATGGTGTAGAAGTTATATGCATTTAAACATTGGACCTATCAGAAGGCTTAAAATTATTTTGGCAACACTGTCATCGTTGGCCTCCTGAAAATTAAACTGAAATAGTATTATCTGCATGTGTACCAATTTTGGAATAGCTCCCATGCATACCTTGCGAGATATCCAACATGGAGCTTCAAATTTCTAGTGCGTTTTTTCAGCAGTTGGTAGCACTGACATCATTTTCAAATATGGACGTGAGATATTCCGGTGCACATCTTTACTCGTACTAAATTTGGTTTTGATTGCTGCAGCCGTTTAGGAGTTGATAGGGGGGCGACACACACACAGCCAGACAGACAGACAGGACAGACAGACAGGCAGACAGACACACATTTTCCCGGAACGATCTCATAAGTCTATTTTTTCCTCATTTTTGCAAAATGTGAAAAGAAGGCTAAAAATGATTAGAAAGAGGAGTAAGTGAAATAAAAGACACTGCTAGGGCTTACATCTCATTGACTGTTAGAAATGTAGAGACCAGTAGTGTCGTCTTTTATCCCATAGCGCCGTAGGAAAATAAACCGAACATTTTGGAAAACTTCGGCAGTCCCGAGCTCCTGAGGTAGCAATAGAATCATTTATGGCCAAATAGCGCTCAACGATAAGTTTCGGAATAAATTACGGTAAATTTGAAAGCACCAATGCTTTTTGCAGCTGATAACCTCAATGTATTGCACCAACACCATTGCACTTATACAGATGCATAATATGTTCATGATGATAAGTGTTTTAAGGGGCAAAATAAATCTTTTTGCACTAATTACTCCCCGTGACTGCAATTCATAAGCACCGCAGGATTTAACTATTTTCGCAATTCTGCACCAGAATACTGGTAGGGGCGACGTGATGCAGCCCGAATTGCCAGTCAACAATAGACTTATTACAATACTTTTACAGATACACTACTACGGACATGAATGATTCTAGGGCCTTAATACATGGTTTTCAAGTTCAGTTTGTTCGTTATTCTAAATGTAGAGTATGGAGAGCGTTGTCCAAAATATCAAGTGGGCAGTGTCACCCGCAGGGTTCCAAAGGGTAAGTGTACAAAATGTGATTCAGATCGGTCAAACGGTGTAGATTTGTGCCAATGGACCTAAATGCAGGGAATGGAGTGGTCTGTTCGAAATTTCAAGCAGACAGGGTCACCCGCAGGGTTCCAAAGTGTAAGTATGTGAAATTTGCTTCAGATCGGTGAAACGGTGTAGATTTGTGCCAAAGGGCCTAAATGCAGGGAATGAAGTGGTCTGTCTGAAATTTCATGCTGACAGTGTTACTCGCGGGGTTCCAAAGGGTAAGTATACAAATTTTGGTCCAGATCGGTGAAACGGTTTAGATTTGTGCCAAAGGGCCTAAATGCAGGGAATGGAGTGGTTTGTCCGAAATTTCATGCAGACAGTGTTCCTCGTAGGGTTCCAAAGGGTAAGTATACAAATTTTGTTTCAGATTGCTGAAACGGTGTAGATTTGTGCGGAAGGGCATAATTGCGGGGAATGGAGTGGTCTGTTCGAAATTTAAAGTGGAAAGTGATACCCGCAGTGTTCCAAAGGGTAAGTATACACATTTTGGTTCAGACCGGTGAAAGGGTGTATATTTGTGCCAAAGGGCCTAAATGCAGGGAATTGAGTGGACTGTCCGAAATTTCATGTAGACTGTGTTACTCGCAGGGTTTCAAAGGGTAAGTATAAGGTGCGTTCAAAAAGTAACGAGCCGGAGGCATAATTACAGAAACCAGTACCTGTATGTTAGAAGTATTGGCCCTGGTCCCGCTGTGACACGAGGCGGTGAATGGCTGTCTCATAAAATTCCCTGGGCTCCGATTTGAACCAGTTCCGCACGTACAGCTAGACGTCGACGTGCGAGGTGAATCGTTGGCCCCGCAGAGCCCTTTTCAGGGGACCAAACATGGCGTATTCACAGGGAGGGAGGTCAGGACTGTATGGAGTGTGGCCGAGAACCTCCCTTTTGAATTTCTGCACGAGTGCCGTGACTGTGTTGGCCGTATGAGGTTGTGCATTGTCGTGGAGCAGAATGACCCCACGGGTGAGATTGCCTGGTCGTTTTGTTTTGATCGCTTGGCGAAGGGTGGTCAAGGTTTGCGAGTAACGCTGGGCATTCACTGTTGTCCCGTGCGGCATGAAGTGTATCAGAAGGGGGCCATCTTGTTCAAAGAAGGAACGTCAGCATTACCTATCCTGCACTCGTGTGCATGGCCTTGCCATTTTTGGGTGGTGGTGACCCTGGATGCTTCCACTGGAGGCTTCGTCGTTTCGATTCTTGTTCGAAGTGATGACACCACGACTCATCTCCAGCCACCATTCGTGCCAGGAACCCATTCCCTTCCCTCGCATAGCACTGCAGATGACCAAGACAGTGGGCCATTCGACATGCTTCCTGGTGAGGTTGAAGACTGTGGGGCACCCATTGGGCACACACTTTGCGCATGTGCAGTCGTTCCTTCATGATGGTGTGCACACTTCCGACGCTCAATCCGACCACGGCGGCTATGGCGTTCACTGTCACTCGGCGGTCCTGGGTAATGTGTGCATCAACCAGCTGGACGTTGTCATCGGTAATGCAGGGGGGGGGGTGCCCCAGACCGGGCATCATCGGCTAACGACACCCGTCCTTCCCTGAAGCGCTTGTGCTACGCCTTGACCCTTCCAAGGGACATGCAGTGTTCGCCGTACACTTGTGACATTCGGCGATGAATGTCCGTTCCCCCTACTCCTTCCGCTGTCAGAAACCGAACAACACCTCTTTGCTCTTCGGTTGACGCCTCCATGTCACTATTTGCAAGGCGACTGGCAGCGTTGGACGACTGATGGATGCTGCTGCTCGCTTTGTATCGTCACGTGACGTGCACGCGTGCCCTCTAGCGACGGGCTGTGACCTTTCACGCTCTGGTCGGAACCACACCTCGTTACACACGCCACGATTAACCGATGTAGTCACTGGTTTGCGCATTCCAGCCTCCGGCTCGTTACTGTTTGAACGCACCTTATATACAAATTTTGGTTCAGATCGGTGAAACGGTGTAGATTTGTGCCAAAGGGCATAAATGCAGCGAATGAAGTGGTCTGTCCGAAATTTTATGTAAACAGTGTTACTCGTAGGGTTCCAAAGGCTAAGTATACACATTTTGGTTCAGATCGGTGAAAAGGTGTAGATTTGTGGCAAAGGGCCTAAATGCAGGGAATGGACCGGTCTGGCATGAATTTCATGCAGACAGTGGTACTCGCAGGGTTCCAAAGGGTATGTATACAAATTTTGGTTCTGATCGGTGAAACAGTGTAGATTTGTGCCAAAGGGCCTAAATGCAGGAATGGAGTGGTCTGTACGAAATTTAACATAGCCCTACTATTCCTCTTGAATCTGGCTATCATATAAAAAAAGAATTTTTCGAATCCGTCTGGTAGTTCCAGAGATTAGAAGTTTAAACACACAAACAAACACACAAACTCTTCAGCTTTATTATATTAGTATAGATTTCGGGGTAGACGCGCAGTGCATTTCCAATACACGGATGTTAATCGCAGGCCACCAGTGGTCAAAGGTTGGTACAAATGAAGTCTGGCAATTTGATATGGTTTCCCTTGCCATAGGTAATAACCAATTGCAACGTCAATCTTCTTAAGCACAATTTGGGGGTGGGGGAGGAGGATTTGTGCCCTGTACCAAACTTTACTGAGGATGAAAGAATTGAGGGTCCCTACTTTTTGAAGAATACCGTTCTGAGATTACGGGTGGCTTGTTCTAAGATGATCACACGGGTTGTGTTCAGTATGCGAAAGAAGAATGGTTGAAAGAGAAATGTGCAGGTATAGAAAATTGTCTGAAATTAGGAAAAGTAGACACAGCTTATCGAAGGAATAAGAATAGGCTACTTTTTGGGAAATGAAGACTAAGTGCTGAAATATTAAGGACACAGATGGAAAGCCTCTAACAGATAACGAAGAAAAGGTTGAGAGATGGAAAGCTTACATAGAGTGTTTGTATAAGGGAAAGGAGATTAAGAATAATGTAAAGGAAAGGGAAGAGAAAATTGATGAGGATGTGAAAGGAGATTTAATATTGAGATCGGAATTTGACAGAGCATTGGAACAAAGCACAAGGCATAGATGATATACTGATTGAGTTGCTTCGCTGCATGGGAAATGAAGGTCTGATCAGGTTATTTCACTTGGTGTGTAGGATTTATGAGACAGGTGAGGTACCCTCTGATTTCAAAAGAAAGTGGGAGCTGTCATATGTGAATATTACCGTACAATCAGCTTGACTACTCATGCTTCAAATATCCTGTCTAGAATAATTTACAAGGGGATGGAAAGTCAGAGAGAAACGGAGTTGGGTGAAGACCACTTTGGTTTCAGGAGAAATATAGGATCAAGGGAAGCTGTACTAAGTCTTAGGGTGATTTTGGAAGGTAGAATAAGGAAAGATAAGAGAACGTTCTTTGCATTTTTAGACTTAGAAAAGGCTTTTGATAACGTTGGTTAGACTAAATTGTTTGACATTTTGAAACCGATTGGAATAAAGTACAGGGATAGGAGGGCGATATACAATCTATACAGAAACCAAACAGCAGCCATTCGAGCTGAAGGATATGAGAGAGATGCTGGTATTCAGAAAGGTGTAAGGCAAGGCTGCAACTTATCACCCATACTTTTGAATCATTACATTGAACAAGCAATGAAGGAAATTGGAGAAAAAAAAATTATTGGGAGTGAAGATTCAAGGATAAATAATTTCAATTCATAGATTTGCTGATGACATCGTCATCTTGGCCGACACATCTGAGGATTTTAATGAGTTATTGATTGGTATGGACTCCTTCATGAGGAAGGAATTCATGATGAAAATTAATAAATGTAAAACAACATTATTGGAATGCAGCCGAAATAAATCAGAAACCTCTATGAACATCAAATTGGCAGGTGAAAAGCTAAAGGAGGTAGGAGACTTCTGTTACTTGGGAAGCAATATAACCAGTGATGGACGAAGCAAAGAGGATGTAAAAAGTAGGTTGGCTCAGGCAAGGAAAGCATTTCTACAGAAAAGGAATCTGTTGACATCGAATAATATAGATTTAGGTATTAGAAAGTCATTTTTGAAAGCCTTTGTCTGGAGCATGGCATTCAGTGGAAGTGAAACTTGAACTATTGGTGCAGGAGAAAAGCGGAGAAATGAAGCGTTTGAAATGTGGTGTTACAGGAAAATTATAAAGATCAGGTGGAAATATAGGGTTACAAATGAAGAGGTATTAAGACGAGTGGGGGAGTAGAGATGTTTCTAGTGACTGCTAATGAAGGGAAGAGACAGGTTGGTAGGACACCTACTAAGACACCCAGGAATAGCAAGGTTAGTTATGGAAGGAAGGGTCTAGGACAAGAACTGTTGGGGAAGACCAAGGTTAGTACATGTTAAACAGATTGCCTAGGATGTAGGGTGTGGTGCTATGTAGAGATGAGACGATTAACTCAGGACAGGGAGGCCGTATCAAACTAGTCAAAAGACTGAAGGATCAAACAACAACATTCGTACCATTTCAGATTATATTAAAGCCGTTTAAGGACGTTTGAGTTTATTTTCAACAAGAAGATCCAAGAGATCGCCGTGACAAAACGAGCCTATCTTAGAAGAGCAACTACTGCCGGATTAGTTTAATTAGTTTAATATTAATTGACGCAAGTTCCTGGCCAGGTGTACAGGCATGACAGAATGATTGAACAAAGCGTTCGTAAAAGTTGAAATAGGAAATACACTATTGACGAGGTTGTATAGGTGGGCAATTAACGCTGATCTAGGCAGCCTTCTCTGGGCTCAGTGTACATATTTTAACTCCGTGCCCAAAGGTTAAATTTCCGGGTGTGAAAGGAGATTTAACTCTGGCCTGAGGGTCCACACGGGCTACACTCATCCTCATGTGTCAAACATGATAGTAAGTGGGTTTGAGTCCCACCTCAGGCATCCTATACGTGATATTCCCAAGTTTCCTGCTTCTTCTCCTTCCCTCGAATTGGCCTACTTAGGAACACGCCTATTTTACTTGAGGGTCTTGATCTTCGCCCAGTATTGACGCATTTTCTGCCAGTGTAACTCCTTTCTTTCAATAGTCCAGGGAGTACACTTCATTCAAGGTTACTCCTGAAAACCATGGAATTCCTTCAAAGCATACCCCTCAGCCTTGTCTGTCATGCAGATCTGATATTTACAGTTCGTTAATATCCTTCTCAGTTTCTGTCAACCACGTGCCAGAAACTGAGCAAACGATTGGTCAATCATGTGGGAGGTAATCTTGATATATGGCCATAAAAGGCTGTTCTATTATTCCTTGCAACATCTGAGAGTTTATATGTTCGTAGAGCTCGGAGTTATGTCACCTACGAAATTCTTCATCTACTTTTACAAGACCGAGGATCTTCCGGGAAGTTCTCCTCTCTCAAAGTTCCATCTTCTCTGTCAGATCACTTCGGTTTAAAGAAAGAAACTCCATGGCATATAACGCTTCTGGCCTTTTGACTGACTTATAATGTTTCAATTTCAAGTTACGAGATAAGCACTTCTTGTTGTCAGTGTTCTCCGTCAACCAGTAGGCCATTTCTAATTCATTGACTCCCATGGATAATGCTGCCCTTTCAGATAAGTTGGCTTCAATCCATTCTCCGAGATACTTTAATTTCTCAGTCCTCTTTAACTCTCCCCGCGCCAAGAGCATCTCACTGCTAGGTTCTTTTATGTTAGTGAAGAACTCTGGTTTATCCAGCGACACTTGAAGACCTACTTTGGCTGCCTGTCTCCTGCAAATTCAGGGACATTTCCTAACTTAAGGCCAAGACTGCCTACATCCATGCTTACTCTCAATTAAAAGTGCATATAGTAATACAGAAAACTCAATAGCACAGTATATCACAAATTCTACACACTCACAGCCTAAAACACGGGACTGATATCTTTAATGACCAAGCCCCTAAATAAAACATTTCTGATCTTGAGCAATGATGCAGAACACATTGTATGTAATTATTTTGTAATATTAAATGAAATGGTTTAATTGAACCAGGTGTGCTCCCTTCATTAACACAAATTACCAGTCGTTCTCCGATATTAATGGCATTGCTGGCATAACGAGTGATAAAGGTAATTTCATCACTTTGATGACATTTTCAAAAGCAAATGTGGAATTTCCAGTAATTATTGTTAAATCACATGATTGACGGGGAGCTCCTGATATACTGTAATTAGCGTGGGGAAGCTCAGAACGAATTCTAGAACCATAACCTGCGTGACACTACACGAGATGTTTTGTACTGATAACATCTCATTCATCTGAATTGGAAATAACTACCTTACATATAATACTGTCTCTGTCGGTTGGGTAGTCAGCTCGGAGCCTGGTCAAATCTTCAATTAGTACCACCGTAGGTTATGTGAGTAGAAACCCACAAAAACCCATGGGAGCGCTATATTGAGGCTTACTAGGCAAGTTGAGGAGTGAGGTAGTTTGCTATCCCTTTCCTCACTGAGCCAGTGCAGCAGTACTAACCCTACGAGTAGAACCTCAGAAGAAACTTATACTTTACTTATAAAGTTACTAGTCCCTCTAAACTAATACTAGAGTGAAACGGTGTGAGATAGAAAACAAACAGAATAATACGTAAAATATGTGTTTGAATGCGTATCTAATTGGACAAGTTATTAACTTCATTGCTGGTCCAGAGCTATATTCCAGTAGTAACTAATTGTTTTGGGTACTTTATGTCGTTCATCATATAGAAGAGTGAGTCAAAATTCGAAACTAAAACGTAGTCATTTTAAAATACAACTAAAATTAGATTAAATTAACTTTCATACCAGTCGTTTATACGTTTGGGCTGTAGGTGTAATAATAATACTCATTGATCAAATGTCTTTCGAGTTTCGCGACAGCTGGTGATAGTGAATTCTGCTCTCCATTCAAATCACGCTTGCTGGAGCAAGCACAGGGTGTTGTACTGTATAGTTCTCTCAATCTCGTAAATGAGTGGTGCGGCGACTCAAACGTTAAGCAGTACCAATCGCCAAAAATAACCATTGTTCGCTGCTGACTAAAAGCTGATGGTTCTTGATCAATAGCGTGCTTGCTTTGTCAGTCCACGTGGAGTCCAAAGTACAATCATGGCTTCCAGCTTGCATGTCAGTTCTCCAGTGTTGCTCAGTTGCACGCAGTTCAGTCCAGTCTCGCTAATTGCTCTCAGTGGATACGATGGGGAATTGACAACGCTGTGCCTCGAGCTGGAGAAGCCCACGCTCCACGCAGACAAGGAATGTAAACATAGCCGTCATTTAGGTTCTAAAAGCGAGCCAGTAGTAAATGAAGAAAATAAGAAAAGTATACGGTGTGTGAAACAGATAAGCTGGTATTAGAGAGAGAGAGAGAGTTGTCTTTTAGATATTAATAGTAAACTTCTCGGTAAAATTGTAAACTTCTAAACCCGAGCCTAAGTAGTAATTTGCAGAAGTAGGCAACTAAAGGATGAAATTGTCGCGAGAATCATTCAAATCGACCGGCTGGAAAGTCAGTCGTCTCCTTAATACATTAAGATTTTAAATAGAGCATATATGGAAATAAATCGTCATTTAGGGAATTATTTACAGAAGTACGCAATAAATTCATCCGATTGCACAAATAAATATTACAATCTATCACCTAGAAAAGCCAGTAATTGTCGGCCGAATGTTTGAAAGTTTATAGATAGGCTAACGAAATCACGTTTGTTACTTCTCCCATTTCATAATCGTATTCAGTTGACCTCTTGAATCCGAAGAATGCAAATGAGCACAGGGAATAGGTTTATAGGTATATCAACTTGCAGTTTAAAATGGAATATTTCCTAAATTAAAATCCAAGTAGCGTAACCTAGTGCATTATGTCACGTCCGAGAGTACAATGGGAAGTGCCAAGTCAAGAGATTTAAGGTTTGACTAGTTGAAACCCGTCAAAACATGACGGTCATTGGGAAAATATTTACGGAAGGATTTTCTTATATGCATTATTTGTATGATTACAGAGAAAGACGACTTTGCAACATATAACTGCCCATGACTGAAAACTTGATGAGGCAAATAGTGACCTACACGTTCCATAGCTTCCCCTTGAGCTTTATTGATTGTGATTAATTATGCCAAGCGATTGGAAATTGGTGGCTCTTAAAAGAAAATGGGAGTATTTTTATGGCATATTTATATTGGATTTTTAAAGTGGCTTCGTATTTTGTCCGATTTCTCACTTTATTGCGTCAATTTGCAGTTAACATACGACCGGACAATGTTCCTTTTCGTCGAACGGGGTTTTATAGTAGTATTTCTCCCAAAATTAACGTCTTATTCGATAACACTATAGTGCCCTGCATCAATGGAGCTGCTAAATATTAAATGCCAAATAATACTCCCCTTGCAAAAACAACAGTGTGGTTAGACTCATTGTTATGTACTCTAAACAAATAAAAACAATGAACAATTGGCTTATACAATGAAGTTCAACATGATCAGTGTATTCACCGTTCAGAGACTTTCATACTAAGTTGGTTGCTGAGGAGAACGCGCTGAGGCTGATCGCCAATAATAAAATCCTTAAAATTATCCTTGTCAGCAACAATGTTTGCAATAGTTTGCAAATGAAGCTCAGGGCGATGTTCTTCATTTTGATATAAACAGCAAGAAACTTCTCGAAATAAGGAATTTCTATCGCCTGTTATAGGTTCAATCCTTTGGGTTTCTTTAACAGCAAACTATGCAGGGGAGCATAGAATCACTTCACCAATTACAGGATGAGCACTGACTCTTTGCCAGCCACCGTAAAGGAGGCAGTTTTAGAATTATATGTCCAGTGCATGTCGAAAAACGCATTAACATAGGGAAGCCCACTATTAAGTATATTCTTGGCCATCGCCCCAGAGATCCGGATTCATTTCCCTGCTCTGCCAAGAAATTTAATTCTGGCCTGAGGGCTGGAACGGGACGCACTCAGCCTCGTGAGGTAAAACTGAGGAGAGGTAGGATCGATTCCAACCTTAACTATCTTGGATGTGTTTCTCTTCGGTTTCCCACTTCCACTCCAGGCAAATACCGGGATGGTTCCTTAAGTAAGGCCTCGGCGTTCTCCTTCCTAATTCTCACGTTAATTACAGATACACGCATTAATACAACCATCACAATAACACAGGTCGGTAACATATTATTTTTCTCTTAAAGACACTCTGCAAATCTACAGGCCAAGAGCTTTTGTCAGAGTGCTTTACGAAGTCGAAACATGATGGTCAATGGTAATATAATTACCGAAGGATTTCCTTCTATACGACATTCTTTGTACGACTACTTTTTGGCACTGTTGAAACTTTAAGGGCGTCGAAAGATCGCACTCTTGACATTGCAACATATAACTGGCCATGACTGAAAACTTGCTGAGGTAAATATAGACCTACACGTTCGAGAGTTTCCCCTTGAGCTTTATTAATTGTGATACAGAATGCCAAGCGAATTGGAAATTGACGTCTCTTAAAAGAAAATGGAAGGGTTTTGTCGGATGGTGTTAAATCAACTCGAGGGATTAGAGCTCTCTGCCCAATATTATCTCCGCTGATTATTTCCAAATCTAAGCAATTTTCATACATATTCTTTACAAATAATCTGGTTCCGTTCAGGAGCCCTTGGGAAACGTTCAGATTTCTGAGGAGCATAACTATGGCTCCAACTTTTAGAGTAAGAATATGTGGAGGCAAACCACTTAATTCCAAGGAATTCAAGAATTCTGTAGGAAATTGAAGTAGCTGGCTTTCATCTTCAGTAATTAATCTGTTAACGCTGGTGTATGTTTTTAAACTACCGGGTATAAGTTCGATGATGACTTTCAAATTAATTTCATTACAGTGTTCATTTTTTGGTGTTAGAATGCATACTTTCGAGAAATTGATTATATCTTTCGTAGAAATGAATGTTTCGCCGTAAATCTCAGTCACGATGTCATCATGCGCTAAAATTCTGGGTGGTAGTTCAATAACATTTGATTCCTCACCATCTACAGAGGGGTAGTCACCGTTACCAATTTGTAACAAAAAATCAGAAAATTCAATTTCTTCTGGTTTCAACCGCATGTTTTTATATAAGCAGCGTATTTTGAAGGGCCAGAGAGGAGAGTATTTAATACAGTTTTGATTAATTGTTTGGCGAGAAGCGTGCGGAACAACAGGCAAAACCTGCCTAAAGTCTCCTCCAAGAACAGTAATTTTCCCACCAAATGGAATGTCATTACCCATAATATCTTTTAGAAGACGATTCACACACATTAATGAATGAATATTTGCCATTGGGGCTTCATCCCATATTATGAGCCGTGCTAATCGAATATCGTCAGCTGCTTTGGAATTTAATTTTAATCCAGACACTGAACTCTCATTTAAATTTAGAGGAATTTTGAATGTACTGTGTACTGTTCGACCGTTGGTAGCAAAACAGCGGCTATTCCGGTCCATGCTACTGATATAACATGAAGCCCTAAACTCCAGAACTTTTGTATTAAGCATCGGTAAATAAATGTTTTTCCTGTGCCCCCAGCACCGTCAATAAAGAATGCGTTCGTGACAGTTGTGTTGTTATTTTGAAGAACGCTAGTGATTTCATTAATAATTGAAAGTGCTTCCTGGTTTGCTAAGGACATCAGGTCAGCCAAATCAAAAGGGAACACTGGCTCATTAGTAGTTTGATCGTTTGAGTGTGTGTCAGTACCAACAGGCAAGTTAAATGTTGGCAGAGAGAAACCATGCAATTGCAGAGTTTTATTAATATCTCTGAGAGATAGTTGATAAGCTGTATTTTCATCTTCAGACTTTAAATAATCTTCACAGAGAGAGTTTTTGTGCATGTCCCATAAGTGACTGGCATTGCAAGGTTGATGAAATATGCATATGTAGGCGAATAACTGTCTCAGTTGAAAGGGCATTTGGAAAACCGATGCTTCCATCAAACAGTGTTGCCATTCTGAATCATCGATAAGCAAACCAAGTTTAATTGCCATATCCTTATATGTTGGGCAGGTAACACCTTGGTATGTTCGGAGATCCTCAAAGCTTGTGGCACCTACTATGTGAAGTAAAAGTAAGCGCAGATGGTATCTTTCTGATTCAGATGGAGAAACATTGTACATCCGACCTATTACCTTTTCGAATCTAAGTCGTTTTTTCCAAATGCATTTGCATTTATCCCATACATAATGAACTGGCGTTTCAGGATAAATATATGCACTCTTAGTTGTTGGATTTTGGTTCAGCTGAAACCATGCAGTGAGTTGTGTACTTTTCAACTGAGCCCGTATTAATGCTTTGGGAGCATCATCGGCATGAAAAAATACATCTTGTTGGTCTGGTAAATGGACAGGTAATCAGGCAACAATGTGGGACTGTTCGTGCATGTTGTAACCAAAAATCCTGTATGCAGCCTCACTTGACCCAACATATCTAGCATTCAAATACATAGAATCTTCGTCATGATGTAGCATTCCATCGTTTGCCGTGATTTTCAAGTTAGCGCAATCATGCCCCTTATAAACATATTTATGTATGTATTTGATGCTGTGTACACTTGCACAGATTTCGACGTTAATATGGGCCTGAAAGTACATCAATAGATATCGATTGTATGGAACAATGAAGCGATTGTCGATTTCAACATTGGTGCCTTGTACTCGTTTAGTATATGATCTTCCATTCTGTCGCCTACGGTAAAGTGGATAACCGTTCACATTCTCTTTAGTTTCTGGCACAAAGTCTTTGGAAAACCCTTCTTACATCTTCCATCCTTCATGCAAATTGAATTGGGATTCAGAAGGCCGCAAGGTCCATGTACCATGTGTGTCTTTACTAAGTTGTACAATGTTGTATTGGAAGGATCTGGTATTTCTGCAGAAACTGTCATATCAATATCATAGATTTCTCGTAATTTACAACTATCTCGAAGACAAACCAGTAAGTGTATATGAGGTAAACCTCGCTTCTGGAACTCAACCGTGTATAAGAAAGTTTGTACCTCGCCAAAAATTTGCTTTTGATTTATTAAACGCAAGAGTTCCTTCACTTTCGCATGAAAAACGCGAACAACGACATCAGGTCTATTGTTTGCATTTTCATAAGGTTGGAGGCTAGTAGTAATTTCAGGCCATGAAGGGTTGCAAGTGAAAGTTATGAAGAGGTCGGGGGCTTGCCAAATTTTCTCACAATTGCCATTGCATCCTGATAATTTTGCAACATATTTCGGGGACTACCAATAAAAGTAGAAGGCAAAATAACTATGCGACCAGCTCTTAAACTTTCATTTTCAGCTCTAAAGTGTAAAGCATCAGCAAGACCAACGTAGGTATCGACACGCAATTTCGTTTGTTGATTGCGAATATATTTTAGTCTATCACCTTCTATTCGACAATAATAGTCAACTATTAATTGTTGGGTAAGTTTACCTGCATTAAGTAAAGGGTTGAAACCTCCTGCGGGAGGACAACCTCGAATCGGCAGCCTATACAAAATATATTCACGCATTGTCATATTTTGCCTAACGTTCGTCTTACGGTTCCCTCCTGTTGGCAGTGAAATATGCCACCCTGTTTCTCCGCAAGGCCAGATTAAAACGTAAGTTAATGGATCACAATGCATGCTGTCAACATCAATTTCCTTTGAAACTCCCTGATAAGAAAATACGGCTATGTGGCGGTGTGAAGCCGGAGCGCCGTCAGTTGTTTCAAAAATAGCTGCAATCTCTGAGGAAGCTGGGTTATTGTAACGTCTAGGATCTTCTTGAGGTTCATGGTAAAAGCGCATGACCAAATCTAACGGTTGACGTTTTTCTCTTAAAGCCAGTTCATTTTCTTCGCATATTTTTGAATGCATTGTCTTATACAGTTGAATGTAAGGGTTATGCTCTTGCAAAATATTATTTAGAATATGAAGTGTACCCTCCCTGATGCAAGAATTCGCTCGATTTGCTAATCTGATTTGATTAGCTTCTGAGCAGTCTAATACATACAATTGGCCGTAACAACTGTCGCTTATATTTTTGGAATATATGGAAGAAATGCGATGATGTACAATTCCTGAAATTTTAAAACAATATGGACCGTGTTCAGGTGGTACGGTAACATTGGCACCAAAGGAAACGAAGGACATAGAATTGTTGTACTGCCGAATATTCTCTCTGAAGTTCCTTGAGGTATCATCATTTCCAGTGAAAAATGGTTTAAGCCTGTCAAGTATTTTATATTCCGGCAGATTAATTTTACCATTGCAACAGCAAAGGCCGAAGTAACCAAGCGTAGTTTTTTCGCAAGAGAAGGACAATGCAGAACAATGATTACATTCGTTCGTCAAGGACCCAACGCTGTACGGCATAATATCTGGCATTGTTTCTGAAATGGCAGATTTATAATTTATATTAAAAGTGGTTTCGCCTTTTCTCCGATTTCTCATTGTTTTGCGTCTATTTGTAGTTTCCACACGACCGGTTAATGTTCTTTTTCGTCGAATGCGTCTATTTACAGTAGGATTTATCCCCAAATTAATGTCGTATTCGATCACACTATAGTGTCCTGCATCAACGGAGCCGCTAAACAATAAATGACAAATAACACTTCCATTGCCATAATCTACAACGTGGTTAGTCTCATCGTTATGCACTCTAAACAAATAATCATTAAACAATTGGCTTATACCATGGAGTTCAACATGACCACCATATTCACCGTTCAGAGACATAAGATTTTCATACTCAAGTTGGTTGTTGAGGGGAAGGCGATAAGACTCATCGCCAATAATAAAATCCTTATAAATATTCCAGTCAGCAACAATTTTTGTAACAGTTTGCAAACGCAACTCGCTATGACGTTCTTCGTTTCGATACAAACAGTACGAAACTGCTCTAAATAAGCAATTTCCGTCACCTGTTATTGGTACAATTCTTCGGATATCCATGACAGTAAATTATGAAGAGGAGCATAGAACCACTTCGCCAGTCACCTTAATAATGGAGCCAGTTTTACAATTACATTTCCTGTACGTGTCAAGAGTCGTATTTACACAGGGAAGCCCACTCTTAAAGCTGGCAATGAATTATCGAGACAAACCGGCCCAGTAATTCTGCGTAGTCACTTTCTAGTATGCCGTAGTTATGGTATATACAATGAAAGGTTTAACAATTCGTAGAAGCTGCGATATGTATTCTCGACAGAAAACGACTCACCACCAAAGACTATAACAGACCACCAAAGACTATATAACAGAAAGATCGGAAACACAATACAAATGGCGGTTCCAACATTCGACTGCAGCGGCATCTGCTACTGAAATATAGAAGTTAATTTGGATAACAATCTAATCAAAAGTAGGCCTACATTTTGTAATACCGGTATCAGAATTTCAACGTAGGCCTACTGTATTATTGCCGTATAACTGGTAAAGGTACAATTCATCAGTGAAATTTCATGTAACAACATTTTGGACATGCCTTGTATGTTTATAAGGCAAAGAAAGAACTGAGGAAAACAAATGAGTTACGTAGCACATGGCTCGATTTGAAGACACTCGGGTGGATTCACTGCATATATTCTTCGTAATGTGTTGGAATTCGTACAATCCTTGATTCACAGTTATCCCATGTGCAAAAATATGCCAAAACGTCTGTAGCAATAAAGATAAATAGCCTACCGTTATTGCAAATGTAATCTGTCGAATGTTGGAACTTATAAAGCTTTTCAATGGAATTACCATAGCGTTTTAAGTTAAATTGAGATGGGAACGTAGAATTCCTTAGTTACGGGAATGCCAAGAGTTAAATATGTTTTGGCAATATAATAGCAATTGCAAGAAAGGAAAATACGGAAATAAAAAAACATGCCGGAGGGGGGATTCGAACCCCTTACATTGGGTGATGCATAAATTAAGAGAGTACGGCGTAACCGCCTGAGCTACCGAACCACTGGTAACGATGCGCAATATTAAGGGAGTTAAACATCAAGCACACTCAAAATTTGATGTCAGTTTACGTTTTTCAGCATTTTCTGTCTGGTAATTCCAGTGTATGTCATGAAAACGTAATAAGCAATGTTCCCTTCCATTATAATTCTTATACATAAACATGAAATTAAAACGCGATGGACTTGTAACCGCCATGACTGTCATAAGGCAAGGCGATTGTGCGCATGCGTGATAGGCAAGATTTCTGAATTTTTGCTTATTAATTTAAAAATATTCTGTAACATATTTGTTTATTTTAAAAGACACTCTGCAAATTTACATGCCAAGAGCTCTCGTTAGAATGCATTACGAAGTCAATCGGTTGAGACGTTATCTCATTCTCGATGTAACAAAAATCGCCTTAGTGTTTTAAATATATAGATTCCCGCTATCAATAGTGCCCATTCTGAGTGTGTATAATCTCCTTGATTTTCCAAATTCCCTTTAGGTTAATCCTAAAATGTTAAATTATTTCAATTCATGGCTCAACTACCACAGTTCTCAATCCCAGCGATTATTCTTAAACACATAACTACGAACAGGGGTTATCACCCACCCAAGCAGGATAACTAGGATAGCCCAAGGACCTTACTGAAATCTGTCTGTTAGGTAGTCAACCCAGCGCCTGTTTGGATCTTCAAGAAATACCGTCATAGGTTAGGTCAGTAGATACCCATAAAACCTCAAAGCAGCACTATAATGAGTCATACTAGGCAAGATGAGGAGTGAGGTACGGTAGTTTGCCATTGTTTTCCTCACCGAGTCAGAACAATAGCACCAACCCTAAGAGTAGAACCATTAACAGTACACACAGGCAATAGCTGTGCCCTAAAAGCCATTACTCTGCACCACCCATACCGGGTGAGTTAGCCGTGGATGTTACGGCATGTCTGCTGGCAGTCGCTCACATCCGGGAGGCGAAGAGGTTCGAATCCCCCCGCCGGCAACCTTGAGGATGGTCTTCTGTGGTTTCCCATCTTCCTTCCAGGCAAATGCCGGGGTTGGTCCCTACCTATAGGCCACAGCCGTTACCTTCCAACTCCTCGACCTTCCATTCCAACTTTCCTACCCAACGGTACTTGTAGCTCACACATTGGGTGTCCGTCTCGAAGCAGCTACAAAACTGGCGAGCCGAACATGTCCTCGGACACTCCCGGCACTAAAAGCCATACGCAAAAAAAAGCACCACCCATACCTAAATAGCTTCCATATAATCACAGCCACGAATGAGACTGAGACATCGGTGGAAATTCACATTTTACTCTAGCACAGAGTCATCTAGTCATTGCGCTGCGGAAGCGCGGCCGCGCTCGGGGAGCAGTGGGCAGTCAGACTAGCGCTCCTTCCCCTACCACCACTACACTGTGGCAGCGAGGAAACGGACGATGTTCGGACCTCGCTGACTTGATATGTACGTACAGTCGTGCGGCCAACGGCTCTTGTGGGATTGTTGACATATTAATAGGGCTGTTTTGCCATAACAAATATACCGCATATACAAATCGAATGGAACTCCAATGTATGGAATGTGCAGGAAACGAACACAAGTGTTAAGTAAAGAATAGTGTGATTTATTCCAAACAGAAATGTGAACATATTAGAGAGAAAAATTCAACAACAAATTGTGTTCTTTTTAACACATTACATCTCTGTTGCACACTAAACATTTGGCATGCCCTTTATAAGCTGTACAGATAAATAAAATTTCCCATTCTGCTTTAAAGGCTACGGCTTCACCACTCCTCTTTGTTTGTATGCTGTTCAGTCATGACCACTGCGAAACTGATTTACTTACACGCTGTCAACAAAGCGCATTGGACTAGACTAGCAACTGATAGATCGGCTGCACACTTCAGCGCGTTCAGCCAGCCAAGCTCATCCCACCACTTCTGAAACTACCTTCCAACAAAGCGCTCGGAGTACTGGCTTAGAGTGCGGCCGGAGCGCTGTCTGGATGGCCCTGCTCTAGCCTGTGCCAACAGACAAATGCGAATGTATTGCATTCATCAAGATATGGGAAAGAGGCCTGAAGTAACAACAACAAAATCCCTTAAGTTTGAGGCGGAGAATCTGACACTTTTCATCACACTTTGTCCATAAACCAAACATATAGGTCATACATTTGAAACAAAATCCACTTGGGATACCGAATGCATTTACTTCCTATTTATTTTCCTCTACTCCTTTAATATGAGTTCCCTTTTATGAATTTAATTGAAGTTTCCTCACGTTTCTGAGAATGCCTGAGGACTTGGTGTAAGATATTCATTATGACGAGATTATGAAAAGAGGAGCATAACTGTAACAAAGAACATGCACTCCATTCTGGGTTTATATTTTAATTAAAATTAAGCTTGCAGGCTCTATAATTTTCAGAACCTCATCCAAGAAGTAGCTTCTGTCTAATAAATTCTGTCAAATAAGTGAAATATTTTGTCTAATTTAATAATCCTGAGTTATATCCTATAAAAGAACTATCAGGTTCTAATAATAGGCCTATACTGAAGTAGGCTTGAACAAGAACACTGATAGCAATGGTTTCGGAGAATAGCTGTTTACATGTTAGACACATGGGCACATGTTGTTGCTGTTACTCCATTTAGTGGCTAGGGATATCTTAGATCATAGCTTGATAGTTCAACTGCTCCCCAGCCTATCTGCAAGTGAGCGGTAAACAGTAGCTTCCTTGAGCGAGACCGAGTGACTGAAGAGCAAATCGATCAGGTATTCAAGCGAGACTCTCACGCCTGTAGGACCGGTACAGATTATCTATTGTATTATATAGATAGCTGATAAATAGAACTATTAATTTCGTTTAAACGTATAAGATAGTGATTATAAAGTTGTGAATGAAGAAAGAAACCAAATTTATACCCGTATATCCTCATTTTCAAAAGCGTCGAAAGTATTTAATATGAGGCATCCTTAAATAATAAACATGCATTTAGACTATTTGACCTTTAATAACCATAAATTAACATATTTTTAAAATTAAACAAGCGTAATGAAATCTTTAAAATGAAAACTTAAACTATATTTTATCTCCCAAAATTCAAAACTGAAGTTTTAACTTTTTGGTTTTAGCACAGATTAAACCAGCAAAATCATTATTTTAAAAATGGCTCTGTTTACTTAAGTCACAGTTCATTCGAAAGCGATATGTCGTATCACATGGATTAGCGAGAGAGAGAATGGCTAGATAAGTGGTGGGGACTACACGGATCCCAGCATTTGCGGCTAGCCCCGTCTAATGAGTGCAGCTTGGAGAGATAAATTTTTGGTCATTGGCACCATGTGCTTCGGAAACCATGGAATTAGTTTCTTAATCTGCATTGTTGTTGTGTCTATAGTATTCTACATTCCTTAACTGCTGCAATTTTATTCTCGTAATGCAATAGGTACCTGACATGAGGAACTATAATGCCACTTGACTGAAGCAGGAAGATGGACTCGGTGTTGGAAGGTGCCCAGGATGGCCTGTGTCTCTAGCAGGGTTTGAACTAGGGATATTAGGATATTCAGATATCCAGTCCTCAAGAGGTGCGGAATTAAGCTCATTAAGTTATGAAAATGGGTTGTTAAAATAAATTATCGACACAATCATTATATTAAAACCTATAAAATGTCACGTCGTGTGAATCTGATTCACATAGCTCATGATCGCGAGATTAAGTCC
Source organism: Meconema thalassinum (assembly GCA_946902985.2). Classification (NCBI taxonomy): domain Eukaryota; kingdom Metazoa; phylum Arthropoda; class Insecta; order Orthoptera; family Tettigoniidae; genus Meconema; species Meconema thalassinum. The sequence goes on from OX336389.2 coordinate 296,142,576, forward strand.
TTGTAAAGCTGCAAACTTTCGCTCTTCTCTTCTATTCTCTTCCCTTCTCTTCCTTTCCTACCGTCCCCTGGAATCTGGCTAGCGACAATGTCACGGGGAATACAAGTCCCTTATTACAGCCTGCAGTATGTATCGAGGGGTTCCAGACCACCCATAGTGGTCGTTGGGTGCGTTAAGTCAGGACCACGATTCCAAAGGTGAGCTAAAGTCCTGACTTTCGAGGTTCAAATTTAGTCGCTGATAGTAGTCATCATACTCACTCAGTGCGGATGTTGGGAGAGTGAAGTCCCGGAATGACTGCCGCAATATTAGACACTAATATCTACACTTGCTCAGACTACTACAGGTTATCAGACAAATATCCAGCACACACAAAGTACATGGGGTTGATAAAAAAATGTGTCTTAAGATCTTGTTTGAAGAGGAATCAACAACTTACTTACTACGCTACTTTTCCTGTCGGTGTTAGGGCGTACCACGGGTACAGAAACACGTGCTTGAAGTTAAGTGTTGAAAATGGGTTCTTAATGTTTTTCATCTTCCCAGAAGTAACATGTTGTTTATGTCGCATAAAACAGCTACAGGTTTCCAGTTGAGAGATATACAGCTTCACTGGCGTGTAAAAAATGAACATCACAGGGCTGCTATAGTGGAGTGCATTCTAGAGGAATTACTTTAAGGGTGCCTGCAGGCAATTTGTCTTCGTCAACAACCTCCTCGTCGTGCATTACCCAATTCGTCTGCCTGCTCCCGAGATCCAACAAAAGGAGGAATATTTCACGTTTTACAAAAGGCCTTAGGACCCTTTGAAGAAACTACTCAAAGAGGGCACATGCCAGATCCAGATGTCGAAGGTAAATGAAACATATATTACAAAGAGCAACAATCCACCTTTTGAACTGATTCATAGTTGTAGCAGCAATCAAACCACCCTAGATTACCTGCATGTATGACTTAAGACCCTGATTTAATTAACTTTACTATGATTAAATTTTCAGCAACTTAATCGAAGCTGAAATAGCTTTGCTTGACATTTCTAGCATAAATAGTTTCAGTTACCTTACAACTCAATAGACACCTGTGGAATCAAATCAGGAATATATCAAACAAACGTGGCCATGTTCACAGGAAGAATCCTACGCTTGCATAAGAACTCTGCTTAATACCATGCTGATCGACTCGAGTGAAAGCTTGAGAACGCACCATCACATGTTGGTCTTAACATAAGAAAAACATTTTTGATGGTATTCCAACCTTAAAATCGTTTTGGCCATTCCTAGAGAGTATGAAGTTGTACGTGGCTGAATATGAACGCAAGACTCACAGAAGTCCAATTGGATGTACACGCTGAGATGCCATATGCTCTCCAACTCAATACTACGAGCGGAGTAATTCCTGTGACCGTAGTGAGAGGGCTTAAGGTACATGCTGGGAGACGTAGTTGCAACTGTTGGATCGTGCGCATATTCACCTGTATTGCTACTCTACATCTTGCGTCAGTTCCCCTCTCTCTTGGGATGGTCAAAATAAAATATATCTCAAATGTTTTGCTGATCAACATGTATGCATTGTGTCAATGAGAACAGTAGATTTGCGTTTGCGATGTTTCTAGGTTTGGCATGTTGCTTATTATCATCAGGTCAATTCAGGAAAGAAAATACACACGGAAATGATCCAAAATCTCTAGGGTATGTAGCCTACAGTTACGACAAATCAAATAGTGAATATAATATAAATAATAACTAGTTGAAACCCGTCAAAACATGACGGTCATTGGGAAAATATTTACGGAAGGATTTTCTTATATGCATTATTTGTATGATTACAGAGAAAGACGACTTTGCAACATATAACTGCCCATGACTGAAAACTTGATGAGGCAAATAGTGACCTACACGTTCCATAGCTTCCCCTTGAGCTTTATTGATTGTGATTAATTATGCCAAGCGATTGGAAATTGGTGGCTCTTAAAAGAAAATGGGAGTATTTTTATGGCATATTTATATTGGATTTTTAAAGTGGCTTCGTATTTTGTCCGATTTCTCACTTTATTGCGTCAATTTGCAGTTAACATACGACCGGACAATGTTCCTTTTCGTCGAACGGGGTTTTATAGTAGTATTTCTCCCAAAATTAACGTCTTATTCGATAACACTATAGTGCCCTGCATCAATGGAGCTGCTAAATATTAAATGCCAAATAATACTCCCCTTGCAAAAACAACAGTGTGGTTAGACTCATTGTTATGTACTCTAAACAAATAAAAACAATGAACAATTGGCTTATACAATGAAGTTCAACATGATCAGTGTATTCACCGTTCAGAGACTTTCATACTAAGTTGGTTGCTGAGGAGAACGCGCTGAGGCTGATCGCCAATAATAAAATCCTTAAAATTATCCTTGTCAGCAACAATGTTTGCAATAGTTTGCAAATGAAGCTCAGGGCGATGTTCTTCATTTTGATATAAACAGCAAGAAACTTCTCGAAATAAGGAATTTCTATCGCCTGTTATAGGTTCAATCCTTTGGGTTTCTTTAACAGCAAACTATGCAGGGGAGCATAGAATCACTTCACCAATTACAGGATGAGCACTGACTCTTTGCCAGCCACCGTAAAGGAGGCAGTTTTAGAATTATATGTCCAGTGCATGTCGAAAAACGCATTAACATAGGGAAGCCCACTATTAAGTATATTCTTGGCCATCGCCCCAGAGATCCGGATTCATTTCCCTGCTCTGCCAAGAAATTTAATTCTGGCCTGAGGGCTGGAACGGGACGCACTCAGCCTCGTGAGGTAAAACTGAGGAGAGGTAGGATCGATTCCAACCTTAACTATCTTGGATGTGTTTCTCTTCGGTTTCCCACTTCCACTCCAGGCAAATACCGGGATGGTTCCTTAAGTAAGGCCTCGGCGTTCTCCTTCCTAATTCTCACGTTAATTACAGATACACGCATTAATACAACCATCACAATAACACAGGTCGGTAACATATTATTTTTCTCTTAAAGACACTCTGCAAATCTACAGGCCAAGAGCTTTTGTCAGAGTGCTTTACGAAGTCGAAACATGATGGTCAATGGTAATATAATTACCGAAGGATTTCCTTCTATACGACATTCTTTGTACGACTACTTTTTGGCACTGTTGAAACTTTAAGGGCGTCGAAAGATCGCACTCTTGACATTGCAACATATAACTGGCCATGACTGAAAACTTGCTGAGGTAAATATAGACCTACACGTTCGAGAGTTTCCCCTTGAGCTTTATTAATTGTGATACAGAATGCCAAGCGAATTGGAAATTGACGTCTCTTAAAAGAAAATGGAAGGGTTTTGTCGGATGGTGTTAAATCAACTCGAGGGATTAGAGCTCTCTGCCCAATATTATCTCCGCTGATTATTTCCAAATCCAAGCAATTTTCATACATATTCTTTACAAATAATCTGGTTCCGTTCAGGAGCCCTTGGGAAACGTTCAGATTTCTGAGGAGCATAACTATGGCTCCAACTTTTAGAGTAAGAATATGTGGAGGCAAACCACTTAATTCCAAGGAATTCAAGAATTCTGTAGGAAATTGAAGTAGCTGGCTTTCATCTTCAGTAATTAATCTGTTAACGCTGGTGTATGTTTTTGAACTACCGGGTATAAGTTCGATGATGACTTTCAAATTAATTTCATTACAGTGTTCATTTTTTGGTGTTAGAATGCATACTTTCGAGAAATTGATTATATCTTTCGTAGAAATGAATGTTTCGCCGTAAATCTCAGTCACGATGTCATCATGCGCTAAAATTCTGGGTGGTAGTTCAATAACATTTGATTCCTCACCATCTACAGAGGGGTAGTCACCGTTACCAATTTGTAACAAAAAATCAGAAAATTCAATTTCTTCTGGTTTCAACCGCATGTTTTTATATAAGCAGCGTATTTTGAAGGGCCAGAGAGGAGAGTATTTAATACAGTTTTGATTAATTGTTTGGCGAGAAGCGTGCGGAACAACAGGCAAAACCTGCCTAAAGTCTCCTCCAAGAACAGTAATTTTCCCACCAAATGGAATGTCATTACCCATAATATCTTTTAGAAGACGATTCACACACATTAATGAATGAATATTTGCCATTGGGGCTTCATCCCATATTATGAGCCGTGCTAATCGAATATCGTCAGCTGCTTTGGAATTTAATTTTAATCCAGACACTGAACTCTCATTTAAATTTAGAGGAATTTTGAATGTACTGTGTACTGTTCGACCGTTGGTAGCAAAACAGCGGCTATTCCGGTCCATGCTACTGATATAACATGAAGCCCTAAACTCCAGAACTTTTGTATTAAGCATCGGTAAATAAATGTTTTTCCTGTGCCCCCAGCACCGTCAATAAAGAATGCGTTCGTGACAGTTGTGTTGTTATTTTGAAGAACGCTAGTGATTTCATTAATAATTGAAAGTGCTTCCTGGTTTGCTAAGGACATCAGGTCAGCCAAATCAAAAGGGAACACTGGCTCATTAGTAGTTTGATCGTTTGAGTGTGTGTCAGTACCAACAGGCAAGTTAAATGTTGGCAGAGAGAAACCATGCAATTGCAGAGTTTTATTAATATCTCTGAGAGATAGTTGATAAGCTGTATTTTCATCTTCAGACTTTAAATAATCTTCACAGAGAGAGTTTTTGTGCATGTCCCATAAGTGACTGGCATTGCAAGGTTGATGAAATATGCATATGTAGGCGAATAACTGTCTCAGTTGAAAGGGCATTTGGAAAACCGATGCTTCCATCAAACAGTGTTGCCATTCTGAATCATCGATAAGCAAACCAAGTTTAATTGCCATATCCTTATATGTTGGGCAGGTAACACCTTGGTATGTTCGGAGATCCTCAAAGCTTGTGGCACCTACTATGTGAAGTAAAAGTAAGCGCAGATGGTATCTTTCTGATTCAGATGGAGAAACATTGTACATCCGACCTATTACCTTTTCGAATCTAAGTCGTTTTTTCCAAATGCATTTGCATTTATCCCATACATAATGAACTGGCGTTTCAGGATAAATATATGCACTCTTAGTTGTTGGATTTTGGTTCAGCTGAAACCATGCAGTGAGTTGTGTACTTTTCAACTGAGCCCGTATTAATGCTTTGGGAGCATCATCGGCATGAAAAAATACATCTTGTTGGTCTGGTAAATGGACAGGTAATCAGGCAACAATGTGGGACTGTTCGTGCATGTTGTAACCAAAAATCCTGTATGCAGCCTCACTTGACCCAACATATCTAGCATTCAAATACATAGAAACTTCGTCATGATGTAGCATTCCATCGTTTGCCGTGATTTTCAAGTTAGCGCAATCATGCCCCTTATAAACATATTTATGTATGTATTTGATGCTGTGTACACTTGCACAGATTTCGACGTTAATATGGGCCTGAAAGTACATCAATAGATATCGATTGTATGGAACAATGAAGCGATTGTCGATTTCAACATTGGTGCCTTGTACTCGTTTAGTATATGATCTTCCATTCTGTCGCCTACGGTAAAGTGGATAACCGTTCACATTCTCTTTAGTTTCTGGCACAAAGTCTTTGGAAAACCCTTCTTACATCTTCCATCCTTCATGCAAATTGAATTGGGATTCAGAAGGCCGCAAGGTCCATGTACCATGTGTGTCTTTACTAAGTTGTACAATGTTGTATTGGAAGGATCTGGTATTTCTGCAGAAACTGTCATATCAATATCATAGATTTCTCGTAATTTACAACTATCTCGAAGACAAACCAGTAAGTGTATATGAGGTAAACCTCGCTTCTGGAACTCAACCGTGTATAAGAAAGTTTGTACCTCGCCAAAAATTTGCTTTTGATTTATTAAACGCAAGAGTTCCTTCACTTTCGCATGAAAAACGCGAACAACGACATCAGGTCTATTGTTTGCATTTTCATAAGGTTGGAGGCTAGTAGTAATTTCAGGCCATGAAGGGTTGCAAGTGAAAGTTATGAAGAGGTCGGGGGCTTGCCAAATTTTCTCACAATTGCCATTGCATCCTGATAATTTTGCAACATATTTCGGGGACTACCAATAAAAGTAGAAGGCAAAATAACTATGCGACCAGCTCTTAAACTTTCATTTTCAGCTCTAAAGTGTAAAGCATCAGCAAGACCAACGTAGGTATCGACACGCAATTTCGTTTGTTGATTGCGAATATATTTTAGTCTATCACCTTCTATTCGACAATAATAGTCAACTATTAATTGTTGGGTAAGTTTACCTGCATTAAGTAAAGGGTTGAAACCTCCTGCGGGAGGACAACCTCGAATCGGCAGCCTATACAAAATATATTCACGCATTGTCATATTTTGCCTAACGTTCGTCTTACGGTTCCCTCCTGTTGGCAGTGAAATATGCCACCCTGTTTCTCCGCAAGGCCAGATTAAAACGTAAGTTAATGGATCACAATGCATGCTGTCAACATCAATTTCCTTTGAAACTCCCTGATAAGAAAATACGGCTATGTGGCGGTGTGAAGCCGGAGCGCCGTCAGTTGTTTCAAAAATAGCTGCAATCTCTGAGGAAGCTGGGTTATTGTAACGTCTAGGATCTTCTTGAGGTTCATGGTAAAAGCGCATGACCAAATCTAACGGTTGACGTTTTTCTCTTAAAGCCAGTTCATTTTCTTCGCATATTTTTGAATGCATTGTCTTATACAGTTGAATGTAAGGGTTATGCTCTTGCAAAATATTATTTAGAATATGAAGTGTACCCTCCCTGATGCAAGAATTCGCTCGATTTGCTAATCTGATTTGATTAGCTTCTGAGCAGTCTAATACATACAATTGGCCGTAACAACTGTCGCTTATATTTTTGGAATATATGGAAGAAATGCGATGATGTACAATTCCTGAAATTTTAAAACAATATGGACCGTGTTCAGGTGGTACGGTAACATTGGCACCAAAGGAAACGAAGGACATAGAATTGTTGTACTGCCGAATATTCTCTCTGAAGTTCCTTGAGGTATCATCATTTCCAGTGAAAAATGGTTTAAGCCTGTCAAGTATTTTATATTCCGGCAGATTAATTTTACCATTGCAACAGCAAAGGCCGAAGTAACCAAGCGTAGTTTTTTCGCAAGAGAAGGACAATGCAGAACAATGATTACATTCGTTCGTCAAGGACCCAACGCTGTACGGCATAATATCTGGCATTGTTTCTGAAATGGCAGATTTATAATTTATATTAAAAGTGGTTTCGCCTTTTCTCCGATTTCTCATTGTTTTGCGTCTATTTGTAGTTTCCACACGACCGGTTAATGTTCTTTTTCGTCGAATGCGTCTATTTACAGTAGGATTTATCCCCAAATTAATGTCGTATTCGATCACACTATAGTGTCCTGCATCAACGGAGCCGCTAAACAATAAATGACAAATAACACTTCCATTGCCATAATCTACAACGTGGTTAGTCTCATCGTTATGCACTCTAAACAAATAATCATTAAACAATTGGCTTATACCATGGAGTTCAACATGACCACCATATTCACCGTTCAGAGACATAAGATTTTCATACTCAAGTTGGTTGTTGAGGGGAAGGCGATAAGACTCATCGCCAATAATAAAATCCTTATAAATATTCCAGTCAGCAACAATTTTTGTAACAGTTTGCAAACGCAACTCGCTATGACGTTCTTCGTTTCGATACAAACAGTACGAAACTGCTCTAAATAAGCAATTTCCGTCACCTGTTATTGGTACAATTCTTCGGATATCCATGACAGTAAATTATGAAGAGGAGCATAGAACCACTTCGCCAGTCACCTTAATAATGGAGCCAGTTTTACAATTACATTTCCTGTACGTGTCAAGAGTCGTATTTACACAGGGAAGCCCACTCTTAAAGCTGGCAATGAATTATCGAGACAAACCGGCCCAGTAATTCTGCGTAGTCACTTTCTAGTATGCCGTAGTTATGGTATATACAATGAAAGGTTTAACAATTCGTAGAAGCTGCGATATGTATTCTCGACAGAAAACGACTCACCACCAAAGACTATAACAGACCACCAAAGACTATATAACAGAAAGATCGGAAACACAATACAAATGGCGGTTCCAACATTCGACTGCAGCGGCATCTGCTACTGAAATATAGAAGTTAATTTGGATAACAATCTAATCAAAAGTAGGCCTACATTTTGTAATACCGGTATCAGAATTTCAACGTAGGCCTACTGTATTATTGCCGTATAACTGGTAAAGGTACAATTCATCAGTGAAATTTCATGTAACAACATTTTGGACATGCCTTGTATGTTTATAAGGCAAAGAAAGAACTGAGGAAAACAAATGAGTTACGTAGCACATGGCTCGATTTGAAGACACTCGGGTGGATTCACTGCATATATTCTTCGTAATGTGTTGGAATTCGTACAATCCTTGATTCACAGTTATCCCATGTGCAAAAATATGCCAAAACGTCTGTAGCAATAAAGATAAATAGCCTACCGTTATTGCAAATGTAATCTGTCGAATGTTGGAACTTATAAAGCTTTTCAATGGAATTACCATAGCGTTTTAAGTTAAATTGAGATGGGAACGTAGAATTCCTTAGTTACGGGAATGCCAAGAGTTAAATATGTTTTGGCAATATAATAGCAATTGCAAGAAAGGAAAATACGGAAATAAAAAAACATGCCGGAGGGGGGATTCGAACCCCTTACATTGGGTGATGCATAAATTAAGAGAGTACGGCGTAACCGCCTGAGCTACCGAACCACTGGTAACGATGCGCAATATTAAGGGAGTTAAACATCAAGCACACTCAAAATTTGATGTCAGTTTACGTTTTTCAGCATTTTCTGTCTGGTAATTCCAGTGTATGTCATGAAAACGTAATAAGCAATGTTCCCTTCCATTATAATTCTTATACATAAACATGAAATTAAAACGCGATGGACTTGTAACCGCCATGACTGTCATAAGGCAAGGCGATTGTGCGCATGCGTGATAGGCAAGATTTCTGAATTTTTGCTTATTAATTTAAAAATATTCTGTAACATATTTGTTTATTTTAAAAGACACTCTGCAAATCTACATGCCAAGAGCTCTCGTTAGAATGCATTACGAAGTCAATCGGTTGAGACGTTATCTCATTCTCGATGTAACAAAAATCGCCTTAGTGGTTTAAATATATAGATTGTTATATGGTGATTAATGGAATGGTAAATTAATATATCCTACTGAGCTGCGAAGTTTTGTGTCAGCACAATGTTCTGCCACGGCGATAAGATTAAATGCAGTATTGGTGCTCTTGTGCAAGGACTGATCAAGAATCATGTCTCCGTCTCCAGCGACATTGTGTCACATCAATCCTCATATTTTGTAGTAGAGAATGTATGGGGGGAAAGTGCCTATAACTCCTGAGCTAGAATCCCACAAGTCAGACGAAGGATTCTTTCTTCCAGTGATGAATGTGGGATTTGTTTCAACTTGAGTCGGTCTTTTCAGAAAAAAATTGAGGTGCCAGTCACTAGAAATCCTACCCTGTGGCTCAGTTCTTCTTTGAGAGGTCATGTTTAATGTTAGATCACTATTGGGTTTATGATCGGGCAAGTTGGTAGTTCTCCACCCTTATTGCAGTTCATTCTCTTCTAGGTATTGGCAGATACATGAAATTCTAACTCGGTATTCAGAGTAACGTACGGGGCATGGATACGAAGGATTGCGTGCACCTTTACTTACCATTCTTATTAAGAAATTACTTTCTGAGCCTGAATGATGTTTATATACGCACACACAAACACCCATACATAAATATGCATTACATTTGCGCAGTAATTTGAATTATATGTTGCATTTTTAAAACTTTCAAAATGCTCAAAATGTATTACATAATGCAACCAACCTAAGTTAATGTAAATTACAAATAATTTAAAAACTGGATCAAAAAATAAAAGACATACTATAGCAAGTAGTTAAGTGAAGAACTAAATAGCCTATTTTCATATATTCAACTGGTCTTTTCCATTAAAAACTCTCCCACCTATTAAAAGCATTTTCCACGTAATGTACTAAATAGTTTTTGGTACACGACCTACGTTGTGAAAAAGTGTATTGCAAGAAAATCAAATTCAGAACTCAATATCTGTAAATTGTGATCATTATAGACAAAGACATAAAGAACGCATATTCGTCTTACTGCGGTACCAGTGCATTCCCTGTCCTGAATCAAAGCTATCATCATTCGTCAAGATAACTCACTTCATCACACCTCCAGCACTGGAAAATATGTGTCCAAAGTTTCACGATGAACCTTTTAACGCTAAGGAATTGTGCACTGGAGTAGCACATCATACGAATCTTCTCTGCAATCGCCTGAATAAGATGCTACAAAAATGAGGTGTTAAAATTTCCAAGGGATTCCATCTTGAAGTACTGAAAACAATTGAACATCGTTAGATGTGTCTATACTAAGCTCAGAAAATAGATTCGCTGTGCCATGTTCCATTGCATTCGGATAATTAGATTGGCAGAAAAGCTAATTTACATAATTGGATATCACTTTGACGCCATGTTGTCTTTGTGTTTCTCCCGATTTGGAAAGTCACATATATTTCCGTACTTAATACACTAACACCACACAAAATATCAGTTTGATTGCATAAATAGTTTTCGTAGATATTGGGAACTGGTAAAATATAAGGCATGGACGCATGTTGTATTCTTTTATATATATGTGCTATAGAGTTATATGCCAGCAGATGAATACTATAATAACGCGTCATTTTACCAACTTACATTTCTATCGTTTGTTTAGGACACAATAAATAAAAACGTAATTTTATAAAAGTTTGCACAGCCACCATTTTTAAGATCTCATAAAAAATTAATTGAATTAGACGCGAGTGTATTGAACCTTGTATGAAGATATACCATGCTAATCTGCATTGCGCCGGGATAATTATATCACGAGAAAAATACATATAAATATTTACATTTCGCGCCACAGACACGTTGGTTATGTGCTCATTAGGTTGTTCTATGTTCCATAGGTGAACTTACGTTAATAGCCTCTATGAACCTACAAACTTTGAGTTTGAATGGTGTTATGGATTTGTATAGGTAGATATTAAGAACCGTCGAAATATTTCAGATAATCGCCATGTTAGATTCTTCTTTGTGGTGTTTGAAGCCATATTTTCAGTGTTGCCTTAGTAAACAAGAGTTTAGTGCTTTTCAGTCGGTCAACACGAATGTACCCAAAAGAGATGGGTTATACCCTAATCCTGAAATAAATTACATGAGATTAATAAAACACTAGGATGATCAGTTTCGATCGTCAAGCGATCATCATTAGATAAAAAAAATCCATAGTTTACAACCATATAATCTCTCTAAAGTACAATCTCCGGATAGCTATCACCATTTAGCATTTCACCTAACATATATACTGCATTTAGCATACACTGACAGTTGCAGTACCAATACTGCAACTAAATAATTGTACACATTGTAAATATTTTCACCTGTATTTCAAACATGGATTTTGTAGCCTAAGTGTAATGGATCTGATGATGATCGCTGGACGATCGAAACTGGTCATCCTAGTGTTTTATTAATCTCATGTAATTTATTTCAGGATTAGGGTATAACCCATCTCTTTTGGGTACATTCGTGTTGACCGACTGAAAAGCACTAAACTCATGCTTAGATTCTTCTGTTTGTAGGCAATAGAGTTATGTATCGTTGAATGAAGATTATTGCGTAGGCTCATTATACTAACGTTCACTTTGATCGAATGATTCGCACAGCCACCATCTTGCCTTTATGACAACAATTGAAATAAATTAGATATCAGTCGATTAAATCATGTTTATGAATTTAAGGCACTAAGTTTCACTGTGCTAGGATGATAAAGTCACGAGAAAATGCCATTTCAATACTTTAACTTCCGTTGACCGCCATGTTGGTGTTGTATTTAGCAGGTTTTAAAATATTACTACCCTACCAGCAAATTGTTACCGCTGGCGGAAATCGGAACTAATGCGCTCCGCCCAACCACACGCCTGCGATAGACGTGCAGTTGTCGCCAGAGAAACCTCATCGCGTGTCATTTGTGTGCATGATTCATGCTGTGTCGTGCGCTATGCGGTGTGTTCTCATTGTATAACTGTACGTGAGTCCCCCTCTTATTCGGAAGCCGCTCGCTGCAGCCATAAAGAGGCGAGATGACGTCATGTATACACAAGAGCTGCGCTCTCCGTCCAGCGGTAACAATTCCCTGGTAGCGTAGTACATAACGGAAAATATATTTGTATTCTCTATTATCATAGAATATTTCAGGGTGATATACTGTATGTAATAGTTTAGGAGATAAAGAATGCCAGTGAAGTAATTCGCACGGCCGCCATGTTGGAATGGTGAAATGTATTAATGATTGAATGGCTCATTCGGGGTTTGACAAAACAGTATTATGTTCGTACTGTGCCCGTTTAGACCGAAGTCCAACAAACACATTTGCCAATTTCCGAAATCAGTTCAGCACGAGAGAAAACAATCTCAGGGCCTATCTGGGAATAATCTAAAGTAATCGCTGGCTTAACTGATCACAGCAATAGGCAAGCAAGGGAGAAGAGAAAGGAGAAAGGAAATACCACAATTTCTTTAAAATTATCTCATTTTATTACATTTAAAAGATCTAAAATATTATGCAAAATCATTCAAAAAACATCACAAGAAAAATATCAACACCAGAAAGAAAATATTCCTAGCCTAAATTGTTGATAGCCAGAAATTCATAGTCCATTTGGTATCAGTTCCCTATTCTAAATTTTTACAATAGGTGGTTCATTTTTCATTGACCATATCTGTACACTTGTCACTTTCACTTCATGTTAAATAAACATGCCACTCATGGTTTCAAATATCTAAAGATCATTGTTTGTTTCGTTGGTTCAAGTTGACAACATTTGTGTTTTCATTGAAAAAAAATCACATCAGGTGATTTTCACTTGTGTATGAATGAATGCATACTATTTCTTGTAGGAACATTCGGTTGAAAAAATACCAATATTCGACCACATAATGTCAGAATATTAATATTATTATATTTCCTCAATGTCCTATTTAACTTTTCTCAAAGCATTTGTTTCAATTGGTTGTTGTTTAAATCTTTGCTCAAATATTTACAGCAACTACATAATTATCATACTTAATTAAATTTAACATTACAAAAAAAATACAATTTTAACTTTTCCATTTTCAAAGATGTTATTTTTATAAATAACCATATTGTGTAACTCAACCTCAAATTGTTGTTAACATTACTTCATTAAATCACTCATTTCATTGTCAATCATTATTTATCATAAACCCTGATTATTATAAAAAATAATTAAGTTCAGAAATATCAACAATTATTATTATTATCATCAAAAATAACTAAGTTCAGAAATATCAGCAATTATTATTATTATTATTATCAAAAATAACTAAGTTCAGAAATATCAGCAATTATTATTATTAATAATAATTTCAAAAAAATAGCTATCACTCCTTTTCAAAGCCATTAACTCGACTTGTAATTCAGATTTATTTTATGCACTTTCAAAATCTTTATTTCTTTTCAGGATCCGGCTAGGTTTTAACAAAACTTATAATCTTATATTCAGTAGGCTCAATAACTAGAAATCGGAATAATTGACTCAGGTATTAGGCGAGAAAACATTTCTGACAGAATTAGAAGTGGACAAAAATATGGGGCGGTTACTTAACTCAACCCTTCTGTTCACATCTGAGCAGCTAATGCTCCAACTTCTTCCTTACCACATGGAAGTATATTCCAATGGATGGCTCCTAGCCACCATACACTTTTATACAAATGCCGACCTTCATGTCGCATAATATATTATTTTTTATAAACATTATAATCATCATATATGATTCATTCCTTTATTATTTGAGCACTATTTCTGTCTTGAAACAAAACGCCTCCGTCCTCTACATCGCCTAGTTCTAGTGTAAACAAAGGTTTTCCAAAAGGAAATATTTCTATTTTATCCTTGTCATATTCGTTTCCAGCCTCTATTTAACAAAACTGCATCCTCATCCTATTATATACATGTTCGTTATTTGCTCACCTACCGTTCCTCTACTCATTTCTTAATTTAGTGGTGCATTCCACAAATACGTCATCTGACTCTCCTTTTTATTGCTGGCTGACTTGTAGAATATTTATTTCCATATGAATTTAAAATAATCACTGTTATTATTATTATTACTGCTGAACTATACACACTGAAATCCTTAAATATTTATAATATTTAATAAAATAAATTATTATTATTATTATGACATGATAAAAATCATTAAATAATTGAATTATTAATCACTTTCCCTGATTTTTCTTATAATTTAATTCATAATTATTTATTCATAATTTCTCATAATTATTTAGATTTATTGTGGAAGTATTTTATTATTCTTTGGATTTGTTCATAATCATCATGAAATTATTTTATATTATTATTTATATTTTTATTTTGAATAATCTGAACGATTCAAGTTTTCTTCAAATTACGAAAAGCATTCAAATTAACTAAATAATTCATCTCATTATGTCACTTGGACATTCTATGACTGAAATACATTTTCTCAAATTACTTCACACTCGATGAGTACTAGCCATGGCTTCTCTGACTAGTCTCGATAGACATAACTGTCAGAACGAAGCAAAACTAAAGTGTTGATAATTTCTAAGTGAATTAGTAAAAGAAAGAACTTCTCAACTACTCTACTCTAGTAAAAATACATGTAAGAATTTGGCTCACGTATTCTTGATGTTCATGGTGGTACAGGTCCTTGACTGACGTCACAATATAATGGATCCCCTTCCATTCCATTAGCATGGCCACTGTCCCTGGTCATCTGCCTCACCTTCAGCTCACCTTCGGGTTCTTCCTTCGTTACCCTATCCTTTCGGTATTTAGTGGCACATATTCGCGTTTAATAATACGCACTGATCCACTTCGCGATAACTTTTGCTAATGTCCGACATTATGACTGATGTCATAACAAACTGTCCTATTGTTTTAAACAAAAATTTTAACTGTTCAATGTTCATATTTACTTCAAAATACAGCGTTCTGTATTATGCCACCTAGTAACAGCTCAGTGATGAAATAGCAACTCGACCTCTGCGAACATACGCTTACTGTCGTTGGAGTATATGGAAAACCAAGATGCCAGTCATAAATTAACCGATGGGGGTAAACAGATATGCTCTGCAACAAATCCGTGTCCCGGAATCTGTCCCGCTGTCGTAGACTAAAACTGTGGTCGGGTAATGAGGTGTGCCTCAGGTCATATCTACTTTGTATATAGCCCCCTCTAATCTCCTAAGTTTGGAAGCACAATCTGTTTAATACAAATGGCCCCAATATCGCAGTCTAGTTTTTCCACTCCCGGCTGGTATGGCGCGATAATTCCAAGTGCTTATTTCACTGTAGTGCAACTGGTTTAGTCAGAGAGACTAAGTCCAACATCAGTTGACAATAGTGACTGAATGCTTTTCAACGTAGCACGTGGTCTGACGAACGTTACGACGGTACTATTCCGGTGGTTGATGAAATAATAACATAACATTGCTTGAAAAATGCTTCTATATATACTGCTACAGAGCTGAAATTCGCTGTGTCTGCTGTTCCATCCGGCGAGTACGCCCCGCTGTTCCAAAGCTTAGGCTCCTTCCCTACTTCCTGTTGAAACATGTGCTTATACAAAAATACTCATAACTCTCGAACGACTGGTCCAATTTGCCTCAAATCTCTTCTGGCATTCCTAAAATTCCATAGCCAATAATATCTACTAGTTTCTAGACCACAAATCGACGATTTTATTTTATCATCAATGAGTTTTAGTAGGTCGCCCGTCGGCGCCACATGTCTTCTTCCTAGCGCATTCTATTGCTCGGCGCGGTGAACTAGCTGTCTCAGCGCTCTGTTCAAACTTCATAAATACGTTCCGCTGTTCATAATAAAAAAATGTAATTACGGTGACTCTTGTAATTCGGGTACAGTACTGACTGTCATTGAAATAGCTCCAGTCATTCAGATTTTGTTAGGGGGACACACACATACACATACATACATACATACATACATACATACATACATACTGTGACCGATCCAGTCAGGGTCAATTACCGGCCCGGATGACAAATGATCGAGAGGAGACCGGAGAGTCAGTATGACGTCATGGCATGACGCGGCGAGGCAACCGCGAGAGTAGGGGAATGCTCCAGAAGGTTCCAACCCCTCCCACTTTCTTTTTCTCGAAGAAGGACGCGGTTCCGGAATGTTCAGTATGTGAGTCAGCAGTGTGTGAGTCAATAGTGCGTGGACGAGTATGTTATACGGCGGAGCACGGAAGAGTAGCCCATGTCATGTAGACAGTGATTTTACATCGGGAACTTGAATGGTTTTCGTGAGTGACCAGCAGGCCATGAAGCCTGAAACTAGCGTGCATGTATTGCTAGTAAGTTTTTTTACAGTGAAGTATGTCAGTTTGTTTGTCGAACAGTGTGAATTTCAAGACGATATCGGACTCGCTAGTATGTGAGGAAATAGTCAGAACTGATAAAGGAAGTCCGTTTATGCCGGCAATTTATGTTCATTAAAGTTGAATACCAGGAGGTGTTTAAAATTACGAGTATCAGGGAAAGAACTATATAACGATAGTCGAGGCGAAGCATTATCGCGAGGCCCCGTATTGTAACAGACATCCATTCGGAAATAGCATAGCAGTGTGGCATTTTAAGAAACGCAGTGAGAAGGCAATAGGGAAGGCTACATCTACTTTAAGCTTGTGTTGGAAGACTGTAGGCCGCAAGCAACTTGATATGTCGGTCAAGGTCAGCTCGAAATAGCTCCTCGTGGAAGGAAGTGTGTCACTGGGTTAAAGGAAAGTGAAGACATATAACTCAAGTGAACCAGGAACTAGACGCTATAGTGCGCGAGCGTGAAAGTGCTCTGATATGGTGAAATGAAATATTGCCACACGGCAGCATGAACTTAATAACCATGGACTCAAATATTCTGGGAATCAGCATGCATATTAACACGCAAATTATGCTGCACTGAACTTCTAAAGGGGCCATAATGGGGTGAACGGTCGCAACGAGATGGACGAGTGGACCATGGTTGGGACGTCGGGAGACGCCGCTGCTGAAGGTGACCGGGGAAAACCTGTGGGCGGACATGGGCGTCGCCAGGAGATCGAGAGGTGCCGGGGGCGGATACCTCTACCAGTACGCTGGGAGACCACATCGCGGAGACACTGGAGGAACGACGCCGCCCTGATGCCGCAGACGACGACGACGCCGACGCCGACGCCATGGATTTCCGAGGACGCCGGATATAAAGTAAGACGTTTCATTTCCATCCTTGTTCATCAGAAAGAAGAGAACTTCTACCTCGGATAGCCATGCCATGAGATAGCTTGAGATCGTGTAACTTAACGCCCTTTATAATTATTTATTCCAGATTGAAAGAGCATCATTTTTTATGGGGTCGTGCAGATGTTTTCTGGTCTTTCTTTTGGGGTCATTTGACCTACATAAATTTACAGCATCAATGGTAGGAGTAAGACATGTATTTATTCTCTGAGACATAATAATAATAATAATTTGAAATTGGGTAACGATAATAGGAGATGCCCACTTTACTGAGAGATTCTAGCATGTCGATTTCAGAGGTCACTATTCGAATTTTATTCTGAACGGTTTGTCACGGATTGCATAGATTTTTATAGCAAATGAATATGGTTGGAGATTGTCGGATAAGGTTCCTTGGATAGGATGCCATATTATCATACGACCTCGTGGTCCCGATAAAGTTGATACGCTCTGTTAGTGTGGGTTCTTGAGACATGCTAATAATGCATGATTTATTTTGTAATGATGTTGTGTAAAGTTTATGTGATAATTATGTGGTAATTAGATATGGTATTATTCCGTCATATATGACGAGGTTATTCACGGGGCGACGTATGTCCGTGGAATTGAATTTGTAAGGACAGGGTCCTCTTGACGAACGTGCTACGTTCATTGATGAGTTGTATTGAATAGCGCAGGTGTGTAATTGATGGTGCGCTCGACAGTCAGGTCGTTTGGATCCTCACACAGAGTGTTCGGCGGAAGGGTTACGATTAAATGTTTGTTGTGAGTATGAAATACGCTAGGGCGCCTTATTGCGAGGTTCTTAACCTTTCATAATCATTAGGCAATGCTATAATTTAATTACAATGACAAATATGACAGTGTGGATCAAGGTTGTTGGAAAGGCGGAGATAAATTAGTAATAATAATAAGAATTAGTAGTGTAAATATGTATGATCAATCTGGGTGTGTTAATAATTTATGATAGGTTATAATTAATTGTTGAAATGTCATATTATGTGAAGCTGAGTCGATGTTTGAGTGCTGTTTGATGTAATAGGATGCTCTTTAATTATTAATTTGCAGTTCGATAGAGGAGATCCGTCCATTGCTGTATAAGGGTAACAGTTGTAATTTACATAGATACTCGATATTTTCTTAGAGTTTTTTTTGCCGCAGGTGAACTTTGTGATAAGTGGCTAATGATGTTTACATGCGTGTGCACCGATAGATTAAGATTAATTTAGCTTTTGAAAGGCGATCTCCTTGTCGGAACTTTAAGAGAGGACACCCACGAGTTTGAATAAGTGTAATTTTCTGTTATTTGTTTAGGGACTACGAACTTTATTTTTTTTCTCGGACATTGTCCCACCCTAACTTTACACTCGTGTGTGATAGGCAGGTCGCATATTTATTTATCCTTGGGCCAATAAAGGAGCAGATGTGATTTTACGAGGGCTTTTCCTTTCTTCTCTGTTTGTTAATTCAAGTTAGGGTTTTGCTTGTGAATCCTGGTTCAGTCTATTTGCCATCCCAACCCGTAAACGACCCGAGACCCTTTGTCTCTAGCTCGCTGGAGCTTTTCTTTTAGTCTTGTCTGTATGAACCAAGATTCATGCCCTACTTTTTTTTGGTACCCACTCCCTTGGCTGTTTCTTCTGATGGGGCCGGGATGCTAGCCGGGTGATCGCCTGTCCCATTGGAGAAGCGGGCTCAGGGGGGGGGGGAAGTGGCGCCGCCAATGTGTTGGGCTCGACGACGATGGTGTGTTTCGTTTCCGTCATGGGCATGTTTTTTGTACTCAATCATTTGTTGTGGTGATGGGAGTATACTGTGTGGTCAGATTCGTGCCTTTGATGGGAGCGCGATGCTTGCCATGTGTAATTCTTGTGTAAAATTAACCTCGTATCACACTGAGCCTTTAGTGAACCATTTGACAGGGTTGGTACACGATCTCAGGTTATGGCTATACTCGACGACCTACATTCCCATGTAGGCCCCTATATTTAAGTTGTATTGTAAGATGTCACAAGTAGTAACCGCAGAAAATATTGCTGATATATTAAAACAAGTCCAAGTTGGATTAAATGGTCTAACCACTGAAATGAATAATGTTAAGGATAGTGTTGGGTCAATTAAAACAAACATGAAGAGCGATATGGATCGCTTATGGACGGCACAAGAGGGTGTCGGTATTCAGATAGCAGAGGTACAGAGGACACAAGAGGATGTCGGTATTCAGGTAGCAGAGGTACAGAGGACACAAGAGGGTGTCGGTATTCAAATAGCAGGAATAAAAAAAGATGTTAGTTATAAAGTTGATGGTCTCAGAACCGACTTATTAGAAGTCATGGGATCTAATCTTAAGAGTTTAGAATCTCATTTGCAGAAAAACATTGATGCTGTAGAACGTAATCTTAAGCTATCAGGAAAGGCTATAGATAATACGATTAATCTACTCGATAAAAAGGTAGAAACTACATTCCAAGTGCTCACCGCGGAGCTCAAAGATTCTATGGCTCGGCAAATCAGGGATACTCAGAGTTCGCTTCGGGGGAATATTGAAGGACTTGAGGAGAAGTTGAACAGTAATATTAAAGGCATGGGACAAGATTTGACGGCAAAAATTGAGCAAACTGGTCAGTCTAACGAGGAAACCCTGGATAAGTTGAAACAGGACGTGTCAGGTTGGAATGAAGAGGTTGCGAAGGACGTGAAAAACATGCAGATACAGGTTGAATCATTCCAGGACACGTATGACAGGAAAATCACTCATTCACAAACGACATTACTCGAACATGTGAGAGAATCTATCCACACTTCCATTGTTGAGTTGGAGGAGAAGATCATTATTCAACAGGGAAGGCAACTCACTCGATTAGGCAACTTAGAGGCGGAAATGTCGCAGATAAAAGACAAATCGGAGTCAGAAAGGGTTAGATGGTCCGAAATTGAAAACACGCCACCTCTTAACGGGACGGAAAGTGAAAACGCCCCATCTTCTAGAAAGGCGGGTGAGGTAGTCGCAACGCCGAGAGCACGGAGTACAAATCCCGCGGGACACTTAACTATCATTAGAAGTATAGACCACCAGCCAAGGAAATTCTCGGGGAACAATGGGACTAATAACGTCACACCTATCGAATTTATGAGGGAGGTCCGTGAATACATGGCGGAGAATAAGATACCACGTGAGAGGGAACTAAGAGTTATTGAGAGGTCCCTGGAATCGACGGCATTAACTTGGTTTCGCGCATTTCGATACACGTTCACGAGCACGGATGAGTTCGAACGATTATTAATCAAACGTTTTTGGAGCCCTGAAGAACAATTGAACATACGGGCGGAACTATACGCTAAACGGTATGCGACGTCCAATCCGATTAGGTATGCGGGGTACTTCGCATCGCAACTCGCCAGGCTGCAGTATTTGACTCCACCAGTGCCGGAGGACGAATTGGTCCAAGCCATTATACGACATTTACCTGTGGAGGTCCAGAAGAGTGTAATAACGTCAGGAGCCGAGACTTTAGAGGGATGTGAAGAGATTCTTCGAAAACTTGACCACACTAGCGCACAGTTACAGGCGAGGTCCGGACGACAGGAAAATAGAGATGTAAACACGGTCGTGATTGACAAAATTGCGCAGACGGAAGATCGAACGCCGCGGGAGACGGACAGGCCAAGAGACACAGGGTACTATCGGAGCCGAGATAGGAGCTACGGTGGAACAGACGTGCGACCCAGATGGAGGAATTAACCGTACGAAGAGCGTAGGAGATCCCGATTCAACAATACGAAGGGACGATATGGTGAATATCAGTGAAGGCAGTCAAATCAATATTATCAGAGACAGAATGCCTATGGAGATTCTCGTTCGCAGGGGTCGCGGCCGAGCTATACTGAAAGACATCGAGAGAGCCAGGAATATTTACAACAATTACGGAGTAATCCATCCGCACCACCGGGGGAAGCTGACCGACCACCTAACTCAAGTCGGTCAGATCAACAAAAAAAAAACTTCAAATTAGGAAATTCCTCAAACCTTGGTCCTCCCGAACTAATTGAAATTCAAGAGATATTTCAGGCTACCGACGAAGACTTGATTCATGAGGAAGACGTTATCCGCCGCGGGAAAGTGTATCCTTTGCCAATCATAACAGTAGAGGTGCTCGGTAAACAAATAAAAACCCTGGTTGACACCGGAGCGATGATTAGTGTGGTGTCTCAGTCATGTTTGGACGAGATAATGGAGGAAGGACCCGTACATACTCTACCAGTAGCGAATGTAAAGGTTAGAGGTGTAATTCCCGATCGCTCAGTGAGATGCAAGCTGCAGGCCCTGTTGACGATCAAGATTGCGGGGAGGTTTTATGAGCACGTGTTCGTGGCCATCTCCAACATCAATTTTCAAATAATTCTGGGTGTTGACTTCATTTCGGAGTACGGCTGGATTATAAATATGCAAGAGGGTGTTAAGTATGTCGGAAACGAATCGCCGAGCAGAGGATCGAAAGATTATAACAATGCCAACTCAAGCACGCCCTTCTTGGAGAACACACTTGAGAATATTGTGGAACGTGAGGAAGAGACGATCACCCACATGCCCGTTGGTGTAAAGGAAATTTTGGATCCAACCGTCCAGAAACAGTTTGATGACCTAATACAGGAGTTTCGGGATGTATTTAGCGACAAACCTGGAGTTATCAAGAACTTTCAGTACGATATCAAGTTGAGTGATGACTCACCATACAGGAAACACATTTATCCAGTTCCAGAGAAATGGAAGGAGGAGGTAAAGGCCATGATAAACGCCATGGAGAAGGATGGCATAATAAAGAAGGCTCCGACTTCTTTCCTAAACCCTTTAGCGGTTGTAAGGAGGCCAAATGGTCGCCTAAGGATTTGTCTGGATGCACGTGGAATAAATGCACGCATTTTGCCAGAGTACGACCGCCCACCACAAATTAGAGAGCTGCTGAGGCGCTTTAAAGGAAAGAAATATTTCTCAACCGTAGATCTCACAAATTCCTATTATCATGTCGAATTAACCGAGAACAGCAAGCAATACACTGGCTTCCTGCATGAGCAGAAGACCCACGTCTTTAACCGCCTTCCCTTCGGTTTGAAAAACAGTGGCCCTGTGCTGATTCGAGCGCTGGACAGCAACTTGAGTGAAGAGGTCAAGAAACACGTACTATGTTATGTGTACGATTTGATCTTGGCATCCACGTCAGTAGAGGAGCACCTGAAACACTTGAGGTTGTTGTTTGAGAACTTGTTTACGGCCGGATTCAAGGCAAACCTGGAGAAATGCAATTTCTTTCATCGAGAAATTCGATTTTTGGGACATCTCATTGACGAACATGGATATCGGCCGAACCCGGAGAAAATTGAGGCGATAGCTGAGTTTCCCAGACCAAAAAGGGTGAAACAAGTGAGGCAGTTCCTGGGAATGACTTTATTCTTTTCTAGTCATTGTCCCCGTTACACGGATGTAGTTGCCCCTCTGCAGAGCATGCTCAGGAAAAACAATCGGTGGAAGTGGGATCAGGCGTGTGAAGAGGCCTTCACGCAAGCTAAACACATGCTTCTTAAGAACGTTAAACTGGAGTACCCAGACTTCTCCAAAACATTTTATATTGACACCGATGCTTCAAAGGTAGGAGTGAGCGCTGTGTTGTACCATTTGGATGACGAGAAGAAACAACATTATCTGACATTTACCAGTAGGAAATTGCGACAGCCTGAGCTTAATTACTTTGCCACGGAATTGGAGGCGCTGGCTATAATTTATGCTCTAAAGATGTGGAAGAAGATTCTTCTAGGGCATAAGGTCGTGATTGTGACGGACCATCGCGCGTTACAATTTATGTTAAAGTCTGACATTTCAAGCGAAAGAGTCACGCGCTGGACCCTGTTCCTGCAGCAATTCGATGCAGAAGTTATTCATAGGCCCGGAAAGCAAAACTTTCTAGCAGATGTTTTGAGCAGAAACCAAGTGAGGAGGCTGTTTTGCACCAGGTAGAGCTAATACCGGACGATCAGGAAACGGTGGAACGTTTGAAACGCCTGAGCCAGGCGCAACGGCAATATACTCCGTTAAGACGGATATACCGGTATTTGAAGAATCGCATGGGTGCAGATGATCCCGACTATGCTGGAACGGCGAAGATTGCTCACTTTTATCACATTGTTGGTGACATGATTCACAAGTTTGTCGATAAAGACCTCAAAAGGCTACGTATTGTAATACCGCCGAAGTTGATTTCAGCAGTGGTTTGGTTGGCTCACCGATCTATTGGGCACGGAGGATGTGATAAAACCTTACATGCCATAAGAGAAACATTTACCTGGGAGTATATGGGAAAGACCATACGAGCGGTAATCAGGACATGCGACATCTGTCAGAGGTGCAAGTTCCCATCGGACGTATCTAAGGAGAAGCCGAGGGCTATTATACCGACTCGTCCGAATGAATTAATGGCTACGGATCTGTATGGCCCCCTTCCGAGGTCCACCAGAGGTAACCAATACATCTTGGTGACGATGGATGTGTTTACCAAATTAGTCATGTTGCACCCTATCCAGAAGGCAACATCCCGGTACGTAATTCGCAGGATTGAAACCGGCGTGATTCCAACTGCAGGGAAGCCAGAGTTCCTTCTGAGCGATCACGGAACGCAGTTCACGAGCGCCGAATTTCAAGAAGCTATGGCACGACTCGGCATAAGGCATATCTTGAGCTCCATAAGATACCCAAAAAGAAATCCTGTGGAAAGGGTAAATGCAGAGATTGGAAAATACTGCCGGATTTACTGTCATGAACAGCATCATCGATGGATGGAAGTGTTACCCATAATTGAACGTTGCTTGAATTCTACAACACATGAGAGTATCAGACAAATTCCTTGTCTTCTGCACCATGGACGAAAACCAAGTAGACCTTGGCATGCTGTTATACAGGCACCCCCAGAGATTGAGCCGTCGGTGCAAAGGAGAAACGAACTGGCTCGGGAGAGGATGCAGCTACAGGCGCAAAAACGGGAGAGAAGGAAGGCTGGCCGCCGTTTTCGCGAGCCACTTCGAGTCAATGACCTGGTGCTGATTCGGAAACCTACGTCATCAAACTTACCACTCAGAGTGTATGGGAAATTTGCGCGCCCATTTTCGGGACGTCACGAATGCACTTGTTGGGAATTTCAATGCTGCGAATCTGCGGAAGTATCACCGGCAAGCCCGTTAGTCAGCATTGAGGAGATGACTGAAAAGATCGTTCACATGCATCACTTGAGGAAAAACATAAGCTTTGTTCCCACCGCTTATATTTTGAAGCCCGCGGGAGAGATGTGACCGATCCAGTCAGGGTCAATTACCGGCCCGGATGACAAAAGATCTAGAGGAGACCGGAGAGTCAGTATGACGTCATGGCATGACGCGGCGAGGCAACCGCGAGAGTAGGGGAATGCTCCAGAAGGTTCCAACCCCTCCCACTTTCTTTTTCTCGAAGAAGGACGCGGTTCCGGTATGTTCAGTATGTGAGTCAGCAGTGTGTGAGTCAATAGTGCGTGGACGAGTATGTTATACGGCGGAGCACGGAAGAGTAGCCCATGTCATGTAGACAGTGATTTTACATCGGGAACTTGAATGGTTTTCGTGAGTGACCAGCAGGCCTTGAAGCCTGAAACTAGCGTGCATGTATTGCTAGTAAGTTTTTTTTACAGTGAAGTATGTCAGTTTGTTTGTCGAACAGTGTGAATTTCAAGACGATATCGGACTCGCTAGTATGTGAGGAAATAGTCAGAACTGATAAAGGAAGTCCGTTTATGCCGGCAATTTATGTTCATTAAAGATGAATACCAGGAGGTGTTTAAAATTACGAGTATCAGGGAAAGAACTATATAACGATAGTCGAGGCGAAGCATTATCGCGAGGCCCCGTATTGTAACAGACATCCATTCGGAAATAGCATACCAGTGTGGTATTTTAAGAAACGCAGTGAGAAGGCAATAGGGAAGGCTACATCTACTTTAAGCTCGTGTTGGAAGACTGTAGGCCGCAAGCAACTCGATATGTCGGTCAAGGTCAGCTCGAAATAGCTCCTCGTGGAAGGAAGTGTGTCACAGGGTTAAAGGAAAGTGAAGACATATAACTCAAGTGAACCAGGAACTAGACGCTATAGTGCGCGAGCGTGAAAGTGCTCTGATATGGTGAAATGCAATATTGCCACACGGCAGCATGAACTTAATAACCATGGACTCAAATATTCTGGGAATCAGCATGCATATTAACACGCAAATTATGCTGCACTGAACTTCTAAAGGGGCCATAATGGGGTGAACGGTCGCAACGAGATGGACGAGTGGACCATGGTTGGGACGTCGGGAGACGCCGCTGCTGAAGGTGACCGGGGACAACCTGTGGGCGGACATGGGCGTCGCCAGGAGATCGAGAGGTGCCGGGGGCGGATACCTCTACCAGTACGCTGGGAGACCACATCGCGGAGACACTGGAGGAACGACGCCGCCCTGATGCCGCAGACGACGACGACGCCGACGCCGACGCCATGGATTTCCGAGGACGCCGGATATAAAGTAAGACGTTTCATTTCCATCCTTGTTCATCAGAAAGAAGAGAACTTCAACCTCGGATAGCCATGCCATGAGATAGCTTGAGATCGTGTAACTTAACGCCCTTTATAATTATTTATTCCAGATTGAAAGAGCATCATTTTTTATAGGGTCGTGCAGATGTTTTCTGGTCTTTCTCTTGGGGTCATTTGACCTACATAAATTTACAGCATCAATGGTAGGAGTAAGGCATGTAATTATTCTCTGAGACATAATAATAATAATAATTTGAAATTGGGTAACGATAATAGGAGATGCCCACTTTACTGAGAGATTCTAGCATGTCGATTTCAGAGGTCACTATTCGAATTTTATTCTGAAAGGTTTGTCACGGATTGCATAGATTTTTATAGCAAATGAATATGGTTGGAGATTGTCGGATAAGGTTCCTTGGATAGGATGCCATATTATCATACGACCTCGTGGTCCCGATAAAGTTGATACGCTCTGTTAGTGTGGGTTCTTGAGACATGCTAATAATGCATGATTTATTTTGTAATGATGTTGTGTAAAGTTTATGTGATAATTATGTGGTAATTAGATATGGTATTATTCCGTCATATATGACGAGGTTATTCACGGGGCGACGTATGTCCGTGGAATTGAATTAGTGAGGACAGGGTCCCCTTGACGAACGTGCTACGTTCATTGATGAGTTGTATTGAATAGCGCAGGTGTGTAATTGATGGTGCGCTAGACAGTCGGGTCGTTTGGATCCTCACACAGTGTTCGGCGGAAGGGTTACGATTAAATGTTTGTTGTGAGTATGAAATACGCTAGGGCGCCTTATTGCGAGGTTCTTAACATTTCATAATCATTAGACAATGCTATAATTTAATTACAATGACAAATATGACAATGTGGATCAAGGTTGTTGGAAAGGCGTGGATAAATTAGTAATAATAATAAGAATTAGTAGTGTAAATATGTAAGCACAATCTGGGTGTGTTAATAATTTATGATAGGTTATAATTAATTGTTGAAATGTCATATTATGTGAAGCTGAGTCGAAGTTTGAGTGCTGTTTGATGTAATAGGATGCTCTTTAATTATTAATTTGCAGTTCGATAGAGGAGATCCGTCCATTGCTGTATAAGGGTAGACAGTTGTAATTTACATAGATACTCGATATTTTCTTAGAGTTTTTTTTTGCCGCAGGTGAACTTTGTGATAAGTGGCTAATGATGTTTGCATGCGTGTGCACCGATAGATTAAGATTAATTTAGCTTTGAAAGGCGATCTCCTTGTCGGAACTTTAAGAGAGGACACCCACGAGTTTGAATAAGTGTAATTTTCTGTTGTTTGTTTAGGGACTATGAACTTTATTTTTTTTTCTCGGACTTTGTCCCACCCTAACTTTACACTCGTGTGTGATAGGCAGGTCGCATATTTATTTATCCTTGGGCCAATAAAGGAGCAGATGTGATTTTACGAGGGCTTTTCCTTTCTTCTCTGTTTGTTAATTCAAGTTAGGGTTTTGCTTGTGAATCCTGGTTCAGTCTATTTGCCATCCCAACCCGTAAACGACCCGAGACCCTTTGTCTCTAGCTCGCTGGAGCTTTTCTTTTAGTCTTGTCTGTATGAACCAAGATTCATGCCCTAATTTTTTGGTACCCACTCCCTTGGCTGTTTCTTCTGACGGGGCCGGGATGCTAGCCGGGTGATCGCCTGTCCCATTGGAAAAGCGGGCACAATACATACATACATACATACATATACACACACATAGACACACACGGACAAAAACCTATCTCATAAGCCAATTTTTTCATATGATGATTATAGGCTAAAATTACTTTATTTGTGTACTCATTCACTGCAGTATTATTCTGATCAAAGAGAAGTGATTTCTTCAGAATCTCCAAACTGAATCATATAATGGGTGTCTCGCCTGACAGTCGTCAGGAGACTTTTCTCCGGAATGTGTGATCTTAGCGTGTAAGTGGAACCAACCACAATAAAGACTGTTCATCGGTATGTCAGATGACGTCCACTATAAGCAATGGGTATTATTGAAATATACAGTAGGTGATTGGAGCACATTGGGTCCCCATAATATTGAAATCACTGGTCAGCCTACCCAGGTGTTGATAGTGTGTTCACAGTAGACAATGAAGCGGTTGCAATTCCTCGAACCATTGCAATGTTTCTTTGAATGAAGATTCTCGTAGAATGATATCATATCGATTACTTCTTATAATATTCCAGATCTCATTATTTCCAATCCTTGCTTTATGACTATGTGTAGTGAAATCTCTTGTACGAACATATTATATTAAGTTATGGGTAACAATAGGTAAATCAGAGTAGCTGAGGGGTCCGTCGTACAAAGCCTATACATGTTATTGACCAAGTCGTCTCTCGTGTAGTAATTTCAACCATCCTAAAGAGAGCCCAGGTACTCTAAGGCCGTTCTAGCATGAACTCTGGCTCGATGCGCAAGAGGGGAAGTAGTCGGTGGGGTAGGAGAAGTTCTCCAGGTAGTGCACGTAGACAGTGCACTCACTTTGGTATTGACACTTCTTCTCTTCTTCTTCCTCCTCTTCACAGATTTTTTGGGCCTGTGAAGAACTCTTCACCCAGTCACCACTTCTAACTTAGATATAGGAGACGATACGATGACGTAGCACGCGCGAGTGTGGTTGGAAGTTATAATATAGCAAATATTGCTATATACATCGCGAGAAGTACCGATGTCGACAATAACAGTCAGAGGGTAAAGGTGGAAAGGAAACAAAATCACAAGATTAAAAATCTTCACGCCTAGTCACCCACCAAGGCGACTTGAATACTACGTAGGATAAAACCGGGTCAACATATAAATGGGGTGCATTGACACTGACAGCAGCTGTGCTTATCGCTCGGCCTTTCTGCACGGAATTAATCCAATGGTCTCCCACCACTCCACTTGGACCGCCACCTGGCAGATGCAGAGGTGTACAGCAAAGCTATTGCTAGAATGGATAATCTGTAAATTTGGGATCAGAATGATGCCACAGCAAAATCGCACTCCTAGAAGAAGTCTGTCATACGCCAAAAATATCTGATTTTATGGTTACTGTATGCTACTGATTGGAACTTCTTCTTTATCTCCTAGATGGCAGCAAAATATAGCGTTGAAACTTGTGCCAACAGTGAGTTTCTGCTTCTACACTGTTATATTGTGTAATGTGGTAACACATTTCATGCATTAATATGAAATTCACCATATTTTCTTATTTGGATCAGCATTGACGTACAGTTATTGTCACCTTTCAAAATTGTAAAGGTTTATTAATTAATTAATTAATTAATTAATTAATTAATTAATTAAAGATTTGTTTCCACCTAGTCAATATTTATATTTTAATAATAATTGTGACATCAATCTATACAAGTTTCGGCTCTCGATTCTTGAGCCTTCTTCAGCAAGGAATAAACAACAAATAACAATATTGTGAGCATATGCATTTGTAATCATGCCGATACTTGTAGTTACTGTATATTGTACGTGTGTTTTCTGACTTGTGCCAGTTTTCTTCTAGGGGTGGGATATTTTCCGCAGTCGGACGCACATGAGAACCATTCTATATTAAGATAGGAGAGTTCACACGTGGAATATTCCTTGTTAGATGTAAAGGTTATAAATTCAAGAATACAAAATATTCATTATTCCAATGGGTGTATACAATACCTACAATGTTTATTCTGCATATCGGGTTCACTTTCAGGTTGAAATTTTGACATACGATATATTTAAATCATACATTTTGACACAAATTTAATAAATGCTTTCAATTCCAAGAGGCTTTATTGCTCTAACCCGATGAGTACACGCGACACGGGTGATCCACCCGTCTTAAGACGATGTACTCGAGCGTTCGATTGTTTTCATTTTCAGTTCATTCTTGAGTGTTGAGACGATCTCTGGCATATTCCGCTATCTGTTGGGCATTATGTAGTACGAGTAATACCGGAGCTCGAAATTTAGCTTCCAGAAGTACCTAACGAAGCTTTGTCTAGACGTCGTTGCTGTAAATAAACACTGTGAAACACAATCAAGTTGTTCTCGCCGCGTTGAGAATTCTGATCAAAGAATCCTTGAGATTCTGCGGAAAATGATAGTGAAATCAATGTTTATGTGTCGGTTGCAATATTGAAAATCAAATTAATGTTTTGGGCCCTTTTCCTTCTTTAAAGTTGTTGTTGTAGATTATTTAGGGGCTTTGCGACATCGTGGTAATATAACCCCATGTACTCGGATGTGTGTAGAATTTGTCTGATAAACTGCGTCACTGTGATGTCTGTACTAGTGTGTGAATTTGTAATTGAGGTAGGATTTGTGTAGTTGGCGGCCGTGACCTTAAGTTAGGTACCATCCCTGCATTTGCCTGCAGTAAAAGTGGGAAACCACGGAGAAACACTTCCAGGATGGCTGAGGTGGGAACAGACCCGCCTGCTCTCAGTTTTGCCTCACGAGTCTGAGTGAACCCAGCCCTCAGACTGGAATTAAATTTCCTGGCAAGCCCAGGAATCGCACCCGGACATCCGTGGAGACAGACAAAAATGTGAGCCACTACGCAACAAGGTGAACCTCCTTTAAAAATATGTACATGTAGACACAAACATTTTACTTTTTAAAATAATATTCCAAATAAGACAGTTGTAGAACGTCGTTTCTGTGTTTTGATCAATTCATGTCCTAAGAATGGCAATATATATATATTTTAGCTTATAACCTCATTGATATGTTAAAACGTCTATAAACTAAACTTCTATAATTCCTCATACTTGTGAACCAAAGCCCTCAGCACTGATGTAGCAAACAGATAATTGGCAACTCTACCAGATTAACTCACTGAGTGAATATAAAAGTGTAGTGTATAACTACATACGATATTTCAATCATGGAATTCTCTGATTTAAAACTGCTTAGACAGTTGCTTACTTGAAGACTGGTTTAACGTAGGACATATTTTATTTGTCACTGTTGCCAAAGAACAACCATGTAAATGTATTATGGGCTCACAACGACGCTGTTTGAGGACAAATTACTGTTGCTTGGCATCCAAGCGTGCCACATGAAACTTGTATTAACACCTGACATCGTGTAGTACATTGCTCTCTTCGTCGCAAATTGAATTTCCTAGTAAACTAAGCGGCAGCGAGCGACTTCTCCGAGTGGCGCATGGCGTCCTGGGAGTGGTGTCTCACGAGACTCCATCAGCATTAGTAGTGATTTAGCTCTCAGCAAAACCACTGAACGGTTTTTGCTGTGCATACGAAGCATGCTAAGTATCCGATGAAACGAGAAGGAATGAACTATCCAGGGTGTAAAACGTTGCATGCAGCTCAAAATGCTGTTTAGCCTACTTGTTGATTCATTTATGGGTTTGCGACATTGCGGTCATGTCCCCGTATACTTGCATTTGAACGGAATCAGTGTGTTAACGTGCATCAATATGACTGTACTGGTGTATGTAGGTTATTTGTAATTTTGGCTACGGTGCCTCTACTGTAGGTACCATCCCGGCATTTGCCTGGAATAGATGTGCGGAAATCATGGATAATCACTTCTGGAATGGGGTAGGGAAAGTTTTCAACAAGTTTTCGATGTTTAGGAATGAGAAATTTCTCCTTTAATTACATGAAGATACTGCCCACTTTAATAATATTACAGGGTGATGTGCTATGTCCCTTGATTCATGATTTGAAGGGTGAGAAAGTAGCCCTTTGTCCCACGCCCTTCTCGAAGCTGGCACCTATTAATTTGCTACACCTTCCCATTGTGCCAAACAGCAAGGGCAGAAAGAAATTGTTATAGAACACAGGAAATTTCATGATCTATTCCTTCAATCACTTATTTTCCAAAGATCGACACACAGCACGTCGTGAAAGAAGGCGTAGCCGAGCACATTTTTTGAATTAATGAATTCTCAAAGAGTGCTCGTCTGATTTCAAAACTAATTACATCTCTGAATTTATTTATTAAAATTGGGTCATGCTCATTACGTTAATCAGTACCATTCCATTATAATAAAGCAAAGTTGGTACCGTACCGATATCTCTGTGATTAACAACGCAGTGGAAAAGATGTCCAACTTATTTTTTAATCGGCGTAGCACCATTGAAAGAAGGGAGAACAGAAATCGATTACTGCCCTCAGACCAGAATGACTTATTTTGGCAGAGCCGGAACTCCTACCCGGACCTCCAGGTTGACAACCAGGAATACTAGCCTGCTACACCAGGTGGTGGTCTACAGATAACAGAGATAACGGTATTCGCAGGCATATGGAACTCCACCTGAGTTACGTCATACACCCCTAGACAGGTTTCAGTGCCCCATTTGGCATGAGAAGCCACAACCTTATGTTATGGGCCGAAGACTTTGACTCCCCCGCGCTATATCATCAGTATACAATGGCCGTGCTGCGCCGAAACGCAGACATTAAGTTGTTGTCGTGGGTCAGGAGCGATAGTAAAGCATACGTGGCCTCAATTAACAATGAATTCCAACAGTAAAGATTTGGTGTCAATATACAGGCAGCTATTTTTGGGCATAATTCATTGAGCAACATATGATTCCATTACGTTTGAAAGGTAACCTATGCCTGTACATGGAGAACACATTGTCTGATTTCCTTGAAGACGTTGCTTTTAATATTGGACGTCAATTGTGTTCTCAACATGACGATGCAATACCTCATTTCTTTAGTGAAGTCCGCGAGCATTGGAGCAGTAGATTTGGTGAGCTGAGAACGTGCCACGGTGCGCCCAATGCATAGCCAACTCGTTTTCTCGACATCAGTCCACTTGACTTTCGTGTGTGGGGGCGCTTGAAGAGCCTTCCTTGTAAGACTCCAATTGCGTCAGAGATAGAGTTCGTCACTTGGGTGATTGCCGCTGCTGACTCTCCACAGCGCTTGCCTGGAGTATTCAAACGTGTACGACTGTAAATGGTACTTCACTTCAGAATTCGCAATGATGCCAGAGGTTGAACATTTAGTAGGTATGTCCTTGTACGGGATTCAAATACATTCAAATTGAATAGTTTAGTTGACAGTCATGTAAAAATAATAACTTACCTCTCAAGTTATGAATTAAATGAAAATATACTGTATTTATTTTGGTCTCCAGTATTATCCACTGAACGAAATATCCCACGCCACACATTGGAGAGAAAAGCAATAAACGACATCAGTTTCTTCACTAAGGCTAGATATGACTGACAATTTCACTTCATTTTTACTAAGTTATCTGCATGTACTAACATAATGTGTGTTGCAAACCTTATAAAGGGACGTGTAAGATTAATTATCCATAGATTAAGGAAATTTTCACCAAATATTATTCATAATGCATGTCTGTATACCTTGTTGTTGCTGTTGTTGTTGTTTGAGTCTTCAGTCTTCCGACTGGTTTGATGCAGCGCTCCATGCTTCCCTGTCCTGAGCGAATCGATTCATCTCTACATAGCTACCACACCCTACATCCGAGGCAATCTGTTTAACACATTCTAACCTTGGTCTACCCCTACTGTTCTCAACCTCGACCCTTCCTTCTATAACTAAGTTTGCTATTCTTGGGTGTCTTAGTTGTGTCCTACCAGCCTACATGTTCTCTTCATTAGCAGTTGCCACAAACATTTCTCCTCTCCCACTCGTCTTAATACCTCTTCATTCGTAATACTATATACCCATCTGATCTTCATAATTCTCCTGTAACACCACGCTTCAAACGCTTCAATTCTCCACTTTTCTGCTGCACCAATAGTCCAAGTCTCACTACCATAGAGCGCAACGCTCCAGAAAAAGGCTTTCAAAAATGACTTCCTAATACCTAAATCTATATTCGATGTCAACAGTTTCCTTTTCTGTATCAATGCTTTCCTTGCATTATTCCTTCCTGCGGCGTAGCCGTGCGCGTTAATCCCGCACCACGACGGCGATGGGTAGCTGCAGTAATTGTATAGATCTGAGACTAGAATCCCAGCGTTGACAGTGCCTATCCTGAGTGCGATTTTCCTCCGAGATTTCCACACTCCCTCCAGGTAATGCCAAGATAATACCTTATTTCAAGTCCCGAGGTATCGACCCCATCTATGCCCACAATACAGCTATACGCACTACTAGAGTCATCACAGAAGCACAGGTTATCTGACAAGTTCAACACACGAATCCAAGCACACGGGGCTGACGACAGAGGTCTTCCAAGGCAACAAGACGAATTTACAACTACAATCATATTGTTTCCACTTCAAAAGCGTCGGGCGTGGGTATGGAGTCGCGTGGAATATATGGCCGTATGGCCTTCCTGACCTCGTGAGAGGAGATAATCGGAGATGAAATGAATGTAATCGAAGAAAACTGGGATGGGGGTTCGAAGGAAGTGACCGTGGCCAAATAGAAGATACCACCCCGGAATTACCCTGGAGAAAAAATGAGAAACTACGGAAAACCATTTCATGAACGGCCGATGGTGTGGTTCGAACTTAAGTCTAACGAGCTTAGCCCAATGGCCTACCGCTGCATAGCTATCCCTGTCGGTTAAATATCATCTCTACTTAGTATTAAACGAAGTCCCCGATTCTTGGATGATACGGGTAAACTCGAGAACCACTGGATGGATTTTGATGCGGTTTTCACCATTCTTTAAAGGATTTCTCGAGGATGATTTCTGTAGAAAATAATTTATTTATGATCAAAGAAAGCCGAACAGTAACGATTTCAGTGGAAATGTCGAGAAAAAAAACTGGCGTCCGAGCGCTTTGTAAGCTTACGCTGGGCAATCCGTTAAACATATCTAAATACTTTGAGTGGAAGAATTGTTCAGCATGAATCGTTCTATAAAAACGTACGCGAGAGCATATCTCTATATTCAATCTATCGTCCACTATAAGTGTTTTTAGATTGGACGGAAGGGGGATTTGAGTTTCATGCACCTCGCCATTCTTAAATTACGTCTGACAAGAATTTGTTGCACAGGCATCTCCATGATAATATAGTTAATAGTCCAGTCAGTGATTTTAACCCATCATGCCTAGACGTAAAACGGATATAGATCGTAGTTCATTTACATCGTAAAGAGGCGATTATCACGTAATACATTCACAACTGTTCCCGGGCGAAGCTGGGCCGGGTTGCTAGTTCATAATAATAATAATCTGCCTGCCATTATGTACGCTACTGGATGGCATGGCAGAACCTAAACTAGGAGTGAGTTATAAGTAAAGCCTATCAGCTGTTCAGGCAAGTTGTATACAATAGAAAAACTATATAAAATTAATAATTACAGGAAATAAATAATACCTTTGCTCACAACACAAATTACATGTGAACATGTTGAATTTGGAATCCCTACCGCAGCAGTGCAATACAGATTCTAGCTGTCTAATTATTATTTGGTCTAATCTTATTAACTGTATACATGGCAGCTATGAATTGGAAAAATTGAGACGTTGCTCTGTTAAGCCCCCCTTTCATTTGTAATTACCGGTGAGTAGGCCTAACGCATGTCAGAAGCAGATATTTTGCAGCCACTTGATTAAATGTCGCCATAAATGTCTTACATTTAATAGGCTAGACTAGGCCATAAACAAATACTGTTAATGTTGAGTTGACATTAAACAAGTCATTACTCTACTCAACGCAAAATATGCTCCAATATTTTAGTACAGATCGAGAAAAGCTAGTAGTCCTTAGAGCAATAAGCCAAAGCCTACATATTTTTAGTCGTTCTTCAAATTTGACAAGTGGCATGTTCATTTAATAGCTTCAAAAATAATCTTTATTTAATAGCGTTAGGGGTTCCACGGGGATGCTTAGTCCAGTCAGTAGAAGCTCTGAGCTATCTCAAAGGTAGTGGGTTCCATTCCCACCCAAGTCGTGGATCTTAGGAACAACAATACCACGTTTAGAAACGCAAATGTCCCGAGGATTCTCTTCGCCTCCACCAGAAATGAGTATAAGGGTGACTCCTGGGAGCAAGGGGATCCTCTCCACTTACTTACAAGTACAGTGCGTGATTGACTCCAGGGTCACCCTTTCTAGGAGTGAACCAAGGGGATTACTGGATAACTAATGATCAACAAAACAATAATTTTCTGAAATTAACGTTAAAATGTATATGATCAGTATCTCGCTAAAGGATAAGAGTTAGGTACTCCAATTCATGTGACTAAATGAAGTTGGTGTACATGCTAAGCCTCCGAAAATGCTTTGTAAGCGCTGGTGTTTCAATTTTATTCCCAAGAGGGACCTGCGCATCGTCATGAGGATAAAGTAAATAATGTAGACTTCACAGACACCCAGTCTACAAATCAGGGTAAATAACCATACGAAGTTAATATCCCATGACTAGACTGGAAATTTAACCTGGAACCCTCTGCACCAAAGACCATGTTATCCACTTAATCACGAAACCGAACAGTTCGGGTATGAAATGCCGCGACGGCTGCTGTCCTTGCTGTATGAACAAAATTTGGGTTATGTTCCAAATTGATTCAGGAGTTAAGGTTGTAAGGTTTCCTAGCTGGTGTGTTGATTCTCAGAGTGCTTTGTTATTATCCATTGCTTTATATCCCTGATATTCATGGTCGGTTTTGGATAGCATGTAGAGCAACTTTATGTAGTCACATTAACAGAAGTACCGTATCAAACTCCCGTCGATTAAAAGATCCTGGTCATATTAATCTTAACTTTAAATTTTTTTAAAAGTTTTTGCTGCAACAGCATAGTCATATAGCTCCGTGTACTGGGCTTGTGTCTTTAATCTGCCCGATAAAATGTGTCACTGTGATCGTTCTAGTAGTGTGTGTATATTAACAGGGGCCAGGGTTTGGGTAAGAAAACGTTCGTGGTCTTAATATAGGAACTATCCCGGTATTCACCTGGATTATAAGTGGGAAACCATGGGAAACCGTTTCTAGGATGGTTGAGGTAGAAATATAACCCACCTATTCTCAGTTCTGCCTCACGTGGGTGAGTGAACCCTGTTGTAGCCCTCAGACCAGAATGTATATCCTTGACATAGCTGGGAATCGAACTCGGACCTCCTTGGTGACCGCCATGCATGCTAGTCAGTACGCCACGTTGTGTACCAGATAATCATAACCATAAATATGCTTAACTTACCGCTTCTGACATGTCCATTATTGTATCTCAAGAGTTGCACAGCGTAATCTTCACGACAAATTCTGTGACTGGTTGATTTAATTGACACGATGACGATTGCTTAAATCATCTTCCAATCTGCTAATGTCTCCACGTCTTCCAGACCAGCTTTACTCAGGACCTCAGAACTTCTATTACAATCATCTATCCCTGGCGTCATTGTTCCCACTTTGGATTGTTCTCACTTTGGAGTCTATCTCGAAGTTCATTGCATCCGCCTTTGTGAATATTCTCCCATTTGCTGGTTCGCTTATTTTATTTGGCACTAGTCACGTTACAAATTCGACTAATGCGGTATATCTTGCATACCTTATCACTATCATCGCTTGTTTACCAAGCTTGGATAGGGGTGTTGTGAGTTCGGATAGCGATAATAATAAAATCCGTTTACCCTCAGATGTTTCCGTAATCTCTTCTGGTAAATGCTGGAGTGTAATCTTATTTCATATCCTAAGGTATCTGCCGCAATTCCAGAACCTAAAACGTTATAATTACACACACTACTACAATCACTGAAGAAACTCACGTTACCAGATATAGCCTACGCAACTTACATTCAGCTCCAAAATATCACAAGCCTCTTAAATGAAATAAAAACAAACAACAACAACATGGGAATGGTTTCTACAGGGTATAGCATATGAGGGGTGGTGGAGAAAGATGATGTTTAGTGAAGAACATGTAGTCTACTTTCTCTTAAATGTATGGGTAAAGCGATACATCTTTGTTCTGGTCAAGGGTTATAATTGAATGTTCTTGTGTTGAACGTTATGAGTTGTACCCTATATAAGACTCCCCGCTTACTACGTTTCGTTGTTAATTCGCGTTTGCATCCAGAGGAATTGACTGATTAGAACATCAGAAAAGTTTGCCCATATAACCATATTGAATGAATGGTAACGTTTATCTTGAGCCTACTGCAGAGAAAGCCTTTTATGTGAGACCAAATATTTGCTGCATTTCGTCATTGTAACTAATAAATAATGGATTGCCAATATTAATGTCTTATATCTAAAAGAGATTGCGACTGCGATCTATATGCAGTGTGATAGTCGTATGACTAACATAAGCGAGGTATCTTATCTGTTACACCCCTTTTACTAAGTTTCGTGTTAGGCTAAATGCGTAATATGATCCTGAATTATTTTCAAGTTTTCATATTTATGCGCAGTCACCATCATGGATATATATCGGGAGTGTTCTTTCGGTTCTACATTAATTCTGGTTTATAATATTGTATCTCTAAAATATGTAGAGTTATTTGTTTGTATATTTATTAATTTCAAGATGGCCTCCTCACGCTATATTGAGTGAGGTACTCCTATGTATACAGTAATGGTTGGGATATATTTTATGCGGTACTCCTCCCTCACATGATCTGCACGGCATTCATCTTAAAATTGTTTGGCTTATGAGCTTAAAGATTGAGCGCAAGTCGTATCCTACATAAGAATATGTTTTTTGAAAGTTTGGTAGAGAATCAATTATTTGTTTAGTCGTAATTTCATTTCTACCATTTGGGTGGCCAGCATTAGGTTTTCGTTAAGATGGCAGCAATATAAATTATGTGACTGAGGTGTCGTATTTCAGAAATTGAAAGTGACGACCGACACACACACTCACAGACAGACACATGGACTTTCATCACGTGTAGATCTCATAAGTCTACATTCATTTTTACAAAATTCGAAAGTAGGCATAAATTGCAATCAATTAGGAGGGACAATATCAAAAATTATCATGTTATAATTCCGATCATATACAAAATACCCATGGCGAGTAATCTCTTGTAGATATTGGGTGCGATGCCCGGTCAATGCATGTGAGATTTTCGAAGTGAAATGCCATGTCCTGGGGTTCGGATTCCACGTAAAAATGAGGTCCCGTGACTCATGATCGCATGATTAACGGTCACGTAAAACTACAAGCTTCCTTCCCTTTCCTTCTCTTGTAAATAATAATTCATTCATATTTCACTGTCTAATAAATGCAAATCTTGCAAATCATTGACTCATTCCACTTAGCTATGACTATACAAAATCTATTCTACGAGTATTATGTAAATTTATATTTCAGAACAGTAGCCCATTTGCGTGTTTGTGCTTCAACTACAAAGAGCTATAATATATCCTACTTCATTCAGGGATTTGGGACATCTTAGTAATTAGTCATGTTAACCTGGACGTGCACTGGATTCGTCTGATAACGTGAGTTGTTGCAGAGATTATAGTCGTATGTTTAGTTGTAAACAAAAGGGGCAATGATTGGGGTAAAGTAAATAAGGTGCCATCTCAGTAATTTTCAGGGGAGAGTGTGGAAAATCGAGGGTCAATCAAACCTCAGGATGTACAGAACTGTAGCTACTGTCAAGGAACGCAACTTAATACGTGCATGAACCAGTAGTGGTACCGACTGTGCTGTGAAAGACTTCTAATCTCATTGCGGGCTGACAAGCTACGCTTTGTGGTTTTACTATACTAGAGCAATATAACAGGTTAACACGATTTACCTTAGCGGAGAAAATATTAACCTTCGAAACATCCATAAAGGAATGATAAACGAGTTGCATTTGGACAGACAAATCACCACTGTTTGGTAGAATGACTTATAGAACTTAATGAACAAATGAACGAGCAGAATTATGAAATACTACCATCATAAACCCTTAAATTATATATCCGATAATGAAAGCTCGTTCGGCTCAGTTACAACAGCCGCAACATGGACAGACTGACTCTAGTATTTACTTTCAAGTAGGCTATATAGGTCACAGGCAAGCACGGAATTTTCCTTTCCCCTCCTTTAAACGACATTTATCTCGTCAACCATTAAAAACAGCCATGCGTTGTCACTCAATCGACTTGTCTGTATTTTATTGCCAGGACGATGTCGGTTGCTTCCTATTAGGCCGTAGTGATGTATCAAGCTAGTGAGTTACGTCTTTTGTGATGAACTATTAGGAAGAGTACCAAAGCGTATATCAAATGAATTTACACATAAATACATGTAAGTTATAACAAGCCAATTCTTCAATGTTGCATTCGTAAACTAATAACATAACCGCTTTTCAATCGGTCAACACATTAATGTGCTGAGTTAAATTGAGCGAGGAGTAACAATTATTCATCACACTTACTCACCTGACAAAATAACATGGATTAATAGTACACTTATACATTATGGCACACTTTCCTAAATGACATGTATCGTTCATCAGGCGAATACCGTCAAATCCAGTTCACTTTAAGCTTAAGTATGTTCGATATGTGTACACAAAATTATGCACAACAATATACAGAGTTATTTTTTTATTTTCGTTTTAGTATAAAATAATGACAACAAATAATAATAATAATAATGTATACATTAAATCAGTGCCATAAACTAGTAAGTGAAAAACTTTCAATTCGAACCCTTGAATAGAACATGTGGAAAAACAAGTTTTTTTTAAACTTCGCTCTTCGGCCATCTTAAAACATTTGTGAAACATTAAAAAGCTTTACGTTCATAGATCGTGCCAAATGTCACTGCGTTTGCATGATTGCCAGAAAGAGCCCAATTAAATATTTGAAATTAACATGGGCTCTATGTTGGTTTTGTGCTTATCTTGTTTTTGAAGGGCACATATGCAACCTTAATTTACAGACTCATACCATCACACCGTATTCCAAATCAACTACTACAACACTTTTAGAGATATTAAGAGCTATTGAAATATTTCGCGTGGTTGCCATTGAATTGCATTCCCATGGTCGTCGCATACAAATAGAGAGAAATATTAAGTTGACGTTTGTTATTTGTAACTTAAATATCAATTTAACAGGTATATAAAGATGTAACATATTAAAATTCGAAAGGCACAGTTGTGGTCAGACCGAGTCCTTACCAAATGCCATTTAAATAGCTCC
Source organism: Meconema thalassinum (assembly GCA_946902985.2). Taxonomy (NCBI): domain Eukaryota; kingdom Metazoa; phylum Arthropoda; class Insecta; order Orthoptera; family Tettigoniidae; genus Meconema; species Meconema thalassinum. The sequence continues at coordinate 296,183,695 of OX336389.2, forward strand.
AGCGAATTAATACTTATAAGGGGACGCGCACACACGGACAAAAGATCATATCACAAGCTTATACATCATATGATAAAATATGGTAAACGTAGCTCAATTTGAGTCTCAGATTGCATACCCGAGGTCGTCACGTTTGTGTTATCAATTATTAATATCATTATTTATTTTATTATCATTATTGTTTAAATCGGTACAAATATACACAAAATTCAGGAAGACTGTACACATTTTATCAATTTCCTTACTATTCCTACTCATTATTTTACCTGGAAATTTACAATTATTAAATTATATTGTTACAATACGTTAAAGACAGGTCAAAATAGGATATCAAATTCATACAGAACTGGAAGAGCAATCCCATGCCACTAAAAGGTGCAACCTTGTGTGTGGTATGCATACCATATTACTATTTCTTAAAATTGTTTAGTGGCTTAGATGAATAACACGTTCTATGTAAATGCTTTACGTACTAAAAAAAAATGAATAAGAAGGAAAATTGAATTTGCGTTTGTATGAACTTGTAGGCTCAACTAATTATATTTTCAATTTTATTTTTGTTTTCTCTGAGAAAATATTTCATATGCATCTTCAGGTTTGCATGATTTCCTTTAAATTATTTTAATTTAATTGGGAGAATGTCACAAAATTTTGGTGAGAAATACAGAAAGTTACGTTTAGCTATGTACTTAACTTGGGTTGATATAAAATAGAGTGATTCGCTGTAATACTTCTGGTTTCATAACTGTGACTTACAACTTGAATTATATTTCTATCTTTAAAAATGTATTTATATATTTCAAGAGGATACAATTGTTTAATGTTGAAGATCCGTGTCTCAGCATACAATACGTTAAAGACAGGTCAAAATAGGATATCAAATTCATACAGAGTCATACACAGTCGGATATAATCTATCTTTCTTCAACATTATTCGCAGTATGAGATTCTGCACTATCTAAACACTTTTTAGTACATTTCCATAGGCACCTCCCCGGGCAAGAATACCATATGAAAGAACTGACTGGACTAGAGCATGGTAGATGTCTCTTATTAATTTGTAATTGACAATATATTTTAAGTTGTGAAATATAAAGATTCTTCTTCTTATTTTACTTGTAATGTGTTTGCATTGGCTTTTCCATTTCATGTCACTATCTATTTAATAGAACCAGATATTTAACTGTAACAACTTTAGCTATTTTAGGACAGTCACAGTTCTGATTACAGTTCAAAGTGTGTATTATTAGTTCATTAAAATCATCTTCAACTGCTTTTAAACTGAATCTTACAACTTTGATTTATTTCTATTTAAAAAGACTTCGTTACCATCTAGACATATCTTTAACATTTTCAATGCAGCAGTTGCAACTTGTTTTACATTCCCCATGTTCTACCTTCAACACAAACTACCGTATCATCTGCGTATGCTATGTCATTAACATTTTCAATTCCATGTATAGATGATTCAATATCTCTCTATATATATAAAAATGAAAGTTTGTCTGTTTTTTCTGAATTTCCATGGAAGTTTGAGTTATTAACGCGTTTCAGACTGGTTTATGACTGTTTTGCGCAAAAACAAACTTTTTGTCTGTCTGTCTGTCTGTCTGTCTGTTTGTGTACAATTTTGCACGCGTATCACTCGAGAATGGCTGAGTGGATCAACGTAAAATTTGGTACAGATGTCCATGAGAGGCACGAAAGTAATCATTGATGTAACTCTTCTCCATACCTCTCATAAAAGAGGGCCTACCCCCTTAAAATGCATGCTGAAATGGGCGTAGAAAGACGGGCCAAAGCTCATTTTCAGCGTCTCGATGCGAGAAACAAAACTCGGGAGCCCTACGGGCCCTGAAAACCACATTTTAAGGTCCTAAAACCAACAGTTTTTGAGATATACCCAGAAAACTAATTTCATTTATTAAGCTATTGAAAGAATGCAATCCGGTAACCATGGCAACACATTCTCTGAAGTCCATCTATTTCTATAAGACGCAATGCCATTCCATTTATTACATTACTGTGAACGTTCGCAAACGGCTATAAGGTTATCACGGAACCAACTTAAGCTCTAAAATTCATCAATACGTATATTATGCGCTTAAGGGGGTCAAGGGGTACTCCTGAATTTTTTCACGTGATTTACACGGGCGGGTGTGGTACTCAAGGTCTATTATATCGCTATCCCTATATTAATCAATTATTATTATGATTATTATTATATTATGACGTACAAGGACGAGACAAAACTCATTTTCAGCCCCTCGATGGCTCGGAGGCTACTACGTTTTAAGGCTCTAAAAATACGTTTCTGAGATATTCCCAGAAAAATAATTTCATTTAATAAACTAATAAATAGATGACGAGTACAGAAGAACACCAAATCAGGAGCTATATAAATATACTGAGAAAATCACAGATGTGCCCAGGAAGAGACGTCTGGCTTTCTACGGACAAGTGTCATGGATGAACCCAACAAGACTAACCAACCGGCTTCTCAACTACTGGGGGAATAGAAAGAGCTTGACACCGTCGCTAACAGTAGTTAACAAGGATATCCAAGAACTGAAGATAATGAAATGTGATATTCGAAGCCGATCACATCTCAGAAAGATACTTAAACAGAAGAGTTTTCAGGACAGACCACCCTGTAAGAAAACCGGCATCATCTGGACAAAAGAGAGAAAGGAGAAACATAGCCAGGTAATGCGCGAATATTGGGCAAACATCATGTCCCTCGCCAAACTGAAAAGTTGAACGTCGTGGTCCTTAGCTGGCCCATCCGAAAGAGAAGAAGAAGAAGAAGTACAAGAACAAGAAGAAACTAATGAAGTAATGCAAGCCGGTAAACATGGCAACAGTATCACAAGAGGTGACACCCAACTTTCCATTTATTTCTGTAAGAAGCAATGCCACTCAATTTATTACATTTTTGTGAAAGTTTGCAAATGGCTATAAGTTTATCGTGGAATCAAACATAGACTGTAAAATTTAACAATGCGATTAAGGGGGACAAGGGGTACCCTAGAATTTTTACACGTGACTTACACGTGCGATATGTTGTACAGAAGGTCTATTAAATCTCCAAACAGCAACATTATTTTCAAATATTCCTGGATCGGAATAGTGTTTTTTGCAGCTTATGGGAATTTGGGCCATTAGAGTCTAAAAATCCCGAATTTTCATGTACCACAAGCCTTTATAATTTATTAAGGGAGTCTTCGTGGGGATGGGGACTTTCCATAACGGTGAGGGTCAGTTTTAATTTGACATATATGGCGTTTCGTCTACGAGGTTTTCAATAATATTGTCACGTAAGGAAGTACACGTTAGGTGAATTTAGTTTGAGAGCACATTTTAAGTAATGATATTTTTGTCGACAAACGGGTTCATTGTAAAGATGATTTTGTTTGATACTGTGTGGTTGATATATATTTATGTTTATGTACGCCTATAATTCATGTTGGGGAGCTTGGAGCATCGTAAAATTCGGTATTGTAACCATGAGTCAATCAATACACCAATCATTTAGAAAACTCTTCAACATACTTCTCATAGAAGGGTGGGTATAAGGAACAACTTTTCAAAATACATGGTAAAATAGGTGAAAAATAAACAATATCCTAGAAGGACGTACAAAGCATATGTTGCGCTTCTCAATGTGTGACACAAAACTAGGGAGTCGATAAAGGGGCCTCGAAAACCACATTTTATGACCCTTAAATAAACAGTGTCTGCGATATACCCAGAAAACTAACTGCGTTCTGATAAACTTATGAAGGAATGACAAGCCCCTAACCATTTCAACCGTAGGTCAAATGATAAGGTCTGGTTATTAATACCGAAGACCGTTCGAAGAGCGGGTACTTCTGCTAGTCGTTGATAAAAATCAAAAATATTTGAAAAATGTGTAACAAATCATATTTATCAGTTTTTTAAGAAACACAACTTACTATCAACTTGGCAATTTGGCTTAATAAAAAAAAGTCAGCACCTCTGATGCTCTTGGGGAATTAACTAGGAGAATTTATGAAAATATGAACAGTATGAAACCAACCTTGGGCATATTTGGAGAAGGTTTTGTCACCATACCACACCATATTCTCTTTCAGAAGATGGAGAGATATCAGAGGCATAGCACTGAAATTGATAGAAAGCTATTTGATTGAAAGGATTCAATACGTTGGAATAAATGGAACAACAAGTCTACCTCTAAGAGTGAAAAGAGGAATACCACAAAGCACTCTACTGGGTACATCTGGTTTCCTAATGCGCTGGTAACTCCTTCATTTTCGTCACTAGGACTTTTCTTCCGTCGGTGTTTCATACAAAAATGACTCCATCTTGACTCCAAACGTTCTTCAATTGGAATCGAGACACAGCAGTCTTCAGAACAGCAAGTCTATTTGTGGTGCGGTCTTCCCTTATAGTTGTCCTCGTTCCCTTGAGATGCCGTTTCTTCGTGTAAAACTCATTCTTAGCTATTGTGAGATAAACCTCACTATTGGTCACGGCATGTTCGTGGGCTACATTCCCACTCGGTGGCTCCTATCAATCCTTGTTGAAATCTGTATTAATGTTTCTTGCAACTTGGAGCACAAGGTCCTCTGCATCATTCTCATTATTGCCGAATAGCCTGACATTTATCCTACGACCATACTGGTCGATTTCGTCCAGTCTGTCATTCATAGTCTGGTTCAGTTCATCAAGTTCATGCTTTTTGATATGGTTGTTGTTAACGATATAGGTCGATAGTTCTGTAGTTCTGAAGGACTGCCTACATTATGTAGATGTTTTACAATTGTAATTTTTAATTGCTTTGGGAAGTATCCAAGTGAAACCGACTCGTTTATTATTGGTAGCAAATGCCTCTTTAGAGAATTATAATTCTGCTTAATAATTTGAGCTGAGATGTTATCTATTCCCATTGCTTTAGTGTCACTTATTTCGTGTAGGTACTTATGTAAATCCGCTTCGGTAATGGGAATTTTAAAAACAGGAATATGTGTTTCTGTTGATTTTCAAGGGAAAATCTGAGTTGTTCTTAATAGTTTTAGACATGTCAGTAGTTTTGTTAAAAAAACAATCATTGAATGTATTAGCTATTGTGAAGTCATCATCGTAACATGATTTTGAGATCTTATTTTTGTTATTTTTTCTTTATGATTTGTGTTATTTCACTGACAATGCCCATACTTTTCATGGATTATTAGAACTGGATTGTTTTTATTAATTGTTTATAGTGGTCAGTTTTAGCCTTATTAGGCAATTCGTTTAATTTATTTCTATACCTCTTATATTTCTCCTTCATGACATTGTTATCTTTATTTTCTATATATTCCTGATACAACCTATCTCTGGTGTGAAAAGACTTAATTAGCGCGTGCGTTATCCACTCCATTATTTTTCATTCCTTTGAATTTAATTGTATTGAAGAATTTTTAATGCAATTTTGGATAGTTTGCATGAATTTATCTACTTCAGAATCCAAGTGGTTGTTCCCTAATACCGTGTCCCAATTGATATTGCTCAATTTATTTTTAAGCATCTCACTATGTTACTTGAATCTATGTTCACGTATGTTACGCAGAGCTGCTTCTGAGTCTCGGCCCTTTTCAAGATTGATACTAACTAATATAGGATTACTATCTGTAATTATGCTTTGAGATATAATGGGTAAAGTTTTATCATTAGAAATACTGCTACGAATAAGTGCATGATCAATAAAGGTATTACTCGTTGAAGTTTCTCTAGTAGTGCCGTATATCAACTATCTATTATTATGCTCATGCAGTAAGTTTAGATATGAATTAGAGTTATATTCATTAAATAGGTCTATGTTAGTGTCGTCTAGAATCAACTCGGTTTCTAGTGTATATTTTTGCTGGACATAATCATGAAGTTTATTAATAAATAGTTGTTTATTGTATTTTGATGAACGGTATATGCCTGTCAATGCAATTCTATAATTCCCACAATTTATTTTGAGCCTAAGTAATTTGAAATCATTGTAAGTCACAGTTTCTACCTAATGGTCAATAGAATTCTTGACCATAAAAACAACTCCATCACATTTATTGAAGGATTCTTTGTTATAATATGTTTTATAGTTGAAATGCTTGCATATATTAAAGTTACCTAATTTCCAAGTTTCTGTGAGAATAACTACTTCAAATATATGTTTATGTTCGACCCTCACTATTATGTGTCAAAAAACGGTGTCATAATGATGGTCATTATAACACTTATTTTCATTATGATACAGTTTCTCCAGCCAATCAGAGCTCGTTCATTGACCAATTAGGTAACGATACCTTCGCGCATGCGCTCAAAATCCAACATGTCGGACATAAACACAACATCGAACTATAATAAATTATCGACATGGAATACGCACCGTCCATATGTTCGCGTAAATAAACTGGCGAATATGAAACAAGAAATAGCACTGTACCTTAAAATCACACACACTAATTTCTACACAGCGCATTCAAACGACTCCGGTGACAATATTACTGAGGAACGGCAGATGTAAACATATGGCTTGCATATGTCATTGCAAGGACACAGAGCGCATGCGTCAAAGATCTTGAAAGACAGAGAGATGTCTCGCGCTCGCTCTCCGATAACAAAATTCTTGTGGCTGACTCTCAACAGATATTTATGAATATTTATGTTAAAACATATAATAAAATTATAATTATCGTCGAACATAAACAGTCGTATGCAACTCGCCTATAATGGTAATTAAGACACTCGTATGGAAATTATAAAACTCGCATACGCTCGTTTTATAAAAAATACTCGTGACTTAATTATAGCCATTATAGGCTCGTTGCATAATGTACTAATATATGCTACTAACGCGGCATATAAACTAATTTTATTTTTGATAGACTTGTATTAGTGTGAAATATGCTTAAGTTATTTACCGTCTTAAATTGAAATATTGAGACACACATTGGTCAATACCTCTGTATGAATTTATATCTTACAAAGTCATCATTAAATAAATTCATACACAGAAATATTTGACCGGAAGAGGATATTTACAATCAGTCAGCTGTTGAGCTCTGCAGGTACGATATACTAATTAGTAATTACTGTAATGGATGTGTCCGAAGTGAAAGGACGACCTAGCAGGTAGGGTTGTTCAGCTATGGGGTGGTAAGAGTGTCGTAGTAAGTGGGAGGGGAGGGGTAAGTGACCTTTGCCGTGCGCTTGGAATTCCAAATGACAAAGGAAGCTGAAGTACTACCCGACCAGCGAATTGTTACCGGTGGCAAAAATTGGAACTAATGCGCTCCGCCCAGCTACACGCCTTCGATTGACGTTATTTGTGTGCCTGATTCATGCTGGGCCGTGCGCTGTGCGGTGTGTTCTCATTGTGGCCTATGACTGTACATGAGTCCCCTCCTTGCCCTGAAAGCCGCTCGCTGCAACCATACCGAGGCGAGATGACGTAATGTATACACAACAGCTGCGCTCTCCTTCTCGCGGTAACAATTCCCTGGTAGGGTAGTACGTACCAAATTATACGTCTTAAAGTATTTAGCAGCTGATGTTATACTTGAAATTAAGTTAAAAGATCAGAACGAATAATGTAATAAATTAATGAATGAAGTGAAATTAATAAAAGACCATGCGTAATTAAATTAGTGATTTTAAATGAATTAAAAATGAAATTGAAAAAGAAATAAAATATGTAATGTTTTTATTCTGACAATGAGATTGACTCCAGGAATTAGAGAGTATCAATTACTCATCTGGTTTCCTAATGCGCTGGTAACTCCTTCATTTTCGTCACTAGGACTTTTCTTCCGTCGATGTTTCATACAAAAATGACTCCATCTTGACTCCAAACGTTCTTCAATTGGAATCGAGACACAGCAGTCTTCAGAACAGCAAGTCTATTTGTGGTGCGGTCTTCCCTTATAGTTGTCCTCGTTCCCTTGAGATGCCGTTTCTTCGTGTAAAACTCATTCTTAGCTATTGTGAGATAAACCTCACTATTGGTCACGGCATGTTCGTGGGCTACATTCCCACTCGGTGGCTCCTATCAATGTCATCCTTGTTGAAATCTGTATTAATGTTTCTTGCAACTAGGAGCACAAGGTCTTCTGCATCATTCTCATTAATGCCGAATAGCCTGACATTTATCCTACGACCATACTGGTCGATTTCGTCCAGTCTGTCATTCATAGTCTGGTTCAGTTCATCAATTTCATGCTTTTTCAATTCTAGTTTCCTTTCTAGATCGTGGCATAGTTCGTTATAGAACTTGACGGACTGCTTCAGCTCTTTGATGACACACTCCGTGATTTTGTCCACAATATTGCTGGCAATTAAGTTGATGAACTCCTTCGACTGAAGTGATTCCATAAGTGCCTTCCTTACTGTCTCCTCAATTGAGTTGGAACCACTGGGACTGCATGGCTGCTCCGCACCTTGCTGCTTCTCCTTACTCGAACGGCCCATTGCGAAAATTCAATTTTTAGGAGTAATATACAGTGATATACAACTCTGCGCATGATTATTATTCTTTACTCTGTGATTTAAATGTTTTCAACTTGGTATTCTTTTTCTATTTGCAAATATTTCCCAGCCACTAGTTAGAACTTTCAAAAGTAGTTTGCCAAAATCACCTGTATTTTACACCTCCGTTTTTAGAGTTATTCCTGGAGAGAACTCATGTGTCACTCGCACGGCGCCATTAACTGTGTATTGTCGCTGATTGAATTAGGGGCTTTGCGACATTGTGGTTCATGTAACCCCGTGTACTTGGGTGTGTTTATAATTTGGCTGAAAACCTGGGTCACTGTGATCACTGTACTACTGTATGTGTATATTTGTAATGGAGGTAGCGACCCTGGCCTTAAGTTGGGTACCATCCTGGCACTTGCCTGAATTAGAAAGGGAAACCACGGAAAACCACATCCAGGATGGATGTGGTAGGAATCGAACCCACCTCTTCTCAGTTTTGCCTTTCGAGGCTCAATGCACCCCGTTCCAGCCCTCAGACAAGAAAAAACAATTCTTGGAAGAGCCGGGAATCGAACCCGGGCCTCCGTGGTGACAGCCAAGACACAACGAGGCGTAATTATCAATTGTAATCATATACATTGGTACGTTAACTTTTGTTAGCAATGAAAATATCAGTTTAACAAATGTTTTGATGTTGTTAATTCATTTTTAGGGGCTTGGGACATCTTGGTCTTCAACCCCGTGTAGTTGGATGTGTGTTGAGCTTGTCTGATAACCTGTTTTAATGTGATGACTGTATTAAGGACGGTGACGAGGTGGGTGCCCTGGGACTTGAAGGAAGGTAATACCCCGGCATTACCTGGTAGAAGCGTTGAAAAACTCGGGGGGAAACCTCATTCAGGTTAGCCACTGTCAGCACCGGGATTCGAACCCGGACTTGCTACAGCTTCCCTCGGGTTGTTGTGCACGATTTAACGAGTATTTTGTGCCAGTGTCAAAGTCCTGAAATTATTCACGGAATCAGTGTAAAAAAATACAGCCCAAAGTAGAACAAATGGTGCTAGAATATTGTATTCGTCCCGGCTATTTCTATACAGTGATATACAACTCTGCGCATGATTATTATTCTTTCCTCTGTGATTTAAACGTTTAATTTCCCCTGTATGGTGATCCCCGCTTCACCGAACGCAGCTAATGAAGTAGTCTATGTTAAAACCAGCCATTTATCTGAACGCGCGTGGTCAATCCAGCTTACTTTCCAAATAGCCGCCTGTTTAAATGACTTTGACAAGCATGGGTCTCATTATGTTATCAGAGCCGAGCACGAAACACTGATATGAATGGGAATTCCAAATAAGCCTGTGATTTTACAAGCGAAGGGCTGGTTATATGCCCCACAACAACGATAATCACGCTTGCATTAAAACCCATTAAGTATTATGGTAGCATTTTTACTTCATGCTGTATCAAGCAAGTGAATTACGTAATTTGTGATAACTATTGGAAAGAGTACCAAAGTGGATAGCAAATACCAATACACACATAAATTCAATTAACAGTCAGTGATCATTGAGAACCTAATGTATCCCACTTATTTCATTCTTTTTAAGAAACTTTGGGAAAGAGCAGTCAAATGCATGTGCAGTTTCGAAAATAGGTGATACTTTTTCTGTTATCACAGTAGAATGAAAGAACTTAACAACAATTTCATTACTTATAAAAACAAGTATTCAGTTTTATTTCACGTACAATAAGGCTGCGTATATTTTACCTTCTTGTACAGTATTAAAATACAGAAAGTAAGTTCCGTTAGGTAATAAAATTAAATTGTGTACAGATACAGAAACAATATTTATTGCACAACATTCTACACCTCTTAAACTACTTTTCCACATAACTGCCGAACTTTTGCAGGCATTTGTCATAGCGTGGCACATGTTTTTGGATACCTTCTTCATAGAAGATTGCCGCCTGTGACTTCAACCAGTTGGAAACATCTTCTTTCAGCTCGTCGTCATTGTTGAAGTGTTGACCGCCAAGGAAAGACTTGAGTTGTGTGAACAGATGAAAGTCGCTAGAAGCGAGGTCAGGGCTGTACGGTGGGTTGTCAAACACGTCCCAGCCAAATCACTGTAGGAGGTTTTTCGTCACATTTTTAGTGTGTGGTCGTGCGTTGTCGTGAAGAAAAACAACACCTTTTGACAGCAACCCTCGGCGCTTATTCTGTATTGCACGGTGCAATTTCCTAAGTGTCTCCCAGTAAGCATCTGCGTTGATTGTTTGACCACGCGGTAAGAAATCAATGAGTAAGATGCCTTTCCAGTCCCAGAACACTGTGCACATCATTTTCCGAGGTGTCAAGATTTGTTTCGACTTAACCTTTGCTGGGGATGAAGTATGCCTACATTCCATTGATTGCCGCTTACTTTCAGGGGTGTCGTAAGAAACCCAAGTTTCATCTCCTGTGACTATGTGTCAGAAATTCTTCGCCGCCTTCATTGTAACGGGTCAAAAACTGAAGTGACTACCCATCCGTTTTGTTTTGTGTTGCTCCGTAAGAATCTTTGGTACCCAACGTCGGCAAAGTTTACGAAAGTTCAGTTTTTCGGTAACAATTTCATGAATTAGTGATCGTGATATTTGGGGAAACTCCATAGCAAGAGCACTAATTGTAAACCTGCGGTTTTTCCCGGATCTTGTCATCAATCCCGTGAACCAGTTCTTCTGTTACCAAAGATGGACGCCCACTTCATCGTGCACTTCACTACGTCCTTCATTGAACTGTCGGACCCATCTTCTCACCATTGAATCACTCATCGCATTTTGTTCATACACTTCGCAAATTTGCCGATAAATTTCAATTGGTTTCACTTTCCTACCTTTCAGAAAACGAATCACAGATCTGATTTCACAAGCGGCGGGATTTTCAATCAACACCGACATTAAACGAGTAAACATGCACAACAACGAGTACGTGGCTGACAGCGCTCTCCAAATGGCGCGCGTTTCTTCTCCTTGATACAGAGCGTCTACCGCGCATATGCGGAACTGCGCTGCAGCGGAACGTACAACTAGTTGAAGACACAGGCGGCTCACGTCTATGAAGAAGGTATACAAAAACTCGTGCCACGCTACGACAAATGCCTGCAACATTTCGGCAATTATGTGGAAAAGTAGTTTAAGGGTTGTAGAATTTTGTGCAATAAATATTTTTTCTGTATCCGTACACAATTTAATGTTATTACCAAACGGAACTTACTTTCTGGACGTACCTCGTATCTCTCCTCTAACTGACCGCTCGTGGCGTGAAAGGTACCAATTCTTTAAGATATTAAATTATGTCTTTGTTTGATCTTTTGCTTTTACCTCTGATGTTATATAAACAGTGTCCAGTCAGCTTAATCATAGGAAAAAACCTAGCTCGTTGGAGGTCTTCCGAAGGCGTAACACCTTTCACTTTTTCTTCAAGAATTAAGTCTCCATGATACCAGTCCTTTTGGATATGTATATAAAGAATTTAAGAAATGTACGATGTACTTTCATCAGCAACCTCCCTATGACATGAAGTTATTTTAACGCTGACTAATTTGTACGGCGCTCGTCCTTATGTATTCTGATAATGCGCCTGTAATCACAGAGTGTAAAACCAAGTAGTCGTCAGAAATTAAACTTTACAGTTACTTTGATGGACTTATGGACTTAATGATTGGCTCAAACGTACGCGGTATAGAGTTCATCTAGTTCACGAATGGAAATATCAGTTCCATTTATCTTGCATAGAACATCCCGAATTTGTGTTATAGTTCTTGTTTTAAAAGTGTATATTTCTTGTGTCAATCTTCGACATGCTTCAAATGTGCACGATATAATTAGAGACAAACGACTACAGATAGACGAGCATTGTTTAGTACACATATCTGGTAAGCTGATGTCATTGTTCTCCGTAAATGATCACTGTCTTTTCTACTCTTTTTCCTCATACTGGCTGTTGGTTCCTCTTCGAGAATGGTGAAGCATATCCACTGCTGCACGTATAAAGGTCGACGTCTGTTGAACAGAGATCCTGATGTTCCTCTTCAACATTTCTTTTCTGCGTATTTTGGATTCTCGTTTTGAACAAAAAATCTAAGTTTTCTCTCGTAATTCCTTTCAACACTTTCCTGAATTTCATGGCCCTTTTGCGGGTATTTCAGATCAAACAATAATAGTTCCTTTCTTTTCCTTAATTTCCCAATAACGCCTTACGAGCTACTCCACCATACCATTCCATGCAATAACAGATGCATAGTTCAGTTTCACCTGAAATTGTATAACCCTCATTTCGTAGTCCTTGTTCTATCTTCGGGGCATGCATTTAGAGTTCTTTGGTAATAGATCATAGAATACAACTTGTATCTTGTTATATAAGAACTTCTGGCCATGGATCTCTTGGTGTATGAGTTTATACTCACTCTTGCCAAATATATAACATACATTATACGGTACTGAGGTATCTCAGCAATTTATTTTACTACATAAAGTAGCGAAGTATTTATCACCATTGTTCTGAACTTGTTTCCTTCCCTTTACGTCCAATGTTGTGTTCATTCTGGCTATTTATTGACTGATCTGATGCTAATTTGTATTATCTAACCAGCAAGAGTTTAGTGCTTTTCAGTCGGTCAACACGAATGTACCCAAAAGAGATGGGTTATGCCCTAATCCTGAAATAAATTACATGAGATTAATAAAACACTAGGATGACCAGTTTCGATCGTCAAGCGATCATCATCAGATCCAATACACTTAGGCTATAAAATCTATGTTTGAAATACAGGTGAAAATATTTACAATATGTACAATTATTTAGTTGCAGTATTGGTACTGCAACTGTCAGTGTATGCTAAATGCAGTATATATGTTAGGTGAAATGCTAAATGGTGATGGCTATCCGGAGATTGTACTTTAGAGAGATTATATGGTTGTAAACTATGGTTAAACTATAAAATTTTAGGCTAACTACTTATCTGATTGTCTTCCGTACTACAGCTATTCGCAGTTTCCGTGCTCACTTGAACTCGCTGTGCGGTCGACTGCGGTGGTTATCTTAACGACTGGTTTTTCCCTGCCTTCCCCCCCTGTCCCTACGTGCTGTGGGGAGTGATCGCGATGTGTTTATGTGAGGTGTTGCCAACCTAGATAAGATGTATGTTATTGAATGAGGTGGATCTACAACTATTAAAGACCGTGGATTAGTCCAACTTAAAATCCAACAATTCGGTAAAAGAAATTGAAGAGATTGTGAGATTACTGAGGGTCGTTCTCACCCAAAACGTGTTTCAATTCGACAATAAAATATACACACAGAGAGAAGGCCTAGCAATGGGATCGCCACTAAGTGGGTTAATCGCTGACATCTTCATCAATGCACTAGAAAATGCGTTCTTAGAAAAGACTTCAACAAAGGGAATAGTAATATGGAAAAGATACGTAGATGATGTAATTTGCATCTACGATACTGAACTAACAAGCGAAGAAACAATTCTCCAATCCATTAATAGCCTTCACCATTCTATCAAATTCACTAAGGAATCCGAAATAGACAGGAAAATAAATTATCTCGATATAACTATTGAACGTAAAGACAACGACCTTTCATATTCCATATTCCGGAAAGCAACACAAACCTCGCATGCAATCGACAATCAGTCTAATCACCCCAGTACGCACAAACTAGCGGGTTTCAATTCAATGGTGCACAGGGCTTTAAACATACCCATGTCAAAAGACAACTATAATAAGGAAATAAGAACTATTATGCAAATAGCAAAGGAAAACAACTTCTCGCCAAGCAAAATAAATCAAATTATAGCCAAACATAAAAATAAAGATAAAACGATTCCCAAACCGGACAGTAATGAGAAAAAATTTGCGCGTTTCAACTATGTGAATGCGAATACATATAAAATCACTAACCTATTCAAAAAGCAAGGCATAAAGATAGCTTTCACGACGAAAAACACAACCGCTAGGCACCTCCTAAATAGTAATCTAAATAAACGTGACCCGTATTCAAGGTCAGGGGTATATTCTATAACGTGCCAAGACACCGATTGTCAAGCTAATTACATCGGGCAGAGTGGAAGGCGAGTAGACACACGTTATAATGAACATAGAAATGCGATAAGATACGGAACACATTCAGCCGTGTGCGAACATATGTGTGACGCAGGGCATAGCTTTACCAACATAGAGTCGGACCTTAAAATAATCCATCACGAATCGAAAGGCAGAGCTCTTGACATAAAGGAAGCAATCGAGATACACCTAGCCAAACGAAACAATCCCAACAATCTAAATGAACACACGTTCATGGAGAGCTCACCCCTCTTCACGCTACTAAAAAACACACCCTGTCGGAAACAAAACACAATTTAGCGACACAGCCAAGCTAGATAAAAAAGGGGGGAAATTAGGGGGTTTTTAATAGGTAAATGTTATCTGGATCAGGTGTACGATGTACTTTTCTTCTGCAATAAACCAAGGCCCATATTAGAGGCAGTATTAAAGGTGCCGGGACGTCCTCATAAGACCGTCAACGCTTAGTTCGAATGGGTTATGCTCCACGCGTGGCGAGGACTAATCCACGGTCTTTAATAGTTGTAGATCCACCTCATTCAATAACATACATCTTATCTAGGTTGGCAACACCTCACATAAACACATCGCGATCACTCCCCACAGCACGTAGGGACAGGGGGGGAAGGCAGGGAAAAACCAGTCGTTAAGATAACCACCGCAGTCGACCGCACAGCGAGTTCAAGTGAGCACGGAAACTGCGAATAGCTGTAGTACGGAAGACAATCAGATAAGTAGTTAGCCTAAAATTTTATAGTTTAACCATAGTTTACAACCATATAATCTCTCTAAAGTACAATCTCCGGATAGCCATCACCATTTAGCATTTCACCTAACATATATACTGCATTTAGCATACACTGACAGTTGCAGTACCAATACTGCAACTAAATAATTGTACATATTGTAAATATTTTCACCTGTATTTCAAACATAGATTTTATAGCCTAAGTGTATTGGATCTGATGATGATCGCTTGACGATCGAAACTGGTCATCCTAGTGTTTTATTAATCTCATGTAATTTATTTCAGGATTAGGGCATAACCCATCTCTTTTGGGTACATTCGTGTTGACCGACTGAAAAGCACTAAACTCTTGTTTACTAAGGCAACACTGAAAATATGGCTTCAAACACCACAATGTTATCTAACCAGCAAAGATCGCATGGCCAGGCTCTATATCACTGACGTAGAAAACCAAACTGATAAAACTATATTTTCGTATTAGTCCCTCTAATTGGTTCATAATAACTTGTACTTGAAAGAGGAACTAGTACTATAAAACGTTCGGCATGAAGACCCTGAAGCTAATTTCCTAGATTGTCCATGGGCAGCAATACATTGCCTATAGCAATCGATTTGCTTTATGAGAGACACACCATGAGACATGATGACACGTTTTGAAATTATCTTTATATTGTTTACAAGACAGACCGGTATCAATCCTGTGGGATAGTATGAGATTTTAAAAAAATCGACCTATAAAAGGAATCGCTGTTTCCAGAAATATATTTACTAAATTGTGGCGGAGGATTAGGAACTGTTGAAGTACTGTAGTTCTCAAACAAATGGAGGGTGGAAGAGCGTAGTGCTAGACTATAGCGCGTTTGGGAGACATTGTATTCTATTACGTTATCTTACTAACTGCGACCATATCTCATACTTAGCATCACCAAGCTAGTGCACCGTAAAGCTCGCAAAGCAGCGGTCATGTGCCTTAGGCACGTGTGGAAAGGAAAGGAATATAACCGGCACATAAAGGATTGACGAAATAAATTTTCTCCCGCCATTCCGTTGTGAGCCGGCTGCAACTAGAAGACATATTCTTGCTACAGAATCCAGGGCTTGGCTATCTCCCTCCACCTTCTCCCGCATCCGCGAGCGGCAGTGTATATTCTGTCTCTCTCGCTCACACACAAACCACATACACCCATACAAACATGTATTTCTTCTATATCTCATCTCCCCCCCCACTTTCAAACCAAACTTGTATCAGCCAGTTTTTTCTGAAATGTGTGAAAATATTGGACCCAAAGAAGCTGTTAACTTTCCGACTGAAGGAGGGAAATAAAAATTCTTGCCAAATGGTCTAAGCACCTCTGGAAGCTATTTTTGAAGTTAGAGTAATGACATGTGGTTGGCCTGATGGCGTATAGACCTACACCCTTCACAGAATCCCACGCATAGCTTAGTCAAGGTGCTTACCGACTGATCAGCAACCTACATGTGCAACTTACCTAGGAAACGATGTAAGATACGTCAAAGTACTAGCTCTATTTACAGAATGTCATCCAAATCGAAAAATAAAAATATGAAAATTGCGATAACCAAAATCATCAATTTAGACACGTAGACTTGGCTTAGGAGGAAATGTAAATTTGTTCCAGTGATGGTCATTAAATGAAACCAGACTTACATACTCCAATTCACAAAATAGTGTACGGATTAAGAATTAACACGCATTTCTGTATACCAAGTCACATTAACCACGTGGTTAACCATCAGCTGTTGATCATTCAACTACAATTAGCTACAATTGGCATCCTACACTGCGGTTAATGCTCAATATCCATCATGATTCTATGAAATTACACTGATCAACAAGATTATGCACGACAAAAGTTTAGTACTTTTCAGTCGGTCAACGCGAATGTACCCAAAAGAGCTGGGTTATGCCCTAATCCTGAAATAAATTACATGTTGTTGTTGTTTGAGTCTTCAGTCTTTTGACTGGTTTGATGCAGCTCTCCATGCCTCCCTGTCCTGAGCTAATCGTTTCATCTCTACATAGCTACCACACCCTACATCGGAGGCAATCTGTTTAACATATTCTAACCTTGGTCTACCCCTACAGTTCTTGTCCTCGACCCTTCCTTCCATAACTAAGCTTGCTATTCCTGGGTGTCTTAGTATGTGTCCTAACAACCTATCTCTTCTCTTCATTAGCAGTCGCCAGAAACATCTCTCCTCTCCCACTCGCCTTAATACCTCTTCGTTTGTAACCCTATCTACCCATCTGATCTTCATCATTCTCCTGTAACACCACATTTCAAATGCCTCAATTCTCCTCTTTTCTGCTGCACCAATAGTCCAAGTTTCACTTCCATAGAGCGCCACGCTCCAGACAAAGGCTTTCAAAAATGACTTCCTAATACCTAAATCTATATTCGATGTCAACAGATTCCTTTTTTGTAGAAAGGCTTTCCTTGCCTGAGCCAACCTACTTTATGTATCCTCTTTGCTTCGTCCATCACTGGTTATTCTGCTTCCTAAGTAACAGAAGTCTCCTACTTCCTTCAGCTTTTCACCTGCCAATTTGATCTCCATAGAGGTTTATGATTTATTTCGGCTGCATTCCAGTATTTTTGTTTTACATTTATTAATTTTCATCATGAAGTCCTTCCGTAAGACGGAATCCATACCATTCAAAAACTCATTCAAATCCTCAGGCTTGTCGGCCAAGATGACGATGTCATCAGCAAATCTCAGAGTTGAAATTATTTCTCCTTGAATCTTCACTCCCACTTTAATTTTTTCTCCAATTTTCTTCATTGCTTGTTCAATGTAAAGATTGAAAAGTATGGGTGATAAGTTGCAGCCTTGCCTTACACCTTTCATAATACCAGCTTCTCTCTCATATCCTTCAGCTCGAATGACTGCTGTCTGGTTTCTGTATAGATTGTATATCACCCTCCTATCCCTGTACTTTATTCCAATAGATTTCAAAATGTCAAACAATTTAGTCCAATCAACGTTATCAAAAGCCTTTTCTAAGTCTACAAATGCCAAGAACGTTCTCTTATCTTTCCTTATTCTACCTTCCAAAATCAGCCTAAGACTTAGTACAGCTTCCCTTGTTCCTACATTTCTCCTGAAACCAAACTGGTCTTCACCCAACTCCGTTTCTATCTGGCTTTCAATCCTCTTGTAAATTATTCTAGACAGGATCTTTGAAGCATGAGTAATCAAGCTGATTGTACGGTAATCTTCACATCTGTCAGCTCCCTCTTTCTTTGGTATAGGGATGATAACATCTATATATTTAAAACACTAAGGCGATTTTTGTTACATCGAGAATGAGATAACGTCTCAACCGATTGACTTCGTAATGCATTCTAACGAGAGCTCTTGGCATGTAGATTTGCAGAGTGTCTTTTAAAATAAACAAATATGTTACAGAATATTTTTAAATTAATAAGCAAAAATTCAGAAATCTTGCCTATCACGCATGCGCACAATCGCCTTGCCTTATGACAGTCATGGCGGTTACAAGTCCATCGCGTTTTAATTTCATGTTTATGTATAAGAATTATAATGGAAGGGAACATTGCTTATTACGTTTTCATGACATACACTGGAATTACCAGACAGAAAATGCTGAAAAACGTAAACTGACATCAAATTTTGAGTGTGCTTGATGTTTAACTCCCTTAATATTGCGCATCGTTACCAGTGGTTCGGTAGCTCAGGCGGTTACGCCGTACTCTCTTAATTTATGCATCACCCAATGTAAGGGGTTCGAATCCCCCCTCCGGCATGTTTTTTTATTTCCGTATTTTCCTTTCTTGCAATTGCTATTATATTGCCAAAACATATTTAACTCTTGGCATTCCCGTAACTAAGGAATTCTACGTTCCCATCTCAATTTAACTTAAAACGCTATGGTAATTCCATTGAAAAGCTTTATAAGTTCCAACATTCGACAGATTACATTTGCAATAACGGTAGGCTATTTATCTTTATTGCTACAGACGTTTTGGCATATTTTTGCACATGGGATAACTGTGAATCAAGGATTGTACGAATTCCAACACATTACGAAGAATATATGCAGTGAATCCACCCGAGTGTCTTCAAATCGAGCCATGTGCTACGTAACTCATTTGTTTTCCTCAGTTCTTTCTTTGCCTTATAAACACACAAGGCATGTCCAAAATGTTGTTACATGAAATTTCACTGATGAATTGTACCTTTACCAGTTATACGGCAATAATACAGTAGGCCTACGTTGAAATTCTGATACCGGTATTACAAAATGTAGGCCTACTTTTGATTAGATTGTTATCCAAATTAACTTCTATATTTCAGTAGCAGATGCCGCTGCAGTCGAATGTTGGAACCGCCATTTGTATTGTGTTTCCGATCTTTCTGTTATATAGTCTTTGGTGGTCTGTTATAGTCTTTGGTGGTGAGTCGTTTTCTGTCGAGAATACATATCGCAGCTTCTACGAATTGTTAAACCTTTCATTGTATATACCATAACTACGGCATACTAGAAAGTGACTACGCAGAATTACTGGGCCGGTTTGTCTCGATAATTCATTGCCAGCTTTAAGAGTGGGCTTCCCTGTGTAAATACGACTCTTGACACGTACAGGAAATGTAATTGTAAAACTGGCTCCATTATTAAGGTGACTGGCGAAGTGGTTCTATGCTCCTCTTCATAATTTACTGTCATGGATATCCGAAGAATTGTACCAATAACAGGTGACGGAAATTGCTTATTTAGAGCAGTTTCGTACTGTTTGTATCGAAACGAAGAACGTCATAGCGAGTTGCGTTTGCAAACTGTTACAAAAATTGTTGCTGACTGGAATATTTATAAGGATTTTATTATTGGCGATGAGTCTTATCGCCTTCCCCTCAACAACCAACTTGAGTATGAAAATCTTATGTCTCTGAACGGTGAATATGGTGGTCATGTTGAACTCCATGGTATAAGCCAATTGTTTAATGATTATTTGTTTAGAGTGCATAACGATGAGACTAACCACGTTGTAGATTATGGCAATGGAAGTGTTATTTGTCATTTATTGTTTAGCGGCTCCGTTGATGCAGGACACTATAGTGTGATCGAATACGACATTAATTTGGGGATAAATCGTACTGTAAATAGACGCATTCGACGAAAAAGAACATTAACCGGTCGTGTGGAAACTACAAATAGTCGCAAAACAATGAGAAATCGGAGAAAAGGCGAAACCACTTTTAATATAAATTATAAATCTGCCATTTCAGAAACAATGCCAGATATTATGCCGTACAGCGTTGGGTCCTTGACGAACGAATGTAATCATTGTTCTGCATTGTCCTTCTCTTGCGAAAAAACTACGCTTGGTTACTTCGGCCTTTGCTGTTGCAATGGTAAAATTAATCTGCCGGAATATAAAATACTTGACAGGCTTAAACCATTTTTCACTGGAAATGATGATACCTCAAGGAACTTCAGAGAGAATATTCGGCAGTACAACAATTCTATGTCCTTCGTTTCCTTTGGTGCCAATGTTACCGTACCACCTGAACACGGTCCATATTGTTTTAAAATTTCAGGAATTGTACATCATCGCATTTCTTCCATATATTCCAAAAATATAAGCGACAGTTGTTACGGCCAATTGTATGTATTAGACTGCTCAGAAGCTAATCAAATCAGATTAGCAAATCAAGCGAATTCTTGCATCAGGGAGGGTACACTTCATATTCTAAATAATATTTTGCAAGAGCATAACCCTTACATTCAACTGTATAAGACAATGCATTCAAAAATATGCGAAGAAAATGAACTGGCTTTAAGAGAAAAACGTCAACCGTTAGATTTGGTCATGCGCTTTTACCATGAACCTCAAGAAGATCCTAGACGTTACAATAACCCAGCTTCCTCAGAGATTGCAGCTATTTTTGAAACAACTGACGGCGCTCCGGCTTCACACCGCCACATAGCCGTATTTTCTTATCAGGGAGTTTCAAAGGAAATTGATGTTGACAGCATGCATTGTGATCCATTAACTTACGTTTTAATCTGGCCTTGCGGAGAAACAGGGTGGCATATTTCACTGCCAACAGGAGGGAACCGTAAGACGAACGTTAGGCAAAATATGACAATGCGTGAATATATTTTGTATAGGCTGCCGATTCGAGGTTGTCCTCCCGCAGGAGGTTTCAACCCTTTACTTAATGCAGGTAAACTTACCCAACAATTAATAGTTGACTATTATTGTCGAATAGAAGGTGATAGACTAAAATATATTCGCAATCAACAAACGAAATTGCGTGTCGATACCTACGTTGGTCTTGCTGATGCTTTACACTTTAGAGCTGAAAATGAAAGTTTAAGAGCTGGTCGCATAGTTATTTTGCCTTCTACTTTTATTGGTAGTCCCCGAAATATGTTGCAAAATTATCAGGATGCAATGGCAATTGTGAGAAAATTTGGCAAGCCCCCGACCTCTTCATAACTTTCACTTGCAACCCTTCATGGCCTGAAATTACTACTAGCCTCCAACCTTATGAAAATGCAAACAATAGACCTGATGTCGTTGTTCGCGTTTTTCATGCGAAAGTGAAGGAACTCTTGCGTTTAATAAATCAAAAGCAAATTTTTGGCGAGGTACAAACTTTCTTATACACGGTTGAGTTCCAGAAGCGAGGTTTACCTCATATACACTTACTGGTTTGTCTTCGAGATAGTTGTAAATTACGAGAAATCTATGATATTGATATGACAGTTTCTGCAGAAATACCAGATCCTTCCAATACAACATTGTACAACTTAGTAAAGACACACATGGTACATGGACCTTGCGGCCTTCTGAATCCCAATTCAATTTGCATGAAGGATGGAAGATGTAAGAAGGGTTTTCCAAAGACTTTGTGCCAGAAACTAAAGAGAATGTGAACGGTTATCCACTTTACCGTAGGCGACAGAATGGAAGATCATATACTAAACGAGTACAAGGCACCAATGTTGAAATCGACAATCGCTTCATTGTTCCATACAATCGATATCTATTGATGTACTTTCAGGCCCATATTAACGTCGAAATCTGTGCAAGTGTACACAGCATCAAATACATACATAAATATGTTTATAAGGGGCATGATTGCGCTAACTTGAAAATCACGGCAAACGATGGAATGCTACATCATGACGAAGTTTCTATGTATTTGAATGCTAGATATGTTGGGTCAAGTGAGGCTGCATACAGGATTTTTGGTTACAACATGCACGAACAGTCCCACATTGTTGCCTGGTTACCTGTCCATTTACCAGACCAACAAGATGTATTTTTTCATGCCGATGATGCTCCCAAAGCATTAATACGGGCTCAGTTGAAAAGTACACAACTCACTGCATGGTTTCAGCTGAACCAAAATCCAACAACTAAGAGTGCATATATTTATCCTGAAACGCCAGTTCATTATGTATGGGATAAATGCAAATGCATTTGGAAAAAACGACTTAGATTCGAAAAGGTAATAGGTCGGATGTACAATGTTTCTCCATCTGAATCAGAAAGATACCATCTGCGCTTACTTTTACTTCACATAGTAGGTGCCACAAGCTTTGAGGATCTCCGAACATACCAAGGTGTTACCTGCCCAACATATAAGGATATGGCAATTAAACTTGGTTTGCTTATCGATGATTCAGAATGGCAACACTGTTTGATGGAAGCATCGGTTTTCCAAATGCCCTTTCAACTGAGACAGTTATTCGCCTACATATGCATATTTCATCAACCTTGCAATGCCAGTCACTTATGGGACATGCACAAAAACTCTCTCTGTGAAGATTATTTAAAGTCTGAAGATGAAAATACAGCTTATCAACTATCTCTCAGAGATATTAGTAAAACTCTGCAATTGCATGGTTTCTCTCTGCCAACATTTAACTTGCCTGTTGGTACTGACACACACTCAAACGATCAAACTACTAATGAGCCAGTGTTCCCTTTTGATTTGGCTGACCTGATGTCCTTAGCAAACCAGGAAGCACTTTCAATTATTAATGAAATCACTAGCGTTCTTCAAAATAACAACACAACTGTCACGAACGCATTCTTTATTGACGGTGCTGGGGGCACAGGAAAAACATTTATTTACCGATGCTTAATACAAAAGTTCTGGAGTTTAGGGCTTCATGTTATATCAGTAGCATGGACCGGAATAGCCGCTGTTTTGCTACCAACGGTCGAACAGTACACAGTACATTCAAAATTCCTCTAAATTTAAATGAGAGTTCAGTGTCTGGATTAAAATTAAATTCCAAAGCAGCTGACGATATTCGATTAGCACGGCTCATAATATGGGATGAAGCCCCAATGGCAAATATTCATTCATTAATGTGTGTGAATCGTCTTCTAAAAGATATTATGGGTAATGACATTCCATTTGGTGGGAAAATTACTGTTCTTGGAGGAGACTTTAGGCAGGTTTTGCCTGTTGTTCCGCACGCTTCTCGCCAAACAATTAATCAAAACTGTATTAAATACTCTCCTCTCTGGCCCTTCAAAATACGCTGCTTATATAAAAACATGCGGTTGAAACCAGAAGAAATTGAATTTTCTGATTTTTTGTTACAAATTGGTAACGGTGACTACCCCTCTGTAGATGGTGAGGAATCAAATGTTATTGAACTACCACCCAGAATTTTAGCGCATGATGACATCGTGACTGAGATTTACGGCGAAACATTCATTTCTACGAAAGATATAATCAATTTCTCGAAAGTATGCATTCTAACACCAAAAAATGAACACTGTAATGAAATTAATTTGAAAGTCATCATCGAACTTATACCCGGTAGTTCAAAAACATACACCAGCGTTAACAGATTAATTACTGAAGATGAAAGCCAGCTACTTCAATTTCCTACAGAATTCTTGAATTCCTTGGAATTAAGTGGTTTGCCTCCACATATTCTTACTCTAAAAGTTGGAGCCATAGTTATGCTCCTCAGAAATCTGAACGTTTCCCAAGGGCTCCTGAACGGAACCAGATTATTTGTAAAGAATATGTATGAAAATTGCTTGGATTTGGAAATAATCAGCGGAGATAATATTGGGCAGAGAGCTCTAATCCCTCGAGTTGATTTAACACCATCCGACAAAACCCTTCCATTTTCTTTTAAGAGACGTCAATTTCCAATTCGCTTGGCATTCTGTATCACAATTAATAAAGCTCAAGGGGAAACTCTCGAACGTGTAGGTCTATATTTACCTCAGCAAGTTTTCAGTCATGGCCAGTTATATGTTGCAATGTCAAGAGTGCGATCTTTCGACGCCCTTAAAGTTTCAACAGTGCCAAAAAGTAGTCGTACAAAGAATGTCGTATAGAAGGAAATCCTTCGGTAATTATATTACCATTGACCATCATGTTTCGACTTCGTAAAGCACTCTGACAAAAGCTCTTGGCCTGTAGATTTGCAGAGTGTCTTTAAGAGAAAAATAATATGTTACCGACCTGTGTTATTGTGATGGTTGTATTAATGCGTGTATCTGTAATTAACGTGAGAATTAGGAAGGAGAACGCCGAGGCCTTACTTAAGGAACCATCCCGGTATTTGCCTGGAGTGGAAGTGGGAAACCGAAGAGAAACACATCCAAGATAGTTAAGGTTGGAATCGATCCTACCTCTCCTCAGTTTTACCTCACGAGGCTGAGTGCGTCCCGTTCCAGCCCTCAGGCCAGAATTAAATTTCTTGGCAGAGCAGGGAAATGAATCCGGATCTCTGGGGCGATGGCCAAGAATATACTTAATAGTGGGCTTCCCTATGTTAATGCGTTTTTCGACATGCACTGGACATATAATTCTAAAACTGCCTCCTTTACGGTGGCTGGCAAAGAGTCAGTGCTCATCCTGTAATTGGTGAAGTGATTCTATGCTCCCCTGCATAGTTTGCTGTTAAAGAAACCCAAAGGATTGAACCTATAACAGGCGATAGAAATTCCTTATTTCGAGAAGTTTCTTGCTGTTTATATCAAAATGAAGAACATCGCCCTGAGCTTCATTTGCAAACTATTGCAAACATTGTTGCTGACAAGGATAATTTTAAGGATTTTATTATTGGCGATCAGCCTCAGCGCGTTCTCCTCAGCAACCAACTTAGTATGAAAGTCTCTGAACGGTGAATACACTGATCATGTTGAACTTCATTGTATAAGCCAATTGTTCATTGTTTTTATTTGTTTAGAGTACATAACAATGAGTCTAACCACACTGTTGTTTTTGCAAGGGGAGTATTATTTGGCATTTAATATTTAGCAGCTCCATTGATGCAGGGCACTATAGTGTTATCGAATAAGACGTTAATTTTGGGAGAAATACTACTATAAAACCCCGTTCGACGAAAAGGAACATTGTCCGGTCGTATGTTAACTGCAAATTGACGCAATAAATTGAGAAATCGGACAAAATACGAAGCCACTTTAAAAATCCAATATAAATATGCCATAAAAATACTCCCATTTTCTTTTAAGAGCCACCAATTTCCAATCGCTTGGCATAATTAATCACAATCAATAAAGCTCAAGGGGAAGCTATGGAACGTGTAGGTCACTATTTGCCTCATCAAGTTTTCAGTCATGGGCAGTTATATGTTGCAAAGTCGTCTTTCTCTGTAATCATACAAATAATGCATATAAGAAAATCCTTCCGTAAATATTTTCCCAATGACCGTCATGTTTTGACGGGTTTCAACTAGTTCTTCTTGAAATCAGGGGATACCTCACCTGTCTCATAAATCCTACACACCAAGTGAAATAACCTGATCAGACCTTCATCTCCTATGCAGCGTAGCAACTCAATCGGTATATCATCTATGCCTGGTGCTTTGTTGCTGCCTAAGTCCTCTAATGCTCTGTCAAATTCTGATCTCAATATTAAATCTCCTTTTGCATCCTCATCAATTTCCTCCTCCCTTTCCATTACATGATTCTCAATCTCCTTTCCCTTATACAAGCACTCTATGTAAGCTTTCCATCTCTCAACCTTTTCTTTCCTATCTGTTAGAGGCTTTCCATTTGTGTCCCTAATATTACAGCACCTAGTTTTCTTTTCCCCAAAAGTATTCTTAATCCTTCGATAAGCTGTGTCTACTTTTCCTAATTTCAGACACTTTTCTATACCTGTACATTTCTCTTTCAACCATTCTTCTTTCGCTTCCTTGCACTTCTTGTTAACCTCATTTCTCAGACGTCTGTATTCTGCTTTCCCCTCTTCATCTCTTAGATTCTTGTGTCTCCGCCTTTCATCCATCAATTCTAGTATATCCGGAGTGATCCACGGTTTTCTACCTATTCTTTCTTTCCTACCAATGTTTTCTCCTGCCGATTTTGTTATTTCATTCTTCAAAAGTGCCCATTCGTCTGCAATTGAAGTTTGTTTAGGGGTTTTGATTAGTCCTTCCTTTATACTCTTCTTGAATCTTTCATTCACATCCTTTACTTTCAGTCTGTCTATTGCCCACCTTTTTGGCTTTTGACTTTTCTTCAGTTTCTTCAATTTTAATCTGCATTTCATTACAACCAGATTGTGGTCAGAGTTTATGTCAGCACCAGGATATGTTTTACAATCCAAAATCTGGTTTCGAAACCTCTGCTTGACCATAATGAAGTCGATTTGGTAACGCCCTGTATCTCCTGGTCTCATCCATGTGTATATTCTTCTATTGTGGTTATTGAATAAGGTGTTAGCTATGACCAACTCATGTTCGGTGAGATTAATAAATACACTAGGATGACCAGTTTTGATCGTCAAGCGATCAACATCATAACCATATTTGACTTTTTACAACCATATAGTCACTCCATATAGACAAACTCCGGATTTCTATCACCATTTTAGCATTTCATCTAACATCATATTATATACTACAATTAGCATACACCGACAGTTGCATTACTAATACTGCAACTAAATAATTGTACATATTGTAAATATTTTCACCTGTATTTTCAAACATAGATTTTATAGCCTAAGTGTAATGGATCTGATGATGATCGCTTGACGATCGAAACTGGTCATGTAATTTATTTCAGGATTAGGGCATAACCCAGCTCTTTTGGGTACATTCGTGTTGACCAACTGAAAAGCACTAAACTTTTGTTTACTAAGGCAACACTGAAAAATGGCTTCAAACCCCACAAAGGACATGCACGTTCAAAATTGTGAAAATGGCATGATCCCCTGCGGCATATCTGTACACATTTGCAGCAACGACTTCTCAAGCTAATAAGAGAACTAGCACCTCGGATTTCTTCCATGTAGGTCCTAGGCAAAGTACAAAACTATCGCTTTCATCAAAATTGCGTTTAACCAGTATGGAGTACTACCGTCATCTTTAATCGTAGGAAATTTTAACTTATTTTCAACTTATGAATAAATAGGCCGATGAAATCACCTTTTGTCCTTGAGTGTGTGCGTATGTGTTTGTCTCCAATGAAATTTAAACGGCTGGAGAGATTTCAATGGAACTTGATAAGGACATACTACTCCTACGACCAACCTCCACATTCCCTTTCAAATTTTTATACGTTTGACCAATTTAATTTGGCAGCCATGTGAAATATAACAGTGGCATTTTATATTTCCGAAACTGTTAAATTTATCACCCTAAAATTTTTACAGTGAAAGAAAATACTACTATAAGTTCATCTATGGGACTTTCAAATCCCTGTCAAGTGCAATATCAACATGGGAGCCAAGCAAATCTATATATATAAGGCACAATGTTTGTCTGTCTGTCTGTTATGTATACAAATCTACACCGTTTCAACGATCTGAACCAAAATTTGTATACTTACCCTTTGGAACCCGACGAGTAACCCTGTCAACTTTAAATTTCGGACAGACCACCCCATTCCCTGCATTTAGGCCCTTTTTCACAAATCTACACCGTTTCACCGATCTGAACCAAAATTTTTATACTTACCCTTTGGAGCCCTGCGAGTAACATTGCCCACTTAAAATTTCGGTAAGACCACCCCATTCCCTGCATTTAAGCCCTTTCGTCCAAATCTACACCGTTTCACCGATCAGAACCAAAATTCGTATTCTTACCCTTTGGTACCCTGCGAGTAACACAGTCTGTTTGAAATTGCGGACAGACCACTCAATTCCCTGCATTTAGGCCCTTTGGCCCAAATCTACACCGTTTCACCGATCTCAACCAAAATATGTATATTTAGCCTTTGGAACCATGCGACTAACACTGTCTGCTTGAAATTGTGGAAAGGCTACTCCATCCACTGCATTTAGGCCCTTTGGCACAAATCTACACCGTTTCACCGATCTGAACCAAAATTTGTATACTTACCCTTTGGAACCCTGCGAGTAAAACTGTCCACTTCAAATTTCGGACAGACCACCCCATTCCCTGCATTTAGGCCCTTTTTCACAAATCTACACCGTTTGACCGATCTGAACCAAAATTTGTATACTTACCCTTTGGAACCCTGCGAGTAAAACTGTTCACTTAAAATTTCGGACAGACCTCACCATTCCCTGCATTTAGGCCCTTTTTCACAAATCTACACCGTTTGACCGATCGGAAACAACATGTGTATACTTACCCTTTGGAAACCTGCAAGTAACCCTGTCTGCTTGAAATTGCGGACAGACAACTCCATTCCCTGCATTTAGGCCCTTTGGCACAACTCTACACAGTCACCGATCTGAACCTAAATTTGTATACTTACCCTTTGGAACCCTGCGAGTAACACTGTCTGATTGAAATTGCCGACAGACCACTCCATTCTATGCATTAGGCTCTTTGGCCCAAATCTACACCGTTCACCGATCTCAACCAAAATTTGTATATTAACCCTTTGGAACACTGCGACTAACAATGTCTGCTTGAAATTGCGGAGAGGCTACTCCATCCCCTGCATTTAGGCCGTTTGGCACAAATCTACACTGTTTCACCGATCTGAACCAAAATGTGTATACTTACCCTTTGAAAAACTGCGAGTAACACTGTCCACTTAAAATTTCGGACAGATGTGAACCCTTTAACCTCTGATGGATAAATGATTCGATGTTTTATTTCTTCAATTAATAAATATTTCCACCAGCATCATGAAAATAGCCAGACGGAGATGAGGAAATTTCAAGCATTGGTTGGAGACAATGGGGACATACCTGCAGCAGTTTGTCAAAAGGCTAAATACTTAGGATTGTGAAAAGAAAGACCTAGCAATGATTCAGAAGGACAGGTGGTGGCCACCTCAAAATAGAAGCGACGCGCAGTGAGACACGCTCATGGTATGTTCATTGTGATATTCGCGCCTAGAAAAAATATGATGCAGTAACGTGAGTGGCTGATGAAAATACTAGACACTCCTACTAGGCCAAGGTCTGATAAAAACCGCCAAGTTACAGAAAATGTGGAACCAATGGGAGAAGAATGCTTACCAGCGCGGCAAGTCTAGCTTGGGCACGCTATGGCTAGCATTAACGCGGGAGATCGGCTAGACAACATCTCTACGATCGATTCTAGGATTAATGGGCATATTCTTGACCTGCGCTATTTTTCGAGTTCAATGATATTTATTTCATTCCTGTACCACTATTATTTTGAGAAATTTTTATATAATTTCCCCCTCTATCAAGACCTAGGGCCGGTTCATTTATAAGTGGCGTGAAGAGCCAAGAGAGTGCCTTATTACATTTGTCCGTCTGAGGACGGAAGCTATTACTTTTGTACGTCTGAGGACGTAGGGCGTATTACTTTTGTTCGTCTGAGGACGGAAGCACTTATACTTTTGCGTGTCATCAAGGACACAGAAATTATTAATAAATGTGTTAAATTCAGTGTTAGATAGTCATAGTACTATATTTTGTAGGGGCAGTATCATCGATAATTCGCCAACGAACAGTTCCGGGGAAAGTAGTACCTGAAACGGCGAATTTAGTAGTCAGATATCAAGTGTATAATAATTTAACTTTTTGAAACAGCACGAGAGATGACATCGCTTACCATTGATGAAGCCTGGAACTATCAACACTCCGTCAAGATGGTTGAGATGAGATAAGAAGCATCCAGTTGGGAGATGGCTGCTGATGTTCTTTGACGGGTGACTAGCTGAGGATGAGTACTGAATAATATTCTTATTATCTGATAGATTAACTTATGGTGTATGGGACATATTTTTGTAAATAATTTGATTGTGTGATTAACGTAGTATATTTAGTTTTGGTCTGACACACCTTTTGCATGGAAACAGCTCGCATATGTTATTAGTGGAAGGTTCTTGTTTTTGTTTGTTGTTTTAACTAACGTAGCTATGTGGACGACCGTGTTTGCATATGTTACGCAATGCGGTTAAAAAAACGTCTCTCGGAGATATGTTGTGTTTCAGAAGTAGGACTGAAGTAATATAATTATACAGTAGATTGGAGGGTAATTAATTTTTTTTAATGTTTATTATTGATCAGATTCAGTGAGATTATTGCCTTTGGAGCAATGTGATTTGTGACGAAGAGCAGTCAGCTCCATCGTAGGTTTTAATATTTTTTTAAAATATGTTTGCGAGCACCTATTCAGCCGACCTGTGTGAAAAAAGTAATGTCATTCCCAGATGTGTGTGTGTGTGTGTGTATATATTTTGTGGTCATTACAAGCGGGAATTTCAGCGTAGACTGATTTCTGTCAGCTTGGTTCCAGGTCCATATTGTAACCTTGCGAGGGCAATTGTGGATATTTTGATTAATGTCTGACCATTTGTTGAGGTGGTTGAGATTTTGTTGCTGTTGGTTCCTTGAGATAACGGCACAGCTGGTCAGTTATTTTTACACACTGGAGTTGGGACAATGACAGGTATTGAGGAAAGGGGGAGATGTTTCACAAGACGAACTGAAGGTTGCTAGCGAGGTCATTAGTGGAGAGTGCTTGTGGCACCGTAATTACTTGAAATACAGAATTAAGAACTGATCAATGATAAAAATTGTTTAAATAAATGGGAGTTGCCTACGAATCACGATAATCTCTCAAGCGTTAGCTTAACATGCAGTTATGTTCATATAAAGTAATAACAGCTGGTCTGGCTTTTGTTGTTGTTGGTTTAGTCCATGTTTATATTCCATTCAGTGACCCGTGAAGTCACGTGCTATGCTGTATTTCCTTGCTTGTGTATTGAGCAATTGGCCGGTGTTGGCAGATCATTGTCAAGTGCGTCATCGCGCTAAATGAGTGTCTCGAGAGAGATTCCTGTAAATAGTAGATTTTAGTGTGTGTGTCAGCATTAAATTTTTAAGGGTTTTTATTAGTGTCATGTTCCATATCCGTAAACGTTGATTTACGAGATGATTGTTCGTGAGCACCGTGGCTGTTAACCCGTTGTAAACGAACAGTCATCCTCAGTACTCATTCCTCGTAGTTAGTCATTACGCGTACATAAAATCCAAATTGCAAGTTAGTGGAACCACGATCCACATTTTAATAAAGGGGAGATCCGTCTGACTCCTCAGCATTGATAGATATTCCTGTCATGGGAAAATTCAGGGAGGATTTTTTATTATTGTTGTTTATATTATTTTTATGCACTATTAGTCATTAAATCATGTTATTATTTTACATCTTGTCACCTTTCTTTCTTAATTATAGTTTTAATCCTATGACCCTTACCTCAGTAGAGCATGTTGTTTGGCGAACATAAACATCACATAGGAACTGAGCGCGACCCCTTGATTAAGATGTCTTACATATAAACACTGCTATTCTGAAGGGTTCATAGGAGTTAAACTGGCGAGGCCAAGCGTGGGGCGGTTCACTGTGGT
Source organism: Meconema thalassinum (assembly GCA_946902985.2). Taxonomy (NCBI): domain Eukaryota; kingdom Metazoa; phylum Arthropoda; class Insecta; order Orthoptera; family Tettigoniidae; genus Meconema; species Meconema thalassinum. Next base: position 296,215,856 of record OX336389.2, read on the forward strand.
GTAACGGCAAAGAAATTGCACATGTCAATGTAAGCGTGGTTGGGTTTTCAAACTGACGCAACAATGAGGGTGTAATTTTGTTGCTGGTTCGCTGCTGGAACACATTTAGTTGGCGTATTTGAGTAAAACTGACAGGCCACAATTGGAGGCAGATATGACAGTATTTTAATCACCGGAAAGTGATATTTTATTAAAAGTAATTGAGGCGAAGAGGATACCGCCAAATGTGTGAAATATAAATTAAAATCAGGAGTTTGCAATGTAAAATACGGTTCACGTTTTGGTCTATTGAATTAAAATAAATTAATATTCGTGATACCGGGCGCCCAATGATTAAAGTTAAAACTAGATTTGTTTAGAAAGTCAAACTCATGAAAATGTTAGGAGGCTGGTAGCCTTAAATGACAATTAATACTTTGTTAATTAGTCAGTGTTAATATCAGATCAGGATAACAATTTAATGACTGAATATGTGTTTGGGTTTAAATTAAATTGAGTAAAATTAGAACCACTCAAAGATGCAATCGACTAGTGGGATTAAATGTAAAAATAAACGAACTGAGTTGGGTAAAGAAATTAAATGTGCATTGGATTGTATGTATGTGTCGAGGGGCATTGCTTTATGCCAATTCCCTAATGTCTCATATAAAGTGTATAACATGGCGACGGTGGAACAGATTCAAGAAATCATTGAGAGTGCGGCTAGGAGAACACAGGAATTGTTGGACACTAAATTGGCAGAACAAAGTGAATCACTAAACACAAAATTTTCTGAACAAATAAACACTAAACTATCAGAACAAAGTGAATCATTAAATACTAAACTATCAGAACAAAGTGAATCATTAAATACTAAACTATCAGAACAAAGTGAAGCATTAAACGCGAAGTTATCAGAACAAAGTGAATCACTAAACAATACTATGTTAGAACAAAGTGAGTCTATAAACAAATTATCCGAACAAAGTGAATCATTGCGGACACTATTAACTAACAGTAGGATTGAACAAAATGAATATCAGGCGGAACAAGCTAGATTACTAAAAAATGAAATCAATGACACTATAAATTCGCAGTTAGAGGCGCAGAATGTTAAAAACACGAACCAATTAGCTTCGTTAACCGCAGAGATGAAGGATCACACTAATCAACAGATGGTATTACTGGCCCTAGATGTTAGTAAAAATAATGAAAAACAATTAGATCAGATTAAGAAAATGGAAAGTATTTTTGATCAAAAACTTAGCATTCTGGATGAAACGGTGTTAGCTAAATTAGAGCAAATTGAACTAGCGTGCACTATGAATACAAGCGAGGTCAAGATAGCTCAGGATAAGTTAGAAGGACGATTTAAGGAAATGGAAAAGAGCGGCAAAGTCATTCAACAACAATTATCAGCGGTAGATGAAAATATATCCGGCATAATTAAAGATATGGATCGTCTCGAAATAAAATCAGTGGAGCAATGGAAAAGCCTAGAAGCGGATCAGAGTCAATTAAAGAGTACCATCGACGAAAATAGCGCGAGATTGGAAGATAGGCTGAGCCAGATAGAAAGCAATCAGGATGACACTAAAAGCCAGATTGAAGAGAAAGTAGGCACGATTAAGGAGCAAATAAGGAAAGATTGGCGAAAAATGAATATCGATTCTAAAGAGGAAAGATCAACCATCCTAAAAACAGTAGGCGAAAATCATACTCGTATTCAAGCATTAGAGCAAGAAATTAAGAGTAAACTTAAAGAGCAAACAGACAGGATCATTAAAGCCGAACTGAGGTCGTTAGAACAATCCTCGATATTTAAAACGGGAACATTGAAAGACAAGCAGGAAGACTCAAATAGCCCCGGGGAGGAAAGCACAGCAGGGAGTCAAGCTCAGACATAGAGCCCATTAACAGCAAACACGGAAGGGTTTCGCAAGAATATTGAAAGGATTTCCACGCCACATGACGGTCATCAGCCCACACAACTTATCCAAGTAATTCGCTCGAACGATTATAAACCGCAGAAATACACGGAGAATTCAGGGGTGACACCTAAAGCTATTATTAAAGAAATTGAAGATCATTACAATGACACTGGGGTACCTGAAGCACGTAGATTGAGGATGATGGAGAGATTTTTATCAGGAAATGTCCTTACATGGTTTTTAAGCTTCAAATATACATTTGGAACCATGTCAGATTTCAAATTAGCGTTTCTGCGCAAATACTGGTCGCCAGCAATACAACAGAGTCTAAGGATGGAGCTTTACTCTAGAAAATACCAAACTACCCAGCAAACGAAATACTCAGATTTCTTTAACATGCAAATGCTAAAATTTCGCGACCTTGATTACCCTTTAAATGAAGCGGATCTGGTGATGACAATAGCGCGGCAATTACCAGTCAACGTGCAGCAAGTACTAGTCGCATCGAACGTTAGTACGGCCTTACATGCAGAGCAGATATTACGCCAGATAGATGAGACTACATCTCAGAATCATTATAGAGGAGGAAGACAGCTGGAGTTAGTCAATACGACAGAGGTCATAAAACCTAAACAGGCAAACACTAAAACGCAGGGTACTAATACAAGCACGTACACACCTAGGCGAAATCAGGAAGAAGGAGAAAACAGACCATACCAGCGTAACGACAATAACTACAACAATAGGTCATACCAAGGCGACAATAGATATCAACATATTGGATATCAGCAATGGCGTGAAAATCGAAGAAATGAAAGGCCTTATGGAAGATACGGTGATTACAATGCTAATCAAAGATGGAAAGGAAGGAGAGATCAAAATCAAGGAGAGCCACGTAATTATCGAAATGACTGGGATGATAGGCACGCTCAATCACAAAATTACCTAGAGGAATTACACGCTAGTCAAGGTGGAGAGCTCGGAAGATGGGAAAAAGCCATTGGGAACATGAAGAATCCAGACACACATACTGAGGAAGCCGGAAGTCTACTGAGACAAGAGGAATATCAAGGTCATGGGCGACAAAAGGATGATGGGAGTCGCACCGGAGCTAAAAAAAATGCTAAATTTGGATAAAGAAGACAGTCTACAAACGCCACAGTCGGAAGTTGAAGATGGATGGATAGTAGCGAACATACAAGAATGGATTGCTTTGCCAGAAGACTGCCTGGAGGAGACGGTGAAACCACGGAACGATGAAATTAGGCAGTTACCCATTATTTACGCGAGGATTGGTGGAATTAATATAAGATGTTTATTGGATACGGGGCCGCAGATCAGTCTGGTATCGGAGGCCTTGGTTCGAGAGTTGGGACGGAGTCAGGGTATTCCTGTAATTCCCGTACCACAGCTCAAAGTGAGGGGTGTTATTCCTGAACGCACCGTCACTTGTAAACGTCAGGCATACTTAGAGCTGAACATACTGGAACACACTTTTGGGCAAACATTCATTATCATGGCAAAGATGAATTTCAATATAATTCTTGGTGCAAATTTTATTTGTGACTATCAAGCAGTGATATATTTGCACAAGAATACAGTCAGTTTTAGAGAGTATGATCAGCTGAAGAACGTGGGATTGCATATGGATGAAATCACTACCGGAAGAGATGTAAATTCTTGGGCATTGGAAGCTATATCGGAAGAGACGGAAGAGGAGATACGAAAGGCAGAAGATAACATCATAGAAGGAGCTGTTGTGGAACTAGATGAGGAGAGTGAATCCCAGGAGATATGGTCTTTATTAACGGAAGGAGACGACAGTGTGGCACAATTTGAAGAGTTACTACAGGAGCGGCTCAATGACATTCAACTTGGGACTGAACACAGAAAACAATTGGAAGAGATTTTAAGGAAGCACAAAACAGTATTTGATACAGTACCTGGGAAAATATTAAATTTCAAATATTCAATGCAAGTCGAGGATTGGTCGCCTTTCAAAAGTAGATTGTACCCAATTCCTGAAAAATATCGTTGTCAAGTCAAGGTCATTATAGATGAGATGTTACAAGCTGGAGTGATAAGGAAGACACCTACACCTTATCTAAATGCGATTTTGGCAGTCACAAAACCAAATGGATCTATTAGACTTTGTTTAGATGCCAGAAATCTCAACATGAGACTCATTTTTCCTGAGTATGACAGAGCGCCAATTATCAGAGACGTACTAAAAGGCTTTAAAAAACAAAAGCTTTTATTCATCAGTTGACCTGACGAGCTCGTTCCACCATATTGAATTGGATGAGAAGTCACAGCTTCTAACTGGCTTCTTATTCGATAACCAAACGTTTTGCTTCGTCCGAATGCCCTTTGGAGTCAAAACAGCGGGCTGTGCTTTAATCCGAGCCCTGGACCGGAATCTAACCGAGGAAGTTAAGGAGATGACAGTACGCTACATTGATGACATTCTGCTGGCATCCGACAACATTGAAACTCACATCGAAAATTTAGATAAAGTATTAGGCAACCTGAATGCATCAAATTTCAAAGTAAACCTGAAGAAATCGCATTTCTTCAAGAGCGAGATCTTATATTTGGGTCACATCATTGACAAGGAGGGAGTGAAGCCAAATCCAGCTAAGATCGAAGCGATAAAGAATTTCCCTACACCAACGAGAGTCAAGCACATTCGGGCTTTCTTAGGCGTAACGGGATTCTTTAAGGAAAACTGTCCAGGTTACACGGAGACTGTAGCTCCAATGCTAAAGAAGAATAATAAATGGTTATGGAATGCGGAGTGTGAGAAGGCGTTCCAAGCAACAAAACAGCTATTGGAAAACTGCATTAAGTTAGGATATCCAGATTTCAAGCACAAATTTATAATCCAAGCGGATGCTTCACTAATTGGTATAGGTGCTATGCTCTACCAAGAAGATCCAGCTAACCTGCAACATAAAACGTATTTGGCATTTGTCAGCCGAAAATTGCGTAAGCACGAGCGCAATTATACTGTAACGGAACTAGAATTGTTGGCCATACTTCATGCGCTTCAACAATGGAAACGAATAATTTATGGCTACCCCATTGTTGTCAGGACTGATCACAAGGCATTAACATTCTTGTGTAAGACGTCGATGGCAAGCGAACGTGTGACACGTTGGTCTATATATATTCAGCAGTTTAGCATTGGGATTGAACATTGCCCAGGGAAGATGAACGTGATTCCGGATGCACTCAGCAGGAACCCAGAGCCTGATAATGAAGAAACAGCGATGGTACAACACTTGGAGTTAACACCGAAGGACCGGGAATTCTTGGAGGAGTTACGTGAGATACAGCGAGAACAGGAAGCGGAACCATGGATGATGCTATTAATTCAATACTTCAGAAAGCAACTACCTACAGGAACACCTGCATTTCGAGAAGCGAAAGCCAAAGAAGGAAGATATGTTTATGTCAACAATTTGCTGCACAAATGGATAGATAATGACCACACCATGTTACGCATATTAGTACCTGCATCATTACAGCGAGGACTGACATGGCATACTCACGAAAGTTACGGACACGTCGGATTAGACAAGTGCGAAGCGACAATAGGAGAGACATTTACATGGCCACGTATGAGAACAACTATATGTGACGTCATTACGACTTGTGATCCTTGTCAGAGAACAAAGCCCAATAACTATTTAATGAGGCAGTATCCTAGACCATTGCTACCTTAGAAACCCTGCGAGCTACTGGCCCTAGACTGTTTCGGTCCAATTCCGAAAAAAAGGCGAGGTTGCCGTCACTTGCTAGTGTGCATTGATGTATTTTCTAAGTTTGTCGTATTATGCCCCATTCAGAAAACTACATCGAAACAAGTACTCAGTCGTATTCGAAATAGAGTTATTCCAATCCTTGGAAAAACCAGAATTTATATTGTCAGATCATGGCAGTTATTTTACAAGCGCCGAATTCAAGAAAGGTATGGAGGACATGGGTATAAAACACGTTTTAAGCAGTATCCGACATGCCCAAGCTAATCCAAGTGAGAGAGCAATAAAATGTGTAACATCATACTTGAGAATCTTCATTCCCAATGAACATCACAAATGGGTGGATAAAATTTAGGATGTAGAGACATGCATGAATTCTACCAGGCACGAGTCAACAGGACAGATCCCTATGGTCCTACACAAAAACGAGTATCCAGTGAGAACGTGGAAAAGCATCATTAACTGCCCCCAAGATACCATGATAGCACCTGACCTGCGAATTGAGAGAACGAGAGCCTACATGAGAAAACAAGCAGACCGCAGATTACGGCGAGTGAGAAATAAGAGGTTTCACAGTGATCTTGAAATCAACCAGCTCGTTTTGGTGAAACGACCCGCTACATCGGATCCAGAGAAGAAGATCTTCAGTAAATTCTGCGAAAAGTTCATAGGACCCTATTCTATTGTAAGAAACCTTGGAAATAATGCATACAGAGTGAAAGAGTTAAGCACAGGAACAATGGCGGTCTACAACGCAGCCAACTTAAAAAAGTATCGAAGAAGTGAACCATGAGAGCGCCGAAATAATGATGCAGTTTGAATATATGGACGTCCTAATATCAACCAAGTGGACGGGGAGCAGTTGAGTAAGGCACGTGAAGAAGGAAGTGAAATTGGTGTTGACAAACATTAACGAGACGAGCAGAGTGTTGCCTAAGGCACCAGCGCGTCATGCAAGCAGTTGAGAGGGTCATTACAAGCAGGAAATGTAACGAGTAAATGCCATTCAAGACAGGAGCGGCTAGACCAAGTAATAGAAAAGGGGTATTTATGAAATAAAACAAATTGGCCCACGCAAGTCTTTTTAAAAATTATCGACTTTCTCCGAAGTTAAAAATTTTGTGAGTGGAGGAGTTGTGAACCCTTTAACCTCTGATGGATAAATGATTCGATGTTTTATTTCTTCAATTAATAAATATTTCCACCAGCATCATGAAAATAGCCAGACGGAGATGAGGAAATTTCAAGCATTGGTTGGAGACAATGGGGACATACCTGCAGCAGTTTGTCAAAAGGCTAAATACTTAGGATTGTGAAAAGAAAGACCTAGCAATGATTCAGAAGGACAGGTGGTGACCACCTCAAAATAGAAGCGACGCGCAGTGAGACACGCTCATGGTATGTTCATTGTGATATTCGCGCCTAGAAAAAATATGATGCAGTAACGTGAGTGGCTTATGAAAATACTAGACACTCCTATTAGGCCAAGGTCTGATAAAAACCGCCAAGTTACAGAAAATGTGGAACCAATGGGAGAAGAATGCTTACCAGCGTGGCAAGTCTAGCTTGGGCACGCTATGGCTAGCATTAACGCGGGAGATCGGCTAGACAACATCTCTACGATCGATTCTAGGATTAATGGGCATATTCTTGACCTGCGCTATTTTTCAAGTTCAGTGATATTTATTTCATTCCTGTACCACTATTATTTTGAGAAATTTTTATATAATTTCCCCCTCTATCAAGACCTAGGGCCGGTTCATTTATAAGTGGCGTGAAGAGCCAAGAGAGTGCCTTATTATATTTGTCCGTCTGAGGACGGAAGCTATTACTTTTGTACGTCTGAGGACGTAGGGCGTATTACTTTTGTTCGTCTGAGGACGGAAGCACTTATACTTTTGCGTGTCATCAAGGACACAGAAATTATTAATAAATGTGTTAAATTCAGTGTTAGATAGTCATAGTACTATATTTTGTAGGGGCAGTATCATCGATAATTCGCCAACGAACAGTTCCGGGGAAAGTAGTACCTGAAACGGCGAATTTAGTAGTCAGATATCAAGTGTATAATAATTTAACTTTTTGAATCAGCACGAGAGATGACATCGCTTACCATTGAAGAAGCCTGGAACTATCAACACTCCGTCAAGATGGTTGAGATGAGATAAGAAGCATCCAGTTGGGAGATGGCTGCTGATGTTCTTTGACGGGTGACTAGCTGAGGATGAGTACTGAATAATATTCTTATTATCTAATAGATTAACTTATGGTGTATGGGACATATTGTTGTAAATAATTTGCTTGTGTGATTAACGTAGTATATTTAGTTTTGGTCTGACACACCTTTTGCATGGAAACAGCTCGCATATGTTATTAGTGGAAGGTTCTTGTTTTTGTTTGTTGTTTTAACTAACGTAGCAATGTGGACGACCGGATTTGCATATGTTATGCAATGCGGTTAAAAAAAACGTCTCTCGGAGATATGTTGTGTTTCAGAAGTAGGACTGAAGTAATATAATTATACAGTAGATTGGAGGGTAATTAATTTTTTTAAATGTTTATTATTGATCAGATTCAGTGAGATTATTGCCTTTGGAGTAATGTGATTTGTGACGAAGAGCAGTCAGCTCTATCGTAGGTTTTAATATTTTTTTTAAATATGTTTGCGAGCACCTATTCAGCCGACCTGTGTGAAAAACGTAATGTCATTCCCAGATGTGTGTGTGTGTGTGTATTTTGTGGTCATTACAAGCGGGAATTTCAGCGTAGACTGATTTCTGTCAGCTTGGTGCCAGGTCCATATTGTAACCTTGCGAGGGCAATTGTGGATATTTTGATTAATGTCTGACCATTTGTTGAGGTGGTTGAGATTTTGTTGCTGTTGGTTCCTTGAGATAACGGCACAGCTGGTCAGTTATTTTTACACACTGGAGTTGGGACAATGACAGGTATTGAGGAAAGGGGGAGATGTTTCACAAGACGATCTGAAGGTTGCTAGCGAGGTCATTAGTGGAGAGTGCTTGTGGCACCGTAATTACTTGAAATACAGAATTAAGAACTGATCAATGATAAAAATTGTTTAAATAAATGGGAGTTGCCTACGAATCACGATAATCTCCGAAGCGTTAGCTGGTCAGGCTTTTGTTGTTGTTGGTTTAGTCCATGTTTATATTCCATTCAGTGACCCGTGAAGTCACGTGCTATGCTGTATTTCCTTGCTTGTGTATTGAGCAATTGGCCGGTGTTGGCAGCTCATTGTCAAGTGCGTCATCGCGCTAAATGAGGGTCTCGAGAGAGATTCCTGTAAATAGTAGATTTTAGTGTGTGTGTCAGCATTACACTTTTAAGGGTTTTTATTAGTGTCATGTTCCATATCCTTAAACGTTGATTTACGAGATGATTGTTCGTGAGCACCGTGGCTGTTAACCCGTTGTAAACGAACAGTCATCCACAGTACTCATTCCTCGTAGTTAGTCATTACGCGTACATAAAATCCAAATTGCAAGTTAGTGGAACCATGATCCACATTTTAATAAAGGGGAGATCCGTCTGACTCCTCAGCATTGATAGATATTCCTGTCATGGGAAAATTCAGGGAGGATTTTTTATTATTGTTGTTTATATTATTTTTATGCACTATTAGTCATTAAATCATGTTATTATTTTACATCTTGTCACCTTTCTTTCTTAATTATAGTTTTAATCCTATGACCATTACCTCAGTAGAGCATGTTATTTGGCGAACGTAAACATCACATAGGAACTGAGCGCGACCCCTTGATTAAGATTTCTTACATATAAACACTGCTATTCAGAAGGGTTCAATTAACCCTTTGGAACACTGCGACTAACAATGTCTGCTTGAAATTGCGGAGAGGCTACTCCATCCCCTGCATTTAGGCCGTTTGGCACAAATCTACACTGTTTCACCGATCTGAACCAAAATGTGTATACTTACCCTTTGAAACACTGCGAGTAACACTGTCCACTTAAAATTTCGGACAGATCACCCCATTCCCTGCATTTAGGCCCTTTGACACAAATCCACACCGTTTCACCGATCAGAACCAACATTCGGATACTTACCCTTTGGATCCCTGCGAGTATCACTGTCTGCTTGAAATTGCGGACAGACCACTCCATTCCCTGCATTTAGGCCCTTTTGCAAAAATCTACACTGTTTCACCCATCTGAACCAAATTTTACATACTTACCCTTTGGAACCCGACGAGTAACACTGTCTACTTAAAACTTCGGACAGACCACTCCATTACCTGCATTTGGGCCGTTTGAGAAAAATCTACACCGTTTCACCCATCTCAACCAAATTTTACATACTTACCCTTTGGAACCCAACGAGTAACCCTGTCAACTTGAAATTTTGGGCAGACCACTCCTTTCCCTGCATTTACTTTTAATTTTGGGCAGACCACTCCTTTCTCTGCATTTAGGGCCTTTGGAAAAAATCTACACCATTTCACCCATCTCAACCAAATTTTACATACATACACTTTGGAACCCGACGAGTAACCCTCTCTACTTGAAAATTTGGGCAGACGACTCCTTTCCCTGCATTTAGGCCCTTTGCTAAAAATCTACACCGTTTCACCCATCTCAACCAAATTTTGTCTTGCTCGACTGTGATTCATTATTACTATTTCGTTAGTTTGTAAGTTTGACGTGCCAATTCAATAGTTGTAGTGTATGTATGTCCCCTATGTGTTCATATACCATTCATCCGATTGCGATGATACTTGGGTCAGTTGTTGTGTGGATTCCAGGGAAGGTTTCTAGCTACAAATTATGTATGTAACACTAAAGGGTGAGGGACTTAACAGGAAGTTTTAAATGCCACAGTAACCCAATTGCACAATGCCAGTTGTGATGATGATGATGATGATGATGATAATTGTTGTTTATAGGGGGCTAACATCGAGGTTATCGCCCCTAATGGTTTGGGGGATCGTGAAAATGAAACTAATACTAAAACTAACTACAAAACTTATGCGCTAGAAGAAGATAAGGACAAAATAAAGGAATAAGGGAAATAAAAGACAGGAGAAAATGAAATGCTCTCAACCCTAGATAAATGAGAATTGAGGACTTTGAAGGAAGGAGGGCCACGAAATGCAGATAGGAAAGGGAAAGAGGACAGTGTCCGTCCCAAAGGCAATGGAAAAAGGGGTAAAACCAGACCCAGCTCAGGTAACCCTCACGGCTGCCAGCTCCCGAATTCACCAGCCATGAGCCCTTGAGGATGTAGCACTATCCAGGGTGCACCAGAAGTGGTGGGGCTACACACACCCTGCCTCCTTGAGGGCCTTGAGCAGAAGACATGAGATATTAAGAAAAGAAAAAGAAGGCTGACACCTCGAAGAATGAGGCTATCAGGAATGATTAGACGAGGGCCAATTAAGGTGGCAAAGTGAAAGAGTCGCTAGGCCACAGATACCCTGATACCATCGGGGTCGGAAGCGAACAAGAGTTTGACCAAGGGAGGCTGACTGGAAAGAGAACTGAAAGGAGCCCGGCACCAGTAAGTAGAAGCAATGCCGGACTCAGCTGGGGTCCCGTGGTCGCAAACCCACGTCCCACAAGTAGTGAGACCCTGGGGGGTGGAGGGTTGGAGGAGGGGGCAGGTGTGAGAATAGCTTGCTGATTCATCGCGAGGTGACATGAGACGACTGTCCGGAGGCCGCCGTGTTACCTGGTATTGCTGACTATGCTGATGTTCATATAGGGCCTTTGCTCAATCCACTGTAGTGTTACGAAAGAGTGAGTGATTCACCGGCCAATGTATAGGACCGAGACCCCCCCGAACGTCTGTCGTCATATATCGTCACCAACTGCGATATTCTCAGGTTCGTGCAGCTTGGCTTGGACCCGAGCAGTACTTCATAAGCTCTTTCACTAGACGCTTCGAGTATAGGCCTAAGCCAGAAAATAAGGTTCAGACTTTGGAAGAAATCGAAGGTAGAAATCTGAATTACCTATATCAGATTTAAAAGTACAGCATGTTCGTTTAGTAGTCATTTTAGCCTACTTTCGATTTTTGCAAAAAATGAAAGTAGAATTATGAGATCAACACGGGGCGAAAAAAGTGTGTCTGTATGTGTGTGTGTGTGTGTATGTGTGTGTGTGAGTCTGTGTGTGTGTGTGAGTCTGTGTGTGTTTCTGTGTGTGTGTGAGTGTGGGTACTCTGAATGTCTGTCCCCCCCTATCAATTCGAACACGGTGAATGCGAATTTAACGAAATTTGGTACAAAGGTAGCACTAGCAAAGGACACCTCAGTGTCATGTTTTATATCGCCGCCATCTTGACGGAAACGTAAAGGCGGCAACACAAATGTTCAAAGCTTAAATCAAATTACGACTAACCTAATCATCCGATCTCAACCAAATTTTGCAACAACATACCTTTATGGGGGGAGCATCCTTTGACCAAACCAATATGTCATCAGCGTAACAGTTTGCGGATGGCGGCCATCTTTGTGTGAAAATAGACTCCCCCTATTAATTCGAACACGGTGCAACCGAATGGAACGAAATTTGGAACAGAGGTAGTACTAACAAAAGGCACCTCAGTGTCATGTTATATATCGCCACCATCTTGACGGAAACGTAATGGCGGCAACACAAATGTTCAAAGCTTAAATCAAATTACGACTAACCTAATCATCCGATCTCTACCAAATTTTGCAACTACATACCTTTATAGAGGGAGCATCATTTGACCAATCTAATAGGTCATCAGCGTAATAGTTTGCGGATGGCGGCCATCTTTGTGTGAAAATCGATTCCCCCTATTAATTCGAACACGGTGAAACCGAATGGAACGAAATTTGGTACAGAGGTAGCACTAACAAAAGGCACCTCAGTGTCATGTTTTATATCGCCACCATCTTGACGGAAACGTAATGGCGGCAACACAAATGTTCAAAGCTTAAATCAAATTACGACTAACCTAATCATCCGATCTCTACCAAATTTTGCAACTACATACCTTTATAGAGGGAGCATCATTTGACCAATCTAATAGGTCATCAGCGTAATAGTTTGCGGATGGCGGCCATCTTTGTGTGAAAATCGATTCCCCCTATTAATTCGAACACGGTGAAACCGAATGGAACGAAATTTGGTACAGAGGTAGCACTAACAAAAGGCACCTCAGTGTCATGTTTTATATCGCCGCCAACTTGACGGAAACGTAATGGCGGCCACACAAATGTTCAAAGCTTAAATCAAATTACGACTAACATAATCATCCGATCTCTACCAAATTTTGCAACAACATACCTTTATGGGGGGAGCATCCTTTGACCAAATGAATAGGACATCAGCATAATAGTTTGCGGATGGCGGCCATCTTTGTGTGAAAATCGATTCCCCCTATTAATTCGAACACGCTGAAACCGAATGGAACGAAATTTAGTACAGATGTAGTACTAACAAAAGGCACCTCAGTGTCATGTTTTATATCGCCGCCATCTTGACGGAAACCTAATGGCGGCCACACAAATGTTCAAAGCTTAAATCAAATTACGACTAACCTAATCATCCGATCTCTACCAAATTTTGCAACAACATACCCTTATAGAGGAAGCATCCTTTGACCATTTGAATAGGTCATTGGCCTAATAGTTTGCGGATGGCGGCCATCTTTGTGTGAAAATCAATTCCCCCTATTAATTCAAACACGGTGAAACCGAATGGAACGAAATTTGGTACAGAGGTAGCACTAACAAAAGGCACCTCAGTGTCATGTTTTATATCGCCGCCAACTTGACGGAAACGTAATGGCGGCCACACAAATGTTCAAAGCTTAAATAAAATTACGACTAACATAATCATCCGATCTCTACCAAATTTTGCAACAACATACCTTTATGGGGGGAGCATCCTTTGACCAAATGAATAGGTCATCAGCGTAATAGTTTGCGGATGGCGGCCATCTTTGTGTGAAAATCGATTCCCCCTATTAATTCGAACACGCTGAAACCGAATGGAACGAAATTTAGTACAGGTGTAGTACTAACAAAAGGCACCTCAGTGTCATGTTTTATATCGCCGCCATCTTGACGGAAACCTAATGGCGGCCACACAAATGTTCAAAGCTTAAATCAAATTACGACTAACCTAATCATCCGATCTCTACCAAATTTTGCAACAACATACCCTTATAGAGGAAGCATCCTTTGACCATTTGAATAGGTCATTGGCCTAATAGTTTGCGGATGGCGGCCATCTTTGTGTGAAAATCAATTCCCCCTATTAATTCAAACACGGTGAAACCGAATGGAACGAAATTTGGTACAGAGGTAGCACTAACAAAAGGCACCTCAGTGTCATGTTTTATATCGCCGCCAACTTGACGGAAACGTAATGGCGGCCACACAAATGTTCAAAGCTTAAATAAAATTACGACTAACATAATCATCCGATCTCTACCAAATTTTGCAACAACATACCTTTATGGGGGGAGCATCCTTTGACCAAATGAATAGGTCATCAGCGTAATAGTTTGCGGATGGCGGCCATCTTTGTGTGAAAATCGATTCCCCCTATTAATTCGAACACGCTGAAACCGAATGGAACGAAATTTAGTACAGATGTAGTACTAACAAAAGGCACCTCAGTGTCATGTTTTATATCGCCGCCAACTTGACGGAAACGTAATGGCGGCCACACAAATGTTCAAAGCTTAAATAAAATTACGACTAACATAATCATCCGATCTCTACCAAATTTTGCAACAACATACCTTTATGGGGGGAGCATCCTTTGACCAAATGAATAGGTCATCAGCGTAATAGTTTGCGGATGGCGGCCATCTTTGTGTGAAAATCGATTCCCCCTATTAATTCGAACACGTTGAAACCGAATGGAACGAAATTTAGTACAGAGGTAGTACTAACAAAAGGCACCTCAGTGTCATGTTTTATATCGCCGCCATCTTGACGGAAACGTAATGGCGGCCACACAAATGTTCAAAGCTTAAATCAAATTACGACTAACCTAATCATCCGATCTCTACCAAATTTTGCAACAACATACCCTTATAGAGGAAGCATCTTTTGACCATATGAATAGGTCATTGGCCTAATAGTTTGCGGATGGCGGCCATCTTTGTGTGAAAATCAATTCCCCCTATTAATTCAAACACGGTGAAACCGAATGGAACGAAATTAGGTACAGAGGTAGCACTTGCAAAGAGCATCTCAGTGTCATGTTTTATATCGCCGCCATATTGACAGAAACGTAATGGCGGCCACACAAATGTTCAAAGCTTAAGTTAAATTACGATTAACCTAATCATCCGATCTCTACCAAACTTTGCAACAACAAACCTTTATGGAGGGAGCATCCTTTGACCAATCTAATAGGTTATTAGCCTAATAGTTTGCGGATGGCGGCCATCTTTATGTCAAAATTGATTCCCCCTATTAATTCGAACACGGTGAAACTGAATTGAATGAAATTTGGTACTGAGATAGCACTATCAAAGGGCACCTCATATTCATGTTTAATATCCCTATAGCACGTTGTATTTCAACAAGCTACTACAACCAACATTCAATCATACTCTTTGAAAAGGACAAGGGGTTATAACAATACCCATGCATTTAGGAGAAAATAGGCTATATGTTCTTTACTGAACATCTTGTTTCATTACCTTATTATTATCATCATAAGTGCAAATGAGCTAGATGTTACGCCCATTATACCACTAATCACCACACACAATACGTCTTCATAGCCTGTGAATTTTGAAATATTTCTATCAAGGTAGTCTGTAAGTTTGTCGTGTCAATTCAACAGTAGTATTCATTATCATCCTCATCAAAAGGGCAAATGACCTAGATGTAACGTCCATTATACTACTAAGCAACACCACAGTCTACCTAGCCTGTTATTTTTAAAATGCGTATTTCCATTAGTTTGTAAGTTTGATATACCCATTGAGTAGTAGTAGTCTTCATTATCATCCTCATCAAAAGGGCAAATGACCTAGATGTTACGTCCATTATACTACTAAGCAACACCACAGTCTACATAGCCTGTGATTTTTAAAATATGTATTTCCATTAGATTGCAAGTTTGATATACCCGTTCAGTAGTAGTCGTCTTCATTATCATCCTCACAAAAGGGCAAATGACCTAGATGTTACGTCCATTATACACTAAGCAACACCACAGTCTACCTAGCCTGTGATTTTTAAAATATGTATTTCCATTAGTTTGTAAGTTTGATATACCCGTTCAGTAGTAGTCGTCTTCATTATCATTCTCATCAAAAGGGCAATTGACCTATATGTTACGTCCATTATACTACTAAGCAACACCACAGTCTACCTAGCCTGTGAGTTTTAAAATATGTATTGCCATTAGATTGTAAGTTTGATATACCCGTTCAGTAGTAGTCGTCTTCATAAATATAATTTATCACGTTCAGTGTTACGGAGACTGAGATATTATCATTATTCCACCGGGCGAAGCCGGGTACTACTGCTAGTTTATTATATGAAAATAATATGTTCTCGCGATTTAATCATCCTAGTGCAGTGAAACATGGTACGATAAATGTCTATACGTGATGTAATCAACTGGAATTTAATTTAATTGAATTGTTTTCATAACCTCAAGGTGGTGAATGTGCGAAAGTTCAAAATTAAGTTTTCATTTTTTGTGTCTTTTATCATGCGATCGAAGAGAACATTTGTATAATGAACCAACGCAATAATCGCCATCTCCCGGTCTAGAAAAACAAGAATAACGGCCGAGGGGACACGTTGCGCTGATCACGCGTCACGTAAATATCTTCAGGCCAAATGGCTGGGCAGCGGTTGCTTGGTAGGCGTAGGCCCTTTATGGACTGTAGTGCCAGGGGTAAAAAGTAAACAATTGCCAGCTATTGGTACATAACTGTATGGCCTATATATAGAACAATTCAATATGGTGATCATCCGAAATATTTGTAACAATCAGCGCACGCTTCAATCGTGATTCATTTTACAGTCTTAGATGGAGCAGAGCTGTTGCAGCATCCTCTGAAATTAGTTGTTGTTGTGGATTATTCATAGGCTTTGCGATATCTTGGTCATGTAGCCCCGAGTACTTGGGTGTCTGTAGAATGTTCCTGATAACCTGTGTCACTGTGGTGTCTGTACTACAGCGTGTATTTGTAATTGAGGTAGCATTTGGATGGGAAGCAGCTGTGGTCTTGAATTAGGTACCAACCCGGCATTTGCCTGGAGGAGAAGTGGGAAACCATGGGATAGCACTTCCAGGGTGGCTGAGGTAAGATCCAAATCCGCCTCTTATCAATTTTGCCTCACGAGTCTGAGTGTACCCCGTTCCAGCTCTTAGACCAGATTAAATTTCTTGGCAGAGCCGGGAATTGAACCCAGGCCAGCGCGGTGACAGCCAAGAATGCTAACGTGTACGCAACGAGGTGGACCCTCTGAAATGACATGATAATGTTATTGACATGCAGAGTTAAATAGTGGCTAAAAGCACGTGCCTGGATAACAGAACACGAGGGTTTGAATCCGAATGCGATCACCTTTTCAAATCTTACAGTTAGTCAACAGATATGACTGCTATCTCAATGTCTCCAAAATCTCAAGTAAGGTTCAGACATTGGCACACAAGTGGTTCTGGGTGTGTCGTCTAGTAGATCGAGGCTATCTCACGTCATTCCAGAATCTGCGTCAACAGCGCCTCTACTCTTAAGGCTTTATAAATCGTGGTTTTATCTATGCCTCATACGTGTAAGTGGCTAAACGTACCTCTTTGGACATCAGGAGATTTGGGTTTGAATTCCGACTGTGGTTGATTACATTTTCAAGTCCTATTCAACATGGTCGCAATAGTGTGATTTATGTCTTAAAGCCATTTCTATATTGTTACTATCATTCCGACTAGTCGCGGCTCGTCTAAATACGACTGGGGTTTCAACAGATTAAGGCCCTGTCTGCATGTATGTTTTTTACAATGACAAGCCTTCCAGTTATATATGTTGGCCAAGGAATGCCAATGGAATAGCCCTGTAAACGAGTTTCTGGTTGAACTCCAAGTCGCATTTGGACAAGCCATCATCATAAACGGTAATACAAGAAAATTATTATCATCAATCAGAATTAGATTATCAAAGGCTAAATCATAGGGGATAGCCTTGAAGCACAGCCTGGTGTTTTATTTTAAGAGAATTGTTACAGCAATAAACCAGAAATAAAGACATTACTATACATCTGTCTCCATACACAGGCAGGGGAAATCGTGAGAAAGTTGAAATTACTCGTACCAGTGTTCCTCAGGAGTTGATGGAAATGGGAGACATTTTAGGAACAAGGCTGCTGCTAGAATTAAGTGAACAATTCGCCGGAGAGCGATCTCCATGTCCCAACGACTCCCCCTGCAGCCTTTTGGCATTAGAGTTTCCCTGCAGCCGAGCAAACAGAATGACGCGATGCGAGATCCCGTGAGACGCCAAGCTCCATCAAATAAATATTACGTATATTGTACTTGCATTATGTTGTATTTCTCTCCGTGTTTATTTTCTACGAACTTGAAGGCAGAAGTGTCTCACAATGTACGGTGCAATTTTGTTCTTTTCCACTGAAGCTAACCAATGTCATAAAGCCTAGTTTACACCCTTACGGATTTCTTAGTTCACTATTTTGTAAAGGCACATACTTTTCAGGATTCATGCAGGGTTCTGTGCAAATCCGTTCCTTGAAGCACTCGCGAAATTTAGCAGGAGCGCAATTGCGGATTTTTCGTAAGCCGTTTAATGGCGTAGTTCTCAAGTTTTATGCCAGATGTCAGCACGTCACATGCATTACAGGACAAGCACATGGCGTAATATATACATCTACCACTATAATTGCGCCAATCGCTGCGTCTAAGAAGTTTTGCTGTTTTTGAAAGGGGAGAATTATTGTGTACCGCGCGCATGTATCAACCGCGTGGAATGTATTCCATAACGATAACGATTTAGCCGGGTATATCAATTGTGAATGCGCCGATAATGACTATATTGAAATCAAAGAAGATGTAACAATATCTGGATTGTCAAATATTGTTGATATGGATGTTGACTCTGAAATGGGAAGCGAAAGTAGCGATTACAATTTGCGGGGCGACCAACCTCGTGGTGTTGTGATCAGTGAGAGTTACAGTTTCTCTGACTCAGAGAGTGAGAGGAATGAAGACGAACGTAAAGCCAGCAATGACAGCATTGGAAATAATAACGCAGTGGTTTAAAGAAACGACACTAATTTCAGGTCTGTCCACTGTATCTCGAATGTCCAGATCCTAAGCATGCCCCACCCGCTATAGAACTGCAACAGTTTCCTAAAACCTACATATTGTGCATAGATAAATGAAAGTTTCTTGAGAGTGAGCCAACGGGATGTAGATGAAAGCGTGTAATTACAGATGCCATTAGTGTTCTTTATCTTTCAATGTTGTGCTTAGGTGCAGATGACCTCGTAGTTCCTCCCCTTAAAACAACAATAACTAACTAACTAACTAACTAATGTTGTGCTTACCTTTTTAAATTCATTAATCTTGATTATTTGATGCCTTGTAGTGCAAATGCAATGTAGTATATGACAATGGTAATGTTTTAACCTTCCGACGGGCGCAATTGTAAATAAATTGCCTGTAGGCGCAATGAGCCTGTGAGGCTCACTTTAAGAAATCCGAATAAGATAATTTACCATGCATTTGCTGAAGAGAACTTCTATAATACTTAAATGTTTGTCCTTTAAACTATACGTAACACTTATGTTTACACAAAGATTATCATAAGAAGGTCGATTTTTATGTGTGATAAGTTTTCCTTCAGAAATACCGTTTTCCCGGTATTCCTTCTCATTTTCATACGCAAAAACACCAATTTCATTGTTTTTACGTAACCCATGGTGATAAAGAAACGATAAATGGTCATCACAAAAATCAGTTTTGGTACAATAGTGAATACACTCATACATTCTCTGCATTTTACGTAAATGTGTACTATCAAGCGCATTGTGCCTGGCAGATCACTTTTGTAAAAACAGCACATGAAGATGGTCATTGACAAACTGGCCGATATGACGAATGATGAATACGAAATAAGAATTAACACGTGTGCCTGTCAGATCAGTTGCGCCCGACGGAATGTTAAAGCAACTTACTTTCTACTTCAAATAAAGCTTTCACCGTTCTTTGAAAATAAAGAAATTATGATGATTTTACTGATTCATTGTTGTTTCATAAACATTGTTTTTCGCATGTGAGCACAAAAACGACTCCTATTAGAAAAGTTATCTTATTTCATCCAGTGATTTTAATTGCTAAACATCACACCAAAATGGATATCTAAGGCAAGTGCAAACCTACTTACATATCTTTCCTGCACATTGTTTCCAATCTAAACATTGCGTCATCGTTTTAATGTATTCCCTTCAGAACTTTAAGTAAATGGTAGCATGGCAGTTAGTTAAGTTTAGACCTCAACTTTCCTAAATTTGGCAGAGAATTATTACAGATATCACAAAATGTCCTGGATTGTGAGACGGATTTGACATAGACTAAGTAGTAAGAAATTATAAATGGCATGGGTTTAACATCCCTTGCATCTGTTGTAATTTTTCCTCATTTGTTTTCACAACTGAAGACATAGTTCTCCGGAAATGAAGTCTTAGTATACCACTTACATAACACTGGTGTGCCTAATCATATTCTTGAAAGTTGCGGATTTCTCTGTTGCACAGGTAATATTTAATAGGTAGGCCTAGCTTACCACCATGAGTATGAAGTTCATGGTATTTTGCGTTTATGATTGATTGTTGTTATTGTTAGTTAGTTTGTTAGGTTGTTAGTAGTTGATTTGTAGTTACTTCATCTGAGGGGCTTGGACATCGTTGTCATTTAGCCACGTGTATTTGGGTGTGTGTATGGATTTTTGTTTGATTACCTGCAACTCTGTGATGGCTGTATCAGCGTGTGTATTTGTAATTCAGGTAAGGATTGGGAAGAAGGTGGCTGTGGCCTTATGTTAGGAAACATACCGGTATTTGCCTGGAGTAGAAGTGGGAAACTACGGAAACTATGTACGTATACGGGTCTAGTTTATAGCCAGGTTTCGTCATTATGTACTGCAGATAAAACTACATACTGTATGCTTGAGAACTTCCTGTTTCCCAACGACCACAATCTTGGTACCTTCTCAAGTGGGGCCGATAACGTATCTGCATACCTGCTGTGCTTGCTTTAAATTATCAAAATCATCCTTGTCCGACATGAAACGAACGTCAAGTAATGTCCTGGTCTTCGTACAAAATATCACTGATACAGTATCATAGCCATTGTGTATATAATATGAATAATGGCCAGAGTTGAAAATAAAACTTCAATTCAGTATAATTCCCCACCTTTCGATAGAAAACAGCTCAATCTTTAACATATTATTGCTTCACTGTCACAGTTAAGGAAGATCTTTTCCTACGTGGTGACTTCGATTAACAGAATGAGAATTATACGAATTTTCCATGCACAAATGTTATTCTCATAGGGGGAACCCTGTTTTGAACGCATTCATTGTACTTCATTAGGGCGAATGGTTCATTATATACAGTATTTCACTCTGCCTGGATTACATGTGTAAACCAGCATTTAAAATTTTATGTCGGTTAAACAAATAAAACATGACATGCATTTGATTTTGTTCGGTTCAGTTGTACACTCATGTGTTTGCAGCGCTCATTTGCTTCGACAAAATCACTAATCACTCAATTATTTACTAATGCAATATTCTACAGCTACTCGGCCGTTTACAACATTCACAATGGACATATAATGGGACAGAGAGTTACAAATACTTGCTTCTGATTATTCTTATTAAAATTGAAATTAATGCATTTAATTATATTCCAACAACACTAGGCTACCGGTACCAATAACCTGGCATGATATCATGATACAAATTTGTATTCATAAGACGTATCCTATTACAAATGTGAATCAATGTTCCTACTTTTCTAAGACTATTTCAAAAATTCAAAAGAATGGATTAGTGAATACAACGTTGAAGTATTTTCTTTCTTTCTTTCTTTCTATCTTTCTTTCTTTCTTTCTTTCTTTTGTCGTGTGGCCTCCTGAGAGGCCGAGAGCAGGCCTTTCTCGTCAACACCCGTGGGTGACCTACGCGCCGGTATGGAATGGATGAATATGAATGAAACTTGGCAAGGATGTGGAAGGAAGTGGCCGTGGCCTGTCAGAAGGTACTGTCCCAGAATTTGCCTGGCGTTGAAAATGGGAAACCACGGGAAACCATTTCAAGGTCGGCCGACAGTTGGGCTTGAACCCACGCGTCTACCAAGTCAGCAGAAAGCTGGGCCCCATGACCTAACGCTGCACTTTAGCGAGCTTAGTCACCGCTGTCTGTGTTGAAAGACTCATTCCTATACATAGTTGTATGAAGGTACCATGTTAAGAAAATTATCCTAACTATCCTATAAGCACGTTTATTTGTTTGGTTATTTATTGTTGTTGTTACTTATTCATTTCAGGGGCTTTGGACATCTTGGTCATCAGCCCCGTGTTGTTGGGTGTGTGTTGAAATTGTCTGATAACCTCTATGTAAGTGAGGCCTGATGATACTAGTAGTGTGTGTATTTGTATTAGGGAAAACGAATAGGTAGGTGCCCTGGGACTTTCAGTAAGGTGCTAAGCAAGCATTTGCCTCAGAAAAGCCGCTTTTAGTGTCGGAATTCGAACCTCCGATGCCCATATTTGCTGCAGCTGCCCTCACGGCCGTGGCACACGATTTACCAAGCACGGCTTCGCCACGGGACTGTTCCGTTATTGAGGATTAGTGGGCAGTGGCTAATAGGGTTGAAGTAGGAGACATTTCATACCAGATAGCGCTCGTGTAGTACCGGGTAAGCGCAAGGCGATCGTCTTATGTTTCTCCCAGTCAGCTGCGAGGAATGTATAGATTGTGACCGAGTTTTCTAAGCTAAAGTAAATTATATCTTCTCAAATTTTACTCCATTACTATATTAATTAATTCTATAGGTGTATCTCCTAGTATATTATGGACGATTTTCAGCGTTTAAGCGTTAAACTGCTACAAAATGAGCTACGGACCAGAGGCGCTAAAACTAGTGGGAGGAAGGAAGATTTAATACAGCGGTAATTACAAAATTCTAACACGCTTTATTATCCAAATAATGAATAGCATTAAGCATGCTTTCTCTTAAAGTTTACAATTACTTGAGTATTGTACATTGATAAATATATCTTAATAAGACATATCATAAAATAGAGATTTCAATATTCTCTAACTCCCCTTGCTTACAGACTTCGATTCATGTCTCTTTTTAGGTTGATGGCTTACATGAAACTGCAGATACAGCCTTGTCTACCACCAAAGGCATGTGCATTTCTTCAGTTTCTCAGTGCCGGTTCCATCGAGGATTTGACCGTCAGCTATAAGGCGAAGATGACTATCACAAATGTGCATTTGACGGATTATTTCGTATTTATAAAATCTGAAATTGATGGAGCACCTGTTTCCAACTACATTGTGTAATGCTGGATACAGACTATTTACTGAAAAGTTTGTTTATAAAATGTTTATTTCAATCCAGTGAAATTATAATATGCAGTACTGTGAAATCCGAGTATAGAAAACACTAGACCTATAATGTGAATCTTTATAAGAGTGGAATGTGAATGAGTTGCTGGAGTAGGCCCCAAAGCATGTTGTAAGCTGTAATCTATGCATTAAAGCACTTTCCAAGACTGGTAGTATATAGTGTTCAGAAACATGTACCCAAAATTTACAAACTTTTCACCATCACCCTACCAAACGGTTGAGGCCAGTTAGCCCTATGAAAGTGGAATTCTTGCCCTTGGAACAAGTTTTCCAGGAACCCTGCCATGATGCTAGGCCATTGTCAGGGGTTAATCAGCCTGGATATCAGCAATATATTGAAGGTGTTGTGAAAAGTTCCCAACTTAAGCTTGCTTTTTCTATTGCTCTCAAAAAAGAACAGGCCAGCTGCTTTGATGTCATTCATGAACACCATTTTGGTGTGGATCCGTGTGCGACTCAAGCTGAAAATCTTGTATGAGTCAATGATGAGCAAAGGTAGGAGGACTTCAAATGGAAGACTCAGCAAGGGACAGGCATTCTGAGCTAACAGGCCACGTAGTCCAAAAATCAGGCCTCATTATTCATCCTACCAGACATTACCTGGCAGCATCTTGTGTTGGACTAATTTGACAGGATAAAGTCTCGGAACTTAAAGGGTTGCCTAGTCATGAAAATGAAGCAATTTCAGTCAAATATGCTCCATACTTGGGAGAGAGCAGTAGTGCAGTGATACTCAAGATAAATTACAAATATTACTTCCAAGTGCAAGGTCAGCTGTTTGTTACAGACAGACATTGTTGTAGTTTTGTTGTGTACACTGCTGTTGACATGCTAGTGTTGGACATAGAGAGAGATGACATTTTCATTCATGAAATGGTGGCAATATTAGACATGTTTTACCATGAATATTTTGTTTCCAGTCATCCTAACCTGACAAAATGGTTTTCCTGAAATTGCATAACATCAAACATACAAATATTATCCTCTCTGAAACACTTATTTTACTGACATGCAATTTGGAATGCAGTAATTTGTGTATTTTAGAAAGTTCTATAGCCCGTTCTATATGTATTCTTTTAGAGGCTGTCCTCCTTGTTTCAATGATTTCTGATGGAGTAGGCTAAACTGCCTTTTGCCTTTCAGAAATGGTGGGATATTTAATGTTACACCTTCAGTGCATAACAGATCCTGAATATTGAACCCCCTATCTGCCATAAATGAATCTCCTTCTTCCAAGAGATCCAACATTCCTGATCTGATAAATAACTGCCTGTCTGATATTGCCCCAACATATGCATCAGATATGAAACATATAAAGCCAGATGGATTTATACCTATTAATACCTTTGTTTGGTTTGAATTGTTGAATATAGAAAATGTAGCTTGCTGTGATGTATGGTTCTTGGGTTTTGCCATTATAATCTCAGTTGCATCAAGTATAACTCTAGTCGAGGGGTATTTCTGTCTAAAAGGAAGGGGGCTGTTATCAAGGACAGTTTCAATTCTTGAAATTGGCATTGCATGAAATTAATCCAAACATTTAATATTCATTCAACAATAGTTTTAAGGATTCCGAAGTTAAGGGGAGGTTGTAAGCTGCTTTGGGTAAAAAGTGGAATTTTAGATGTTATGTTATTTTGATGGCCTGAAGACCAATTTATAATGTGCATATGCTTTTTTGCTGAAAATATTTGCTAGACGCCATTTATAGGTCATTTATAGCCACGCCCCACTTGAAGATCTGTTCCTGAGAACTGGCATATTTTCTCCTCCTCTTTCTTCCTCTCCTCCTCGTCCTTCTCCTGCTCCTCCTCCTTCCCCTGCTACTTCTTCTCTTTCTCCTGCTCCTTCTCCTCTTTCTATTTCTCCTTCTCTTCCTTATTCTCCTTCTCCTTTTCCTGCTCCTTCTCCTTCTCCTCCTCCTTAACCTTCTCCTCCTTCTATTTCTCCTTCTTTTCCACCTTATCCTTCTTCTCCTGCTCATTCTTCTTCTCCTTCTCCTCCTGCTCCTTCTGCTCCTTCTCCTGTTCTTCCTTCTCCTCCTTCTTCTACTTCTCATGCTCCTTCTTCCAATTCTCCTTCTCCTCCTCTATCGTCTCCTTCTCCTGCTTCTTCTTCTCTATCTCCTTCTCCTCCTTGTCTTTCTCCTCCTTCTTCTCCTGCTCCTTCTTCTCTTTCTCCTTCTCCTCCGCCTTCTTCTCTTTCTCCTGCTCCTCCTTCTTCTCCTTCTCCTTCTTCTCTTTCTCCTCCTTCTTCTCCAGCTATTTCCTCTCTTTCTCCTTCTCCTGCTCGTTTTGCTCCTAATGCTCCTTCTTCTCTTTCTCTTTCTTCTCTTTCTCCTGCTCCTCCTTCTTCTCCTTCTCCTTCTTCTCTTTCTCCTCCTTCTTCTCCAGCTACTTCCTCTCTTTCTCCTTCTCCTGCTCGTTTTCCTCCTCCTGCTCCTTCTTCTCTTTCTCCTTCTCCTCCTTTTTCTCTTTCTCCTTCTCCTCCTTCTTCTCTTTCTCTAAAAAACCTAGGAAGTTAAATAGAAACCAGAAGAGGGGCGGAGAAGACGAAGAAAACCCAAATAATCCTGAATATGGTTCTGGTGCACATTAAGGTAACACTTATCATTAAGAGCATTTTTCTTCACTTTTGTTTTTTCGAGGCAAATGTTCCTTTTTCTCAGGAAGTATTAACAATAGCGCTCATAACTTTTTTCAGTAATTCAATATGATCAACTAAAAGATTAAATGTTTTCTTGTGATTTTATCATAAGTAGAAAAAATAATCTTTTATGCTTTCGTAGAGAATTAAGTTGAAAAACTTAACATTTGAAAAAAAATTATTTACAAACACACACATTTCCAAAAACAACCATTTAAAGATAAAATATGGATATAAATATCCGCAAGTTTTTGTTTCAATATGTTAAATACTTAATGAAAAGAAAGACAATGAAGTTGACAAATTTAACATGGCTTACAACCTCCCCTTAAGATCTAGTTCCTGGTCAGATTTGCTGGTCCTTAGCTTCATAACTGTCAAGAGAAAACAGTATGGGTTCAAGAGGGAATATCTGCAAACTGTATCTGTTTTCTCACAGAACAGCAAACACCAAATTAAAATCTTTGACCCTGTAAAAAGCAAAATGGCATCAAGGTCCATTACTAGCAGTAGTGCACGGCTTTGCTCGGTGGATTTATTTGTTTTATGGATGATAATGAATACTACTACAGAACTGGCACTAACAGAAAAAAAATGTATATAATTTTTGTGGTGGTGGTGGTGGTTGTAGTGAGGGTGATAAGCAGTACAGAATAATGGACGTAACATATAGGTAATTTTCCCCTAATGATAATAATGATAATAATGAATAGGGAAACGACTATTTAGTAACTACAGCACTGACACCTGCAATTTACAAACAAGTTTCTAAATATGATTAGAAAGAGGAGTAAGTGAAATAAAAGACACTGCCTAGAGCCTATATCTCATTGTCTGTTAGAAATGTAGAGACCAATAGTGTCGTCTTTTGTCGCATAGCGCCGTAGGAAAATTATCAGAACAGTTTGGAAAACATCGGCTGTCCCGAGCTCCTGAGGTAGCAATAGTATAAGTTACCGCCACATAGCGCTCAACGATAAGGTTCGGAATAAATTAAGGTAAATTTGAAAGAACTAATGTTTATTGCAGCTGATAACCTCAATGTATTGAACCAACACCATTCCACTTATACAGATGCATAATATGTTCATGATGATAACTATTTTAAGGGGCAAAAGAAATCCCGTGACTACAATTTATAAGCAGCGCAAGATTTAACTATTTTCGCAATTCTGCACCAGAACACTGGTAGGGGCGACGTGATGCAGGCCGAATTGTCAGTCACCAATAAACTTATTAAAATACTCTTAGAGTTACACTACTACGGACATGAATGATTCTAGGGCCTTAATACATGGTTTTGAAGTTCAGTTTTTTGTTAATCTATATGTTGCGAATGGAGAGCGTTGCCCAAAATATAAAGTGGACAGTGTTACCAGCAGGGTTTCAAAGTGTACAATATGTATAATTTGGTGCAATTAGGAGGAACGGCGTAGATTTGTGATGAAGGGCCTAAATGCAGGAAATGGAGTGGTCTGTCCGAAATTTCATGCAGACAGTGTTCCTTGTAGGGTTCCAAAGGGTAAGTATACAAATTTTGGTCCAGATCGGTGAAATGGTTTAGATTTGTGCCAAAGGGCCTAATTGCAGGGAATGGAGTGGTCTGTCTGAAATTTCATACAGACAGTGTTCCACGTAGGGTTCCAAAGGGTAAGTATACACATTTTTGTTCATATTGGTGAAATGGTCTAGATTTTTGCCGTAGGGCATAAATGCAGAGAATGGAGTGGTCTGTCTGGAATTTCATGTAGACAGTGTTACCCGCAGTGTTCCAAAGGGTGTGTATACAAATTTTGGTTCAGGTCGGTGAAACGGTGTAGATTTGTGCCAAAGGACCTAAATGCAGGGAATGGAGTGGTCTGACCGAAATTTCATGCAGACTGTGTTGTTCGCAGGGTTCCAAAGGGTAATTATACAAATTTTGGTTCAGATCGGTGAAAAGGTTTAGATTTGTGCCAAAGGGCCTAAATGCAGGGAATAGTGTGGTTTGTCACAAAATTCATGCAGACTGTGTTACTCGCAGGGTTCCAAAGGGTAAGTATACACAGTTTGGTTCAGATCCGTGAAACGGTGTAGATTTGTGACACAGGCCCTAAATGCAGGGAATGGAGTGATCTGCCATAAATTTAAAGTGGACAGTGTTACCGGCAGTGTTCCAAAGGGCAAGTATACAAATTTTGGTTCAGATCGGTGAAACGGTGTAGATTTGTGCCATAGGGCCTAAATGACGGGAATGGAGTGGTCTTTGTGCCAAAGGTCCTAAATGCAGGGAATGGAGTAGTCTGTCCGAAATTTCATGTAAACAGTGTTACTCGCAGGGTTCCAAAGGGTAAGTGTACACATTTTGGTTCAGATTGGTGAAACGGTGTAGATTTGTGCCATAGGGACTAAATGACGGGAATGGAGTGGTCTGTCCTAAATTTCATGCAGACTGTGTTACTCGCAGGGTTCCAAAGGGTAAGTATACACATTTTGGTTCAGATCGGTGAAACAGTGTAGATTTGTGCCAAAGGGCCTAAATGCAGGGAATGGAGTGGTCTGTCCAAAATGTCATGCAGACTGTGTTACTCGCAGGATTCCAAAGGGTAAGTATGCACATTTTGGTTCAAATCGGTGAAAAGGTGTAGATTTGTGCCAAAGGGCCTAAATGCAGGGAATGGTGTGGTCTGTTATAAATTTCATGCATCCTGTGTTACTCGCAGGGTTCCTAAGTGTACGTATACAAATTTTGGTTCAGATCCGTGAAACGGTGTAGATTTGTGCCAAAGGGCCTAAATGCAGGGACTGGAGTGGTCTGTCCGAAATTTAACATAGCCTAAGCTATTCCTCTTGAATCTGGCTATCATATAAAAAAAGAATTTTTCGAATCCGACTTTTAGTTCCAGAGATTAGCGCGTTTAAACACACAAACACACAAACACACAAACTCTTCAGCTTTATATATATTTGTATAGATTTGCTCAACAACCAAATTGCCTGCAGTATTTTTTGACTACTGATGTCTTTGAAAATGGGAGTCACAAATGTTACATTCACCTCTTCAGGTATATTGACGATTTCTTCCCGAACTTCAATGGAGATGATTTCTGCAGATTCCGATATTGTAGGCTTATCATTATAATTCGGTAATTTTCTTGTGTATGGCCTCTTCCCTGTTTTTGTTATGTTTGTGGTCCACGGAAAAATCGATGGAATAGCGCCTGGTTTTAATATTGCTCTCTGACCTTCAAATACAAACTCATAAATTCAGTGGTTGCTATCGAAATGTATAACCAGTTTATATGTACAAAATAGGAATTATTTCCCTATGTAAATCTCACTTACGCAAACACAGTTTTCGTGCAGTCATCAGGTTGAAAATTATGGGAACACACTTTTATATTTTCGGTCAGATTTTTCTCACAGAAATATTTGTTTCTAATAGCATGTAACCATTTCTTCCTCATTTCTTTATTTTGTGGAAATCGGTGAAACGAAAACAGTCTTCCCTGATTTTTGCAAAGAAGAACACTGGAATAGCATGGCATAGTCACGAAAATAACACCTTAAACAATTTAAATTCGTGGATATTGGCGGCATGAGAACACAGAAGACAAGCGAAGAGCGCCTTGCGCTTACCCGGTACAACAGCAGTGCGCTCTTCGATGCTAGTTCTATACATCCCTATTGAAACTCAGACGAGATTTTTGCACTTTTGTGCTATCATTAGCCATATTTTTTAACCATAATATGAAATGTAACCTGATGGATTATTATCGTCGTATGTGTCCGCCCCCCCCCCCCCCCACGCAACAACATTTGATTGACTAAAGTAATGGTATTTGATGGTATGTTATTCCCATTACTGAACACCTCAACCGTACCTTCAAAATATCCATAATCGGACATCAAAGATGGTGGCCGCATTAAGTATTTTACCAGTTTTCAATATCTCGGAGCCCAACTTCAGCTATCAACGTGATAGTTTATACCGTCCGAGAAGAATATAAACTATTGTAGTTATTTTCAAGCACACTTTCACTGTATTTGGCACAAAACCAGTGATTTGACGTGTTAACGTACCGTTGTACTTGTGTGTGTTAAGTGGCCTGGTAGATTTTGAATGATTTCTCATTTACCTACATAGACCTTACAGCTTCGTATTACTTGTTGTTGTTGTAAATTAATTTGAGGGACTTGGGACATATTGGTCATTGCCTAATTATGTGTAGTGTGTGTAACTGTAGACTATTATGGACATGGATGAGGTAGATTCCCCGGAATTTGAAGTAAATCCCGGCATTTGACTGGAGGAAGCTGCTGTTAGTGCCGGTATTCGAACGACCGATCTCTGGCCTTTCTCTGGCCCTCGCAGCCGCAGTACATGATTTAACTAGCACGGCTACTTCACCGGGTTTATTCCTTGAATCAGTGTCTGGCACAATGTTGTTAGTAGTTCACCAACCTAATTACATGGAATCATACAGCATGATAATGATAATAATAATTCTATTGGATTTCTGTTCCTTTTAACTACTGCAATTTTTAGAGACGCCAGAGTGTCAAAATTTAGCCCCGGAGAGGATCTTTAAGGTGCCAGTAAATCTACTGACACGGATCCCTCGCATTTGCGCACCGTCAAATGCCAGCTAACTGCATGATAGTGAAAATATATACAGGTATACCAATGAATTACATAAATTAGGCTATATGTTTTCTAATGAACACCATGTCCATAGTTTTCTCCATTCTCCCACTAAGAATGCGGGATCACTGATACGTAATCTTTGTGCGCTCTCATCGCTCCTGTGGTGACAACCACAGTCCCTACCAGTACGTCTCTATTCTGTTCAAGGTGTACATCTTCGTTGCATGCCTGGTGAATTCAGTTGCAATAGAATATTTCTTACCTTTCCCGTAAGTCTCTGTAATACAAGACCAAGCTATCACAGTAGTGACTTAACACGTGACACGTTAACTCAAGTTCTTCCATTCTCATTACCAAAAGTGTTCCTTCACATCACTGTTCATATTATCCAGTGCACCATTATGATTAATGGAAAATTGAGTTTCCTTTCAGTTGCTCTGGTCAAGGTTTCATTTACAGATCATACAAAAATACGATACGTACGATGGTCATATTAGCAAGATTCTTTAGGCATGGCAGCTCCATTTAATCACAGCTGCTGCTTTCCATGTATTCTACGCAGTCTTCAATCCCTTATTTTCCATATTATTTTACCACTAACCCCAGATAATTGAACCATTCTATCAAGGGTAGCCTATATCCTCTCTCTGCTTGACACATACCTTATACTCTGTAATCCTGGTAATCAGTCTCATGTCCCTACTCTCCACTGCAGCATGCCATCCTAAAATGAGAATGCTATGCGTAACCTGAAGTTTCAGAATAATCTTT
Organism: Meconema thalassinum; assembly: GCA_946902985.2. NCBI lineage: Eukaryota > Metazoa > Arthropoda > Insecta > Orthoptera > Tettigoniidae > Meconema > Meconema thalassinum. Next base: position 296,247,224 of record OX336389.2, read on the forward strand.
ACACTAACAAAATATGGCTATCATTACTAATTCCTCTTTATAGCTGTTGCTTTCATACGTTAATTGTGCCAAAAGTAGATAATGAGTCCATTAATATGGAAACATAATTATACTGTTAACCCGGCAATGGTCGTGCACTTGGTGCACCTTAGTCTGGTTTCGGTGCGTCACCAAGACCAGCAAATTTTAGTTTACTTTGCTTGTTAACTTCTTCCATTTTTCAAAAATGAGCACGGCTTTGTTACAAGTTACACGGGGTGCTCATGCAATTATCAATGTTGCACATTATTTGTAGGTCTGCGATTGGTAGCTGTAGTAATTGTAGATCAATAAATTGGGAATATGAATATGCCCATGCATCTATCTAAATACTCAATAAACATCCATAGTTGTATTAAAAAGACGCATACTCGATTACAAGTTTTCCACTATTCAATACAACTTACATTTATTAAGAACTTATGTTCGTATATAAGTTCTTAATAAAAGTAAGTTGTATTGATTAGTGGAAAACTTGATATCAATTATATATTTCAATACGGAAACATTATTGTATTGCAAGATATTTAAACAAATTATTACAGATTTTACATTTAATTGCATGTGTCACAAGAATTCACCACATTTTCATGAAAATTGAAAATACACAAAATGTACTCACTGGAATGCGTTGTAAGATAAACAAAGTAATGTTTCAATTCACTTTCACACGGTCATTATACAGTACTAAAAGTTTTAATATTTTTTGCACTAGAACTTTTGATATAATAATATAATAAATAATAAATACATTTCCATTTGTGGCATCTCTAGCAGTATAGTTGCCTCTGTCATCATCCGAAGTAGAATTGTCTCCAGAATCCCCACTCTCATTAGCTATTGCATCAGTATTCTCCATATCGGTGTTTCTCTCTTCGCCATCATTTACTTCGTCCTGTGGATCAACATCACTTCCTACAGCATTTCCATCACCTCCCTGTTCACTGTCTGTCTCTGCCAATGAATCATTCAATGTAGCATGAAAGCGGACTGCTTCCTTTTGATCCATTGCATAGAATATTAAAATCAAAAGAGAAAATTTACGCTAACTGAAACGGTGACGGAACTCAACTCGCAAGCTCAAATTGAGTAGTTGATAGTGTGATAAGTAGAGGAGTGATACTTAGAAAGGTATAAACAAGGGGGCTGCCATCTCAACAACGGTGAGGACATGGCCAACAGATACATAAGCGTGTCGGTGAAGGCGACCCACCATGACCGTTCTCGGGCTAAATTATTTGTTGTGGATGTCACTTGTAGGTTACCATACGTTTGTAAAGACAATATGCATACATTTTAAGTGAGCCGTGTTCAGAAATGCGATAACCCAACATCATTATTTAGGACTCACGCTTAGGTAAGCTAACTAAGCTTTACCATCATTCAGATGATTGACCACAGAACCCTCGCACCGAGAATGAGCACGGCTTTGTTACAAGTTACACGGGGTGCTCATGCAATTATCAATGTTGCACATTATTTGGAGGTCTGCGTTTGGTAGCTGCAGTAATTGAGTTAATTACGTATCGGAACACAATGATAGTGACTATTAAAACTTACGGTCTGTACACAGGGAAAATGATTTCAGTAATGATCAATTTCATGAGGCATCGTATTAATCAAAATGATAAAATTATCCCAATTGTGACTATGATGTTGATGAGGTACAAAACTACCTTTTCGGAAACAGGAGGGTTGAGGTAACAACTAACGGAAATGAATCATGTTCGGTGGAATATTAACAAGAATCCAAATAATTGACATACTTCGTTCTATAGTGAGGGCCCTCCCAATAGAATGGAGCTTTGCAAAGGACAGGTGTCAAGGACATGTCGCCCGGACACACATTTTCAGATTTATAGTATGTACCGATTACAACAGTGGGTCGTGAAAGCCTGGATGCTGTCATCGCATTTATTGCATACGCAGCTGGCAAGATACCTTAGTTGCGATAATTAAGACTTATTGTGAAGTACTGTAGCCTGCCTCTGATCCCGTGAACATGCTTAGATATAGAAAAAGTCATCGAATTTTCCTAGTGGAAACTTATCTGCTCAAGAAGAAGTTTGTAGTACATTTGTTCGTAAGTTTCAACGCCGTGAGATTTATACTTGTAGGGGAACCTCAAACAAAAGGTATACAGAAACAATCTGCGTACTCGGAATGCTCTCGAGAACGAAATATATGCACTGATACGAAACATCAGTGAGGATGAATTACAGCGAGTGTACCAAAACTCCCCACGTCGGTGCAACGTGTGTTCAGAAATTTAAGGACAGCATTTCCAGCAACTACTCTGAAATTCGTTTAAGCAATTATGATTATTAATTATGTTAAAAAGTATAAATGTGCTAAATTAGTTGGGCGCTACGCTGCTGCTAGCGCCAGTGCCTTGCCTGATAGACTGCTACACACAGTGGACCGCCCGCCCGCTGAGCGGCCTCCGCGAGTCTCCGTTCTAAAAGGAGAATCGTCACTGTATTATTCGAATATTGTTAGAGCTGCTGGGAAACTTCTGCATTCAATGTAATATTCTGTTTGGGAATAAATAAAATCTGCAAACTCATGGCTCATATGAAACAGAAGTCAAGGAAAAAATGGCCAATTCACAGTGTTCTTACAAGATGGGCCAATAAATTTTCAGATTTAAACCAGAACGTCGTAAATTTATCTCATGCCTTATAGTTAACCCAAAAATTCCTTTACAGCTTCATCAAGATAATTGTTAGCTCTTCTTTTGAACAAAAGAAAAGTTTGGTGATTTTCAGTCGGTCAACACGAATGTAGCCAAAAGCAAATAGCAAAGGAAAACAATTTCCCGCCAAGCAAAATAGACCAAATTGTAGCTAAAACTAAAAATAAAGATAAAACTATTCCAAAACCGGACATTAATGAGAAGAAATTCGGCGCTTCAACTATGTGAATGCGAATACATATAAAATGTAAATAAAGAAGACCCGTATTCAAAGTCAGGGGTATATTCTATTACGTGCCAAGATATTGGTTGTCAAGCTAATTACATCGGACTGAGTGAAAGACGAGTAGATACACGTTACGATGAACATAGGAATGCGATAAAATACAGAACACATTCAGCCGTATGCGAACACATGTGTGACGCGGGGCACAGTTTCACTAACATTGAAACGGACCTAAAAATAATTCATCACGAGGCTCGACACAAAGGAAGCAATCAAGATACACATAGCCAAAAGAAACAACCCCAACCATCTAAATGAACACACTTTCATGGAGAGTTCACCCCCTTCACTCTACTAAAAAACACACCCTGTCGGTAACAAGACACAACTTAGCCATACAGCCAAGCTAGATAAAAAAGGGGGAAAATAGAGGGACTTTAATAGATAAATGTTATCTGGATCAGGAGTACGATGTACTTTTTTCTTCAGTAAACCTAGGCCGGCATTCGCGGCAGTATTAAAGGAGCCGGGACATCCTCAAAGACCGGCAGCGCTTGTTTAGGTCTTCTAAGTTAGGCGTGGCGAGGACTGATCCACGGTCTGTAATAGTTGAAGACCTTCCTGAATTCAATAAGATACATCTTATCTAGACTTGGCAACACGCCACAAGTACTCATGCACTGACTACAGACAGCACATAGGAATACGGGACGGGGCGAGGGAAAACCAGTTCAGTGAGAAAACATTTCAATTCAGCCGACAGTCACTGGTGCAAGAGTGAAGTTGACACTGCTCGCAGCTACAGCGCGGAAGACAACCAACCAGATAAGTAGTAGACTGTACTATGCAGTACAACCACAGTTGACTTTTTACAACCATATAGTCACTCCAAACAGACAAATTCCGGTTTTCTATCACCATTTTAGCATTTCACCTAACATTATACAGAATACACTACAACTCGCATACACCGACAAGTTGCATTACCTATACTGCAAATAAATAATTGTACATATTGTAAATATTTTCACCTGTATTTTCAAACAGAGATTTTATAGCCGAAGTGTAATGATGATCGCTTTGACGATCGATACGTGTCATCATAGTGTATTTATTAATCTCATGTAAATTTTTTCAGGATTTGGGTATAGCCCAACTCTTTTGGGTACATTCGTGTTGACCGACTGAAAAGCACCAAACTTTTGTTTACTAAGGCAACACTGAAAAAATGGCTTCAAACCCCATAATGTCTTCTTTTGAAATATACTTTTTGTTGTTGTTTTATTTAAGGTTTTGGGCATCGTGGTCATTTAGCTCCATATACTGGGGTGTGTGTAGAATTTGTCTGATAACCTCTGTTATTGTAATGGCTGTATTAGGGTGCGTATTTGTAATTCAGGTGAATGTTGGAAAGGAAGCGAACATGAGTTTCAGTTAGGAACCATCCCAGCATTTGCCTGGAGTAGAAGTGGGGAGCCACGGAGAAGGAGTTCCAGGATGGCTGAGGTGGCAATCGAATCCACCTCTCCTAAGTATTGCCTTACGAGGCAGAGTGTATCCCGTTCCTGCCATCAGACCAGAATAACATTCCTTGGCTGAGGGCGCAATCAAACCCGGACCTCCGAGTTGACAGCGAAGAGATCACTAGCCGCTACACCAGCAGGTAGAAGTGAATTTCCTTAACATGTGCCTTGCATATACAGTAGTCTTTAAATAAAGGTCATTTTCTAACTCTGGGTGCTTAAAAAAAATGCGTACGCAATCATAGCTCTTCAGCAATACTTCTTTCGGCTGGACATAGAGTGCACAACGCAAATCATTATTTTATACCTAACAGATCTCCAGAAAATTATTGAATTGTCACTATATAACAGGCCACGACCGCTTCCTTCCCATCCTTGTCCAGTTTCATTCATATTCATTCATTTCATCTCTCATTAACTTCTCTCGTGAGCTTGGCGTCAGGAAGGGCATCCGTCCGTAAAACAACCCGCCATATAGAATTTCATCGCATCTCATCCTCGACTCCGTTGGAAACCGGAATATTATAGTAAGGGGTAGACATACATTCAATTGTCACTACAAATCATAAAAGTTTGCATTTATTGGAAGTCATGGATCATTCTGTGGTAAATTCAATTTAAAGTATTTTGTTATAATTGTTATAGAGTCCTTACAGTTGTTAGTTCCAGTTCCTACTGTATGAAGAAAGGCTGACCTAAACGTTAGACCCTTAAAATATTAATTACACGAAACTTCAAGAAGGTTTACAAAAGTACTTTTGAATGTGCACAGAAGATTGTTAGTATTTTTCTTGATGGGGAGTGAGGGAAGGGCACTGAATTCAAATCTGAACTCAGGTCTTCTACTGTATATAACCTAACCTTTGTTTCAAAGGTGAATTTGCAATTTTAGTGAAATAAAAATAACGATATTAAATTGAATAGGTGACAGAAATGAAATGACGCACGTTCTGTGGCATAAAATATATATACGAGAATGTCTTACACAACCTATCGTACTCTGATAGTCGTAGTTTGAAAACCCGATACATGCATCTATCGATAAGTTGCGCATTGACTTTTGTTTATCCAATTTTAAGCGCTTAATCAATCTGTGTTTTAGGTTTTGCTTCTGAAGGTGCTTCGTATATATCTATAGAACCATTATTGAAGTTCATGTATTTTACAAGCATGAGCCTCTACTGTACCGCACTGCGAGGGAAAATGGAAGTGAAGTATGAAACACTGATTTTATAAAATAAACTTCCAAGTTCATTCCTGGCTTTACCATCAACTAGTCGCAGCATTGACCACGATCTGGTGTAGCGGCTAGCGTTCTTAACTGTTGCCTTGGAAGACCGGGTTTGATACCCAGCTCTGACAAAAAAAACTGGTTTTAGGGCTGGAATGGGAGATACATTTAGTCCCGTGAGGCAAAACTGACATGAGGAGGGTACGATTCCCACCTCAGCCATCCTGAAAGTGAGTTTGCGCGGTTTTGCCTACTTCTACTCCATACAAATGCTGGGATGGTTACTAACTTAAGACCATGGCCGCCGCCTTCCAAATTTACAAATTCACACACACTAGTACAGACAACACAATAACACAGGTCATAACACAAACTCTACACATACAAATACACTGGGATATATGACCACGATGTCACAGCCCTTAAAATAGGCTACAACAGTTCCTGCATTATTGTATATCAGATCGCTTCAATAACAGCTGCAAATTTTTGAATTGTCTTGGTTTTATCTCACACTTCCTTTTTGTAACGGGACTATCAAATCAAGGAAATGTGCCTAATGCACACTGACAGTACAATTTATGTATGTGATATTCAGGTAATATGCCGTCCTTCACTGATACGTTTTCATCATAGTTCTCAACAATATTCTATAGCATTAAGATTATCTTCCTGTCAATAAGGAATGTACAAAACCGAGCAATCAAAAAGCCGTTGAACTGTCTCCAATTATACCTGAGAGAAGAGAATATCCCAACCACCCCCTTGCATCATTGTGCTGTTTGTTTCTGAACGTCAATTTAGCAACATTCTTGTGAAACTACTTTACAAATGTGCCTTTATAATTAATATGGAGTCTCGTATGATATGTATCTCAAATTAAGTATAACGTCCTGTAATAAACTGTTTTACATGGTTCATAAGCCGGCAAAGCATTCCGGAAGTTGATTAACGACCAAATATGACAGTAATGACATGTTGGATGACACACAATTTACTTTGGTACTGTACGTTCTGCTCACACAGCAGATATGAATAGCACATGAGCGATTACAACACTCTATAGCTTCACCGTCATAGACCATTACAACCCGTGATGCGAACAACATGAATATCTAATTCCACATCTTTTTCATTACTCATCACTGAAACAGACACAATATACACTGACATACTCCCTTTTATTATTAATGTCATTACAGTACTTTATTATTCCCCGTATTGCACTCTGAATTTTTAGATTCCACATGTTGTGCTTTCCTAATGTGCCATCCAGGTATCAATAGCCGAGTGATCGATTATATGATGGGTTGCTGGCTTATGTGGTGGTGCATGCTGTAGTTTCCTACCGGTACCTAGCATATTCTGTGAACCCTATAACACTATGTACTCAGAAACGAGTGCATATTTAAGCTTTGTATTTTATACTGAATGCGTAGGGTTGAAGCACCTCGGATTAGCAAATCACCTCATGGAAATTTGTGTGTACAACTGGAGGCTATGATGAATGTTCTCCACTTCCCTTCTCTCGGACCAGAATTTTCTTCACAATGGTGGTACAGACAAACTAACAAAATCATTGATCCAATTAATAACAAAAGAAGATGACGAAGTCAGAAATCAGAGTGTGTTGACACGGAATGAGAAACTGTACATACATGTGCTGCTGTGCTACAGGACTGGAATGTGGACCAGTAAATCTAGAGATACAAGGTTCATATCCTGACATTGAGGGTGGTCTACCAGAATATTGAATTTCTATGAATTATTTTACACTCAATGAGGGAATATGTTATTTTGATAATTTATTCGAAGTCCCGTCACACCTACCGTAATAACCACAATTCTAAAATATATGCCAACCAATACTTAAACAAATATATCTACTGTATTATATATTGCACATGTTTAGACCTGACATTGAGGACTTCTTCAGCTCAATTAAGAATAAAATAAAATACTAGAGATGTACTTAAGCCTCCGTGGCTTAGGTGGCAGCACGCCGGCCTCTCACCGATGGGTCCGTGGTTCAAATCCCGGTCACTCCATGTGAGTTCTGTGCTGGACAAAACGGAGGCAGACAGGGTTTTGTCCGGGTACTTCGTTTTTTCCCTGTCAAAATTTCATTCCAGCAACACTCTCCACTATCATTTCATTTCATCTGTCATTCATTTATTCATTGCCCCAGAGGAGTGCGTCAGGCCTCGGCAGCCGGCACAGTCCCTATCCTCGCCGCTAGATGGGGGCTTCATTCATTCCATTCCTGACCCGGTCGGAGACTGGAAGCAGGCTGTGGATTTTCATTTTCACTAGAGATGTACTTAAGTGTAACGTCTGTTTGATATGAAAAACATTTTTATGTGGTAAATTGTAATTAAAAGAATGAAATAAAATAATAACACGTGGTTTCGTGAAGAACTATACAGCCTATTTTCATATAAGCTACTCATGTTAATTGCCTCTATTAACATACAAAATTTCAGTTTGATTGTTGTAATAGATTCGTAGATATTCAGAACCGTCTAAGCATTATAGATAGTCGTCATGTTGGATTTTTATTCATGTACTGTTAAGTGAAGATTATTGTGTACGTGTGTTTTTTTAGCGTATGGCTTTTAGTGCCGGGAGTGTCCGAGGACATGTTCGGCTCGCCAGGTTTGTAGCTGCTTCGAGACGGACACCCAATGGGTGAGCTACAAGTACCGTTGGGGAGGAAAGTTGGAAGGGAGGGTCGAGGAGTTGGAAGGTAGCGGCTGTGGCCTATAGTTAGAGACCAACCCCGGCATTTGCCTGGAAGGAAGATGGGTAACCACAGAAGACCATCTTCATGGTGTCCGGCGGGGGATTCGAACCTCCTCGCCTCCCGGATGTGAGCGACTACCAGCAGTCATACCGTAACGACCACGGCTAACTCACCCGTGTGGTATTCAAACTTCAATCGCATGATTAGGACACAAGAAGTAAAAACGAGATTTTAAAATTTCAAACAGCTGCCATTTTGTGGTTATGAAAACAATTGAAATAAATTAGATGCCAGTGGATTAACATTAATTTGTATAAGCATTTACCGTCCAAAATGTCACTGCACTCGGATGGTTAAATTGCGAGAAACGTCCATTTAAATATTTATATTTCGCGTCACCGCCATGTTGGATTTGTGCTCACCAGGTTATTGAAAGACATATGGGTGAACTTATGTTTATAGCCTCTATGGACATTAAAAATTACAGTTTGATTGCTGTAACAGATTCGTTGATACTGAGAACCGTCTAAATATTTCGAATGGTAGCCATTTTGGATTGTTATAATTATGTACGGGCCATAGAGTTATGTTCCATTAAAGGAAAATTATTGCTTAGCTTCATTATTCAAACTTTCTCTTCGATCGCATGATTACGACACAAGAAAAAAACTTAATTTTAAAATTTCGCACAGCCACCATCCTGAGGTTATGTAAACAATTGAACTAAAGTAGATGCCAGTGCATTACAATACATTACTGTACAACATTTCACTGCGCTCAGATGGTAAAATCTCGAGGAAAGTCTATTTAAATGTTTCAATTTCGCTTGGCCGCCATGTTCGTTTTGAACTTCACTGGTTTTTGAATGTTACATAGATAAACTTATAGTAGTGTCCTTTATCACCGTACAAAATTTCAGGGAGATATCAGTAAAAGTTCGGAGATATAGAATGCCTGTGAAATATTTCGCACAGCTGCCATCTTGAGGTTCTGTACACAATTGAACTAAATTAGATGCCAGTGCATTACAATGTGCATAAACATTTTCGGTACCAAGTTTCATTACGTTTGGATTGTTAAATCGCGAGGAAAGTCTATTTAAAATTCTCAAATTTGCATGGCCGCCATGTTGGTTTTGTAGTTACCAGGTTTTTGTAAGTCTCACAGGTGAACTTCTAGTAGTACCCTTTATCACCGTACACAATTTCAGGGTGATGTCGATAATATATTCGTAGATATTGAATACTGGTGAAATATTTCGCACAGCCGCCATGTTGGATTGGTGAGACGTAATTAAATTTGAAGGGCTCGGTCGGGGTCGGCCAAAATGGTTCTATGACCGAGTTTCATTGAATTCGCTCCAGCCATTTAGCAGTTATTAGGGGGGGGCACACACACACATACACACACATGGACAAATGGTGATCTCATAAGCCTATTTTATCATAAAATGAAAATAGGCTAAAAATGGATATCCTTACAATGTAATATTAAATGTAAATAAAATGTAATTTGATATTGGGCTTCACATAAAAAAAATTCAAAGTACAGGTAGAATTGGAAGAAATTTTGTAAAAATGAGTATAAATAAAATATTGGGCCCTATATTAAAAATTCAAAAATTCATATAGGAAATTAAATAATTTAGAAAAACAAGTTCCGAATATCATCAAATATTTTAACTGAGTTGTCTGAAATGAGTAAAACTAAATCTTCTTCCGAAATATGGTGTGTGAATTTTGTTTTCAGGTGCCAACCAGTTTGAATTTTCATACGTGTTTTACAGAAAACATCAGTAGGACGACTAATTCACATAAGCTCGTGATTGCCATTATATATATATGGCCAACGGCCTAGCCGTGTTGAAACACCGGATCCCATGAAAACTCCGCAGTTAAGCAACATTGGACGGTATGCCGGTTCTAGGCACTGCGCGCTGTTGGCCAGCATAAGGAGGAGCGGAAAGGCCCTGGCCACCCTACCGCTAGTAAACTCCGGCTGGAGGTAGCCTCATCGGAGGCTCGGACCTGCCTTCGGGCAGAATACCGATTAAATTTTATATATACAGTATATGCATATATGAGTGGCAATTTGGAATTTAACCAAGTGTTTTGTATTATGAAATCAGGCTGTTGTAATACATTTTTGGTATCAATAATTTTTCGTACGCAGTAAACAATATACGGTTAAGTATGAATCTTCTTTAACAATACACATATAAATTCTTCTTATAACTTTATAATATTGCACAGGCTAATATAGTCAGTACAGAAAAGGCAATGAAGATAATTCATTAATATATAACTGCTATTAGTTCGCCGTGTGAAGTAAGCTTGATAATATTGAACTGAGAGGAATTGATTTGGGACAGTCTTTTGCAGTTGGGTCACAGAAGATGGAGAACCCCACTGTTGGCTCATGTGCAGGCACACTCCACAAAGGCTAGTTTATGGTAATCTGAGCACAAACAATTAATTTCGATTTTATCATTATGCTTAAAAATAGTGTTCCTTTTCCATAGTAGTGTATCGTTTTGTAGGGGAGGATCTGATATTGGAGAGATCAGTGGACTACGTTAGCGACTGATCGTTGCACCACGTTCGTTGTTAAATTATATAATTATATTTATGGCAAATATTCTTACAGGGCCAGTTATCTTGATATCATTTTTGATAACTTGACGGTAAAGGCGAATAGAGCGTAAGGTACCACAAGAGAGATTTACCCGTTTCTCAAATTTGCAAAAGAAAATTCAAGATATCTACATCAAAATGAAAACATTCGTGCATTAAACATTGTCTCCTAACTGCGAATTATGTTTCTTTGTGAATAATTTCCTGTAAGAAATCTCTAAAACTGAAGTAGTGTCCTCACAGTCAATTCCATCGCAAATTGTTCTCTTACATGATTTAATGTAGAAGGGTATACTTGCTGAAGCTGAATTGCATTACTAAGTATGATTCATCATCATTTGTAAAACATGAAAGCAGGATTGACATATTCAGCCTAAGAGTTGTTCTTTCCTTCATCGTCTCTTCATTCAATATAGGATATGATAATAGCATGCAAGCGAAAAAAGGCGCAATATATCAAGAACTAGCAGTAGTACCCGGCTTCGCCTGGTGGAATAATGATAATATCTCAGTCTCCGTAACACCGAGACGACTACTACTGAACGGGTATATCAAACTTACAATCTAATGGAAATACATATTTAAAAAATCACAGGCTAGGTAGACTGTGGTGTTGCTTAGTAGTATAATGGACGTAACATCTAGGTCATTTGCCCTTTTGATGAGGATGATAATGAAAACTACTGTTGAATTGACACGACAAACTTACAGACTACCTAGATAGAAATATTTCAAAATTCACAGGCGATGAAGATGTATTGTGTGTGGTGATTAGTGGTATAATGGGCGTAACATCTAGCTCATTTGCCCTTATGATGATAATAATAAGGTAATGAAAAATGACTACTAAACGAACATGCTGTACTTTTAAATCTGATATAGGTAATTCAGATTTTTACCTTCGATGTCTTCCAAAGTCTGAACCTTATTTTCTGGCTTAGGCCTATACTCGAAGCGTCTAGTGATAGAGCTTATGAAGTACTGCTCGGGTCTAAGCCAAACTGCATGAACCTGAGAATATCGCAGTTGATGACGATATATGATGACAGACGTTCGGGGGGAGGGGGGTTCCCGGTCTTATACATTGGCCGGTGAATCACTCACTCTTTCGTAACACTACAGTGGATTGAGCAAAGGCCCTATATGAACATCAGCATAGTCAGCAATACCAGGTAACACGGCGGCCTCCGGACAGTCGTCTCATGTCACCTCGCGATGAATCAGCAAGCTATTCTCACACCTTCCCCCTCCTCCAACCCTCCACCCCCCAGGGTCACACAACTTGTGGGACGTGGGTTTGCGACCACGGGACCCCAGCTGAGTCCGGCATTGCTTCTACTTACTGGTGCCGGGCTCCTTTCAGTTCTCTTTCCAGTCAGCCTCCCTTGGTCAAACTCATGTTCGCTTCCGACCCCGATGGTATCAGGGTATCTGTGGCCTAGCGACTCTTTCACTTTCCCACCTTAATTGGCCCTCGTCTAATCATTCCTGATAGCCTCATTCTTCGAGGTGTCAGCCTTCTTTTTCTTTTCTTAATATCTCATGTCTTCTGCTCAAGGCCCTCAAGGAGGCAGGGTGTGTGTAGCCCCACCACTTCTGGTGCACCCTGGATAGTGCTACATCCTCAAGGGCTCATGGCTGGTGAGTTCGGGAGCTGGCAACCATGAGGGTTTCCTGAGCTGGGTCCGGTTTTACCCCTTTTTTCCATTGCCTTTGGGACGGAGCCTGTCCTCTTTCCCTTTCCTATCTGCATTTCGTGGCCCTCCTTCCTTCAAAGTCCTCAATTCTCATTTATCTAGGGTCGAGGGCATTTCATTTCCTCATGTCTTTTATTTCCCTTATTCCTTTCTTTTGTCCCTATCTTCTTCTAGCGCATAAGTTTTGTAGTTAGTTTTAGTATTAGTTTCATTTTCACGATCCCCCAAACCATTAGGGGCGATAACCTCGATGTTAGGCCCCTTTAAACAACAATTATCATCATCATCATCATCATCACAACTGGCATTGTGCAATTGGGTTACTGTGACATTTAAAACTTCCTGTTAAGTCCCTCAACCTTTTGTGTTACATACATAATTTGTAGCTAGAAACCTTCCCTGGAATCCACACAACAACTCACCCAAGTATCATCACAATCAGATGAATGGTATATGAACACATAGGGGACATACATACACTACAACTATTGAATTGGCACGTCAAACTTACAAACTAACGTAATAGTAATAATGAATCACAGTCGAGCAAGACAAAGTTTGGTTGAGATGGGTGAAACGGTGTAGATTTTTAGCAAAGGGCCTAAATGCAGGGAAAGGAGTGGTCTGCCCTAATTTCCAAGTAGGGAGGGTTACTCGTCGGGTTCCAAAGGGTATGTATGTAAAATTTGGTTGAGATGGGTGAAATGGTGTAGATTTTTTCCAAAGGCCCTAAATGCAGAGAAAGGAGTGGTCTGCCCAAAATTAAAAGTAAATGCAGGGAAAGGAGTGGTCTGCCCAAAATTTCAAGTAGACAGGGTTACTCGATGGGTTCCAAAGGGTAAGTATGTAAAATTTGGTTGAGATGGGTGAAACGGTGTAGATTTTTCTCAAACGGCCTAAATGCAGGTAATGGAGTGGTCTGTCCGAAGTTTTAAGTAGACAGTGTTACTCGTCGGGTTCCAAAGGGTAAGTATGTAAAAGTTGGTTCAGATGGGTGAAACGGTGTAGATTTTTTCCAAAGGGCCTAAATGCAGGGAATGGAGTGGTCTGTCCGCAATTTCAAGCAGACAGTGATACTCGCAGGGTTCCAAAGGATAAGTATCCGAATGTTGGTTCTGATCGGTGAAACGGTGTGGATTTGTGCCAAAGGGCCTAAATGCAGGGAATGGAGTGATCTGTCCGAAATTTTAAGTGGACAGTGTTACTCGCAGTGTTTCAAAGGGTAAGTATACACATTTTGGTTCAGGTCGGTGAAACAGTGTAGATTTGTGCCAAACGGTCTAAATGCAGGGGATGGAGTAGCCTCTCCGCAATTTCAAGAAGACATTGTTAGTCGCAGTGTTCCAAAGGGTTAATATGCACATTTTGGTTGAGATCGGTGAAACGGTGTAGATTTGGGCCAAAGAGCCTAAATGCATGGAATGGAGTGGTCTGCCCGCAATTTCAAGCAGACAGTGTTACTCGCAGGGTTCCAAAGGGTAATTATACAAATTTTGGTTCAGATCGGTGACGGTGTAGAGTTGTGCCAAAGGGCCTAAATGCAGGGAATGGAGTGGTCTGTCCGCAATTTCAAGCAGACAGTGTTACTCGCAGGGTTCCAAAGGGTAAGTATACACATGTTGGTTCAGATCGGTGAAACGGTGAAGATTTGAGCAAAAGGGCCTAAATGCAGGGAATGGGGTGGTCTGTCCGAAATTTAAAGTTGACAGGGTTACTCGTTAGGTTCCAAAGGGTAAGTATACAAATTTTGGTTCAGATAGTTGAAACGGTGTAGATTTGTATACATAACAGACAGACAGACAAACATTGTGCTTTATATATATACTAGCAGTAGTATCCGGCTTCGCCCGGTGGAATGATGATAATGTTTTAAGGTCTCCTTAGAAATATAATGGACTTAAAATGTAAGTCATTTGCCCCCAAAGACAATGAGGGAGTAATATCTAGGTCATTTGCCCTTTTGATAAGGATGATAATAAAAACTACTGTTGAATTGACACGTCAAACTTACAAACTACCGTAATAGAAATACATATTTCAAAATTCACAGGCGAGGAAGACTTATTGTGTGTGGTGATTAATGGTGTAATGGGCGTAACATCTACTGTAGGTCATTTGCTCTTATGATGAGGATGATAAGGGAAACTACTACCGGTATTGAATTGACACTTCAACGTATAATGTACACAATGTACTGTAATAAAAATAACTATATGGCGGCTTCGGTGGCGTATTTGGTAGCATGCTGAGCTTCTATGCCCAAGATAGCGGGTTCAAACCCGGCCGAAGCCGTCGGATATTTTAAGCGCGTTAAAAATCCGTCAGTATGCCTTTCTTCGGAGGGGAAGTAAAGCCGGCGGTCCCATGTCAGATTTATGGCATGTTAAAGAACCTTCCACTAATTACACCTGTGTGAAGCTAAATTGGATAGGTAAACAACGCTCATAGATGTCTACGTCCGTTGCCAAGAGCCGACTGCAGTGGCGTCTAGTAGCTAAGTTCCGAACTTGGCCTAGTAGTCGTTGACGGTGGCGCTTGGCGGCAAAAGTACGAACTATTTGAAGAATTCTAAGTTGCAGTTTGTACTAAATTAAAAAACAGATAACACACACTAATACAGTCATCACAATTTACAGCGGTTATCAAACAGATTCTACACACACCCAAAGTACACGGGGCTACATGACCGCGTTGTCGCAGCCCCTAAACTTAAGAACCAACCAACCAGATGATGACGAAATATGGTGACACACGTTCGGGGTTCCCCGTCCTATACAGATTGACCGGGAATCACTCACTGTTTCGCAACGGCCCTGTGCTGGCATCAGCATAGACAGCAGGAGATAACACGGCGGGCTCTGGAAAGTACACTCAAGTCACCTCGCGATGAATCAGCAAGCTATTCTCACAACTGACCCCCCCCCCAGGGTCTCACAACTTGTGGGACGTGGGTTGGCGACCACGGAACCCCAGCTGAGTCTGGCATCGCTTCTACTTCCTGGTGCCGGGCTCATTTCAGTTCTCTTTCCTGTCGGCCTCCCTTGGTCAACTCTTGTTCTCTTCCGACCCAGACTGTATTAGGGTATACAAGGGCTAGGGAGTCTTTCAATTTCCCGCCTTAATTGGCTTTCTCTCATCTTTCCTGATACCCTCATTCTTCGAGGGGTCTGCCTTCTTTTCCTTTTCATAATATCTCCTGTCTTCTGCTCAAGGCCCTCAAAGAGGCAGGGTGTGTGTAGACCCACCACTTCTGGTACACCCTCAAGGGCTCATGACTGGTGAGTTAGGAAGCTGGCAACCCCGAGGAATTCCTGAGCTACATGCAGGGAATGGAGTGATAGGCCTATGTCAGAAATTTCAAGTGGACAGTGTTACGCATGGGTTCCAAAGGGTAAGTATACACACTATGTTTTCGATCGGTGAACGATGTAGATTTGTACCAAAGGGCCTTAATGCGGGAAATGGAGTGGTCTATCCGAAATTTCGAGTGAACAGTGTTACTCGTCGAGTTCCAAACGGTAATTATGTAAAATCTGGTTGAGATCGGTGAAACTGTGTAGTTTTGTGCCAAGGGCCAAAATGCAGGGAATGGAGTGGCCTGTCCAAATTTTAAAGTGGACAGTGTTACTCATCATCATCATCATCTTGTACAGTTTCCAGCCCCAGGCTGGGTCTGTTTGGAACATCGGGTTACTCATCGGGTTCCAAAGGGTAAGTATACACATTTTGTTTTCGATCGGTGAACGATGTAGATTTTTGCCAAAGGGCCTAAATGCGTGAAATGGAGTGGTCTGTCCGAAATTTCGAGTGGACAGTGTTACTCGTCGAGTTCCAAAGGGTAATTATGTAAAATCTGGTTGAGATCGGTGAAACGGTGTAGTTTTCTGCCAAAGGGCCAAAAAGCAGGGAATAGTGTGGTCTGTCCGAAATTTAAAGTGAACAGTGTTACTTGTCGGGTTCTACGGGTAAGTCTATACAATTGGGGTCAGATCGGTGAAACGGTGTAGATTTGTGCCAAACAGCCTAAATGCAAGGGATGGAGTGGCCTCGCCGCAATTTCAAGCAGACAGTGTTAGTCGCAGTGTTCCAAAGGGTAAATATACAAATTTTGGTCGAGATCGGTGAAACGGTGTAGTTTTGGGACAAAGGGCCTAAATGCAGGGAATGGAGTGGTCTGTCCGCAATTTCAAGCAGACTGTTACTCGCTGGGTACCAAAGGGTAAGTTATGTACTTGTCCACTATACAATACAAAATATCTTTTTATTTATTGTATTGTATAGTGGACAAGTACATAACTTATCAATATCAATACGGAAAAACTTGAAAAAATGACTAAAGTCATAGATATTCACCAAAGGGTAAGTTTCCGAATATTGGTTCTGATCGGTGAAACGGTGTAGATGTGTGCCAAAGTGCCTAAATGCAGGGAATGGGGTGGTCTGTCCGAAATTTTAAGTGGACAGTGTTACTCGCAGGGTTCCAAAGGGTAAGTATACAAAGTTTGGTTCAGATCGGTGAAACGGTGCAGATTTGTGCCAAAGGGCCTAAATGAAGGGGATGGAGTAGCCTCTCCGCAATTTCAAGCAGACAGTGTTAGTCGCAGTGTTCCAAAGGGTAAATATACAAATTTTGGTTGAGATCGGTGGAACGATGTAGATTTGGGCCAAAGGGCCTAAATGCAGGGAATGGAGTGGTCTGTCCGCAATTTCAAGCAGACAGTGTTACTCGCAGTGTTCCAAAGGGTAAGTATACACATTTTGGTTCAGATCGGTGAAACGGTGTAGATTTGTGCAAAAAGGGCCTATATGCAGGGAATGGCGTGGTCTGTCCGACATTTCAAGCAGACAGTGTTACTCGCAGGGCACCAAAGGGTATGAATACGAATTTTGGTTCTGATCGGTGAAACGGTGTAGATTTGGACCAAAGGGCCTAAATGCAGGGAATGAAGTGGTCTGTCCGAAATTTTAAGTGGTCAGTGTTACTCGCAGGGTTCCAAAGGGTAAATATACAAATTTTGGTTGAGATCGGTGAAACGGTGTGGATTTGGACCAAAGGGCCTAAATGCAGGGAATGGGGTGGTCTGTCCGAAATTTCCAGTGGACAGTGTTACTCGCAGGGTTCCAAAGGTTAAATATACAACTTTTGGTTCAGATCGGTGAAACGGTGTAGATTTGTACAAAAGGGCCTAAATGCAGGGCATGGGGTGGTCTGTCCGAAATTTAATGTTGACAGGGTTACCCGCAGGGTTCCAAAGGATAAGTATACAAATTTTGGTTCAGATCGGTTAAACGGTGTAGATTTGTATACCTAACAGACAGACAGACAGACAGACAAACTTTGTGCTTTATATATATAGACTAGCAGTAGTACCCGGCTTCGCCCGGTGGAATGATGATAATATCTCAGTCTCCTTAACACTCAACGTGATAAATTATATTTATTTATGAAGACTACTACTGTACGGGTATATCAAACTTACAATCTAATGGAAATACATATTTTAAAAATCACAGGCTAGGTAGACTGCGGTGTTGCTTAGTAGTATAATGGACGTAACATCTAGGTCATTTGCCCTTTTGATGAGGATGATAATGGATACTACTACTACTGAACGGGTATATCAAACTACTGTTGAATTGACACGACAAACTTACAGACTACCGTGATAGAAATATTTCAAAATTCACAGGCGATGAAGACGTATTGTGTGTGGTGATTAGTGGTATAATGGACGTAACATCTAGGTCATTTGCCCTTATGATGATAATAATAAGGTAGTGAAAAATGACTACTAAACGAACATGGTGTAATTTTAAATCTGATATAGGTAATTCAGATTTCTACCTTCGATCTCTTCCAAAGTCTGACCTTATTTTCTGGCTTAGGCCTATACTCGAAGCGTCTAGTGAAAGAGCTTATGAAGTACTGCTCGGGTCCAAGCTGCACGAACCAGAGAATATCGCAGTTGATGACGATATATGATGACAGACGTTCGGGGGGGATTCCCGGTCCTATACATTGGCCGGTGAATCACTCACTCTTTCGTAACACTATAGTGGTTTGAGCAAAGGCCCTGTATGAACATCAGCATAGTCAGCAATACCAGGTAACACGGCGGCCTCCGGACAGTCCTCTCATGTCACCACGCGATGAATCAGCAAGCTATTCTCACACCTGCCCCCTCCTCCAACCCTCCATCCCCCAGGGTCTCACAACTTGTGGGACTTGGGTTTGCGACCACGGACCCCAGCTGAGTCCGGCATTGCTTCTACTTACTGGTGCCGGGTTCCTTTCAGTTCTCTTTCCAGTCAGCCTCCCTTGGTCAAACTCTTGTTCTCTTCCGACCCCGATGGTATCAGGGTATCCGAGGCATGGCGACTCTTTCACTTTCCCGCCTTAATTGGCCCTTGTCTAATAATTCCTGATAGCCTCATTCTTCGAGGTGTCAGCCTTCTTTTTATTTTCGTAATATCTCATGTCTTCTGCTCAAGGCCCTCAAGGAGGCAGGGTGTGTGTAGCCCCACCACTTCTGGTGCACCCTGGATAGTGCTAGATCCTCAAGGGCTCATGGCTGGTGAGTTTGGGAGCTGGCAACCCTGAGGGTTTCCTGAGCTGGGTCCGGTTTTACCTTTTTTTCCATTGCCTTTGGGACGGACCCTGTCCTCTTTCCCTTTCCTATCTGCATTTCGTGGCTCTCCTTCCTTCCAAGTCCTCAATTCTCATTTATCTAGGGTTGAGGGCATTTCATTCCTCCTGTCTTTTATTTCCCTTATTCCTTTCTTTTGTCCTTATCTTCTTCTAGCCCATAAGTTTTGTAGTTAGTTTTAGTATTAATTTCATTTTCACAATCCCCCAAACCATTAGGGGCGATAACCTCGATGTTAGGCCCCTTTAAACAACAATTATCATCATCATCATCATCATCACAACTGGCATTGTGCAATTGGGTTACTGTGGCATTTAAAACTTCCTGTTAAGTCCCTCACCCTTTTGTGTTACATACATAATTTGTAGCTAGAAACCTTCCCTGGAATCCACACAACAACTCACCCAAGTATCATCGCAATCGGATGAATGGTATATGAACGTATAGGGGACATACATACACTACAACTATTGAATTGGCACGTCAAACTTACAAACTAACGTAATAGTAATAATGAATCACAGTCGAGCAAGACAAAATTTGGTTGAGATGGGTGAAACGGTGTAGATTTTTAGCAAAGGGCCTAAATGCAGGGAAGGAGTGGTCTGCCCAAATTTTCAAGTAGAGAGGGTTACTTGTCAGGTTCCAAAGGGTATGTATGTAAAATTTGGTTGAGATGGGTGAAACGTTGTAGATTTTTGCCAAAGGGCTTAAATGCAGGTAATGGAGTGGTCTGTCCGAAATTTTAAGTAGACAGTGTTACTCGTCGGGTTCCAAAGGGTAAGTATGTAAAATTTGGTTGAGATGGGTGAAACGGTGTAGATTTTTGCCGAAGGGCCTAAATGCAGGGAATGGGGTGGTCTGTCCGAAATGTTAAGTGGACAGTGTTAGTCGCAGTGTTCCAAAGTGTAAATATACAAATTTTGGTTGAGATCGGTGAAACGGTGTAGATTTGGGGCAAAGAGCCTAAATGCATGGAATGGAGTGGTCTGTCCGCAATTTCAAGCAGACAGTGTTACTCGCAGGGTTCCAAAGGATAGGTATACAAAGTTTGGTTCAGATCGTTGACGGTGTAGATTTGTGCCAAAGGGCCTAAATGCAGTGAATGGAGTGGTCTGCCCGCAATTTCAAGCAGACAGTGTTACTCGCAGGGTACCAAAGGGTACGAATACGAATTTGGGTTCTGATCGGTGAAACGGTGTAGATTTGGACCAAAGGACCTAAATGCAGGGAAAGGGGTGGTCTGCCCGAAATTTTAAGTGGTCAGTGTTACTCGCAGGGTTCCAAAGGGTAAGTATGCACATGTTGGTTCAGATCGGTGAAACGGTGTAGATTTGTGCAAAAGGGCCTAAATGCAGGTAATGGGGTGGCCTGTCCGAAATTTCAAGTGGACATGGTTATCTGCAGGGTTCCAAAGGGTAAGTATACAAATTTTGGTTCAGATCGGTGAAACGGTGTAGATTTGTGCCAAAGGGCCTAAATGCAGGGAATGGGGTGGTCTGTCCGAAATTTTAAGTTGACAGTTTTACTCGCAGGGTTCCAAAGGGCAAATATACAAACTTTGGTTGAGATCGGTGAAACGGTGTAGATTTGGGCCAAAGGGCCTAAATGCAGGGGATGGAGTGGTCTGTCCGCAATTTCAAGCTGACAGTGTTACTCGCAGGGTACCAAAGGGTAAGAATACGAATTTTGGTTCTGATCGGTGAAACGGTGTAGATTTGTGCAAAAGGGCCTAAATGCAGGGAATGGGGTGGTCTGTCCGAAATTTAAAGTTGACAGGGTTACTCGTCGGGTTCCAAAGGGTAAGTATACAAATTTTGGTTCAGATCGGTGAAACGGTGTAGATTTGTATACATAACAGACATACAGACAGACAGACAGACAGACAGACAGACAAACTTTGTGCTTTATATATATAGACTAGCAGTAGTACCCGGCTTCGCCCGGTGGAATGATGATAATATCTCAGTCTCCTTAACACTCAACGTGATAAATTATATTTATTTATGAAGACTACTACTGTACGGATATATCAAACTTACAATCTAATGGAAATACATATTTTAAAAATCATAGGCTAGGTAGACTGCGGTGTTGCTTAGTAGTATAATGGACGTAACATCTAGGTCATTTGCCCTTTTGATGAGGATGATAATGAAGACTACTACTACTGAACGGGTATATCAAACTACTGTTGAATTGACACGACAAACTTAAAGACTACCGTGATAGAAATATTTCAAAATTCACAGGCGATGAAGACGTATTGTGTGTGGTGATTAGTGGTATAATGGACGTAACATCTAGGTCATTTGCCCTTATGATGATAATAATAAGGTAGTGAAAAATGACTACTAAACGAACATGGTGTAATTTTAAATCTGATATAGGTAATTCAGATTTCTACCTTCGATCTCTTCCAAAGTCTGAACCTTATTTTCTGGCTTAGGCCTATACTCGAAGCGTCTAGTGAAAGAGCTTATGAAGTACTGCTCGGGTCCAAGCTGCACGAACCAGAGAATATCGCAGTTGATGACGATATATGATGACAGACGTTCGGGGGGGATTCCCGGTCCTATACATTGGCCGGTGAATCACTCACTCTTTCGTAACACTATAGTGGTTTGAGCAAAGGCCCTGTATGAACATCAGCATAGTCAGCAATACCAGGTAACACGGCGGCCTCCGGACAGTCCTCTCATGTCACCACGCGATGAATCAGCAAGCTATTCTCACACCTGCCCCCTCCTCCAACCCTCCATCCCCCAGGGTCTCACAACTTGTGGGACTTGGGTTTGCGACCACGGACCCCAGCTGAGTCCGGCATTGCTTCTACTTACTGGTGCCGGGCTCCTTTCAGTTCTCTTTCCAGTCAGCCTCCCTTGGTCAAACTCTTGTTCTCTTCCGACCCCGATAGTATCAGGGTATCCGAGGCATAGCGACTCTTTCACTTTCCCGCCTTAATTGGCCCTTGTCTAATAATTCCTGATAGCCTCATTCTTCGAGGTGTCAGCCTTCTTTTTATTTTCGTAATATCTCATGTCTTCTGCTCAAGGCCCTCAAGGAGGCAGGGTGTGTGTAGCCCCACCACTTCTGGTGCACCCTGGATAGTGCTAGATCCTCAAGGGCTCATGGCTGGTGAGTTTGGGAGCTGGCAACCCTGAGGGTTTCCTGAGCTGGGTCCGGTTTTACCTTTTTTTTCCATTGCCTTTGGGACGGACCCTGTCCTCTTTCCCTTTCCTATCTGCATTTCGTGGCTCTCCTTCCTTCCAAGTCCTCAATTCTCATTTATCTAGGGTTGAGGGCATTTCATTCCTCCTGTCTTTTATTTCCCTTATTCCTTTCTTTTGTCCCTATCTTCTTCTAGCCCATAAGTTTTGTAGTTAGTTTTAGTATTAATTTCATTTTCACAATCCCCCAAACCATTAGGGGCGATAACCTCGATGTTAGGCCCCTTTAAACAACAATTATCATCATCATCATCATCATCATCATCACAACTGGCATTGTGCAATTGGGTTACTGTGGCATTTAAAACTTCCTGTTAAGTCCCTCACCCTTTTGTGTTACATACATAATTTGTAGCTAGAAACCTTCCCTGGAATCCACACAACAACTCACCCAAGTATCATCGCAATCGGATGAATGGTATATGAACGTATAGGGGACATACATACACTACAACTATTGAATTGGCACGTCAAACTTACAAACTAACGTAATAGTAATAATGAATCACAGTCGAGCAAGACAAAATTTGGTTGAGATGGGTGAAACGGTGTAGATTTTTAGCAAAGGGCCTAAATGCAGGGAAGGAGTGGTCTGCCCAAATTTTCAAGTAGAGAGGGTTACTTGTCGGGTTCCAAAGGGTATGTATGTAAAATTTGGTTGATATGGGTGAAACGTTGTAGATATTTGCCAAAGGGCTTAAATGCAGGTAATGGAGTGGTCTGTCCGAAATTTTAAGTAGACAGTGTTACTCGTCGGGTTCCAAAGGGTAAGTATGTAAAATTTGGTTGAGATGGGTGAAACGGTGTAGATTTTTGCCGAAGGGCCTAAATGCAGGGAATTGGGTGGTCTGTCCGAAATGTTAAGTGGACAGTGTTAGTCGCAGTGTTCCAAAGTGTAAATATACAAATTTTGGTTGAGATCGGTGAAACGGTGTAGATTTGGGGCAAAGAGCCTAAATGCATGGAATGGAGTGGTCTGTCCGCAATTTCAAGCAGACAGTGTTACTCGCAGGGTTCCAAAGGTTAGGTATACAAAGTTTGGTTCAGATCGGTGACGGTGTAGATTTGTGTCAAAGGGCCTAAATGCAGTGAATGGAGTGGTCTGCCCGCAATTCAAGCACACAGTGTTACTCGCAGGGTACCAAAGGGTACGAATACGAATTTGGGTTCTGATCGGTGAAACGGTGTAGATTTGGACCAAAGGACCTAAATGCAGGGAAAGGGGTGGTCTGTCCGAAATTTTAAGTGGTCAGTGTTACTCGCAGGGTTCCAAAGGGTAAGTATGCACATGTTGGTTCAGATCGGTGAAACGGTGTAGATTTGTGCAAAAGGGCCTAAATGCAGGTAATGGGGTGGCCTGTCCGAAATTTCAAGTGGACATGGTTATCTGCAGGGTTTCGAAGGGTAAGTATACAAATTTTGGTTCAGATCGGTGAAACGGTGTAGATTTCTGCCAAAGGGCCTAAATGCAGGGAATGGGGTGGTCTGTCCGAAATTTTAAGTTGACAGTTTTACTCGCAGGGTTCCAAAGGGCAAATATACAAACTTTGGTTGAGATCGGTGAAACGGTGTAGATTTGGGCCAAAGGGCCTAAATGCAGGGGATGGAGTGGTCTGTCCGCAATTTCAAGCTGACAGTGTTACTCGCAGGGTACCAAAGGGTAAGAATACGAATTTTGGTTCTGATCGGTGAAACGGTGTAGATTTGTGCAAAAGGGCCTAAATGCAGGGAATGGGGTGGTCTGTCCGAAATTTAAAGTTGACAGGGTTACTCGTCGGGTTCCAAAGGGTAAGTATACAAATTTTGGTTCAGATCGGTGAAACGGTGTAGATTTGTATACATAACAGACAGACAGACAGACAGACAAACTTTGTGCTTTATATATATAGATAGATAGATAGATAGACTAGCAGTAGTACCCGGCTTCGCCCGGTGGAATGATGATAATGTTTTAAGGTCTCCTTAGAAATATAATGGACTTAAAATCTAAGTCATTTGCCCCCAAGGACAATGAGGGAGTAATATCTAGGTCATTTGCCCTTTTGATACGGATGATAATAAAAACTACTGTTGAATTGACACGTCAAACTTACAAACTACCGTAATAGAAATACATATTTCAAAATTCACAGGCGAGGAAGACTTACTGTGTGCGGTGATTAATGGTGTAATGGGCGTAACATCTACTGTAGGTCATTTGCTCTTATGATGAGGATGATAAGGGAAACTACTACCGGTATTGAATTGACACTTCAACGTATAATGTACACAATGTACTGTAATAAAAATAACTATATGGCGGCTTCGGTGGCGTATTTGGTAGCATGCTGAGCTTCTATGCCCAAGATAGCGGGTTCAAACCCGGCCGAAGCCGTCGGATATTTTAAGAGCGTTAAAAATCAGTCAGTATGCCATTCTTCGGAGGGGAAGTAAAGCCGGCGGTCCCATGTCAGATTTATGGCATGTTAAAGAACCTTCCACTAATTACACCTGTGTGAAGCTAAATTGGATAGGTAAACAACGCTCATAGATGTCTACGTCCGTTGCCAAGAGTCGACTGCAGTGGCGTCTAGTAGCTAAGTTCCGAACTTGGCCTAATAGTCGTTGACGGTGGCGCTTGGCGGCAAAAGTACGAACTATTTGAAGAATTCTAAGTTGCAGTTTGTACTTAAATTAAAAAACAGATAACACACACTAATACAGTCATCACAATTAACACCGGTTATCAGACAGATTCTACACACACCCAAAGTACACGGGGCTACATGACCGCGTTGTCGCAGCCCCTAAACTTAAGAACCAACCAACCAAAAATAAATATTTTAAAAATCACAGTCGAGAAAGACTTTATGCGGCGGTGATTATTGGTATGATGCGCGTATCATCTAGGTCATTTGCACTTATGATGATAATAATAAGGTAATGAAAAAATGACTACTAAACGAACATGGTGTTATTTTAAAACTGATATAGGTAATTCAGGTGTCTAGCTTCGATGTCTTCCAGAGTCTCAACCTTATTTTCTGGCTTAGGCCTGTACTGGATGCGTCTAGTGAAAGAGTGTACTGCTCGGCAAAGACAAAGAATATCGGTCCAAGCTGCACGAACCTGAGATGATCGCAGATGATGACGAAATATGATGACACACGTTCGGGGTTCCCCGTCCTATACAGATTGACCGGGAATCACTCACTGTTTCGCAACGGCCCTGTGCTGGCATCAGCATAGACAGCAGGAGATAACACGGCGGGCTCTGGAAAGTACTCTCAAGTCACCTCACGATGAATCAGCAAGCTATTCTCACAACTGACCCCCCCCCAGGGTCTCACAACTTGTGGGACGTGAGTTGGCGACCACGGAACCCCAGCTGAGTCTGGCATCGCATCTACTTCCTGGTGCCGGGCTCATTTCAGTTCTCTTTCCTGTCGGCCTCCCTTGGTCAACTCTTGTTCTCTTCCGACCCAGACTGTATTAGGGTATGCGAGGGCTAGGGAGTCTTTCAATTTCCCACCTTAATTGGCTTTCTCTCATCTTTCCTGATACCCTCATTCTTCGAGGGGTCTGCCTTCTTTTCCTTTTCATAATATCTCATGTCTTCTGCTCAAGGCCCTCAAAGAGGCAGGGTGTGTGTAGACCCACCACTTCTGGTACACCCTCAAGGGCTCATGACTGGAGAGTTAGGAAGCTGGCAACCCCGAGGAATTCCTGAGCTACATGCAGGGAATGGAGTGGTATGTCAGAAATTTCAAGTGGACAGTGTTACGCATCGGGTTCCAAAGGGTAAGTATACACACTTTGTTTTCGATCGGTGAACGATGTAGATTTGTACCAAAGGGCCTTAATGCGGGAAATGGAGTGGTCTGCCCGAAATTTCGAGTGGACAGTGTTACTCGTCGAGTTCCAAACGGTAATTATGTAAAATCTGGTTGAGATCGGTGAAACGGTGTAGTTTTGTGCCAAGGGCCAAAATGCAGGGAATGGAGTGGCCTGTCCAAATTTTAAAGTGGACAGTGTTACTCATCGGGTTCCAAAAGGTAAGTATACACATTTTGTTTTCGATCGGTGAACGATGTAGATTTGTGCCAAAGGGCCTAAATGCGTGGAATGGAGTGGTCTGTCCGAAATTTCAAGCGACAGTGTTACTCGCTGGGTACCAAAGGGTAAGTTTACGAATATTGGTTCTGATCGGTGAAACGGTGTAGATTTGTGCCAAAGTGCCTAAATGCAGGGAATGGGGTGGTCTGTCCGAAATTTTAAGTGGACAGTGTTACTCGCAGGGTTCCAAAGGGTACGTATACAAAGTTTGGTTCAGATCGGTGAAACGGTGTAGATTTGTGCCAAACAGCCTAAATGCAAGGGATGGAGTGGCCTCGCCGCAATTTCAAGCAGACAGTGTTAGTCGCAGTGTTCCAAAGGGTAAATATACAAATTTTGGTTGAGATCGGTGAAACGGTGTAGACTTGGGACAAAGGGCCTAAATGCAGGGAATGGAGTGGTCTGTCCGCAATTTCAAGCAGACAGTGTTACTCGCTGGGTACCAAAGGGTAAGTTTACGAATATTGGTTCTGATCGGTGAAACGGTGTAGATTTGTGCCAAAGTGCCTAAATGCAGGGAATGGGGTGGTCTGTCCGAAATTTTAAGTGGACAGTGTTACTCGCAGGGTTCCAAAGGGTAAGTATACAAAGTTTGGTTCAGATCGGTGAAACGGTGTAGATTTGTGCCAAAGGGCCTAAATGCATGGGATGGAGTAGCCTCTCCGCAATTTCAAGCAGACAGTGTTAGTCGCAGTGTTCCAAAGGGTAAATATACAAATTTTGGTTGAGATCGGTGGAACGGTGTAGATTTGGGCCAAAGGGCCTAAATGCAGGGAATGGAGTGGTCTGTCCGCAATTTCAAGCAGACAGTGTTACTCGCAGGGTTCCAAAGGGTAAGTATACACATTTTGGTTCAGATCGGTGAAACGGTGTAGATTTGTGCAAAAAGGGCCTAAATGCAGAGAATGGCGTGGTCTGTCCGAAATTTCAAGCAGACAGTGTTAGTCGCAGTGTTCCATAGGGTAAATATACAAATTTTGGTTGAGATCGGTGAAACGGTATAGATTTGGGCCAAAGGGCCTAAATGCAGGGAATGGAGTGGTCTGTCCGCAATTTCAAGCAGACAGTGTTTACTCGCAGGGCACCAAAGGGTAAGAATACGAATTTTGGTTCTGATCGGTGAAACGGTGTAGATTTGGACCAAAGGGCCTAAATGCAGGGAATGGGGTGGTCTGTCCGAAATTTTAAGTGATCAGTGGTACTCGCAGGGTTCCAAAGTGTAAATATACAAATTTTGGTTGAGATCGGTGAAATGGTGTGGATTTGGACCAAAGGGCCTAAATGCAGGGAATGGGGTGGTCTGTCCGAAATTTCCAGTGGACAGTGTTACTCGCAGGGTTCCAAAGGTTAAATATACAACTTTTGGTTCAGATCGGTGAAACGGTGTAGATTTGTGCAAAAGGGCCTAAATGCAGGGCATGGGGTGGTCTGTCCGAAATTTAATGTTGACGCGGTTACCCGCAGGGTTCCAAAGGGTAAGTATACAAATTTTGGTTCAGATCGGTGAAACGGTGTAGATTTGTATACATAACAGACAGACAGACAGATAGACAGACAAACATTGTGCTTTATATATATAGATAGACTAGCAGTAGTACCCGGCTTCGCCCGGTGGAATGATGATAATATCTCAGTCTCCTTAACACTCAACGTGATAAATTATATTTATTTATGAAGACTACTACTGTACGGGTATATCAAACTTACAATCTAATGGAAATACATATTTTAAAAATCACAGGCTAGGTAGACTGCGGTGTTGCTTAGTAGTATAATGGACGTAACATCTAGGTCATTTGCCCTTTTGATGAGGATGATAATGAAGACTACTACTACTGAACGGGTATATCAAACTACTGTTGAATTGACACGACAAACTTACAGACTACCGTGATAAAAATATTTCAAAATTCACAGGCGATGAAGACGTATTGTGTGTGGTGATTAGTGGTATAATGGACGTAACATCTAGGTCATTTGCCCTTATGATGATAATAATAAGGTAGTGAAAAATGACTACTAAACGAACATGGTGTAATTTTAAATCTGATATAGGTAATTCAGATTTCTACCTTCGATCTCTTCCAAAGTCTGAACCTTATTTTCTGGCTTAGGCCTATACTCGAAGCGTCTAGTGAAAGAGCTTATGAAGTACTGCTCGGGTCCAAGCTGCACGAACCAGAGAATATCGCAGTTGATGACGATATATGATGACAGACGTTCGGGGGGGATTCCCGGTCCTATACATTGGCCGGTGAATCACTCACTCTTTCGTAACACTATAGTGGTTTGAGCAAAGGCCCTGTATGAACATCAGCATAGTCAGCAATACCAGGTAACACGGCGGCCTCCGGACAGTCCTCTCATGTCACCACGCGATGAATCAGCAAGCTATTCTCACACCTGCCCCCTCCTCCAACCCTCCATCCCCCAGGGTCTCACAACTTGTGGGACTTGGGTTTGCGACCACGGACCCCAGCTGAGTCCGGCATTGCTTCTACTTACTGGTGCCGGGCTCCTTTCAGTTCTCTTTCCAGTCAGCCTCCCTTGGTCAAACTCTTGTTCTCTTCCGACCCCGATAGTATCAGGGTATCCGAGGCATAGCGACTCTTTCACTTTCCCGCCTTAATTGGCCCTTGTCTAATAATTCCTGATAGCCTCATTCTTCGAGGTGTCAGCCTTCTTTTTATTTTCGTAATATCTCATGTCTTCTGCTCAAGGCCCTCAAGGAGGCAGGGTGTGTGTAGCCCCACCACTTCTGGTGCACCCTGGATAGTGCTAGATCCTCAAGGGCTCATGGCTGGTGAGTTTGGGAGCTGGCAACCCTGAGGATTTCCTGAGCTGGGTCCGGTTTTACCTTTTTTTCCATTGCCTTTGGGACGGACCCTGTCCTCTTTCCCTTTCCTATCTGCATTTCGTGGCTCTCCTTCCTTCCAAGTCCTCAATTCTCATTTATCTAGGGTTGAGGGCATTTCATTCCTCCTGTCTTTTATTTCCCTTATTCCTTTCTTTTGTCCTTATCTTCTTCTAGCCCATAAGTTTTGTAGTTAGTTTTAGTTTTAATTTCATTTTCACAATCCCCCAAACCATTAGGGGCGATAACCTCGATGTTAGGCCCCTTTAAACAACAATTATCATCATCATCATCATCATCATCATCATCATCATCATCATCATCACAACTGGCATTGTGCAATTGGGTTACTGTGGCATTTAAAACTTCCTGTTAAGTCCCTCACCCTTTTGTGTTACATACATAATTTGTAGCTAGAAACCTTCCCTGGAATCCACACAACAACTCACCCAAGTATCATCGCAATCGGATGAATGGTATATGAACGTATAGGGGACATACATACACTACAACTATTGAATTGGCACGTCAAACTTACAAACTAACGTAATAGTAATAATGAATCACAGTCGAGCAAGACAAAATTTGGTTGAGATGGGTGAAACGGTGTAGATTTTTAGCAAAGGGCCTAAATGCAGGGAAGGAGTGGTCTGCCCAAATTTTCAAGTAGACAGTGTTACTCGTCGTGTTCCAAAGGGTAAGTATGTAAAATTTGGTTGAGATGGGTGAAACGGTGTAGATTTTTGCCGAAGGGCCTAAATGCAGGGAATGGGGTGGTCTGTCCGAAATGTTAAGTGGACAGTGTTAGTCGCAGTGTTCCAAAGTGTAAATATACAAATTTTGGTTGAGATCGGTGAAACGGTGTAGATTTGGGGCAAAGAGCCTAAATGCATGGAATGGAGTGGTCTGTCCGCAATTTCAAGCAGACAGTGTTACTCGCAGGGTTCCAAAGGGTAGGTATACAAAGTTTGGTTCAGATCGGTGACGGTGTAGATTTGTGCCAAAGGGCCTAAATGCAGTGAATGGAGTGGTCTGCCCGCAATTTCAAGCAGACAGTGTTACTCGCAGGGTACCAAAGGGTACGAATACGAATTTGGGTTCTGATCGGTGAAACGGTGTAGATTTGGACCAAAGGACCTAAATGCAGGGAAAGGGGTGGTCTGTCCGAAATTTTAAGTGGTCAGTGTTACTCGCAGGGTTCCAAAGGGTAAGTATGCACATGTTGGTTCAGATCGGTGAAACGGTGTAGATTTGTGCAAAAGGGCCTAAATGCAGGGTATGGAGTGGTCTGTCCGCAATTTCAAGCTGACAGTGTTACTCGCAGGGTACCAAAGGGTAAGAATACGAATTTTGGTTCTGATCGGTGAAACGGTGTAGATTTGTGCAAAAGGGCCTAAATGCAGGGAATGGGGTGGTCTGTCCGAAATTTAAAGTTGACAGGGTTACTCGTCGGGTTCCAAAGGGTAAGTATATAAATGTTGGTTCAGATCGGTGAAACGGTGTAGATTTGTATACATAACAGACAGACAGACAGACAGACAGACAGACAAACTTTGTGCTTTATATATATAGATAAAGGAAATAGTTATGTTTCAAACAGAATTGTTGTTGAAACAGTGAGAGCATGACATGCTGCGGCCAAAATACTGTTGGTTGCCATTGAATCCAGTTTGGATTCCAAGATCTCACACCCAAAATCCAATTATTACCTTTTGCTAAGAATTAGCGTGGCTATCCATAAAGAAGCACACTGCAATTCTCCCACATATGACACCCATGCATGATGTGTCTCATTTTTATCATAAACATTTCTTGTAAAATGCAATGTTCATCTGTTATGTTATTTTATAAATCTCATCTTCCAAATGACAAATTTGAATAAATTAGTAAAATATTGATTGAAGCGCAATTAATTAAACTATATGCATATTACAGCAAACTCCATTCGTTTGAACATACTTATCGTCACAACTTCTTTAAATGATTGTCTAAGAAAATAGAAAATAAAATTCTCTTTCCAAACTAGCGTATTCTACCGCGGATGTGAACAAGTTATTATATCACTAGCAGTAGTGCCCGGCTTCGCCCGGTGAATTTATTTGTTTTATGGATGATAATGAATACTACTACAGATCTGGCACATGATACTTAAACTAACAGAAACCAATATTTTAAAAATATAACATTTTGTGGTGGTGGTGGTGGTGGTGGTGGTGGTAGTGGTGGTTGTAGTGGGAGTGATAAGTAGTACAGTATAATGGACGTAACATTCAGGTCATTTTCCTGTAATGATAATAATGATAAAAATGAATAGAAAAAACGGGTATTTTCTAACTACAGCACTGACACATGTTATTTACAAACAAATTTTTATAAAATGATAAGAAAGAGGAATAAGTGAAATAAAAGACAATGCCTAGGGCCTAATTCTCATTGGCTGTTAGAAATGTAGAGCCCAATAGTGTGTCGTCTTTTGTCGCATAGCACCGTAGGAAAATAATCAGAACACTTTGGAAAACTTTGGCTGTCCCGAGCTACTGAGGTAGCATTAGTATCATTTATTGCCACATAGCGCTCAACGATAAGGTTCGGAATAATTGAAGGTAAATTTGAAAGCACCAACACTTATTGCAGCTGTTAAGCTCAATGTACTGCACCAACACCATTGCACTTATACCTAGGCATACTATTTTCATGATGATAACTGTTTTAAGGTGCCTAAGAGATCTTTTTGCACTAATCGCTCCCCGTGACTGCAATTTATAAACAGCGCAAGATGCAACTATTTTCGCAATTCTGCACCAAAATACTGGTAGGGGAGACGTGATGCAGCCCGAACTGCCCGTCAACAATAGACTTATTAAAATACTCTTACAGTTACACTACTACGGACACGAATGGTTCTAGGGCCTTAATACGTGGTTTTCAAGTTTATTTTGTCTGTTCTTCTAAATGATGGACATGGAGAGCGTTGTCCAAAATATCAAATGGACAGTGTTACCAGCAGGGTTTCAAAGTGTATGTAAAATTTGGTTCAATTAGGAGAAATGGCGTGGATTTGTAATAAAGGGCCTAAATGCAGGGAATGGAGTGGTCTGTCCTAAATTTAAAGTGGACAGTGTCACCCGCTGGGTTCCAAAGGGTAAGCATACAAAATGTGGTTCAGATCGGTGAAACGGTGTATATTTGTGCCAAACGGTGTATATTTATGCCAAAGGGCCTAAATACAGCGAATGGAGTGGTCTGACCAAAATGGCATGCAGGCAGTGTTACTCGCAGGGTTCCAAAGGGTAAGAAAAAAAAATTGGTCCAGATCGGTGAAATGGTGTAGATTTGTGCCAAAGGGCCTAAATGCAGAGAATGGACTGGTCTGTCATAAATTTCACGTAGACAGTGTTACTCGCAGGTTTCCAAAGGCTAAGTATACAACTTTTGGTTCAGATCGGTGAAACAGTGTACGTATCACTTACCATAACGCCAGCGCATGCGGATAGAGCAGTTCGGGAGCGCTTGTTCTACCGACTTACTGAACAAAAATCAATCTTTTAGGTTATCTGAGAGGAATAACCTAATACTACATAGCCTGAACTATTCCTCTTGAATCTGGCTATCATATAAAAAAAGATTTTTTCGAATCGGACTGGTAGTTCCAGTGATTAGCGCGTTTAAACATACAAACACACAAACTCTTCAACTTTATTATATTAGTATAGATAAACAACGTCTTGAGGAAGTAAGCAGTTCATAGATAAATAGCTGACCTAGAGAAATTTCCGTAATTCAGGCAAAACTCATCTATAAAAGAAAAAACATTATTGGCTTATTTCATATCTGGTTGAAAAAGCAATAATTCTCTTTATAAGAAGTTATAGTCTACATTAGGAGTGAACTGTCTTTCAACAGATAGGGTAATTTTGAGACTGGATCCAAATTGAAGGTTTCGAGTAAGACACAATGAAGACATCATTATAAATAAGTTGCTGGACTATAGAATTCGTACTATGTGCTAGACCTAATAAGCATTTCTTTACTAACGACCTTGCATTCGTTAATTCACCAGTCATGTAGTATATTTACAGTGATTTGTTGTAAGAGAATATATAAAGTTTAGTAAGTAAAAGAGCTCTCGTGCTCATGTAACACTAAACAACATACCAAAAAGCATAATTTGACGAAAAAATATATTCTCCTATATATTTTATTTTCTTCCCTTAGATGTTTGACTGCAGTTTGCAGTCGATAATATATCGCACGAGGGCTACTATAGAAAGCTTGTCTCTACCATCGCCTGTTTATGTACATTAATTTGAAACGTACACATTTTGTCAGAATTATTTGAGTCTGCTTCCTTTCTACCCTGAGGCAGTGGTGTGGTTGTATGTAACTATCATTAACTCGTCCTCTCGCACAGTTCTGCAGATCTCCACCCACCATTCACTGCGGATGGGGTGGAGGGGTGAGAATGGGGGTGAGGGCCACTTTCGCTGGAGGCGTTCGAGCTTATAGGAGCGTGGGAGAGAGCTAGACAGCCGGGAGAGACAGCATTAACACGACAACCTATACTAACACCTAATAATATCGTGCGCTATTGAGAGCACAAGCCTTGGAAATGCTCACGTCAGGCGTGCAGAAACCACCATTTAAAAATATTTTACTCACTTGCATGCAACACGTCAAATTCGTCATTTTCAGCCACACAAAGCTGAACGAAGCCCTTTCGAGAGAAAGGGAGGAAATTATGGCTTAAGTGAACATGATGTTACCTGGCAACGAAATTTAAAAAAAAACAGGTCTCTACCCCTGTAATTTGCTATATGAAACAACTTTACAACAATTCTCTAAGAATGGCAATGGAGCGTTCATTTGTCTTCCGCAACATCTGTAACAGCATTCTTAAACACACTCTTCTCTGACACACTAGAACATTTTATACTGCAGGCTAGCTGAGGAATATTCTTGCGGGAAGGAAACGTGTGCTATTAGGTCAGCCTTAGTGAGGTGCGTAACCTAGATTTTTGTACGGGGTACCGTTACCAAGCTCCGTAGCTGAGAGTATCAAGTTCCACTCCAACTCCTTCAGAATTCCTCCGTTCAAAATGCAGACACTGAGAAAGATCCTACTGAATTTGGATTATCAGATTCCTTCTCATACTCACTTGGGGCCAGTCCATGCCAAGCACCTTAAGCCAGTCACCTAGATCGAATTCCTTCTATCATTGAATAGTTATGACCCACTGTTTATTCGTTGAATAAGTTTCGTTTTTGACATTCATAATAACAATAATATTGATGTTTCGTTGATCACCCCATCAAGTGTTTGGCGGTTTAAAGATACCTGGGTGTCGTTATTTGTTTGGAGGGATTTTTACATGACAGTAAATCCACCGACACATGGTTGTCGCCCTTAAATACCCCCAAATAGTATCGGGCTGAGGTAGGAATGAATCCGCTATCTTGGGTATTGAAGAACAACGTTTTACTGATTCCACCATCCAGTTCCTTCCTTACGATAAGAAAACAAATACTTCCGTGAAGAAATTAATAGCCTGGTTCCATATATTACACATGTAGTTTCCATTTAAATCCCATCCCATCGTTTAAAATTATTTTCCATAATGAAGCACTAAATAGCTTTGGGTAAACGACACAGGGCACTGCTAGTGCTAGTACTCTGTGAGGTTCTACTCATGGGGCCAGTGCTATTGTTCTGACTCGGTGAGGAAAGCAATGGCAAACTACCTCACTCCTAACCTTGCCTAGTAAGCCTCATTATAGTGCTACCTTAGGTTGTTGTGTGTATCTACCAACTTAACCTCTAGTGGTACTATTTAAGGATCTAACCATCCTCTGGGATGACTACCTTACAGATAGACACACAATCTACATTGCGATAAAATATAGAACAATAATTTTATACTCAAAACTCAATGTTCAAACGTTGTAGTCATTTCAGGCATGAAACATGGAAATGCCAGTTGCCAGAAACATCTCTCCTCTCCCACTCGTTTTAATACCTCATCATTCGTAATCCTATCTACCCATCTGATCTTCAGTATTCTCCTGTAACACCACATTTCAAACGCTTCAATCCTCTTCTTTTCTGCTGCACCAATATTCTATGTTTCACTTCCATAGAGCGCCACGCTCCAGACAAAGGCTTTCAAAAATGACTTTCTGACACCTACATCTATAATCGAAGTCAACGGATTCCTTTTCTGTGGAAATGCTTTCCTGGCCTGTGCTAACCTACTTTTTATATCCTCTTTGCTTCGTCCATCACTGGTTATTTTGCTTCCCATGTAACAGAAGTCACCTACTTCCTTTAGCTGTTCATCTGCCAATTCGACATCCATAGCGGTATGGCAGCTCCATTTAATCACACCTGCTGCTTTCCATGTATTCTACGCAGTCTTCAGTCCCTTATTTTCCATATTATTTTACCACTTACACCTGATAATTGAACCATTCTATCAAGGGTATATCCTCTCTCTCCATGGCACATACCTTATACTCTGTATTCCTGGCAATCAGTCTCATGTCCCTTCTCTCCACTGCAGCACGCCATCCTAAAGTGAGAATGCTATGCGTAACCTGAAGTTTCACAATAATCTTTACACTAGCAAAATAGGTTTATCATTACTAATTCCCCTTTATAGCTGTTGCTCCCATACGTTAATTGTGCCCAACGTAGATAAAGAGTCCATTAATATGGAAACCTAATTACACTGTTAACCCGGCAATGGTCGCGCACTTGGTGCACCTTAATCTGGTTGCGGTGGGTCACCATGACCCGCAAATTTTAGTTTACTTTGCCTCATAACTTCTTCCATTTTTCAAAAATTAGGTATTGTAGATCAATAAATTGGGAATATGAATATCCCATACTTCTATCTAAATACTCAATAAACATTTATAGTTGTATTAAAAAGAAGCATAATTGATTACAAGTTTTCCACTATTCAGAACAAATTACATTTATTAAGAACTTATCTTCGTATATAAGTTCTTAATAAAAGTAAGTTGTATTGATTATTGGAAAACTTGTAATCAATTATATATTTCAATACGGAAAAATGATAGCATTAAAAGATATTTAAAAAAGCATTCCAGATTTTACATTTAATTGCATGCGTCACAAGAATTCACCACACTTTCATGAAAATTAAAAATACACAAAATATATTCACTGGAATGCGTTGTAAGATAAACAAAGTAATGTTTCAACTTATTTTCAAACGGTCATTATAATAAAAGTTTTAATATATTTCGCACTAGAACTTTTGATATAATAATATAATAAATAATAAATACATTTCCATTTGTGGCATCTCTAGCAGTATAGTTGCCTCTGTAACGAAGGGGTATGTAATCATTCGAAGTAGAATTGTCTCCAGACTCCTCACGCTCATTAGCTGTTGCATCACTTTTCTCCATACCGTGTTTCTGTCTTTGTCATCATTTACCCCGTCCTGTGGATCGAGATCAGTTCCTACAGCATTTCCAACAACTCCCTGTTCACTGTCTGTCTCTGCCAATGATTCATTGAATATAGCATGAATGCGGCCTGTTAAGTTTTGATTCATTGCATATAATATTAAAATCAACAGAGAAAATTTATGCTGAAACGATGGCGGTGGGTCACGACGCCCCACACACAACTTGCCTGCTCAACTTTCAAGCTCAAATTGAGAAGTTGATGGTGTGTTAAGTAGAGGAGTACTTTTTTGAAAGGTATAAGGGTGGGGGGCTTAATATTACAACACTTAGACCTCCTTTCCCCGAAAGTTATTTTAATCCTTCGATAAGCTGTATCTATCTTTCCTAATTTCAGACAATTTTCTATACCTGCACATTTTTCTTTTAACCATTCTTCTTTTGCTTTCTTGCACTTCTTGTTAACCTCATTTCTCACACGTCTGTATTCTGCTTTTCCCCTTTCACCTCTTTTATTCTTGTGCTTCCGCCGTTCGTCCATTAATTCTAGTGTGTCCTGCGTGAACCACGGTTTTCTACATATTCTTTCTTTCCTACCAATGTTTTCTTCTGCGGATTTTGTTATTTCATTCTTCAAAAGTGCCCATTCCTCAGCAATTGTAGCTTGTTCAGGTTTTTCCATTAGTCCTTTCTCTATACTCGCCTTGAATCGTTTGTTCTCGTCCTTCTCTTTCAGTCTGTCTATGGCCCACCTTCTTGGCTTTTGACTTTTCTTCAATTTCTTCAACTTAATTCTGCATTTCATAACAACCAGATTGTGGTCAGAGTTTATGACAGCTCCGGGATATGTTTAGGAATCCGAAATCTGGTTTCGAAATCTCTGCTTGACCATAATGAATTCGATTAGGTAACGCCCTGTATCTCCTGGTCTCATCCACGTGTTCCTTTACGATACATTAAATGTCGGTTCATTTTCCGGGCGAAAGAAATGTCCAGGGAACTGAGATCCAGATCGTCTTCATAATCAGCAAAATCAATTATGAAGGGCTTTTCTGTTTAGATGTAAGCTCTACTCTTTTTACGTAGAAATGTATTTTAGTGTGTTCTGGATAGTATTTTAATATGTTCGTATTTCCTTGAAGATTTGTTTCTGTTATTCACAACCTGCTTCGTATTTAGTGCAATACTTCTTTTAATAAACAACGAGCCAGTCTGGCCGTCCACCTGTACGTCCAGGCCAAAGTAAGGTAGTACCATCTAGTGGCGGAAACGGTCAACATCCGGAGTTCCACCACTTATTACTCTATTCGCCCTGACGAGGGCGTGCCAAAGACATTTTGTGCATAAACATCACACATAGACTATATATCAACAAATCTGAGAAATGTCAACATGAGATGTAGCCTGCTGTTATTCAGGTAAAGGTCTGGTAGACATCTACGTAAAGGTTATTTGTTGTTGTTTCATTTGAGGGGTTTGGACATCGTGGTCATTCAGCCCCGTGTACTTGGGTGAAGGTGGAATATTTGTCTGATAACCTGTGTTATTGTGATGGCTCAATTAATGTGTGTACTTATAATTAATGTGAGGATATGGAAGGAGGTGGTCATGCATGGCCTTATGTTAGGAACCATCCTGGCATTCACCTGGAGTAGAAGTGGGAAACCACCGAAAACAACTTCCAGGATGGCTGAGGTTGATATTGAACCTATCTCTTCTCAGTTTTGCGTTCCAGCCCTCTGACCAGTATTAAATTTCTTGGCAGAGCTGGGGATCGAACACGGACCTACGGGAATGCTAGCCGCTCCACCATGAGGCGGTCATGCTCGGAGTAAAGCCTGATATCTCGGAGGGTGAGTGAACCTGTTTTACCACAGGCCCGTAGCTTCCCCTCATGATCAAGCAACATTCCTTGTGCTGTTGTCGATTACAATAATATTATTTTATTAAAGAAAGCGTTCCAGCCGGTCAACAAAAATTGTGCCCAATTACATTCGACGGAAAATAGGCCTAAGTGTTTATATACACTAACCTGAAAAATGGTTATTATAACAAACACGCTTTTATGTACACAATGGGTTACCTACTTAATTGCATGATATATTTTGACCGTGAAGCGTCCATCTTCATATAATGTTCACTTAGGCTTAATTAGAATAGGATGTTTCTGAAATACACTTGAACACAAATAAATAAATATATATATAATGTTTATATTACATTAGTTTATAAAAACTTTTGTAACGCGTCAAACTTATTTACAGACAGTATAGTTCACTTCTATGGTTGTTGCGGTATTATTATTATCAATGCGGTTTAATTATGTAGCCTGTGAAATATTGAATTGTTATTGTGAATAACTTCAGTAGTGATGTTGTCTGCAATATTGTGTTATTATGTCCTAAGTCAACCGTTCCTATTGAAATAGTGGAATGATTGTGTTGTAATATATCGTGTGGCGAATATACAACTGATACACTGCACTAAACGGAGTTAAAATTATGCCAACTTATCTGGTTTAAGAAGCTAAGCCTCCGTGGCTTAGGCGGCAGCACGCCGGCCTCTCACCGCTGAGTCCGTGGTTCAAATCCCGGTCACTCCATGTGAGATCTGTGCTGGACAAAACGGAGGCAGACAGGTTTTTCTCCGGGTACTCCGGTTTTCCCTGTCAAAATTTCATTCCAGCAACACTCTCCACTATCATTTCCTTTCATCTGTCATTCATTTAATCATTGCCCCAGAGGAGTGCGTCAGGCCTCGGCAGCCGGCACAGTTCATAACCTCGCCGCTAGATGGGGGCTTCATTCATTCCATTCCTGACCCGGTCGGAGACTGGAAGCAGGCTGTGGATTTTCATTTCATCTGGTTTAAGAAGCCGTCCTCGATGCACACGCTTACTGGACTGGTGCTCCCGAAAAGTGTTAGACGTAAGTTTGTCGCCTTGTCGCCAGTGGTGCGCTTTGGTTGCTATTTCCAAGTACTAATCATTAACGTTGCGTCTAAGTGCTTCCCCACGCCATCTGTCTTTGCAACTTTAAACCGTTACTTGGTTGTTTGTTAGTTTGTTTCATGGCCGGTAATGACCTATATGTATGAATGTATGTAAAATTGAGAAGGATGATCATCGCTATTAACGACAAATCTCTTCCCCGCCTCGCATAATCTAAAGAGTCATGTAAGCGCTGCAGTTCATTTAGGGGCTTCTTGAACTCGACAATACTGCCTAAATTTAGGCCACGGTTAACTGGGACTACGGTACAAAGTGCATCCTTCTAACTTAGCATTGTTCCCTGTTATCCCCCAATATTTATTCATAGCCTGGCTATTTTCGTTACGTTGTTACCTTATTGTTGACTGGGTTGTTGCCTAATAGTTCGAATAGGGGTGGACCCTTCAAGAATGTGTGTTCATTTAGATTATCTGGGTTGTTAATTTAGCTAAGTGAATTTCTAAATTTCTATCGCTTCTTTTATGTCAAGTTCCCTACCTTTTGTTTCGTACTGTATGATTCTTAGGTCTGTTTCTATGTTTGCGAAGCTATGTACTGCGTCATACATGTGCTCGCATACTGCTGAGTGTTTCCTGTGTTTGATCGCATTTGTTTTCTTTATAACGTGCGTCCATCCTCCTTCCTGTCTGCCCTACGTAATTTGCTCAACACCCTCTTTCTTGGCATGAAAATACGCACACTCCTGATTTTGAGTATGGGCTTTGTTTATTTAAATTGCTGTTAAGTAGGTGCTTACCTAGTGTATTATTCGTTCTGAATGCTACTTTGATTCCTTGTTTTTTGAAAAGATTAGAGATTGTGTACGAGTTTGCATTCACGAAATTGAAACGCGCGAACTTGCTTACTTCCCTGGTTAGTGCTTGTAATATACTATCTTTAGTACGATGTCTTTGTATTATTTGATCTACACTAGTGTACAAAAGCTAAGCATAAGTTACGAATAAGCAGGGAAACCGGAAATTGATCGCAAATCGCACGACATGTGCACCTATCAACCTTACGTGTTCACCTTGTATAGGAAAGGAGTATTCCCTGCTTTGACTAGCGGCGTAATCGCAAGAACAACACAGCCAGTGCCTGCGCTCCTTATTACCTCAGTCGTGTTTGCCCTGTTATAGTGTGTGGAGTGTAGCCTCGTGGTGAACATGAAAACATAATGGCACAACGACGCCATTTGGACCCCGTTTGGCAGGGTAGAACACTCGGCCGCCTGGAAGCAGGCCAGACACAGGCCGAAGTCGTCGTATCCTTGACTGTGCCACAAAGTGTCATTTCCAGGCTTTGGAGACGATTTAGAGACACAAGAGATGTTAGTCGTAGGCCAGTACCAGGTCGACCAAGAGTAACCACCCCACAGCAGGACCGATATCTGGCCC
This sequence comes from Meconema thalassinum, assembly GCA_946902985.2. Classification (NCBI taxonomy): domain Eukaryota; kingdom Metazoa; phylum Arthropoda; class Insecta; order Orthoptera; family Tettigoniidae; genus Meconema; species Meconema thalassinum. The sequence goes on from OX336389.2 coordinate 296,288,657, forward strand.
TAACCACCCGAAGAAATCGGAGTGCACATGCAAGACAATTGTCGGCGGAGCTTGCAGCCGTCTCAGGGGTTGCCATTTCCCGGCGAACTGTGTACCGGAGGCTCAGAACAGCAGGGCTGTATGCCGGACATGCAGCGGTGTGCGTTCCGCACACTCCAGCACCGAGATGCACCCGTTTACTCTGGAGCCGTCAACGTTGAAACTGGTCCATGAATGAACGGAGGCATGAGCTCTTCTCAGATGAATCCCGCTTCAGTTTGCAGAACGACCCCCGTCGCACAATAATGTGAAGAGAACTGGGTTGCCGATACAACCACAGGCACATCGTGGAACGGGACCAGTATGGTGGTGGTGGTGCGTCATGGTGTGGGGCTGCATCAAGTTGAATGGCCATACGGACCTGCACATCTGCATGGGTGGTCCGAGGAACACTGTCTTCAAGTGTTTTCCCATAAGTGTGATGACACAGTTCCAGTTTCCCGGGCACTGTTGATAAGCCTCCTCCATTTCTTTCTCTTCATAAACACTTTGCTCTCCATGATGTCTTCAAGTGTTCTTCCCACAAGTGTACAGGGATACAGGGATGAGGTACTACGACCACATGTTCGACTCTTCAGAGGTGCGGTTTGTCCAGACTTCCTCATAATGGACGATAATGCCCGACCGCACCGGTTTGCTCTGGTGGATGAATTTCTGGCTGGGGAAGACATTCATCGCATGGGCTGGCCAGCGAGGTCTGCGGATCTGAATCCCATAGAATATGCCTGGGATGCATTGAGAGGCGAATTGCATCCCGTCAGCTTCCACCAAGGACTCTCCAAGACCTTCGTATTGCCCTTTGTGAGGAATGGGATCGACTGCCACAAGAGCTCTTGGACCATCTGATAGAGACCATGCCACGTCGCTGCGAAGTATGTGTGGCCGTTAGGGGTAACCATACACCCTATTAACAGCATATTTTGTTGTGGAAGACATTGCGAAGTTTTGTTAGTTGTTGTCAAAGGTGTACCTTAGCTATCAGAACCTCTCTGACACGGTTTCATTGGACAAGTTGTGTGACATGGTGTGTGATTCAGCTTCCGTTTGTTCAGCAATCTGTCTGACATTTTTATCAGGCGGTATGGCCTCGTTTAGTGATTATGCTTAACTTTTTGGACACTAGTGTATCTTATTGGGTGGAAAATTGTTTTCTTTAGCGATTTGGTTTATTATTTTAGTTTCTTTGTTGTAATTTTCTATTGTCATGTGTATACTTATGGCCCTGTGGACCATCGAATTGAATCCTGATAATTTATGTGTGCTTTGGTGGTTGGACCAATTATCAATAGTGTGTGATGTTTGAGTAGGTTTGCGGAAAATCGAGTACAACAGGTTATTGTTTGACCTTTCGATTGTTATATCGAGGTAATTTATGTCTCGCTCTTTTTCCGACTCCTTAGTAAAATTGATCGAATGGTGTAAACTATTGAAGTCTTGTAAGACCGTATCCTCATTAATTTGTTGTTTCCGTGTCATATATGCATAGGACATCGTCCACGTATCTATGACATAATTTAATCCCATTTGTCTTGTTGTCCGTTTGTTACTTATCTTCTATGCTGATTATGAAATTGTTGGCTACTAGGCCGCTGAGTGTTGATCCCATAGCTAACCCATTTGTCTGTTCGTATTCTCGCTGTAGGATCTTGCTGCCTTCATTTGTGGCTAGGATTTTAGTTATTTCTCTTTCCTGTTCTGGTAATTTATTGCTGGCTATCTCAATATCCGCTATCAATTGTTTAACCCATTTTCCTCCACTGTTACAAAAATGGAACGTTCAAATAAACCTCTGGGATTTTTTATTTTCAATAGTTGTCAGGTATTTTGCTACGGGTTAGTGAAGTTTCCATACCTGCCTTGCATCTCACACAATTTTTAATTGTTACTATTACATTCACTTGAAACAGTGGGCAGCGGCATTTTGTAATGGCCTAGACTATGGCTTCCAAAGAGATGTAAGTACTATTGCTACATATGGCTGAACAATGAAGTGTTCATTCTTAATATGTGTGGCCAAAATATTACATTGTCGTATTGCAGCAAGGACATATTTGTACAGAGAACAGAAGTTATTCTACAATGGGTTAAACGTTCGCGTTCCAGAAATGGAGCAGTGGTCACGAACGGGTACACCAATATATACATCTGAGTTCTCACTTCTATAACATTTTATCGTCTAGTCTACACGAGATGGCATATTTCAATAGTTATATATGATCCCATCCTTCAATATATATATACATTTCACTGAACAAATTATGTTTATATTCGCAATATATCCACATAGAACACTTATCGAGAAACCAACTTCTCCGAGGTGCCGAAGCCATCATCACATACATTACTACAACATAGATGAAGTACCGTAACACACAATGAGATTGTTCCTAATAATTTCAGTCTGCCATCTGCCACTGGGAATTCAAGTAGTTTTAATGTAACTGCAGGACCCAAAACATCCGTAAAATAAATTGCAGACGCAGATGAGAATGAAGAGGTCTGCACCTCCGACCCCTAAGTTAACGTTTCACGTTTGTGGGGTATGCTCAGTGAGAGATGGCTCAAATGTTATCATAGTGACCTCAATTTACGTGCTTAAGTCATGGTACCATGTTATGGAAGAGACAGTGCCAAGCCTTATTATTATTATTATTATTACTATTATTTATTTACCATAAATCAAACAGAAGTATGGAAGGCCTAGCGAAAAAGGGCAAGCCCCACATACATATTACATATTTCACTGGCACAATTTACATTTACATTTGGTTTTGCAATATTTACAGGTTTTACAAAGATATTTGCATTATTTACACATTTAGAATATTAACATAGTTCATTCACTCTCACACCTCATCACCTCAATCACTCCATACATTCATTTATTCGGTGAGAAGTTTATTTATGCAATGTACCTTTCTATGTACGGCCTGAATTTCCGAAGAGGCAAGAACTTGGCATCCCCTGGCAGCGTGTTCCATAAGCGGCCGTAGAATCCTGTCAGGTAGGCATTGCTACGAGCAAATGGTGGAACCAGAGTTACACCTCGGCCTCTTCGAACTGAGCGATATGACAATGACAGTCGCTAAAAGGTGTCAATATTAATGGAACCTGTGAGAAAAATCATATCAGTTTGTTTGGCTGTTGTCTCTATAGATGGAAATTTTGACAAAGGGTTAAGGGGAATGACGAGCTATTAGCCTCTCTGCGCGGCGCTGTACACGCTGTAGCTCGTTCATGGTTTCCGCTATAGTAGGATGCCAAGCAGGTAAGCCGTACAGTAATATCGGACCATGCATAGGTAGGCCGACCTTAGCTCAAGGTTTACAACCTCTCATGTTTCGGTACAAGGAACCCAGAACTTTGGTGGCCTTACATCTTGCCTCTTCACTTTGAATGTTACAATTCAGGGTGTCGGAGATTGTTACCCTTAGTAACTTTAAGTTTTTGCACTGTGGGATGACACTATTCATAATTTTGTATTCATCCTCAATGTTTTTTGGACCTAGTTATTCTTATGTATTTACATTTTTTACATTTATATTTAAATCCCGTGTGGGGATTTTCCAGTTACCTCCATTGAAAACGTCCTATTAGAATTGGGGAAGCTCGCTGGTTCTGCAGCCAGCAGAGGCAGAGGGTAGTGGGGAAATAAAATACCCACAGTGAAAGAAAAACTGGACTGGTCCTCCAGGTTGGGGGTTGGGCGTGGGGCCAACACCCCCACACCATATAAAATCAAATTGTTACGAAACACCAAGATACCGCCTCGGATTCAAAACGGAACAATAATGACGACCCTGGAAAGTCAAAGGCTAACGCTAGAAGGACACGGAACAATCACAGACTGAAGTGTGGCACTTGGAATATATGATCACTTTACACTCCTGTAGCGATACAGTGGTTGGATGAAGAACTAAATAGGTATAATCTATACATAGTGGCACTGCAAGAGATGAGATGGCCTGGAGAAGGAATGCATAAAGATAAGTTATATAGCTACTTCTATAGTAGAAACGCAGAAGGCAAACATCAATTTGGAGTTGGTTTCGCAGTAGCCAATAGAATAAGAGGGAGTATTGTGGACTTCAAGGCAATCAACGAAAGGATTTGCTGATTAAGAATGAAAGAAAAGTTTTACAACCGAACAATGAAATCGTTCCATGCACCTACGGAAGATAAAAATGATGATGAAAAAGACAGATTCTACAAAGATCTAGAATCAGTGTACGAAGGTTCACCGTCTTATAACGTAAACGTATTCCTCGGTGACGCCAACGCAAAGTAGGAAGAGAGGCTCCTTCAAGACCCTATATTGGCCCCCATAGTCTACACGACTCCCCCAACAACAACGGAAAGGGACTAAATAATCTGGCAACTTCAAAAAACTTAAGAATTATGAGCACCTATTTTCCTCGCAAAACATTAATAAAGTAACCTGGAAGTCACCTGACGGAAACACTCAGAACCAAATAGACCACATACTAGTGGATTCTAGACAAAGGAATATTATTGAGAATGTAAAATCTCAAAGAGGTGCAGCAATAGGATCAGATCACTTCCTCGTGGTGACGACTGTCCGTGAAAGAATAGAATGCGATAGAAGCAGGAGAATAGAAGCAGACCGGAAAATAAATCCAGACTTACTGAGAGAGAACCTTATTAAGGAAAGATATGCTCTTGAAATTCGAAACAGGTTTGCCGCCTTAGAAGACAAGGAAGATGATGCAGATGAGCTACGGTCCAAGCTCAAGACCGGAGTCCAACATGCTGCAGAAGAGGGTCTGAAACCATTAGAGAGGAGGAGGAGGAGGAGCAGGGGATGGTTTAACGAAAGGTGTAAAGATGCTATCAAGAAGAGAAGAGCGGCCAATGTGTTAAGGCTGACAAACGCCGAAAATGAAAGAATGAGGTTAGAATACATTGATGCAGCCAGAGTAGCAAGAAAAGTCCTCTGAGAAGAAAATCGTGGGTATACAGTATAAACAGAAAGATAACCCAAGCAGAAGAGGATAAAACGACATGTAATACAAGAGACTTTTACAGAACAGTCTGATACTTCAAGAAAGGATATACCGCAAGGGTAAATATCATCAAAGATCAAGCAGGACAAATGATAACATATGAGAGGAAAGCTATGGAGGAATGGAGAAACTATTTCGAAAATCTCCTGAATATGGAAGAAAACATAAATAATAATACAACAATAGAAGAAGAAGAAGAAATATACAGAGAAATTAGAGCGTCGGTACAAACAAGGCAGAATGAACTGCCCAGCAGGGAAGAGGTAGGAGAAGTCATAAAGATGCTGAAGAAAGGAAAAGCACCAGGAACAGATGGAATACTTGCAGAGATGTTGAAAGAGGGAAGAGATATACTACATGAAAGAATGCACCACCTGATCTGTGTCATTTGGAGGAAAGAAAGGATTCCGGCAGAGTGGAAACAGTCTGTCATCTGCCCGATATTTAAGAAAGGAGACGCAATGATTTGCAGCAATTACCGAGGAATTATCTTACTATGTACAGCATATAAGATCGTGAGCATGTTGTTGCTAAAATGACTAACAGCATATGTCGAGGAAGTACTTGGATTCCAGCAAGCAGTGTTCAGAAAGAGAAAATTAACCATAGACCAAATGCATATAATAAAACAAGTATTATCCAAGAGCTGGGAATTTCGCAGAGATTGGCACTGCGTCTTTGTGAACTTCCAAAAAGCACATGACAGTGTGAAACGGCAAGCAATATAGCAAGAACTTGAAAGGACACAGTTCCTAGGAAACTAATGAAAATAACACAAGCATGTATACAAGAGACAACATGCACAGTGCAAGTGATTGGAAAGAAGTCGGAGAAGTTTGAAGTGAGGACTGGAGTGCGACAGGGAGACTGCCTCTCCCCCTTCTGTTTAATCTGCTACTAGAAAGAGCACTGAGGAAAGTAACAAGCCTAGAGATAGGAATTCAACTGGGTAGAAAGATCAACACCCTGACATACGCGGATGATGTAGTCTTGATAGCACGGAATGAGCAAGATCTGGTTAGGATGGCAAGAGTTTTAATGGAAGGAGCAATTAGTGTAGGCTTAAAGAAGAACATGGAAATGACCAAATACCTTGTAGTGAGCAGAGAGAATAATAACAGACCCTTAGATGTGGATGGAGAAATTTTGGAAAGGGGAAAAGCATTTAAATGTTTGGGGGCAGTACTCAGTGAAAGGAATGAGATAGACCAGGAAATAATTGCTAGAATTCAAGCAGGAAACTGGTCAAGGTTTGCAGTTGGTAAGCTTCTCAAATCCCGTCTTCAATCGGGACACACGAAGATAAGGATCTACAGGACTGTAATACAACTTGTGTTCCTATACGGAGCAGAGACCTGGACTCTGACCCAAAAGACAGAAGGAAAACTCCTGACATTTGAGAATGCTGTGCTGAGACAGATTTTTGGGCCAGCGAAGGATGAAGGAGAGTGGTGGAAAAGGAAAAACGTAGAACTTCAGGAATTGTACAAATCGCTGGACATTGTGGCAGTGACTAAAGAGAGGAGGATGAAGTGATATGGACACGTAATGCGTCGAGAAGGCCAGATAACCTGGCAGGTGGTGGAAGAAGACATCAGAGGCAAAAGACCAAAGGGAAGACCAAGGATGAGATGGATAGATGGGGTCAGAGGGGACATGAGCAGGATGGGACTAACCGGAGAAAAATACATGTACCGAAGAAGGTGGAGGAGGCTGATTGGCGAGGCCAAAAACCGACTACGGTTTGTGTGGCCAACCTACTAAGTAAGTAAGTAAGTATATTTAAATTATTCACAGAACACCACAGCGATAAGTTTCGCACATGTGATTTAAGAGAGAACGAAACTTCTTCACTTCTAATGCACCTGTATAGCACGGTGTCGTCTGCATATAGTGACATTGATGACGTCTCGCAGCCAGGAAGATCGAGCACATATATAGAGAAGAGAAGATGTCTGTCTGATCACAGAACCAAGAATCACTCCAGAAGTAACTTGAACAGCCTGTGATCGAGCCTCTCCGTAAACCACACACTGCGTTCGACTTCACCCATGCAAGTAAGCTACCCCGTATGATAAGCTGCTGTGGCTTTAACAAACGTCTTTCAAGAGACATTTGATCGAAGACCTTAGCCCAGTCCAGTGCGATACAGTATACTTGTTTCAGTTCTGGCTGATTCACGATATACACTGCTCACAAAAATTAGAGGATATTGTAAGGTCAGCTCATAATGTTGCAATAATATAAGAGATCATTTAGTTTTTCAACCATTTATTACTTACATAATGATATACTGACAGATAAAGCAGCTCATCATTCCAGAGAACCTCTGATGAGTGTTTGAATCAAATGACATGAATGAAGAGAGAATATGGCAAACAAACAAAGCAACATTAACACTACCATAATCGTGGGCCGTGGGTGAATGTTGGTCTTCAGTATGGTGTATGGTCTCCTCGAACTGCTAGCACTGCTGCACACCTGTGTGCCATTGATGCAATGAGATGATCAAGAGTTCTTGGGGGATACGTGACCACTCGTCCATAAGATCAATCGGCAGCAGTGGAACAGTTGTGGGAGGTCTGCCTGCAATGCGCCTGCCTAATGGATCCCACACGTGCTCTATCGGATTTAAGTCCGGCGAGGAAGCTGGCCACTGCATACGCTGGATACCCTCCTCCTCCAGCATGCCATCCACCAACCCAGCTCTGTTGGAACATGCATTATTGTCCATAAACACGAAGGAAGCAACTATGGCACCAGCATAGGCACGACAAAAGGTCGGAGAATCTTGTCTCTATGCCTTACAGCGGTCATAGTACCACGTGGGATGATGTAGAGGTCCGTACGTCCACCCAGGCTATTTCCAGCCCACACCAGCAACCCACCACCGCCATATGGGGATCTTTCTTGTACAAAAGATGGGTTGTTGCGCGTCCCTCGTTCCCTCCAGATGCGAACACGTCGACTATCCGATTCCTCGTTGAATCGCAACTCATCAGAAAACAGAACTGAGCTCCATTCGGCATGCCTCCACCCACGTTGCTCCTTCGCCCAGTTTCTGCGATATCTACGGTGTTGTGGAGTTGACCTGGTACACACCATGGGCCTACGGGCATAGAGGCCACGTGCATGAAGTCGGTTACGGACAGTTTGAGTTGATACTCTGCGTCCTGTTGCTGTTAGGAGGGCACTTCTCAGTTGAGTTGCATTCTGCCGACTATTCCGGCGGGCTGTTATCACGAAGTAACTGTCATCCCTTGCTGTTGTTGCCCGTGGGCGACCTTGTCCTAGCCTTCTGTGAACAGTAGCTGTTGTTTGAAAATGATTCCACAGTCTTGAGATCACACTTTGAGACACCCCAAGGGCTCGAGCCACAACCTGTTGTGTCTGTCCAGCATCCATCCGTCCTATGGCCCTCCAAGCCATTGATTCAGGTAAATCACGTTGTGGAGGCATTGCTGTCACTAAGTCACGTAATTCACCAACTGACAACGGGAATGGAATGGCTCTGGCCTCAGCAACAAACCACCGCCGTGTGACCCTTTGACAGCAACAATACGGACAGTGCCCTCCGTCATGTGGTGTACTGTATGTGCAGGGGTGACGCATACACATGTTTACCTTCTCTGGGAGTAAAGGAAAGCGATTGCATCTAATGCGGTACGAAGCACATAGCATACATAGCTGAGTTTACAATATCCCCTAATTTTTGTGAGCATTTTAGTTGTACGACATTAGTTTTCATCCTCATTCTACTAGAATGACTTTACGTCTTGATTTGCCCATTGTTAACAAAAGAATGCTTCAATTCTTCGTATATCTATTGCATACAAGTCATTGATTATGGCTTTTAAATGAGGACTGTAGAAGTAGACTTGTGAAAAACCAGCCTTTGTCTGGTGTGCTGATGACAATTCTCATGAAACCTCTGTTAGGACAGCAGTGGATGGCGTTGTTATACCATATCATTATGTTCATTAGATAGTGAGTGACTTCCACGACCACTTTTTGGCACGAAGCTTGCGATTTTCTGTTATAATGTTAGATGATATACTAAATTAAATATCACAGTAAAAGTTCCTAAATGTTCTTATATCTGGAGATAATAATTGTCTTGGAACACATCTGATAGAAAATGCGTCACCAGAGTTGTAGCAGTTAGGTGTGGATGTATTACTATATTAAACTGCAATTGACATTTCCATCGCTGGTGAGTATGTTCATTAGGAAGTTTTCATGACTTAGGTATAAACGGAATTCACAATGAGACTTAATGCTGGATACCCTAAAATCAAGAATTTTCACACAAAGGATTTCTGTTAGCAGGGATTATTTTTTCTTGAGTGTAAGACTTCAGTCATTCCATTTTGTTACCAGGCAAATATTATAAATAATTCATACTATGAAAATCGTATTTCAGAGCATGTAAATGATTTGTCCTCTGATGTATAGCAAACCCTAATTATTGAAAACTCAGTCACGGCGTACGTACAGAACATCTCGACCGACAAGTACAACACACTAAAACAGCAAGCTTGGGAATTATTATTTTCCTACACGAAATAAAACGCAGTTTAATACACATGTAGATGACACAAATTTGCCTGGTACTTGGAGTACTTCTACTGGCTGGAACCGCAACACAAGGTGCAACCCATTAGCAAGCTCGAGGAAGTTACACTAACGGAAAATTAGGTGGCTCCAACCTGTTGAAATGTGTTCCCCTCAAGTCTTTCACAGTATGAACGTCATTCCCGTAAAGGGAATGAAATCTCGACGAAATGTTAGGAAGGAAAATTCATGTACTGTACAGGTAATATTTAGGCTTGTTAAGATATCTAAAAGAATTTTGCAGCTTACATTCATTATTAAAAAGAAAAATGAGTAGGAAGTATGATTATGAGATCAAACCAGGGGTGATGTGGATTTGTGTGTTTGTCCTCCGCTATTATTTATGAATGAGTGCTCCAAACTCAATTATATTGTGTATGGTTGTTATATTGCCACCTTACATACGGGTACTTCATATGATCTTTTCGTTGACACGAATGTTGTGAAATGTTAGTAATAAGTGGTACATACTTCACAGTTATCTTTGAAATTCTTGCGAAAAACTTACCATACTTTCGCCCTAATACACTGTATATAAAAAAAGACGCACCAGGAAGGAATTGTCCGATGGTGATAGAAATCGTTTGATGTGAGGAACAGACATAGAAAAACTGACGATCAAAAGTGCAGAACAACAATTGAATGATTTATTGCAGCGTTAGAACGTTACAAAGTGAGGACGTCAATAAGGTGTTGGTCCACCCCTGGCCTGGATGCAAGCTGTCACTGGACGTGGCATGGACTGATAAGGTTCCCGGATGGTATCCTGCGGAATTTCGTGCCAAATGGTCTCCAACTGTTGGGCTAAATCGGCGACATTCCGGGATGTTCACAATCGCTTTCCCATGACGTCCCAAATGTGCTCTATGGGAGAGAGATCAGACGACCGAGCAGGCCAAGGGAGGATAGGGCAAACTTAAAGACAGTCCATAGCAACACGTGTCGAGTGCGGCCGGGCATTATCCTGTTGGAAAGTGAGGCCTAGATGTCGCTGAAGGAACGGTAACACAACCGTCCGTAGAATGCCATCAACATACTGATATGCTGTCAGTGTGCAAGGAATGACTACCAGAGGGGTCCGGCTATCAAAGTAGATGGCACCCCAGACCATCACCCCTGTTGTGGGACTGTGGGGCGTGCGCTAGTCAAGGCAGGATCCCCACGCTGGCCTGGACGTCTCCAAACACGTCTGCGGTTTTCGTCAGGGCACCGTTGGAAACGTAACTCGTCATTAAAGACTATACGTCCCTAGTCAGCGCAGTTCCATGTTGCTCGAGCGTGGCACAACTGTAATCTGACTTGACGGTGAACAGGCGTGAGTGGTAAGCGGCGTAACAGGTGGCGAGAGCGCAAATTCCTGTCGCTCAGGCGTCTGTTGATGGTCATGGTGGACACGTGTGAGAGGGTCACACGCTAGATCGTTGATAACGACGACTTCGGTGCTGTGACAGCTGTTCTGACAATCGCTCTTTCTGCCCGTGCTGTTGTGGCTCCCGGTCATCCACTGCCGTCCTGACGCTGATGCCTGCCGTTGCTGACCCACGCTTGCCAGCGTCGTCTGATCGCCACATCACTTCGCTCAAAATGTCCAGCGACAGCTCGATTCGACCAACCAGCTTCTGTCAATCCGAACGCACGACCTCTTTCAAACTCTGACATCTGCTCGTAATGAGCACGAATTCTTCGGCGTGGCATTCTTACAGCCGACGTTCAGATATAGCAGTCAAATGCAACAGCTACTTTGAGCATACGCTTCAGAATCGCGCCTTATATACACCTGATGCATGCGCAGTTCGGATGCGCGGGAGCTCCCGCTATTCATTCATTGGACACGAAGCTTTATCAGTTGCATGTTCGGTCCGAATGTCTTTGCATACGTAATTTCCTTACAATCGGACAACGCCTTCCCGGTGCGTCGTTTTTTCTTGTTGTTATACAGTGAATTTCTACGAACGATGTATGCACCAGAAATAACTTATGTATGAGGGGTGATCAGAAACTAAGGTTGCAAAGCCTGCAGTGAAACGTGTACATTCTATTTCATACAACCAATACAGCCAAAGAATAGTAGACGCATTACGTTATATTTCGACATAGTCTCCATATCGGTTTAGGCATTTGTCGCTTCGTGGGATGAGTTTGAATAGTCCCTCATGGAGAAAATCCTGTCTTTGCGTGTTCAGCCACGTTGTCGCGAAGTGTTTCACCTCCTCGTCCGAAGCGATTTGTTGACCTCGTTCAAATAAGGAAACAGGTGCAAGTCACTTGGAGGGAGGTCCGGGCTGCAGGGAGGGTCGTCAATGATGTCTCAGCGAGACTGCTTCAAGAGTGTGGTGGTATTTTGGGCTGTATGAGTCGCGCGTTATCATGAAGGAAGATGATGCCCTCGATGAGAAGTCCTGGCCGCGGTTACATCTTACGCCTATAGAAATCGAATAATAACTGGGCGGATCCCTTCGCGAGACCAGTTTTCCAAACGAGTCGCCATTAGTTGTTTACCTACAACTAGCGCTGTAGCAAAGTACTGTACACACGAAAATATGTTTTAGACGCCAACTTAACGGGTCCACTTGAACAAATCAGATAATCCAAACGTGAGTTTACACTCTTGATGTTTATGTCCATGTGTTCATGATCAGCACACATTCCGAGTGGCACAGTACATCTATCCGGATCGCTGCCTCCCCATAAGAGTAAAATAAGGTTCCTTATCTTAGCATACCCCAGTAGAGCGCACCGGAAAATAAGCCCTAGACATTATTTACCTCTTTTCAGTGAGGCAACCTAACAGGAATGGTCTTCACGTTTAATTGTATTCACATTGTTACATTGTTTCTGGAAGAATTGTCCATGTAGGCCTAATCATTTGTCGTTAGCGGTAGAACATGGTAACGTTGTCGTGTTAAACAAAGCATTGAAGACTTACCTTGCAGTTGTCACACATTGTCAACAACACTAACTGATCACCGTTACCTACGAAATATGGATTGTGGGAGCTAAGAAAAGAACGCCACTACCTGCGTGGTACCTTCTTAATGATAACGCCAAAGGGAGTGTCGATTCAAACCTATGGTAAGGACTTTTACTGGGACAAATTGGCCCCCAACACGATCACCGCCACTAAGAGCCCAGAATTGTGGTGTTAGGAACAAGTTGGCAAGAGAGGACTTGCTACGGAACCTGCAAGAATGTTCGAAGTTTCTCTTAACTGACAGGTGCAGAAATCGTCTGACACCTCAAAATCGTCAGCGAAAAGTTTGAAGTAAGCCTGGCACCAATGCAACATTCGGAGATTAAGTGCTGTGGAAAGTCACCCAAAAGGATTTCATGTGAAGTATTTATAGGGCGATACAATGTCCAGTTGGCTGTCTTTACTATTTCTGTACAGCTTGTTGTGTTTTTATGTTTCATAACGTCTGTATGCTAATCCATTTCTACAAGGAAAAGACTGTAGGCCTCAAGCTTGCATCAATATCCATGTGGTGCAAAATCATTTCCTAAAAGGGCATTAAGACATTAGATCCATGTACTTGAATATGTGTAGAGGAAGTCTGATATTTACTATTCTGTACAATTAATCTGAACTCTAATGATGTTGTTCTCGGACTGGTAAGATCTCGGGTTTTAAAATTAAATAACAATATAATTATATATCTCTAGCATGTGTGGAAGATCTCGAAACATAATTCTGACGGTGGATGGTGCCAGAACGATGAATTGAAGTCTGGATCTCCCAGTCTGAGACTGTTGAAACCTCAGCAATGAGTTTGACTTAACGTAGTAATTAACGAAGCAAACTAACAACTCAATATGCGGGGTGAGAGCGTTATGAGTTCTTCTAAGCAAATTGAAATTCATTGAGGAATTTGAGGAACTGCAGGGACTCAAAGCATTCGACAAGTATACCAGGTGAGCAGTCAATTCTCTTCAATGTTAAGCATTTTCTTGTCCTATCAATCACAGTAATGTATTCCGATGACACTCGTAAATAAACCACACTGGAGCATTCAACTTCCTAGAAAGTACAATTTTAAAAAATCTACGCTTTAAATGAAACGATGTAGACAAATGGTTTAAAGAGGTCAGAAAAAATCAAAGCTTTTGTTATGAATAGAACATTTATTTCATCAGTGTATTGCGTATGTGAGGATAAAACCTAGATCTACTATAGAAAATTCTCATAAAATCTCCTTCAATAAGCAAGCATGATACATCACGTACAATTAGTGGACTAAGAGCCCCAGTCAGCAGTTACGTGTCAAGGCAAAAACAGCTATCATCGCAAAGCTTTATTACTCTCTCCACAATCCTGCTCACTGAGAATCACAAATACACCACAATACTACATGAGGCTAATGAAGGTGATTTCCTCAGCTTCGAAATTATACAACATCGTAGCTAACATGAGTCGATCCATAGATTAGTGCTAGTTGAATCTGTTGTCAGGTGGGGGAGTACGCATTTGAACTCTTGTGACGAAAGTCCTTTATTCGATTCTCGGCTAAGCTTAAACATGAATTACGATCTGAGGAACAGGACGAGGTGTACTCAGACTCGTAAACATGTAAGATAGGTAGATTCGACTCCCACCTAAGGCATTGAAGAACATGTATTCCGTTGTTTTCCTCTACTACACAAGGCAAATACCGGGATGGTACTGTACCCGTATTATCGTGGACAGAAATTTTTGAATTCGATGAAACATCTGGATCGTAGAATCTGGAAACACACGGCTAGAAAAAACCCAAAATCCTGCCAACAAGTCCTACAAGAAATGGGAATACACACAGCAACAAGAATGCATTAAGAAAAGACCAATGGAAAAACAGTTAAACCGCTCAATCAGAGAACTCGAGAATCAAAAAGAAAAATCTCGAAGTTGAAGATCTACATTGGGAAAACATCAAACACTGGCCTTCCTAACACATCCTTTCATTAATAAAATCACCACGTCAGAATATACTTGACATAAATCACTGGTTTATTAATCGATGACAATACAAATCAAAATCAAAACTTAAATTAGAAAATGTCGAATACCTCAAATATCAGAATATTCCTGACGCCCACTTGCACAAAATTACCTAGTATTATACAAATCACCCTATTTATACATATTCGCATGATGTATCATAAATCATGGCTTAGAAACTCACAAAATATCGATTCAAAAGTAATATACAACTATATACACCCTTAATCATATCTTAATTTATCGAAGATTCACGTCTTCCCATTGTACTCGATTTCAATCATGTCATATCATGACTAATGTGACGAGCAATGCAGCTAAGCAAATGTAAATTACCCCTTCGTGGTTAATAATAATAATAATAATAAAGAGTATCATTCTTATCTTCGCTCATGATTCAATTAGAATTCAATATGATCGATTTCCCAATAATAAATTCATTCACTTCAGATTATAACTTTCAACACACTTTTGTGGTATAAAAATATTCCTACATAATTCATTTTTCAATAATATACCTGCTCACTCACGATAATAATTCTTATTCCATAATTAATTAATAAACTTTCAGTATATTGGTAATATAGTTCAATAAATTCCTCAGTAACATCCTCATTCCTACTATACTAAATACGAGTTCAAAAAACTCCACCACTTCTCATATCATTCGACAATGTTGTATTACCACTCTAATATTCAATTCAAACACAAATTACTTCACCTTGATACGTTAAATAATTAATATAATTACGTTGTAAATTCTTATACCATTCAAACATCAATTCTGTACTTCGAATTATAATTACATGTTCATGATCATATTTTGTTGAATACAAGTCGCTATACTCCTCTATAACATTCTCAATTATATTGTAATAAATATATATTATTTAGAAAATTGACGATCAGAAACTATGAGTATTGATAAGATTCAAACTATTCAAACTTTCAACTCGAAATATAACAGACTTCAATAGAATTCGATCAATCCTACACCATGGTGATTATGTCAAATATTAATCGAATTAAATAAAACCCATTAAAATAGAGCGGTTCAAGAAATGACTGGCAATTATCATTCGAAAAGCTTGAAGACATCCCAAAAAGAGAATAGTAAAAATAATAGTTCAAAAGTCAAATTCTCATCAAGTTCAAATCTAAATTCTAATCGACGTAATATTTCGTATATAATAAATTCTTCAAGTTCATCGTAGCTTGTATTATACAAATATTCAAAATTATTCATACATATTTCACGTAGAATGTTCATCCTGTTCAATTCAAAAATAAGTTTTTCTTATATACGCAAATCTTCTTCCTATCGCAATTCTTCTTAAGATTAAAAATCTTCATATCGTATTACCAAAGTTAAATAGTCGAAATCCTGAAAAACGTTAAATTCAAAAATACCAAAATTACCAAAAGAAAAGCAAAAGATGAATTGGTATTGGAATCAGAATCTTAGTAGAACAAGTAGCTAAATATGAAAGAACATCATATCTAAAGCTACCGTCCACTTAAACATATAAGAAAATATGGTGAAAAGGTTACTCCAAAGATACCTCTAAATCTACTTTCTACATAATGAAAGCCTTCCCAGATACCGTAAGATGGCTTCTTGAAGAACGTGCATATTGCAATACGCACAACCATACCAGCTCCAAACGACTCCTTGGTTCCAAAATACTGTCGACCCTCCTGGCATCGAACTGGGAAACACGAACTCCTTCTCCCCACTCGTCCTTCCTTGGATAATCAACAGCATCTCTGATGGACAACCCTGGATCTCGTTCGTAGTGATTGTAGACTGCTGCTCTCTTCTCTTAAGATCATTCAATGTGTAACAGCATTTCATCTGAGAGTGATATCAATAGACTTGCCTTCGCTTCCTTCATGGTATTGGAATGTATAATTCTCATACATGTTCTCGTAGCTAGTTACTCATGATATTCCTCTTCACTCTGTATGTCATATTTCTTTGATGATTTAGCAATTCATAACGGCAGATTTATGAAACTGTATGGTTATTCCTCCTGACTTCAGTCTCAATAACAGGTTGCTCACATGTAGAATAATGTCTGCATCAAGTACAGTTAACGATGTTCCACTGTAGATATACTGTAAGTAGTTGCAATTCTAATAATTGTAGAACGTAGAACACCTCTCCTGTATACGATGCATTCGTAATCTTTCAAACACTAAGTTTTTTCACGTAGTTAGTTAGTTAGTTATTGTTGTTTTAAGGGGAGGAACTACGAGGTCATCTGCCTCTTTCTTTCACGTAACTTTGACATGCGTAGATATCGTACAACGCTGAACGCACCTCAAGTATTATATAGACAGTAGCACCTTCCAAATGTACTTAACTCAATGAATACGAGAATCAATCTGCTGCCTCTCTTCGGGTCACAAACCTGCAACACTCTCTGATTACCCCCTCTCCTCAGGTGATATATCGATGTAAATCGAAGTTGAACATTAAACTGCATTCCATGCAACTCACAGCCTTCTATGGAGTAAAATCTCAATAGAAATAGCTTCATATGAAAGCGTATTCATTTTCAGTACAATTCAATATAGTTTCTCCCCTCTGTATTCTCGGTAATTTATATTAGATCGCCTTCTGCGTGTATATTTCGATAAAACTCGCATACTGATGTCTATGGAATGTTAACCTTGCTTGACATCTGCCAGCGCATGACGCGTTCGTGACATTGGCTCGGACATATGGATGTCTTGCGGGATAGTTTCAACTCTCCTTAAAACAGCTGGGTTTAGATTTACGTAACAATCTCACGTCAATAAAACATCGCGACTCTGCGTAAATATAACCACTCCAAATCGCTATGATTTCATCAAGAAAATACTGGCACAGTACCTAACATTACCTCGTTCCCTCTAACGGCTATTCTACCATCAGGTGGACTGTGTTCGAATCCCGTTCATCAAATGTGGGATTTTCGATGTGAAGTATCACATCCGATGGTTTGGATTCCACGTTATAAGAAGGTAGTTTGTGGTATTAATGCATTTAAGGGGCTTGGTGCATCTTGGTCATCAGTCCCATGTAGTTAGGTGTGAGCGGAACATGTGTGTAACACAGCACTTTCCCTGAGGGAGTGTGGAAAACCCGGGGATAAACCACACTCAGGATTGCCACTGTTAGTGCCAGGATTCAAACGTCGAATCTCCAGACTAGCTGCAGAGGCCCTCGTCGCTAAGGTGAACGATTTAACAAGCACGGCTACGCTGAGGGACGTTAAAAGAAGGCCCCTAGGCTGATGAATGTGAGAGTAACGGTCATGTACATTAATCTTTGGTAATTCTTTTTTATTCATACACCATGTTATTTTTGAATGTTGTTTTAATATATGGTCAGAGCGTCATGCTTGCATTATGTAGAATGCAATGTACCAATTATTCATTACCGAAAAAAGAAAACTTTTCAAACTCAATACGTATTACAATATGAAACTAAAACTATTCTTGCGGTACCAAAATAGTACATTATGCAACGAGCCTATAATGGCAATAATTAAGACACGAGTATGCTTATAAAACGAGCGTATGCGAGTTTTATAATTTCCATACGAGTGTCTTAATTACCATTATAGGCGAGTTGCATACGACTGTTTATGTTCGACAATAATTATTATAACTATTTTATGTTCGAACATAAATATTCATAAATATCTGTCAAGATTTCGCCAGTTTCATGTACTGAACAGAGCGCATGGGACGCAGAGAATACCTTGTATTTTACCAATGCCTCCTCGATTATCCCACTATGACACTAGGCCACGCAGTGAAATTTAAATTAGAAGGCCTTAGAACACAGCGCAGGTGCGATGCTATCCTTACCTAATTGGTCACACAATTGTTTCTTGAGCTCTGATTGGTGGGAGAAACTGTCCCATAATGAAAACTTGTACTATAATGAGCCTCATTATAGAACAGTTTTCTGACATATAATATTTACATTTCGACATCGTCGAACATAAACGTTAGTTTTCATACACACCAGAAATGAGACTTTCTACAGTGCACAAACACAATTAATACTTAGTATGCCAACCTTTTGAATTTCTAATGGCCTGAAGCGTCCTTAGCATGGATTTAACAAACTTGTTCGTGAAGTCTGGTGCAATTTCAGATCAACATTTTCGCAAATTTTCTTCTAGTTGCGTTTTGAAGGAACACTTTAATTTTCGGATTTTCTTTTACAAATGAGCCCATACATTTTCAATGGGGTTAACGTCCGGAGATAGCGGTGGCGTGGGAAATACTATTCGGGCGTTGTACAACAGCCACTCTCGCTTTATTCTCGTTGTATGCTTTGAGGCGTGTTCATGTTGAAATAAATAGGTGTTGTGTATGCCTAATTTCACAACACTCCTAGACAAATTAACCTGGAGCAAATTGATGCAGCCCTGAGCATTTACGACCAGTTCACCAACTTCTGCAGCACTCATGCAGCCCTATACCATGACGTGGCCTCCTCCATGCTTCACTTTTGGTAGTACGTTTTTGCTTTCCAGTTCTGTATTTGGTCTTCTCCAAACGAATTGTCGACCATCAGATCCAAACATGTTAAATTTACTTTCGTCCGAAAATGAAATAGACTTCCCGAAATGTGGTCCCATGTTTATAATTCCTTAGCAAATGCCAACCTCTCCCCTCGGTTTATCTCACTTATAAAAGGCTTCTTTCGCGCTGCTCTGCCATAAATGCCTGTTTCAAGGAGCCGATTCTGGATAGATCTCCCCGTAACATGAAGCAAGCTGTTTCCCTAGTTTAGCTGCACTAATTCTAGGGTTCTCTAAGGCTTCATGAACCAGTTGGCGAGATTCACGTTGTGAAATTACCCTTGGTCCTTCCTGTCGCTTTGCATTATCGGTCGATCCTGTCTTGAACTTTTTAATAATATACTGGACAGTCGCATGAGTTCCTTTCACCAGCTTCCCAATCTTCCGATAGCTGAATCTTTGTTTGAATAATGAAACTATGTGGTCTTTGCAGATGGCACTCAACTCTTGTGATTTCGACCCATTTGGTACCACTGTCAGACGTAGTCTCATCTAAGAACACTACGGTGAGTTAACCTTCACTTGTTGTCACGCCCTAAGACAGGGGAAGGTTATGTATGAGTCCAATGGATACGAACATTGGACGCGTATCAATTCTTTCTTTTCCCACGAATATGCCTTTTGTTCCGTTATTTACTAATGTGTTCACGTTACTAGAATATGTTTGTGTGTAACATACTGCCATAAGGTCCTTATACAATCCTATGAAATACCATAATGCTGCAAGACAAATTATAGACACCAACAGGGTAAAATATAGTGAATGAACACTTTTTACCCACTGTATAACTACAAATTTCCTTCCTACTTTGCCTCGATTTCCAACCCTTAGTGCTAATTACAAGTTCGGAACTCACATCACCGAGTACAAAGCAGATTCTACACTTGAACCAAAACACGAGGCTGATCATCGTGATGTTACAATATATTGAAATATAACAACTAAACCAAGATACAGTGCCATTGGATATGAACTCATGAACATTTGATTTTGTAGCTCAGCTTGTAAACTCATCACAAACTTAAGCATATTTGCATTTTACTCACAAAAATCTAATATTAATGTTTCATATATTGTGGAGAGTAGGTACGTTAAGAAACAGACCCCGAAATCTACTGCCGTCGTGTAGGAAAGTGTTTGTCACAATATAGGCTTAGCGGTTTGGTAGTGAGCAATCCCGTCAAATTGGAAGAGTGCCTCAGGGTTTGTGGAGGACCAACACGTCATTGACAGAGGTGACTGCTGTAAATACTCAAAACTTTCTTTACTTTATGTTATAACTTACGAGGTTCCTTAATTTGTTTGGTTTAGTCACGTGCGGAGTGTTTCTTTTCATACATGTTTCCAAAGTTACGGAGAAGTGTACGTTTTCGATGTACCGGTACTTAGTAACTTGGGTTTTATAATAATTTGTATGATATGGGTTCCACCTTAACACAATAGAATCGGGTTAATGCTTGGCATTGTATAATTATACTATACATTATTTGATCAGAATTACCCGGACGCTCACATGCATTTGAAGGTGTAAAGTTTGGGCTGGTCTCCTCTAATAGTCATGGGCGTCAATAAGGTGTTGGCTCACAGTTTGCCTGATGACAGTCTCGACTCGAGCAGGCATGCATTCAATCACGTGGCGGAAGGATCCCCAGGAAGTGGTGGCCCATTCTTCACGGAGCGCCGAACGGAGGAGAGATGGAGATGTGGATCATTGCGTCCTGGTATGAATTCGGCGTTCCGAAACATCCCTGAGATGTTATATGGGATTCAAATGAGGACTCCACTATGTTCTTTACAACCCTCCCCCAAAATACATGCATTATGGACGGGTGTTGAAATTCACAACGGCAATTTCGCGAAATTGTCCTTAAATGCAGGGAGCATGGATGAGATTAATATGGTAATGAAAGATTGCGCGTGACATTACCGTGTAAGAAATTCTCAGAACCCCAAACTTTCTCTTTGGGTTCTTACAGTCCAGTGGATAGCGTTCACCATTTACTCACCAAACGCGCACCGCACTATCAAATCACCACATTGTATACCGCGACCAATCACTCCACACTACGGCGATCCACTCTTCTATGGTCCAATTTCGACGCCACTGTGACTTATGGCTTGCTGCTTCGCCGCGAAAATGAAGTTTCTACGTGCCACTCCAAACAGTCATTAAGCTAGGAGTAGTGAATGAAAGGGTGCAAGATTCTTGTGCAATGGTGGCGGTCGATTATTGTCGAATGTCCCGCAAGACACTTTTCAACTTTTGACGGTCCCTGGCGGTCGTCCTGCACATTGTGTTGGGCTGTAAACTTCATTATATCATCTGAGATTGTGGAACTAGGGTATTTTAAGAGGGTGGAAACCTAGCGCACAGTTGTTTACGTATGTGACATACAATCTTCCCACCACGATGAAAGTCAGTGTGTTCCACAGAATATCTCATTGTACTGTCCAGTGCTGTATGAAGCCTGTCCATACGTTCCACGTGGTAAAGCCGGTACAGTATCGCCTAGCAGGAAAAATTCTCGTTTCATGGGGTGTCCTGATACATCTGATAAGTGATAACAAAGTGAATATATCGTATGCTGTATACAGTGCAGTATTATTTGGTAGCTTTTGGAATAGTCGAACTACTTACATAAAAACAAATAGGCGTAGACTTACATGTGATCACTCTGGATCAATGGGAATGCGTTTGTATGTGTGTCTGAGTAAATCTGTCTTCATATGTGTCCATCTACCTGTTTACCTATTGATTGGTAAACGCCTCAAATTAATTCAATATAACATATTATAAGGGAGTCTTCCATGACAAACGTACAATGTACAACACGTTCACACTAAGCACTACGCGAAACCACCATGCCTTATATATTACTCTCTATCTATTTAACTTAAAATTTCCGACTTATGCAATAAAATATAGCAATAAACGTGACATTATATCTGCCGACGATGATGATCGTGTGGCCTCCGGAGAGGCCGAGTGCAGGTCTTTCTAGTTGAAGCCCTTGGGCGACCTGCGCGTCGTAATGAGGATGAAGTGATGATGAAGACGTCACATACACCCAGTCCCCGAGCCATGGAAATTAACCCTAGGAGATTAAAATCCCTGTTGGCTCGGCCGGGAATCGAACCCGGGGCATTTCGGGCCAAAGCCTAGCGCGCTAACCATTTAGCCACGGAGCCGGACATTATATCTGCTGAAATCCCAACTATATTGATTCAATACATTCAAGATGACGACCATGCGTATTTTTTAAATCGATAAAATGTGATGTAATAAAGCCATTACCGCAAAACGTATTGCTAGGGAAGAATTTAATGTGAAACCTCAGTTACACAAGTCTCAAGGCTGACACGCAAAATGGCACACGCAACCAGATTCTTAAATATATACAGTAAAATACTAGTTTGATTAATTTTCATTTATTAGACTTAGATTTTCGAAACTTGGCAAAAATATAGAACTGTGTAGGTTCTTCACATATTTGAAGGCATACGAAAAATTCCGTAAGAGGAGTCGTGTATAAGGACCGTCAGTTGCTCAGTCACAATGCTAATATAATGGATAATGCGATGAAACATCATCCTTAATATACTGTATATTATACATTAATTCCTAATTTGCAATTTAAAAGTTGAGCGTAGATAACATCATCTGCTGTAGGTTGATGTGCACCAATTTCATATACAGTATGCAATATGGCGGAATCATTGAATGTGCACAATCATGTATATACGCTGATCCTTTCTGTATGATATCAGGACAACTGTATTACATGAGCCAATAGCAGGAATAGAAATTCGCTATAAGCCATTGAAGACCACTAGAATGTGGTTTGCACTGGTGGTAATAACACAGGTATAGATTCAGGAGCCAACCGGAAAAGAAAATTAGAAAATGTCCATATATGAATCATTGTACTATTATGCACAAAGGGAAACCAAATGTATTACTCTCAGTTAACACGTTTCAAAGTATTCCTTCAATGCTTTTACATATTTTTGAGAACGATCAGGAAGGCGTTGAATACCATCGGTTGTATGCAATTCATCTATGTATAACACCTCTTCTACGAACGCTGTTACAATATCCTGGTTTGCAAACCGCTTCCCATGCAGTGGTATCTTATCTTGTGGAATGAGCCAAAGTCTCATGAACTTATATCAGTCGATTAGAGTGGAGTTCCAAATTCTGCCCACCACCACCTCCGCAGCGAACACTTCCTGACAGAAGCGGCAGTGTGGGATTATGGCAGATGTTATACCAGGAATGATCTGTAGTATAGCAACTCTTCGATTTTACTTACTCTTCCGTGGAGCATGGTCTATAGCATACTAACTTCTGCGTGGGCTGTCAACTAGCCTCCTACGCATATACAGTATATGATATCTGCTGGTGGTATTCCGTTCTGTGCAAAACAGGGTTTCGAACGTATGTTCTAAAGTAACCACATTTGGTCTATCTCTGAAAATAAAACATAATAGCCGTGATTTACGGAATGACCTCCGTATAAAATACCAGCATATAAACCCGGTGTTGCCCGGGTTAGGATTTTGATTATGTAAAGTGACTATGTTACAAGGTAGGCTATGAAAAACATACTCTCAACACCGTACTGAAAGCATATTCCAAAGTACCCAGTAATAACCGATGATGAAACATTTGCAAAGAAGTGGCTATACTTTCACCCACTCTCCAAAATTATACCTTACTCTGAAATCATTTAGCATATATCGAGAATCATAATTATAACGCATTGCAAATTTCATGTGGTTTTTATTATTTTTGTTTTGTCGTGTGGCCTCCTGAGAGGCCGAGTGCAGGTCTTTCGAGTCGACGCCCGTGGGCGACCTGCTCGTCGGGATGAGAGATGGAAAGGATGAAGATGAATGAAACTGGGCAAGGATGTGGAAGGAATCGGCCGTGGCCTGTCAGAAGGTACTGTCCCAGCATTTGCCTGGTGTTGAAAATGGGAAACCACGGAAAACCATTTCAAGGACAGCCGACGGTGGGGCTCGAACCCACGCGTCGACCGAATCAGCAGAGAGCTTGGCACCATGACCTAACACTGCGTTTTAGCCAGCGTAGCCACGAATGTCGGTGTTTTCTATTATGCAAAATTATTTTGGACCTCCCGAAGTACCTACAGTAGATCCCCTTTCAACAACTGACCATGAAAGAGAAGCCATTTCGTAAACGAATAGCATATTGAATGACCATAATAAAGAAACATCTTTCAAAAACAAGTAGTCCAATAAAGAATTATTATAGCCATATTTCATGTATCACACTGGTCCAAATCTCTGAAAATTCTCCCCTCAACTAGCCTAAATTGCTTTTCCATGTGATGAGCCAATTTGCTCTGTACTTTACCAGCATTGTGATGAAGTATAGGGCAACAACTTTAAGCGCAACCCTCAATATCCAAACATTGTAGACTTTTTAGAAAATCGTATTTATATAGAAGGCTAAGCAGTATGTTTCACAAGCTCATAAACCAGAGCATTTATAGCAATATTTTCCAAATCGTCTCAATGATACAGGAAAAGTCTTGCATTTCTTGAAAAGTAAATAGAAATGTTTAAAAAGTGCGTTTAAACAAATAAACAAGACGATTGCCCCTACCAGAATTGCCTCGTGTCGAGCCTGCATAACAGTACAGGCGTGTCGGACACATCAACTCCTGCAAAGACAAATTGACTATCTACGTTAGCTACATGAACAAAGCATCCATTACAACAAATGAAGAAAGTAAGTCTTACATACACAGGTTACGACAGAACATAAACAGGAAACGGGCTTATTATAAACTACCTATTATTTACTGTTATGCGAGGCCAATGCACAATGACAATGATGCTGAAATGCGAGATTTATCGCACCGGTTCCCTAGTATGCATAAAGCTAATATCTTTTAAGATATCAAAATGGTTTTACTTGGTAGTAGTACTTGCTCTGTCTTCAGTCAAAACTTTTATATATTTACACCTCCAGCAGAGGAAGCATTATGTTGAAGCACTTTCTAAAATGCATAAACAAAGTACTAAGGATTTATATATCTTAATATTTAGTTTAACCAGCCGATGTGGCTGTAAACGCTTGTAGTATTTACTGTCCCACTTGGGCGACCAAATGTAGTATATTTATTTTCACCCTTCGTCGTTGTTGGCGACAAATGAAGCTTATTAATGATTTGCAGATTATTAAATGTTGATTAATTTGATTTTAAGTTGGGCGCCATGGTCGTGACTCACCGTTTATGACCAAATATTTTTTTTTTTTTGATATACCGTAGGTAGATCACACTGAGTACTTTTCTTGCCAGGCCGAAGTGAGACTCTGTCTCCAACCACGATAATATTTGTTTCAGGCAAAAGGGTTGACTCATGGCTATTTCTAACAACAGTAAGGGAAACACTAAGCATAAATTTAAAATGTCGAATTTAATATGAGAAACACACAATATCAAAATAATAATAATAATAACAATAATAATTAGATGAGATTACTGAAATTACGTTATAAAGTGGCCTATGAAGAGTATGGAGTTTGAATTTACGTTTACCTTATTTCCAATATAGCAAAATTACTTGCCAAATGATTTAAAAGAGAGATTTTGTGAGGATTGGTCAGTTCGCTCACAAATATAGGTTTTTGGAGATATTCGTTCGTCAACGTGTAGCGATAGCGAAGATTTCTGCTCGTCTGAGACATCCTTCAGATCGTCGTCGTTAGGATTTGTTACCGATGGTTTAAATAAAGTAATTGAGTTAACAGGGACGAAATGCATGTCCGCTGTTACCTTGAGAGTGATGGAGTTCTAAATTCAAGAATCACTTTAATGACTCTCGCCACAAACACAACAATTGCCGTTCGTATGACTAGACAGAATTTGCCTAACATACACTCAAGTTCGAAAACTGTAGATTTCTGAGATTCAAATTCATCCCAAGTCCACTGGACTGTTATGTCTTCTAAGCCCCATGGACCGACAAGATACAAGTCGTCCAGACTCCCAATTGAATCACCAAAGTGAGTATAAGTTCAAGTCAATGAATGATAATGGGGTAATAGAAAATTGTTCTACAGGCCTATAAATAACCTTTCCGGCTCCCTTCCAAATCTTTCAATTTTCAAGCTCCCTCCTCTTGATACACCCATCAGAGCGTGGTTTCCATGGCAACCCTCCACACTTCCAACTTCACAATCTTCTAGCCCACTGATTGGTTCTGGCCGAACACGTGATTCTCCTTTCTTAGAAATCTAGGATTGCTTTCCTCTTGAATTTAAATCGCCTGGCGTGAGGCTAAGTGACGCGAAATATCGCCTGAGTTGACCGTCCGTGAAATTAATTCTAGGAACTTCTTCGTCCGTCCCCAATTCTCTGAATAAATTGCGAGTGTCTCCCTTGTTATTGAGCCAAAACAGGGAAATATCCAGCTGCGCGCACTGACCAAAAATAAAACCCTGTCGCCAAGTGTGAAGAAATCTGTCTGAATATGAAGTAGAAATCAACTCCAGGCTTTTCACATCTCCAAGACAACGAAATAATGTATTGAAATAATGAATCTCTATGCTTTCTCTGGCTAATTAATTATAGAGAAATGAAGTAGCTAGAACATTACCATGGCACAATTAGCCTTTACCAAAATATCACGAATAATAATAATAATAACATTAAACAAAATAAAAGATAAGTTATATCCAGTAATAATTAATAATAATAGTAATAATATGTGTAAAATTAAATCTGGATCAAGTGACAATAATAATAATAATAATAATAATAATAATAATAATAATAATAATAATAATAATAAAAATAAAAATAATACTAAACACTGAATTACGTAAATGTGTGGTTTACCTATTGCCAAAGTCAAGTTAATAACGATAATAATTCCAGATATAAAGACATTGATAAAGATTTTTAAAAATGTGCGTTTTCAGGACATAACACGCTGACACGTAAGCTAATGCCTCGCTGGTATCGGGGAACGTGGGTTGGAATCGCACTTAAGCCGTTCTGAAAATGGTTCTCATTGTATCCCATTTTTACCCCCAGGCAAATGCCGGGACGGTTTCTTTCAACAGGCCGACTTCCTACCAAAATTCCTTCCCTCGCCATTCCTTGATTACACCGAAGTTAGCGGTTGCCTGGGCGATAGGCCTGTAACCATCCCCAGTTGTATTTGCTGATTGAGTGTGTTCAGCTCCCAGGCACCGTCCAGCAAGGAGGATAAGCTATTAAAAAAATTTGTTCAGTGAACTGGTTTATCAACTTTTCAAAACACGTATCAATAAAACACCAGTGAGGTATGTTCCCTTTTAGAAACTAAAATGCGTGTAATCTATAACTTACGATACCTACACTACAACATTGAGTCAGATGACCTTGACGTTACAACCCTTAGAAATCACGCCCACCACAACTACAATAAAAATTATGTACAGGGCTAGAATATATAATTTTCACTCATTAGTATGTTTAATGCTTCCTTCGAATACTGACATCTCATAACAATATCCACCGCCGTGGGGACATAGGTGTTTATCAGAAGTCTCCGGCAATGTTCGGGAGAGTAACCTTGAAAAGTAGCTGAAACTCGGTAGTCGAAAGCATAGCTTGACCCGTTTCTTACCTATATGACAAGGTTAGGTTAGGTAAATTTAGGTTATGTTAGGTGAGCTGAGGTTAAGTCTTAAAATATTCCCTCTCTTATGTGTTCAAAGTCGATTCACCCTGAACAGTCAGCCAAAACTTTAAGTATGTATTTATCATTACATAAAGAATTAAAGCAAACTTAATTAATTATGAATGGCGTTTTTGTTACTGTTCAATGTAGACACAATATATGCATTAAATGATAGACTCAACACAAAATGTTTTGATTGTTGACTTGCGTTATTGATAAATTGGTTTAATGTTAGGGGCAGTGCACACATTCCATGTCGATAATTTATATAGGCTAGAAGGATGGTGTTGCAAACTTCTGATGTGTATTTCCAAATTTCCTGCATAGTCTATTTCATAGAATTTTCCTGTAACTTAAAAGTTCATGCTGATTTTGTCTTTGTGTTTGACATTGCAACTACAATGGTTGATTAGATATTCTTTGTCAACTTTCAAATCATGTAATTCATGTCAGATATGTTGGAATTTTTGTTCATGTGTGTGAAGCTATCAAGTACCGATACCTAATTGGTTACACAACTGTTTCATAATGAAAATCTTGATCTCTGATTCATTGGAGAACTGTTTACGCTTGTCTGAACCAAGACTAACTGACTACTCACTGCTAAGGTTTAGAAATTACATTTACTCAAATCACATTCTGGTAAAAACGATCATGACTACTATAAACTGCTACCACTCTTCCACCTCTTTGCTAACACTTTTCTACCATTTGACTCTCACTTTTGCTCTTACTTTAAACTGCACATACTACAAACTATCATTTTTATTATCGAGTTAACTTTACTAGAGATTAGTTTATGCTTAACAGTTGACATGGAAGTATCAACGACTAGCTATGGTAAGCCATGTGCTTACTATAAAGGATATGCATATATTGTAAAAAGAACTAATAAAAATTGAACTGTTATTTGGTGCTGTTCGAAACAACGATCTAAAAAGTGTCGAGGAATGATTAAAACAAAAGGCCCCAACATACTTATTTCAATCGATCATCATTGTAAATCTCAAAATAATACTCATTTAAATGGACAAAATACTCTAACCAAGGTAAAAAAGCAAGACCAAGAAAAAAATAGTGTGGCTCAAGATAGTGCTTTGTTTGTTAAAGAGCATTTATTATCTCCTGAAAAAGACATGTTAGGACAGTCGTTAACGTCTAAGAAACCTCTAACACTATCAAAGACAACACAAACTATGCCAAAGGTTGTTGCATTGCAAGATGAACAAAAACGATTAGATAGTAATAGTGATGATGATTATATTGATGATAATTATATTGATGATGATAACCATGATGATGATGAAGATTATGATGATGTTGATGATGATAATGGTTTACACCCAAAAAAATCATTTGTTAAATTTGTTTACTGGAACAATCCCAATAAGCTAATCCAGCGGCTTCAGTACTTGCATACCTGTAAACAGGCTGGTCATACTAAATATGAGGAAGAACTTTTGGATATAGAAAATGAGCTTCGTGATGCTAAAATTATAGTGTAATGAATCCATGTAACCGCTTAAACTATTTCTTAACAATACATGTAATATTTTCTACCACTTTGCTACCACTTTTCTAGTTTGCTACCACTTTTCTACCACTTTGCTACCACTTTTCTACTACTTTTCTGCCACTTTGCTACCACTTTTCTAGTTTGCTACCACTTTTCTACCACTTTGCTACTACTTTTCTACTACTTTTCTGCCACTTTTCTACCACTTTTCTTTCCACTTTGCTACCACTTTGCTACCACTTTTCTACCACTATGTTACCAATTGTCTACCACTTGTCTACCACTTTGCTACCACGTTTCTATCACTTTTCTATTACTTTTAACTGTACATATTAATATAAAAGCCAACGCTAAATAATTCTATTACCAGAACAGAGATAACCTTTGTAGTGTGCAAATCATACTAACAGGTTAGTTACTACTATGGAACTTACTACAACTAACCGAGGTAAACAACGTGTACTCTATAAAGGTTACTCTTACAACTATAGATGACAAAATGTAAAAGGAATAATATTCTGGCGATGCTCAAAACAGAGGTCAACAAGATGTCGAGGCAATATGAAAAGTAGAAATGGTGTGGTTTTAAGTGTGAGTGATCATCAATGTAGTGCTCCAGACAAAACACTGATGGTGTTGGCAAAAAATCATCAGAATGCTAATAAGTTAGTACAAGAGAAAGATGTTGCTACTCAAAATAGTGCATTGTTTGTTGAGCAACGTTTAACCCCTGTTGTAAAAGTTATGTTGTATCCATCTTCCACGCCTCAAGAGTCATCAACATCACAGACTATTCAAGAGGTAGTGTTGTTGTTGTTTTAAGGGGCTGAACTACAAAGTCATCTGCCTTGTTATGCAAGTGGATCGAAAAGGACTAGATAGTAATAGACAAAAGAGAGTTGTAGTTTGTATATAACTATTGTACAAGTACTTACATTAAATAAATAAAAATAGTGTATGGGTATTGTCTGTTTTTCTTAATTGCTATCCCTATGTCCCACTATTAATGCAATTGTTAACCATCAACAGTCTCTGACTATGTTCGCAAAGAGAGTGACCTTAAACAATACACTCTATCTATGGTTTGTGTACCGAGTACACAATAATACAGTGTGGTCAAGCCATGTTGAGGTAATAGTTATATCAGGTAAGGGATTCGAACCCTTGCTTTCTTGTACAGAAAATTTGAACTTAAGTCAAACACCATAACCACTCGGTCAACCTGACAGTTACTAATTTAATTATTTTTGTGGACTTGAGTGTTTATAAAACTTTTTCCAGTATACATTGACTAAACCACTTGTTTGTTTTGAAATATAGATTTTGTTTTGTTTGACCATAACATTGCAGTTATGAGTCTTGTGAACTGGGTGCTTAATATAGGGTTAAAGGCATTTTAAAATAATTTTAGAAAAGCTCTTAGGTATCGTGTCATGGATTTTAGTAATGCATTACTGTTCGTTGACTAACATTTACCGTTACACAACATTATTTTGGTGAGCTCTACATGTTGTTGTTTGAGTCGTCAGTCTTTTGACTGGTTTGATGCAGATCTCCATGCCTCCCTGCCCTGAGCGAAACGTCTCATCTCTATATAACTACCACACCCTACATTCAAGGCTATCTGTTTAACATATTATAACCTTGGATCCCCCCTACAAGCTCTTGGGTTCAATTCCTAGATTTAACACAAACTTTTAAAAGTGGTATGACAACTAAAACTAGTCTACTCAGTCTCGAGTGGTCCTAATAAGTAGAGAGGGTTTGATTCACACCTCAACCATAGAGCACCATGTTCTTTTTTTTTAAATAATGATAGCCATTTGTTCAATTTCACATTTCACACATTGCAATTTGTCAATTTTCCATTTGCATTTTTTAAAATGACAGTTTGATGTTTTTCAATTTCATGATATGGAAACATGGATTTTTCCATTTTCATATTTACACATTTGTCAATTTCCCATTTGTATATATTTTCTTAAATGTCCGTTTAAGGTTTTTAAATTTTGTCTATATGGAAACATGGATTTTCCATTTTGCTGTTTACAAATTTTTTATATATTTATTTGGTGTGTATGTTGAAAAACGATATTTCCAAAACAAGATTTTTTATTTTTCATTTTATGATTTTGTAAATGATCTTAATGTGAGTGCTTGACCATGGCAATAATACAGTCTATCTATGTGTTAGCGGAACCATAGAGGCTTATTACTACTGCAAGTAAGAATGTTTTACAAAAAACGACTATCTACCACTGCATTTGAAAAACAAAACGATTGAAAAAAATCTATTTTCCATTCATATATAAGTGCTAATTATCCCTCTCCCCACCCTACCTCACCGTATTTTCTCTGGTCAAACAACCAATGCTACCCACACACACACAAGCTTTCTATATATCTCTCTATATATATATGTTTTCTCTTGTCCACGAGATAAAAATTAGGGTTGCTGGATTGTATCCTGCACTGTTTATGCGACATACCTTTGCCAGTTCATAAAACCGTTAGGTATTTCTCTACACATAGCGATTTTAACACTGCTCTACCTACGCCTTTTGCTTGTTTGGCTTTCTTACAGTCTAGTATGTGATAGGAAGCATTAACTGTATGTCAAACCCAGTCCACGTTTGTATTTGTAATCTAAGTAATAATTTGAAAAGAGACAAGTGTAATCAGTTTTAAACATTATCTCTGCTTTTATTTGTTTGTTTATGACATGCATATTAACCTAAAATCAAACCCTAGTCTACCTTAGTGAAAGGCTAACAGTTTAACCACTGCGTCACCATATCCTTTTTTCTTAGTTTGATTCGTTCTAGGCCTTAGAGCTAGAAATCGAGTTAAGATCTCCAGTGAAAGAGGCACATGTGCTCACCACTATAGCACGTAATGTTTAGCTGGAAACATTAGACAACCGAAAATGATTGTATTTCTGTTAGCCAAGCATTTCTGTCATTTACCTACTGTGTGAGCTCTGCCAGCAAGACAGTTTAGTTTAGAACAAGTGTGTGTGAGTGTGTGTGTATAGATTATTAGCCTCAGGTATTTAAAGCTTGTTGTGTGTAGCGACCATCTTGTCCCAGTAACCACTGAGCAAGTTTTAACAGTCAACCCATAAAAACTGCATAGGATAGTTGTGTGTGGTTCATGTACTTGTGTGTGTGCATTAGCATCATGCACTAGCTTTACCTTACCCTCTATAGGTAGAGCGTTATCCCTTTCCTTTCTGACATTACCAATGACCACATTCACCCACGAGTTTTACACTTAAATCATTGGCTTGTTTTTGATTAAGTTTGGTTCGGTTTGGTTGGGTTTGATTCAGCTTGGTTCAGTTTAGTTCAATGTAGTCACCATTTTGGATTTTAGCTATCCTCTTTAACCAATCAATTAAAGATTGTCTACTCTTATTTCTTGAATCGATAAATCAGATTTTGTATACACCATTTGTCATTTATTATCCCATACCTACAACCTATACTCTCTCTGTACTGCAGTTTGATCTGAAAACAAGTTCCAACGGTGAAAGATTTGTCAGTCACCATACATGTAGCCTACAATAATTCTTTCACTACCTAGCTATGTTTCATCACTCACTGTAAACATTTCACATGTCCATATCCGATTATAAGTTTATAAAATCTCAGGTCGATGACCTTGATGTATTGGGTATTTTTGGGTAAATTCATTAGCCATGGGAAAGGGTTGACCATTCTAAGTCCTATGACACCTCACATGTTGATATCCGATTATTAGTTTATAAAATCTCAGGTCAATGACCTTGCTGTTTTGAATTTTTGAGGTAAATTCATTGGTCATGGGAAAGGGTTAACCATTCGTAGTCCTATGACACCTCACTTGACCCTCTCTACTGATAAGTTTATAAAATCTTAGGTCAATGGCCTTGCTGTTTTGGGTATTTGGGGTAAATTCGTTGGTCATGGAAAAGGGTTGGCCATCCTGAGTCTTGTGACACCTCACTTGTCCCTCTCTGATTATTAGTTGATAAAATCTTAGGTTAATGACCTTGCTGTTTTTTGGGGTAAATTCATTGGTC
Organism: Meconema thalassinum; assembly: GCA_946902985.2. NCBI lineage: Eukaryota > Metazoa > Arthropoda > Insecta > Orthoptera > Tettigoniidae > Meconema > Meconema thalassinum. The sequence continues at coordinate 296,322,175 of OX336389.2, forward strand.
ATGGAGAGGGGTTGGCAATTTTAAGTCCTATGCCACCTCACTTGACCCTCTGTGATTATTAGTTAGCGAGATATTAACGAAAGTGCAGTTAGGTCCTTTTGACAAAAAATGAATAATACATTCAAAAACAGGGCGTCACCCCAAGTCCAACGACCCCTCATACAAGTCCCTAGCTTTCTTAGTTCATAAGATATTAAAAAGCCGATGACTTATTAGTTTTTGGATCTTTGGTTAATTTGTAAAAAAAAACGTATCTATAAATCATTATTCAAAAAGCCCGCCCTCTTACAAAAGCCCCAATTGCGCATTCGTAAAACAAAAAACAAAAATGATAAATCATAGCGGCATTCAGTTGTATGTATGCACTTTATGTGGAACGAGTTTAATTTCATATTGGCATACAAACTCCCACATGTTGCACATGGAAAGCGACTTTTACCTAAAAATTATTATTTCACCCCCTAGTAGGGGTAGATTTTATTTTTGAGTGGAAATAAGTTATCCATAGGAAAGGGGTTGTCTGCCGGAGTAATTCGACTACTTGTACATGTCTCTAGCCTTATTCCCACCACTGTCAAAACAGGTTGTGACTTGTTAGCTCTTATCGTGCACGTGCACATGTGTACACTTTTGTGTTAGGTCATATTACACATAAACTTGCATTTTCTCACGTATGAACCAAAACAGGATGTGACTTGTTTCACAAGGAGGACGGTAATAAGGTCATCTCACACGTGTTCACATGTATTTCGTCACTTTCCTTTCATATCGTTATCACATTATAGTAGTAGGGGTTGGTGAACAACGTCAGTTCAACACACGCAAATGTAGTTAGGCCCTTTGACATAATTAAAATAAATTCATGAGCCAGTCCGTAGGAACCAGGCCAAAGGGACCCGTCCAAAGGGATCAGTCCAAAGGGACAAGGACTCGTCCACAGGGACCTGTCAACAAGGACCTGTCCACAAGGACCCGTCCACAAGGACTCGTCCACAAGGACCTGTCATCAATGACCTGTCAACAATGACCTGTCAACAATAACCCATCCACAGGGATCCACTCCCCCCACCCTCTTACAAAAGCCCTGAGTGGGCATGCGTAAAAACAAAAACAAGCATGTTAATTCATACTGGCTAGCGACCGAACACATGCACATTATGTAGAACAACGTTTAAATCCATATCGGCATTCAAACTCTCACATGTTGCAATTGGAAAGAGAGATTCTCTAAAAAATTACAATTTCACCCCCTAGTAGGGTAGATTTTACTTTTGGGGTTGAAATATGTTGTCCATTGGAAAGGGGGTGTCCGCCCGAGTTCAATGACACCTCATTCGTCAAAATCCGACCACGGGTTCGGGAGTTATCGGGCTGCCGCCATCTTGTGTGGAGGGTGTGGAGGAGGAGGCATCTGAACTCTCACAAACACACTACTACCACACCCAGAATGGCCGCTGTCGGCTCTGTGATTCTAACCTTCTATTACCGAAATGCTGCAACTCCTCAATGAAATTGTTTCAGTGTGTATGCTGTCACAGGCCAATAGCCTAGTCGTGTTGAAACACCGGATCCCATCAGAACTCCGCAGTTAAGCAACATTGGGCGCAGTCGGAACTTGGATGGTATGCCGGTTCTGGGCACTGCGCGCTGTTGGCCAACATACGGAGGAGTGGAAAGGCCCTGGCCACCCTACCGCAAGTAAACTCCGGCTGGGGGTAGCCTCTTCGAAGGCTTGGACCTGCCTTTGGACAGAATACCAATTAAATTTATAATATGCTGTCACAGTAGTAGTAGTCAGTCTCATAGCAATGATGTTTACCGATAATTAATTCCTCTGGAACCCCTCTCCATGGCAGTAAACCATTACACTTGGGAAAAAAAGCCTTAAGTAATAAGAATGGCGTGTGAGCTCAGACTGCAAAAGTTCGATCGAATAGACGCCCGTGGGCGAACCTTACGTCATGGTGAGCACGAGGTGCTGCTGCTGATAATGAAGATGATGAAAACGTTAAATACATAGTTCCGGATCCTAAGGAATTAGCCATCTGTGCCGAAGAATCATTAAAAATCTTATATACCAATTTCAACGTGGCCTCGACTGTTAAATGTAACGATATTTTCATACCGATAATACACGTCAATCTTTCGAATGTGAGACTATAATCCCAGTGGAAATCTCTTCTACTGGCTCGAAACAATGTCCACCTCATTTCACGATGTACTCCCGCAGATTCTGATGCCATGATTACCGGTGGCGGTATGGAATGCAAAATGTACCCATTTACGTATGTAGAATTATCAATCGACCACGCGTCGTAGCCATGCGTGATAAATCACTCACCACGACCGCAATGCGAAGCTGGAGCAAGTTCGGACATCTGGGACTCTAATCCCGACACCGACAGGAGTCTGGTTTTCCCCGGGTTTTTCCACACTCCTTCTGGGAAAATGCAACGACTCTGATATCAGCTATCTTGAGTGTAATTTTCCCTTGATCTTTTCTCACACTCCCTGCAGACAAATGCCGGAATAGTACCTCCTTTCAAAACCCGGAGCACTCTCCCCATCCCCGACCCTAATAATTACAGCTACACGCACTACTACAGTCACAGGTTATCAGACAAATTTTACACACACTCAAGTACGCGGAGCTGATAGAAAAATATATCCCAACCCCCTCCAACGAATTAAGAATTAATAAGAAATATCACTCTCATGCGAGAGCCTAGAAACTAAATAAGAGGAATGTCAGGGACATCTTTAAATTACATTTAATTTTAACTCTTTGGTTTGTTTATTCTCGTGCAGAAGGATTATGTGTACAGTAAGTGTTAAATGATAGGCAGGAGAAAATTATAAAGCTTAAGTCCAAGTTTTGTACAAAGAGGAAGAGTCTGAAATTATCTTTATCGAAATAAATTCATTTATGTATTGCTTTCACATAATTTATTTGACGTTTCGTTAAAAAGTTTGAAAGAGTCCAGAACCTCAATTCCCCATACATATCGTGCGTATGTAGCCTATGCATGTCATCGTTTAAGATACAATGGTGTGTTACTGCCATCGGTGCATTATCCGGTCTTTATCCTATAAGGATAATCTTTGAATAGTAATACTGATTTTCACTATTACGCTGATATATTCCTTAATGGAACACTATTGAGAGATACTGATACTGATACTGTTGTGATACTGCTGTTACCCGCGGCTTCGGCCGCAATAACATTTGGAATCCCGTCATAACATTAGTTAAATAGATAGATAAGCATGGGTCCTAGTGGAAAAAAATTCTAGGTGGAATTATATGTACTAATTTTAAACTAATTGTAAGTCAATACGGAACAATAACAACAAAAAACAATTATGGTCTTTTTAAAATGTATCTATTTCCAAGAATTGGCCTGGAAGGAGTGTGAATAATCATGTGGAATAACCACACCCAGGATGGCCACTGTCGGCTCTGTGATTCGAACCTTCTATCACCGAAATGCTGCAACTCCTCAATGAAATTGTTTCAGTGTATATGCTGTCACAGGCAAATGGCCTAGCCGTGTTGAAACACCGGATCCCATGAGAACTCCGCAGTTAAGCAACATTGGGCGCAGTCGGAACTTGGATGGTATGCCGGTTTTAGGCACAGCGCGCTGTTGCCCAACATACGGAGGAGCGGAAAGGCCCTGGCCACCCTACCGCAAGTAAACTCCGACTGTATCAGTTGTTAAAAGACGATATTAGGCCAGTCGTATGGAATCTAAGGAATTTAAATTGTTGTTTGTTCTTAATATATTTTACGGGCTTAGGTCATGTTGGTTATCAATCCCGTATACTTGTGTATGTGTGCAATGTGTCTGATAAACTGTGTTATTGTGGTGGCAGTAGTAGTGGATGTAACTATAGTTATAGGTTTAGAAATGGGGTAGGTGCTCAGGACTTGAAATAAGGTACTGAACCCGCTGAGCTAAGGTTCATGTGATATTTTTCATGACAACACATTTATGATGGGATGTATTACCTTTGAACACACCCAGAAAGCAACCAGAAGCTGAGAGCTTATACTATTCTCTTTGGAGTAGCGAAGGATCGCTCTTTTGACTTTGATGAAGTCGGCTAATTATTTATCTGAGGTCTTATTAATCAACTTTACCTTTCTACGAGACTCAGAATATTCCATTTCGTCATTCAGTATTTTTGAAACATTTTGGAGAATGTTTTTTCACTTTAAGGTACGGTAATATCATTGCAGATACGCAAGAAGGGATGTAAATAGTCGCTCAACGACTTAGTTTGACGACTTGATTCCACGAGGAACGCAGTTCCGTGCACTACGTCTTGAGAATCCGCCCGGTGGAGGCGTGTTGAAATACCCGTCGTGTAAGACGTGGGAAAAGTCCGCTTTATAGCGAGGAATTTTTATCAAGTGTCATCGAGCACCATCGTACTGTGCATCACGATTTGTAAAGTGTAGTGATCAGCACAAATAGCATTGTGAACTTATTTGAAACATATTGTGAATTTTCTACGATTCTGTAGCACCACATTTCTTGTACCCAAGTGATTTGTGGAGGGCTGAAGCCTAGTGTTAAATATACATGTAATCGTGGTAACGTTGCATTAAACGAGTGTTACACTGAATACGCATCGTATATAAATTACTGCAGTGGATTTATCCGCATGAATTCGACGCCAATTTCACGGATGCCACGTGATTGCAAAAGTAGAGTCTGTGCACGTGTGAACCAGCAGATCAGTGCATGGCCATTTATTAATGATATCTGCAAAGTGTAGAGGCTGTGTTGCTAGATATATATGTGTAACGCCTGTGATAGCTACAAAGCACACCGCAATTTTCAAGTACTAATGAAATACATGATGTCTAATATTACCTACCACGTGTTCGACATTTATAACACCATGTTCGAGCCGGAGACAATGGGCTAAGTACCGTTATGGTATGAGGGAGATGTCTCGGATGGAACGAGCATGATTTGGAACTTCAAGAACGTCGAACGAGAAGGAAGGAATCGAGGATGCCTTTCCTAGGCATGTCCAACCCATTCACGATGTCAACTACAGGGACAGACCGAACCCTGGTCTTTAGGAGAGCCAAGATGGAAGTTCTGATACGGACGATGCCAATCCTGAAAGCCAGAGGTGCTTTTGTTCAACCCTTGTCGTTGGACGGAGAGCTACGTGTGGGCTCCTTCATATCGTGAATTTGTACAACCCTTCTTTGTTCTAGTCATTGGTGGTATATTTAGATTAGTGTAGATTGTAAATCAGCCGATCTTAGTGACAGCCATTTCATAGGTAGGGAATGTAATTAGTATAATTAGATGTTATTTATCCACAGTGATTGTGAGCCACCCTTGGGTTTGATATTTTGTTCAACCCTGGTGCAACCTGATGGACGTCATAGGACGCCAATTCCTGTTTATTGCTAAACGTGACCGTAGTCATTCCAAGGCTACTTTGTTTAACCCTTTCTGGGGTGATTTTCGAGTCTTAACAGACTCCTGTTACGGCAAACTGATGCCATGATCATAATTCTTTAACTGCACTTATAGCAGACAGTCAATGTTACGCCCCTGACTTCATTAGAGAAGTCGTATCATTTAGGTAATCGACTGTAATTACGTTTTGTAACTGCATTTATATTTCATTCAGGATGTGCTCAGAACCCATCCAGGTCAAGTGTAGACCTTGCAAGTAAAAGGGATGTTTCGTTGTAGCCTAGCATCGAACCCAGTTCCCAACGTATCATTAAGCAAATCCAGCAGAGTGGAGTTTGCGCCATAATATTATTTTGTTTGTGTCAAGTGTGATGACACGTGATTATTTGAATGTTTGATACAAGAAACTAATGAAGTATTTTATCTTTGAGAGCAAAGAGCTCCAGCAATGAGTGACATTGCTATCTTTTAAACTTCTTTGCAATGAAAGACAGAGTTATATGTTTGTATTCAGCTTTATAGCGTGCTCTTAATGCACACATTCTTTGATGTTTATAACCTATGGTAAAGGTATTATTATGAGGCCAGTTTCATAGTTATTTTCTTGCCTGAATTGCCGGCCCAGTCAACGTGTTGTGTCTAATAGTGCAGGGAGCCTGCAACTTGCTGTGACTCAGACAGGTTTGTGAATATTTCCCAGCGCACGAGTGAGAGCGCTTGCTTCCAAGTGAGACAGACTTATGTTAACACAGGACAGAATGCTTGTAGCATTCATTGATTTTTCATTGCATTGATAGCTCATGGAACCCAGAGTCCATTTCTGTATCTGCTCACATGTTCTTTAGATTGTCATTTGTTAGTTAAACGCCTTTTGCGTGTACCGTTGTTTCGACGAGTACAGTTATGTCAGGATTCTTATTTTATGTTGGAGGCTAGCCCCGTGATGAGGGTTTTTCATGTGTGAAGGTATTTTGTGTACCATGTCCGGGACTGTTCCCGTCGACCAGATATTTAGGGAGGGTAACTGATGTGTCCAGGCCCGTCCCAGAGTTATTGAACGCGAGCTGTGCGCCGCTGGTAACTTGTGTTATTGTGTGTCCGAGTTGTTATTGCTCGTTGATTTTATTCCGACTTTTGAGTCGAGGCTTTTTGGCAGAGATGATCTCGCAGGAGACGCTCCGTGCCAGGCTAGTCAGCTGTTATTCGCCATAAACCAACGATAATTTAAACCGACATCTTAATAATAAAACGCATAATTTTGATAAACAAAATATAACTAACGAATCCTTTCTATTTAACCTTGTTCATTTGCATTTGGAAACTGCTGACATAGCCGTGCCAATGAAAGTATTTCCTGGAGGAAATGACTTTAGGACAGCTGACACTTTTTGTAGCGACAGAGGCTTGCTCGAACCTTTAGTTCGTAGCTGGTGGAGCGCAGGCCATACGATGTTAGACGTAGTCTTCACTACGCAGTCGTCACCGTAATTACACACGTTAAATGACTATGGCTTACAAACAGTAAACCAAGGTGTAGGTAGGCTTTGAATAAAACTGTGGTCTTGTATTTATTGATTTATTGATGTAAAAGTGTACAAATCTTCTATGTCACCTTTTGTGTGCTGATTAGCACCCAGTTTGTAAGAGTGTCTTAGATATTTTTTTTATGGCTCGTCACATAGCTTTGATTGTAATTGCTTGATATTACGGACGTCACCGCCGTAAATTTTGTAATTAATTGGTAGGACTTAGCTAGATGAATTAATATTAAATGTAAATGTGGAAATGGTATCATCCTAATTCAGATTTGTTTTGCTACCCTGTTAAATGTAAATTCCGATATTAGCTTGATCTTGTAACTTGACCTAGGTTTTTTTTGCCGTACCATTTTTCCTAGTGTTGCTGTTGTTGCTTTAATTATTGTGAGATAGATCTTTCGCGAGGGTTTACTGTAACTTCTCAGGTAGGGATCAGCTCTTTATTTTTTTGATTATTTATTAGCTTGCGGAGAGCCTCCGTGGCTTAAGCGGCAGCACGCTGGCCTCTCACCGCTGAGTCCGTGGTTCAAATCCCGGTCACTCCATGTGAGATCTGTGCTGGACAAAACGGAGGCAGACAGGTTTTTCTCCGGGTACTCCGGTTTTCCCTGTCAAAATTTCATTCCAGCAACACTCTCCACTATCATTTCATTTCATCTGTCATTCATTTAATCATTGCCCCAGAGGAGTGCGACAGGCCTCGGCAGCCGGCACAGTCCATATCCTCGCCGCTAGATGGGGGCTTCATTCATTCCATTCCTGACCCGGTCGGAGACTGGAAGCAGGCTGTGGATTTTCATTTTCATTAGCTTGCGGATTAGCCGATGGAAACCCTCCGAACTAGGATAGGGGTTTGTTGATTTTAAAATAAATCTTCACGATGTTTTACATAAGACTGGATGTTTCTTTTCTCAGTCTAGCTTTTAAGGTGAACCTTTCCTTAGGCAGTCTATGACCTTTGTCACCATGTACCACGATCCCCGTGGATGATGGATTCTCGTGCCGCTTTGGCCTGTTTGGAAGTTCACCTGATCCTCTCGGCAATTAGGTCCGGCGGATGAGATGTTAGGGAAGTCATTTCGGTTGTTGGCTGTCCTGGCAGCTCCTCTGACGGGCACAGTACTAACCCGCCTTTTGCCTGGAGGGAGTGTGGAAAATCCGGAGAAAAACTACACTCAGTTTTGCCACTGTGAGCACCAGGATTCGAATCTCTAATCTGTGGACTTGCTCCAACTCCCCATCGTGGCTGCGGTGAGTAATTTAACGCGCACAGCTACGTCACGGCGTGGAATTTAAGAGCTATCTTTCTTTGCTATGTTCGAAACTGTTGAATATGGTCCAGAGAACAGACAAGTACAGGTGGCAGTGCCGTGTGAGATGGAGTCATTATGCTCAGAGATTGCCCTTGAGAGTATCGAGGCGAATTTCATACGGGATGGAAGCATGCATACAGCAAACAAGGCACCAAGCGTAGAGCTTCGCAGGCAGACATTATGTGCTTGGATTAACAATTCAGTCGTCCAACACACGCATCCTAACAGTGCACGGCACATGAATACATAGAAATATGAAACCCTGACCTCTATCGACAGATATGAAAGATACGCATATTGTGATCTTGATATTTTATTCTTTGATTTGAACTTATGGCTACCGGCTGCGAAACGGAATGTCAACTTATATTATGGTGGATTCCTGTATGTATAATTTGACAAGAATGCATCGAGAATGATCTGACACCGTATCCGTTCTTTCAAGACGTCTTGGAATATGGACACAATTTCCAGGAGCTGAGAAGATCTTCCATAATTTTTGACATGTTAGGCAATTCCCTTTGTTAAGTAGCCCACTCCGGGTCGCGTAGAAGTTTAAGCTTTCCTATAATACGAAAGGCAAGTTAAATAATTCAATGGCATAACATATCATTATTATTAATAATATTGTAATAGTTCATTATACGAAGATTTTCTTCGATTGCTTGAATAGGACTAGAACATTAAAGCGTGTTTTATAATTTCACAAAGCCGCCATCTTGAATTTTCCTTACAAATTGAATACAATTACACTCCCGTATATTACGTTTTGTATAAAGATTTACTGTGCCAAGTTTCATTGCACTTAGATAATTAAGTTGCTGGAAAAGTCCATTTAAATATTTAAAATTTGCGTGGCCGCCATTTGAGTTTGTACTTATCAGGTTATTTAAAGTTATATAGATGGTTTTATTTGAATAGCTTCTATCGTCATATGAAATTATCTTTGAATGCTGTAATAGATTCGTAGATATCGAGAACAGGTGATATATTTCTCATTGCTGCTATGTTGGATTTTTTAATAGCCTATAGGTCACAGATTTATGAAGCAGTATATGATGAATCGTGGTTAATTATACGAATTTTCAGTTCGATTGCATAATAAAGACACAAGAAACAAAAACATATTTAAAAAAATTACTACAGCCCCATGTTGAATTTCTCCAAACGATTCAAATTAATTTGACTCCAGTGTGTTAGGTCTTGCATAAAGATTTATGCCGACAGGTTTCATTGCGCTAGGGTGATTTTTTTGCGCGGAAAGTCCATTTTAATACTCGAAATTTTCACGACTCCATGTTGGTTTTGTATATAGTTAGTTATTGTTGTTTTAAGGGCCGGAACTACAAGGTCACCTGCCCCTAGGTTTTGTATTTATCATGTTTTTGAAAGAATTATAGGTGAACTTAATATATTATAATTTTATTAATGCAGCCAATGGCCATGAAATCCATTAGATATCAGTGGATTAAAATTTGTATAAGCAGTTACAGTACCAAGTTTCACTGCGCTCGGATGGTTAAATCGCGAGAAACGTAAATATAAATGTTTAGCTTATTTTTATTTATGAGACAATAGGCTTATGAAATCACCTTTTGTCCCCGTGTGTGTTTGTGTATGTGTGTGTGTGTGTGTGTATGTGTGTGTGTTCCCTTCAGAGTTTGTTACGTCTCACCAATCCAACATAGCGGCTGTGCGAAATAATTCACCGGCATTCTATATCTCCGAAACAATTATTTATATCACCCTGAAATTTTGTACGGTGATAAAGGGCACAGCTAGACAATCACCTATGTGAATTTTAATACCCCGTTAACTTCAAAACGAAGATGGCGGCCAAGCGAAGTTGAAACATTTAAATAGACTTTTTTCGCGATTTAACCATCCAAACGCAGTGAAACTTGGTACAGGAAATTACGATACTAATTGCAATTCACTGAACTCTAATTCAGTTCAATTGTTTACATAACTGTGCAAATTTAAAAAAAAATGTGTCTAATCATGCGATAGAAATCAACGTTCGAAAAATACACGTACACAATAATCCTCATCTAAAAGTACACTACAATTTGGCCTACATAATATATTAAAATCCAACATGGTGACCATCCAAAATGTTTAGACGGATCTCAATATATATGACAGCAATCAGACTGAAACTTTGTATGTGTATAGAGGCTATATACAAATGTTCGCCTATGGAACGTTCAATAACCTGGTGAGCACAAATACAACATGGCGGCGACGCAAAATTTAAATATTCAAAAGGACTTTCTCGTGATTTAACCATCCGAGCGCAGTGAAACTTAGTACGTAAATGCTTATATAAATTTTAATCCACTGGAATCGAATTCATTTGAATTATTTTCATAATTACAAGACTTCGGCTGAGCGAAATTTTTTAATCTGTTTTTTTCTTGTGTCCTAAACATGCGATTGAAGTTTGAATGAAACCCCTACAGTCCTACACAATAATCTTCATGTAATAGTACATAACTCTAAGGCCTTTATATAAAATCCAACATGGCGATCATCAGAAATATTTAGATGGTTCTCAATATCTACGAATCTATTACAGAAATCAAACTGAAATGTTGTATATTGATACAGGCAATTAACATAAGTAGGATATATGAAAATAGGCTATATATTTCTCCACGTAACTACGTATTAAATCTTGCGTCGACGTCATGTTGGATTTGCGCTCACCAGGTTATTAAAAACCCCATAGGTGAACTTATTTTTATAGCCATTATCAACATAAAATATCAGTTTGATAGCTGTCGTAGGTTAGTAGATATTGAAAATCGTTTAAATATTACGGATGGTCGCCATGTTGGATTTTTTATAGGTAGGTCATAGAGTGATGTGCTATTAGATGACGATTATTGCGTAGCTTCATTATTCAAGCGTTGACTTCGATCGCGTGATTAGGACAAGATAGATTAAAATTAAATTTTTAAATTGCGCAAAGATTCTATCTTTAGGGTATGAAAACAATTGAATTATATTAGATGCCTGTGGATGAATATTTGTATCAACTCTGCGTTTGGATGGTTAAATCGTGAGAAAAATCTATTTAAATGTTTCTACTTTGCTTGGCCGCCATGTTCGTTTTGAATTTAAAAGATTTTCGAAAGTCACATCAGTAATGTTTAGTAGTGCCCTTTATCACCGTACAAAATGTCAGAGTGATATCCGTAATCGTTTTGGAGATATACAGTAGAATACCGGTTAAATATTTTGCACAGCCACCATGATGGATGGGGAGACGTAAAAAAAATAATGGGCACGGTTGGGATCGGACAAAATTGTGTTATGATGACCTTACCGAGTTTCATTAAAATCGCTCCAGCTGTTTAGATTTTATTAGGCACATACACACATACGCACACACACACACACACACACACACACACACGGACGAAAGGTAATCTCATAAGTCTATTCCTTTCATAAATGAAAATAGGCTAAAATAGCATCAGTATGCATGCATTGTTTTTGCCTAAGGACGCGATAACCAGTCTATGTTTGTGACAGGTCATTGAAATCATCAGTAGCTATATCCACAGTGAATTTCCAGACATTTTCCTAACGGACATCAGAATAATATTGTATATACACTTTTTGTACATCCCTGGACAACATTCCCAATCCTATCCGCTCTTTATTGCAGTTATGCACACTAGAGCAGGTGTCAGAATACCACCCAGAATTCACTCATATACATGTGTACGGACTAAACTGGGGCAACAAAAACACTATTAACAACTGGAACAAACAGCAGCCAGTAAGAAGTTAAAATAGGAATAATTCTGCAGCCTGGAGAGAGGACAGCAACGGCAGCTGTTCCCCTTGCATATTAACCTGTCAGCTGTATGAGTATATCTGTGTAATTCACTTTGTTATGTGTGTCAAGAGTCAACACATTTGCACGTGTATTTTAAGCACGTTAACATGTGTACTTTCCTACACGTAAAACAGCATGTGGGGATAAAAGGATGTTGCATATATCACACAACGTGCAGACCTCTGATCACTCAGCTCTTGCTGAACCAAATACCTTTCACTGTCAGCTGAATATGGTACACCCAATATGGTTTTAGCAGAGTGGTTATTCAGCAGTCACGTCCAAAATGTCTTGGGGATGGTACGCAACTTGGTCCTAACAGAGGTTGTATTGAAAATGAATCCTGGTATGGTTCTAACAGTATTGGTATTGAGAATGATTCCTGGTACGATTCTAACAGTGGTATGGTCGTAACAGTGATGGCATTGAGAATGATAACTGGTATGGTCCTAACAGTGATGGCATTCAGAATGATAACTGGTATGGTCCTAACAGTGGTGGTATTCAGAATGATAACTGGTATGGTCCTAACAGTGGTTGTATTGGGAATGATATCTGGTATGGTGCTAACAGTGGTGGAATTGAGAATGATACCTGGTATGGTCCTAACAGTGGTGGTATTGAGAATGATAACTGGTACGGTCCTAACAGTGGTGGTATTGAGAATGATATCTGGTATGGTCCCAACAGTGGTGGTATTGAGAATGATATCTGGTATGGTCCTAACAGTGGTGGTATTGAGAATGATAACAGGTATGGTCCTAACAGTGGTGGTATTGAGAATGATAACTGGTATGGTGCTAACAGTGGTGGTATTGAGAATGATAACTGGTATGGTCCTAACAGTGGTGGTATTGAGAATGATAACTGTTATGGTCCTAACAGTGATGGCTTTGAGAATGATAACTGGTATGGTCCTAACAGTGGTGGTATTCAGAATGATAACTGGTATGGTCCTAACAGTGGTGGTATTCAGAATGATAACTGGTGCGGTCCTAACAGTGGTGGTATTCAGAATGATAACTGGTACGGTCCTAACAGTGATGGTATTGAGAATGATAACTGGTACGGTCCTAACAGTGGTGGTATTGAGAATGATAACTGGTAAGGTCCTAACAGTGGTGGTATTCAGAATGATAACTGGTACGGTCCTAACAGTGGTGGTATTGAGAATGATAACTGGTACGGTCCTAGCAGTGGTGGTATTCAGAATGATAACTGGTATGTTCCTAACAGTGGTGGTATTGAGAATGATAACTGGTATGGTCCTAACAGTGGTGGTATTGAGAATTATAACTGGTACGGTCCTAACAGTGGTGTTATTCAGAATGATAACTGGCATGATCCTAACAGTGGTGGTATTGAGAATGATAACTGGTATGGTCCTAACAGTGGTGGTATTCAGAATGATAACTGGTATGGTCTCAACAGTGGTAGTATTGAGAATGATAACTGGTAAGGTCCTAACAGTGGTGGTATTGAGAATGATAACTGGTACGGTCCTAACAGTGGTGGTATTCAGAATGATAACTGGTGCGGTCCTAACAGTGGTGGTATTCAGAATGATAACTGGTACGGTCCTAACAGTGATGGTATTGAGAATGATAACTGGTATGGTCCTAACAGTGGTGGTATTGAGAATGATAACTGGTACGGTCCTAACAGTGGTGGTATTCAGAATGATAACTGGTATGGTCCTAACAGTGGTGGTATTGAGAATGATGACTGGTATGGTCCTAACAGTGGTGGTATTGAGAATGATAACTGGTACGGTCCTAACAGTGGTGGCATTCAGAATGATTACTGGTATGGTCCTAACAGTGGTGGTATTCAGAATGATAACTGGTATGGTCTTAACAGTGGTAGTATTGAGAATGATAACTGGTAAGGTCCTAACAGTGGTGGAATTGAGATTGATAGCTGGTACGGTCCTAACAGTGGTGTTATTCAGAATGATAACTGGTATGGTCCTAACAGTGGTGGTATTGAGAATGATAACTGGTACGGTCCTAACAATGGTGGTATTCAGAATGATAACTGGTACGGTCCTAACAGTGATGGTATTGAGAATGATAACTGGTATGGTCCTAACAGTGGTGGTATTGAGAATGATAACTGGTACGGTTCTAACAGTGGTGCTATTCAGAATGATAACTGGTATGGTTCTAACAGTGGTGGTATTGAGAATGATAACTGGTATGGTCCTAACAGTGATGGTATTGAGAATGATAACTGGTACGGTCCTAACAGTGGTGGCATTCAGAATGATTACTGGTATGGTCCTAACAGTGGTGGTATTCAGAATGATAACTGGTATGGTCTTAACAGTGGTAGTATTGAGAATGATAACTGGTACGGTCCTAACAGTGGTGGTATTCAGAATGATAACTGGTATGGTCCTAACAGTGGTGGTATTGAGAATGATAACTGGTATGGTCCTAACAGTGGTGGTATTGAGAATGATAACTGGTACGGTCCTAACAGTGGTGTTATTCAGAATGATAACTGGTATGGTCCTAACAGTAGTGGTATTGAGAATGATAACTGGTATGGTCCTAACAGTGGTGGTATTGAGAATGATAACTCGTATGGTCCTAACAATGGTGGTATTGAGAATGATAACTAGTATGGTCCTAACAGTGGTGGTATTGAGAATGATAACTGTTACGGTCCTAACAGTGGTGGTATTGAGAATGATAACTGGTATGGTCCTAACAGTGGTGGTATTGAGAATGATAACTGGTATAGTTCCAACAGTGGTGGTATTGAGAATTATATCTGTTATGGTCCTAACTGTGGTGGTATTGAGAATTATATCTGGTATGGTCCTAACATTGGTGGTATTCAGAATAACATCTGGTATGGTCCTAACAGTGGTAGTATATGTTACCTGGTATGATTCTAATTTTCAAACCTTTGTCAAGTTTTATAGCACTTTCGTGCATTTCTTTGGTATCCTCCTAGCCTACGTACGTAGTGGTCTGTGAATATAGCATAGGACACTTTGGTGACCCTTGCACATGGCATCATGAACGAAATGTAATTCCTTTGCTACCTCTCCGAGTTGGATAATGATATTTTGGGAACACTGTACAGCCCTGGATTACTACATTAGTATAATAGCTGACGACGATTTTCTAGTATTGAAATAAAAGTGGTCCAATTCAATCAACCAGAAATGGTGTTTGCAGACCTGTGTACCTGGCTATGTGTAGAATTTTTATGATAACATGTGCTATTGCGGTGTTTGTGATTGTATATGTATGTAATTGTAATTGAGGTTATGATTAGCTGGAGGCAACCATAGTTTTAAATTGGGAACCACCTCACCCTTCGCTTACAGAATTTCTCGGATGGATGAAGTGAGAATCTAACACGTATCTTCTAAGTATTGTTTCACGAGGCTGCGTACCATTGCAAGATTGGTACATCAGCCACACATATAAGCCTCCACATATATTTACCCTTAGAAGTAGTATGTTCGTGATGAAGACATGGAAATCATTACAGGATTAAAAAATCCTTTTTTTCGCTACTTCCGGAACATGGATCCGTATTATAGGCGTGATATTTAAATGAAGTGGAATAACCAAAAAGAAAATATAAGATGAATGATGTAGTAACTTAATATATGTAAAGTATGACTAAGCCAAGTCTATCAGCGTAACAGTTTTCGTACGACTTAGAGCACACATACAACCGTGCTGGTGAATATTCACGACTGGGACAAACATTAGCATAGAAAACCCCGCCGGAATGGGTATGGAAACAAATATTTCATCCTGTCCAGCTCATAAGCGTCAGAAAAACTGATATCGGGCTTGAACTGACATCAGAGGCCAATGTGAATTACGTTCATGCAACTTCATGGAATATTACTATGTTGTGAATACTGTATTGTAGTATGGTCATTCACTGAGGTACTGAGAAATGTCAGTAGGCAGAAAAGCAATCGTGAGTCACTTCAATTGAGTCCTTCATTTTATCTTGCAGCTCCTTGACGGCTCTGACCACCAGACGTTGGCAATTCACCACTGCATCTCGAGATGGGATCTCGGTCAAGGCTGGCGAAATTCGAAATAGACGAAAAGGAGACTTGAGAGTATTGCTCCAGCTATCCTTATAAATATAGTGTATTTATAGCCATATTATTCAAATATACTGGGTGGCCCACAAGCCACATGTGACCTAGTTTTATGAAACCGGCCGCGTTTAGTACAATTCTGATAAACATATGTCCCTCTCCCTAATCTAGGGTATTATAACGAGAGGTGTGGTTATGGCCTTGAAGACAGCAATAATCATGAGTGCCAGCATTATTTCATTGCGTGTACCTCGAATAAAACTGTAAAACGAGATCAGATGCGAAGACAACGTACGTTACAACAAGAGATGCACACGCGGACCAGTAACAGCTACTGTATGGGCTAGGAACTGCCCTCAGTATGCCAAACGTCGCAATAGTGGACTTGGCAGGGACGCGGTCAGAGCTAGTGGTCAGGGTTCGAGGGAACAAGTTTCGAATAAGTACCACTTAAATTTTCGACGACAACAGGTGACACAAGATAAGGTCTTCTTAATTCGTAACTCGAACAGTGAAGGTTACCATGGATTTTTGAACTCCATTTTAAAAGGAATTATTGGCACACATAAAATACCTTCTAACTGATATTATTTACTGTATTTTTAATGAAGGGGTATTTCCTTATTGCCAGAAATTGAAGTCATAGTCCCAATCCATATAAAAGGAGATACAAATTTTCCTTGTAACTATCCACTTGATTCGTTAGTGCCAATATTATCCAAAGTTATACAATATTTATTATATACAATACTGTCCAAATACATTGAAAGTGAAAATAACTCTCTATTTGGATTCAGACCAGTCACTTCAATGACTGTGGTAGTGTGTATAGCTGGATTAGCGACAAGGATGGGCCAGGTACTACAGGACATTAAACAAGCTATTCTTCCGGCGTTTATCAACATCTATAGTAGTAAAGCAGTAGGAACTCTTGTGAATGAAATAGTAACCAATTAGTCTACTTGTAACACTTATTTACTTGTGCCACACTTGTGGATCTTAGCAAAGCGTCTGATGCTGTATCTCACGACAGACAAATTGCTAAATCCCGGGGAGATAAACATCTTACCACGACTTCGACGGGGAGCTGCACCAAATCTGGTGATCGGAGGTTCCCTTCTATACACTGACATTGAATATCCTCAGTGATGGTTTTCTCTTGATTTTCCCTCCAGGCAAAAGCCAGAAAGTACCATATTTCAAGCCCCCTGTTACCTGCCACATTCTTGTCTCTAATGCAGATATGCACACTATCACAGCCATCAGAGAAACACAGGTTACCAAGCGAGGTCAACACATGGGACTGATGACCAAGATGTCCCAAACCTGTAAAATGAACTAACAGCTAATTGCAAATCTCAAATATTACGCAGTTTGAGATATGGAACTAATATTAGCTAAATCAGAAGCCAAATGGTGGGGTTGTGTTTAACCTGCGTTTCTTCAATGACTGTGGTAGTGTGTATAGCTGGATTAGCGACAAGGATGGGCCAGGTGCTACAGGACTTTAAACAAGCTATTCTTCCGGCGTTTGTCAAGAGCGAACCAAAGATCAGATACACTCAGCACAACCCCTGGTGCGATTCAAAGTTCAGACATCGGGCTATTTCTTTTCCACATATACATTATCCATCTCCAGAAGAACCTGGCAGGTAAATCAGTACAGTATTGAACTCAGAAGAATGATAGGCAGAGGAATGTAGACGATGCGGCCTTACAATGTGGCTGAGGGACAGCGTTATCTCCCGTCCCAAATACATTGCGCCATAACTTCCAAGCGCAGTGTCTACTCGTCGTACTGAGCGCGCAATGGGTTGATATATTCTGTTGAATAATAAGCAGGCTCCCATAGCAACGAATGACGTCTGTGTGTAGGGAACCTCCCTACCCCCGTCCTCCATCTCACCCCGCTCGCACACTCTTCTGAGCTCCGTTTAGTACTATATGCCTGTGACATATCTCCCATATCTGCTGATAGGACTTTGAATAGTTTGCGCAATAAATACGAAGAGATGTTGGAGAAGTCATTCACATGTTGGCACGGCAATAAACTGTCGTAAATAGCAACAAAACAAAGCTCAGCTTGGAGGTCCAAGGGGGCTCATCATTAAATTTATTTAGACTGTAAATTGAACTGGAATGCTCATACTGAACATCAATGAGACTGTCCCGAGTGGTATTCTTTATAACGTAAGCTAAATAAATGTTTTTGTAAGAGCCAGCTCATTTCTGCATACTATGCTTCCTTCCACTCACATCTACTGTTTGGAATGGTACTAAGAGAGAGAGGCAATTCTTCCAAGGCTCAAGATGTATTTTTGGATTGAGAAGAAAACAAACATTGAGGTGTATTAAAAGGAAATCACGTCATGTAAGCCTATCTTCCCTGAAGTGGGAGTTGTGACTCTTACGTCAATGTACATCCATCATTGTTCAATTGAAATTTAGAAGAATACTGGTAACTATACTGCTCGAGTCCAAGCTCTGTGTATTTGAGAGGAATGTCGATCGTGGTTGGTGAGGAGAGATGCGGGGGTTCCCAGTCCGTGTGTACTAACAGAACCAAATACATTGTTCGGTCAGTTGATGCGCACGTTGGACTACTCTTACATATAAAACCAATATTTTTTTAATGTTTAACTGTCAATATCCCAAGCTGTTAATGTTGCAATTGATCATGCAAACCAATATCAGCCGGTGGGTATATTTCCCGGAGGGACACAGTAAGAAAATATATCAATATTCACCCCTAACACGTGGAATCTTCACTAGTTTGTTACTTCTTTTTAGGGACTTGGGATATCTTGGTCATCACCTCCGTGTGTTTGTGTGTTCTTATTTGTCCGATATCCTGTGTATTTATTATGACTGTAGGAGAGTGTGTAACTGTAATTATTAGGGTTAAGGATAGGGTAGGTGTCCCAGAACTTGAATTAATGTACTATCCCTGCATTTTCCTGGAGAGAGTTTTCTTTATAAGATGATATGATTTATTTCAATAATCTGCTACTCTTTTAGTGGCCTGATTTAACGTAAAATGCAACGAGGTTGCTCTAGCTTCATCATTACATTTGTCAACAACAGTACGAATTAATTGTTGTTCCTCGCTATGCACAACAAAACTTTTCCTTTAAGCGAGCCGAGAAATAAACCAGAAGTTCCTTCAGCCATACCGCTTATTGCTGAATCAACCGATGATATAATAATTATATATCCAGCATTTAATTTACCTTCCTGCTTCACGAGAATTTTGAAACGAGTTTTATTGGTGTCCAGAGAACTACGTCCAATTCATACGAGAATGTTAGAGAAACAACTGTTTGGTAACTCACTCATTCGCAACACCACACAGGTTTAAGCAACGGCCCTATGTTAGCAGTATTGGAATAGACAGGAATTCCAGGTAACACGTCGGGCTGTCGACAGGCCCTTCTCTTCCCGCCTGCCACTTCACCTCACCCCGCAAGTTCATGGAGCTTAGACCCTAGCAGTAGACTAATGAATGGGGTACATACTTTCAGAGAATTATCTGGCTAGCACTCTTGGCTGTCATCGTGGAGGCCCGAGTTCAATTACCAGCTCCGCCAAGAAATGTAATTCTGGTCTGATGATTGGACCGGCGTACACTCAGCCCCGTGAGGCAGAACTGAGAAGAGGCGGGTTCGATTCCTACCTCAGCCATCCTGGAAGTGGTTTCCCATTCCAGGCAAATTCAGGGATGGTACCTAAATTAAAGCCACGGCCGCTTCCTAATGAAATCTTCATCTATATTACAAATACACACACTAGTACTGACATTACAAAGATAGTCTACAGGTTATCACACAAATTCTACACACACCCATGGACACGGGTTCGTTTCCCGGTAAATGCATGTGCAATTTTCAAGGTGAAATATCACGTCTGGTGGAACGAGTAATGGGAGCCCATGGCTTACGACCGCGAGATTAACACTCATGTAAGCCACAAGTTT
Source organism: Meconema thalassinum (assembly GCA_946902985.2). Lineage (NCBI taxonomy): Eukaryota > Metazoa > Arthropoda > Insecta > Orthoptera > Tettigoniidae > Meconema > Meconema thalassinum. The sequence goes on from OX336389.2 coordinate 296,342,383, forward strand.
CAATAATAATAATGTTATTGGTTTTACGTCCTTTTTAACTACACTGGCTTTTAGAGACGCCGGGGTGCCGGAATTTTGCCCCGAAGGGGATCTTTAACGTGCCAGTAAATGTACTGACACGGCTCCCTCGCATTTGCGCACCCTCAAATGCCAGCTGACTGCGCCAGGTTTCGAACCTGCAACCTTGGGATCAGCAAGCGAGAACGTTCCTCAAGTTTCGCCTCGCTTTTTAGCTCAATATTTATATCATGTGCTATGGAGTATACCTCCAACCAGCCCTTTAATTTTCTTTATTTATTATCTACCAATACGCGGCTTTTTTTTGTAGGAATTGCTTCTGATTTTAATCTGGAACCTTTCTACTTTTTCATCTTTAATTATTGTTATTATATATTGTACGCAACTAAAATGGCTCAATATTGAAGCAGAGACACCCAAATATCGTATCCACTAAAATTTGAGGAACATATCACAGCTCTAGATGTGAACTGATTTCTCTCGCTGTGCCCTGTCCAATTTACGAACCATTTAGCTGATGCCGATCAATTAAGTAATTAGTGGAACCTCTTGTTTTGTCCCTTCTCTTTAGTTGAATTGGAACAACAGTAAACAATGACAGAAGGTAATTAATGATGGAACTTTGAATGGGGTTAGGAATGGGAATCAGAATCAGAATCTGAACGAGAGTAGGAACAGGAATCAGAAAGAGAATAGGAATAGGAACAGGAATCAAAACGAGAAAGAGAACAGGAATTAGAATTGCTTAATATAAAGAGCAAGGTATCAACAAGTAGTTCCGTGAAGAACTAAATAGCCTATTCTAATATATCCTCCTAGTCTTTTCCTTTAAAAACTCTCCCGGCTATTAAATGGATCTCCAAGTGATGTATAGGCCTACTAAATAGCTTTTGATACACGACATAGTGTATGTCTCCACCAACACCAGTGCATTGAGAATGTATGTGCTACAAAACATGGCTTTCAGTATCGGTAAATAAGACTCCTCCCGCGAGATGGCAACTTTCTCTAACGCATCACGCTCGGCATTTATAATTTACGAAAAGTAAGCTACGGATTATAGTGCCATTAGATTATGATTAGTGTAATAACCTATCATACGAATCATCTTTTCCCGCTTGAATAGGGTACGTGAAATAAAAACGAGGTTTTAAAATTTTGAACTAACATCTTTAATTTTTGAAAAAAAAAATTGAACATGAGTTGTCTCATTATTAATCTCTGAAAAAAATCGCTGTTTTGAGCATCACTGCTCTCGGGTGTTTTGTTCGGTTGAATAATTAATTGAAAATATTTGAAAATCACTTGACCACCATGTTGTTTTTTTTGTTTCTCAGGATTTGGAAATTCACATTTATGTAGAGTACATGGATAATAGTCCTCTATCACCATAAAAAAAATCAGTTGAATTCTTAAACGGATTCGTTGATATTGTAAACCGACAGAATATACTGTATGGACGCCATGTTGGATTGTTTCATATATTGGCTATATAATTATACACCAGCAAGTGGATATTCTAATGATAGATCATTATACCAACCTACTTTCTATAGCTTGGTTAGGAAACGAGAAATAAAATTGATATTTAAAACAAATTTCACAGCCACCATTTTTAAGTTCTCATAAAATTCGATTACATTAGACATCAGTTTGTATGATGATATATCGTGCCAAGCTTCACAGCGCTTGGATGAAAAGCCGCGAGAAAAATCATTTTAAATATTTAAACTTCGCGTCGCCTCCATATTAGAGTATGGCATCAAAATTTGAAATTTGAGGTCAGACAAGGTAGCAGTTCGTACTTACCAAGTTTCATTGAAATCGCTTCAGCCGTTTAGATTTTAATAGTGGGACACACACATACGCTCACAGACACGGACAAAACGTGAGCTCATAGGCGAATTTTTTAATAAATGAAAATTGGCTAGAAAAAATCATTCGTACAGCGCAGCAAAATAATCGAGACTGCACTGCTCGCCCCCTCGAAAACTTCTTGGAAATTTCTGTTTTTATAGGAATTGCAGTGATGTCAGCGTATCTAGAAGCAGGGTGGCTGGAATGTTTCATTATGCCCTGTCTTATTTCTTGTTTATACCTACTTACAATGCTAAAATTCGACTTCCATTTATAGGAAAGCGATAGGTTCAGTTAACTATACAATATTCTTATAAACAAAATTGCGAATACACCGTAAAACGTAAAAAGGGCTTGGAATTCCTAACTTATCCATTGGTACGACAGCACAATTAATTCTCGCCTGGAGGAGATAAGCACCTTGCCAGCCCATGTGCCACGAATTTGACTGAAGACGTCTATGGCACCAGGCACCATCGTGAGTTTAAACTGGCTGTATATACATGTGTTATTGAGGTATTATTAAAGTACAAATTGGTGAACAACTAAATCGGTCTAGGATTACATAGGAGGCAACCTTGGTCCTATCTAAAATACCATCCTGACATTTGTATAGAACAGAAGTTGAAAGCTGCAAAAACCCACTTATGAATGACTGATATCGATCGAGCCATTATCTACTTAAGACTCACGAGACTGGATATATCCCGTTCTAGCCTACTGACCAGAAATACATTTCACGACAGAGCTGGTGTCTCAATGCGTAACTCTAGGTCACAGTAGGTGGCCCAAACTGGTTGCTAATATCATTGTTTACGATAAAAGCTGCTCATTTTTTATAGATTAAGCGGTAGGCTAAGGTTATCGTTTATATGAAAATGCATATTACGAGCCATTCATTGCACTTGTCCTACTGCGTTTCTTAATATCTCTCTTTGCCTTGAAACTTAGAATTCGCTTTAGTTGAAGCGCCACTTTATGTCCTCCTCTGCTCCGCAGGGATCGACTGCAGGCTTGTGGTTTATTGTTTGTACGGCGCCTCCCCAATAGAGCACGATTTATGTTGCAGACTGCGTGCGTGTGATTGTGTTGCCTGCGATGCGGCCCGTAGCAGTATGACCAAGAAGAGAGACAGAGAATGATGCGCATGAAATACAGAACAATAAAGTCACGGGATAATACGAGCTACAAAGGTTTCTGACATAGTTTTAGAACATAATCTGTACAAATAACTTCAATGGATAACAATAGATCGGGGGAATATTACGGTACCATTCCTAGAAACTGATTATGTAAACTTAATGGACGATAATTTCCCTAAACTTGAATGGCACCATCTAAATATCTTCATCAGACAAAATGTTTGAAATCACGCTTAATTAATACCTACGTACGATCGCTCGTTGTAAATATACTTGTGATGTTAACAGTTGGCAAGAAAAAAATTCACGTGAATGGAATATCCCTTCTAGTGATTGAAGAATTTATAAAGTGTCCGTTGAGGCGATTTTATAAACAGCCCTATATTTATTTAATTGGCTATGGGCACAAACTATTTCTCTAAAATATAACCGACCTACTCGGAAGGAAGAGTACACAAAAATACTGTAAACTAATAGAAATTTCATAAAATTAAGTGAAAATATTAAAAATGACTAACGTGCTCTGAAGAACCATTGTGTCTGCCATTTATTTAGATACCCAACCAATCCTGAATCACTTCATCCCTGTCATGCTAATTAATGTCAGAAATATGGTATGGGTCTGAAATGAAAACACAAATCACTAGGCCAATAACGTGTGATATATCTGTCCCATCGTTATACTTCTGACTCATATATCTCTTCCATCAAGTAGTTTTGAGTTTCTACAGCTCTATGTCTATTGAACTATTACTCAGGAAGTCCCTTGGAAAAGATGCAATCATTCATTGAGTTGGTTGTTCAACAATGTAGAGATAAAATTAGTGAACCAGATAATTAAATAGTTTGCAATTCAACATCAGCTGACTTTAGTTTAAACAGCATATGGGATAGTGGAATAAAATGTAACGGATGTGGGATGTTGACAGTAGCATGCACAATAAAATGAGTAGCAATTAGTTGCTAAATGATGTAATGAAAGTAATTGAAACATTAAAACATTTATTACCCAATATACATTCCCTCTAAATATTCTGTAATCGTGTTCCCAAGTACCATACATTACTCATTACATCGTAACGGAACTGAGATAATTGTAGGAGGTATTGTGCACTGGCTTGTTAATGTACAACACTGTAGAGCTCAGATAGGAAACTCAATTGAAGCGTATAAAAGCAAATGTAAAAAATAGCCTTAAAACATTCCTCTGCAAGGGTGATTTTCCAAGTAAAATAATATGTCACTTACGACCCTTTGCTTCTAAGTGCCTCCTGTTCTAAAGAACGGGATTGGAACAGGCAGCTTCCAGTCTAATGAGACAAAACTAAGAAGAAATGGGTTCGATCCCCATCTCCGTCATCCTAGAAGTTGATTCCCATGGTTTACCATTTCTACTCCGGCAAATGCCGGGTTGGTTCCTAACGTACGTCTGCCAACACTTACTTTCCCATCCTCGCTTCAACTACAAATATGCACACCACTATGGACATTTCAGTAGCACAGGTTATCAGACAAATTCTACACACAGAGACGGAGACGGAGAATTAGAGTAAAGGTAGAAAGCCAAATAGAGGAGGAGCAGTTTCGATTTAGAGGGGGCAGGTGAACAGTGGAACCCATTTTCATTCTGAGACAGAACATTGAAAAGAGTTGGGAATATGGGAAGGATATGGTAATGACTTTTATTGATCTAGTGGTGAAACACTTCAAATACTTGGGAAGTGAACTGACTGAAGATGGAAGACTAGATTTGGAAATTAGCAGAAAAATACAACTCGGGAGTGCTTTCTACCAACAGGTACGGGGACTATTATGGTACAAGGATATACCAATTAAGGCTAAAGAAGTTATGCACAAAGCATATTATGTTCCTATAATGACATGGACAATGACTAAGAGAGATGAGAGCAGAGTACAGGCAGCTGAGATGAGATTCCTGAGAAGTATGTTCCAGAAAACGAGGAGAGACAGAATGAGAAATGAAGATATACGGAAAGAACGGGAGTACAGAAACTAAATGACAAACTGGAGCAAAACAGATTGATATGGTTTGGACATGTCAAACGGATGAATGAAGTAAGGCTACCAAGGCGAGCACTGGAACGACGGATGACAGGGAAGAGAGGACGAGGAAGACCAAGAATGCGTTGGATGGACTCGATGAAGAATAGCATTAGTAAACGGAACCTGGATTGGAACACCGTGTCGGAAGAGGAATGGTGGAACGACAGAAAGCAGTGGAGAGGAACCATATTTTCCCCCACCCAGTGTCAGCTGAAAAAGGGGAAATGAAGATGATGATGAGAGACGGTGCTGAGGACCATGGTATCTAAGTCCCCAAGAGAAGAAACAATTACGTCACTGACATTTCCTTTATTCAACGTAGACCCTTACTGAAGTTTTGTTTCTTCTCTGAAGGAGGGTACATGCGCTACGCAAGTAGACAGGGCCACTGTCCAAGTTTTTAATTGAACATTACCAGATTGCCTAGTGTTGTTACAGGCTGAAACTTGTTCATTGTTCAATAACAACATGTCTAAACAGATTGATTACCAAAGACACGACATGCAACGTGTGGCTAGCATTCGAAGGAAATTAATTTGATGCATATTCACTGTCAGATCTGCCAAATGAAGCAAATAAACATTTAAAATATGTTCGTGCATTCAAGGAAATTCGTTCGTCCGAATGCATTTTACCGGCAATTGAAGGATTATTATACCACAAATTAATTTAATCACCTGAACGAATTTCATATTACGCTCTCCGACTGTCAATTCACAGCACATGATGACATAGTTTCTATTGTAATAAAACCAATCAAATTTAAAACAAATTAACGTGGGTCATCCAGAAATAACAATACGTCCTGTTATTAAATTGATAGAAATGTTTCACAAAACGTAGATTAACATTTGTATTTTTAAGCGTTAAATTAATGTTAAATATAATTGGCTGTTCATTTTCATGTTAGATCATTTCATAATAAATGCATATTGTTGTTGATGATGATGATAATTCATTTAGAGGCTTTGCAGCATAGTTGTCATGTAGCCCCGTGCAATTGGGTGTGTGTGGAATGACTTGAGTCATTGTGATCGCTGTACTAGTGAGTATATTTGTAATCAGACCTCGGATTGGGTACGAGGCTGCTGTTGGCTTTATTTAGGTACCGTACCGTCCTGGAATTTTTTGGACTGGAAGTGGGAAATCACGGAGATCAGTTCCAGGTTGACTGAGGTGGGAATGAAACCAATTTTCCTCACGAGATAGAGTGAACATCATTCCAGCCTCTCACACGAGAATTAAATTTCTTGCCAGAAATGGGAATTGAATTCGGACGTTCGTGGTGACACCCAATAATGCTTGCACTAAGCCACCACGTGGACATATTGCATGATTATCTAGATAAATTCAAATTACGGTACTGCCTTGGTTTTAGTTATATTTCACCAACAAATTTACTAAGATAAGTAATACAGTAGACCCCTAGGTAGAAATAACCAAATAGTGATTATATTTTATTTGACAATGGGGTACTCTATCATTATTTAAGTTACGTCGTGCAATACTATTGAAAGGGGTGGCTGCAAGTGCGGACCGTAAAGGGTTAAATACCTGTGCTATCAGCGGACGTCCTCATTGTTGTTTTAGCTGGAGTTTTTACACTCTATCCAGGAAAAAGCTGAGATGGTAACTTATTCAAGATCTGTCAGTAGAAGCATTTCATTCGGTGAACACGAGTGTGCCCAATAAGATTGGGTGGAGAGTTACAATTAATTTTCTAGTGCCTGAAATAAATCTCATGAATTATTTATACACTTAACCCTTCGTTAGTCGCGCTGGGTGTGACAGCTACATGGGTTCTTCTAATACTAATATCTTGCTAACAAATTGCCTTGAATTGTTGTTGACATAGGATATCATGCATAATGCCATTGGCAGTACTTTACTAAAGTGATCATCTGATGAGTCTCATAACAACTGCTCAAGCACGGCAGAAGTCAGCTGATTCCCATTCAGGGTGGTTGGACCCAGTGCGCCAACTTGTGTTACACATTGCCACAGCTGTCAAACACGTCCATTCACAGACAATAGCAAGTATATAGCTATTTATTATGCATTTTAACCACGCAATATACGAAGAAATAATTTTGAGGGGTCTTTTCGGGAGGATATTCCTTTGCTCCCATCTCCCTACAGCCAATGCATCCCTACGGCATTTTATATCGAAAAATATCGTAAGATTATCCTAGTAATAGCAGTAGCGCCCGGCTTCGCCCGGTGGTTTTATTTGTTTTATGAATGATAATGAATACTACTACAGAACTGGCACATGATACTTAAACTAAGAGATTTTTTTTGTTTTTTTTAATAACATTTTGTGGTGGTGTTGGTGGTGGGGGTGGTGGTTGTAGTGGGGGTGATAAATAGTGCAGTATAATGGACGAAACATTCAGTTCATTTTCCCTTAAAGATAATAATGAATAGTGAAACGGCTATTTTGTAAATACAGCACTGACACATGTAAATTACAAACAAATTTTAAAATATGATTAGAAAGAGTAGTAAAAGAAATAAAAGACATTGCTTAGGGCCTATATCTCATTGGCTGTTAGAAATGTAGAGACCAATAGTGTCGTCTTTAGTCGCATAGCGCCGTAGGAAAATAATCAGAACACTCTCGAAAACTTCGGCTGTCCAAAGCTACTGAGGTAGCAATAGGCTAGTATCATTTATCGCCACATAGAGCTCAACAATAAGGTTCGAATAAATGAAGGTAAATTTGAAATCACCAACGCTTATTGCAGCTGGTAGCCTCAGTGTATTGCACCAACACCATTGCACTTATACAGAGGCATAATATATTCATGATGATAACTGTTTTAAGGGGTCTAAGAGTTCCTTTTGCACTAATTACTCCTCGTGACTGCAATTTATAAACAGCGCAAGATGCAACTATTTTCGCAATTCTGCACCAGAACACTACACTGGTAGGGGTGACGTGTTGCAGCCCGAACTGCCCGTCAACAATAGACTTATTAAGATAATCGTACAGTTACACTACTAAGGACATGAATGGTTCTAGGGCCTTAATACGTGGTTTCGAAGTCTATTTTGTCTGTTATTCTAAATGTAGGGACTGGAGAGCGTTGTCCAAAATATCAAGTGGACTGTGTTACCAGCAGGGTTTCAAAGTGTATGTAAAATTTGGTGCAATTAGAAGAAACAGTGTAGATTTGTGATAGAGGGCCTAAATGCAGGGAATGGAGTGGTCTGTCCAAAATTTCAAGCAGACGGTGTTACTCTCAGGGTTCCAAAGGGTAAGTAATTTTGGTTCAGATTGGTGAAAAGGTGTAGATTTGTGCCAAAGGGCCTAAATGCAGGGAATGGTGTGGTCTGTCATAATTTTCATGTAGGCAGTGTTTCTCGCAGGGTTCCAAAGGGCAAATATACACATTTTGGTTCAGATCGGTTAAACGGCGTAGTATTGTGTCAAAGGGCCTAAATGCAGGGAATCGAGTGGTCTGTCCGAAATTGCATGCAGACTGTGTTACTCGCAGGACTCCAAAGGGTAAGTATACAAATGTTGGTTCAGATAGGTGAAACGGTGTAGATTTGTGACAAAGGGCCTAATTGCAGGGAATGAAGGGGTTTGTCCGAAATTTTATGTAAACAGTGTTACTCGCAGGGTTCCAAAGGGTAAGTATACAAATTTTGGTTCAGATCGGTGAAACGGTGTACGTATCATTATCCATAACGCCAGCGCATGCGGATAGAGCAGTTCGGGAGCGCTTGTTCTATCGACTTACTGAACAAAAATCAATCTTTAAGGTTACCTGAGAGGTGTAGCCTAATAATAGATAGCCTAAACTATTCTTCTCGAATCTGGCTATCATATCATATAAAAAAACGAATTTTTCGAATGGGACTGGTAGTTCCAGAGATTATCGCGTTTAAGGACACAAACACACAGACAAACTCTTCAGCTTTATTATATTAGCATAGATTTGTGTTTCATAGTTAATTTCAGTGATCGTCATGATAAACCTTTCCTCAATAGTGGGTTAAAAGACTGCCTACACAATAAACGCATCATTGTTGAGCAAACCTACACAAATATGTTGCTAAATAAGTTTATTCTATCACAGTACTGAAGAAAATACTAGCAGTCCTAATTTATGTAATAATTTATTGGTCATACATAACATTAATCCATTTTGTTTCAATAGTAGTCTAATATAGATGGCCCCGTGGTGTTGGGGTAGCGCGCCTGGCTATCACCTGGAGGCCCCCTGGTTCGAATCCCGGCTCCGTCAGGGATTTTAGAAACTGATGTGAGGGGTCGAACGGGGTGCACTCAGCCTCGTGAGGACAATTGAGTATCTGTCTGACAGAGAGGCAGTACCCCGATCACGAACACCAAGATTAATGGCCGAGGGGACCCGATGCGCTGATCACGCGTCACCCCAATATCTAGAGGCCAAATGGCTGGGCAGCGTTCGCTTGGTAGGCCTAGGACCTTCACGGGCTGTAGTATCAGGGGTTATTATTGTTATTAGTAGTAGTCTAATATAATGTAGTATATTTTTATAATTTTCATGTACATTCGTCACTTATGAATACATATATAGCCTTCAAAACTCCAATAATCGACTGTAAAATACGGAACATTAGCATGGGGCCATCAGACACAGCGTGACTAACAACGTTACAAAATATTGCGCGCCTAACGAAAGGTTTATAAAACACACCAGGCACAAGGAAAGTTAATGTAAGTTCCCGCTCAATCCAATCGGGTACACTCGTGTTGGTCGACTGTATAGCTTCTAATAATGGATTAATTAGGCAATACTGAACAAGTAGTTCCGTGAAGTACAAAAGCCTATTTTCAGATATCCCGCTTAGGTTTATTGTCTCTATCAACATACAAAATTTTGGTTTGATTGCTGTAATAGATTCGTAGATATTGAGAACCGTCTAATATTTCGGATGTTCACCATGTTGGATTTTGTATATATGTAGGTCTTAGAGTTATGTACTATTACATCAAGATTATTATGTACAAGTAGTATTCAAACTTCAATCGCATGATTAGGACACAAGAAGTATAAACGAGATTTTAAAATTTCGCACAGTTGCCATCTTGTGGTTATGGAAACAATTGAAATAAATTAGATGCCGCTGGATTAACATTTATATGATCATTTAGTGTACCACGTTTCACTGCACTCGGATGGTCAAATTGCGGGGAACGTCCATTTAAATATTTATATTTCGCGTCGTCCTATAGGAGAACTTATGCTCATAGCCCCTATGAACATAAAGAAATTCTGTTTGATTGCTGTAATAGATTGGTAGATATTAAGAACCGTCTAAATAGTTCGGATGGTCGCCATGTTGGATTGTTATAAGTATAGGCCGTAGAGTTATGTACCATTAAATTAAAATTAATGCGTAAGTTCATTATTCAAACTTTCATTTCAATCGCATGATTGTGACACAAGAAATAAGAACTTAATTTTAAAATTCTCACAGCCACCATCTTGAGGTTATGTAAACATTTGAACTAAATTAAATGCCAGTGCACTACAACGTGTATAAACATTTGCTGTACCAAGTTGCATTGCGTTTAGATGATTAAATAGCAAGCAAAGTCTATAAAAAACGTTCAAATTCGCTTGGCAGCTATGCTCGTTTTGTTCTTTACAGATTTATAAAAGTCTCACAGATTAACATTTAGTGGTGCCCTTTATCTCCGTACAAATTTTCAGGGTGATATCAGTAATAGTTTCGGAGATACAGAATGCCGGTGAGATACTTTGCACAGCCACCATCTTGAGGTTATGTAAACAATTGAACGAGACTAGATGTCAGTGTATTACAATGTGTATAATCATATACTGTAACCAGTTTCATTGCGTTAGGTTGGTTAAATCGCGAGAAACGTCTATTTAAAAGTCGCAACTTCGCTTGGTCGTCATGTTGGTTTCGTATTTACTAAGTTTTCGAAAGTCTCATACCTGAACGTTTAGTAGTTTCCTCTATCACCGTACCAAATTTCAGGGTGATATAAGTATTCGTTTCGGAGATATTGAATGATGGTGAAATATTTCGCACAGCCGCCATGTTGGATTGGTGAATCGTAATAAAATTTGAAGGGCACGGTCGGGGTCGGCCAATATGGTGCTATGATCTTACCGAGTTTTATTAAAATCGCTCCAGCCGTTTAGAAATTATTAGACACACACACATACGCACACATACACACACACACACATACGCGCGCGGACAAAAGGTGATCTCATAAGCCTATTTCGTTCATAAAATGTAAATAGGCTAAAAATGACTTCTAATAATTCAATTTATTCAAGATCCGAGCATCTACCCTGATTCATGACCTTTCAACATAAATAAATTACCGGGTGAGTTAGCCGTGGTCGTTACGGCATGACTGCTGGCAGTCGCTCACATCCGGGAGGCGAGGAGGTTCGAATCCCCCCGCCGGCAACCTTGAAGATGGTCTTCTGTGGTTTCCCATCTTCCTTCCAGGCAAATGCCGGGGTTGGTCCCTAACTATAGGCCACAGCCGCTACCTTCCAACTCCTCGTCCTTACATTCCCACTTCCCTCCCCAACGGTACTTGTAGCTCACCCATTGAGTGTCCATCTCGAAGCAGCTACAAAACTGGCGAGCCGAACATGTCCTCGGACACTCCCGGCACTAAAAGCCATACGCTAAAAAAAAAAAAAAAAAAAAAATGTTATTAGACATATTCAAAACACATGGAAGCACATGAAGCTAATGACCAACATATCCCATTCCATTAAAATAATTATCAACCAGTAATCTTGCTCAGTTCTAAACACGAGTATCAATAGCCTTCTATTAGATAGTATCAACGTCAAGATCTAGGTAAGAGGTTGAGAAACACAAACACAATTAGTATGTAGATAGGGGTGTAGAATCCCAGTGGCGGGTGTGATCACATTCAGTCCAACTCTCGCTCGTACCACTACTAAACAATTCCCAAGCGCCCGCATGTCTCATTTGTTTGCGTCAAGCCACATAATCTCGATATTCCACTACAGCGCACTCCGTCTTCATTAGAAGTACGTATTTGGGGAAATTGCTTGCAAGAAATGAATAGCCTTCTACCTCATAACGGTATGAATTCGGTTACTTTATTCCCACTTTGCTATAACAAGACCCATTAAATACAGGAAGTTTCGGAGAATTGTAACTATCCACCAGTCATTGGAAGTTACCCCGAAGGTTGCTTTGATTCTCCTTTGTAGACTACTTAGGCCGTGTGTTTGTCCCTAACCTATTCTGAATGGTTTGAGCCTATTATTATGGAATTACAACTATCCCTTCCGACCCCGAATGTGCCTTTAAAATTTCAACATCATCAATCCAATATGGTAGCCCCGTCAAATTTCACTGGTACTGAATATTTCCGAAACAAAAGCAGCAATCAACCTGAAATCTTGTACGATGATAGAAGACCAGAATATAATTTCACATATGTGGCTTTCGAATACACAAATGAAGACTCCACGCGAAGAACGGGGTAAGTCACATTACGCAATTTTTTCAGGAGAGCCAATATAAACTTTTAGCACTAAAAAGAAATACTTAAAAACACCCCCAATTGAGTGTAAGCAATGTCGTTATTTTGCCAAATTTATTTCTTATAAAGGAAGTACATGCAATTGGTACAAATAACAAATAAAGTTAAATTATAAACAGTGAGAGAATATGGGACGTTCATTCGGTTTCCACTAAAAAAAAACTAAAAAAAAACAGGCCTTACAGTAGTCGCAAATGATGTGTAACATCTGACATGTTATCCTACTCGTATACTACACAGCTTGGACATTCTTAAAATGTTAATTTACACTCCATTTTCATACTGGTACTATGATGAATGTATAGATTGAATTGGAGATATGCTACTGTCACATTTGTGGCGCAGCGGTCAAGCTGTTAGTCTCTCACCAAGGTAGACCGGGTTTGATTCCCGGTCAATACATGTGAGATTTTCGAATTAAAATGCCATGTCCTGTGGTTCGCATTCCACGTAAAAGGGAGGTACCGTGGATCATGATCGTGAGATTAACGGACACGCAAAACTACATACTTCCTTCCTTCCTTTTACATTAATAATTCATAATAACAAAGTGACACACTACGTCGACAGTACTCTCAAATACTGTGAGCACATTCCTCAGTAACTATAACATTCATTATTCTCAAGGCTCTCATACAGTTCGTCGTAAACAATCAAAACATTGCTTCCTACAGTCTTGAAATGACCTAGTCTCACATATGATGAAAATACAGCTTTTATTCCACTCATATAACAACATTCTGTTATTCATTTAATATTTGACTACTCACCCACAGCCTGACAATAATGCCGCTTACTTAAATGTCATTTGTCGTCTTTGTCCTACCCCATGTGATATTCAACCTTGAACGTGAAGCTTTATAAACTGCTCCATGACAAATGAAAGTCGGTGAAACATTTGCCACTGTGCTCGTCAAACCAGTGCCTGCTAAATGCACTGCCTACTGTATTGCCATAACATTCTCGCGCTACAGAGCACACACTGCCTTGTTTCCAATACACACATTTTCAATTGTACATCCAGCTGTCAGTGCGTCTTCACTTCCGTCCGATCCACTTCCGCCCGATTCACTTCCGTCCCATTTTTCTGGCAGTGCGTCTTCACTTCCGTCCGATCCACTTCCGTTCGATCCACTTCCGCCCGATTCACTTCCGTCCCCAATTTTCAAAATCACTCGCACAAAACTATCCAGCAACCGAGCGGAAAGATGTTACACATCAATAATAACCTCTGTATCTCGGTGCCGTACCCCTTTATTTGAAATTAATTTCAACTGATCTGTAGTTACAATGGCTGGCCACCAGAATGCACCATAAACTCAATTCAGAAAAAAATGGACCTACCCCGTGCTTTCTGTGTGTTCTTGAAATCAATACATGGCCGACACGTTAATTTTAAATAGGCTATTTAAAATTACTTTTCTGACGATCTCATCGTCGGTGCGCAGTGAAACTTGGCATACAGTTCTTTTACCTAAAGCTAAATACTGTGTGTCTACATATTGTATTGGTCAATGGTTTTCAAAAATTCAAAACGGTGGTGCTGCAAAATTTTAAAAACATACTTTAATTTCTAATATCCTTATTTTAATGAACCACCATGATCAAATTAAAGCTGCTATTTATTTAAATGGTTTAGCTCCATAAACTATCTCATATACTGGTACATTATTTAAAGGCTGACATTTAAACCAATCAGAATAGCAATAGCTACGGAAACCATTTCACCAGTTCCTAATAATATCTTTGAGGAATTGAACTATTATGGAACTATTTGCTACTACACTAGAGTTGCATACCTGTAATACTTCATTTGGTGTCTAACACTGAACAAGGAAATAATAAAATGGTTTACGTGGTTGCATTTCCTATTCACGAGAAATTCTGATTCTATCTCACGCATAACAAACCCCTCACATTTAGTGCCGGAACACTCGATTATTTATTCACGTATATGATATGTGGCATAGTGTAACGTTAATTTAGAAGACGTAAAGATTATTTACATTTCATCGTTTCGTTCACCGGTCGCTTGCTATTATTACAACGGAGATCACGACACGACCACGCCGGTGAAACAAAGAATACCTTGTAAAAACATCACATTTTGTAATTATTCCTCACGCAATAGCCTAGTAAGAAACAGAAGTGTGCAAAACGGACGCAATATTTACGTACTGTTTGTGTAGACCTACTATATTTACGAGCTTAAACTTGCCAGTATTGAGGTTTAAGTGTTCGTGTTAAACGCCAGATGAATTATGTCATATTATTTTATACACTTCAAGTACGGTAGTTCATATCTATGAACAATAGTTTAACCTAACCATAACGGACGTACTTGAACAACTGCATAACCGCAAACGTAATCGCACCAGAGAGAGAGAACTAATGTCGCACGATTTACTCCGGTAATTCACGCCTTTGATGACACATTATCAGAGATGGTGTAGTAAGGACTGTAATACTTCGCACGGTTGACGGTCATCAAATCTCACGGCCAATCCAGCAGGTTATCCAAGGTTGGGGAGGATGCGAGGAATTGAAGTATTCTCTCCTCCATTAGAGTTACATATCTGTAATTCTTTCTTTGGTGTCGTACAGAGAAGGAAACAATAACGTGGTTTACGTATTTGCATTTGTCGATTCTATCACACATATTACTAACCCCTCAACTGGCCCCAGCGGCTGAGAGCCCTAACGCTCTACCTCGTACATCACTGGCATCGGAAGAGCTTGGGTTCAAATCCCACCTCGGCGGTCCTGAAAATGGTTTTTCGTGGTTTCCCATTTTCACCAACAGGCAAATGCCGAGAAGGTTCCATTCAATAGGTCCACGGCTGATTACCTTCAAATATGCCTTCCCTGATTCGTCCTGAAAATAAAAGTATATGGCCATTGCCTGCATTAATAAAATATTACAACTAACCCCTCAGAATCGATAATGATATTTCAGCAATAAATCTGACGTTTTGTATTGTGATAGACCACTACTAGGTATATAATGTATATGTGTCTTTCAAAAACTGCCCGATAAACCCAAAAAGCTTGGTGGATTTAAACTATTTGAAATAACCTTTCTGGCGATTTAATCATCGAAATTTCTGCTTTCCATATTCCATTCAAACGATCTAATCAAACTTCTCATAATGGTGATAATAATATGTTATTTTGTTGTTTTAAGTGACCTAACATCTGGGTTATCGGCCTTGTCATAATGTGTACTGGTACATAACAATATGGATTACATTCAAACCAATGCAATGTGGCTGCTACGCCTTTTCTTTAGAGGTAAATACTTTGGCAGCTTAAGTTGTTCAAATGATCTATAGAGCTAGATGGCGGCAGTGCGAAACATTAATTTACATATTTTTAACTCTCGTATCTGATTCAAGCGAAGTGAAGCTTCGTATAATGATTAGTCTATGTATACTTATCCGTTATTTACTGTCACTGAATTCCCTAGCTTACGTTTCACAAATTAAAGACGCCGTGCATATGACTTCCTAAAAAATGAACGCCTTTGACTGGTTTCAAAAAGATTCCATCTATTCGGAAGGAGTCATATATAGAGATATTGAAAGTTATCATCGCTAATATTTATATTTTTACTATAGTTGTAGGGACGATAATTACTTTTAGGTTTGGATCTTCGAGGTGATCTGCCCCAATTTTCTATTGTAGGCATGGTAAATTATAGAATATAGACACATTAAATTCTGAAAAGGAACACCACTTACTGGTGTTCTATGAAACCAGTCTTACGAAAGTTAAAGAACCAGTACCATATACTAATTATTCTGTTCCATAGGCTAATTCTGAATTGCGGATAGTGCATCTTCATGTGATTTTGAACACATGATTTCAGTGCTGGAAGTGTGCTAATGTGTTAACTTCAGAAATGACGTAAGATAGTGCAAGCACGAGGACCAGAGTAAGACAACGTTGCTCTCTTAAAATATTTTCATGCTTATTGTCCATAATTACTACATGGTTGAATACTGACTTTTGAGTTTTGCCCATTACATTGTGATAATGAAGGTAGCGTAATAAGAATTATTTAGTCCATGACATGAAAATGTATTTAATTAATGGGAGAGGTTTGAGATTGAAAGGACCAGTAGAATAAATGGAAATAGGGAAAATTAGTTCTTCATTGAAATTCTTGTTAAATTATACTTCTATATTCCTCTATATGTAAAATAATAATAATAATAGTAATAATAATAATAATAATAATAATAATTAACCCTGGCACTACAGCCCATGAAGGGCCTAGGCCTACCAAGCGACCGCTGGCCAGCCATTTGGCCTGCAGATATTGGGGTGACGCGTGATCAGCGCATCGGGTCCCCTTGGCCATTAATCTTGGTTTCCGTGATCGGGGCACTGCCTCACTGTCAGACAGATACTCAATTGTCCTCACGAGGCTGAGTGCACCCCGTTCCAGCCCCAACGTCAGTTTCTAAAATCCCTGACAGAGCCGGGAATCGAACCCGGAGCCTCCGGGTGAGAGGCAGGCGCGCTACCACAACACTACGGTCCTCTGTATGTACGCCATATTAATATTAGCTACCCATCATAATGTATTTTGGCATTTCCTTAACGTGTTGATCGACTAAAAGCAACCTCCACAAAGGATATCCCATGGGCAACCGAGATCCAAAGCCCGTAAAGTTTCTAGTATGGGATAATTTGAATATGTGCATTAGATGTGAAGAAAATATGAGCTTGTAAACAAACCGAAGAACTATGTCACAACAGATATTTATCTTAATTAATAAAACGAGCCTTACAGTAGTCGCATATGATGTGTAACATCTGACATAGAAGAAACATCACGTGAAAATGTTGATACACCGGTATTTTATACTATTATTGGCACAAATATTAATCTATTGTAAAAGGGAGTGATTTACAGATATTGTAGTTTATAATACGGAACTCATTTTATTAGATGACTTGTAGCTTCCACCAGCACTAGCCTAAATAAAGAATACGATATGGATCAACTAGATTAATAGACGCGACACCGCTCATAACCTTAAATTCCTCATAAACAGGTCCTCTTCATTCACAGACCAACACGTAATTTCATATGGATTCTGTTAAAATGAGTCATATTGAAATGATAAATATCGTTTAAAATGATAATCTGGTAGCAAAAATATCTACCCCGTCCGGGATTCGAACCCAAGGTCTCACAGTCATAAGCACTAACCCCACGGCTATTTCGACTGCGCAAATATTGTGCACAAGATGGTGACTATTTCCACGTTCCAATAATACTGCATTACGGAATTAAGTTTCGTTTATATTTTGCTTGTTTCGATAACGTTCCTGCGTGAAATTGAGTTTAAAATACCTTATGAATAGGCCCTCTTGTGAGTAAAGAGAGTGTATTCAGTAATAGTTCATGAAGGCTTTTTCAATTCTCGTATAACCACAACGATTATATTATATTGATGACTGCATTACCGTTATGTGGGTTAATATTTGAATAGCCATTGTGCAGAAACATAATACCGGCAATGCCGACTACTTACAATGTTTGATATTAAGGCATTTTACCATTTAAATACTGATACGAAGACTTCGAACATGTACCATGTCATCTGTTTCAATCACTTGACACCAGAATTCGCATGAGCGTTTACCGTTCAGTATGTCATATACATTGCACATGGCCGAGAGTACGTCATGGTATCAATTTCTGACACCGCGCGCTCATTGTTTCTCGTACCACTGCCAGCTGGGTCTTACCACTGCTCGCTGGATCGATCGATCGAGCGGGCTGTGCACACTTCCGTTTTCCACCACTGCCAGCTAGTACACTTCCGTTCGATCGAGTGGGCAGTGCATACTTCCGTTTTCCACCACTGCCAGCTAGTACACTTCCGTTCGATTGATCGAGCGGGCAGTGCATACTTCCGTTTTCCACCACTGCCAGCTAGTACACTTCCGTTCGATCGATCGAGCGGGCAGTGCATACTGCCGTTTTCCACCACTGCCAGCTAGTACACTTCCGTTCGATCGATCGAGCGGGCAGTGCATACTTTCGTTCGATCCACCACTGCCAGCTCGATCGTTCCAATCCACTTCGGTCTCCAATTTTCAAAATCACTCCCCCAAAACTATCCAGAAACCGAGCGGAAAGATGTTACACATCAAAAATAAATAAAAAAATTCAAGCAATAAGTTATGCCTATCGAATTTTACAAGCAGTAACATCCCATTTTACTGGGGCTATTTATAAAGCATTGCACGTATGAGGCGTAAGCCCTTAAACTGAATCATATTCACAGCAGACAAATAGGCAGGATGATGTGTTTCCACAGGGTGTCTATTATGAACTTCTGTCACTGCCTATGGTGAAGCACTGAGAACATCCACCTTGTATAGCCTGAACAATACACGAAAGCCAGTAGAATGACATGATAATAACATGGATTATTTGACTGATGCTGCATAGATTCAAGGACACCGGGTTTAAGACAATGATGCCCAATCCTACAAATTAAAAAACAACAACAACAACAACAAGAAAGTCGATAGGACATTGCATAGAATTAAACGTCCTTGGTAAAATATCACTTAATGCATATTCAGCTCAAACGATGCATGAAGAGAATTTTACCCCGGGCTGTCAGTTACCTTTAATAACGCCCCATGGAAGCTGCCCGTAGAGGATTGTATTTTTAACGTTTCGGTGTTCTTGAGCGTTACATCTTAAACATAGAACTGACTGTTCGCCAACTGTGTACTCGGATGTTAAGTATTATAGAATTAGGCTTTGGCTCCTGGATAAACATCGCCTTTGAATGAAGCAACGATACAAATTATACAGCAGTAACAATTAGTTGTACCTCTGGCATGTTTGACGTAGCCTTCTTATTGGAATAGTTTCTATAAGGCAACTATTTTCATGTTACTGTAGTATGGGAGTGTCTGTTTTTAGAGATTGTGTACTTAGGCTATTTGCGATTGGTAACGAAGATGCCCATTACGTGTGGATAATCAAACCTATTTTACTTTCGAACTATCAGACTTAGTGTTAGACGCATGCGGAAGTACAATAGCGCATGCCATGAATGTAAATCACTTTAAAGTTCCTATGACAAAGCTACTGAGAAATGCATGTATTTGGCACAATTCGGTGAGTTTATGCCTCCCTGGAGTAAGATTTCCTATACTTTGAAGTCCTCTAAACTGCAAGATAATGTATATTTGTTCTGATCAACCTCGTAAAGTAAACTGAGGAGATGTCGACTGGAATACCACCTCAAACTTCCAAGATTAGCATTCCGAAGTTTCCCACTTCTACTTGAGGCAAATGGTTTCTATTCTGTAGTGGCTAGAATTCTTGGCTCTCACTTCATAGGCCCGGGGTTGATTCCCAGCTCTGCCAAGAAATTTAATTCTGGAATCAGATCTGTAACGAGGTTCACCCAGGCTCGCGAAACAAAAATTAAAAGATCTGATTTCAATTCCCACCTCAGCCATCATGGTTTTTCTCTTCTAATCCAGGCAAATGCTGGAATGGTTCCTAACTTAGGACCACGGCCACCTTCTTCCAAACCCTTGCCTCAATATCAAGCACAAACACTGCTGCAGGTATCACAAAAACACTCATACACCCAAAGTGCAGGGGCCTAAAATGATGATGAAGTGCAGGAACTGAAAGAACACCACCTTCTTGACATTCCCATTTCTGTAAGTACCAACAGTACTTAAGATTGCATAATACATAATGTTTCAGTTTAACTATATGATATTTTCACTCTTAAAATGGGGTGGTAAGAGGAGCGATTTAGTTGTCTACGTTTACCACTCATTTCTTTTGTAAGCATAATAATGTCTGAAAATATTGTGAGTAGCAGGCTTAGCACTAGCACTGTTATGGAGTCCAGATCTTATGGTAGTGACATTGAAAACGGTATGGGAGTCATACATTTGGCAATCATTCGTTCAGTCTATTTGCGAGGATGTCATTGAGCAAATCAATATAAGAATTTCAAACAAGATGAGTACACAACACCGAACATTGTAAGTGGTAAAGTGACCAAACCAAAGAATGTTGTAGAAAATAGGTGATCAAACTCGCTCGTTGCACTGTCGCATTACAGTGGTCATAGTGCCATTTAACCAACATTTTTGACATATTCCTTGCAGAAACTTCATTTTCCGTTCTCTTGCAGGTATATTTCACCAGTTCTGCCTCAAATTAAACATGAAGTCAACCTGGTTTTATGAGTAACCAAATTAGCATTTGAGTAACACAGCTTTACAGGCAAACAATTTCCAAACCTCTGCCGTGGACGTCGTATTATGCCGGCTAAAGTTTTTAGAAGTTAAAATTCATTTTCCTTCTGAATATGACTAGGCTACAACATGCATGCACATCGTCCCGTTTATAAAGCGTTTCAGCAAAATCAACGTCGGAAGCACATCCTCATTATACGGAACACAGAAGAATGTCTGACAGGAGGTGACCAGCAAGACAAAGCAAGTCTTCGACTTGTAGTAAAAATCCACAGCCTGCTTTCAGTCTCCGACCGGGTCAGGAAGGGAATGAATGAAGCCCCCATCTAGCAGCGAGGATATGGACTGTGCCGGCTGCCGAGGCCTGACGCACTCCTCTGGGGCAAGGATTAAATGAATGACAGATGAAATTAAATGATAGTGGAGGGTGTTGCTGGAATTAAACTTTGACATGGAAAACCGGAGTACCCGGAGAAAAACCTGTCTGCCTCCGATTTGTCCAGCACAGATCTCACATGGAGTGACCGGGATTTGAACCACGGACCCAGCGGCGAGAGGCCGGCGTGCTGCCGCCTAAGCCACGGAGGCTTTTCTTCGACTTGTAGTACATATGTGAAATAACTAATGGGTGCAAGAGTTATTTCCTGTACGCTAGGCCACTGGAGGTATGTGTTTCAAATCAGTTATGAGTATACTATAAGACTGAGGTTGGGTGATTCCATCCTAACCACGATGGTCAGTGACTACCTCCCCAAGTTGACGTTACCCTTTCTTGGATTTCCAAATTTGGCATGGATTCAAATATTGAGTTCTGTGACTTTGCTGCTCTCATAGTCGGTGTCTTAACCCGTACGATTATTGGGGTTGGGCCAAAGCTTGCTATTCGTACGTAAAAGTAAGTCCATATAACAATTTCAATACATTGTAAATTGGAACCACTGTATGTCGGATAAAATAATCATATCAGGTTATCCTCCCCAACAGCTCTGGTGCACCCCTGAATCGGACGTCCTCTCCCACAGAGTAAATCCAGGAGTTTTATGCTGTAATATAAACTTTATAGAGAGATAAAAGTTATGAGGGTGCTATAATTCCGTCATGAGACCGGAGTCCGTGTCTTCAGAACATCATCTTATTTCATAACAGTGCGCAAGTTCTGCTACTAACTGGCAACCACTTACATCATGAGTCAGGCAACAGTTGAAGCTTTGGCACTATTGCTAGTGGCCATCTCATCGTCTACCTACTAACAGGAAGGTGTTCACTGGTGTTAGAATATATTCATGTATCAGGTGGTAACGATATTCACATGACCTGCAGATTTCCCCTCTATCTTTGATAGCACTGGTCTGCGATTATATTTTCTCTGTTTCAAGTTTAAAAAGGGGCATAGAGCTAATTCAGATGTAATGAACTTAAAAATGCACCCAATTTGACCCAATATGAACAGGCCTTTGTAACATCAAATAAAGGGTATACTTGAGACTTAGCTATTTAATTCATGGTTAAACCCTAAAGAAAATTCATCCAAAACAAATTCGTTCATGAAAATTGGTCCGGAAATATTCGCCCCATGTACTTCATTCTTGCTCTAATCTAGATTAATGTCTCTCGTCAATGTATGCATGACATTACCTATACATCGACAAGTCTACAAGTAATTGCAAACGTATCCAAGATGTCATTACTATTTTGTTTGAATTTGTTAAAATTTAGATTACAATTTATAATGAAATAACTTCTGCAAAGGATAAAGAGGGAGAAATTATTTCAAATGTAATATCAATTTTGTCTTTGTGGTTGAGATAATTCAGAACAATGTGTTTTTATTTGCGATTTCAAAATGAGTAGTAAGCCATCAGAGATGCTCAACTTGTTCTTTTATTTTCTGACATGTAACACTTTGCCTTTATATTTCCGACTTTTAACAAGTGCCTGAAAAAAAATCAAGAGTGGAGTCACCAGGCTACTTACACTTATGAATTTGACGATACGATCAGATGCTTGGTAAGTGAATTTTTAGCCTATTTTCATTTACGAAAAAATAAGCTTATGAGATCACCTTTTGTCCGTATGAGTGTGTGTATGTATGTGCGTCAATGTGTGTGCCCTCCCACCAATAACTTCTAAACGACTGGAGTGATTTCAATGAAACTCGATACGGTCATAGTACTATTTTAGCCAACCCCGAACGTGCCCTTCAAATTTTATTTCGTATCACCAATCCAATATGGCGGCTGTGCGAAATATTTCACCGGCATTCTATATCTCCGACACTATTACTGATATCACCCTGAAAATTTTTAGGGTAATAAAGAGCACTACTAGACGTTCATATATGTGACTTTCAAAAATCTGTTCACTACAAAACGAACATGGCAGCCAAGCGAAGCTGAAACATTTAAATTGACTTTTCTCGCGATTTAACCATCCGGACGCAGTGAAACGTGGTGCAGCAAATATCTATACAAATTGCAATGCACTCACATCTAATTAACTTCAATTGTCTACATAACCTCAAGATGGCTGCAGTGCTAAAATTTTCATTTTTTTCTTGTGTTCTAATCATGTGATCGAGATCAACGTTTGCATAATGAACGTACACAGAAATCCTCATCTTATAGCACATCACTTTATGTCCTACCTTAATTAATTAATTGTCCTACTCATGCGATTGAAATTTTAATAAAACATCTGCACAATAACCTTCCTGTAATAGTACATATCACATAGTCCTATATATAAAAATCCAACATGGCGACCATCTGAAATATTTAGACGCTTCTCAATATCTACGAATCTATTACAGCAATCAAACCAATTTTTTATATTGATAGAGGCAATTTACATAAGTATTATATATGAAAATAGGCTATATAGTGAGACCGTAAGGCTCATGGTTTATGCAACTTTTTCACCGTATTAAAAATTGGCACTGAGGAAGTAATCTGGAAGAGGTTTGAACTCATGCCAATCCAAGTAGTTCAACTTCAGGCCGTGCTTTTGCTGAGAAACATGGAAGGAAGTACAATGGGAAGTCTCACCACTGTTTTCGGAATTTAATTAATTGTTTATTAGTTTTTATGGACTTATTAGACATTGGGAAATCATTATGAAATTACTAGTCTACTATTTTTCTACAATTTTGGGCATATTTAAAAAGATTTAAACGTCGCAGATAAGCGAGTCCACATTTTCAGAAGCATGAACTGACCTAGTACGTTGTACTAACATTGGTCTGCCGAGAAGGAAGACGTCATTACAGTTACAGAGTTTTCGCGACCGCGAATTGGTCGACACGTTGTGTCGGGGTTGTGTGAATTTACGAGTGGATATTCAATCCACGAGTTGGAACTTGTGAATAAAAGCCCAAGGGCGAGCGAGTTAATAATTTAAATTGGTATAAAGGACTGTGATGGACTAAAACGTTGAGTTTTCATGTTGAGAAATAATCTGTGAAATGTGTACGAACCCTGGATCGAACTTGGACGAGCACGTTGTGCACCTGTTGAATTAGAAAATGGGTAAAATACTTTATAAGACCGTGAACGTGCTGTGTCATAGCAATTCAACGTTACGGACGCAACTAGTCGAATTATATTTTGAGATGACTAAATTTTCGTTGTACAAAACAAAAATGTATATTTTGTGCATTTTTGGAAAGTATTAAATTCTGTGAAGCGCATTGCAGAGGTCATCTTAAAGCCTGTGGCAGATCAATAAAGGGCAATCTTGACTATCCGCAACAGTGTAGAACCTGTGTAGGCATTTTCCAGTATACAAATTAGGAACAGTGAAGTCGCAACTATATTGTAACGTTTTTAGGGTTCGTAAAAATAGGTCAGGCTTATAATGCACTAATACTTTATTTACAATAATGTTATTTACACTAAATCAAATTAAGCCTACTTACTTCCACACACACACACACTTACACAGAGTTGCACTTTACACAGCTACAAGTCACTATTTATGTATACTGATCTCTACAAGTCGGTTCCTCTTGCAGTCACTATTTATCTTCCACAGTCACTATTTACATTATTTTTTCCCCTCCCGTAGAGGTACTTGTGGAAATGCTCCACCGACTTCACTACAGCAAGCAATTCTCTTCTAGTCACGCAGTAGTTCCCTATTTATCTTCCAGACTTACTGACTACGTTATTAATTTTCACAGCACAGTCTTCAATATTACAGCACTTCACATTTATTTCCACTGGTCGCTCGGCACGGCACACACCGACAGCGCGGACTCACTCAGGACTGACTTGCCCGCCGCAGTTTGCCGGTATATATCCAATCAGCTCCCTGCTCTCGAATATTCCGGATCAAGCCATCTCTCGTAAAAGCGAGTAGTTTCTAGTGGTGGATTCCAGCACTGTCTAGCCTCTCTCCGGCGATCTGGCTCCCTTTTCCCCTTCCAGTGGGTTCAAGCCTATTCTGGTTGGTTGTTCTGGAACTCCCTGTAGCGTCCAGTGGTCTCGAGAAGCAGAAGAGTCTAGTAGCCAAGGCGCCAATAGTATACCTGACTCGTGGGTTATTGTGGTTGACTCATTCATCGTTGCGCGGGGAGGGGCCCACCCTAATCAGCCCCGGCCGGACTGGCTATTCTGCATTCCTCACACTACGAGGATAAAGAAAATGGCGACCGCTGGGCAATTGCACGAATCTTTACAATATTTTCAAGATGCTGAACTTAACCATGCCGGATAACCACATTGCAGATTCCTCAATTTCATTGGGGAGGATGAGTATGGAGTAGAGACCAGATTGATACCATGGGACGCAAATGGAAACGTCGGCTGGGATGGTTCGGAAGGCCGAGACCAGGCTTTGAACCAAGAACCATTTCCCGAGCCCACAGCGATGGGATGTGAGTCACACAAACTTCATTCATGTACGGTAGAATTGTTGGTGGAGTTAGCTTGTAGTACTTGACAGCACTAAATACACATTTGGACAGGCAGGCATTATTTTGTAGACAGTCTAATTATAGTTAATTTTGCAGACAGAATTTGGTATGTTATTTGGCAGAAATTGCAATTTGCGAACAACCATAATCGCATTTGGAGCACAATGCAGTATGGATTAATTCGTTGTATGATTTTAAGCATCAGCAGGAAATAGTGTTGTTCTTATCTTCGTTTTTCTATGCATTGGCAGAGCATGGCTGATATCAGGGGCAAGACTGCAATTTGACATGCATTTATGGGCATTGTGAGGAACCAACTTCGTATCACTGCGAACTCTTTGCCGGAGGAGGCAAGTGTAATTTCTGTAATTTATTTCTGTTTGGAATTATTTGACAATCTGTTAAGGAATGAATTTGCTAAAGGCAAGGCGAACGTCAAATGTTTGTGGGTATTCAAATTTAAGAGAACATGTGTTGGCCGAGAGACAGCTTACTGGGAATTCAGTTAGTTTTCGTGTGACAGCGCATGCTTCAGAAGGCAGTGAACAGGCGAGGCTGAGACATTGAAACATTTCATTGGCACGTCACTCTGTTGACATAGGACAGTCGAAATTATTGCTTGTTTTGCTTCATTCATTTCCACTATTATGAAGCCGATGTTATATGGCCACTAGAAGGAGACTTTGAGATTGTATAAGCAAATATGAATCCAGTGATTTCTAGCAGTCAAAGCTGGAGGGTAGGAAGGATAAAAATTGATGTCATAGTTTCAAAACAGCTGTTTTTATTTAGCCATCTTTTTGTAATTTTGTGAAGACCAATGGACCATTGTATAAAATAAAGGTAACATTATTATTGTGTCTTTGAGAAGCAGTTTATATGGGAGCAGACATGAGTATATGATATTTTGACAACAGATGATGGACTTTTCTCACTGTTGACCAGTATTAAGGCAAGCTATTGGGAGCCGCAGATGTTTTGTCATTGAGGACATGTGTTAAGTGGTGAATGTCGTCTACTGAAAGAGTGAGTTTTTTTGCTCACGGAATATTGGTAATATGAATCGGGATAGTGATTTTGCTACTTGATGTTGGTATTTGAATGGTCTTGGTAAATGATTCAAAAACATTATGAGGGATAAATAAATAATTAAACTGAAATATAATACGATAGATATTTTCTCAAGTAAATAAGCAAATAAATGATTTAATCTTTAAATAATATTTAGTAAATTTGAATTTAATAATTCTTTTTTTAAATCTTCGAATTTCATCCATTTAAGATGACACCTAAATACAAACCTAGGGCAAACTGACACTTTAGTACCGACGGATTGCAATTTCTGGAAGGCCAGAAACTTGCAATTAAGTGACGTCAGTCGTGATTCTTTAGCACGCCGTTACCAACATAACTGTTTACCACACATAGATGACAATCACCTGCAATGAGCAGGTAGTTCGCGTAGGAAGGACGTAAATTGCGTAACCATAGGAGGGTTTATTTATGTTGTTGATTTTTGTTTATATTTGTTTGTATTCAATTTATTTTATACTGTAATGTTAGACAAACTCAATTGTGTATTAGCTTTTCGCCTATATTTCACGTCAGATAGGATTAAATAGAGATTATTAACGTAACGATAAATGTAAGAAATGACACCAACATATCTTAGATTATTCTTATTGTTGCAAGTAAATGTAAATGATGCTTTTTCCGATTGTCGACGTTTAGTTTAACTTGTATTGCAGTAGATACAGAGATGTGATTATTAGTATTTTAACTGATTTTTTGTAATTGCTTAGGGATTAATCATGTGTCATTTTCGAAGCTTGCTTTTGATATTTATTTGTAACAGGACTTCGGGAGGGTGTAATTTAACTTCAGTATAGGGCAGAATATTTTTTATTAGCTTTGTGGATTTGCGGATTTCTACCCTCTGAAGTAGGATAGGGATTTGTTAATTTTGAATAAATTTACGAAAGATATTTTAAGACAGGACTTTTCATTTATTTGCTTTGTTGTTTTTGATGTGCTTCTTGGGCTAGTTCCTAACATTCCCAGCTCTCTATTATCACCGCTAAGACCCTGTGATACTAGTCCCGTGCGGGCTGGTCTGAGAGAGCACATCCTTCCTCTCAGGGATAAGCGTTCGAAGGATGGGGAAGTCAAGAAGGCTGTTGCGGTCAAGAAGTTCCCCAACCTTCCTGTCTAACGGGCACAATAGTACTTGACGGAACTACTTGATTAAACACGTGTTTCAGTCGGAGAAATTGGATCGTTTTCGCACTGTACGTCCAAAAATGTCGAGAGCAATGACAAATTATGTAAAACATTTAGAAGCAACGCACATCGGACGTACAGCAAGAGGGTTGCTGTTGAAGCTAGACTTCCTTCAAACGTATGGAAACAGTTCGAAGCAGCTACCCAGGGTGTTCTCGGGATATTATTGAATCTCTGATCCCCGAAGGTCTTGGGATTGATTTCCGGCTCTGCGATGATATTTAATTTTAAACTGAGGTTAGGGGGATGGTCCCTTACGGACGACCACGGCTGCCTCCTTCCCGATACTTATCTCAATTACAAATACAAGCATCGTTACATACATCAAACACAAAAAATAAGGCTATTATGCAAATTCTCCAGATACCCGAAAGTATACGGGCCTAAAATGTCAACGATATTAAAGTCCAGAAATTACACAACTATAACAAACAATTAAGCGGCTAGATACAATGGACAAATAACAACACAGAGATTTGGCTGGTCAGCACACTGTGTTTCAGGAACAACCAACTACAGTAGATTTAAGGTAAGGTCAATCTGATATTGCCAACATGGTTTAGGAGTTGGATGTGGGAGGAAGAATAAATTAACCCCAGAAACGGAAATATAGAAATTTGAATACAGGGCTGCAATATATATGTGTATCGTTTGTGTATGTTGAATTTAAGGCTGAAGGGCATGTTATATAATTATTATTATTATTTTACTGTTGCAATATCATAGCAAATCAAGTTGTGTATTAAATAAAATACCATACATATAATTAAACAAATTCCATATGTGAAATATTCCTTGGCTACAAATCTTTCTAATGATATTGTAGGGCTCAAAACACAGACAAAATTTGGAATTGGAAAATATATGTTTTATTTATATATGTTATATGAAATGAGGACACCAGAAGTCAAGGGGTCTAAGTGACATTATTGAAAGAAATGAGTTAGGTACGGGAATGGGATGATAAAATATTAATATTTTATTAGATGGTAAAGGGATCAAAATGATTTCCTTGACATGTATTGTCACCTACCATCATATCCCTACACTACGTAGTGGTTGGGTTCCCTATTACAAAACATTTTCAACTTTGACTTACGTTTTCTCAAAACAATATGTGTGTTACTTAGACCCCTTGACGTATGGGGTTCTCAAATAAGAGATTTTCGAAGTGAAATGCCATGTCCTGTGGTTCGGATTCCACGTAAAAAGGAGGTCCCGTGGCTCATAATCACATGATTCACGGTCACGTAAAACTACAATCTTCCTTTTTTTTCTCAAATAAGAGTACTTCCAGAAAATCTCTTTAGTCAAGTGTTAACAACGGCAGCAGTGAAAAAATGCTTTCGGCAGAAAGATAAACTGGTGAACAGAGCTAATTACGCGTAATTTAACGCTGAGTAATAGGGACGTATGTAATTCTGTGTAATAAAGTGCTGTTGAAGGAGTCACTGCTATATACCAAGCCTGCACATACAGCACATTAGTGCAGTAATTGAGTGCAGTGTGATAGGACTGCTGTATACCAAACCTGCACATAAAGTGGACTGGTGAAGTAATGGAGTGCAGTGTGATAGAACAGCTTTCAGGCCTGTACAAAAAATGCACTAGTACTGTACTCATGGAAGTGTATTAGGTCTGCTTTATATCGGGGATGCACATAAACTAGAATGATGTAGTGTGGCAGGATTGTTATATTTATGCCTGTACATAAAGTGCACTAGTGAAGTAATGGAATGCAGTGTTATAGAAATGCAGTACATTACACTGGGCCTGTCCATAAATTGCACTGGTACAGTACACATGGATGTGCGTTAGGACTGCTATATACCAGGGTTGCACGTACACTAGAATGATGCAGTGTGGTTGAACGTTTGCACATCATGTCTAAGCACAAACTACACTGCCAGTACTGGCAATGCAGTGTGATAAGATTGATACATACCACACAGTAATGCAGTAAAATGAGTGCAATATGATGGGACTGCTTTATGACGTACCTGCACGTACAGTGCACTGTGATAGGACTGCCATATACCAGAACTGCACATATATTCTCCTGTAACGGGAAGTGATCTCTCCTTACTAACTACGCCACACGGATGGCCTCATTCATTATCTCCCGGGACTGCCAAGTATACAGTGTGGTCCACCCGCCCCTTATTATTTAGTTTTATGAAACCCAACTAACACGGCATTTCTCCCGATGGTCGATATTGCTCTGCGCTCTGACTGTGCGACAGCAATGAAATTGGGCCATGGGTCTAGCAAAGAAAAACCGACCATAAACTTTTCCCCGCCAAATACTATGGCCCATTCTACTAACATATGACTCACTGCTCCTTGAAATAACACACATACACGCAATTCGATCGAATTAATAGCTTACGCCACGTGATCTGTAATAGTAGAAAGTTAAATCAACACCATAAAACGTGATTGAAGACTTTGAGATGGACTTAAACGTTTGAGGTGGGACGGCTACTGTAACTACACCACGTTTAGCGAGCGGTATCTACCATGTGTTGGTGGCTGCGAGGTTTAAAGCCTGACCGTACGTAGTGGGCGCGAGCGGGTTGAATTCTGCTTCGAATCCTGTAGTAGGCATACTTTTTTGAACGAAAGCCCACATTCCATTTTAGTGGGGATGTAACTACATTGCCACATTTATTGCCTTACGACGTATTTTTGTGACGAATACGTTGAATTTTGCTGATTTATTTACGAGAATACGATCGAACTGGTACGTTATGCCACGTGACCTGTAATGGCAGCAAATTTAAAAACTGGCATGAATATTAATATAACATATCGAAGTGTCACTCCGGAGGTCCGGGTTCGATTCCCAGCTTTGCCAAGAAATGTAATATTTGTCTGAGGGCTGAAATTGGGTACACGTAGCCTCGTGAAGCAAATATGAGAAGAAGTGGGTTCGATTCCCACCTCAGCCACCCTGGAAATGGTTTTCCGTGGTTTTCCACTTCTACTCCGGCCAAATTCCGGGACGGATTCTATCTTAAGGCCACGGCCGCCTCATTCCCAATCCTTAATTGCAAATACACACATCATTATGAGCCCGCAATAACTCAGGTTATCAGACAAATTCTACACACACTCCCAAGTAAACGGGGCTAAAAGACCGCGATGTTCTAGCCCCTCACATGAAACAAAACAACAACATATCGAAGGATATTCTGATCGCCAGTGCTTGCATCGAAGTATACGTATTCCTTAGAATTTCCCATGGTATTATTAGCATACTTTCGATTTTTGCAAAAAATGAAAGAAGACTTAAGTTATGAGATCTACACAGGGCCAAAAATTGTGTGTCTGTGTGTGAGTGTGTGTGTGTGTGAGACTGTGTGTGTGTGAGTGTATGTACTCTGAATGTCTGCCCCACCCTATCAATTCGAACTCGGTGAAACCTAATTGAACGAAATTTGGTACAGAGGTAGAACTAGCAAAGGGCACCTCAGTCTCATGTTTTATATCGCCGCCATCTTGACGGAAACGTAATGGCGGCCACCCAAATGTTCAAAGCTTAAATCAAATTACGAATAACCTAATCATCCGATCTCTACCAAATTTTGCAACAACATATATTTATATGGCGAGCGTCGTTTGTGTGAACTACAAGGTCATCATCCAATTAGTGTGCAGATGGCGGCCAAGTATGTGTGCAAATTGATTTCCCCAATCAATTCAAACACGGTGAAACCGAATTGAACGAAATTTGGTACAGAGATAGCACTAGTGAAGGGCACTCCAGTGCCATGTTTTATATTGCCGCCATCTTGACGAAAACGTAATGGCGGTCATCCTAATGTTAAAAGCTTGAATCAAATTACGACCAACCTAATAATCTGATCTCTACAAAATTTTGCAACAACATACCTTTATGTATAGAAAATCTTTTGACCACACTACAAGGTCATCAGGCCAATAATGTGCGGATGGCGGCCATGTATGTGTGCAAATCGATTCCCCCTATCTTTTCAAACACGGTGAAACCGAATGGAACGAAGTTTGGTACAGAGGTAACACTAGCAAAGGCCACCTCAGTGTCATGTTGTATATCGCCGCCATCTTGACCGAAACGGAATGGCGGCCACCGAAATGTTAAAAGCTTAAATCAAATTACGACCAACCTAATCATTTGATCTCTACCAAATTTGTCAACAACATACCTTTTTGTGGGAAGCATCTCTTGGCTGAACTACGAGGTCATCAACCCAATAGTTCGCAGATAGCGGCCATGTATGTGTGCAAATCGATTCCCCATATCAATTCAAACACGGTGAAACCGAATTGAATGTTTTTTTTACAGAGGTAGCACTAGCAAAGGGCACATCATATTCATGTAAAATATCCGTATAGCACGTTGTATTTCAAGAAGCTACTTCAAGTAACATTCAATTATACTCCTTGAAAAGGACAACGAATTATAACAATATCCATTCATTTAGGAGAAAGTAGGCTATACGTTCTTTACCGAACATCTTGTTTTGTTATTAAATTTTTACAAATAGTCTTAGCATATCTTTAGGCCTGTATCACACGACACTCGCTGACAAGGAAGCTGCTGTGATCGCTGGTACAAAATCCTGTATGATTCTGTTCTCTTCGTCAGTATACCCGCTTGTATTACCGAAGTGTATAACACGCTAGCATTTTGTACGCTAAGTTGTATGAAATAAAACCGAAGGGCTGTCGTTGAGGGCATTATTTGCAGTTAATTCGCCTTAATAACGCAAAACGGTCGCGAAACTTGCTTTAAGTAAATTAGAAAACATGCTTGGTACTGAATGCATTCCAATCAATATTTAAGATCTAACTGTAATAATTTAATATTTTACCATACGCGTTAATAAGAAGCGCAACAAAAACCTCCAGAGTGTGTTGGAAATGTGTGCAAGTGTTATTGCGCCCGCTCGCTCTTTCGAAGATCCCGGGTTCAAGACTATCCAACGGCAGACTTTTAAAATTCTTTTTAACTATTTTATTATACCCTCCCTACCTCGTACAGCAAGATTTCAACTTGGTTTTGTTCACATTATCTACGAAGACGATAGGGAAAGTTATTTTCTTGTCTCATTTAAATGGCTATTTTCCCTAAATACTGTTCAAAACCATGGATGGATAGTATTCGTTATAATTATTATATTTTTAGTCGATTTTACCCTCCATGTTAGGTTTTCCCACGGACTCGGCGAGGGATCCCATCATTACCGCCTTTACTGGCAGTGTCCTGGAGCTTGAAACATCTCGTCTGGGGGATACAACTGGGGAGGTGGGATCAGCATCTCGCCCAGGTGGCCTCACCTGCAAAGCGAACAGGGTCTCCTTGACGGATGGGAAGGGAGGGGAAGATCGGAAGGGACAGGCAAGGAAGAGGGAAGGAGGCAGCCGTGGCCGTACGGTAGGTAACATCACGGTATTTACCCGAAGGCCAAGTGGGAAACCACGGAAAACCACTTTGAGGATGGGTGAGGTGGGAATCGAACCCCTCTACTTATTTGGACCACCCGAGGCTGAGCAGACCCCGTCCCAGTCCTCATACCACTTTTCAAATTTCGTGGCAGAGGTGGGAATCGAACCCAGGACGTCCGGGGTGGCAGCTAATCACGCTGACCACTACGCAACGGAGGCGACTATATTCGTGATAATTAGAATTTTAATAGTTCAATATTTATCCCAGAATAATAATATGACACGTTCTGTAATTACTGTCGCCTCCGTAGCGTAGCGGTCAGCATGGTTAGCTGCCGCCCCGAAGGTCCTGGGTTCGATTCCCGGCTCTGCCACGAAATTTGAAAAACGTGGTATGAGGAGTGGAACGGGGTCTACTCAGCCTCGGGTGGCCCAAATGAGTAGAGGGGGTTCGATTCCCACCTCAGCCATCCTCGAAGTGGTTTTCCGTGGTTTCCCACTTCGTCTTCGGGCAAATGCCGGGATGGTCCCTACTTCAAGGCCACGGCCGTCTCCTTCCCCCTTCCTTGCCTATCCATCCTAATCTTCCCCTCCTCCCTTCCCTCATGAGGCCCCTGTTCGCTTTGCAGGTGAGGCCGCCTGGGCGAGGTGCTGATCACACCTCACCAGTTGTATCCCCTCTGACCAGATGTTCCAAGCTCCAGGACACTGCCCATAGAGGCGGTAGTGGTGAGTTCCCTCGCTGAGTCCGTTGGAACCACCAACCTAGAGGGTAAATCGACAAAAAAAAACTGTAATTACTGCCTTGCTGCGAGGCTGAACGGTAACGTTCTCGCTTGCTGTGCCCAAGGTTGCAGGTTCGTATCCTGGCGCAGTCAGCTGGCTTTTGAGGCTGCACAAATGCGAGGGAGCCGTGTCAGTAGATTTACTGGCACGTTGAAGATACCCTTCGGAGCAAAATTCCGGCACCTGACGTCTCTAAACGCCAGAGTAGTTAAAAGGGACGTAAAACCAATAACATTATAATTATCTGTATTTACTGTATGTTTGGGGCAGATGACCTCGTAGTTCCGCCCCCTAAAACCTCACTAACTAACTATTACTGTAAGTGTATAGCAATCGCTTTTCGCACAGAAGCCGTTGAAAGAAATTATAGTTTCGGTCTGATGTATTTATTCGTGAGCCTACCCACATAACAAATCTATTTGTTATGTGGGTCGTCTGATTTACTCGGAGTT
Organism: Meconema thalassinum; assembly: GCA_946902985.2. Lineage (NCBI taxonomy): Eukaryota > Metazoa > Arthropoda > Insecta > Orthoptera > Tettigoniidae > Meconema > Meconema thalassinum. The sequence continues at coordinate 296,377,156 of OX336389.2, forward strand.
TTCATTTAAACAAAGGTGGTCAAAATTTCGAACACTTGCTACCTTGAATATACAGGATATCTTGCTTTCGTTCTACAGATCGTTATGTCGTCGTCCAATCTGGCTGCGTACCATCGGAAAAGTACGGTCCTTTTGAGGACCAAATAAAAATCACTCGTTGGAACAGATAGATATGCGTCCATAATACATCCACAATGAACGACATTAAGCAAAAAAAATGTACTAGTTCAAGGTTCGAAACTACTACAATGCGACTTCGTTGACGCTACTCTAGAAATTCTTGATTTAGCCACCATAGCTACCGAGAACCATAGTATATTGCTGGCATGTATTGAATCTATTCGTAGACACTTCCTGTCCAAACGTAAGAAGGTGTTATTCGGAGCTCTGATCGTTTCAATCATGCATTATATTTGAGGTCAATGAAAGAACACTGCCACTATTGATTTCTACTATATTCGCGAGGATGTACTCAACGGTAAAGTTGTACAATGGACGTACTAATGTTTTTAGGATGACTGTGATATACGCGTTAGTTGGGTTGCCTTCCTCCAAAAAAAATAAGGGGCGGGTGGACCACACTGTATATTGGTGTTTGGAGACTCATATTACTGGTCCTGAATCAAGGTGCAATCACCGACAGTTCTCTCTTGAATGTGATTCTCAGGTGTTACGTGGCGTATCCACCAGAGTCCATCCAATTTATGCCACATGACCCAAGATTCACCTGTGAAAGCAAAGATAATAGTACCCAGTTACGTTAATCCCGTGCCAAATTGAGGTAATATGCATGCTGAACCATGTCTAACATTAGCGTCTTAACCAACTGTGTTTGCTTTGTAGGCCTGTACGTAGCAGTGTTGGCTCCAGAGTGCTCCTGATACCTTCCGTGGTGCTCCTGTAATCATTATGGACGTATTCTCGGTTAATGAAAGTTAGATTTTCGAAGTGAAATATCACCTCCCGTGGTTCAGATTCCACGTAAAATGGAGGTCCCGTGGCTCATGATCGCGAGATTAACGGTTACATAAATCTACAAGATTTCTTTTCCATTAAGGATGTAAGATGATGAACTGTGGAGTGCCTATTACTTTATACTGTTCGTCGGAATCACCATTCCCCGAGGCGTCAAATGCCTGTTGGGCACAACTGATATGCTGATTGTAGGCTTCCAAAGTGCTAGCAGTTAATTTTGGCACAACTTCACTACTGAAGCTCGCAGGTATCCCAAAAAGGTCCTGTTTCCCAGATGATACCAAGCTTCACTCGGTATGCTATCGCCATGAACTCCTGGACATGAGTTAAATTATTACATATACCCATCCAGAAAGAAACCCACTCCACCAGAACAGACTTATGTGATCGCGTGCATATGCCAACCTTTTAACGTGATATCTTGGAAGTTCCAGGATTTCGTCATTCCAAACAAAACATTAAAAGTTCAATATGGGGGTGTTGATTGCCACGGAGTTGATGTCATAACTCTGGCTCATTACGAGTGAGTGCTTACCAAATTAACCACTTCATTGACACGGGTGGCATGTGGGTCCAATTTTTAACGTCAGTTGCTTTGGAAATAATATTCTGTAGTATCCAATTTCAACCCCAACTCCTCCGTTGTACCCTGTTCCAAAGCTGGCTTGTTCCACTTGAGAGGACACCTTAGTCATATACAGTAGCCTGATCAATAGCCTACCACCCATCAGGTCGGCCAGCCAAAAGCGGTCTATGAGAGGGTGGGGAATGGGTTTCTCTCCTAGTGGAATGGGGTTGTTGAAGGCTTCGCAGCCTATACCAAGTTCTAGGATTTAAAGTGCCTGCTATGAATGAAATAATACAAAATGATTTCAAAATAATATATAAGGTGCGTTCAAAAAGTAACGAGCCGGAGACTGGAATGCGCAAACCGGTGACGACATCGGCTAATCGTGGCGTGTGCAACGAGGTGTGGTTCCGACCATAGCGTGGAAGGTCACAGCCCGTCGCTAGAGGGCACGCGTGCACGTCACGTGACGATACAAAGCGAGCAGCAGCATGCATCAATCGTCCAACGCTGCCAGTCGCATTTCAAACAGTGACATGGAGGCGTCAACCGAAGAGCAAAGAGGTGTTGTTCAATTTCTGACAGCGGAAGTAGTAGGGGGAACGGACATTCATCGCCGAATGTCACAAGTGTACGGCGAACACTGCATGTCCCTTGGAAGTGTCAAAGCGTGGCACAAGCGCTTCAGGGAAGGACGGGTGTCGTTAGCCGATGATGCCCGGTCTGGGGCACCCCCCTGCATTACCGAAGACAACGTCCAGCTGGTTGATGCACTCATTACCCAGGACCGCCGAGTGAAAGTGAACGCCATAGCCGCCGTGGTCCCTCCACGACAATGCACGACTTCATACGGCCAACACAGTCGCGGCACTCCTGCAGAAATTCAAATAGGAGGTTCTCGGCCACCCTCCATACAATCCAGACCTCTCTCCCTGTGATTACGAAATGTTTGGTCCCCTGAAAAGGGCTCTGCGTGGCCAACGATTCACCTCGGACGCCGACGTCCAGCTGTACGTGCGGAACTGGTTCACATCGCAGCCCAGGGAATTTTATGAGACAGCCATTCACCGCCTCGTTTCACAGTGGGACAAGTGCCTCGACAGCCAGAGCCAATACTTCTAACATACAGGCACTGGTTTCTGTAATTATGCCTCCGGCTCGTTACATTTTGAACGCACCTTATACAGTATAATCATGTGAAATAACAGCTCACATTGTTTCCGTACAACATGTAGGATACTCTTATGCAACGTTATCATTCGTCCATTTGTGCTACTCTGCGTGCAGTCGCCATCATTTTCGTGTTTAAGACATAATTGTAAACATCCTTTTGTAAAAAAGAAGGAAGGTTTCAAAATCCTCAATCCTCTAAATCTATACATGAATTTGTGCCAATACGATCTGAAGAGAAAACCTTGTTACAAATTATCCATATGTAGCCTAACTAATAACAATTTTGGAACGGAGTCTAAGAATTGCAACACTGCATGTTAAAATAAAGGGGATAGATTTGTTAGTTCGTCCAGCTCATGTGCAAATCAGCCTTTTGAGGATAATTGTCTTGTTATTATTAAATGATAAATTAATTGGTTCATAAAGAAAGGGCATCAGTCACATTCTTTTTCGAAACTGAGTTAACATCGACTTTCTCATCTTGAATGTTCATCTCATCGTTTTATGAAGAAAGGAGATCACTCCATCCTCTCCTTCACTATGATATTGTGATTGGAAAGTAAGCATTTTGTAAAGGAAGTGTTGAAGCCCTACTTTGAAGAAATACCCATAGAGGCACTAGGGGTTTGTCGATAAGCTGCGCAATACTCCCTTGTTTTATTGCATTGATTTGAGGTGATTTGACTGCTGTGTAACAGCAGCATAATTGTATACTGAACTATTTTATTATTTATTATTGCAGCGAAAAGAACTGCTGCCGGTGAGATGATAGTACACAAGCGGAGAGCAAAGAAATTTTATAACAGATTAAAGCAAGAGTCAGAAAAGAATGAAAATAAGATTCATGCCATTTGCCAAGATTTTATGCTAAATTTAACTGTACCAGTAATTCCCGTTCAGGAAAAATACTACTTATGCCAAATTAATGCCAATGTTTTTGCCATTCATAACATCAAATAGAATACTTCCAAAATGTATCTGTATCATGAATAGGGTGAAAATAAGGGTCCTAATGAGGTATGTTCATTTCTCATGGATTATGTGAACAATGAAGTCCCCGATACTGCTGAAGAATTGCATATTTATTCTGATAATTCCGGGGGTCAAAACAAGAATATCTTTATGCACTGACTGATACAGAGAGATTTAAAAACATTGAACATTTTTCCCCACAGTGGGCACAGTTTCATGCCAAGCAATCGAGATTTCAGTGTCATTAAGAGGTACTGAAAAGAGTAGATCGTTTGTACACAATGAGAAATATAATGAAGAGGATTATTCATAGCTAAAAAATCTCCACAAGTTCATTGTGAAGTGTATTCAAACTCCTGACATATTAGATTTCAAAAGCTGGTGGCCTCAGTTTTATTCCAAGACTGCAGTTTCAGAGGAGACAAGGCGTAGAAGGATCCAGATGAACGAAAAAATTAATTTTAACATTCAATCGCTTTCACATAATTCTTATAATTCCGAGTTTAAGGGTGTTATCATTGATAGGCCATTCATTGATGGCTTGAACGTATACACTTTCAGACTAGGTATCTCCATTCGAGTGCTGTCATTTGTGCCAATAAACTCTGCGGGCCCAGCAGAAAAGGTACCTATAATGAAGGGGAAAATTGATGATCTGAAGAAATTGGTCGAGTATGTACCTGATGAGTGTCAGGAGTACTTCACGGAGCTGAATTCTTGGCCAACTGTGACAGTAGGAGACGACAATGAAGATGAATATTAGAGGAGGACACGGAAGATTTCGTCTGATTTCAATAGCTGTTCTTCATCCTGAGACTAGGAAGTTTGTTATATTATGATATTCTAACTTACTTCTGTGAACAAACAAGAAGTTCCGTGACGAACTAAAGAGCCTACTTTTCATGCCAATGATTATTCTACAGTATATGAACCTATCTAGAATAATGACGAAATTAAGTTGCTAATATCGAAATTTCTAATTAGTTCGAAATACTGTATACCTGGCATAATGTAGCCTAATAGAGCACTACAGTTGGCAGCCCTGATGACTGAATATATTTTTAGTTACATCTCTTAAGGTACAGAATACAAAATTTCGTTGAAGTCCAATGAATAGCATGGACGTTACATGCAGTTAAACATAGGATCTAACAGCGCGCGTAAAATCATGTTGGCAACAATGTCATGCATGTATTGGTCAGAAATAATCTGAAATAATATGATCTATTGTTGTGCCAATTTTGAATGAAATCCATTAGTTAGTTTAGAAGTTACATGCATTTTAAAATTGGACCTATCAGCAGGCTTAGAATCATGTTGGCAGCACTGACGTATATTAGTTACTTCAAATTCATCTAGAATGCCAGGTACTATTCGTGTGCAAAGTTTAGAGCTATTGGCTTGCATACTTTCTGATACTGTATATTGATATTAGGGTAACAAAAATAGGGACAGCACATATTAACAATTGGCAGCCCTGGTTGCTCTTAAGAATACGCATAGTCATATCTGTTATGGTACACATAGCACATACGAAATTTGGTTGAAATCCAAATGATAGTATGGCAGTTATATGTATTTAAAGTTGGACCTGTCAGCAGGCTTAGAATCATGTTGGTAGCACTGACGTATATAAGTTACTCCAAATTAATATAGAATGTCAGGTACTATACGTGTACATAGTTTAAAGCTGTCGGCTTGCATACTTTCTGATATATTGGTATTTGGATAAAATAAATTAGGAGCATTTATTAACAGTTGGCAGCCCTGGTGGGTCTAAGGAATACGCTCAGTCATATCTGGTTGTGTACACATACAACATACAAAATTTGGTTGAATTCCAATTGATAGTGTAGAAGTTATATGCATTTAAAAATTGGACCTATCAGCAGGCTTATAATCATTTTGGCAACACTGCCATGTATGGCCTCCTGGAAATTAAACTGCAATATTATTAAAACTCAGCAATTCTTCTAGGTTTGTGCCGTGTCTTGTGTGGGGTTTCGCCTAGGACACCAAGCTAGGCGAAACCCCACACAAGACACGGCACAAACCTAGAAGAATTGCTGAGTTTTAATTCACCGGCCGTGAAAGCCAATATACCATCTTTTTGCAATATTATTATCTATACGTGTGCCAATTTTGAAATAGCTCCCATTCATACCTTCCAAGATATCCAACATGGAGCTCAAATTTCAATTGCGACTTTTTAGCAGTTGGTAGCAATGACATCATTTTCAAATATGGCCGTGAGATATTCGGGTATAGATCTTCACTCCTACCAAATTTTGTTTCGATTGCTCCAGCCGTTTAGGAGTTGATAGGGGGACACACACACACAGCCAGACAGACAGACAGACAGAAGGACAGACAGACAGACAGACGGACAGACAGACATTTGCCCGATCTCATAAGTCTACTTTTTCCTCATTTTTGCAAAATGTGAAAAGTAGGCTAAAAATGGCTGTATAGAAACTTTGAGTGGTTATATTAAAGCTACTCAGTTGTAAACCTCTTTTATACAGAAAGGTCATCAGCCCACAGCCGGCCCCGTGATGTTTGGGTAGCGCGCCCGCCTCTCACCAGGAGGCCCCGTGTTCGATTCCTGGCTCCAACAGGGATTTTAGAAACTGACGTGAGGGCTGGAACGGAGTGCACTCAGCCTCGTGAGGACAATTGAGTAGCTGTCTGACAGTGAGGCAGTGCACCGGTCACGACAACTAAGATTAACGGCCGAAGGGACCCGATACGCTGACCACGCGTCACCTCAATATCTGCAGGCAAAATGGCTGGACAGCGGTCGCTTGGTAGTCCTAAGCCCTTCATGGGCTGCTGTGCCAGGGGTTATTTAGCAGTCCACATCATTTAAGAAATCTGTATAATTCAACTACTGATGATAAATTCAAGAAACATGTTCAGAGGTATCCTTATGTACATTCTCTATTTGATGGTAACAATTTTTACATTGATATTATGATAGTAAAAAGTCCAGAGAGTTTTACTTCATTTCCCAACAATTAGCTAAAATGGACTGAAGCCCTTTCCTTGTGAACCAATTCAAATATAGGTTATTGAAAGAAGCATAGGTATGAATGGATACAAATTTGTTATTCTAGGAGGATTCATAACAACCTATGGAAGATGACCTAAGTGTTATGCCCCTGAAAACAAAAACACCACCACCTTCATGGTGACCATCGGTCTAAGTGTTCAATGATGAGTCATGAATAAACCACCCCTAGAACAATTATTATTGCCTGGACCACGGAACTGGAAACGTGGTATACACATTGGGCATGTCCATAGGTTCGATGTTAATACTGCATTCCAGTGTTTGAAGTGACAGATATAGCGACTGGTCTCTCTGAGTTCGATAGACGCAAAATTGCTGAACTAGATATGTCATACCTTCGGAAACTTATCGACTTCCTTCCTCGCCAATTCAAGCTGATTATGAAGACTAGACACGGTGTTGCACGGTTTTACAACGATGTGTCCTGTGAACTAGCTCCGATAGGAAATGAGAATCACACCATGTACATCTGTTGTTGTTGTTTTGACGTTAATTATTTCTGGGGACTTAGGACAACTTGGCAATCAGCAGTGTCTACTAAAGGATTTCTGACCATGCATGGAAATATAAGGCAAAATGTTCCGTTATGGAAGCATATTAAACGATTTTAACATGAACAACTTTCAGAGTGTGACGATGGAATTCCATCAGGGTTTCAAAGCTGAATATTTCAGAGACCTCGTAGAAGACCTGGTGGATTCAGATGGAAAGATGCAGTGATCTGTGTCGTTGAAATCACACTTTTCCAAACCATAATTGGATATGTCTTCCTACAATATTTTGGCTTCATGACAGGTGAACATCGTGATGTTTCCATAGGGACTCCGGAATGTCCTATATTGCACATGCGAATCTCCGACTTTTTATTTCCCTAATCCTCAGAAACTATTAACAGGAATCAATCGAAGGTTTTCTGGGACGTTCTTCAATACTCTCTCCTTAACTTGGCATAGGCTGCATGAAAATAAATGTATTATTGCATTTTCATGAATCATTTTCAAATTGCATAATGGTAACAGCACTTTCATGAACATTTCCATGTAGCAAATTAATCTAAGGCAAATTTTCAAAATCGTAGGTGTGAGAATATAACACATATATGAGGGATTCATATCTAAATATGTCAGCTTTGTATGTTAAAAGTTCCAAATAAAAGGGAATTTTTATATCTAGAAAAACATTTAAGCGTGAAATTAGAATGAAAGATTTGTCCTGGTTTTAGAACATGCAATTTCCATAGGATACCTCTTCTTCCATTTAAAGCATTAACATCCATTATGATGTTGTTCCATATCCCTATGCTCTTGGTTCTAACGCAGCCTATTTCTTAATTCTTTTTGTGCCGTCTTATAGAAATAAAAATTAAGATGTAAGTTACTTTGTTGGGTTTACTAATAGGACGCCCGATTGTAGGAAAGTATAAGGAATGTAGTCTCAGGAAAAAGATATGCAAAAATACTGAATATGTAGCGTTAGCAAACTATAGCGCAATAATATTATATTTTGAACATTTTGAGCATTGCACAAGGGGCAGATGACCTCGTAGTTCGGCCCCATAAAACAACAATAACTAACTAACTAACTAACTAACTAACTAGCGTTGCGCAGCCCCTCAATACAATTCAATGAAGCAGTGTATGAATACAGGAGATTTAGCTCTTCTTTGGAAGATAATATTGATAGCTGGTAAAAAGGTTGCTCCTGAAATAAATACAAAATAAGTCCCTATGATGATGCCACTGCATTAAACAATATTCAATGTATCGAATATATTTGTTTACTGTAATATAATAATGGAATCTTTAAAATAATACGATAGAAGATGTGCTTCCACATTACAAACTATCACCAAAAATGTGCTGTGAATATGCAAATGTATTATTACATTTGGGGTCCCTTAACATGACCCTGATGCTTAAACTAAGAAATTAGGTCGTGTTTTGATGCCTTTCGTAACTTCGTGGAATCGATACATGGCTGAGTGGCCATGGTTCTGTGGGTTAAGTGTTTTCCTTCAACGCATTTGGCAGGAAAACACAATGTAATGGCCCTTGAGTGTCAATGGGAATTTGATGATACCAGAAAGTCACCATAAGGGTTGTAGTTCATTGAATCCTATATAACAGTACTAGAAGTCTATCTTGTGTATGTCAAGTTTGGGTGTAGATACAACGTCACTAATTAGATATGCATGCTGCAAGTTCCGTGAACATTATGGTGTTTGAGGCCATTTTCAGTGTTGCCTTAGTAAACGAAATTTTGATGCTTTTTTCAGTCGGTCAACACGATTGTATCCAAATGGGATGGGATATTCCCTAATCCTTAAAAAAATTACATGAGATTAATATTTTAGTATTTTAGTATTTATTAATCTCATGTAAATTATTTTCAGGATTAGGGAATAACCCATCTCATTTGGGAACAAACGTGTTGACCGACTGAAAAGCACCAAACTTTTGTTTTTAGTTCTGTGAAGGACTAAATAGCTTATTTTCATATATCCTACTTATGTTTATTGCCTCTATCAATTTACAAAATTTCAATTTGATTGCTCTAATAGATTCGTGGATATTGAGAACCGTCTAAATATTTTGGTTGGTCTCCATGTTGGATTTTTATGTATTTAAGCCTTAGAGTTATGTACTATTACATGAAGAGTATTCCGTTTGTGAATTATTCAAACTTCAATCGCATGATTAGCACACAATAAATAAAAACGAGATTAAAAAAATTCGCACAGCCTCCATCTTGAGGTTATGTAAAACAATTCAAATAAATTAGAAGTTAGTGGCTTAACATTTGTATAAGCATTCACCGTATCATGTTTCACTGCGCTCGGATGGTAAAGTCACGAAAAAGATCCATTTGAATATTCAAACCTTGCGTCGCCGCCATTTTTAGTTTGTAGTCATCAGGTGATTGGAAGTCCTTTAGGTGAACTTATGTGCAAATCCTTTATCAACATACAAACTTTCAGTTAGTTGTTGTCATAGATTAGTAGATATTGAGAACCGTCTAAATATTTAGGATGGTCGCCATGTTGGATTTTTATATGTGTAGGCCTTAGAGTTCTGCACTACTAGATGACGATTATTGCGTAGGTTCATTATTCGGACGTTGACTTTGATCGCTTAATTAGGACACAATAAATATAAACTTAATTTTAAAATTTTGCAGATCCGCCATCTTGAGGTTATGAAAACAATTTAACTGTACTAAATTATAAACATCTGCTGTACCATTTTTCACTACGTTCGGATGATTAAATCGCGTGAAATATATATTTAAATGTTCATTTTGTAAATAAGAGGTTCTTGAAAGTCATTTAGGTGAACTTGTAGTAGTGCCCTCTATCACCGTACAAAATGTCAGGTTGATATCAGTAGTACGGTAGTTTCGGAGCTATAGAATGCCGGCGACATATTTCGCACAGCCGCCATGTTGGACTGGTGAGACGTAATAACATTTGAAGAACACGGTCGAGAATGGACGGAACAGTACTGTGACTTCACTGAGTTTCGTTGAAATTGATCCAGCCGTTTAGATATTATTTGGGGGGAGATGACACACACACAGACACACATACATACACACACGCACAGACAAAAGGTGATCTCATAAGCATATTTTTTCATAAATGAAAATAGGCTAAAAATAATGAAAATGGTGATATTTTCTTCAAATGTTCAATTGTGTTAATGCGAACTTTCAGCATGTTTATCACTCACGCCACCAACAATGTGTAGGGAAAAATTCAAGTGTGTTTTCGAAAAGTGTGCTTTTGACGAGAGCGTTAGTTGACCCATTGTAGGCGTGCAATTCGTGACTGGCGTACGTACACTACCATGGTCACATGTCAGAGATCACATGACCGTCCGGTGCCAGTACATAACCATCTACCGCAACTCTAAAGTGAGTAGTGTGTTCCTTCAAAGGATTGACTAATATTTTGTTTGATAAGGTTACCTGCTTCAAATAGAATGTATATTCTATTTCTGAAATATCCTCCTCTGAAAGATTTGAAATCAAAACCAAATATAATGCAAGTATTAAATGAAAACTTAGAAAGCAATGTTCATTTATTTCAATTTTGTAGGCCAGTGTTATACTGTACAATGCCTTGCCTCGAATTTGCAAAGAGTTGAAATTAGAATATGCAAAGCATAATTATTTAGTTTGCCTGAATATTAGGTTTGTTGGAGCCTCCATGGCTTAGGCGGCAGCACGCCCGCCTCTCACCGCTGGGTCCGTGGTTCAAATCCCGGTCAATCCATGTGAGATATGTGCTGGACAAAGCGGAGGCAGACAGGTTTTCCTCCGGGTACTCCGGTTTTCCCTGTCACAATTTCATTCCGGCAACACTCTCCCCCATCATTTCATTTCATCTGTCATTCATTTAATCTTTGCCCCAGGGGAGTGCGACAAGCTTCGGCAGACGGCACAGTTCATATCCTCGCCGCTAGATGGGGACTTAATTCATTCCATTCCCTGACCCGGTCAGTCGACTGGAAGCAGGCTGTGGGTTTTCGTTAGGTTTGTTAAATCAAAGCAGCGTATTTGTTGGGATATCATTTTATCTAGTACATGTATGCATACTAAATATTTCTGATGAGCTGTGTGAATATACCGTAGTGACTACAACAATGTGTGCAACTACCACTAGGGTAGGAGGTCCGGGACATGAAAAGGGTACCATGTGATGTACTATGCGAGGAGGTGAATACAATTTATCTTCCACCTTGTAACGGCATATTGTGCAACAAAATCCCTATATAATAATACTTATATTCTTTCTTCGTGTGGTCTCCTGAGAGGCCGAGTGCAGGCCTTTCAAGTCGACGCCCGTGGGTAACCGGGATCAGAGATGGAATGGATGACGATGAATCAAACTGGACAAGGATGTGGAAGGAAGCGGCCGTGGCCTATCAGAAGGTAACGTCCCAACATTTGCCTGCGGTTGAAAATGGGAAACCACGGAAAACCATTTCAAGGAAGGTCGACGGAGGGGCTCGAACCCACGCATCTACCCAGTCAACAGAGGGCTTGGCCCAATGACTTAACGCTGCGCTTTAGCGACCGTAGCCACCGCTGTCGGTAATAACTATAATAATAATAATAACTATAATAATCATAATTAAAATAATAAAAATAACAACAATTAGGCCACCAGAAAGTTGTACCTAGAGTGAGAACGGAGAAACTCTGGATAGACACTTTGCTGCTGACCACTGTCAATTCCAGGATTAAAATCTGGGCTCACCAATGTTGGAGTTGTGGAGCGAGCCTCAAAGCGCTCATTTACGCGGTACGGTAATTGAAAGGGAAGATTATTCAATAAATGTTACTTCTTCCTTTATCAGCCATTAAAAAATGGAGGAGACGTTATTTCCTTTAGTAACTGCTTGTTTCGATTTGTTTTGAACTCTGGCAACTTTAAGTTGGCAATTACATAGACCCACTGTATATCATGTTATGACGAAAACTAATATATGGTCATGCAAAATAGGGGGAGGTTTTTTGGGAGGGAATTGTGTTTAAAAATGAATGGAACATACAGAATACTTACTTAGTACATGGTTGGAAACCCAATGGAAGCTGTACTTACCTGAAAGAAGAAAAAACATCTCATTAGCATGTATTAAGAGGGGCAATGATACACCACAGTGCAGTGAATATTATAAAGGTATCATTCTTAGAATGAAATAAATAAGCAATGCATTCGTAGATCATTCAAACCATCAAGATGAAAGATGAGGAGGTAAACTAAATTCATCATCCTCCATGCAAGGACATATTTTGCAGCACAATTCTTAGTTATAATAATAATCAGACCATGAGACAAATTCATTTCTTAAAGAGTAAGGTGGATAACATTTTCCGTTAACAAAATTTCAGAATCGTACAAATCATGTGAGAGCTGATAGTCCTCTGTCAAGCTTATGGACAGGATAATAGTTGTATTCGTCCACGATTTGCATCCATTTCATTAATGTCGGATTGGATAAATATTTGCATCGCGATGCTATATTAGTTATTTTTCAATTTTTCTAAATCTGAAGTTCCTGAATGTATTTTTTTAATTTAATAGTTAGCAATGTGATTTCGGACATAATTTTGGTGTACTACAAATAGTCAATACTTACATTTTATGGTGTTTGAAGCTATTTTCAATGTCTGCGTCTAATGTGACTACACTCCATTTTAATTTCTGTTGAAATGAAGTCTGTTAAAAAATAATAAAAGTGGAACCGTCCTAATGTCGTCATTTTGAGTGCAGTATATGCTTGAAAAAAAAAAAGATATTTAGATTTCAACTGAGTTAAGAAGAATGGTGTCGTCCAAATACCTGGCAATTGGTATTTGAATTACCTCAAAAGAGAATAACTAAGGTTTGCCTATTTCAGAGATTCCACTTCCTGAATGAGGGAGAGGTCAGTCAAGTAACATATTATGATAATGGATTTTGATTTTCCATTAAGTAACGACTGTCATAGCATTGGGATAACCTGAAAAAAATCATGTGATAAGTAATTTAACAACAGATCTCATTTATATGCTTTGTCAGGAAATTACAAATGAAATATGCACTTTGAAGGAGAACTGTGAGCTGTTCATAATAAATACAGCTTTAGTTAGAATATAAATGCAATATTTTATAAATGGATGGTTGGTTGGATGATTCCTTAGTTTAGGGGCTGCGACAATGCGGTCATGTTGCCCCGTGTATTTTGGATGTGTGTAGAGATTGTCTAATAACCGGTGTTAATTGTGATGGCTGTAGCCTATTACTGTGTGTTATCTGTAATTCAGGTGAGGACTGCAGACGATCAATTTTTCAAGTAGTTCCTACTTTTGCTACAAAATGCTACTGTCCACGACAACTATCTGAGGACTTGGTTACTAGATGCCATCGCAGCCAGCACCTGGCGGCGAACGTTGGAACAATAATAGCGTTATCAAATAATCTAACCTACAATTTTTGGTTTCACACAAGTGTAGTTAGTGGAAGGTTCTTTTTTTCTGACATGAATCTATGATATAGGACAGCCGGCTTTACTTCCCCTCCGAAGGAAGGCACACTGAGTGAGGGATTCTTAACGCTCTTAAAAAATCCGACGACTTCGGCCTAGTTTGAGCATGCGACCTTGGGCATAAAATCTCAGCATGCTACCAACTACGCCACGGAAGCCGCCTGTTATAAATGGAAACACGTGGTGAGTGTGGATAAATCATTTGCCTTACCACCTTAATGTTCTTTCCTGTGCAGCCACTTTCACGATGGTTGCTCATCTCACTTTACGAAACGCTGCTTTGCACTAAAATTAAAAGGCAATATTTTAATAGGTAATTTAATGCTTGGGATGGTGTGCTTTCAATTTGTGTATGGGTTTTATTTCCCTTCAAACTAAAAATGTAATAATATAATCTACTACATCCATATTAATTTGGCAAAAGGGATTGTTACCTAGGTATAAAGCCTTTTTAAATCAGCTTACCAAATAATGTAAATATAATTTTGAAGTAATAAAAACAAATTGTAATTACTTCAATTTTGATGGGATATGTTACATTTCGTAACATGGAGATGGCATGAACCTTTCATGCTTTTGTTCAAATACTTCCACATTCAACCTATTTTCTTTTTATGAAAACTAGGATTATGTGATCACCTTTTTCAATGGTGTGTGATTGTGTGTATGCTCGCGCGTATACGTGTGTGAGCCTAATCTATACTAATATAATAAAGCTGAAGAGTTTGTGTGTTTGAGAGTTTAAACGCGCTAATCTCTGGAACTACCAGTCCGATTCAAAAATTATTTTTTTATATGATAGCCAGATTCAAGAGGAATAGTTTAGGCTATGTTAAATTTCGGACAGACCACTCCATTCCCTGCATTTAGGCCCTTTGGCACAAATCTACACCGTTTAACCGATCTGAACCAAAATTTGTATACTTACCTTTGGAACCCTGCGAGTAACACTGTCTACATGAAATTTATGACATACCTGTCCATTCCCTGCATTTAGGCCCTTTGGCTCAAATCTACACCTTTTCACCGATCTGAACCAAAATTTGTATACTTACCCTTTGGAACCCAGCTAGTAGAACTGTTTACATGTAATTTCGGACAGACCACTCCATTCCCTGCATTTAGGCCCTTTGGCACAAATCTACACCGTTTCACCGATCTGAACCAAAATTTGTATACTTATCCTTTGGAACGCTGCGAGTAACACTGGCTGCATGAAATTTCGGAGAGACAACTCCATTCCCTGCATTTAGGCCCTTTGGCACAAATCTACACCGTTTCACCGATCTGAACCAAATTTCAAATACTTACCCTTTGGAACCCGACGAGTGACACTGTCTGCTTGAAATTTAGGACAGACCACTCCATTCTACATTTAGGTCCTTTGGCACAAATCTACACCGTTTCACCGATCTGAACCACAATTTGTATACTTACTCTTTGGAACCCTGCGGGTGACACTGTCCACTTTAAATTTCGGATAGACCACTCCATTCCCTGCATTTAGTCCTTTTATCATAAATCTACACCGTTCCTCCTAATTGCACCAAATTATACTTACACTTTGAAACCCTGCTGGTAACACACTGTCCACTTGATATTTTCGAATACGCACTCCATTTCCTACATTTAGAATAACAAACAAACGGAACCTGAAAACCATGTATTAAGGCCCTAGAAACATTCATGTACGTAGAAGTGTAACTGTAAGAGTATTTTAATAAGTCCATCGTTGACTGGCAATTCGGGCTGCATCACGTCGCACCTACCAGTGTTCTGGTGCAGAATTGCGAAAATAGTTAAATCTTGCGCTGCTTATAAATTGCTGTCACGGGGAGTAATTAGTGTAAAAAGATTTCTTAGGCCCCTTAAAACAGTTATCATCATGAACATATTATGCCTCTGGTTAAGTGCAATGGTGTCGGTGTAGTACATTGAGGTTATCAGCTGCAATAAGCCTTGGTGCTTTCAAATTTTCCTTAATTTATTCCGGAACTAATCGTTGAGCGCTATGTGGCGGTAAATGATACTATTCTACCTCAGGAGCTCGGGACAGCCGAAGTTTTCCAAAGTGTTCTGATTATTTTCCTACGGCGCTGTGCGACAAAAGACGACATTATTGGTCGCTACATTTCTTACAGCCAATGAGATATAGGCCCTAGGCAGTGTCTTATTTCATTTACTCTTCTTTCAAATCATATTTTAAAATTTGTTTGTAAATTACATGTGCCAGTGCTGTAGTTAGTAAACAGCCGTTTCCCTATTCATTATTATCATAACGGGAAAATGATCTGAATGTTATGTCCATTATACTGAACTACTTATCACCCCCATTACAACCACCACCACAAAAAGTTATATTTAAGAAATATTTCTTTTCTGTTAGTTTAAGTATCATGTGCCAGTTCTGTAGTAGTATTAATTATCATCCATAAAGGAAATAAATGCACCGGGCGAAGCCGGGCACTACTGCTAATCAATTATAAATGGCTGGAACGATTTCATTCAAACTTGATAAGGACATACTACAACTACGTTCGGCCTTGACCGTGTCTTTCAAATTGCAATGTGTCAGTAATCCAACAGTGCAAAATACTTCACTGGCATTCAATATCTCTTAATGTATTACTGCAATCAACCTAAAATTTTGCAAGGGGAAGAGGTAATTAACGCAAGTTGACGTATGTGACATTCAAACACCTGATCAGAGCAAAACCAACTTGGCAGCAATTAAAAATATTGAAATCAAATTTCCTCGCAAACCTACCATCCGAGCGCAGTGAGACTTGGCTCCGTAAATCTATCTGTAAAGATTAATATATCGGCGTCTAATATGACTACATTGTAATGACTAATTCAAGATGGCTGCATGAAAATGAAAATCCACAGCCTGCTTCCATTCTCCGATCGGGTCAGGAATGGAATGAATGAAGCCCCCATCTAGCGGCGAGGATATGGATTGTGCCGGCTGCCGAGGCCTGACGCACTCCTCTGGGGCAATGAGTAAATGAATGACAGATGAAATGAAATGATAGTGGAGAGTGTTGCTGGAATGAAATGTTGACAGGGAAAACCGGAGTACCCGGAGAAAAACCTGTCTGCCTCCGTTTTGTCCAGCACAGATCTCACATGGAATGACCGGGATTTGAACCACGGATCCAGTGGTGAGAGGCCGGCGTGCTGCCGCCTAAGCCACGGAGGCTTTACTTGAATATACTCTTAATAATAATAATAATAATAATAATAATAATAATAATAATAATAATAATAATGTTATTGGTTTTACGTCCCCAATTTTACTAATTAGAGTTACACACAATAATACAGCCACCTCAGGAACACAGGTTATTAGAGAAATTTTAAAATCGCATTTGGATGTCTTGTGACCTAATCAAGTGATCAAAGTGAAACTTTATTTTCGAAGTGAAAAGCCATGTCCTGTGGTTCGGATTCCACGTAAAAAGGAGGTCCCGTGGCTCATGATCTCAAGATTAACGGTCACGTTAAACTACAAGCTTCCTTCCTTCCTTTCAAAGTGAAACTTTGTATAATGAACCAATGCCATGAAGTTTACCTACTATTAAATACGTCCATGGCCTACTTATGAAACAATTCAGCAGCGCGACCTCTGGCGTCCTCGCAAAATATTTCATTCGTGATCATTTTCTCCGAGCCAATGACAACAATCAAACTGAAATTTTGTATGGTGATAGTGGGCTAGTTAGTAAGCATATATAAATGCTATTCGAAAGCTTTATAAACATGAAAATCCACTAATTTAAAACATTAAAATTACTTTTTTTTGCCGATCTAACTATCCGAGTACAGTGAAATGTGACACAGCAATTCTTCATTCAGAAGTAAATACAGGGTGTCTCAAAAAATGTACTAACACTCTGAATGACTATACAATGATTATTTATGAACATAGAGACAAGTTTAAGGGCTTCAATTATAGAAGAGACATGTAATTAAAGACTCGTGTTCGCAAAAGTTCAAATTGATCACCGTCAGTGTCCAGGACTTCGACAAACCGCCACCAACGCACCGGACCATTGCTTGCATCAGAGATAAATTTGAAGCAGATGGAACCGTCCACAACGTCAACAAGAAACGTTCTGGACGACCACGGACATCCACCAGTCCTAGAATAGAAGAACAGGTGCAGGAAGCCCTCACTCGATCCCCTCCGAAATCACTACGACAAACGGCACGAGAGACACACATCTCAAAAGATAGCGTCCATCGCATCATGAAGCGTCTGCGCTGGAAATCCTACATTCCAACACGAAATTGGAAATTGACAGACAATGTCACGAGATTCCAAATGAATTTTGTCGTAACGTTTGCGAATCCATTGCTTCGCGTTATCAGCTTTGTCTGGACACTGACGGCCATCAATTGGAACATATGCGAACATGAGTCTTTAATTACATGTCTCCTCTATAATTGAACCCCTTAAACTTGTCTCTATGTTATTAAATAATCATTGTATAGTCATTCAAAGTGTTAGCACATTTTTTGAGACACCCTGTATATTGATTTCTCGTAGCCAATTCAAGCGATCGAAGTGAAAGTTATAATAATGAACCACCATAATAATATTTATTTGCTGGTTCAAAGCTCTTTGGAATACATTTTAGCCTATTTTCATTTATGAAAAAATAGGCTTATGTGATCACCTTTTGTCCGTGTGTGTGTGTGTGTGCGTATGTACGTTTAATTTCCAGGAGGCCATACATGATAATGTTGCCAAAACAATTTTAAGCTATCTGATAGGTCCAATTTTTAAATGCATATAACTTCTACACCATCAAGTGGACATCAACCAAACCCCGTATGTAATATGTGTACACAAACAGATATGACCGAGTGTATTCTTAAGAGCCACCAGTGCTGCCAACTGTTAATAACGTGTGTGTGTTCCCGTAATAAAATCTAAACGGCTGGAGCTATTTAAATGAAACTCGGTAAAGTCATAGTACTATTTGTCGGACCCCGACCGTGCCCTTCAAATTTTATTACGTCTCACCAATCCAACATGGCGGCTGTGAGAAATATTTCACCGGCATTCTATATCTCCGAAACTATTACTGATATCACCCTGAAATTTTGTACGGTGATAAAGGGCTCTACTAGAAACTCACCTATGTGACTTTCAAAAACGTGTTCAGTACAAGACGAACATGGCAGCAAAGCGAAGTTGAAATATTTAAATAATCTTTTCTCGCGATTTAACCATCCGAGCGCAGTGAAGCATGGTACAGCAAATTTTTATACACATCGTAATGCACTGACATCTAATTTAGTTAATTTTTTATGAACATAAGTTCACCTATGGGTCTTTCAATAACATGGTGAGCACAAATCCAACATGGCGGTGACGCGAAATTTGAATATTAAAATGGACATTGCTCGCGATTCAACCATCTGAGCGCTGTGTAATTTGGAACGGTAAATTCTGATACAAATTTCAATCCACTGACATCTAATTTATTTCAATTGTTTTCACAGCCCCAAGATGGCGGCTGTGCGAAATTTCAAAATTGAGATTTTTATTTCTTCTGTCGTAATCATGCGATCGAAGTGAACGTTTGAATAATGAACCTACGTAATAATTTCATCTAATGGTAAATAACCCTATGGTCGGCATAAGGAACAATCCAACATAGCGATCCTTTTCATAGGCGGGAGACCAATAGGATTTATGAAAATAGGCTATATAGTTCTTCATGGAACTTGTTTACTAATCCAAAATGCCAGAAGAGCGAAACATATTTCACTAATACTCAATATTTACAAAACTATTCCGGTAATCAAACTGAAATTTATTATGGTGATGGACGACAATTAAATTAGTAGACGTATGTTACTTTCAATATACTGACAAGCACAAAACAATGTGTGACCATGCGACGTTCAGGTATTTAGAATTTCTTTCCTGGCGATCTAATTAACCGGGCGCAGAGAAACCTGGAACAGCATATCTCAACTTTGAGTTAAGTATACTGTGTATGCATAGGCCTACAATTTGTTCGATGGGTTCAATAAGTAAAGATAGTGGAAGTTCAATATTTAGCTACGTATTTTCATTTTTCGTATCTATTCAAGCGATCGATGTGAAGCTTTGTATATTGAGCCACCATACTAATTATTATCTACTAGCACCGGATTCTGCCGCTTACGTTTCGTAAATTAGCCTATAGAAGCCATACATTTGACTTGAACTAAAATGACCTCTTGTGACTTGTTACAGAAGGAAGTCTTAATAAACCGCTACTGATAGTTATATTTATTCTGACAATATTTGTATTGTCATTGTGGCAGTGATATTTGTTTCAAGGGGTGGAATATCGAAGTGATTTGCACCATTTTTTCCGGTAGTTATCGTAAATATTGTTTTCTGAAAAGGAAAATATTTACTAACGTTCCAATGAACTGGTATTTGGGAAGTTCATAAACGAGCACCTGAACTAGGCCTTCATACACTGTAACAAAATTCTTTAGCGTTTTATTTATTTATTAAATTGTATATTGTGGCACGTCAGATGATTTCGAACACACATTTTCCAGTGATGGAGGTGTGTGGATGTGCATTATCTTCGGTATTTTTGGAAGCGCTGGTTCCACAGTAAGACCATTTTCTTAGCTTCCTATGCAACTTCACGTTTAGTGTCTAAATTGATTACAATATTTAGATATTTAATGTTGAGAATTTTAAAAGTTGTCGTATTTGTTATTGTTGTTATTGTTGCTTATTGAAGGGACTGCAAATTGCGGTCATATAATCACGTGTAATTTGGGGTGCGTGTGGAATTTGTTAGATAGCCTGTGTTATAGTAATGGCTGAACTAGTGTGTATGTATGTAAATTGGGGATAAGATTGGGAAGGAGGCAGCCGTGGCCTTAAGTTAGGAACCATTACAGCATTTTCCTGCAGTAGAAGTGGGAAAAACACAAACAAAACACATTCAGGAGGGCTGAGGTAGGAGTCAAACCCTCCTCTTCTAAGTTTTGCCACAGGAGGTTAAGTGTACTCCGCTCCAGCCCTCACGGCAGAATTAACATTTCTTGACAGAGCCGGGAATCGAAGTCGAACCTCCGGAGCGACAGCTTCTAGACCATGAGATGGTCGTATAAGTTATCACATGTAGGTCATGTACCAAGAGCTATTTAGTCTATCACATGGAAAATATATTTAAACAGAAACTGTTAAAATGGAAACGACCAGTAGAATATATGACAATAAACTATTTAGTTCATCGCGGAATTGGCCAGTTCTTTTCCATTCGACCTGCTTCACAACACCAGACAAGTTCCCATTTGGCATCACGAGCTTTAGTACCAGACCAAGCCACGGTGGAAATGGACCCCAGGACCTCAAGAATGGTATCCAATAACACTTACCACTACACCATGACGTGTATAAACGATATTTGGTCGATTATACTGATATATAGGCAGCCGTTCCCCCCAAGTGATATTCTAAATGTAATAAAGTTGTTACTAAGTCCTGTACAGTCAAATTAAACATGTAAACATTATTTCAAGTAGAACTAACAATAAGACGCGTAATAGCCTATTGCTGTTGTCGCATTTAGGCTCTTAAACGTACTGATCATTCCATCCACGTGTTCTTGGGTGTGTGTGTGTAGGATTTGTGTTATTGTGAAGTCTGTTGTAGTGTGTGTATTTGTAATTGAGGCTAGTATAGAGGAGGAGGTCGCCGTGGTCTTAAGTTAGGAACCATCACGGCATTTGCCTTGTGTCGAAGTGGAAAACAACCAAGAACCACTTCCAGGCTGGCTGAGCTGGGAATCGAACCCACATTTTCTCAGTTTTTCCCCAATAGGCTTCATCTGAGATCGGAATTACATTTCTTGTTAGAGCCGGAACTCCAACCCGGAGCTTGGGGTTACAGCCAAGAAGCTTGGCCACTACACTACGAAGTGGTCCAGAATTCGACATGGAGATATTATTGAACAAGAATTGTGTTTTGATGCTAATTCTAAATTATTGATAGATATATCTGTCATCATTTACGTGAACATTTGTGTTTATGAAATCCTTCTGATTTGTGTAGTAACTGTAGTAGTGTGCGGAACTGTAATTATTTGGGAGTTGTTTTGGGGCAGATACCCCACTGCCAGAAATAAGTTACGTTGCTAACATTTGTCTGGAAACGGTTGGATAAACCAAGGCAAAACCACATTCAAGATCGTCATCGGATTTACGAAATAGCAGCTTTATGGGGTAGTAGCCTAGTAGGACGACGAACATACAGTATCCTGTATCTCAATAACAACAACGGTAATGATGATAACGGTCATGATCATGATTATGATAATGACGATGATTTGGTACTCTACACGGAAGTACTACACCCATACAATGCCATCCATTTGCAATAGAATTAAATTCACACACTGTAACACTGGTGCAATGCAAATGAATTATGAGAAATGCAAGAAAGTCACCCCAACACGTGATATAGGGGGCACTGTTGGCCATTAACAAATGCTTGGAAGGGCCTTGCAATAGTCGGGTTAGTTTCAAAGTCAGAAGGTACGTCACGTCGTCGTACTTACAAAGAATACATACATCCAGATCCATTTCAACACAGTGGGCGCAGGAAGCCGAATTGTCAACTCGTGGTATGACATGCGATGAATCTAATGTGTGCTGGCCTGGATACCTATAGATCTTACGTCACGTAGGTTAGGTACTAGTTCTGTATGACGTATCCGCAAAGAGATGATCTTCAGATCCACCAATTTGCATATGCAGCAAGTGGCACCTCATGCAGAGGAATCCCACAGTCTGTAGTGTATCTCGTGGTCTAATCAAGAATCATATGTCGTTTAAATGAGTTTGGACTACAGCCAAGGTGCACGTCGTCCACTGAAACGTCTACCTTTGATCTCATTATTTCGCGCGACATATCATCAGTGGTACCAGGAACGTCAAAACTGAAACATTATCTTCATAGTTTAGATAGGTATTTTCCAGCAAATGTTCAACCTCCCATATATCTCTGTTTTCAAAAAAATGTATACCTCAAATGCATAATTCTCTTTTATTTGTTGTTCCATTCATCGTAAGTGAGCTCCAATTAATAATTTAATAGCATTTCTAAGATATTTATTAAAACATGCAAACTAGACAATATAAGAACATTATAAGACCGATTCAGTTTATAAATACAACGCGAGGAAGGGTTTCAAAGAAAATGTGTCTCTAAGTAGCGGAGAAAGAGTCAATGTTGCATAATACAACTTTAAATCGTTAATTAATTTGGTAGTTTATAAATTACAATAAAACAACTTGTGGGGTGGAATATATCCCACGCGTGTGCCTGCGTCTTAAATTTTGGCGCATGTGCTTGAGGGTTAAATTAGATGATGTCAGTGTTCAACACTTCACTGGGCATCGCAACAATCCAGTACTTATACATGAACGCCATATGTTACAACCATGCATTATGGTATGAATTGCAATAAATGGTGACCCTTAGCCATGTCTTGAATTTGTTGAGGGCACTGTAATAAGTGATTATGAGAACACAGAGATGGCGTACCCGTAGGCTCAACAGCAGCCACCCTTGTGTGACTGGAAAGGTCAGTGTCACGGCAATCTCAGCCAGTGAAGATCCGTCAAGTGAAGTGGAGAGGTGAAAAGAACCTCCAATATGCTTCGTTGACGACAAAGGGAGCAATACGAGCAAGGATGTGGGTTTGATCAGGGGAGAATATTGAAGCTCCGGAAATGGGTTTGTCATATCGTGACATTTCGGCTCATACGCAGCATGCTGCTACGACAGTGATGCGTGTGTTGAACGAGTGGATAGAAGACAGTCGTACATAGCGACGAGCAGGTACTGGAGCACACAATGCGACCGCAGCACATGATAACCACCATATTGTCAACATGGCCGTAACGCACCGTATTGCTTCGCCCAGAGTGTTGACTCGGCGCTGGAGCACACCAATTCCTGTTGAGCTGTCTGAGTCAGCAGTTCTGCGTCGTCCACTGCGGACTGGATAGGTGGCACGCATGCCATTGTGTTGCCCTTTGTCATCCAGATACCAGAAACGCTTCAGAGTACAATGGACACGTCAACGCCGATGCCGGCGTTCTCATTGGCAAAATGTGTTTTCAGGCGAGTTCCGCTTCAGCCTTCCTACAGTGATGGCCACATAGAGTTAAACGTTTCCGTCAAGACTACAATCTGGATGTCTGCATTATTGAGTGGCATGGCGAATAAACTCCAATGGTGATGGTTTGGGGCGCTATTTAAAACCACATGCAATCTAGACTCCAAGGTATCTGAACTGCTATATAAGTAAGGTTTTGAAACCCCTCCTTCAAACAACTCTACAAGCAACCTTTCAGGAAGAAAATGCCCTCGAGCATGTGACAAGGAATGTGCGAGCCTTTTTCGAAGAAAAATTGGTACCACTGCTTCCCCGGAAGGCACGTTTGGCTTACCACTATGCCACGATACATGAATGAGATATGGTTGATTGTCAACATGTTCGCTACGGTACTCTTGCAAAGAACATTCATGCTTTGTGGGCTCGTATACAAGCTGCGTGAAGGGAGATTTTCCGGAAACATATCAATCCTCTCTTTGATTCAATGCCTCGACGTTTAGAGGCTCGTATTACAGCATGTCGGGGCTTCACTCAACCCTGAAATCTCAGGTTCAGAGATCATGCATACATCTGCAACCTCGATCATTTGTATTGACAAGTGCCTAATCTGTTGTATTAAGTTAATTTCAATCACATTATTTTTCTTGGTGTACTAATTTACATATGCGTGGCCATGATATCGCAGAAGAGAGAGAGAGAGAGAGAGAGAGAGAGAGAGGTGGACATGCTAAGCTATGAAGACATGCTACTTTTTCTCCAAGTGTGAATAATTTTGAGGCCATTTTTCAGTGTTGCTTTATTGACAATTAATATTGTGTTGACCGACTGAAAGTTACAATATTAATTGTGAATAATTGTATATTAGTCCCATTGCCACAGTGATAGAATTTAGTACTTAGGTTGGCTGTCAAGAAATTAATCACAAACAACTAATACAATATCTCTGGTTATGTGCTTTAATCTATTTGCATGTTATACAATGTAGGAGTATGGCGGCAGGTTCATAAGATATCTACGGCTAATTTACTGCCACAGAAGTCTTGCGTTTTACTGATGAGTTTGAAAATTATCTAGAACTTGAAACGGGGTGATTGACTCAGAAACTTCTGAAATCCTCACTAAAAGGAGAAACAGTCGAATTAACAAAATACAGTAGTAACCTACCAGAGCATACTGAAATATCATCCCACATTGTTTTAAGCTCGCATTTTAATGTAATATTGCTGGAAACATTTAAATTTTCCTTCCGTGTTGGCTCCAGGACAGAGTTCAGGAGCAAGCTACCGCATAGAGAGAGGCTTGCCGTATCTGAATTTACTACCAAGTTGGTAATCAAAAAATTAAATGAGGCAACTCCCCGACCAGTGCAGTGCCTTTTGTAAAAATCTTGGAGGCGTTACAGGCCTGACAGATGAGTTGCTTAGATGACAGGCTGTCAGAAATCTCTGTGTAGTTTATGTAGAAAGGGAAACGAGGGGAAGGGTGTTGTATGTATTAACCCGTACCAAGCTGCGGCTAATGCAGGGCGACGGAGTGTTAGTCCGTTGCCTAATGACTGCAAGCCACTTCGCTTCGCAAAAATCTTGTTACACAGGAAGTTTGGAGGCTATACTTTCTCGGAAGGTCTTTCAGCCACTCTGTAATGTTGCTCACATTCTCATGAATGTTTAAGTAATGATTCCTAGGAAGAGTTTGGCTTTACTCAAGTTTTGAGCATTATTTGTTTCACCAATTTTCAACATGTGACATCAAGAATAAACGTTTGTGCATGAATATTCGATTACATGAACAATTAGCGTTTTCTATGCTAAATAAGTTAACAGAGTCACAATCCTTTTACAGTCAACAGTAAACTAACCATAATATTGTGATCTTAATCGTTCTCAAATAATTACATAATTATCAACAGGTTGTTGAGCGTTTTGTTTTGGGCAGGTATACTCTCTGAAACTCCTAAATCCTCGAAAGGTTTAGCTACAAGAACAATGTGAGATGAAAAATGTGTACATACTGTTCTTGGCTACTCAACTGCTTAGCCAAACAATTTTAATTACCCACCATGATAACCAATGGGATCTCATATACAGAGAGAATTTCAGATACTAAAATTGGCCATACTGATTCTGGATTTATTTCAGTGTTTTCATACACACTGCAGCAAATGGAATGATACTTTTAGATGACGTCTTGGGACACTACCACGTACTTCACAAAAACACACGATATAACATAAATAATGTATACCACACACGTACATGAGGCTGATTTATCTCAAACCGCTAATTGTAGCAACTGCAACTAACAATAGAATATACTACAGTGCTCCCATTCAATTTGGAAGAAAAAGACAAATTTGAACATTAGTTTCGAATTATTTGACAAATTTTAAATTTCATTGCAGATAAGAATTCACCATACGTGAAGTGTACGAGTCGCAGATACCCTGTTTCATATTAAAACTATTAAGTACTCCAGGTTTTCACAGAGATTGAGGAGTGTTGACAATTGTTTAGGGACCTAATCGCTCTGTAATAGATTGGTAGTCAGTCGTATAATTCTTGTAACA
Source organism: Meconema thalassinum (assembly GCA_946902985.2). Taxonomy (NCBI): domain Eukaryota; kingdom Metazoa; phylum Arthropoda; class Insecta; order Orthoptera; family Tettigoniidae; genus Meconema; species Meconema thalassinum. Next base: position 296,403,668 of record OX336389.2, read on the forward strand.
TTTAGTAGTATAGAGAACGATGGTAAAAAATGTATTTTTTGGAGACCGTGGAGAATCCATAGGAAGGAAGATCCACATTTAAATGTGAGAGACAATGTATGATTAATATGATACATGGTTTCTTCGACTAGCTCGTGTATGAGGTGTGAGAGTGATATCCATCCTGTTACAAGAAAGTTCTGGTAATACTCACTAGTTTGTTTTTGGGGGGATACATTACTAACGACTGGCAACTCAATAATCATCAAGTACAAGAAAAATGGCAATGAGTGACTGTTCATGCAATAGCCCTAAAATTTCAAGACAAAAATATATGCCACTATATTATCTGAGCCATCTAAGTACACATATGCTACCATCACAGCTGCTACTCTCAACAAGGGCGGTGATGTGTTAGGGCTGTAGTGGAGTGACATTCCTTACGCTTGTATACCACGCTATCTTGCTGTTCTCATCGGGATTGCTTACCGAGGTGCATATTCATGTAAACGAAACACAAAATTCTAAAATACATTTTAACATATTACAAACTCACTTGAAGAGAATTTATAACACGCACTAAGCAAGGTGTGACCGTCCCAAAGTCACAAGGGATCGAACCCTCGCTTTCGTAACTTACGATTTGGATGAATCGAGCATATATTTTATTTGTTGCTTTTATATGTTATAGAATTATTTATTAGAGTGTATTATCCAATATGATTGATTCCCATATAGTTTGTTTAGGATTAAGACGTTGATTTATAGCACGATCAGAGTCAGGTTTTAATGTCACATTGTAATGATATTTATTTGGCTTGCTGGAATTGTGCACATTTGAGGAAGTATGTCTTGTGGTGACAAGCATATTGGCCATGTTTTCTCGGTTGGAGATATTCGGAGCGGCTGGGTTAATCCCACGGATATAACAGAGGTGACTTGAGGTCGTAGCGGGTGATTACATCTGGCATCTATGTACTGGAGGTGTGTTTATGAATAAGTGTATATTGTTATAATTGGCAGGTATCTCACCATCCGTGATTTTGGTCGTCTGGACCAGACCTGGAGAGTGGATGACGTGATTGATATTGCGGTTGACGGTGGCTGAGAGGATTACTCTTCCGATAGATTTCGTCTGCTGAGGATCGGTCTAGGACCGCACTCATTCATTTTGGAAGGATGTTTGGACTTAGAAGTTGGAGGAGATCAAGTCTGGTTATGCTTGGTTACCCTTGGGAATAGCGGTACATCTGGGCATTCACGTTAGCGTGTTAAGAATTTCATACTGAGCCACAGGTCGGGATACTCTTCAACTGCCTAGTTTCAGGAATGTCAGCAATGACTTACTGTCTCGAAAAGCGTAAGGTACTGGATGTCCGAGTCTGATTACCAATAATCGAGGGCCATCACAATAGTTTTCCAATCGGCGAATACCGGTCAAATATGCCAAGTATTAGTAAATTCAGGTGCTGAATAGGTTCTGGAATTCACCAAACGGATTCAGAGCTCTATAATAAATTCAAATTAAGGAGTAACAAATTAACTCGTATGATTGTGAAAGTAGGCAAGATATAGCCACCAATAGAATTCAACAGTATTATGCGTGTGAAACAGTTTAACTACTTCAATATTAAAGTAATTAGGACTGAATCTATGGAGAAAAAAAAGAGATTTACCAGATATAGTCTTCAAGCCAGCAGCCATCAACTGTAAGTACAAGTCAACTTAATCATCCAGGGTCCATAAGTATTTGTCATAAAATGTGCCATTGCACATAAAATAGGGAACGTTAGGACAGTCTGTAATCGGCGAGGATCCTGCAGAGTGTGTGTCATATCGTGTTATATCAGAATATATGATAATGCTTACCTGACATCAGGTTTTGTTATTTATGCGGTCACCGGTGTAATTGGGTGTGAATGAGTATTGCTGTTATTATAATCGTACAGGTGCTTAACCCCCACGAAGCCCTATTATTTGTTTATTTATATGTAACAAGCTGTACCCGGCATGCGTTGCAATGCCAATCAAATAAAGTGTTGGCGTTGAAATTCTGTTTCTTGAAGTGATTTTGGATACACAACATGTTTTTCAATTTCCGTTCACTGCCTCTAAGCTATCGTAAAATGGATTTTCTAATTTAGAATCATTCGTGGAAGCGTGCACAACAACTTTCAAAAGTTTCATCGCAATCGGATAAATGGCATATGAACGTATACGGGATTTTTTTTGAACGATTCGTGCGCTGTCACTCATTTGTTGATTCTACTCATACGCTTCCTACTTGAGAACTGGATTTACTAAGTCGAAACCCTACCCTGGCGTGTACACTCATCAAGGTTTCATCACAATCGAAGAAGGTTATATGAACGCATAGGGGATTTTGTTGAAACGCTTCGCGCGTCGTCAACCATTTGTTGCATATTCTCGTGCGCTACCTATTGTGAAATGGATTTACTAAGTCGAAACCCTCCCCTGGCGTGTACACAATAACTCATCAATGTTTCATCGCAATCGGATGAATGGTATATGCACGTATACGGGGTTTTCTTAAAACGATTCGTGCGCTGTCACTCATTTGTTGAATCTACTCGTGCGCTACCTATTGAGAAATGTATTACTAAGTCGAAGCCCTTCCCTGGCTTGTACACAATAACTCATCAAGGTTTCATCGCAATCGTATGAATAATATATGAACGCATACCGGATTTTGTTTAAACGATTCGCACCCCGTCACTCATTTGTTGAATCTACTCGTGCGCTACCGACTGTAAAATGTATTTACTAAGTTAGAAACCGTCACATAAGTGTCCACAGCATCTCACCCAAGTTTCATCGCTATCGGACTAATGGGATATGAAGGCATAGGGGACTGTATTGAAACGCTCCGCGTGTCGTCGTTCATTTGTCGAATCTACTCGTGTGCTACCTACTGTGAAATGTATTTACTAAGCCAGAAACCTTCCTTGGTGTGTCCACCATATTTCACCCAATTTTCACCGCTAACGGCAGAATGCTATATGACCTTATACGGGACTTTGTTGAAACGCTTCGCACGTCGTCCCTCATTTGTTGAATCTATTTGTGCGCTGCCTATTGTATAGTGGATTTACTAAGGCAGAAACCTTCCATGATGTGTACACAATATCTCACCCAAGTTGCATAGCTATCGGACGAATGGTTTATGAATGCATACGGGACTTGTTTGAAACTCTTCGCGTGTCGTCGCTCATTTGTTGATTCTACTCTTGCGCTACGTATTGTGATATGGATGTACTCAGCCAGAAACCTTCCCTGGAGTGTACACAACATCTCACCAAAGTTTCATCGCTATCGGATGAATGGTAAATGACCTTATATGGGACTTTGTTGAAATGCTTCGCGCATCGTAGCTCATTTGTTGAATCTACTCGTGCGCTGCCTATTGTAAAGTGGATGTACTAAGCCAGAAAATTTCCCTGCAGTGTACACAACATTTTACGCAAGTTTCATAGCTATCGGACGAATGGTATATGAATGCATACGGGACTTTGTTGAAACGCTTTGCGTGTCGTCGCTCATTTGTTGAATCTACTCGTGCGCTATCTACAGTGAAATGTATTCACTAATTTTGAAACCTTCACGTAAGTGTACACAACATCTCACCCAAGTTTCATCGCTATCGGACGGATGGTATATGAACACATACGGGACTTTCTTGAAACGCTTCGCGCATCGTCGCTCATTTGTTGAATCTACGCGTGTGCTACGTATTGTAAAATGGATTTACTAAGTCAGAAACCTTCCTTGGAGTGTACTCAACATTTCACCCAAGTTTCATCGCAATCGGACGAATGGTATATGAACGCATAGGAGACATACTTACAGACAAACTATTCGTAACATTGATTTTTATATATATAGATTGATAGGAGAGGAGGATTATTATTATTTATTGTGTATTTATTTGTTTATTTGTTTATTAATTAATTTATTTATTTATTTATTTATTTATTTAGCGTATGGCTTTTAGTGCCGGAAGTGTCCGAGGACATGTTCGGCTCGCCAGAGGCTGTAGCTGCATCAAGCGGATACCCATGTGAGCTACTAGTTCCGTTCAATTTCAATTAGTTCCAATTTTCACTACCAGATGTCACTGACACCTAGTGGTGAACGTTGGAACTTTGATAGATCGTTTCAATGATATCTAACCTACAAATTTAGCTTAGCACAAGTTTAGTTAATGGAAGGATCTTTTACATGCCATAAATCTATGACATGGGCCGCCTGCTTAACTTTCCCTCCGAAGGAAGACATACTGAAGGGTTTTAACGCTCTTCAAAATTCCAACGACTTCAGCCGGGTTTGAGCCCGCGATCTTGGGCACAGCAGTTCAGCATGCTACCAACTACGCCACCGAAGCTGAATTATGTATTTCGAAGAAGGGCGGTACGGTTACACATGGAATTGTAACGGAGAAATTGTTTGGTAGACGAGGAATAGAACGGATAAGTGTACAGTACATACTATACCTTCTATCTCCAAATGTATGTAATTGCTTTACTACGGATTATTAGAATACGCAAGAAAAAGTCATAACCAGACTTTTTCCGGAAATGTATCCTGACATATTTGTTTTCCTGAAGTTGATTTTAAAATTAAAATGCAGAAATTATCATGACATTTTGAAAACTCTTTCCATTTTTGTGTCTCTAGGGAAAATGGCACACCATTACACATGTATAATTCCTGTGAGTAATTACTCACTCTGATATTAACTAAATCTGAGGCTTTCTCCAAAGTATCATTCCCGGATATCTTTGTGTCTCCAATGATAATTAGTTTGTGTAAAATCTACATAAAAGTTTAATTTACAACCGTATTTGTTTACACAAATGTTACCATCTAACTCAACCTCTGTTACACATATTTAGAAGCAAGTAGTCGGGTGGAGAAGTAATACACTAATGTCATGCGTTGCCACAAGGCATCCAACCTGAAACTTTACCCCAATGCACTGCTAATGTGCTAACGAGTTGAAATAATTAGTTCTGTCCGCATTAGATTTGATTTATAATTCGAAAATTTCCCACCCCGTGGCGCAGTGGCTATTATACTTGACTATCATCCCTGAGGTCCGGGTTTGATTCCCGGCTCTGCCAAGAATTTTAATTCTGGCATGTGGGCTAGAACGGCGTCCATTTAACCCCGTGAGAGTAAACTGATAAGAGGTGGGATTGGTTCCCACCTCAGCCATCCCGTGGTTTCTCTCATTTCTTGTCACTGCAAATGCCGGGATAGTTGCTAAATTAAGGGCACGGCCGCCACCTTCCCAATCCTCATCTGGATTATACACAGAAGCTTTGGTACAGACACGACAATAACACAGGTTATCCGATAAATTCTATACATGCCCAAGTACACCAGGCTAAATGATCAAGATGCCAATGTCATTCAACTGAAGCAACAACAATTAGAAAATTATCCTAATTAAGTAATTATTCAATTAGTTTTAGTCTTTAAAAGTTTGACCAACAAAGCTTCATGATTTTCCGTGGTCATGCAGTGAAAAGTAACCTCTGAGGAAGGGATTGATTATATTTATATATTGTACCCGAAATGGATGTCTCCGTAATGCCATTTTGTATTAAGGACAGCGGAACGCGTATTTTGAAGTTTTGAAGAGCGCGCTGAGTGAGCTCGTTCGCCGCGCAGATAAGAGATCGCGCTAGGAATGATACCTTTCGCGCCGACAGAAGAATCAACGAAACTTATTGATGGTAATATGGATTTTGTATATTTGAGGAATGAAACGGATCAAGGATTATTGGCTATGGATTTCTATTACCGTCGTTGAACTTCGGTTTAAACAGGCACAATATATAATTGATTTTAGTTCTTTTGGGGGGCTTGGGATTTCTTGATCATCATCCCCTTGTACCAATATTGAACTTGTGTGACACCTGTACTGTATTTGTGTGATGACTGTAGTAAAGTGTGTAACTGTATCAGTGACAGGGATGGGTTAGGCGCACCGGGACTTGAAGTAAGGTACTATACCGGCATATTCCTGGACGGAGTGTGGAAAAACCCAGGGATCCACACAGAGGATAGTCACTGTCAGAACCGGGATTCAAACCTACAATCTCTGAACTTGCTCCAGCAGCCCTCGCGGCTGTGGTGCACGATTCAACGAGTGCGTCTACTGCGTGGGATGGATAAAATAATGTACGATTCCTAACTTCATTAGTAATAGCATGAGAAGCGCCCTCCCAAGTTCCTTCTGTAATGACTTTCTAAGGTTTGTTCAAGTTGCTGCAGGGCTCAGGGCACCTGGGTGACTGCACTACCGTTCCTTTATTAAACTGCACCACAGTTTGCTTTCCGTCGGGTGAGGCGATAAGACTGAGATTCCGGTAAGTGTCCAATTTGCCGACGATATTAGAACCAGTAAGTTCCATATCAGTCGATAAGGTGCTACCTAGGGCAGTTAAATGGAATAATTATCCTTGAATAACAGTGGAAGAGCTCTTTTGTCTCACCTTGTGAAGACAAGAATCCGACAGACACTATACCCAAGTATAGAGGCAGGAGATAGCTTAGGCCGAAGATTCACGCGAACCACAGAGGAACTGATGGGAACAAGACACGTCGTTCCGTAATTATTAACCAAGATATTATGATTTTTTTTTGAATTCATTAAGGGGCATTCCTACACCGTCCTCATTTATCCCCGTGTACTTGGGTGTGTGTAGAATTTGTATGATAGCCGGAGTTATTGTAATGTCTGTGGCAAGGTGTGTATTTGTAATTAAGGTAAGGATTGAGAAGGAAAAGGAAGCTTGTAGTTTAACGTGACCGTAAATCTCGAGATCATGAGCCACGGGACCTCCTTTTTACGTGGAATCCGAACCACAGGACATGGCATTTCACTTTGAAAATCTCACATGCAATGACCGGGAATCGAACCCGGCATTTGCCTGTAGTAGAAATGGGAAACAACGGAAACCGCTTCCAGAATGGCTGAGTTAGTAGGAATCGTACCCACCTCTTTTCACGTTTGCCTCTCGAGGCTGACTGGACCCCGTTCCAGCCCTCAGACCAGAATTAAATTTCTTGGCTATTGGCTATTGTATTTAACATGATGAAATCGCCTTGCTATATTTTTGCAGCTGTTATTGACAAATTTAAAAATAGGGAAATTGTGGTCATCAAGTCCGTGAAAATGCTGCCTATACGCACACACACAAACAAACACACTAATTCCTGAGTGTTAAATTCGTTCTTTCTCGTTCATATAAGAACATTCCGACATTTTTTTTCATTATTGAGGCCTTTGTGTGATAGTATCATAATTTTTCAACTTTAAAGAAAGTTGGGTGATGGGAACAAAAATAAACTCTTTACGAGGTAATAAAATTGAAGTGAACTAATTTTACTGCTTCTACGCTTGCTGCATATTCCGTATAACATGAGGATCGCAGTGTAGCCATGCCCGTTAAATCTCTCACCAGGACCGCGATGGGGTGATGCACCAAGTCTAGAAATTGGAGGATCGATTCCTGGCTGTGACAGTGACTAGCCTGAGGTTGGGTTATGCCAGTCTTTTTTCACACTTTCACCATCAATGAGTTTGAAAGGGTTCCGGTAGCAGGATAAATGCTCACCATTGTTAGATTATTTCCTCTAATTAGCACCAGCCTGATTATCGATTGGAAGATCGTGATCACTAGCTCCACGTACTTGGTTGTGTGTTGAATCTGTGTCATAAGCTGTAATTTTGATGCGTTTTACTGGTGTGTCAACATCTGACTGTTGTTGTTTGAGTCTTCAGTCTTTTGACTGGTTTGATGCAGCTAACCATTCCTCCCTGTCCTGAGCTAATCGTTTCATCTCTACATAGCTACCACACCCTACATCCGAGGCAATCTGTTTAACATATTCTAACCTTGGTCTACCCCTACAGTTCTTGTCCTCGACCCTTCCTTCCATAACTAAGCTTGCTACTCCTAGGTGTCTTAGTATATGTCCTACCAACCTATCTATTCTCTTCATTAGCAGTCGCCAGAAAAATCTCTCCCCTCCCACTCGTCTTAATACCTCTTCGTCTGTAACCGTATCTACCCATCTGATCATCATCATTCTCCTGTAACACCACCTTTCAAACGCTTCAATTCTCCTCTTTTCTGCTGCACCAATATACCAAGATTCACTTCCATAGAGTACCACGCTCCAGACAAAGGCTTTCAGAAATGACTTCCTAATACCTAAATCTATATTCGATGTCAAGTGATTCCTTTTTTGTAGAAATGCTTTCCTAGCCTGAGCCAACCTACTTTTTTTAAATCCTCTTTGCTTCGTCCATCACTGGTTATTTTGCTTCCTAAGTTACAGATGTCTCCTACTTCCTTCAGCTTTTCACATGCCAATTTGATGTCCATAGAGGTTTCTGATTTTTTCGGCTGCTTTTGTTTTACATTTATTAATTTTCAACAAGAATTCTTTCCTCAAGACGGAGTTCATACCATTCAAAAACTCGTTCAAATCCTCAGGTGTGTCAGCTAAGATGACAATGTCATAGGCAAATCTCAGAGTTGAGATTATTTCCCCTTGAATCATCACTCCCTCCTTAAATTTTTCTCCTGTTTCCTTCATTGCTTGTTTAATGTAAAGATTGAAAAGTATGGGTAATAAGTTGCAGCCTTACCTTACACCTTTCTGAATACCAGCTTCTCTCTCATATCCTTCAGCTGGAATGACTGCTGTCTGGTTTCTGTATAGATTGTAGATCACCCTCCTATCCCTGTACTTTATTCCAATCGTTTTCAAAATGTCAAACAATTTAGTCCAACCAACGTTATCAAAAGCCTTTTCTAAGTCTAAAAATGCCATGAACGTTCTCTTATCTTTCCTTATTCTACCTTCCGAAATTAGCCTAAGACTTAGTACAGTTTCCCTTGTTCCTACATTTCTCCTGAAACCAAAGTGGTCTTCACCCAACTCCGTTTCTATCTAACTTTCCATCCTCTTGTAAATTATTCTAGACAGGATATTTGAAGCATGAGTAGTCAAGTTGATTGTACGATAATCTTCACATCTGCCAGCTCCCACCTTCTTCGGTATAGGGATGATAACATTCGTCTTGAAATCAGAGGGTACCTCACCTGTCTCATTAATCCTACACACCAAGTGAAATAACCTGATCAGACCTTCATCTCCTATGCAGCGTAGCAACTCAATCGGTATATCATCTATGCCTGGTGCTTTGTTCCTACTTAAGTTTTTCAATGCTCTGTCAAATTCTGATCTCAATATTAAATCTCCTTCTAACTAGTGCAATGATTTGGAAGCTGTTCTGGAATATGTCTGCAAAATCAGCATTCGTTGAGTTGAGTAGAGATATACTAACTCGGAGTAAAAGGGGTCGTGATAGCGTGTAGAACGTTGCATTGCACAGCCACTACTGTATCTCCCGCTTTACGCGATGCAGCAGCATATATGTTCCAGTCGGGAGTCATGGGTCATCTCAGCGAGTGTATGTCCTGAACAGGTCTGTCATACGACTGTAGTGTGTACAGAGGATGTACATCCAAATTTCAATTGAAAAATGGAACATCTGTACAAGAACAAATTTTGGAGTTCCTCAATTAGTTACTACCAGTTTTTTGTACTTGCCGGAGAAACGTCCGATATGGGGAAATATGCAACACTGCATAACGGCCCGAAATTTTAGTATATGAAGTAGAATTCTTATCTTCATACGATTCAGTCCTTCAAATTGGTTCGAATATGTTAACGTTAACACTGAGTTATTTTACTCCTTTCTATGGCAACTCTTTATTACAGGATGCAACAAAGTCAGTTGGTATTCGCATCACGTAGAAGAAGTTCCTCCATTGTAGCCTCACTTGTGGATTTTCTTGTGTATTCCCATTCCTCGCAATTTTCATTATAATCTTATAATTCAAATTCCTTCCCCACAAAATCATTGACACAAAAATTACATTTTGTTGAATCACTTTCAGTCCAGCAAAGTTTGAATACCAACTCATGAAATGATAACAATGGAGAACATTACGAGTTATTATAAGTACTTTTAACAGGCCTGCCATTTTACTCGCATAAACCTACACAAAACAATAAGCAAAATTTCTGGAAATTATCGGGTATATTTTTAACTCCATTTTAATTTTGGATTATTGTTGATATTCTTAAAATTAGTTCGTAAATAAGATATGTGGAAAGTAAACATACTGTATGTATTTTGCCATCCTACACTAAATTCACAATCATACCTTTATCGTAGTTCTCCATTGATATTCGTCGGTATTTCACTCGCTTCAGTTTAACTTTAGAGATCATTGTTTAACTACTGAGACGGCTAAGATACCGGTAAACTCTAACAGCTGCTTGCATGTTGCCACATCAATCATAATTATGCTCTATAGTGCACCATTTACCTCTCTATAACAACAAGAAAAACAATACGTTATAAATGCATCATGGTTTTGACCCTCACCACACTAGATCATCGATTACGACCACTGTATATCTTAACGACTGGCTTTCCGCAGTGTCACCTATTTAACATGAAGTAATTCTCGTGATAATTCAAGAGTTCTTTATGAAGTTAAATTCCCTGCTTCTTATCGTTTGAGGGTAGGGAAAACCTTACCATACTTTATTTCATTTTGTGAAGTGAGCCCGAAGCAATGAAGTTGTCAAGGCGCTGCTTTAAATCAGTGAGTTTCAACTCTTTCGTTCCGGAGACCGACCGTCGGGACATTTAGTTAAAACGCCCAAGACCGGTAGTAACAAGCATTGCCGAAGGCGAGCTTCCTTTTGTTACAAATGAGGTATGCGAGAAAGTTGGAAGCCCTTCATGAAAATGAATGCAAAACTTTGCCAATTTGTATATGTAGAGCCCGTTCTTCACGACTTAATTAGTCTGCTCACCTTACCATTAGGTACACACGCTATTGTTGGATGAGTTCGCACCTCGGGCTACATAACCCTGCAATAAACACTTACCTATGGAGTATATTCTTCAGATTATTCAATTCAAACCACCAATCGACATCATTCACGGTTCAACGGGACAGTGAAATCTAAACACAAAAAGGTTTCTTACTATTGCTCGGATGATTCATAGACAAAAAAAAAAGAACCATGCAATTAAATGGTGGTACGGTGCCGCTTTTGGAGGGGACAGAAGGGAGACGATTTCACCAAAATATGCACGCGGAAATGCACATATAAAATAATAATCGTTTCAAAAAAAAAAATCTTTCTATCTATCTTTCTTTCTTTCTTTCTTTCCTTCTTTCCTTCTTATTTCCCCCTCGTTGTGCAATGACTAATATTCTTAGCTGTCACTGCGGAGGCCCGGGTTCGATTCCCGACTCTGCAAAGAATTTAATTATGGTCTGAGGGTGGGAACGGGGTACACTGAGCCTTGCGAGGTAAAACTGAGAAGAGACGTGTTCGATACCCACCTCAGCCATCCTGGAAGTGGTTTTCCCTGGTTTCCCACTTCTACTCCAGGCAAATGCCGGGATGGCACCCAACTTACGGCCACGGCCGCTTCCTACCCTCATCCTACCTCAATTCCAAATACACAAACTACTACAGACATTAGAGTGATACAGGTTATCATACAAATTCTACACACACCCAAGTACACGCGGCTACATGACCACGATGTCGCAAAGCCCCTAATAGAATCATCATCAACAACAACAACAACAACGTTTCTCTTTCTTCAAGTGGATAATGAGGCAAATCGGCAGTGAAACATGACAGTGTATTTACATTCTCACACATCATTGTGTTGAACCTCAAATGGATTCATGAACATTGCTGACAAATTATAATAAATATACATGTAACAGAATACCCGAGCTACTTTCAAACCTTACTGCTTTTCTGATTTTCAATTATCCCCGTAAACTTAGGTTTGTGTTAAAACTGTCTAATAACCTCAGTCAATGTTTTGGCTGTACCAGTGTGTATTTCTAATAGGGGCTAGAATTAGGACAGGAAATGACCGTGGCCTACCATCCCAGCATTTGCCATGAGTAGAAGTCTCAAACCACGGAAAACCACTTCCAGGATGGCCAAGGTGGGAATCGAAACTACCTCTCCTTGTTCCTTCCTCACAAGGTTGAATGTACCCCATTCCAGCCCTCAGTGAAGAATTAAATTTCTTGTCGAAGCAGGAATCGAAACCGGGCCTCCGCGGTGACAGCCAAGAAAGCTAGCCACTGCGTCAGGAGGTGGGTGGTAGAGAATGGTTTGGAGTATACGCGCATTCCCGGTTTTAACCAACTTAAGGGCCATTTATTTCACAATTGGAGAACTCTACAGACATATCAACGTAAAGAGATAACTTATTGTTTGGAGCATGTGAGATTTTCGAAGTGAAATGCCATGTCCTGTGGTTCGGATTCCACGTAAAAAGGAGGTCCCGTGGCTCATAATCACAAGATTCACGGTCACGTAAAACTACAATCTTCCTTCCTTCCTTATTGTTTGGAAACAGGACGTAATTTTGAATTCATAAAGATACACTTCATAGTCATTCGACAGAACCTTCTTATGCAGATGAGGGGAAAACCTTTCAGCAGATCCTTTTCATATTTCATATGAAAGTAATAGTAATTCAATTTCTACGGGTTTGGGGAAGTATTAAGATGACACCTTCTATACGACGGATGGCTTTTATAGCCTTTTATCCGTCCTGACTCCGTGCTGACTAAATAAGGTGATGGATGAAACAGAATAAGGTGTCGAAAACATCTCGGGGCTAATTAGAAACTAGGTAGTGTCCTGCCCATTTCATTTTAATTAACTCTTGATAACTGTAAAATGTTGATGAATTCAATTTAATTCATTCGCATACAATGCAGAGTACATTCATAGCTGTCCACGTATCTTGTTAGAGCTGGAGATTAGTACTTCACACTGATACAATTCTCAATATACTTGACTACCGATTTGATACATTCCAATCCTGAACTCTATGGATGCATCTACCGTAGAACTTTCGCCCAGCAGCAGACATAGGTTCAATGGATCTAACTCTAAGAATTGTTAAATAGGAACATGTTACTTCAAAACAGTTAAGCTCGTTATTTAATCCCGAGTCATTCACATCCCTCATGACAAATGGTACCGTGTCAATGTTTAACCTAATTATAATATCTTGAAAAGATTATGTAAAATTACGATTGATAGATAAATAAATGGCTTTATTTGTGTGTGTGCCTGTCCAGCAATCAATCAGTCCGTTTGTCCGTCTATGTGTCCAGCACATAATTCAACAACAATCGGTATATAGCAAGTCTGCCTTGGGGACATCGGAATTTTCACACTGCTGGCAACTGCCATTAAGACGCATATGCAATTTCAACCTAGACCCCATTTCTCCGCAGCCATTCACACATATGATAAGAAACGTAATACATTGAAACATTGCAAAATACGAGGCCCGCAATTTTGGAGATAACATGCAACGGTCATCTTAATTGTAGAACATAACATCGAAATAACCATTATAAATTTGCAATTTACAAACTATACAAGAAAGCACCATCGCTGAAGAGCTTTATGATGCTGATGATGATTGTTGTCGCTTTAAGGTGCGGAACAGCGAGGTCATCTTGAGGGGCTCGGACGTCACTAGATGACAAATAATTTCACTTTTACCATTAATGTGTAGAGGAAAACTTCCTGATTGATTATGTAGCCTAGCCTATATACAATAAGTTATACATATTAGCTTTCTCCTAAGTCCTTTAAGTAGCATATTAAGAATGGTGCCCTCTTGCCACACCCATTTTCCAATGCTTCAACACATTTCTCTGTTGTAAGTGAGCAACTATCTCTATTCAATTTACTCCTTGATCCACACTGGCCATGTGAACACTTTGATCCAAGCTCTGATTTTGATACTCATTCGTTTCGCGCGAAACTGTGACGTTTATTTACCATTTATATAATTGAGGATTGCTATTGCAGAGAGAAACATACATCTGTATAGTAATTACTATTGCTCGTTTATAATACCGCGTATAAAGAAAATGAATTTATAGTGAAAGTATCGTGGCAATTAATATACAGATCTAGAATCATCGCAAGACTGTGCAATGGGAAATGCCAGTGGTGAAATGCATCGTGTAAACCAGGTTACTCGTACCTAACCCTTCAAGTTCTGCCAAGACCACTGATAGGAACGTCTTGACCTTAATCTCTTTAGGAGCCAACCAATTTTGTCAGGATTCGATCTCTCGAAATCGTGTGAAGTGTACAGACACCTTATACATCCGGTCAGCTTGTGCAGTGACGCAAGGGACTTATCCGGTACAGAATGGCTGATTTAGGATGATATGTAGCCTTAGTTGCTGCCACATTGTTATGCGAAGTTTTACTGTTCCTTGGATCTGAGGATCAATTACGGTCAATAGCAATTGCCTGGTGTTGAATAATCAGCACGCTGGGAATCTTGATGCTCTATATAATAACCCATCCGACCACAAGGACAAGTTGACAAAATAAATGAATTTTCTCTATATTCGTAGAAAAGTATTATGTTGAATGTATGTAGAAATTTCCCGACAACCTGTGTTATTATGACGACTGCAGTAGTCTGAGTAACAGTAATTTTTAGGTTGCATATCTCCACACTGTGGTCTGGCAAATACTGGAATGGTTCCTCATTTCAATTCCAGGGAGTGGTGGCTGGTCAAATCTTAGGCCTTTAGCTGCCGCATGTGCTACTTAGTTAACAGAGAAACACTGTTCACCAGATACACACTCTAATGCACCATAAATGGGCTGAGAGCCAAGATGTCTCAAAACCCTGAAATTAAGTAACAATAAAAGCAATCGTTTCAACATAACAGTGTAGAAGATGATATTCGGCTAAGAACATGTAACCAACTTTCTCTTAAATTATGGGTTGTTTCCTTATCATGCAGCATAATTTCGTAGACTAATAGTGGTCATCTGTTAGCCCCATCTACAGACTGGGCATGGAATCATGTAATACGTACTGGCATGGATCATATTGGTAAAGGAGAAAGCACTGGAATTCTACCATGCGCTGATTTTTGTCAATTAGGTAACAAAAGCGTCTACATAGGCATACGTGGTAAGTGTCGTCTTTTCATATTGTTCGTTATCAACTCTAACGTTTATGTATTGAAAATCGCGGTTGTGCAAATAAATTAAGTTTAATTTCTTAGTTACTAACGCTAAAATTGTATCTTTTATGAGACTCCATGCTTAATATGTTTCGATATACTTGTAATTCTGCTGTTACAGCCTGAGGAATTGATTTTAACCTTTCGATAGTACACACACCCTCCGTCCTGAGTGTAAGTCGTCAATTATATCGTTCGTTAAGCAGAAATGGCCTCGTATGTCCCTTTACCTACACACTATGTGCTGTCATTCCAGCCCTAATAGATTGTAGGCTTTTATTTTGATAAATTAAATTTGTGGTGGCTGCTTGCTATTTGTAGTGTGATAATCTTGTGACTAACGTTATCGTGGTCCCGTATATGATACAGTAGGCTACTCCTGTCATTGTACGTTTATTGTTAATTATGGAATTACATCATGAGTTATTGGCTTAATTGTTTTAATTGTGCATCCAGCCATTATCTTCCAAGCAACAAAATGCTAACCTCATACCTCGGACAAAGAGAGCCACTTCTACATACGATCTCATCCCCAAGTTTCGTCATTGTGGCTTTAATAGCTGGTGGGTTATCGATTTCAATGCCCCGCATTTTCAATCTGGTCGCTGCGTGATGTAGTCTTATGGCTAGTACCGGTGAGGTCTTTTACATAATGTTCCTACTTTACAATGTATGCAAAGCTTGGTGCTGTTTGCGCAACCGGATCCTGAGTAATAGATTTGAATGATTCATTGCCAAGCCTATCCGCCATAATGAATTCATTAAACAACTGGCCTTGTGTCCTGTGTAGACCAAGAATTTTTTAGTAGTCATCCTTATTACAAAGTTTAGCATTTGTTATAGATTGCAATGTCTTATATTATCAAGATGGCGGCTGCGCACTATAGGAAAGTCAATAGTCTTATAGCTAATGCTAGCGAGGTCTCTGCTATGATTCACACCTCTCAGCTGATTCCTTGTTAATTGCGCAATTTTATCCTGATTTGTTAATTTTAGAGTTTTATTTGTACGCCCAAGCACCATCGTGGAAGTATGGAATCACTAATCTCTTATCTATGGCATAGATAGCTTCTTATATGGTCCTACATTATTGCTAATTTCCGTCATTGTAGCTCTAATCGATTGTGTTGTTGTTTGAGTCTTCAGTCTTTCGACTGGTTTGATACAGCACTCCATGCTTCCCTGTCCTGAGCTAATCATTTCATCTCTACATAGCTACCACATCCTCCATCCGAGGCGATCTGTTTAACATATGCTAACCTTGGTCTACCCCTACAGTTCTTATCCTCAACTCTTCCTTCTATAAGTAAGTTGGCTATTCCTGGGTGTCCTACCAAACTATCTCTTCTCTTCATTAGCAGTCGCCAGAAACATCTCTCCTCTCCCACTCGTCTTAATACCTCTTCATTCGTAACCCTATCTACCCATCTGATCTTCATCATTCTCCTGAATCACCACACTTCAAACGCTTCAATTCTCCTCTTTTCTGCTGCTCCAACAATCCCAGTTTCACTTCCATAGAGTACCACGCTCCAGACAAAGGCCATCAAAAATGACTTCCTAATACCTAAATCTATATTCGATGTCAACAGATTCTTTTTCTGTAGAAATACTTTCCTTGGCTGCGCTAACCTACATTTTATATCCTCTTTGCTTCGTCCATCACTGGTCATTTTTCATCTTAAGTAACAAAAGTTACCTACTTCCTTTAGTTTTTCACCTGCCAATTCGACATCCATAGGGGTTTATGATTTATTTCGACTGCGTTCCAATTATTTTGTTTTGCATTTTCATCATGATTTTTTCCTCAAGACAGAATCGATAAATATCAAAACTCATTCAAATCCTCTGGTGTGTCGGCTAAGATGACAATATCAACAGCAAATCTCAGAGTTGAAATTATTTCTTTACTCCTACTTTGATTTTTATTCAATTTCGATCATTGCTTGTTCAATGTATACAGTAGATTGAAAAGTATGGGTGATAATTTGCATCCTTGCCTTACACCTTTCTGAATACCAGATTTTCTATCATATCCTTCCACTCGAATAACTGCTATCTGTTTTTTGTATAGATTGTAGAGCACTTTAAATTCTACTGAAAGTGTCTTACAGTTAGTGACTTGGGTGAAGCATACCACACGAGTTCACTACACGCTGAATACTGTACTATCTACTGTCTATCTACTATCTACTATGCTTGACGTTATATTCTTTAAGTACCTAATAGATCTGTGCAGTGTGACGTTTTTAGTTTCCATGCGTGATACGGTTAAAGCTGAGTTTCCGTAACCACTAGATGTCAATATAACCCTTTGTGCGTACATCCAGGAAAGTAATGAGCTTCTAGAGGTGTTAGTGGTGGGAAGTGTGGTCATATTGTGGCGTAACCTCATCGTGGCATTTATTTGACTGTAGTGAAACGCTTTGACGCTGGCATACGCTGCATATGCATGAAGCCACAAACCTTGAAATTTGATGAGTGGTGTGAGGTGGAAAGGGGAAATGGATCATAGAGCATTGTTGGACACATTATTGTGACTTGACTAAATTACTGGCAGTGTTGGACAGGTAAGTTGGCCTAGTAATTAACACGGACTAATTGATTAAGGAGAACTTGCATATTGCTGTATGTTGGAAGTAGGCCTAGTTCGTTAGTAAATACAAAGTCAAGTCATGTTGGTATGGCCACCAGTTAATATCGAGCGAAACCGCCGTTTGCAGAATGAAAAGCAGCTAGACTTGTTGGGAGTAACTTAATATTGTGTTGATTGACTACCACAAGTACAGTAATTGGAACCATACGGATTGCAACTGCCAGATCAGTCATAAATCATAAGATGTGGTCAAGGAGGACACACATTTATTGCAGAGGGACAAGTGCGGGGTATTAGGGGACCGTGAAGTACCTTACTTGAAAGTATTGGTCTTAATCACAAACCGACTGTCTGACGTGTATAGCCATGTCACCAGTAAGATTGTCTTGATGGGTATATCAATAACCACATCGGTTGAAACTGCCTTTCGTATCAATGAGAGGGCGCTGAGATTTCTCATAGTTTTTCTACAACGATTCCCAGCTGACACGTCCATGCGTATGACAGAGTATAAAATGTGACCCATTTGAGAAGTACTCCCGGTGTCAATCTTTGGATGTAAAATTACAATAATTTTAGATTTATTATAGTCTATTTGACCAAGCCACCTCCATAAGGATAAATATAGTTACTGTCTGTTCACTTCGGTGCACTTTTACAGAAGATTTCACTAAACTGTTGTTTTAGATACAAGTCTGTTAAACCTTCCGTTTAACATTTAATGTGAGTTGCTCGTCTGCAACACGTCAAACATTCGTAGAAGATATTCATCCCTGAAGAGAATGGAAAGTATAGCTCCACAGATCCCACATCCGTTATTCGCAATGGTGCTATTTGAGGAGCCACAGGCAATAGTGGGCTAACACAAGAGCATTTAAAAGGAGATTATGATATGGTTCAATACCGGTCTGCTAATATAGTTTTTGTATCAAGGAGGAAACCACCAACGATAATTCCCGGGTAGTTATCTGCCTTAATAGCATACTTAAATTTTGTTATTTCTTAAGAGCGTAAATTTGAAATGAAACTCGGTGCTAAACCATATTGTTGATGTATCATATAAGGAAGCATTAATGATATTTAATCATGTTTATCTGCCTTATTAGCAAAGTATATTTTTGTGATTTCCTTAGAGCGTAATCTTGATGTGCAACAGATGTGACTACAGCCAATAGAACACCCGTACCTGGTCATGCTACCCATTAGCTACATGGTGGTGGACTGTGAAATCGTTACTATGCCTAGTATGATAAGTTGAGAAAACTTTCATGAAACGAGGAAAATTGGATTTAGAGACAGTTAAGGGACTTGATCCTCGAATCTTCACTTACTGTATGTTAACCTTTTGATGAAATATTAGCGTTCCTACCTTTCGTTTATAACTTGACATTCATTCGTTTGTTCTATCTTTCTAGGCGGATATAAGAGGATGGGTCCAAAGTTTCTTATATACCCGTACTTAAATTAATGAGGTAGATGACAAGAGGGTAGCCACAAAACGACTAAACGAGATTTTACAGATTTACAAGCAACTTGTTATCACTTAATTAGGTGGCAGAACACACATCTGTAGAGAAGACGCAATTGATGAAGTCTATTGCAATGAAGATT
The DNA here is from genome assembly GCA_946902985.2 of Meconema thalassinum. Classification (NCBI taxonomy): domain Eukaryota; kingdom Metazoa; phylum Arthropoda; class Insecta; order Orthoptera; family Tettigoniidae; genus Meconema; species Meconema thalassinum. The sequence goes on from OX336389.2 coordinate 296,423,036, forward strand.
GAGGCAAGGAAGGATAAATATACTCCTTAGAAGCAATGCCAAAAATAGTGCAACACGAGGCTAAGTCAAACCAGTAGTTCACTGAAAAACTACATAACCTCTTTTAATATATCCTGCTGATATTTCCAACTAAAAATTCATCCGCTTATTAAAAGGATTTTTATGTGTTGTACTTTATAGTTATTAGCATACGACCTACTGTGTCTCCACCAAGACCATTACATCGAGAAAGTATATGCTAGTAGTACTGGCGATTAAATCTCCTCCAGAGAAACGGCATCTTTCTGTAATTAGTCCGGGAGTTTATTTAAAGAAATGTCAAATAAACGGCTTCAATGAATTACAGAAATTCATCTACAGAATTTAGTACCATTAGGTAATAATTATAATAGGTCATAATACGAATCTTCTCTTCAATAACAAGATAAGGTTTTAAAATCTTTGAACTGATGTCATGTTCAATTTTAGAAAACAATTGAACATGAGATATCGCTATACTAAGATCTCTATAATTATAAAGATTCGCTGTGCTAAGGTTCATTGGCCTCGGGTAATTAGACCACTAGGAAGTTTATTTGAAATATTTGAAAATCACTTGGCCGCCATGTTGCTTTCGAGTTTCTCAGGATTTTGATAGCAACATACGAACTTACTTAACAATCCTATCTCATTGCTTAACTAGCTTAGGAGATATCGAGAACTGGTAGAAAAAATGGCATGGACGCCATGTTTGACTGTTTTATATATATTCTATAGAATTATAAATCAGCAGATAGTTATTATAACCTGCATTTGTATCGCTTGATTAGGACACGACAATTAAAAAAGTGATTATGAAAATTTTGCACTGACGCTAATTTACTGTACGATCTCTTAAAATTGAATTGAATTATACGCCAGTACATTAAGCATTGTATGAAGATATACTGTGCCAATTTTCACAGCGCTCGGATAATTAAGTCCTGAGGGAAATCTACTTAAAAATGACTTTTAGCGTCGCCGCAATTTTGGCTTTGTGCTCATCAGTGTATCAAAAGCTCCATAGATTAACATATGGTAATGGTGTCTTTTAACATACCAGATGAAGATTATTGCCTTGGTTCACTATACAAAAGTTCACTTCGATAGCATAATAAGGACACAAAACAATTATAACTTAATTTCAAATTTTCCCATAGCCCCCATCTTGAGTTTATAAACAATTGAATTAAACCATATGCCACTAGATTAGATCTTGTACAAAGATACAATGCGTTAGCACGATGGAATCGCTGAAAAAATCCATTTTCATATTTTACCTTCGCTTGGCTGTCATCTTGGTTTTGTACTTAATTGGTTTTTCAATGTCACATGGGCAAACTTAACATGGTATTCTTTATCACCATTCACAATTTCATTGGGAAATTATCAGTAACTGTTTCGGAGACATAGAATGCCGGTGAAATATTTTGCACTGCCGCCACGTTGGATTTGTGAATTGTATTAAAATTGTAAAGGCACGGTTGACGTCAAACGAGATACTAGTATGACTCCACCGAGTTTATTTGAAATCGCTTCAGCCATTTATATTTTATTGGGGGCACTCACACAATACAAAGTTTCCAAGGAAAATTATTGTATTACCATGATATAATAGAGCTATGCATCACCATAGCCAGTCTGAAGGCACTTTTTTTTTAGCTTAAACAGCATGGAGTACTTGCATCTTACTGGCATAAAGATAGCTTGTTCAAGCCATAAGGGACTGATATCCTTGCTGTTTGCACTCTTTAGAATCATTATGTAGTATATTATGCTCTTTTGCAAGATACTTGTAAGTGGAGAATTAGGCTCCGGCTGCTGAGCATAATAAGAAAAAAAACAAGTATTCCAAGCCTAGAACTGCGCACTGCACAGAAGCTTGCATTTTACTAAAGAACTGAGAATTGATTTATCGAGATTTGGGGAGTATTTCCAAATTAATAATTCTTTTAAAACTTTTTTATAAAGCTAGTGTGAAAACTTATTTCAATTATTTGTTTTCCTGATATCTTTGAACATTGACTGTGGATCATTTTAATTTTCTGATACTTTCTTGGAGATACATACACGTTTAGCATGGAAACCAGCTGAATTATAGACAGTGATAGCAAACATAAAACATTCAATATCTCAGTTCGAAGTTTTTAGCCTTTTTTCATTTATGAAAAATAGGCTTATGAGATAACCTTTTGTCCGTGATTGTGTATGTGGGTGTGTATGTGTGTGTGTCCCCCTTTAATTGCTTTTAACGGCTGGAGCGATTTCAATGAAACTCGGTAAGATTATAGCACCATTTTGGCCAACCCCAACCGTGCACTTCAAATTCTATTACGTCTCACCAATCCAACATGGCGGCTGTGCAAAATATTTCACCAGCATTCTATATCTCCGAAACTATTATCGATATCACCCTGAAATTGTGTACGGTGATAAAGGGCACTAATAGTAGTTCACCTATGAGACTTTCAAGAACCTGTTAACTGCAAAACGAACATAGTGGGACAAGCGAAGTTGAAACATTTAAATAGACTTTTCTCGCGATATTACCTTCCAAACACAATGAAACTTGGTACAGCAAATATCTATACACATTGTAATGCACTTTCAATAACCTGGTGGGCACAATTCTACCATGGCGGCGACGCGAAATATGAATATTAAAATGGGCATTTCTCGCGATTTAACCATCCGAGTGCAGTGAAACTTGGTACGGCAAATGCTTATACAAATTTGAATCCACTGGCATCTATTTTATTCAATTGTTTCCATAACCACAAGATGGCAGCTGTGAGAAATTTTAAAATCTCGTTTTTGTTTCTTGTGTCCTAATAATGCTATTGAAGTTTGAATACTACGCAATAACCGTCATGTAATAGTACATAATTCTAAGACCTACATATATAAAAATCCAATATTGTGACCATCCGAAGTATTTAGACGGTTCTGAATATCTACGAATCTATTACAGCAATCAAACTGAAATGTTGTATGTTGATAGAGGCAATTCACGTAAGTAGGCTATATGAAAATAGGCTGTATAGTTCTTCACAGAACTACTTGTTTTGTTAGCCTATGTTCATTTATGAATAAATAGGCTTATGAGATCACGTTTTGTCCGTGTGTGTGTATGTGTGTCCGTATGTGTGTGTGTTTGTGTGTGTGTCCCTCTCTAATAACTTCTAAACGGCTGGACCGACTTCAATTAAACTCAATAAGAATATAGCACCAATTTGGCCGATCCCAACCATACACTTGAAACTTTATTACGTCTCACCAATCTAACATGGTGGCTGTGCGAAGTATTTCACCGGCATTCTATATCTCCGGAACTATTACCGATAGCACCCTGAACTTTTGTATGGTGACAAACGGCAGTAGTAGAAGTTCACGTATGGGATTTTTAAAAACCCTCTAACTACAAAACGAACATGGCGGCCAAGCGAATTTGAAACTTGTATATAGACTTTCCTTGCGATTTAACGAAACAAACGCAATTAAACTTGGTACAGCAAATGACTATACACATTGTAACGCACTGGCATCTGATTTAGTTTAATTGTTTACACAATCTCAAGATGGCTGCTGTGCGAAATATTTCAGCAGCATTCTATATCTCCGAAACTGTTACAGATAATACCCTGAAAGTTTTCACGGCGATAACGGCTACTATTACAAGTTCATCTATGTAACATTCAAAAACCTGTATAGTACATAACGAACATGGCGGCCAAGCGAATTTGAAGCATACTAACCATCTGAGCGCAGTGAAATTATAGTACAGTAAATGATTATACAAATTGTAATGCACTGGCATCTAATTTTGTTCAATTGTTTCATAACATCAAGATGGCGGCTGTGCTAAATTTTAAAATTAAGTTTATATTTCTAGTGTCGTAATCCTGCGATCGAAGTGAAAGTTTGAGTAATGAACCTACGCAATAATTTTAATTTAATGGTGCATAACTTTATGGCCTATACTTATAACAATCCAACATGTCGACCATCCGAAATATGTTGACGGTTCTCAATATCTACGAATCTATTACAGCAATCAAACTGATGTTTTAATGTTCATCGGGACTATGAACATATGTTCAGCTATGTGACTTTCAATAACCTGGTGGGCACAAATCCAACATGGCAGCAACGCGAAATGTGAATATTTAAATGGATGTTTCTTGCGATTTAACCATCCGAGTGCAGTGAAACTTGGTACGGTAAATGCTTATACAAATTTTAATCCACTGGCAGCTAATTTATTTCAATTGTTTTCATAACCTCAAGATGGCGGCTGTGCGAAGTTTTAAAATCTCTTTTTTGTTTCTTGTGTCCCAACCATGCGATTGAAGTTTGAATACTGCACAATAATATTCATGTAATAGTACATAACTCTAAGACCTACATATATAAGAATCCAACATGACGACCATCCGAAGTATTTTGACGGTTCTTATTATCTACGAATCTATAACAACGATCAAACTAAAATTTTGTATGTTGATAGAGGCAATTAACATAAGTAGGATACAAGCAAATACGCTGAATAGGTCTTCACGGTACCACTTGTTCCTTGTATGTTCACCCACGATACACTTTTAGCTCAACATAAGGCGATCAGTTCGTGAACAGCACTGCTTCCTTCATAAGAACTGTCACTCATAGCCAATAATCACCTTATTCTTGGATTCTGGTAAATCATCTGTTTCACTCATGACTGCAACTAGTTCTACTCCCACTAACAACAACCAGAATATTGAGTGCAGGTGAACTGTAATTGACCAGCTGAAACTTCATGTATTGTTGACAAGAGGTGGCTCTCAGCTGTTAGGCCACGTGTGGTAAGTATCGTACAAGCAATATCAATGGAGGTTGAACAATTAAAATATCCGACCCACGCGGGACTTAAACCCATGACCACTGGCTTTGCACGCCATGGTATTGCAGCATTGCCCCACATGGGTCAGAAATTTCCATGCTCTTTCTTCCAGCGTTATGATTTTTGCTATATATGTGCATAGTCTGCAAGCCTCCGTGGCTTAGGCGGCAGCATGCCGGCCTCTCACCGCTGAGTCCGTGGTTCAAATCCCGGTCACTCCATGTGAGATCTGTGCTGGACAGAACGGAGGCAGACAGGTTTTTCTCCGGGTACTCCGGTTTTCCCTGTCAAAATTTCATTCCAGCAACACTCTCCACTATCATTTCATTTCATCTGTCATTCATTTAATCATTGCCCCAGTGGAGTGCGTCAGGCCTCGGCAGCCGGCACAGTTCATATCCTCGCCGCTAGATAGGGGCTTCATTCATTCCATTCCTGACCCGGTCGGAGACTGGAAACAGGTTGTGGATTTTCATTTTCATGTGTATAGTCTAATAGCTAATGGCCTCTATTTTTCATCAATGCGTTTGAGAAAACCAATTTCTTGGATTCATGCGACTTCTTTTCGAAAGGACAATGGAAATCGCCATTCGGGCACATTTCTGGTCACATGGCAATAGAGTACAGCACACTCTCGGATACGGATAAATACACTATTAAGGAGCGGAAGCGATTCGTGTTGACGTTGCATCCTCTTCCATAGCATGTCTACCCGTAGCAGACGTAACTGACCTGACTGGCACTGGGTTGAATTTGACTTTCAAGGTGTTTTACATGTGCCCGATTTTGGAAAGATCGAGTGACCTGGAATGAGAGGACCTCCACATGAAGCAGGCAGTGGCAAATATTTTTCTGTTAAACGATTGTAAGGTGTTGCTGTCTCAAAAAACTAAATTAAGACGACTTAGCGCAGTGCCAACAGGTTGCGAGAATCACTAGCGTAGGTGATATAAATTCATGTCATAATGCCCCTTATACCATGCCTTCTAGTTTTGTGGTGCCTTTAGTATTGTGTATATTTATGTTTGAGGCGAAGACTGAGAAGGAGGCAGCCATGGCATTAAGCCAGGGACCACCCAGCATTTGCCTGGAATATATATGATATTCGGCACGTAAGTTGCTGCTGTTCATTTGAATAAATATTGCATACTGTATTTGTTGTCAAGCCCATCTCCTTTTCAGAAGAAAATATCAATGAGGATGGAATAGACATTTATAATTTATACTTTATCCCCATTGTGTATAATACAGTTTTTTTTTTTTTTTTTTTTTTTTAGCGTATGGCTTTTAACGCCGGGAGTGTCCGAGGACATGTTCGGCTCGCCAGTTTTGTAGCTGCTTCGATACGGACACCCAATGGGTGAGCTACAAGTACCGTTGGGGAGGGAAGTTGGAATGTAAGGACGAGGAGTTGGAAGGTAGCGGCTGTGGCCTATAGTTAGGGACCAACCCCGGCATTTGCCTGGAAGGAAGATGGGAAACCACAGAAGACCATCTTCAAGGTTGCCGGCGGGGGGATTCGAACCTCCTCGCCTCCCGGATGTGAGCGACTGCCATCAGTCATGCCGTAACCACCACGGCTAACTCACCCGGTTATAATACAGTTAGATAGGGATACGTGTAAACGACCTGTAGGCTATGCAAGGACAACGGCCGTGCAATTCTATATTCCATGGAGTTAGAGTTACGATGCCCAAGTGTGCAGTTTGCAAACTACTATCCAGGTCGTAAGGGTAAACACTATAAATGGAAGGGAAATGTGAACAGTAATTGGTGGACCACAGACTCTATGACAACAAACATAATGTCACAAGTACTGCTTCTCAGATTTGTTTGAAATTGATGAAGAGTCCACTAGAACGTTTACATCTGTGGGATAACGTATTATTTTTAGTTGCTATCTGAATGGCAATAATGTAACATTTATTTTAATTGATAGGTATCCTTTATTTCAATTTCAGTAGTTCGCGTCCTTGATCCAAGTTGACTTAAGTTTTTAAACACCCCTTGCTTCTGTTCACATGCACTACATTTCACTCTGTTTAAAAATGAATGACACTACTTTGAGAAGGACTGTGAAGTAGGGATCCTCAATTTATACGGACAAAAAGGAACGGAAAGCATTAAGAAATGTTCACCGCAAGTAACATTCTTGTCACTCATTAAAACTAATTGAGCCAAAATATTCGACGATGTCTTATATTATCTTTAAGAGTCGACATGGAACGTTTGTTCACAAAACCGTCAATATTCGCGAATATATTACTTCTTGCATTTTGGCAAATTTCAATGCTTATAAAAGCTGCAGAGAATTCATTTGTTTGGGGAATATTACTTTACATATTTAATGTAGTTTTAAGTCTAATATTGCATTATGCAAGAAACTGTTCGTAAATACGTTTATACATCGAATTAGTGCTCCATGATTAAAAATTCTTACAACTTTCACTTTAACATTAGCTCTTTGTGAAATTGGGATGAGTATTGTTCTTGGCTATAGAATGGCTTCGGCACTAAATCCATACTTTATACAACGTTTCACCTAGTGGCATGTTTATGGTAAAATGAAATGCCAAAATTAAATCTCTCATTCGTGTGACACAAGAATATATGTCGCACCCCTGAAGAAGACTGCCATAAATAAAAAATATCTAATTTTAAGATATACAACTCATTGGTGGTGACAAATTGGCACAACTCGAACATATTCTTTACTCCCTACATGACAGCAAAATGCAATTTAGAAGCTTGAGCCAACAGTGAATTTCTCCTTGTAGAGTGTCATGTAGCGTATTTTGGTAATCTATTATGACAGCGGAGAATGTTTATACACCAGAGATTCAACCGTCATTGAGGGAAGTGCGTTACGCAGTATTTTATTTACATTTCATTACAAGGCTTATATAGCTTTAAAGGCAGTTATCTTGTAAGTGTGTTTTCTGACTTGTGTCATTCTTCGTCTAGGGGTGGGATATGTTTTTGATGTGCTTGAAATAATTCTCGGAGTAATGCATGGGCTTTTCATGATAATCTAGCAGGGACATCAAGACCGTCAATTAAGCACAAGGTGACTGACTTTGCATTATTTTAACGCCTTTGGCGACCACATTAAATCAATTTGAATAATTCCATAGTCAATCCGAATAATGAGAGGTACGTTCAACCACTCCTTAGAAGATGGGTTTTAATTGCTGCAGATATATCTGTAGATGTGCTATTCCATTTCAAGTAAGACTATCATTTTCAACCCTGTCATCCAGATATGTAATAGATTTCACACAAAAGTACGTATTAACGTTACCATCTAAACATTGAAAGACAATTTATTTCATTCACCCATTTCGAGAGCATAAAATTGAGCAGAAGGAAGTTCAGTTAATACCGTAAGTTATTCGTTAGATATGGTGTATTCCCTTCCATGTTAAACCATCACTTTCAATACTATTGGAAATGTATATTCAAAAGTGGTAATGACTTTTGTAATAACATTGATATCCATTCGCCGCCACAGAGTCAACCGAACCAATATCACATATCAATGGTGAATATTTATATTTAAGTCTTCGGAGTCTGTATGTCATACTGAAATTAACGATGACCAATCTTGGGTCACACGGCACACATCTGTTAGTAATCACATATCAAATTTAATCTTAAAATTACTCTGTATAAACGATTCTTAATAACTCGACTGAGTAACCTTAGTCCAAATTATAGGCTTTGCAGCTTCTCATATCTAATGTATAAAGGAATGCTTGCCTAGGGTCATGGTTTTTCCGCTTTGTTGTTGTGCGGTAAGGGTCATCTTACTAAATTTGAGCAGTGTCTATTCTCATACTCGAATTAGACATTTTGAATAACGCGATAGTCAACCTGAACAATGAGAGGTAGGCTACATTGAACCACTCCTTGGAACATAGGTTTTAATTGCTGCGGATATAACTGAGGATGTGCATTCTCCCTTAAATTATGCTAACCAAGCTTCATGAATAAGTGCTTGAGACTTTCAGTGGGACCGTGAAGAAGAAAGCACGTCATGCTCCCAAAATTTATATTAACACCCTTTTGGAAAGCCGGACTTTTAATAATGTTAAAATTTTGTCTCAATTGAAGGTTTTGGTGTAAGAGGGGTAACGGGGGAGGGAGAGGGGGTGGGAGGGAGGGGGGGATAGTTCACTCCAAATTTCGTGAAAGCTGTCTATTGGACTTGACTATGCGGTATTAGTCACATCTTTGGTGCATGAATGGAGTAGATTCGTTGGAAACTGACGATAACAAATGTGATTAAAACTTTATTACCTCTTGCATTAGGGGCAAGAGTGAAGTAACCCGGAAAGTACCGCTATCCTGCTCCAATGTAGTTCATCAATCGTTCGTTAGACACATGCACAGTTTAACTGTAGTGCATGTTGGTAAATTGGTAGATTTGGTAGATTTCCTGAACCAGGTCATAATTTTATGCGCTGTCATAAATGTTTTGGTCTAGTCGAGAAGAACGATCGGAGAACAGCGATGCGTTTTCTGCTTTAGGAGTATGAGAAAATACTTTTTGAAGTTCCATGTATGTACCATGTACACTGGTATAATACAATATTTTGTGAGTCTAGAATTTTACCTCCAAAATAATAACCTTTAAAAGCAATACCGAAGATGGGTTTCTAGTGTCCACTTCTCGTGTATTACGTTACATCCACAATAGTGGTGCTAGAGTGTAATCTGTAAGTTCAGGCCACTGAAGGAATATCAAAGTATTACTTTAACTGCTTTATGTGCACACCAATAGAAGCTGACACTGAAAAGAACATAAATAAAATACACGATGGCATTGACGGAGTGGTAAGCACCAAGTAATGACAGGTGGTACAGTGAGTTCCTCTCATGACTTGGCCGGCCAGCGCATCGAGCTTATCTGCCTCCCGTTGACTGACCACTTCCTGTTACACAGCACACACTTCGCAGTTCTAAACAAGTGAGCCAAGTGTTGCTCTGTTCTTATTGCTATGCTATGCCCCGCGGGTAGTGATGAGTCAACGGGAGGCAGATAAGCTCTGTGCGCTGGCCGGCCAAGTCATGAGAGGAACTCACTGTACTATGAAGCACTGAAAGGTACATGAGGTGGAGTTTGTTCTGACCCAGTTACAGAAGACGAAGGTCTCGCTTAAATTGAACATTGTATTACCGACAGTCGTTAAAGCAGGCTGTTCCAGCCGAGTTGCTCGCCTGTGAGCAGTGGAGTACTCGCCACCTTGCGCGAGTAAACCTGCAACATGCAATACAGCTCTGGTGTGGGGGCTGCCGTCACTGCGCGGTCGATACATCAGGTATGGCAGGAAAAGCATGGACTTGTGTTATGACCATCGCCCAGCGACGTATTGGCTATCACCCCCAGTCCCTCTCTTACCGTGCTCCGAGCATCACTGCTGAGTACTCGCGTGTAGGCATACTCAAACTCGTGTATTTGGAACACCCTGCGTTAAAGGATCCACTTCATTCTTGAACTTCATTTTTTTAAATTTGTTTTTATACTTCTATTCTAAGAGCAAAAGGGGAAAATTACATCCCGGTCCCGCCCATTAAACAATAATAACTAACTATAACTATATAACTCAGAGCCAAAGTCTTTATTCTAACTTCGGTACATTATTTTACACGTTACTGTTTTAAATGACGAGCTATTTTCTGATATTTCAACTTATTCTTATTATTTTGATGCAAAACCGAGGTAACTCCATTTTATATTTATAATATTAGTCTATAAATAATTAAAACGGTCTCAACTTTAAAATTGTATCCACGCATTACCATCTTAAGGAAGGTGCTTCATAAACATATCTCTCAAGAAATGTCACTGAAACACTCGTTGAATCGCAGTCAGTCAGCGATTGTCACTTCCGGTATTGTTTGGTACATTGAAAACGTGCATTGAAGACACACACACTACTGCACTATCATAGTCATACGAGGCACGTCCAGAAAGTAAGTTCCGTTTGGTAATAAAATTAAATTGTGTACAGATACAGAAAAAATATTTATTGCACAACATTCTACACCTCTTAAACTACTTTTCCACATAACTGCCGAACTTTTGCAGGCATTTGTCATAGCGTGGCACAAGTTTTTGGATACCTTCTTCATAGAAGTTTGCCGCCGACCGTAAACGAGAGAGAAAACTCCCCTGTAAGATGTCCTGCCGTTTGGCCACCACTGTTAGGCAAATTGTGTGCTTACCAGGAGAACTGCGTATGTTTAGGAGTTCTCCTGACCACATACGCAATTTGCCTAACAGCGGTGGCCAAACGGTAGGATATCTTACAGGGGAGTCTTCACTCTCATTTACGGGTCGGCGGCAAACTTCTATGAAGAAGGTATCCAAAAACTTGTGCCACGCTATGTCAAATGCCTGCTAAAGTTCGGCAGTTATGTGGAAAAGTAATTTAAGAGGTGTAGAATGTTGTGCAATAAATAATTTTTCTGTATCTGTACACAATTTAATTTTATTACCAAACGGAACTTACTTTCTGGACGTGCGTCGTATATCAGCCGCGTGGTACCAGTAAAAGACCGTCCTCAGCGCTCCGAAGCGACTAGTGTGCTCTTTCGAGGGGTTCACTAATGTTCGTGTCCGATGAGCTTATTATTAATTGACGGGCTGGTGAGCAATATGTCCCAATCCCCTGAGTGAAAACACAAAAGAGAAGTAAGCAAAAGCGTTGATGATTAAATCATACTCGTAAATTGAAATGGAATACCCTACAGGCTGAGAAGATGAACATTTCGTATTGGTTATGGATACCTTCACGAAACGGGGGATCTTTCGTAAACTACAAACATGTTGTACAGAACTGACTTATGCCTTAGAATATTAGAAAAATGAAGTAGATGAACACTCATCCCTTGTTGATGTTCTTACCACAATGGTACGTTCTTATAATTTAGTGCATTGATACACTTTCTATAATGTGAATGCTATGAGAAGACTATTAAAGAAAATTATTTCTTCTGTTACCACATAACGAACGAAATACAAATCATCTTTCAATAACACTCTGAAACCTGAATACCACCAAGCATTCCAGCGCGTCAGTGAATTTTATGAGGCAGCGCCTGTCTGTTCTTTCAGAGAGTTCACGATCGGAGTCAAGCAAGCCAGTGAAGAATGTAATTCAATGGAGACTGACAGCGAAATATGGCGATATTTCGTCTTTATTGCATTCTGTTCTCGGAAGAGATGTCTCTCTAATACCTCACCTGTCAAATCCTTTGCCCGACCATTATCGAGAGAAACGACCGTTATAGACGTTAAGAGTGGTGGCAGTTTTACAGTCGCGAGGGAAAGGTGGCACATAAAAAGTTTATGTTCCAAAACCATTTATCTACATGCTCATTCCTAATGGAAGAAGTACTGCGTATCCAAGTGTACTGGGAGCATACTGATGTTAACACCTGCAATTTGTCAACAGTCTCCGTTTAACTTCCTTGGGAAGTATAATGCCATTGGAACACGTATTAACAAACAGTAATTCCAAACGTGTGTTGCTGAATTCTCTTCTCTGCAAAGACCTGCATTTCCTTCAACTGTGGCAGATTTCATAAGCATTTTACTGCACTAAGGAAATGGATAAATTACTTCACTTGAATGACGTTCATGTCATTATTAATTTGCCGTGGACTCTGGACATGGTGGGTTCAATCCCAATGGTACACCCATTTGTAAAAAAAAAAAAAGTTCCCGTTCATTCCCATTTCAATTCCAGACAAGTGAAGATATGATGACTTTTTCATATCCAATTTTCCTTAAATTCCAGGCCTAAGCCTTCAGAAATTAACACTAACACTGACTGCATGAAGACTACTGGAAGTCTCAAGTGAAGCAACAATTAATAAAATCCTTTCAGGAGTTTGTAAGCGAAGGTGAAATTGTTCTGATTATTCACTATCAGCCTATTGAGCTTCCCTTTAAAACTGACAAGTGATTGTTTGATACTTCTTGATGAGAATTACCAAAAAAGGTTTAGGGGAGAAAAATATGAGACCAAAGCAACTTGAGTGAAGATGAAGTGGGGCTTTTGGCCACCTGTAAAACAAGTCTAAGGGCTAACGACTCTAATGCTGGAAGTTATGACCTGTGTAATACACTCCACCTGTGAAGCAAGATGTCATTACATCCATAACATTTCCATGTAACTACTTAAGTTTCAGGACTAGCTATGAAATGCGTATACGTTACCAATTTTTTAAATTGGTGACAGTTTCATCCGTATTGCGTAATTGATAAATCCACCTTGTCAATACACAGAATTTACAAGGCAGACATGCTATGCCAATTACTACTGTGTGATTGTGATTGTGTGATTATCATCTTGTTTTTAGTAAGATGGTAGCAACATAGAAAATGTGGTCAAGGTGTACGCGAAGAAGGCTACCACTGTTTAATTCAATTCGGTTCTGTCGTTTAGGAATTAATAGCGAAGGGGGAGTGGGACATCAGAAATCGGCTTTGGACGGGTCTGGTCACGTAACGTGATAATGATACAGTAATGTTATTGGTTTTTAGTCCCTTTTAACATTTGCGGCTTTTAGAGACGCTGGGGTGCCGGAATGTTGCCCCGAAGGGGATCTTTAACGTGCCAGTAAATCTACTGACACGGCTCCCTTGTATTTGCGCATCCTCAAATCACAACTAGCTGTGCCAGGATTCGATCCTACCACCTTGGACATAGCAGGCGAGAACCCGGTCGGGAGATTGCTACTTCTACTTCATTTTTAGGATAGGAAGGCTAACGGCTTCCTGATTGGCTGTTGTGAGGGACCATGTCAGTCAACATCTGTTGCGTGGTGGTTGCGAGACTGCTCACTGCTGCAGGCCATTGAATGCGATAAGAATTTGGTATTCTTACGTAGAAAACCGTAATCATAATACTCGCTTAGCGTTGTCAGTAAAAAAAAAGAAAAAGAAGAAAAACACCAGTTATTTGTATTGAAGGGACTCTACAATAAAAACAACGCCTGGCCACAATAGAGGCTTTTCATTCATTCATTCATTCGTTTAGTTGCAATTGGGGGTGTGTCCCCCGGTGGAAAATTAGATATACATAACAAATAAGTAATTGTACATAACAATTCACTAACAATTAAACTGGTTTTCTTAAACACGCCTATATGTTTGGAAAAAGGCTCTAAGACTGCGGCAGGTAGTGAGTTCCAATTATCAATGGCACGGTTTACGAAAGAATATTTACCATAATTAGTTCGCTGTGATCGGCCCTTAACTTTGAAAGGGTGATCGCTCCTACCCATGTAAGTAGGCTTTTCCATACGTTTACTAAGCTCACCCCATGCTGGTTGATTTGTATACGTGTTGTACATAGCGCAGAGTCTAGATTTCATTCTCCTAGCCGCAAGTGATTCCCACCCAAGTTTCTTCAACATACGACTCACACTGCTCCTGGGATTAAAGTCACTGAGCACAAATCTAGCGGCCTTTCTTTGTACCATTTCCAACTCATTTATGAGCCCTACTTGATATGGATCCCAAACCGCCGAGGCGTATTCCAGAATAGGTCTTACAAGTGACAAATATCCTAATTGTATAGCAGAGGTACTACTTCCTTTTAATAACCTCATTACAAAGTGCAGGGATTTGTAAGCTTTAGAAACTACACATCCTATATGACTACTCCATTTCATATCATTTCTTACGTGAACGCCCAAATATTTGCAAGAATCTTCTTCTACAAGTTTTTCCGAGCCAGTGTAAGCCTAATTACTTGTTTTCAGAATAACGGTGTCAGTGTTGTTAATGTTGTTCTTAGAGGATTGGGGTACCATGGTCAACGGGGCTTAAACATTATGCGATTTTGAGATCTGTGTGATAATCTGTGGTTTGTGGTGTGTACATCTATTGTGGGTGTGCAGTTTTCCCGGGGACTACGGTTCAGATCAAAGCAGCCGCGGTCTTCTGAAAAGTGCCATCCTAGTATTTTCCTGAATATGAAGTGTAAAAACACGGAATATCATGTTTTGTGGTGGCATTTGAACCCACCTGTATATTGAGATCCGAATGAGTTTGAACGCACTCTGTTACCATGGTGGGAAACAAACTAAATTTGTGATTTTAAAAATTTATATAGATTCTTTAACGTGAATCTCGTGTTCTTGGGTGTGTCAAGAATCTGAAGACTTGTGTTATTGTGATCACTCTACTAGTTTGTATACTTGTTGAGCTAGGTCACCAGCGGCGTAGCCATGCACCTTAAATCGCGTATCATAACTGCAACGTGGAGCTTCAGATAATGCGGAAGTTTCAGTGACCATGCTCTGTGCAGTATTTCTCCGTTTTTGTCCACACTCCCTCCAAGCAAATGCCGGGATAATAACTTATTCAAGTCGCGGGGCATCTATCCAATTCTTGAACACGCGTATTTATGTTGGCTCTTACTGTTGCGCTGGACTATCACTCAACATTGTGAGAGAAGGTCACCAGAGACAGAGCATACCTCGTTGACACGTTACACAATATTACAATCATCTGGCGGAATTTGATAGGTATTTCATGGTGGGTATTCATGAGAACTGGTGGTTGTATTGTAATACTGGCCGGCGTGTTAGGGAAGAACGTGTTCAAGAGGGCTAATGTTGCAGGATATGCATGCGTTAAAGCACATACTAAGTTCGTGAAGGTCCCCATCGCCTATGACAGACCACACCAAGGAAGGAATTTCAAGTTGTGCACCATATGTTACGGAACGCCTGCCAAACGTACACACGATAAGCACTGTCTACAACAAATCATGTCTTCCCGCACCGTGCTTTAATGACTGGTATTACACATAGCCCACAGTTCAGCTTCGAATATATTGCGTTTGTGTGGTGTAGAAGTTGGATAAACTTTGATTAAAGCAGCACGTAGGACGAGGTATATTTCCCTGACATGAACCTCTAATACAAGAAGCTTTATAAGCTGAGCACAACGCACTGCTACCTGTACATAGAGGGTAGCCCAATCGTAGCTGGAACTAAAGGATCACGCAATTATTTTGGTCTAGCATCTTCATCACACACTCATATAACAGTATGCGAGTATTTGCAACAATTGTATTACGTATCTCAGTACGATATTGTTGCCTTGCTTTCTTTTACTTGACTTTGACATCGTAGTTAATTCATTCAATGACAAATAATGGCTGATTTTCCGGCACACTCGTGTATTGTAGGTATTTAAACACTTACCGTCCGGGAGAGGCTCAGGAACAAGGGATGGACAAGGAAAGTTTGATAATTCCCTCAGAACCAAACTTCGAGAAGTTATACTTTACTGCCTGTTCACTGACCCATGATTGCAAAGGAAGATCGTGAAAGTGTATTTCCCGAACTCGCTCAATCTTCCCATGATTGGTTATATCATATGGAAAACTTCTGTGGTGATATTTCATCCCCACATTTATTTGTGTGATGTCCTAAGAAGACGAAATTGTACGTATATTGTAACTTTTTGTCCCCACGCTTGAGCTGCATATGTAATGTAGGCCTATAAGGCCATTGTTGGGTGATCATATGTTAATTAATAATAACTCTCTTGAAGATGATCATACATTTTAGGTTGTGAGAACGAACACTATATGCATGGCGGTGAATTCCCTATTGAAAAAAAAAAAACAAAAAAAAAAAAAAAAGTGAACTTCTTATAAAACTTAACCACAGCATATTGTAATATTGAAACTTGTTCGCATTTGCGAAGGCTACAAAGCCAGTAATGTTGTATAATTATGTAGTCTATGTATCACTAAATTGAGAAAGAGAGAGAATTTGATATCTCTTTTTATTTTCTTTACTTAACTAGTTATATAGTTATAACTAGTTATATAGTGCCATGAGCATGGCCACATGTTATCGGAAATTTCTTGCCATGGTTGAAATAGATCATTTTTCTTACAATTCATAATATTTTTCAATTATCTGGCAAAAATCTTATGCTGGTTTGACTTATAAGTATTTTTCTTTCAAGAACTGTTTCAGTGTGTCATTGCGTCTATGTTTGACCCGTTATCATTTCAAATGGCAGACATCTTCTGCTGCCTTCTTCTCCATTTCGTCACGACATCCGTGATCGGCTGACGCCATTTTCTTTTGTTGGCTGGACGAATCGTATCATCGCTTCGTAGTGACGTCTACGCTACGAACCATATATGCTACACATCGCTCACTTCCTCAGTTCTACAGTCGTCAACTCGTGTACAGTCGTCACACTAGTCGAAACTATCGACATACCCTTCGCTGGTCGAAACTATCGATCATTCTTGACACTAGTGCACCTGCACCTGATGTAACTGTGATCCAGCAACTCTGCGCTGCAATGCATCGCAGTCAAACCAGATTCTCTATGTCTTTGACTAAATTAAAGCAACCTTGCCTTCTGGCTCCTACACGTGGGATCGTCGCCACTTCTAGGTTACATTGAGTAACCATGCCCAATCTGAGGCTGTTCTCCTGTTCTTAACAACGCTATGAAGCGTAAGTGTAACATCGTTGTGTCACATCTCCTCCTGGTGAGGTAGAATTTTTAATCTTCTTCATTAGACCAACTCGGTCGTATTTGGCAAGTGCAACATAACCTACAAGAAAATGTCTGTCAGCAACCAAGTTAAATAACCAAAAAGCTTTCTTTAATCTTCATCTGTTCTACAGTCATACCATAACCTTCAAGGGAAGTAAAGTAAAGTTAGCCAGTATATAACTTTCTTTTATCTGGGCTCAGTAAAGACCGCACATAATTGTTTAGGCTTTTTGCCTCTGTAATTTTTATAAATTCTCCTATTATTTATCTTCTCTTCAGAGCAAAGTTTGCTTGGTAATTGCTAAAATTTGTAAATTTTAGCTTTCTCTAAAGGATTTTGTCTGACGGTTAGTTGTTACAATTTTGTTGTTAAGCATTTTGCTTCAGATATTTGTAAATGTCAAAACTATTGTATTTTTGAAAGAGTTTAGCAGGGTTTTCACTCAATTGTTTTGGCATTCCTGTTCTATTGAACTTTACATTTAAAAGTTCAAAGCTGCTGCTCTAGGTTAACTATGGGCTTTAGCCATTTTGTTAATAACCTAATCAAATAAATCTAATGAATGTAAGCTGCTTGTTCTCCTTAACTAGAGTGACTATCCTATTTTTGATCTGTTTTCCCTTCCCAATTTCTTTCCCCTTCAAACTTGATACAACCTTGGGCTTGCCCTTTGTTCATCAGATGTAGGAGGTGCATCCCAGCGACGTTAGCTCCGAATCGTGTTGGTCCACGAAACCCATGGAACTACACCATATGCCTTTAAATCTTATTTTCCTTAGAAACAAGATGCATTTTTCTTTTGACCATTCCCTAATTCTACTTGTATTTTTCAGTAAAGGCGGAGACTACCAAAGACGTGCATTGGAAGAGTGAGCTGCCACTTACCTCTTCCTGCAATTCAGCTGGATACTTCATAAGCCACTTCTCAAGATCCTTGTCTGGTGAGTGGTACTAAAGTTTCTACCGTGTATGTACCAAAATACGTTTTAGGCAAAATAGCCGCTCTTAAGAAAAAAATAGTTCCATTTCAGTTCTTCTTGACTGAAGGAAGTTTAGACGATCATAGTTTGGATGTTCTAAAGCCTAGTCCACACCGGCCGATTTGTTTGCAGACTGTATGTAGATTGTTTGCATACTGTATGCAAACTGTTTGAAAACTGTATGAAGACCGTATGTATACTACTTTGGAGTCTGGAAACAGTCTCCATACAAGTCTGCATACAGTATACAGACTGTATTGAACCATTGTATCCGATACAAGTATGTTACTTGTTTTGCGTCCACACCAGAATTAGACCTCTAGTCCACATTCATACCTTTACCACAGGGTGATTTCTTAATTTGACACCCCGCCGGTATCCCCACTAAACTACATTTTGTGGCAATATAATGAGATCACTGTGTGGTCATTGGTGGGACATAATTCAAGGCCTAATTAGTTTTGGTCCCTTCATCAGCCGATATGAATTAATAAATGTCAAAGACACACGAAATGTATAGCGTAACAACAAAAAGTCCCTTGTTATTCAACATTATATGGTGCACCATAAAGAAGGATGGGAAATTGAAACTAAATCAACACAATATGGTGTGGAAAAACTTGGCTAGCTGGATGCGTCTGTGCTTTGTATCCGGTCTACAGTTTCAAAACACGTCCACACAGGAAGACTTGAGACAAAATACTTGTTTCATGTATGCGAGTTTTCCATTTCGTTGGAAAACAGAAAATATTGTATCTTGTATCTTGAGACACGAGATTTGTTTGTCATTTGTATGTCAATTGTATGCAAACTGTATGCAGACTGTTTCCAAACATCACTCGAGTCTCCCGATTGTATGTAGAATGTTTTCAAAAAGAATGCAAACATTCCGCATACAAATGAGAAACATTTGGGAAACAGTCTGCATACAATGTTTCTGGAAACAAATCTGCCGGTGTGGACGAGGCTTAAGATTTGAGACTTATCAAATAGACTTTAACACTTATGACTCTGTCTAAACTCAAATTGAGATCATTGATCCATATCAAGACAGGGACCGCGGTGGAGTAGAGGATAGCTATTACAGTGGATTTGACGAAGCAAAAGCTTTAATCAAAACTTTAACTGCTGGTCAAATGGAAGAAGTCGCCACTCCTATGCAACCATTACCACCCAAGATCCAGCTGCCTTCTTTTGCAGGGGAAGAGAAGCAGTGGGACTCTTTTCACGAACTTGTCTTATCCTTAAACTATAACAATACTTCCCTCCCTGATATTCGAAAATTCCACTACTTGAAATCTGTCGTTCAAGGAGCTCCCCTTAAGCTGATACAAGCACTCCCTCTTACCGCTGACAATTACCCTGTCGCTGCTGATTTGCTGCAATAGAGGTACGGTAATGCTAGGTTCCGCACTCAGCGACATATTAACGCTTTGTTTAATTTACCCACCTCTCGACCAGATAGTTAAACCGCTCTTCGCAGCCTGGGCAATGCGGTTTAACTCCACGTGAGAGCTCTAGAACGCTTAAAGCATCCTGTTGAGCATTGTAATTTGTTCTTCATTCATCTCACAAATCTAAATATGATACGACTATTCTCAAAGCTTGGGAATCTGAGTTAATCAATCAACCTGAGCCTTCTTTTCAAACTCTAGTTACTTTCATCAAAAATCGTTGTCAAGTGCTCTGTGCTGTAGCAAACCAAGCGGGATTTTCTGTTAATGTTAATAAAAATAAAATAGCTAGATCCCATTTTGAAAAACAATCTCCAAGATCATAAGTTTTCTCTGTGCAAAGCCAGCAGTATACATGCATTCTCTTTGCTAATTCACATCCTTTGTACCTGTATTCTACTTTCAAATCTTTATCTGTAGACCAACGCAGAAAAACTATTTGCCAATACAAACGCTGTTTCAGTTGTCTCTCTGAAAGACATATCTTGGCAGATAACCCGTACAAAGGGATATGCATGCATTGTAAATCTAGACACCACTCTTCCGTACATCCTTTCGAAAGGCCACGGCCTACCCCCTTTCTAGTAAAACTTGCTACTACTGTCGACCAAAGTATTATGTGCACTCGAGTTTCAAGGTTGTTTGTGAAGTAACCAATAGACCTACATAAAATCCAATAACATCATCATTTTCGTCGTTCTATTGTACGTTAGCTCATGCAGGTTTGGAATTTTTAATTTATATTTTAATATTTTTTGTCGCAGTTGGAGCACAGAAAGTGCACGTTTTTAAGCGTGTTTCAACCATGCGTCACATTAAAAATTATTATCTCAAAAACCCGTCATCAGAGGGAATCCAAATTTTAACACAATATACGAGGCACGTCCAGAAAGTAAGCTCCGTTTGGTAATAAAATTAAATTGTGTACAGATACAGAAAAAATATTTATTGCACAACATTCTACACCTCTTAAACTACCTTTCCACATAACTGCCGAACTTTTGCAGGCATTTGTCATAGCGTGGCACAAGTTTTTGGATACCTTCTTCATAGAAGTTTGCCGCCGACCCGTAAACGAGAGTGAAGACTCCCCTTAAGATATCCTACTGTTTGGCCATCACCGTTAGGCAAATTGCGTGCTTACCAGGAGAACTGCGTATGTTTAGGAGTTCTCCTGACCACATACGCAATTTGCCTAACAGTGATGGCCAAACAGTAGGATATCTTAAGGGGAGTCTTCACTCTCGTTTACGGGTCGGCGGCAAACTTCTATGAAGAAGGTATCCAAAAACTTGTGCCACGCTATGACAAATGCCTGCAAAAGTTCGGCAGTTATGTGGAAAGGTAGTTTAAGAGGTGTAGAATGTTGTGCAATAAATATTTTTTCTGTATCTGTACACAATTTAATTTTATTACCAAACGGAGCTTACTTTCTGGACGTGCCTCGTACATTGGAATTATGTATAACTTGCTTATTAATTTCAAAATTGTTCGTGTCCAAGAAAAAAAAAGTTGTTATCATTTCTGTAAGGTAACTTTTTCTTGGCTCGGGGTGGTTGGAAAATGTAGTTCTTGGTCGCGATGTAATCCTTATATATCAAGACGTTATGCTGTATGACTGTGAAATACGTAAATTAACTCACTTATTTTTATATCGGTTCGTATTTATAGGCGGAAATAACACATCGTACACCAGCTACCCGCTCCGGGAATAGCTGTACAGCGTTGCCGAAATGGAGCCCATCACGCATCATGGCGTGCCTCGCTCGGAAGTGATATTAGATATTAGAAATAGATATTTTTTTGTTATTTCATAATAACTAAATATTGTTGTAACTTTTGAACCGTTTCAGCTACAGTATTTCCCATTTAACCAAAATATTCTATTTTTAACGTAGTTTATGCCATATTAAAGGAAAGGTGAAATAGTGACAAGTTTAAGACCGAAAGCACATTCATTGATTTTTAGGGATGGTCTTAAACTTTTTTCCGGCACTGTACTTGGGAGAGATCATCATGAAAAGTTGACTGCACAAAGAAGCACTCGAGGAACGAGTACGCAAACTCGAAATAGCCTATCAAACATCGCGCTCAATATACAACAAAAATTGCCTGTCCAAAAATACTAAACTACGTCATTATGACACTGTTCTGAAACCAGTAGTTATGTATTGCGCCCGTTGACGCATGTTTGCTCAGACAACAGAGATTAAAACTTATGCTGAAATGTAACTGAACATACCCTGCGAGCGGCGGGAAGAAGCTGAAGCAATATCGCTTATGATTATATTTTTACTTATTTTTCATATTCCAAAAATCTACTATAATTATAACTAAGTAATTCTGCATATTTGAAGTACAGCATACTTCGTAAATCGAAGAAACTATCAATTTACGCGGCCAGCTCATGTACTGAGAGCACGCCTTATTTGGTAACACCAGTTCCTATTCGTCTGTGGAAGAGACAACATGTGCATGATGGAGCACAAGTGAAAGGAAACCATGTGGCAGGAAAAATCTACGAATAACTTTCATATGGATAGCCATCATGGCATTGTGTAATAATTGAAGGATTGAAGACATTCAACACTACGAGAACTCCGAAATATTATTATTATTATCCAAGGTGAAATGAAGGACTTGTCGACCACTAATTGGTGATGTGACAACTGAAGCACACACATCAGATTAGTAGCAACATGAGTCGATGTAATTGTTTAATTACTTTCGCATTTGCAGGCTTTCCTATATTTTCTATTTTCTTAACACTTTGACACTATGACCGTTTGTTACAAACAGTAACAAATCGAGTACGTAGGCAGTGCCAATTGCACAACCATAGGAGTGCTGAATATATGAATTTGTGTTGTATTAGCATATTTTTTTCTTATTCAGCAACATTGTGCACATAGCTTGATTTTCTTAGTAATAAACGCATCTCGTTTATTAATTAATGATATTTAGGACTAGCTAACACTTAACTCTAAAGATAAATGTTAGAGATGGCACCATCATTTCCCCAATTTTCCCCTTGCTACTAAATGTAAATGTTCTAGTATTTGTAAACGAGTACATGTCTTGCTTTGCAGTAGATTCTTTTGATGTTTGATCCACCCGTAAGTTATTTCGATGTAATTGCTTAGGGCCGATCTTACGTGCCATTCTCTTAGCTTGTTCATTTTGTCGAATTTTGTATTAGGATCATGAGAGCAATTTAGATCTTGTTTAGGATTTTTTTATATTTCTTTCAGGGCAGAATAGTATCGGACTAGCCGTTTTCAACTCTCATGCTAGGCTAGGGATCTATTCTGAATAAAATTTATTTGTGATTTTAACCTAAGACTGACCTCTCTTTTCTTGTTTAGTTTTGTTATCGACGCATTCCTCTAAGCTGGTTAAAGATCGAACCTCACTAATTCCCGACCCCCCCCCCCCCCCCCGGAGTGCAGACTTTTGTGCTACACCAGCCTATGAATGTATCGTCCCCTATACTTGTGTGTTAACTGGAAGAGGGTCTCGGAAGGGTCATTTGAAACCGGTGGCTCCCCGAAACCTTCGGCCAGCGGGCACAGTATGCAGTCGAAACCATATCCCTAAATGCTAATAAAGGACTCCTTGAGCTTGAAGAACTGGAGAAAAAAGAGCGCAAAATCGTCAGAGGTATAATGGGATCAAATTACAAGAATGGCATTCACTATAAAAAAAACCAACAAAGAAGTCTACAGTGAAATAGAAAAAGAATTCAGAATCGATCCGTAAAAGGCGAAACAAATTGCCAAGTGTAGCAAGACTTAACGTGGTCCTAGATGGCCTCAACGAATTATATATATATATATATATATATATATATATATATATAAACTCTCAATTCCTAGCTGTTGAGCCTTTCGGCCAAGTCTAGGGAGATGATCGTCGGTCGTAATTAAAAATTATTTAGTGGAAGTCAAGGTTTAATTTACTCTCTCAGCCTCGTGAGTCAAAACTGAGGCTGGGTGGGTTCGATTGCCAACTCAGTTATCCTGGTATTGGTTTTCCACTTCTACTCAGGGCAAATGCCGGGATAGTTCTTAACTTGAGGCCATAGCCGCCTCCACACTAATATTCTCCTGAATTACAAATACACACACTACTCCAGACACTTCAATAACACAGATTTTCAGACAAAGTCTATACATACCCAAGTACACGAGACATAGTGACCACGATGTCAAGGACCCTCAAATCAATCAACCACAAGAGAATGTATGGAGGTACATTTGTCCTCAGATGACTGGCAGGCCATTAATAATTAATAGGTGTCTCCACGTCGTTGCGTAGTGGATAGTACTGTTGGCTGTCTCCGTGGAGGCAAGGTTCGATTCCCGGCTCTGCCAAGGAATATAATTCTGGTCTGAGGAACGGAGTACACTCCACCTCCAGAGGTACAACTGAGAGGAGGCGGGTCCGATTCCTAACTCAGCCAAACTGGAAGTGGTTTTCCGTTGTTTTCCACTTCTATTTCAGATGAATGCCAGGATGGTGCCTAAATGAAGGCCACGGCCGTCCATCTCCCAATCCTCATCTGAATTACAAATACACACTAATACAGCCATCGCAATGACACAGGCTATCCGAGAGACTCCACAAACACCCGAGTAAACGGGGCTCATAGCCCCACAGTGCATCAACAACAACAACATTACTAAGTGGTACGAACTTTTTTTTAGCGTATGGCTTTTAGTGCCGGGAGTGTCCGAGGACATGTTCGGCTCGCCAGTCTTGTAGCTGCTTCGAGACGGACACCCAATGGGTGAGCTACAAGTATCGTTGGGGAGGGAAGTTGGAATGTAAGAAGGACGAGGAGTTGGAAGATAGCGGCTGTGGCCTATAGTTAGGGACCAACTCCGGCATTTACCTGGAAGGAAGATGGGAAACCACAGAAGACCATCTTCAAGGTTGTCGGCGGGGGGATTCAAACCACCTCGCCTCCCGGATGTGAGCGACTGCCAGCAGTCATGCCGTAACGACCACGGCTAACTCACACGGTAGTGGTACGAACTTTAGAGTTACCCTAGAGGAAATTGTAAACAACTGAACCAAATTAGGCCTTAATTCGCACCATCAATAACTGATTAATACTGTTTTAAGCCGTTATAGTGGTACCAATTGTCATTAGTAGGTAGTAACAACTTGACAGTTACCCACCAAAGAACTCACAAACGTCTGACCCAACTTTGACCAACATTCGTACGAACATACCATAGTACGCATCACCACTTAAATTCTAGTCCCATCTGTGCGACTGAAACTACTTTGACCATTGTACGAACCATCAAGAGAAGGTCTGAAAGGTTCTAGTCCCGTCAGAGGTTGCTAACCATTAGTATTAGGTGATATAAACCTTAGCGTTACCCTTCAAGTACTGTAACCGTCCAAATGCATAGACCAAGATCGTTTCATGCTGGTGCGCTAATTGTAACCGTACAGTCTCTCTTCAATACTCAATAAATGATATTAACAATAATATCTCACAACTCTCAGTAAATACCATCAATAAACAAAATAATCGGGGTTCGAGGGGGTTAAGCATCTGCACGATTATACTACCAGCAATAAACATTCACACCCAACCACACCGGTGACCGCTTGAATTGATCAGAACTGATATATGGTAAAATATACTATATTCTGATATAAACACATACGAAACACTTTGCAAGTTCCTTGCCGTACACAGACTGACAATTGGTTCCCTATCATATTAAGCATGGCGACACACATTGACACACTTATGGACCCTCGGTGAAATGTGAAGATATATAGCATTCACTCTTGATGATCTCTGGTAGCTGATGGTTCCTACTAACTCTGGGGTTGATTTTCCCATATAAATAGTCCTACGTTTTACTTGTTGAATTACTTTGACTATTTCACACGCAGTCTGATTTTAATTACTGGTTTCTGGTTTGATTGGCTCACTGTAGCCTGAATTTGATAATCGCACGCATAAGATATTATTACGTGGATTTATGATGTGGAAAGGCGGTACCGACTTGTTAGTTACGACTTCCACTCCGCTGACGAAAGTTATTGCACTTTGAAGCATAAATCGCTAGTGCTGCAAAGTATATCTTTCCCACGAACTTGCATACAGGCATGTACCCGCAAAACTGTTTATAGTTATTCGAATCTAGTGGATAAGCAGTATTCACTATAGACTAGGTGCAGAATTCCGTAAGAAAATCTACTTATCCAGACCGTACAGTTTCGAGTCCAATGCGATATTGCATTGTAAGCCCTTATAACACAAGTTCCCCCCTGAGCATTGCTAAATAAGCATATAGTTCCCTAAGTACAAGCTCCAAAACAGAAGTAATTCCGAAGAGTTCCCAAAATAGAAGTTGATTCCTCAGAATTGCAAAATCTAATCCCTCACAGACCTTCAGCCGTAAGTATAATATCTTCACCCCAACCATGTGTCCCATGACTACCGTAGCATAGGATACTCCACTATTTGGTTAACAACCATTCACAAATTAGTGCACTTGACAATTGTTACCTCCTTCGCTACAATGCTTGCTACTCGCAGGCACTGAGCGCCTAAGACTCATTCGGGCCAATACCTGGGCGCTGGGAATAGAAATATTTCCAGGAAGTCGTAAACGCATTTGAAGTAGCCTCACCAAAACTGCACAATTCCAGCATACTAAAATAATAATTATCATTGACTATGTTAAAACCTGACTTGGATCTTGCTATAACTAATATCATAAATCTAATTAATTAAAACAATAAATACACAGCATACGAATGAACACTATATAAGATAAAATAAACATATATGCGATAATTCACAATCGCATGTCCTGAAAATGATGGTTCGATCACATGTCACATTCGTCCCGTGACGATTCCCCTCCGATATTGATCCCGTGAATATATATGAATGGGGACTACATCTACACTCACTAACTCCTTCAATACACAAATGACCCTAGAAATTCATAAATTATGCACTCTTCCGAGAACATACATACATAAATACACTTCACTACAATACATACCCTTCAATATTACAAATTCATTTTGTTGACGCCATTCTGGTTTCACACATTGTTTCCAATGTCTGATTGTTCCTTAAAAGCTAACTCACACTTCCGTTATTTCTCAATGTTTATCAGTGTCTTATTATTTACACTAAATTTGTCAGTTTTGACAATATTCGACGTTTAATTACGTCACATTCGCAACATGCACATCATTTCTTCATTTGAAATTTTGAATGCTCTGCTTTGTCACTTGGCCCCTTCGTCATTTCATGATAGAATGCAATGCAACATATCACTCCGTAGACTATGTCTGTATTAAGGGACTGCAATACCTTTACATACTAACATATTTCGTTTAGTTATATACACATTATATGACCCTACAGCGGTACCTTGATGGTCTAATAAGTTGTACGCATACTCGCCAATACGCTTAGACTATAAAAGGTCCCTTAAACATATGAAAGAACTTTGACATTTCCTTGGCTAGAGCTGATGAAGGACACGGCACCCAGAGCAATATTAAGTCACCTCCCTAAAAAAACATCAAACTGATAACTCCCAGAGCCACCATACCCACTTATACTTACCAGAGGATTTAAATACTTACCTTCTCTTCCCAGAGGATTAAAATACTTACCTTTATTTGGCTCTAAGATCCCTAACTCTAACACATGGTTAATTTCCTCCGTAACAACTGCTGCATCTCTGAAAAGAATGACATATCTGGGAACAGAAAACTGTAAAGTATCAACTAGTTCAAATCGATGAGTATGCACGTGTGCTAATCCAGCCTTGTGACTAAATACCTCCTTATTACTTAAAAATACCACAAATAAGTCCTCCTTACTCACATCACACAACTTACAATTGCCCACGGCTTCCCAAAGTGGATCACCTCGATGTTCCTCCACCGAAATATGGCATACATCTACCAAATGTACTTCCTCGTCAGACTCCCCTTTAGACTTCCCCTCCAAATCCTTAGTAACACAAGCCTCACTCATCTCCTCAAATAGCTCGCATCACATCCTACTCTCCTGATTCTTAATGCCTCTCTAGACATAAAACTCCGTTATCAAAATCCATCACCACCTTGTGATTATTCAGCCAGTCAGTGCCAAGAACTTCCTCATAAATCAAATTAGGTATAACCAGACAGCATTGATTACTCACCTAACCCTCTAACGTAATAGGCAATAATATCTGCTTACTCACTTTCTGGCTCTTACTTGCAACAGCAGTTATAATGTGCATGGACTTAACAGGTATCTTTTCCAACCTATGTCCACCCCTAATCATTTCTTCATACACTACCCTACTGATGCAAGGTCCTCTCATTTCCTGAGTCTACCAGAGCCTTAGCTTCTCTCCCTAAAATGCCTATTGCAATGATTGATGAATAATCCTCGTTCTTACCTTTTACCTGAAACTCCTCTTGGTCAGCTAATAAATCCTCTTCTACCATAGGCGTGAAACTTACCTCCTCCTCTATAATTACACATTGCCTAATGTACTTACCTTTGAGCTATCTAGCTGACCTATTTGCACAACCCGCTGAGTGTTTAAATTACTCGAACCTGGTCTCTCAGCTTGCACTGCCTCTCAGCTCGTTACTGCCTCGCTAGCACTCTGAACTGTCCCCTCCTGCTGCCCTGTCTGAAAATGTTCCCGTCTTTGGAAATTATCTCTCCTCTGATAATTTTCCACCTGTCTGTTGTTCTCACCTCTCCTACAGTATGATTGTTCTACTCCCTCCTCTGATTCAAATTGTCACCTCGGTTTCCCTTATTAAACCTGTTTCTATTGAAATATGACTGATGCTTGTTCTGCCTATTCTCACTCTTTACCTCTACCCTATTCGTTTGCTGATGGCCTACATTGTCAAAGCTAGTTAGCAGTTACTCTAACTCCTCGATGCTCTTAACTTTCTGCATACAGCTAGCCTTTTGTAACTTACTCGGAAAGTGTTTAATCATCCATCTTACTATATCTAAGTCAGAGGTGACCCCATCTAAATTCTTCCTTACTAATACGTGGGGGGTCTACTCAGCCTCGGGTGGTCCAAATGTGTAGAGGGGGTTCGATTCCCACCTCAGCCATCCTCGAAGTGGTTTTCCGTGGTTTCCCACTTCGTCTTCGGGCAAATGCCGGGATGGTACCTACTGTAAGGGCACGGCCGCCTCCTTCCCTCTTCCTAGCCTATCCATCCCAATCTTCCATCCCTTCCCATCCCTCATGAGGCCCCTGTTCGCTTTGCAGGTGAGGCCGCCTGGGCGAAGTGCTGATCACACCTCCCCAGTTGTATCCATCCTGACCAGATGTTCCAAGCTCCAGGACACTGCCCATAGAGGCGGTAGTGGTGAGTTCCCTCGCTGAGTCCGTGGGAACCACCAACCTAGAGGGTAAATTGACTAAATAAAAAATAAATTAAAAAAAACTAATACGTGGGCTAAAATATATTCTATGAGGGATACCCTGTCGCGCTCCTTGAATTTCCCAAACACGAGTGCTTCCCGTTCCCAAGTCTGAAGAGATTCCCCCAAAAATTTGGCCTTGAATTTACCCTTAAAATCGTCTAACTTTCTCATGTTTGGCCGATATATCTCAAACCAAGATTTCACATCCCCCTTGAACGAGTGTGAAAGAATTTCCATTACCGTTTCCCAATCGATAATTTCATCGTCTAAATCTTTCTTGAATAGTTTTTCCACGGACTTCAAATATTCCATGGGATTGAATTGCCGAGAATTAAACTGTGGAAAACCAGGATCCCTGTAGGAACAACGAAATAACATTCCTCTTATGCTCATCGACCGGTCTCTCATCTCTCTTCTCACCTTTATCAACTCTTCCTGATTTTTCTCGTTTCTCTCCGCCAATGTCACTTGTTCTCCCTCAAGTTTCTCGATCTCCCCCAGCTTATCATCCACGACTCCTACTCTATGAATATATTCCCTTGAATCTTCCCTTACGGTATTCCATACCCGTTCGCACGCTCCGCTCACTTGCTTTTCTATTAGTTCCCTGTTAATTATAATCACCTTTCTGATTTCCCCCAGTTCCAGCTTCTGACTATCCTGATGGCCCTCCATCCCTGCTAAAATATTTTCCAAGCTATCCTGATTTTTCGCTATCTCGTCTCCAAGTACATCCTCTCTCTCTTCTATCTTACTGCTAAGACCCTTCTCTAAGTTCTCCAACATACTACTCATCACCGACTTGTGTTCCTGTACTTACTTACTCAGTTCCTCAATCTTAGCATTCGTTACCTCAGCCTGTTTCTTCACTGCCTCGTTTACATACAACTTCACCGATTCAATCTGCCTACCTACAGATTCCATTTTTACCTTCATATACTCTCCCTGCTGCTTAACTTCTTGGCTTACTGACTCTCCCTGCTTCCTAATCTCTCCTATATCCTTACTCATAGACTCCTTCACTTTTCCTCTTTCCTTACTCACAGACTCTCCCTGCTTCTTAAGTTCTCCTTTGATTTCGCTCAGTAGCATTTGAAACAAACTAGCGTTCATTCCCCCATATTATTGTTAATTTTACTGCCCCCCTCGTTCGGGATCTGGCACTCCTCAGTTATGATAGAGTTCTCCGACGATTCCTCTATCAAGTTCTCGCCCTGCACGCTCTTAGCCCGCTCCACGTTTAAGTTCTTCTCAACATCTTACTACTGTAATATCCTAAATCTAATTAATGAAAACAATAAATACTTAACATACGAATTAACACTCTATAAAATCATTACAAATTAAATCATATCATCTCAGAAAAATATACATATGCGATTATGCAGAATCGCATGTCCTGAATATGAGGGTTCGATCCCTTGTCACATTCGTACCGTCACAGTACTCACAAATGACTTATCCTATTTGATCTTAAGTTTGTACAAACCTAGCACACACCACCAACGCAAGGCCATTCCAGTATTGCCAACTGTTAGCAATAGTTGTTATCATCCTTATAGTTAGTCCTAAATAACTCGTAAATGACTACTACTATTCTGACTAAGCTTTGTATGAACAAGGTACGCACCTCCAACATACGATTTTTATAGTATTAGTCTAAGTGGTTTCTGTTCATCCAACTGTCAATAATATATGGCACACGCTTTATACTTTTGGTACCCATGTAAAACTCATCAAATAGTGATACTACGTTTAACTCTTGCACTCGATTTATATAGTATTCCGTCATTCTGGTATTGTCAATAGGAGGAAGGAATTTAACGGTTGACTTCGAATAATACGTGACGATCTAATACAAAAGCAACCACTAACACTACTTAACTGATTGTTATATCTAGCTTCAGTGCTGTAACGCCTAAAGAATAGGCTAGTTGGTAGCAATTTTACGGCTACCCTTATTAACTTAGCCTACTCACAGAAGTGGGAAGTGGGCTGTTTAGTTCTTAACGGAACGTCTTGTTTTTCGAGAGGATTGAGTAGTACACACGTAATATTTACATCAGATGTTTCAGTTCCCGAAACTGTTTCCCATCACTTGACTTGCATCTTCACGGTGAGTGAACAATATTGTAATTTTGAGACAGTAGGAGCTCCCGATGAACTTAACTTAACCCTTACTAATTTACCTTACATTCATTAATTTCATTCCTTTTCATTTCAGACTGTTTTGCCTATCATCATCCAATCTAGTCACCACGCCTACTTTGGCGAACGAGGTGCCTCCATGATCCCATATTAGCAGTTAGTCTTACGACCTCTTCTGCTTCTACAATGCTCATTTTGTTATCGCTGAACACTGCACCTAACCATCGCCTCTTAAGTCTACCTCTGCTTCTTACCATCTATATTCGAGTTCATTACCTTCTTAGGTAATCTCTCCCTCCCCATTTTCATCACATGATCCTAATATCTGAGTCAGCTCATACGAACAGCGTCATCTAACGTGTTCATTTCTTACTTACAATATGTAATTTTTAATCACTCTACTATCAATGTAAATTCAAATCTTAACCAATTCATTTATGGTGGTTTGTAAATTATTAAGCTTTGCGTAATCATCTTCTGTGCATAGTTGACATTTCCTAAAAATACATATTCAATCTGGCACACATCGATTGATGCAAAACAAATCTCTTTATACGAGACCGATGTGAAGTATCGTAGATCAGAATGTTCTGAAATATTTCTGGAAGTCAAATTCATTCCTTTTCTATCCTGTAAATCCTTTTTCGCTTTTAACATGGACTTGTTGGTTCCCCTTACTAATAGATTATTGACTCGCATCTTCACGGTGAGCGAGCGTTCTTGTGAACTTGAGACAAAGTCTAGGTGTTACTGCAGGAGCTCCCGATAATCTCAATCTCACCCCTACTACTTTACCTTCTTGAAGCGGAGCTTGAGAAGAAGGAGGAGGAGGAGGAGAAGAAAGAGAAGACGAGAACAATTAAGTGTTTTCTTGACATCAGGTTTCTCGTCGTAGAAATAAGACGTGCAGCTTACCGGAGTGGTAGAGCGTGAGACGATGATTGATATGTCAGTTTATGAAAGCCGAGACAATAAAGGCCGACCAAGGTAGAAAGAGAGAAAGTGTGACACACAAGTGGAGAAGGAAGTGGGAGAAGGATGGAGAGGGAAATACACAAGTGTAAGAAGTAGATATAATGAAAAGATAGGGAAGGAGAAGGGGAAATGTTGGGCGACTTGGAAGGAGAGAGCGAGATGGAGAAGTTAATTTATCTCAGGTTGTGTGTGACGTTAGTGGAACCAGCTGCAAGGTACAGGACGGGAAGAGTGCTGGCTAGCTCTGGTTGTGGTTAGGCAGCACATTCACAACATGTACACTCGGCAACGCAAACAAAGTGCCTGCCCTGAAACAGCCCCCCGGCAAAGTATGTTTTATTGACATCATTGCTTCATATAAAGCATTTCAAGATAAATGAATGTAGTAAAATTATTTTACTCGGTTAATCAATCATCTCGGATCTAAAATAACCTCTCATGCACTCAGTATTTCCTGAAGAAATAAAGGCGTAGTGAGGTGTATTTCAATTGGTTGACTTTAGAGACATCCTAAGTAACAAAGGATACATTGTAAGTGCTGCAATACCGGGAATTATTATACATATACGATGATAATTAGCTTTTCAAGATACGACTGCCGCTGAACATGGATGAGCCAGTGTTTGTTGATCATAGCGCCTGGAGCCTTACGGAACGATGAGGGGTACACAGCAATGACAGAGTGCAGTCTGGGCACATTGCGTGCGCTATTTGTGTTAGACAGGAGTTATATTGTGAAATGTGAAAGGAAAAATAAATAGTCTAGTAATGAGATAATTAATAATTGTGCGTTTTTAATTGTATCGCAACATCACAGTTAATTAAGCGTAACAAAAGCACATGTCACCACGGAAAGTGAGGTGCCGACTGAGGCAACAAGGGCTGAGTCATATCCTACCCGCGCGACTGTACTTGTCAACCAAGCGGCCTGTCAGTGTGACTTATATAAACAACGTATAGTTCCCACCCCGGCCACTGGCACTCGTATCTTGTAAGGATAATGACTGCGTCGAAATAGTGATCCAATCGCCATATGGTCAAACAGGAAGAAGTAACATTTGTAGGATACACTTTGTTGTACTCAACGAAAGGCTCTTATGCTCCGACCTTACTTGAGACCACTTTAAAAAATAGCCCTTCGCTCTTATTCGTCTAATGGGAAAATATGTTGTTGTTATTGTTAATAATTCATTTTAGGTCATCAGCCCAGTGTAGTTAGGTACGTGTTGGCATTGTCTGATAAACTGTATTTATGCGATGACTAGAAGTGTGTGCAATTGTATCACGGACAGGAATGAGGTAGGTGCGCCGGGAATTGGAGTGTGAAAGTATGTGCATACAGTAGTTTAATATAAAATCAATGTACAAGTTACGTTGGTAGTACCAGTCCTTCCTACATTCTATTTTAAATGGCCATTACCGTTCGGACCACCTGCTGTCACTTTTCAAACTAAGAGCCTCTTCCCGTTCTACCAGGTTCAAAGATATTTTGCACATTCTACACACAAAACATTCCATAATCCAAAGATCCTTCCAAATCCGCATATCATTCCTGTACAATAGCATTGCAAGGAAACGTGAGTTGGACATATCCACAAACAAGAGGACGTTCCTGAAGCAGGCGAAGGAGAAGTTTAATTGTATTTAGAACTGTCATCTTGGCCACTGACGACACGGCTACGAGCATGGACATTCTACCGGCTCTTGATCTGGACATGTTTTGTTTGGTGATTAGTTAAATTTCGTCTTATATTTTATTTTTAATTGTTATTTCGTTGTTATTTGTACAAGCGTGAAGGTCTAGAATAGCCGTAGTTTGTTCTTTGATTAATAAATAAAATAAAATATATAAATCTCAGATTTTAATGCACTCTAAGAACAATGTACGTTGCTATGATTTATTTAAAGCAGAGTCGGGCAAAAACTTATACTCTGAATTACCAATAATGGTCGCTGACAGCTGTCAAAGCTAGCACGTGGGGAAATGCTGCGTTTCCACTCAGGCAGATCATGACTCATAACATTCCAAGAGGCTTGCAGGAAGACACAAATACTGGGGAAGTTAGCCCCTGACTGGCGGTCTAATGACCGTGACGAGTCAAGTCACAGTAGAACACTGAGTCAAACCATGTGCTCACTGCTGTGTTGGCATACGTTGCAACATTGCTCGCTTTTGCCATGGAGACCGTCACCCCTCTTGTCTCCACTCCTCACCTCACCCTTCAAGCGGATGACAGCTTTCACCGTTCATCTTTGAAAATCAGAGTATAGCTCGTGTGAAGTACTCTTGCTTGAGTTCAAAGGTCTTTCATTTAGCTGAGCACTTCTTCATCTTCCACCTCCCTTCCCTTCGCTTTCGTGGAGAAACGAGCCAATCATAGAAGAGCACCTTAGCGAAGGTCACATGACAGCACGCTGGCGTGATGGACCGGACCAGGGGGTGTCAACCAGATAGGGATCATTTGGCACCATCGGTGTAGTAGCACGTGCCAGTCGTATGGAGCGCTGTATATCTTGTATATCGTGTTGCCAACATATGCATGATACAACGTTGTAATTAAATTGCAAACATATCACTATATTTAGTCAATAAATATACACATAATTCCTAATTGACATTTCCTTGCAATTATCTTGCTCACAGACGATAATTACGGCACTTATCATTAAATAAACATTATTTTTGTCGGTTGGCGGCATTGCCTTCCCGCACACTACTTCTGTTCTGTTCAAACATGGCGGTGTATTTACATTTCCTGTACATTACAGCAATATTTCTTCCCCAGAGTTTTCGATTGATTTCGCCTTAAATAGGGGCCGATAACGTAGATGTTAGGCCCCTTACAGCAACAATTATCAATATCAATCACCTTAAATACATGTGTTTCTTGATGTTCTGTGAAAAAGAAGTGCCGTAATCTTGGCGTTTTCAATTGGATGTAACCTGTAAACCAGTACCGGTATTTCCATTTCTGTTGTAAGTACCGATAATGCATTATGTATTATTAAATTGATTTCTTAAGAGAGTGCTGATATTATCGATAGGATTCTTATGAGAGCCATGCATTATTATTTGTGGACTTCCGTAGTCGTAGAATTAGCCTAATTTAATTATTTTTTGTTAGATTTTGTATTTCATGTTTTCTGTACCTCATTCTGTATATTTTGTATGTAGGTTATGGGAAAACATCACTCAGAATCTTGTGTTCTTGGCTGCAAAAGTAGAGGTTGGAGATACGCTCCTTTCATCGCTTCTCAGTCGATGACTCAAGGTATGTATCAATAATTAGGCTATTCTGTAATTATTTAGTCAGATTCCTTTGATGGCACTTTTTAAATTAAAATTAAAGTGATGATCCTCACGTCCTACATGGAGTAATCGCCACTGGGAGGGAGTATGGAACAACAACGCTCAGGACAGCTTCTGTCAGTGCGGGGAATCAAATCTCCAACCTCCAGAGTTGCTGCAGCCCCCCATTGGGGGCGCTATGCTCCCAGTTTATATCTTGGTTTAGAGTTCCCACATTTCTATACTCGCGGCAGTGTCCACATGAAAACTCCACAAACAATACGATCTTGAAAAGGAAGCGTGCTAAAGCTTGAAAATGTGACGCATCTTGTTCTGCCCCTCGCTCTGAGCACTATACCGCTGTTGTGTGTTCAGAAACAGTCAGCAATGCTGTGATCATCCTACAGTCAGCTCTCAGCTGTAGCTGTTTAAAAAGAAAATTAATTGTTTTGTAAAATAGTCTTTGGGACTACCTTGCCCGCCCTCTCGATAACCTCTGTCTCGCTGTCACTGGCAGTACTTGTAACTACTGTAGTTCTACATCTCAGCCCTAGATGGGTGAAGTGTGACCTTCACCGCCCGGAGTAGAATGCACTGTTTTATTAATTCATTCATTAATTTTGTACACTTGAATTAATCGTACAGCACGTGGGCTGTAACATGTAGGCCTACAATGACTACGATGCGACTAACATAACCTAATCAATTTGTAAGCGACTTGAAGTGTTCGAAACTTGTAATTACTGTCCAATTAGGTCTACTCACTCGGCCAATCTGAAAACTGCCATGTTTTAAGTTTTTTTTTTTTTTTTTAGTAAGATCTCTTGATCCAAAACCTGACTTAATGAAGCTAGTTATTTTTATAATAATAAATTTATTAAAGCACAAAATATGCAGTATGAAATTACAACTAGTTTGAACAGAACTGAGACAGAGATAACCTCCTCTGCCCACACCACATCACGTGGTATCGATCACATCTTCTACCACATAGGGCACATACACAATTTAAGTCTGGCTGATGAAATCTTCTGTTACGATATTACACACTTTGAAGTGGAAACCATGTACCGAGAATCTCGTTACCAGGTGCCTCAGCTCGTAGGAGCTCTCTGTCCAGTCCCGTGATGTCATCGCATCAGTCGCGTAAAATTCTTGCCAGATGCTATCTTTCTTAGACTTCATTTCCTGAACTAGTGTCTCAAAACCATGTGTTGTTGGCAAAAGCATCTGCAGTCTCAGTTCTTCAACAAAGGGAAGCTCACTTGAGAGTTCATAAACCAAACGAGAAAGAGTAAATCGGAAGAGGCATAAGACATGTGGTTCAATTTTGTTTTTTGTGTGGGGTGAGGTATACCTCCCACCTACACCCACTCCCCAAATATCAAGCTGGAGGAATTTTGGGTATTAGTGACCCATGTGGACTCACATGTGGATTAGTTACATTAATCATAGGCTTAAAATTTTAGTTATTTATTGAAAGGTGAGGGTGGCAGTCCTATGGGTTGGATCAATCATAGATGTCCATTACATTAATAAATAGCTTCTGTGTTTTACTAAAATAAAGGTAGCGCTAAATGAACATAGAACGAGCGATAACATTCTCTATAATAGATGAATTAGCCAAAATACCTTATGAAACGATGAGAAATAAATCAAGGAGCGATGTTTTAATAGATGTTTCCTCCTCTGCCGTCAGTGACCCACCCAGCCATCCCAAATAGGATCACAGCATATAGGCTATAGGCTAGCGAAAATTACAGCTGTGGGTGCCATTGTTCAAATCAATCATCTTCAAAACAGTACCATAACAGTACTGCCAAACAAAGAAGTGCCCAGTTTAGTCTCTAGTGCGCAGCACTCGGTTCACTGCTCTTAATTAGGCTAGTGTGTGCAATATTTTCACTTCTCTGTAATGATTTTTTCCCCCATGGCTGAAATGAGTTATTTTTGTTATAGGCTCTGTAATTATTATGCAGTATATCGCTCCGCTGTAATAAATATGTATTATTTTTTTCGTACAACATTGGTTTTGATAATGGTTACAGCCTAACGCATCCCGATGAACTTCTTTTTTTGATCAACAGTGATTTTGTATCCCAGTTCTTTTTATCAACAGTGATTTGGTATCTCGCATGTTGGCAGCAATGTGTGCGCCTTGGTGCGTGCTGCTAGAGTGAGCGATGATGACAGTTGAACGAGATGCAAGCGCTGTCGAAACATGGCAGCCGTTTTTAAAATATCGATAAATAGAAAAACATATTTACGTACTTTAGCACACCATGAGGTTTGGTAGTGATCAGGGTTCCTAATTTTAATATGTAATATCGCCCAGAAGATGAAACAAGGACACAAGGTATGTAAAAGTTACATTCATGTCTGCTGCAAGTATAATCCGCATTCCACTTACATTCAGAATTAAGGTAGCACTGAATGAAAGTAGAACGAGCGATAACATTCTCTATAAGGGGCCGATTATATTCTTGGTAATTAGTGTCGATGATTTTCTGTAACAGCGAGATGGATACAAGACAAATATAATTGGTTTATTGTATGCCAAAGTAATGGTTGATATAGGCTAGCTAGTATATTTATTCCCACATGTTACTTTACCTAGGTATTAATTCTGAATGAAAGTAGAACGCAGCTTATACACTTGCATCAGACATGAATGTGACTTTTACATACCTTGTCTCCTTGTTTCATCTTCTGGGCGATATTACGTAGGCCTATTGAAATTAGGAACCCTGGTCACTACTGCACATCATATATGTGCTAAAGTACGGGGCGCCAGGAAATGTTCTCTGCAGATGCGAGAGGTTGCGTCATCAGTTTAGTTCGCAGCACGGTGTCCCTGATAGGGCGAAGGCCACGTGTGTGGGCTGTGAGCTGTCGAAATCGTCAGTGCGTATAGTTAGATTATTGGAAGAGTGCAACAGTATGTTATGAATGGCTGGGTGAGTATAAAGTTTACTGTTTGTTATGATACAAGCGACAGCCGTGCTACCAACGTAACTGGTGACTTAATCTCTCGCAGCAGCTTGTAGGCACTGCGGACAACATTCCCTGGCGCCCAGTATGTAAATATGTGTTTCTATATTTTGCTCTTTTAAAAACGGCTGCCATGTTCCGACAGCACTTGCATCTCATTCAACTGTCAACAAAGTCCACTCTAGCGGCACACACTGAGGCGCACAAATTGTTGCCAACATGTGGGATACAAAATCACTGTTGATAATAAAAAGTGGCATACAAAATCACTGTTGATAAAATAATCATTGATCTGGACGCGTTAGGTTGTAACCATTCTCAAAAACCATTGGAATGGACGAAACGAAGGTTAGAATGGTCAGGTGTTGGCGAGGTTGGTAGTACTGTTTTGATGATAGTTGATGTGAACAATGGCAGCCACAGCTGTAATTTTGCCTATATAAGTCGTGATTCTTTTTGGGATGGTTGGGTGGGTCACAGAGAGCGGAGGAGGAAACATCTATTTAAACTTCATTCCCTGATTTATTTCTCGTCGTTTCATAAGGTATTTTGGCTAATTTATGTACTATAGAGAATGTTATAGGTGTATTATCCAGAGTTGGGATCTGACAGTTCGGCGGAGAACTGTTGAACTAAAGGCAGCGGTTCCACGAATGCTGCTGTCCACCACGCGCATACTTCCATCCTCCCGCTCTTTTCCTCATGCTCATAATATCATTAGCACCGTTATTACATTTATTACGTTTTTATTCAGATGGTTTTCAAAATCTTAAACAAACCAATGCTTAAATCTGTTCGGTGCAAACTGTAAAACAAAATATTAGCCCGTCAAATTGAGGAGAGACCTAAATTATTGTAATGAATAGCAATAACAATATTACGAATACTATCACAAAGCAAAAATGATCAAAGCGAAACGACAACACGTGATTGTTTCCGTGATTTTTAGTTATTTATATTTCCTGTAGAATAAGTTTCAAGTCACAAGTAACACACAATTGTATTACAAAATATAGGCTCATTGTGTAGACTATTAAGTCACCCTTTAGAAGACAGAAGCTAATCACAATAGTCTTACTAATTACAAGAGCAGAGGCGGTAGCCTACGTTCCTGCGCGCGACTGAATGGAATTAATGGTTCGCCTGATGCTCAGAACTGACACTAACACTGCTACATACATAAATAACGGTCTCTAATGAATCATAAGTATAAATATAAGTATAAAGTATAAATAAGTATAACTCAAACAATTATAACTCATTAAAACAACAGATTATGAAACGCAGCAAGGTGAGTGTGCACTGGAGGCAACCAAACAAGCGACTGATCGGCGACAAGCAAGTGGTGAAATAGCATCATTCAAATTGGCAGCGCTGTATAGTTTCCATGGCAACAAGCCATGCGGGCGATCTAGTCGTCAGCTGTTTTTGCCCAGTGGTGCTGAATTGTCAGATTCCAACTCTGGAAAATACACCTATAGGTAGTGAGTTATTGTTCTTTCAAGGGGCGGAACTACGAGGTCATCTTCCCCTTATGGAGAATGTTATCACTCGTGCTACTTTCATTCAGTGCTACCATAATACCACCTTGTGGTGTGGTAGCTGCCACTCCTAAGGTCCTGGGATAGTTTCCAAGTAATTTAATTCTGGTCTGAGGGTTGGAACGACTCACAATCAGCTTCGTGAGCCAGAACTGAGAAGAGGTAGGTTCGATTCTCACCTCGGCCATCCAAGAAGTGGTTTTCCGTGGTTTCCCCACTTCCACTCCAGGCTAACGCTGGGATTGATCCTAACTTAAGGCAATGGCTGCCTCCTTTCCACTCGTCACCTGAATTACAAAAAGTAGGCTATACTGCTCGGGTTCATTTTCCATGTTCTGTGAACTTGCG
This sequence comes from Meconema thalassinum, assembly GCA_946902985.2. Lineage (NCBI taxonomy): Eukaryota > Metazoa > Arthropoda > Insecta > Orthoptera > Tettigoniidae > Meconema > Meconema thalassinum. The sequence goes on from OX336389.2 coordinate 296,463,661, forward strand.
GGGTGAGGAGAAAGAACAGGGGAGGGTCAGGCGAGAAGAGAAGGGCCTGTCAACTGCCCGCCGTGATATCTGGTATTCCTTTCTATTCCAATAATGCTAACTTAGGGCTGTTGCTCAAAACACTGTGGTGTTACGAATGAGTGAGTGAGCCACCGACCAATGTATTTGGTTCTGTACTATGCACGGACCAAGGAACCTCATCACTCGTCAACACTACTGCGATGCACATTTCTCTCAGGTTCACGCAGCTTAGACCCGAGCAGTACACACTACTACAGGTACTACAATAACACAGATTATCATACAAATCCTACATACTTCCAAATACATGGGGCTAAATGAATTAATATCAACAACACAATGATTCTACAATAAGTGATTCTTTTAAAATGTAGTTATAGTAGGTGCAACTATACACATATCAGCAAATTCAAGTTCTCCATTTGAAGCATTACATATTTTATTAAGTTTACTGCTTCAACATACAAACTTGCATGTGTTGTAGGAATTTGCTGTTCATCAGTGTTAGCCATGGCATAAAGGAGGGAAGAGGTTCATTATCCTGTGCTATAGCCTACTGTTATGCCTTGGCAAGAAAGAAGAAAGGAACATGCCTCAACACGTACTTTTAGGAGGACCAGATTTGATTTCTGTATTTTTGCTAAGTGTGATCTTGGCTCTCGCTGTTATTTTTCTTCGTTGACAACTTTTTAAATAAAACGATGATTTCTAGCAGTATTGAGGTTTTTCTTGTTTTTCATTGAAAGTCCTATTTCTCCTTTCCCCTTCACAGGTTGTCATAGAATTTACTGTATTAGTGTGCGATGATTTTTTTTGATGTACTTACTGTATTTCACCCTGTAAAAATTGGTGAACTGGATATATTTTAAAAGGGAATATGAAATGAACTACTGTATAGACATTTTGTAATATCCAATTATTTTTCTGAAATTTCAGTCTCCCAATGCACTAACAATTTTAGTGTGATCTGGTTACACCACCTGTTTACTTAGCATTCTCTCTTAACATTTTACTGTTAATGTTGACAGCATCAAGCATTTTAAGATATGAATATTCTCCCTTCCCAGTACTTTTCCTTTGCAGTTTATTCTAATAACTGATTGGTTATAGGCCTAATTAGGCCTAATGTGGTTAATTGGAAGGGACCCTATTTTTAAGGTGAGTAGTAATATGCTGCAGGCCTTTTAGTAGCCTAATTCTTGTCACCAATGCAATATGCTCCAATTGCAACTGAAAGAAATGTAAACATGTAAATTATTGATGAGGTCATGTCCTAAAATAGGGGCAGATGACGTCGTAGTTCCGCCCCTTAAACAACAATAACTAACTAACATGTCCTAAATGCTGTGATTGTTCATTTCAGAGTTCAGGAATTCACAATTTCCCACTTAGGTATTATTTTAAAAAAAAGTTATTGGTATTTTGATTGTGATTTATTTCTTGTTGATCATATGATTATCTCCTCACTTAAAAACGTGCTATAAGTATTGGGAAGATTGTGATTTTCGGAACATTGAAGTGGATAGAGAATTTAGGACGAGAATATTTAGTGGAACGAGGGGAAGGGGTGGGGTAGGCTACCCGCACGGCCGTGCTACACGTCAACTAGTACCACGGCCAAACACCAGACAGCGCTGAAGTCTTAGGTGCCAAGAATTAGCATGGCTGTCGGCTATCTGTAGTAGTAGGTAATCTGTGGACCGGACCCTGTTGACCGACTGGGAAGCTATCTTTAATCGGACACTCCCTGCACCTCTCACGGAGAAGCCAGTCCAACCACGTGAGAATTTGTGCAGCTTAACCATCTCCGAATTCATGACAAAGGCAATTAAAGGGAAATATGAACCTTAATCATAGCTAATGATCAGTTGGTAGACACAAATATATATCGGGATTAAATACCTAACTAACACAAGCATGTATATAAGAAACAACATGCACAGTGCAAGTGAATGGAAATAAGTCGGAGAAATTTGATGATGATGATGATGATAATTGTTGTTTTAAGGGGCCTAACATCTAGGCTATCGGCCCCCGGAGAAGTTTGAAGTGAGGACTGGAGTGCGACAAGGAGACTGCCTCTCCCCCTCCCCCCTTCTGTTTGATCAGGGACTAGAAAGAGCACTGAGGAAAGTAACAAGCCTAGAGACAGGAATTCAACTGGGTAGAAGGATCAACAACTGGCATAGGCCGATGATGAAGTCTTGATAGCACGGAATGAGCAAGATCTGGTTAAAATGGCAAGAGTTTTAATGGAAGAAGCAATTAGTGTAGGCTTAACGATGAACAAGGAAAATACCAAATGCCTTGTAGTGAGCAGAGAGAAAAATAAAAGACCCTTAGATGTGGATGGAGAAATCTTTGAAAGGTTAAAGGCATTTAAATATCTGGGGGCAGTACTCAGTGAAAGGAATGAGATAGACCAGGAAATAATTGCTAGAATTCAAGCAGAAAACCGGCCAAGGTTTGCAGTTGGAAAGCTGCTCAAGTCCCGGCTTCTATCGAGACACACGAAGATAAGGATCTACAGGACTGTAATACAACCTGTGGTCCCATACGGAGCAGAGACCTGGACTCTGACCCAAAAGACAGAAAGAAAACTTCTGACATTTGAGAATGCTGTGCTGAGACAGATTTTTGGGCCAGCGAAGGATGAAGGAAAGTGGAGGAATAGAAAAATGTAGAACTTCAGGAATTGTACACATCGCTGGACATTGTGGCAGTGATTAAATAGAGCAGGATGAAGTGATATGGACACGTAATGCGTCGAGAAGGCCAGATAACCAGGCAGGTGGTGGAAGATGACATCAGAGGCAAAAGACCAAAGGGAAGACCAAGGCTGAGATGGATAGATGGGGTCAGAGGGGACATGAGCAGGATGGGAGTAACCTGAGAAGAACACATGGACCGAAGAAGGTGGAGGAGGCTGATTGGCGAGGCCAAAAACTGACCACGGTTTGTGTGGCCAAACTAGTAAATAAATAAATACCGACTCCTTTATAAAATGTCGAGTAATAATAGTGACCTCAATCGCATTATGATGCTGTGTTTCTAATTTAGTGACGAACAGAGAGGCAGGACTATTTCTCGCAGAACCTGATAAGACAGCAAACCACGTGGCACCTGGACTCAAAGCCAATGAAATAGTCCATTACCAGGCAACCAAGCGAGGCATGTCAATCCTCATGATGTAATTATTGTAAATAGAAGGTGCGCTATTATACACTTGTATATATCGAGTGCTGGTATTTTGGCCTGCGCACATTCCAAGCGGGATTTGCTTGCTACGTTGGTGGGAGGTGCGACTTATGGCTCTGGCCATATGCTGGAGTTGGTTGAGATATTTCTAATGGTGTTAGCCCGAAACTCGTAGCCTAGACACCTATAATTGTTTTCCACATTCTTGTCAGAATATCCACCCCAAAATTATTTCTTCTTATGACAGTCGTTAATGCCTCAACCGCCGACACCCACCTCTTATTAGGATTTGTAAAACCACTCCCAAATTTGAACGCATTCCATCCTGTTGAAACCACGCCATTAAACAATCGCAAAGTGACACATCCTTCAATGGTAATGGCAGCTCTTGACGTAGTGGGTGAAGGTAACGTGTACCTGTCAACGGACCTCCAAAAAATACGGTCTAATAAGGCGATCACCCGAGATCACATGCCATATGTTTACCCTCCTTTGAACTTGATAGGTTGCCTGTCGCACCCAGTGGAGATTGTAATCACCCTAATAGTGCATTTTGTGGTGGTTGAGAGTACCAATATTGTGGAATCGCGATTTGATCAAAAATTAGATTTTCGGTAGTTATTTGACATCATTTACAATATTTCCCAACAGCTGCAGACAGAAATTCATTTGAGGTTCAATAGCCCGCTCGTGGAGCTCCTAGCTTTAGAGGATAGCGATAATATTCAGTATTCGAGACAAACTTGGCATCACAAATGCACCATACCACTGCCAAATCCTTAAAAGTTCATTAAACAATTAGGGTGTGTAAATGGGAGACTACTGTATAGCAGTGACAGATTGGAGGATCAAATCCTGGCACTAATGGTGGTCGTTGTGAGTATGTTATATCCTCGGGTCTTCTTAAGTCACTCATGCCAAGTGCTTTGATGATAGCTTATCTCAAGTCCCCGAAGTCTGGGCCCTACTTGTGAAAGGTACAGAGTCAGATTTTTAGAGAAGATCCAAGCTACACACGCCTATTATAATGATTAACGAGATGCCAACATAGCCTAAGTGAAGGGACAACTACATCAAACTTTTGAAAGAAAAGTAAAAACATAGACAATATGTACTTAAATTGTCTAAGTGTACATCCCATATCATTTCATGAATTCCGTTGTTGTGCACTATTGTAACACGAGAAAATCCCTAGTGCCAAAGGAGCCGTTGTGATTTTTCTGAACTCTACATGAGAGTGAATTCCTCACTTCTGTCTATCTACTGAATCAGAAAGTCTACTATAAATATATTTACTCATAGGAATGACTTAAACCCATGATATCATGTAGTGCATGCTTGCAATGTAAACTGGCTGTAAAGGGAATGCTATTCAGCTCCCTCTGCTGTCACTGTATTGGGCATTGCACCTTTCACGGCGTACGATCTCGCTCTCAACACTTCGTACTCCTTTAAAGAGGTTAGTTTATAATTCATACATGTGAATAGCTTTTTCTTCCTCACACACATTTCTCCTTGTATGATGTTTTTTTCCCACTTCACACAGCTAAGAAGAAAATTGAATTAAAGCTCCATCCAGGCGTATAGCGAAGCATTTCGCAGTTTCTTAATGCTTGCCAATCCTATTTCATAAAATTCTCCCTTTCCCTCCGTTTTGCAGTTTTACATCCCAATGTAGATTTTCGCTTTCGAAACGCAACGCCGATTATTGTGTTGTCCTCGTAATCTAGTCACGATGTGTTAGATGGATGATATTCACATAAATTACCAAACAATAATCCATATATTTGTAAGAACAATGTTACAGGTTTTACGTCCCTATTTAATACTTTGACTTTTAGAGACGCCGGGGTGCCTGAATTTTCCCCTCAAGTAAATGTCCTGACACGGCTCGATCGTGTTTCCGCACTCTCAAATGCCAACTTACTGCACCAAGATTCAATTCTGCAACCTTGGGTAGAGCTGGCGGGAACGTTAAGCGGGTTGAAATCCCTTCATTAAACGGAAACTGCGTTACACGGCGAAGGGAATCATAATACGCATTTTAACGAAATATTTCCAAATTTTGGAATGCCGTGTTTTGAAACTTTACAGTCACCCAGTGAAAGTCAACCACATCTGCTGTGACAGTTGATTCTTTATCGAAAGAGGAATATACGAATAGTTATTCCTTATTTTGTTCTCCAACTTGTACGTCCAAGTGTACAACTAATTACATGTTTCCTGTTCCCCAAGTCGGGACTTAAAATATGGTATTATTTCAGAGCCTGGAGGGAGTGTAGAATGATCCGGAAAAATGTCATACTTAGGGTAGCCACTGTCAGTGCCGTGATTCCAATTTCTGAATCCCGGACTACCCATCGCCGTCGTGGTGAGCTATTCAATGCACACGGCTAAGAGACGTGGTAAATTCGCATTGGTAATATGGTACTAAGGCAATATAGGATCATATACCAATGTATTAGGTTGGTTGTGATATACGAGTGCGGTGGGTTGGGCATCTCCAAAATATAAGGGTCTGGTGGACAACAAATAATGTTAGCAGGTAATGTGATACTCTTAGAATAAGTTAGCGCATGTTTTTGCCACCTGTTTAGACTTCATGGCAAGATTGTTATCATAAGTAGCAGGGAATATGTTATGAAATCAGCATTTCAAAAACGAAGATTTTGTCGGTATGGAAGAAATACTAGAAACCAGAATGCGAGATAGAAGGAACTAAACTGGAATAGGTACTTATGTACTTAAGTACTTAGGCTGTGTATTCTCTCAGGTTGGTAGTATGGGGAAAGGTATACAGTCGATGTGCAGAAAAGTCATTGCAGTGAGTTCTCAGTAGCGTTATATAATATTCTCCATGAAAGACGTTAGTGTAGCGACGAAACTCTCCCTTCAACGGTGAGTATTTAGACCCAACCTGCTGTATGGAAGTGAGAACTGGGTAGATTCTGCCCGATATATAACCTAGAAATAACTTTATATGAGGGTAGCACTAATGATTGCTGGGACAAGTAGGTGAAAGTAATACTAGGAATGTACTCGTAATGAAGAGGTAGTGCCTAAGTTAGAAATGAACATGCCGGATAAAGATGTTCATATGAGCTGATTATGATGGTCCGGTCATGTTAAGAGAATTGGGGACAACAGATAACTGCATTGGTTAATGCGTTCGGCTGTAGAGGATAAGAGAAGCAGAGGTAGACCTAGGAGGCGATGGTGAGATTCAGAGTTGAACGATTTCAAAGTGAGATATGTAGAAGCAGAAGAGACCACAGTGCCAACTGCTACTAGGGGATAATGAAGGCGACTTGTTTGCAAACAGATGCTTGTAGTTTAGATTGTACCCTGAAAGCCAAAAGAGTCTCAAATGAAAAAAGTGTTATTGGTTTCACGACCCTTTTAACTTCTGTAGTTTTTAGGGACACAGGGGTGCCGGAATTTCACCCCGAAGGGGACTTTGAACGTGCCAATAAATCCACTCACATCGGGTCTCAAATGAACGTGTATGTACGAAGGTCGCTTCATACGACATGGCAACATTTTATAAAATTTCCTGAGAATGTGTCCACACAAGAAATAACTATAAACATTGGAAAGATTGTCACATGAACTTCGTACTGTTGCCACCTCTTGGAGTATGGATGCCGGAAGAGAACAAATATAACACTTGCAAATCATTGTTTTACCTCCTACTCTACAATTTGTTGAACGTCATCAACATCACAACTGTTAGTCATTGTTTAATTCTCGTAGAACCTGTTTCACATCATCAACATAAAAACGTATGTTATAGCTGTATAACATTTTGAAACCACTGTTTAATTCTCGTACAACCAGTATAAGAGTATTTGTTGACGCGTCTTCTCTTGACGAGAGATGAAGCAAGCTGATTGTTAACATCCTTCAATGTAGTCGCCAACGTTGTCCAGGGTTCGTTGCTATGGATGGGAAGAGTGTCAATTTCATGGGTTGCTTGCGTTTTTTATAAATATACAGAGTCCGCTAGAAAAATGTATTCACTCTTTACGGAACAAAAACTATTTATGTTGTGTTTCTTTTACATTTAAATTTTGATTACACATGTAGTACTGTCTTCAGTTAAACATATGTTTACATGAGATGTTCAAAATGTTCACCGTTGGCTGCCAGACACATAGCAGAATGACGAGCGGTCGCTGCAACGACGCCCGTCAATGTTTGAATGGGGACCGCTGCACATGCCGCTGTAATCTCATGGCGAAGGGCCTCCAGCGTTCGCGGCTTACGTCGATAGACTTGATTTTTCACAGTTCCCCTCAAGTAAAGGTCCATAGGGGTAAGATCTGGTGACCGTGGGGGAAACTCGATGGGCCCTCTTCGCCCAATCCAATGTCCCGGCAGATTGTCATCCAGGAAATCTCTTACTGCTACATGGTAGTGTGGTGGCGCCCCGTCCTGCTGGTAGAAGACTTCATCATCGACTCCATAAAGCACACGTACAGATGGTAAAATTAATGTGCATAACATTTCCAAGTACACTGCTCCAGTGACAGTACCATCAAAGAAAAAGGGTCCTAGTAAGCCCCTCGACGACAGTCCACAGCAGACATTAACCCCTGGTAGATTGACCGCCTTGTCCACATGAACATGCGGATTTTCCGGAGCCCAATAGACACAGTTATGTCGATTCACTGTTCCATTAAGGTTAAACTGGGCTTCATCAGACCACACTAACTTCGTCAGAAATTGTTCATCTTGGGTGACCATTTGCTGATACCATTCGCAAAATTGCATTCGACGATCGAGATCATCTTCATTAAGCGCAAGCAGTAATCGTGGGATATAAACTTTCCACTTAGCTGTTTTCAAAATCCGTCGTACACTTGTACTGCTAATCCCCACTTCCCCCGCACATTGCGTAGCAGACTTCTGTGGAGAATTAGCAAACCTTTCCAACACGTGAGCCGATAAAGCAGGACTAGTAGCTGTACGCGTTCTTCCCGATCTTCCTTTGTGAATAACACAAATCGTTCCATGCGTCTCAAACTACCCAGTAATGCGATTAATTGTTAGGCGTGTTGGGGGTTCTGTTTCAAACTCCCTCCTCCACTAACGTTGCACTTCAACGGCATTACCAAACCAGATAAATCACTTCAGAATGTACTTTCGCTGCTCGAACGTCAAGCCATTTCGTTTGCCCACTATAGTGATGTATGTACCGACATCTGTTGAGCGAAAGACCATACTACAACATTTAAAAACAATGATAACAGTTGACAAAGTCCATATCCCGATATCGTCTGACAAAGAGTGTATACATTTTTCTGGCGGACTCTGTATACGCTGTTCATCATTGGTTACTTCCTTTTCGCACCTCTGCCAAAAGACAACTGATATTGGGATCGTGCTTATGTTCAGACCAGTGCATCAGACTCCACTTGCTGGCAACATTACAAAGGTCGTATAACATATTTTCTTCTGTATCCCATAAACTGTAGTTAATAGTGTTTGTTGGCCCATAGTCGGGAAATAAAAAATAGATGCCATGAATTCTGAATCGCCTTACGTAGGCCTAAACCTAAGTATATATAATGGTGTTTGAAGCCATTTTCAGTTTTGCATTAGTAAACGAAAGTTTGATGCATTTCAGTCGGTTAACACGATTATACCCATATGAGATAGGTTATTCCATTTGGGTACGATCGTTCCTACCGATTGAAAATCAACAAACTTTCCTATGTATATAGATAATAATAATATTAATAATAATAATACTAATTATTATTATTATTATTATTATTATATGAGAAAGTGTTGTACTGAATGTTAGCGTGTTTGCTATTGAAGTAAGTGTTTATTTGTTAACTATATCAAATGCTACTGTTAAAATTAGGAGGTCATTCATTGAAGAAGTGATAAATCCCGGAAGTTCTTTCTCGACGACGAAAAGACAGAAGGACAGAGCGAGATGTGCCAATTCCTTCTTGTTTGGAGGAGGCTTGGTAGAGCGAGAATCCTTCTCAAACAGACGACTTTGTAATGGTAGTTTGGCGTTGCTTTATCTCTCTCTCTCCAAGTAAACACTGCCATTTTATGAGTGTAAAGGACTCCGGCCCACTTCTTAAGACGCACCTCGTTCCCTCCGACGAATTCAGTAAGCACAAGTAATTCCGTGAAGAACTAAATAGCCAAATTTCATATATCCTACGGGTCATTTCCATTTAAAATTCACCCGGCTGTTTAGAGGATTTTCCATGTTATGTACTAAATAGCTTTCGGTACACGACCTACGTCTCCACCAACACCATTGCATTGTGAAAGTATGTGATAGAATATATAACTTTCAGTATCGGAGATTAAGACCCCTCCCGCGAGATGGCATCTTATAGTAACGAGTCAGGGGAGCAAAATTAAAGAAACGTCAAATGCACGGCTTCTATGGTTTACGAAAAGTAAGACACAGAATTTAGTGCCATTAAATTATGATTATTTTAAAAACCCATCATACGAATCTTTTCTTCAAATGCTTGAACAGGATACGAGAAATATAAAAAAATAAGGTTCTAAAATTTCAACCTGATGCCATCTTCAATTTATGAAAACAATTCAAAATTGAATGTCTCTATACTAAGCTCTAAATAAATATTCTATGTTCTTAGTTTCATTGCTCTCGGTTGATTAAATCGCCAGAAAAGTCATTTGCAGTATTTAGAAATTAATTAGCCGCCATGCTGTTTTTGTGCTTCTGGGGATTTTGAAAGTAAAATACAGTACATGTACTTAATCAATACTCATCTATCACCATCAATATGTCAGTTTGATTGCTTAAATAGCTCAGGAGATAATATGAACCGGTGAAATAAATTATATGGACGCCATGTAGGATTGTTTCATATAGGCCTATACAGTGGGCTATACAAGTTTATTCCAGCAGATGAAAAAAATGAAAATCCACAGCCTGCTTCCAGTCTCCGACCGGGTCAGGAATGGAATGAATGGAGCCCCTAACTAGCGGCGAGGATATGAACTGTGCCGGCTGCCGAGGCCTGACGCACTCCTCTGGGGCAATGATTAAATGAATGACAGATGAAATGAAATGATAGTGGAGAGTGTTGCTGGAATGAAAATGTTGACAGGGAAAACCGGAGTACCCGGAGAAAAACCTGTCTGCCTCCGTTTTGTCCAGCACAGATCTCACATGGAGTGACCGGGATTTGAACCACGGACCCAGCGGTGAGAGGCTGGCGTGCTGCCGCCTAAGCCACGGAGGCTCTTATTCCAGCAGATGAATATTATAATTAGGGCTCATCAAACCACCCTACATTTCTATTGCTTGATTAGGACACCACAATAAAAATGCGATTAAAAATGTTGCACATCCACCATTTTTAAATTCTCATAAAGTTTCATTTAGTTAAACTACCATATATTAAGCCGTGTATAAAGATATATCATGCCAAGTTTCACAGCGCTCATGTGTGAAGTCGAGATATCGAGCCATTTAATATTTAATATTGCTTCGCCACCCCGTTGGTTTTGTGCTCAGCTGGTTAATGAAAGTCCCATAGTTGAATTTATTTTATTTGTTTCTATTAACAAAATTTCAGTTCAAACCCTGTAATAGATTCGTAGATATTGACAGCCGACTAATTATTTCTGATGATCGCTATGTTGGATTGTCCTGTATGTAGGCCATAGAATAATGCGCCAGTATAAAACGTTGGTTCATTAAACAAACGTTCACTGCGATCGCATGATAAGGACACAAATAATAATAATATATTTTTACACAGCTGCCATCTCGAGGTAATGAAAACAATTGTATTAAATTAAATGCCATTAGGTTATATCTTGTATAGACATTTAACGCAACGTGTTTTATTGCGTTCGGATGATTGAAACGTGAGAAAATTCATTTAAATATTTGAATTTGCTTTGCCGCCATGTTAGTTTTGTTGTTGAGAGGCTTTTGTAAGTAACATATGAGAACTTATAGTGATATCGTCTATTAGCGTACAGAATTTCAGGGTGATGTCAGTAACATTTTCGATATTATAGAATGCCAGTGAAATATTTCCCACGGCTGCCATGTTAGATTGGTGAAACGTATTTAACTTTGAGAGGCATAGCTGAGGTTAGACAAGTATGTCATTACCAAGTTTTATCGAAATCACTCCAGGTGTTCAGTCTTAATTAGTGGGACACACACATACACGGAAAAAATGTGATCTCATAAAGTTATTTTTTCATAAGATGAAGATAAGCTAAATATCTTGCATTTAAGAGACTGTGGCAGTTTCTTCACAGGGAATACATTATACACTCAGATTAATTTAACTGACCTAGAAGTCGTAGTGAAGGGGCCGTGGCCTAATACAAGGTACCGTCCCAGCATTTTTCTTGGAGTTGAAAATGAGAAACTACGGAAATTCTACTCAAGCACGGCTGAGAGTGGGGTTTGACCCACTCGTCTAGCGAGTCTGGAGATAGCTTGGCTCCATGTGTTTGTGCTGCGCCTTAACGAGAGTAGCTACTACGGTTGGTGTCCCAGTGCAATGGTTAGACTTATAAACTTAAAGCGCTTCGAGTATGCTTCGATGCTCGTCATCAATTGCCTGTAACATCTTGGTGCTCTTGGGGAAAGAGCATACATGGTTTCTCATTTTCAAGAAGCAGTTTATCATACAGTATCATTTTTCTATGGCTTGCACAAAATGAGAGTAATTCTCTAGGATGATGGTACTGCAGGAGTGGAAATGTCATTTTATTTCTACATAGGGACCGTTGTGGGCTGTGTAAAACTGTAATGAGCTAGGATCTAATGTACAGGAAGAAGAGAGTGGGTCATAAATACAGCCGTTAGACCAACCGAAACCTCATGTCTTGTGTTTGCCTGCGTTATCAAGGAATTACCTAAATAATTCTTCACAACCTCGAGTATAGGTAGTCGTTGAGTTTAAGTCTGCCGTGTACAGTTCTATCAAGTTATCATATTTATCGCTGTGGTGTTGTGAAAATAGTTTGAATCAAAATGTAAAAAGTGTAAATACATAAGAATAAACTAGGTCAAAATACCCCAATGAGAACGAATACAAAATAACCAACAGTCATCCTATAGTGCACAAGCTTAAAGTTATTAGGGGTAACAATGTCAGACATCCTAAATTGGTACCTAGAAAGTGAAGAGGCAAGATGTAAGGCCTCCAAAGTTCATATTTTCTTGTACAGAAATCTGAGAGGTTGTAAACCCAGAACTCTAAGGACGGCCTACCTATGCATTGTCCGTCCGATAATAACGCACAGCTTACCTGTTTGGAAACCCACTCCAGCGGAAAACTTGAACAAGTTGCAACATGTACAGCGCCGCGCAGAGAGACTAATTATGCGTTGTTCTCCTTCCCCTTTGTCAACATTTCCGTCTCTAGAGCAACAGCCAAACAAACTGATTTGGTTTTCCTAACAAAAGGTCCTCACAGGTTCCGTTGTAATTGGCCCTTTTTGCACACTGTCATTAGCGTAACACTCAGTTCAATGAGGACGAGGCGTAACTCTCGTTCCTCCCCTCGCTCGGAACAATGCTTACCGGACAGGCTTCTACGGCCACTCTGCGCGGTCATGGAACACACTGCCAGCGGGTGCCAAGTACTTGCCTCTGCAGAAATTCAGGTCGTACATAAAAAAGAACATTGTGTAAATACATCTGTATAAGTGATTGATTGCCTCGCAGAATAAATGAGTATCCGAATGAAATGAATGAATGTATGGATGAATGATTAAAAGCATGGAGTGATTAGGGTGATGGAAGTGCGTACGTGAGAGAGTGTGTGAGAAGGATGAAACTGACTACATAATATTATTAATATTGTAAATATCTGTGAACAGCATGCAAATATTGTAAATATGAAATGTAGATATATGATGTGGCAGTGAAGCATAACATAAGTACGCGGGGCTTGCCTTTTTTCACTGAGCCTTCTATACCTCCAGTATGATTTATGATAAATAAGTAAATAATAATAACAACAAATTTTAGGCTATACGAAAAATTATCATTTAGGCTTACAGGATGGAGCCACGTCGTGTATCGGTGATAGTTTCCCGACGTTTCGGCTGTCATTACAACAGCCTTAATCATGGGTAGGTATGAGTTTGTGTCCGTACTCAAACTGACCGTTATTGCCAGGCAGATGTGCCTGCTTGCCCAGCATTGACGTCACGCTGCTCCCTGATTGGTCCGCGCCCCTGCCGGTCGCGCGAGAGGAGAACTTTCTAAGTGTTGCTAAGTCTGAAACCATCTTCACGATTGAAATTATTGGAATGCTTCACGACCTCTATGGCCACTCTAATTAACCTGTTTAGATATTCAGGAATTTTAGCAACAGTTTCAGCCTTTTCAAATTCGATGGCGTGTCACGGGACGTCAGCATGTTCAGCTATTGCAGATCTGTAGTTTATCTGTTTTGTGTCTCGAATATGCTCTGTAATCTTAATGGAAACGCGACTTCTTGTTTCCCTATGTAAACCTGTCCACAGGATAAAGGCAATTTGTAAACTCCTACGTCCTGATTTGGCTGCTTTATCTCGGTTGATTTACGCACCACTTGCGTCAGTTTGTTTATTGGATGCATCACCGTTGTCACATTGTGTTTCCTTAGCAACCTGACGATTCGATCTCTCAACCCCTGTACATACATCAGAAAGGCTTTATGATAAGGCATATCTTCGTTCTTTCTGTCAGTCTTTATCTGTCCTTGCTGTAACCATTAGCTAGGAGCGTGTTACAAACTCGTTTCTTCTCTTCATTTACGCTATCCTTATTGCAAATGTGGTTGGCTCTGGTGAGGAGTGTCCTAACTACCATTTCCTTCTGCAACGGAGGATGACTTGAGTTTGCATGAAGGTACCGATCTGTGTGAGTATCTTTTATATAGACCCTGTGTCCGAGCGTGTTATCTGTTCGTTTATAGAGCAGAAGCTCTAAGAAGGCCAGCTGATTATTCCCTTCTACATCCATTGTAAAATTGATACTCGGATGCCTGGAGCACATGAAGCCTAGAGAGTCCTGAAGTGTGGTGGGTCCAACTTCCCATATCAAAAAGATTTCGTCTACGTGTCTGAACCAACACTTAGGCTTTAATGGACTCTTCTTTATCGCTTCTTCTTCGAAGTTTGCCATGAACACGTTGGCCAATAGTGGAAAAAGGGGGAACCCATGGCTGCACCCTCCATTTGCTGAATCGAACACACTGAATACGAAGACTGTAGAGATAACGCAGTGTTCAGCTAAGTCCACAAAGTCCGTTGGACGTCCTGTGGCTATAAGATTTTCCCTGATTAACAGGACGGCGTCAGGTACAGAAACCCTTATAAATAGGGACTTCACATCGAAGCTTGTCAGAAGATCACCGTCACTCAGGTTTATACTCGCAACTAGCAGAAGTACCCATTCTTCGAACGGTCTTTGGTATTAATAGCCAGAAGTAATCAGTTGAGCTACTGTTGCAATGGTTGGAGGCTTGGAACCTGTTTGTTGACAAAGAAGTATGATTAGTTAATATATGCTCTGAAACTAAATTTAGCCTACCTAACGTGTACTTCCTGACGTGAAAATAAAACTGAAAACCTCGTAGACGAAGCGCAATACACGTCATGTTGCTGTTTGGAGATATAATACCTTCTGTACGACATATCGCACGTTTAAGCCGTGTGAAAAAATCTATGGTAACCCCTGAGCCCCTTAAGCGCATTGATGAATTTTACAGTTTTAGTTGGTTCCGTGATAACCTTATTGCCAGAAATTTAATTTACTTCTTGCAGAAATAGAGGGAAAGTTGGATGTCACCTTTTGAGATGCTTTTGCCATGGCTATTGGCGTGCATTCCTTCATTAGTTTATTAAATAAAATTAGTCTTCTGGGAATATCAGAAACTGTTGGTATTAGAGCCTTAAAATGTAGTTTTCGTGGACCCTTTACGGCTATTTAGGGTCCCCGAGTTTTGTTTCAGACACCAAGGGGCAGAAAATAAGCTTTGTCTCGTCGTTATAGGCCGTAGTATAATAATAATATAACAATATAGAGATAGGGACGTAATAGACCTTCCGTACCACACCCGCAAGTGTAAATCACGTGAAAAAAATCTAGAGTACCCCTTGACCCCCATAAGAGCATTATATATGTTACGTGCATTGCCCGTTACAACGCTTTTAATTATGTATCTTCCCTGGATGTGAATTCACGACCTTTGAAACGACCGCCTGGTGACTTGGTTCCGTTTGTGAACACGAGATGGCAGCTGCTGTCGGACTTCGGCGCTGCTAGCAGTGGTTCCTTCTTCACCACTAGAGTGTGTTGGTGGTGCCTTATAAACTAATCCTATTCGTGTCATATGTGAAGGCTATTATGATTCTACGTCATGAAACAAAGGACTGTGTATACATGATACCGCCAAATTAATTACTTAATAATCACATTGTTGCTTGATGTGTCAAGCCTTGATTGGACAATAACAATTTACATGAATGCAGTTCGGTATCTGACGTGTGATTCTCCGCCATCTTGTGAATTGATTGTCTGTCGTCTAGGAAGCAACTAGCCAGCTGGTGTGACAGAGTATCTCTTCGTGGGCTAGGGGGCATTGGCCCCTAGCTTTTACAAAATATGAATACCTATTCAACTAAGAAAATGCCTGTGCTCGTAAGGTTTTAATTTTCATCCTTTCGCCGTGAAGAGGAAGTACGAAATGAAAATCGCATCTCGATGCAGACCAGTGCTTGTGACTTCAAACGAAGCATGTGCTGGGTTAGCCATTTTCAGGCACATTTAGTGTCGTATAATATTTTATTTAAATTGTGTGTTGATTAATTTATTATTATTGTGTCTCCACTGAGAAGTTTTTTTAAGGTACGTAATATTATTCTAAACCATTTATATTTTATTATGGGAACTCCAATATTGGCCTTGCATGTATGTTGTGATGCTGTGTTTTGTTTCGCCTGGTAGGCCTAATTTATTTCTGTTTTAATAATGTTACCAGATATATATTAATTTTGTTATTTTTCTTCGTACCTTCTGGAGACACATTTCTAGTTTGTTTTACGTTTTAAATTATTATTTATTTTCTTTTGGCAATCTTGGGATTGGCATATTATTAATCTGATGTAAGATCCGATGCACCACCCTCATGTTAATAGTATTTAGATGTAATTGTTTTCCTCCTTTCATTTCTTTCTAGTGATTTTAAAATTTAATTTTGCTAATTATTTGCCGTAATTTCGATTTGACATGTGGTCGTCTGCTCCGGTGGCCATGTTTGTTTTGTTTTTGTTTGGCCCGAGTGCATTCTGGTCTCGAGGGCAGTCTCTTGGCGTCGAGCGGTAATCTCAAACGTGTTGTGGTGTTAGCTTAATATGTTTTTTTATTAATCTTGTTGGTTTAACCTTATGTTTTTGGTGAATGTTCTTGTGTTTTTCTTAGTCACGAATATCGGGAATTTCTTAATTGATCATATTTTATTTTATTTATTTAATTTTAAATTTTTCGTTTTATGACGTGGCCTGGATCTCTGCATGTCGGATCGGTATTGCATTCCCTTGTAAATTATCTAGCCCGTTCTCATTTAATTATGCCTGTATTTTCTTTTTTAAATCTTTGGGCTTTAACATTTTAATTTTAATTTAATTCTTTTCATTTGTTTGCTTTGCAAGCAAGCATGTTAAGCGGTCTCTTGCCTTCTTTGTAAATTATGCTGGTTGATGCATGTTCTGTTTTCTGGTGGAGGTGTTCTTTAAATTTTAACAATTACATTTTTCTTTTAAATTTTTAAGCAACTGTTGTGGCATTATTTCGTCGGCGACAATTCCATTAGTTATTGGGGGGTGTCTGTAGAATAGCCTGTGCGTTGTCCCCTTCTCCACCTTCCTTCCACCCCTTTGGGTGTTTTTCTGTTGGGGCATGTCATCTGGAGGTGATTTTGCAGTGGAAGCGACGCGGACCTCTAAATAAAGGTAAGTAGGGCCATCCACCCTGGCCATCCATGTGTCAATATGTATTGATGAATTTTACAGCTTGATTTGGTTCCGTTATAACCTTATAACCGTTTGCAAACTATCTCAGTAATGCAATAAATGGAATTGTATTGCGTCTTACAGCAATAGATGGACCTGTGAGTTTCTGTTGCCATGGTTACCGGATTGCATTCTTTCATTATTGTTTTAAATGAAATTAGTTTTCTGGGAATATCTCAAAAACTGTTGGTTTTAGGGCCTAAAAATGTGGTGTTCGGGAGTTTCGTTTCTCACATTGAGGGGCTGAAAATGAGCTTTGTCTCGCCCTTCTACGCCTATTTCAGCAAGTGTTTTAAGGGGGTAGGCCCCCTTTTATTGGAGCTACAGAGAAGACTAACATCAATGATTAGTGTCGTGCCTCTGAAGGATATCTGTACCAAACTTTACGTTGATCCACCCAGCCGTTCTCGAGTTATAAGGGAACATAGTTGTCCACACACAAACAGACAGACAGACAGACATACAGACAGACAGACAGACAAAAAAATATTTTCGCGCGCATCCGTCATAAAACAGTCTGAAACGCGTGAATAACGCAAATTTCCGTAGAAATTCAGAAAAAACAGACACACTTTCATTTTTATATATAGAGAGATAGAAATTCCGAAAAAATAGACAAACTTTCATTTTTATATATAGAGAGATTATCTCTATAAATTTCTGCGAGTTTCACACGTGAGAGGCTGGTGAAGGGAATAATGGCTGCAGGAGCTGGTTCAAATATTTTGCCAGTGCGTGAGTTGGGGACGCTATGGCACTAACCATTGGCCTCAGAGGCACATCAGACTTGTGCATTTTAGGTAGGCCGTAGAACGTGGGAGTTCTTCAGTAGCGAGGTACTATGGATTTCTGCTTCTCTTCTGGAATAAAAGACTCCCTAATTAGCCACGTCGTCGTTAGTTCTATCTTCCTTATGGGGTTCATTGGGAACGCCTTATAGGCAGGGTCTGACAGGAGGCTGTGTACTTTATCCACGTGTTCTTGGGTCTCAAATACAACCGTCGAATTCCCTTTGTCTGCGGGTAAAATCGTAATGCTTTCATTACCTCCTACCTCTTTAAGGGCCTGACGTTCTTCTCTGCTGATGTTGCTTGAAACGGGCCTGGCATGTTTGATGATCTGAGAGGCCTCTGCTTTAATTTCTTCGGCTTCCAAGGCTGGTATATGACGGATAGAAGCATCTATCCCACATATAATATCTTCCGTAGGAGGACGTCTCGGCGTGATTGCCTAATTAAGTCCTTTGGCTAACAGTTTCTTACTTGGCACGTTCAGTGACAGGGATGGCATGTTGATCACTGTACGCTCCCTATCTAGTGCATAAGTTGGAGGTGGTCCCTGCCTTTGTTGCAGCAAGTCAAATTTCTTTATATGTGTAGCTGTTGTTTTCTGTAATATGGTATCAGGTTGCCTTGTGGTTTTGATATCCAACATCGTCCAATCGTCCGGAGACAGTCATAGCATAGCCTTAAGTGTATGTCATATAGTTCTCACGTCACTATATCTAATTCACGATGGCAGTTACGGACTCGTAATTGGACGTTTTCAGTTCGGAGCAAAATTCTCCTCGATGCAGCCGAGGATTATGATGATTTACCTTGATAAACTTAGGTGAAATGTCGAAGGCTCTGCAGCGTTTCAAAAGAGCAAGTGAGCTCTGCAAGCGCGACCGTTTCTGGCGTAGAATATCCAATTTCCTGCTGTAGGAATGAGTTTCCTCCCCGTAGAGGCGTACATATTTAGAACGTGGGTTTTCGCGGCCGGTGTCTTTTTTATCCTCTAGGCTTACTGGATGGAGCCGCGTCGTGTATCGGTGAATGTTTACCGACGTTTTGGCTGTCATTTCAGCAGCCTTAATCATTGGTTGGTATGAGTTGGAGTCCGTACTCAAACTGATGGTTATTGCCGTACAGAGTGCCTGCTTGTCCTGCATTGACGTCACGCTGCTCCCTGATTGGTCCGTGCACCTGCCAGTCGCGCTAGGAGAGCTTTGTAAGTGTTGCTAAGCCTGAAACCATCTTCGCGCTTGAAATTATTGGGATGGTTCACCACCTCTATGGCCTCTCTAATTAACCTGCTTTGATATCCTGGAATTTTAGCAACAGTTTCGGCCTTATCCAATTCGATGGCGTGTCTCGTGACGTCAGCATGTTCAGCTATTTCAGATCTGTAGTTTATCTGTTGTGTGTCTCGAATGTGCTCTGAAGTCCTGATGGAAACGTGACTTTTTGTTTGACCTATGTAAACCTGTCCACAGGAGCAAGGCACTTTGTACAGTCCCGCGACCTGGTTTGGCTGCTTTATCTCGGTTGATTTACGCAACTCTTGCGTCAGCTTGTTTATTGGATGCATCACCGTTGTCTCATTGTGACAGTTAATCAGGGAAAAACTAACAGCCACAGGAGGTCCAACGGACTTAGCTGAACACTGCGTTAATTCCACAGTCTTCGTATTCAATGGGCGTGATTGCGTAAGTCCTTTGGCTAACAGGTTCTGACTTGACTCATTCAGTTGCAGGGATGACATGTTGATCAGTTGATCACTATGCGCTTCCTATCTAGTGCATAAGTTGGAGGTGGTTTCCGCCTTTGTTGCAGCAAGTCAAATTTCCTTATATGTGTAGCTGTTGTTTTCTGAAATATGGTATCTGCTTGCCTTGCGGTCTTGATATACAACATCGCCCAATCGTCAGGACACATTCATAGCATTAGTTTGAAGTGTATGTCATATAGTTCTCGCATCACTATATCTAGTTCAAGACGGCAGTTACTGGCTCGTTCACGTAATAGGGTGCTTTCAGTTCGGAGTAACATTCTCCTCGCTGCAGGCGAAGAAATATGATGTTTTACCTTGATAAACTTAGGTGAAATGTCGTAGTCCCTGCAGCGTTTCAAAAAGGCAAGTGAGCTTAGCAAACGCGGCCGTTTCTGGCGTAGAATGTCCAATTTCCTCATTTAGGAGTGAGTTTCCTCCCCGTAGAGGCATACATATTTGAATCGTAGGCTTTCGCGGCCGGTGTCTAGATTATCCTCTAGGCTTACAGGATGGAGCCACGTCGTGTATCGGTGAATGTTTCCCGACGTTTTGGCTGTCATTGCAGCAGCCTTAATCATGGGTAGGTACGAGTTGGTATCCGTACTCAAACTGACGGTTATTGCCAGCCACATTAGTACAGTTTGCCAAAAAGATATTTTACTCACGTAAAAGCACACGGCACATATAATCAGTGCCCCAAGGCCATATTTGAAAGAAGAATTAAAAATATGTACAGTAAAGACCATGTGGCCTACTTTTTCTTAAAATCTTGAGTTTAGGCCTACTTATCACTATGTTCTAGCAGTGTAATTTAATATTCTTGAGATAAACGTTAAGATTTGTCTCTGCTAGGTCTGACCTCGTGTATTAAGTTTCATTGTAACTCCACTCTTACATCCAGAGGAATTGATACTAACATTAGAAAAGTAGGCTACGTCCATCCACCATTTTTAATACATTGAATCAATGATCTTGTGCTTGCCACGGTGGGTGAGTGGTTATAGTGTCGGACTACCAACCCCAAGATTGCAGGTTCGTCCCTGGCCATGGTAAGTGATTTTTGAAGGCGACAAAAATCACAATACTCATGTCATACGTTGTTGACATGTTAAAGAACCCATTTGAATTCAGTAGGCCGTGTTCAATGGCAAAATTAATCTCGGGATTTTCCGCCAACACAAAGTTCCTCCATTCTCTACTTGAAAGCGCTGCAGTGTCAAGGAGTTTAGATATCTAACCTCCTTGACTTTCATGGCGTTCAAAGGAACGACGAAATTCGACATGCAAGCTACCCTCTGGGTGTCAATTAACAAAGCTTGCACCAGGCACCCGAGGCCATCCGATATTATTATAATGATCTTGTGCCATATGCGAGTGAAAGCCGCTCATCTAAGGCTGCGTACTTTCTGCGTTGCGTCATTATAACTTTCAATTAGTGGATTAGCAAGAATAATAGTTTTTCATTTTCAAGATGGCCACTTTGCGTTACATTCAGTCCATTATTCTTATAGCCTGTTTCACAAAGCCACTCATATGGTAGTTCGTTCGTACTAAGTTTAGTTTTCATTGCGCAGTTAGAATCTGAATTGTTATGATCTAGTTGTTGATTTGTTAGGAGATTTGCCACAGCGTGATCATGTATCCCGAAGTACTTGGTTGTGTTAAGAATTTGTCTGATAACCTGTGCAACTGTGATGTCCGTACTAGTGTGTGTATTATTAATTGGGGTAGGATTTGGGTAGGAAGCGGCCGTTGCTTTACGTTAGGTCCCAGCCCAGCATTTGCCTGGAGTAGAAGTGCTAAACCACGGAAAACCACTTTCAGGATGACTGAGGTAGGAATCGAACCCACCTCTTCTCGGTTTTGTCTCATGAGGCTGAATGTACCACGTTCCAGCTCTCAGACCAGAATTGAATTTTTTGGCGGAGCCGTAAATCGAACCCGGGCCTCTGCGGTGACAGCCAAGCATTTTAGCCATGTTATGTTTTCATAGTTGTCTATAACCGGCCGCCAGCTGAAAAGCTTGGAGTCGCCGTTATTTTGTTTTTGGCATACAAAGCCACATATGAGGTTCTACCTAATCCGTAAGTTTCGTTATTGTGGCTCTTAAATATAGAAAGTTTTTTTTTTTAAATTTCAGCATGACTGCTAAGCGCAATATTCAGTGTGATAAATGTATACATAACGCTACAGACGCTTCTTATATAACACCGGCATGTGAGATTTTCGAAGTGAAATGCCATGTCCTGTGGTTCGGATTCCACGTAAAAAGGAGGTCCCGTTGCTCATGATCTCAAGATTAACGGTCACGTTAAACTACAAGCTTCCTTCCTTATATAACACCATTCTCCGACCAAGTTTTGTTGTAATTGTGCTATTACTGTATATCCTAAATTAATAATTTCAATATTTTAATAATACGTCTAGCCACCATCTCCAATGTATGGAGTCGCTTTTCTTTAGCTTTGGTAATACGTAATGACATTTCAGGTTCTTCCTAATTACTAAATTTCCTCCCTAGTCATCAACCATGTGGCTGGTTGGCAGCAGCTCTCGATTCTTCTCGCTTCGCTGCTTTCATTTTCTGTTTGTTGTAGGAATCATTTCTTTTTCTTCTAATATTTGCGTCATGAATTCTTGTCTTACTTGTCCTCTATAATAGAATAATTTGTGAAACCCTCTATGGTACCCTCAATTTTATTCCGCAATACTACTATATTTCCAATTAGACGATCCCGCCGTATTTAATTTGTCATAAAACATCTCCTTTCTCCTCCTCTTCTAAATACCTTTTCATTCGTGACCATATATCTCCAACTAATTTTCAGTAATCTCCTATATCACCAAGCTACGAAACGAGTCTCTTTCTTTCCCTTTCACTTATTGTGAAAGTTTCACTTCCATATAATAGGATACTTCATACATAGATCATTAACGGTTGCTTCCTCACATTAAGATTTATGAATATTACTGTAAATAGGGTATTTTTCTTGTTGAAAGCATTCATAGCTGAGCAATCCTACTTGTTATCTCTCTACAACTTCTTTCATCATTTGTAATTTTACTTCCTATGTATGCAAATTCAGATAGCCTACTTCCTGTAATGTTTCATTCTCCAATTTTAATTGAAATGAAAACGAAAATCCACAGCCTGCTTCCAGTCTCCAACCGGGTCAGGAATGGAATGAATGAAGCCCCCATCTAGCGGCGAGGATATGAACTGTGCCGGCTGCCGAGGCCTGACGCACTCCTCTGGGGCAATGATTAAATGAATGACTGATGAAATGAAATGATAGTGGAGAGTGTTGCTGGAATGAAATGTTGACAGGGAAAACCGGAGTACCCGGAGAAAAACCTGTCTGCCTCCGTTTTGTCCAGCACAGATCTCACGTGGAGTGACCGGGATTTGAACTACGGACCCAGCGGTGAGAGGCCGGCGTGCTGCCACCTAAGCCACGGAGGCTTCCCAATTTTAATTCTCATATTATATTTTAGCCTATTTTCATCATATGAAGAAATAGGCTTATGGGATCACCTTTTGTCCGTGTGTGTGTGTGTGTGTGTTTGTGTGTGTATGTGCGTTTGATCTGTGAGTCCCTAATAAATTCCAAACTGCTAGAGCGATTTCAATGAAACTCGTTAAGAGCATATTTTTATCTTGGCCAAACTCGACTTTGGCCTTCATACTTTAATACGTTTCACAGATCCAACATGGTGGCCGCACGAATAATTACACCGGTATTCTATATCTCCGAATTGTTTTTGCCGATATCACCCTGTAATTTTGTATGGCGATAAAGAATTCTCCCTAATACTATTTTAGTGATTACTTTTGAGGCACGACTCACAAGACTCAATGTTTTGTATGGCTTACAAGGTCAAGTACTAGATTTCTTTAGTAATGGTACCACTTTACATTTTATAACGTCATCACGTAACTCCCCAGTTCCGTAAATATTACACACTAATTTGTACAGAAAACTTCTTAATTTATCTCCTGATTTTTAAAAACATTCTCCAGGGACGTCATCAACCCCAGGAGATTTATTTATTTTTAATATCCTGTAGAGCCATCTAAAACTCAGCTTCCATAAAACGTAGGTGCTCCCATATTATCGTGTCCTACTTCTTCATTTTCTATTATTCAATCACTGCAGCATCATTTATATAATCCTACTAAGTACTCTTTCTATCTCTTCATAATCAATTGATTATCATACATGATTTTACTATATTTGTCCTCGATACACATTGATTTTGGCTTCCATATTTACGAGAAACTCTTAATTTCTCTATAAGACATATCTCTTTGTCCCTATTTCATACTGTTCTTTACGGTGTATCTTCACAAATACCGAGTAAATATTCTATCTTGTTTTGCTTTCATTATTATCGTATTATCTTATATTTCCTCTCATATTCTTCATTATTACTGTTTTTACATTGTAGGCCTATTCTCTCATTAATCATGTGTACAACTTCCTGACAACTCCATTCTTCTTTATTTTCATTTTTCTATTTTCCTTTACTGATTTTGTTGATTCCAACACTGTATTCTTAATTTGATTCCTATTTTCTTCTACATTTAATTGTTCTTGATCAACTTCAAATTCAATTGCGTTTGTTAAATTTCTATAGAGAATTTTGGTAGACTCATTTCTAAGTCTAGAAATAGTTCATTGTTTCTTTCCATTACGTTGCAATTTTTTAAATTTAAGTTCAAAAATTTTAGTACATAACTAGATTGTAATAATTGTTGATGTCAGCTCCAGTATAATTTTTATTTTCCATTCGTTATTATAGCTCTATATAAACGAACGTTATAGCTTTATTTTGAAATTTCAAGATGACCACTGTGTGCAATATTCAGCGTGATAACCATTTGTCTAAGGAAAGTGAGATCCATTATTTGATACTCCTCTATTTCCAAGATTCGGCTTAATTACGCAATTATGTTCTGATGAATCAATTTGATTGTTACAATAGTTCGCACAGCAGCCATCTTGAATGCATGGAGAGTATGTTCTTCTGCCTTGGCCATTCAGGAGCACATATACAGTCCTACTTTGTCTCTAGTTTTGTTACTGTATCTCGTAAGTATTGAGAGTTATTTATAGAGTAATTTCAAGATGACAGCTGCGCGTACCATACAGTCTCATTTGTAACAAAGGATATTCATACAAACCTATATGATGCCAAATACTGTGATTCATTGGATGATAGGATACGGATTATAGCCTAGTGCTTGCTCAATTTGCATAACCGCCATCATGTAATTATTTGGTTGATGATCTTGTAGTTTGTTTTTTAGGCGCTTCGAACATGAAAGTTTATTTTTCCAAAATTTGGTGGAAGTCTGGTGATTAGTTTGGTCCTAGTTCGATTTGAGCATGCAACACTCGAATGGCCACCATTTTGTTTTCGTAAAGATGGTGGCATAACACTGTGGTGTCCTTTACTAGTAATACCTCTGTACCAAATTTCATAGAATTCGGTTTCGTAGTCTGGCAATTGATAGAGGGGTGAGGGGGCAGGGAGTACCGACATACACACATTCACAAACATACAGACACACGGACATTTCGCCCTTGTAGATATCATTAGTTTACATTCATATCTTTACAGAATTGGAAAGTAGGCTAAAATTGTGGAATGTGACTTTACTAATTCTAATATTCATGGTGGCCTCATATTCACAGTATGTTAATAATTCTTTTTGTGTTTTAAAATGGAGTAAATTACAAGTTCTACCCTGCACTCAACCTTGCTATCAGAAGCTAAGGGACCTGCTTGTTTCGTGGAATCCAAAAAAAAGGACGTAACTTCTCCCTCTTGAAAATATCACAGTCGTTAACCAAGAATTGAACCTGGTCCTCTTGATGAGACTGTTCTATACTATAAGAATTAATGGAAACTATAAATATCACGACGAACTATTACTCAAACAAATACATTTTGCTCCATACGATGCGGAGATTCGGCATCAGTTGTACACTATACCACTGAAATCGGTTGACAGTCGAACTTCAGTGCGCATCAGTTAACTCAAGTCCGAAGGGAATGCTGGCTTCTTCTTAAACTTTCACCCTAAATTGAAGTTACACGTTCTTTCCATTTGTGAAACCTATTTTGTTTTTTATTAGAACATATGCCCGCATGACCATTGTCCGTGTGAACTTTAGAAAGCCAAGGAAGCTGGATGTGAGTACTGTATGAAGGTCTCCAGGTCACAACGGATGCGTTCCATTAAACTTGTAAGAATAAATATCTGCAATTACTTATTCATGAAGTACAGGACATTTCCAACGATATTGAGATGTTAAGTTTGAATAAATGCAAATAAATAAAGATAATCGAAGAACAAGCCAAATAAATCCAGGCAGAGAAAAAATTATCGACCGAAGATAAATTCAACTTCTACAGAGAACAGACACATACAGGTTCCTAGGTATGACTTAGAGTCGTGATATTAATGAAGCACACGTTGAAGAAGAGGCAAACCAGATAATCACGAAAACACTACAAACAGTTGTCCAAATAAAGCACAGCTCTAAAAGTATGACAAGAGCAATAAGGTACATTTTCATCTCAATCAGCAAAGTACCAGTGAACAAGAAGAAACAGATATAAAGGAAGCATATAACCATTCAACATAGGTGGCAGAAAAAGCAGCTTCACTGCAAACACTATCATAAAATCCACTCTCTAAGAACTGACAACCAACCAAGAAACAGACGTTCTATATCCCAAAGGAATAGGATTTATGTAAACCATTCAGGACAGTGTAACTGAAACCCGTTATTTCAGAAGGTATATTATCAATCGATATATGCCGGAAGTGCCGAAACAAAACTGAAACCATTGACCTAGTGTGACGGCAAACCCAATATTTTAAGAAATGGACTGCATATGTTCAATATGACAACGTAGCTATGATTATCAACCTAGAACCATGCAAGGAGTGTCAACTATCGATAGATTATTATTATTATTATTATTATTATTATTATTATTATTATTATTATTATTATTATGATTACTATCGCTTTATCAAGATGTCGTTTAGCTAGGAGTTGTTATGAAATACACCATTGTTAATTCATTTCCAGTAGGTTATAATCGAGTAAATCTGGACAATGGTACTGGGGCTAGTAATTAATTAGTTGGGACTTTCCGGAGCGTATGCATCATACATTAGGAGCCAGCCACCTGGCCTCGTGCCTCGTGCTACCATGTATCAACCCGGGGCACGGCACATGCTCTCGATTTCTCGAGCACCACATTGCCCGTAGCATATTTACTACTAACAGTTACTTTCTAGTCTTTGTAGACTTAGCAGCATAGCCGTGCTCGTTAATCGTGCAACACGACTGCTGCAGCAAGTTCGAGATTGATAGTTCGAATCTCGACACTGAAAGCAACCACCCTATGTGCTATTTTCCTAGCAGTTTTCCTCTGTCTCTCCTGGCTAATTTTGGGAATGTACCGTATTTCAATATGTCAAATCTTTGCCCGAATAATTACAACTTCACACACTCCTATAGTCATCCCAATAATTCAGGTTATGAGACAAAATCAGTACACATGTACTATGGGCTGACGACCAAGATTTCTCAAGGTCCTACAATAACTACCAACACTATCTGATAGTGTCAACATTTTCGACAAACCAAAATATTCAAAATTGTGTAAGAATATCGTCTCCAATTCTTGCAACTGAAGAAGAGCTAAACCAGTTCCACTCATCCAGTGCTTCAAACTGCCCTGCACTTAAAGTGCGTACACCAAGTATTCACTGAACACGTTAGAGAAGTTGAATAATATTTTTATGGGTTACCTGCACAGGTATTTCATTTTATTAGGTGTGATTCTCTCGTCCCTGAATTAATTACTTGTATTTCCTCCATATGGGTCTTGGCTTTCGAAGGCACACGCCTTTATTGCGGTTCTGTAGTTGTCATGTCAGGGCAGTGGCTACAAAGGCCGGAGTTAAATGACGGTAGCACGGCCCCCAACAGGCTGGTCCAGTCCAGTCGTTTGGTATTCACGTTGTCTGGGCAAAACTGTGGCTCGCGGCGAGTTTCATGCTGAACTTCATTATTAGACAGATTACGGTGACGAACATTTTCAAACATCAAAGTCTAACAATTAGTTGTGGGGCTAGCAATAATCTGCTCAAACGCCAAACCTTTTATTAGGAAGCACTGGACCGCCAATGAATTTTACACTTGAGTGTATTTCATGAATAATGGATGACAAATTCAATAATTTCCATTTAACGGTATGGGTATTCATATATGCAATGAAGTTGCACATTGTGGGACAAAATGTTGATGAGGAAGAAAATCATTAAGTTCCATGTAGAAATAATCACTGTGCATTCCTCCCTGATGGAGAAGGAAATAATACTGAACCAACAAGAAGAACAGTTGAAGCTCAGTGATGGTACAACAATTACAGAAAATAATAACGATAATTCCTTCAGAGTAATAGTAGTCAAAATGGCACGAGATAGGCCTATTTAGTATTTTCATTTTCTGACGCTATAATGTAAGCTTGATTATCTGACAAAATGCATTCACGATATTTAACCGGAGCAACGTGGAGGCCCGGGTTTGATTCCCGGCTCTGCCAATAAAGGGCTGGAACAGGATGTACTCAGCATTGTGAGGCTGAACTAAGAAGAGGTGGGTTCGATTTCCCACCTCAGCCACTCTAAATGTGGTTTTCCGTGGTATCCCACGCCTACTCCAAACGAATGCCGGGATAAGTCCTATGTTAAGGACATGGCCGCCTCCTTCCCAATACTAATCAAAATTACAACTACATACACCAATACAGCCATCACAACAACGCAGGTTATCAAACAAATTTCACACACACCCAAGTACATGGGGCGACATGACCACGATGTCGCAAAGCCCCTAAATTAATCAACAACAAGGATATACTACCGGAGACAGTGTGTAACAAAGCCAAAGGAAGCTACACTCAGAATGGCCTCTATTCTCACCAGAATTCAAACTTTTGATCTCCGAACTTCCAGCTCACCCATTCAGACGTAGTGTATGATGTTACGCGTACGGCTAAGCTGCTTGCTGATTGTCTGATTGATTAATTGCACTGGATTAGCGAAGACGGTGGTAGTTCCTCCTTAGGCTGAATCACGGCACTCTCAACTTAAAAAACAAAATATCTTAACCAAAGGTGGCTACACTGTGGAAACGCGCACAAAAATGCATTAGTGCTTCTGGCACTTCCGCATTTGCATCACAGGAATTGATTCGATTAATAGAAAAGCACCCCAATCCACCACCTGGAATATCGGTGTTTATCGTACTGTAACGTTTACCTTTACCTGGCGGGAGTGAGTCCCACGTTGTGACGACAATTGTATCGTTTCTGGCTGCTCGAACCCACGTTACGTAACCAAGAGTAACGTTCTGCGCCACACTGAAGTGCAACACCTTAAACGTTACCCACAAAAATTAAATACTTACGGCTTACTAATATGCTCTTTTTGGCGCCAGGTATTCAGATGATCTTGATAAGCCAAATTTATAAGTAGAGTGTAGTCGAGACCTCTTTCTCTCAGGTCGCGGTGAGGCTATGTCTTTGGAGGGGACGTGACCTTGCTATGCGCACTCTAGATGCGCAGTAGCCAGTATACTCTGCAGTTGGAGCCATGAGAAGAAACTCATTTTCAATCTTATGGAGAGACTACGTCTGACTATTTGTCTTAAGACGCACTCTGAACAATTTCAACTTGATAATAATAATAATGTTATTGGTTTTACGTCCCTTTTAACTACACTGGCTTTTAGAGACGCCGGGGTGCCTTATGTCTAAAACTATCGACTGATAATGAAAGACCTATCATGTGCAAAGAAAAGTATAAGATTTATTAGGTAAAATGCAGCAGGTAAAAGTGATGGTAAGTTAGAATAGAATGATAATATAAATAATAATAATAAAGCTTGAATTTACATTTACAGTGGCAATCTATACAAATTAGAAGTTAAGAATTAATTAATTTGAATTTACATGAAAGGCTTGAAGTTAAACTGCCGAAAAGATAAAAACAGAGGTCGTGCGTAGTTAGGCAAGGGGTAAATTTTCATTTATGTCAGCTCACCACTTGAAGTCTCGGAGAGTGGCACGACAGATTGTCATAGCTGCGGGCTTCTCTTTTGTTGGCGTTCGACACATGGAATGTTGAATTCTTCTCCCCCTTCCAGAGTGGCGATGAAGATTTTAATCTTACAGACGAATAGGGGCGTAATTATGCCCACTGTTTACTGATACCATAGAATGGATCTAATCAAAAATTCACTTCGGGATGTATAATCTCAAACACAATCATACTCCCTCAAAAATATTTAAATTACTTAAACGGTTTGCTTGCCACTGGTATGTTCTAAGTCCAGCTACCAGGCCTCAAGTTGAAATTGTAACGTTCTCGCTTGCTGAGCCCAAGGTTGCAGGTTCGAAACCTGGCGCAGTCAGCTGGCATTTGAGGGTGCGCAAATGCGAGGGAGCCGTGTCAGTACATTTACTGGCACGTTAAAGATCCCCTTTGGGGCAAAATTCCGGCACCCCGGCGTCTCTAAAAGCCAGTGTAGTTAAAAGGGACGTAAAACCAATAACATTATTATTATCAAGTTGAAATTGTTCAGTGTGCGTCTGAAGACAAATAGTCAGACGTAGTCTCTCCAAAAGATTGAAAATGAGTTTCTTCTCATGGCTCCAACAGCTGAGTATACTGGCTACTGCGCATCTAGTGTGCGCATAGCAAGGTCACGTCCCCTCCAAAACAAAACTTACTTTAACCAGCTGGCGATCAGTGAAATAATTACACGTTTAACATAAAGGGTTTCGGTGCTATACTTTTTTGAAATGTTGGCATTATTTTTCGATGACCCTGTGCTATTGTCATTGCATAATTACGTGATCATGTATTGTTGTTTCACTCGATGAATTAACCAGTCATGATGTATGACGATCTCATACACATATAGACATATACTGTATATATATATATATATATATATATATACGTGGAGAACGACTCATTAGTTAAATTGTCTCACCCTTTCTTTCGTCGCTCCTGAATATTATTACGTGGGTTTCACCCACCATTACACATACTTCACTTCACACGTATAGGTGTGATACTCACATATTTGTTTCTATACAGTCTCTCTGTGGTGATAATTACAACAAATCATATATGAGACAAAATACAAAGTTTAGTTTTATCCAAAAGGTAAAGGATTTCAGTGCAAGTGTTACATTTAAAATTCCCTTTATTCTAAAGTACCTTACACCACTCTGGCATTCCACCACGCTCTGTTATCTGATGCATATACACTTACACACACATATAAAGTATATATAGGGACCGTACAGCCCTGATGAACCGCAGTCACCTCAGTAACTTGACCCACTTATCTATTTATGTACCTGATGAGCAACACTTGCTTCCCGTTACACGTGAGGTTTTTCCTGTCTCACTCCACGTACTTAGGTGATGGGTCCTCCAGACTGTCATTCGTTAGCAATCTGCCAAAAATATTTACCTCACACCACTCTAGGTCTCCTCCTGATAACACCTCGTTAATCTCACAAACTCTTTGAGAACCGTTCAACTTACCTGGCTCATTAAACATAATAAGTACTACCTCATCATTCCACTTCAGCCTTATACACCCCTCATCATAACATAGCTGGACATGGTGCACTAACACCCAGTGTGATCCCAGGATAAGATCATACACCAGGTTAGGGATTACAAGACATACCTAAGTTCCGACCACCTCATTAATACAAATCTCAATTATGACCTGTTTTGATATAATGTGAGAATTCCTACCTACAGCTGTTACCACAAAAGTTGATTTAATTGGCATTTCTTCAAATATCAGTCCAGACTCTTTCATCCTACTATAAAAAGATAAACTGATGCAGGCCTTTTCGCAAACCGTATCAAGAAGTGTGTTGATACGCGCCCTCAACACATGTACGTTTATGATGGAATTTAAATTATTGGGACTGCCAGGCACTTCTTCATTCTGCTCAAATTGACCTAACAAATCGTTTCTGATGTTTAGTTCATAGCCATTAAATAAAGTGTTGGCTGAAAATTTCACCGACTGAGAATCTGACCTCGCATTACATGAATGCCCTACCTTGCATTCCTAATTCTTTATCACTCTCCTCTTTTTCTATCTCTCGTTTCACTGTAATCTTTCTTCTCTTCTGAGAACAATAGTCTCTGCCTCCTCAGTACTACTCTTATCACTAACAATGCCACACTTTCGCTCTCCTATAGCTTCACCCACCGTACCTACTACTGTAAGCCATTGCCTCTTACAGGCTATTCATTATCTCTCTCTTTCAATCGTTCTTCCATTCTTTCTAAATCCGTAATCTGCTTCTCTACTTTCTTTCTGCTCCTACGAATTCTGACTCCGACCTTCTGCTTGTTACTTCTATTTCCTACTTCCAGCCTTTCCTCCTCCTCTACTCTATGTTCCTCTTTCGTTAACTGCTGCTCTCCTTCTCTGTTCATATCTACTTCCTTCCTATCCTCCTTCTGCTTTCCTTGTCTGTCTGAGACCCCTTGCCGAATTTTATCTAACAGATGCTTCTCCGTCACAGCTAATTTATTGTTCAATCTTTCCTCTACCATTCTAGGAAAGCTCTTCCTCATCTCCAGTTATGCTTCATTTATGTTATCCTTGAATTCTTCTTTCATCTGTCAATTTTCTTCATCAATGGCATTCTGCATTTTCATCTCCCATCTACCTTCCTTATCCTCGCCATTTCTATTCCCATCTCTTCCTTCAATCTCTTCTTCTATTTCTTACTATGCTATACTATCCCTTCCTTTACCTCATTAACTTTATCCTCTACCTGATGGTTAAACTCCCTAACTTTATTTTCTACCACCTCTAACTTCTGTTCAATTTCTACTCTTATTTGATCACTTCCACCTTAATATAATTATTAATGTCTTCCTTTATTGTCTCCTTAAACGTTATCATATTTACTTCAAAAAAAAAAGTCTCACCTAACCTCTCACTCACCTTCACCACCTTATCTATTTTATTATTATTATTCTTTGATTCCTGATTTATGTTCTCAAATTAACTGTTAAATTTCTGATTATTATTATTTTGTAATTCCTGATTATTATTCTTTAATTCCAGATTTATTTTCTCAAATGTAACATTACTTTCCGGACTGTTCTGTTTTAATTCCTTATTTAGTTCCTTGCGTTTATCGTTTCTTTCCTGTCTCATTTGCATCACAATTCTAAGAAAGCTATCCTGTGCTGGAATTTCAGGTGAAATACTTTCCTCACGCGTACTACTAGAATTTAACTCTGCTAAATTCCTAGCCACGTCTATCTCACCATCCTCCACAATCACGCCACTAGCACTCTCCTCACTAGCCTCCATCACACATTCGTTCACCTCGATACCACTTCTCAGCTTCATTATTTCCTCCTCAGCCATACCAACACACACAAAACTTATATCTACCTCCAAAAATCACTTGCACTGAAATATTCACTTTTCCCTCACGAAATTCAACTGGTTTTCGGCCACACGTTGATGGGGACAAATGTAACGTTTACTTTCGGGAGTGAGGAAGAACCACAACAAGTCCCACATGGGCGACTAAATGTAACGTTTACTTTTGCCTGGCAGGAGTGTCCCAAGTTGTGACGACAAATGTATCGTTTCCGGCTGCTCGAACAAATGTTACGTAACTATTAGTAACTTTTTGCGCCACCATGAAGTAAAACACCTAAAACGTTACCCACAAAAATAAAACAAGATGTTCAG
The DNA here is from genome assembly GCA_946902985.2 of Meconema thalassinum. Classification (NCBI taxonomy): domain Eukaryota; kingdom Metazoa; phylum Arthropoda; class Insecta; order Orthoptera; family Tettigoniidae; genus Meconema; species Meconema thalassinum. Next base: position 296,497,311 of record OX336389.2, read on the forward strand.
TAAAGAACATATAGCCTACTTTCTCCTTAATGCATGGGTATTGTTATAACTCTTTGTCCTATTCAAGGAGAATAATTGAATTTTGGTTGTAGTAGCTTGTTGAAATAGAACGTGTTATACGAATATTAAACATGAATATCAGGTGGCCTGTGCTAGTTCTACCTCTGTACAAAATTTCATTCAATTCGGTTTCGCCGTTTTTGAATTGATATGGTGAATCGATTTGCACACACACATGGCCGCTATCTGCAAACTATTGGGCTGATGACCTTGTAGTTCAGTTAAAAGATGCTTCCCACAAAAAGGTATGTTGTTGCAAAATTTGGTAGAGATAAAATAATTAGGTTGGTCGTAATTTGATTTAAGCTTTTAACATTTGGGTGACCGCCATTCCGTTTCCGTCAAGATGGCGGCGATACAAAACATAACCCTGAGGTGTCCTTTGCTAATGATACCTCTGTACTAAATTTCGTTCAATTCCGTTTTACCGTGTTTGAATTGATAGGGGGAATCGATTTGCACAAATACATGGCCGCCATATGCAAACTATTGGACTAATGACCTTATAGCTTGGTCAAAGAATGCTTCACACAAAACGGTATGTTGTTACAACATTCGGTAGAGATCTGATGATTAGGTTGGTCGTAATTTGCTCTAAGCTTTTAACATTTGGGGGGCCGCAATTACGTTTCCGTCAAGATGGCGGCGATATAAAACATGACACTGAGGTGCCCTGTGCTAGTGCTATCTCTGTACCAAATTTCGTTCAATTCGGTTTCACCGTATTTGAATAGATAGAGGGAATCGATTTGCACACATACATGGCCGCTATCTGAAAACTATTGGGCTGATGACCTTGTCGGTTGGTCGAAAGATTCTTACCACCTAAAGGTATATTGTTGCAAAATTTAGTAGAGATCAGATGATTAAGTTGGTCCTAATTTGCTCTCAGCTTTTAACATTTGGGTGGCCGCCATTACGTTTCCGTCAAGATGGCGGCGATATAAAACATGACACTGAGGTGCCCTTTGCTAGAGCTACCTCTGTACCAAATTTCGTTCAATTCGGTTTCACCGTGTTCGAATTGATACACACACACACACAGACTCTCTCTCTCTCTCTCTCTCTCTCTCACACACACACACACACACAGACACACAATGTTTTGCCCTGTGTTGATATCATAAGTCTATTTTCATTTTTTTGCAAAAATCGAATGTAGGCTTATACTTAGGGCTTGCCTGTTTTGATAGAAACACCAATATGCTCTTGTGGGCGCCATGTCATCAGGTGATCTTGATGAAACAAATGTATAAGTAGAGCTCAATCTAGCGCAGTCAAGAACTCTTTCTGTCAGCTCGCGGTGAGGCAATGCCAGTTGACTTTCGTGATAGGGAATAAGGATACCTTATATCTAAAACTACCGACTGATAAAGAAAGACCTATCATGTGCAAAGGAAAGTATAAGATTTATTAGGTAAAAAGCAGCAGATAAAAGTGACGTTAAGTAAGAATAGCATAAGAATATTAATAATAATAATTAAGCATTAATTTATATTTTCGGTGGCCAATCAAACAAATTGCAAGTTAAGAATTAATTAATTTGAATTTACATAAACAATTGAAGTTAAATAGCCGAAAAGATGAAAGCAGATGTCGTGGGCAGAATTCAATTTTTGTAAGCTCACCAGTTGAAGTCTCGGAGATTGCCACGACAGATTGTCTTAGCCGCAGGCTTCTCTCTTGTTGGCGTTCGACATATGCCTCAAAGTTAAATTCTTCTCCCCCTTCCAGAGTGGTTATGAAGATTTTAATCTTACAGACGAACAGGGACGTAATTATGACCACTGTCTACTGATACCAGTGAATGGAATCAAAAATTCACTTTGGGGCGTATAATCTCAAACACAAACATACTCCCACAGTAATATTTAAAATATAATACTTAAACAGTTTGCTTAGCCACTGGCATGTTCTAAGTCCAGCTACCTGAGCCCAAGTTGAAAATGTTCAGAGTGTGCCTTAAGACAAATAGTAAGACGTAGTCTCTCCAAATGATTGAAAATGAGTTTCTTCTCACGGCTCCAACAGCTGAATATATCTCAGTCCATAATCCCACTATTTCCGATTCTCAAAAACCAATCAATTGTCCTTTGCCATAACAACCCTCTCCTTCTATTTTGAATATTCAAATCTGTCGTTGCAATTCGTTCCTGGATCACAGCGATGCTACGTCATAATTTCTGAGGATTGCTCACTCGTCATCCCGAAGACAGCGTGCGTGACGTAGGCTCGAGATCCATTGTAACCAGCGCAAGCCTCACCTGGAAAGTTGTTTCAAGATTCTTGGAATAAAGGCTAAAATGAGCAGCCTCCCTGCTGTGCACCATCCGTTCTTTTCACTCACCTCTTGTGCAAGACCATACTCTGTTCGTCCAACTTATTCCAACGTGAAACCTCCTGTTTATATATTTCTTAAATATATATAACATAAAATGATATAATAAAAATAATAAAAATGTAATAATAATAATAATAATAATTTCATTAAATTTTGTCCCAAATGAATATATAATACTATGACTGCATAAGAACCTAATTATACGCGGTGGCCCATTTGCGCCGTGCAATCTACTTATAAGTGTCCCGCATGTACGGGCGATGAACGGGAGGTCTAGTAACTGAATTGCTAAGGGGTAACCTAACATGCAAGCCGGTTACGTCAGATTGACAAGAGATAACAACCAGACGGCCGCACGCTGCATGTTCCTCATTACTCCCGTCTAATGCGCCCCATTGCGGTGTGAGGCCTCGCTGGCGAGCGTAGATGGCAGACGTCTATCTGGAAACACCAGTTCTTGCTGTCAACGAGCTTCAACGGCATTACGACCAGCTTCTCCATAGATAAGTGTAATGTCCGTGTACTCATCGATGCTGAATACACCAGCCATCGTCAATATGTTGCCAGCAACTGTCATGTTGTTTTACCACATATGAGTCTATTACGCTCTCAAATGCGAGGCTCCAAAAGGCAATGGGGTGCATTAGACGGGTAGCGCTGAGGAACATGCAGCTAGTGGCCATCCGGTTGTTATTCCTTCGTATTCTGACGTAATCGGCCTGCGTTCAGTGTGACCCCTGTGAAATCAGTTAACAGACATCCCATACGGCATTAATGTATGCGGGACACCTAAAACTAGATTGCACGGGGCAAACGGGCCACCTGGTATATTATAAATAGAGATCGTACAAAATAAGGGGACGAATTCAGAATATTACAGTACGGCATCTGCAGAGCATCTTATGCGAGACTACATAATTATATGTTGTGTTTTGTCGTTGTAACTGTTATGAATAGTGGATTTTCGATATTAATGTATGATATAGGCTATCCAAGATGGCGGCTGCAGTAGATGTACCTTATCTGTTTTTCACCTCTTCGTTTCGTATTAATTACGCATTCGATCCTGTTTTATTTTGTTTTATGTTCTATAGCATGCTCAGCCACTATCTTATAGGTATTAATTTTATTGCAGTCAATGGCCATACAGTATAACATTTTCTGTTCGCATGCTTTTATTCGAATGACCTGAACAACCAGTTACCATTTTTTAACATCTGCAACTGAGTTTTGACTCCGACTAATAATACGAATCATAGTGTTGAGAGCACACACAGCCTCTGTTGGGTTTCGTAACATAGATAATAAGTGGTCGTGGAATAACAATGCGTTTAAGAGCGCAGGCATCTTATATTTATAAAGCCAAATAAAACATGAAGGAGAAATAAATCCATAGAGACAGAAATCAAGAATGCTCAGCTTCTCAGTTCTCCCTGGTCTATCTCGAGAAGGAAGACCAACTGTAGAGGCCGACTGGTCTTGGTCTCGTTGGCCATCTGAAGAATGCACTTTCATTTGGAGGAAATGTTCGGAGAATTTTTGTGCATTATTATTATTATTATTATTATTATTATTATTATTATTAACCATTGGCAAATCCCATAAAGGGAAAAGGCCTCCTGCTAGCAGGGTAGCTCTGAGATATTTCATCAGATGAGCTAGGCTGATGAACATTTACCTTAATAGTAACTTAAAACTAATTGTCCTGACTATTTACACTCTTATTCATCTTCCTCACAAATGATCGTATTATGTTAAACATATTCACTCGTAAAACTTGGACCTAGTTCATATTATTTATCTAAGCTGACGAAGAGTCTAGGAATGTTTCAAACAAACAGTTTCGACGACAGTCCTCCACGAATTCCGTTGACCTGCCACTCTCATCCACTGCTTCCCCATCGTCGACTGGAACTCGTCTGACCATCTGGTTTTCGGACGGCCAGGAATTCTTCTTCAATCTCTGGGCTCCCACACTGTAGTTGAGTACCTTGCGTGATCCATTCTCAGTACATGGCCTGCCGATGTCCATTTCAGTTTCTTGGCCGTCGTGATGACATCCTCTAGTCCTGTCCTCTTCCTGATTTCCTCGTTTCTAATTCTGTTCCTTAATGTAATGTTTAAAAGTTTTCTCTCCATTTTCCTCTGGCTCACTTCCAACTTCGAAGCTTGCTTCTTAGTTATTGACCACGTTTGTGCTCCATAGAGGAGAACGGGAAGAACACACGAGTCCATCACTCGCCTTTTGTCTTGAGGCAATGCTCTCTGCTGTTTAATATGAAGGACAGGCTCCAGAATTTTTGCCAAGCTGACGATATCCGCCTGTTGATTTCCTTATCCATATTTTGCTGAAAAGATAGTGACTGGCCCAGATAGACAAAGTTTGACGCATATTCTACTTCTTTTCCTTTCACCATGAGTTTCTTTGCTTCATGATTTGTCATAACTTCTGTCTTGCTGGGATTGAGGCTCAAGTCCACTTTGTTGCTCTCCTCATGCAGATCTTTTTACATTTCTTCCAGCCTCGAACTCGATTTTGCAAACAGGATCACATCATTGGCGAATCAAAAGTTCGTCAGTCTATTTCCATTGATTGTGATTCCGTATTTGTGCCCACATTTTAACTTCCGAAATATGTCCTCTAAGACGCTCGTGAACAGTTTAGGTGACAATGGATCGCCTTGTCTTACGCCTTGCTGTAGATAGAATGTATCGCCTTCTTTTTCCATTCGGACTTTTTCCCAGCTGTTAAAATACAGTTTTGAAAGCACCCGCAAGTACTTCGTGGGGATCCCTTGGTTGTTTAGTGCTTCCACGACGTTTGATTGGTACACCGAGTCGAAGGCTTTCGCATAATCTACGAATGCTATGTACAACTTCAGATTATACTCTTCGGCCTTCTCTATTATTTGCGTCATGGTTTGCAGGTGATATGCTGTCGAGTGTCCTGCTCTTTTCATCCAGAGTTCTCGTAATTCGGCGAAGTATTATTTTTGAGAATAGCTTGTATAGATTGGACATAAGCCTCACCGGTCTGTAGTTGTCTAGGCTATCTCTGTTGCCTTTCTTATGTAATAAGATGATGGTGTTCGCTGTCCACTGCACTGGGATTTCATCCCTGGATAAAATGATATTAAATATTTCGGTTACTGGTGAAATAAGTTCCTCTATTCCTATTTTCAAGAGTTAGTTGTAAATACCATCATCTCCAGGGCTCTTTCCACGTTTCAAGTCCGAGATCGCAGCTCTCACTTCGCTCGGAAAAATGGGCAACACTTCGTCTATTTCGGCATCCGTTTGATTCAGATGACATTCTGAAAGTTCTTGTAACTCTTTTGTTGGCATGGAATATAATAATATCCGCCCTTAATTAACTACATTCTCCCCTAAGGCTCGTAAGGCTTGTACACGTCTATTGCGTTCGATGCGAATGGAGTTTATATTAGTAGGTGTATCATCTGAAATTGGTTGCAAGGCTTCTAGATAGCCAAGATGGGCCTGAATGATGCGTCAGTGTTTTCGTAGTGAGATCTTATAGATATCCCCCGAGGATGACGTGCTTATCAATGTGAGCGAGAGTTTTTTTAAAATCAAGAGTCGACTGGAATTGCTCCAACAACGTGCTCAATTCTCAATGTCACCTGCATTAAAAAAAAAAAGACGACAGGGAGCTTTACTCTCTGCGTGACGGCTGTTGGGACTGGAGTCTATGGCGTTGGATTTATACTCATTGTGGCGACCGATGATGTCAAACTGGAGAGCGTGCGGTTGGCGTGTGATGCTTTGTGAATCACTCTCTTCGGGATGTCAACATATTTTTTCACATTTCTCGATATCGGCCTCATATTATGCGTCAGTAATGTGATATAATCATCAGTTTACTTCATACACAAGTAAACCACAATTTCCCGTAATCTACATGTGCAACTGTGCGTTATCCCGAGTTTCGGCACCAATGATGGGTTTCGTAACGTGGATAATAAGTGGTCGTGGACTTACAATACTGTACGATTTAGAGCGCAGCCATTTTTTTACTGTCGTGCACAATTTATAAAGAATTTATGAAGAAGAGAGAAATGTATAGAGAAAGAAATCAAAGATGCTCAGCTTCTCAGTTCTCTACAAGCACTAAGAACGAATTATGAAACGATATGCCTGCCAACCAGCCGGCTCTTGCAAGTTGTATCAGGACAGGTTACCTGACTTCCGGGTGTAAGCGTGTTACAGAACACTTGACTCGCTCCTCCCCTTACTATGGCCGGCACACAGCTTGGCGAAAAGATGACCTTGGTGAAATGAATATTCGCCATTATTTTAAAAGATGGATGGCACTACGAGTGAATTCGGTCTCAATGTATAATACGAAACGTGCATAATATATGGAAGCAACAAACGTCGTCGTAGTACAATTAGCCTACTTGTCAATATATTTCTGTTTTTGTAAAAAGGTGAAATGTGATATTGAAGCAATTAACTTATACACAGGCGAAACGAATATCACAACACCATGAAATAAGGAATGTAGAGCATGGAAATTTCGGCAATATATAAGGCGAGATAATATATTTAATTGATACAAGGTACAAGATCACAGGTAAGTGTCCACGCGAGAAAAACCATCGCAAAAGTGCAATGCTGGTCTATTAATAGCCGATATAATCGCCAGACTGTTGAAAGCAGGCATGCAAACGTGCATGCATTGTGTCGTACTGGTGCTAGAAGTCAGCTTGTGGGATGGAGTTCCATCCTGTTGCACTTGGTCGGTCAATACAGGGATGGTTAATGCCAGTTCTGGATGACGCTGGAGTTGTCGTCCAATGATGTCCCATACGTGCTCGATTGGGAACAGATCGGGGGATCGATCAGACCAAGGCAGCATGTCGACACTCTGTAGATCACGTTGGGTTACAGCAGCGGCATTGGAACGTGCATTATCCTGTTGGAAGTTACCCCTGGAAATGCTGTACATGAATGGCAGCAGAACAGTTGGAATCACCAGACGGACGTACACATCAACAGTCAGGGTGCATGGCATAACCACGAGAGTGCTCCTGCTCTCATAGAAAATTGCTCCTCAGACCAGAACGCCCTGCGTAGGTCCAGTGCATCGACGCACCAGACAGGAAGAATGCATGCGACCACCTGGCTTCCTTCTAATCCACACAAGGCCATCGCTGGCACCGAGGCTGAATCAGCTTTTACCAAAAAACACAACGGACGTCCACTTCATCTTCCAATGAGCTCTCGCTTGACACAACTAAAGTCGCCGACGGCGGTGGTTTGGGGTAAGTTGAATACATGCCGCAGGGCGTCTGGTTCGGAGCTGTCCTTCGAGTAACCGATTTCTAACAGTTCGTTGCGTCACTGTGGTGCCAACTGCCGCTCGAATTGCTGCTGCAGACGGCGTGCGATGCGCCAAAGTAATACGCCGAATGCAGCAGTCCTCCCTATCGGTGGTGTCACGGGAACGTCTGAATCCCGGTCTTCTTGTCACCGTACCGTTTCGTGGAAACTGATGCCACTAAGCATGCACAGTGGAGACATTCCTGCCAAGTCGTTCTGAATGGCACGGAAGGAAAATTCACCGTCACGTTGCCCTATTACACGGCCTCGTGGAATCGCAGTGAGCTGTTGATACTGACCTCTTCGTCGTCGTAAAGGCATTCTTGACTCACTCACAGTCACTCGTACAATATCACAGGTAACTAATGCTCTTACACAATACAGCCCGTATTTAAAACATACCTGATGGGCAAAGTCATGGGGCAAGTACTAGCGCCACGCTAATGCGATTTGTGGGAAATTTGGTTCAACGCCATCTTTCAGATGTATAAACACGCTTACCAACGTTCGTCAATTTAGCACAACCCCTTCTTGGTGTTGGGATATTTTTTTTCCCGCCAGTGCATTTGCGCAACGACATTTATACACACATGATATAGCATCAAGTAAGTTGGGACTCTATGAATAATGCGTAACGTGCATAATTTTTAAATCTAACAAACGTTGGCGTAGCACAAACATAGTAGACCTACTTTGCAAGACATTTCAGTTTCAGTAGAAGGTGAAATTTCATTCCAGTTATTTTAATACATAAGATCACAGGACTTCCAACTTCACCCCCGTTTTCAAATTAAACCATCATCATCAATATATCAAGGCAAACAGTTGGATGATCTTAACAGCTAAAAATTAAACTTAGTCTATTTGACACAATTCGTGAGTACAATTATACCCACTTTCGTTTCAAATGCCTTATGCGAAGACCAATATTTTGCAACGGGTATATTCAGGTTGCCCGTCACTGCGTGTCAGGTCGAAATGAGTAGAATATACGTAACATGGTGCAATACAATTGCATATGGAATGCGCTACGTATAGGAGCGATGATTCAAGTAAGGAGCAACTAGATTGAAGTATAATGCAGTAAAGAAGAATGACGTTGGTGAAACGAATGTTCGCTATTATAATATATTAATACACGGATCACAAAATCAAGTATGTATAGAGGAAGTAAGAAGTAGGAAGAAGTAATAAATCGAAATAGTACTGAATTCAACACTTACTAGCTTTCGTATAACAGTACATTATTTCGATATTGGATGATAGAACTTAACTTCTAAATGTCTATCTTTCAACATTCACTAATCAACAAATAAATGCATATGGTTTTCATCATAAAGAGATCAAGGGATACCGAGTGCCTTACATACATTCTCGATAGAAACATGTGTTCTGTGGATAGTGGAAAAGCGAAAGAAGAATAGAAAAAACTTTACGAGCCTTACAGTAGTCGCATATGATGTGTAACATCTGACATACAAGAAACCTCACATGAAATTGTCGATTCACCGGTATTGTATGTCTACCCCTTATTATTCCAGTTTTCCTACGGGGTCGGGGATGAGATGCGATGGAAGTCTTTGTGGCGGATGGCTTTTACGGCTGGATGCCCTTCCTGACGCCAACTTCACGATATGAGTTAATGAGAGATGAAATGTATGATGGTGAATGAAACTGGGTAAGGTTGTGTAAGGAAGCGGCCGTGGCCTGTCAGAAGGTACCGTCCCAGCATTTGCCTGGAGTTGAAAATGGGGAAACCACGGATAACCATTTCAAGGAAGGCAAATTGTTGATACACCGGTATTTTATAATATTATTGGCACAAATATTAATCTATTGTAAAAGGGAGTGTTTTACAGATAGTGTAGTTTATATACGGAACTCATTTTATTAGAGGATTCGTAGCTTCTACCAGTACTAGCCTAAATAAAGAATACGATATGGATCTACTAGATAAATAGACGCGACACCTCTCATAACCTTAAATTCCCTATAAATAGGCCAACTTGCGATTAAATGCAATGTGCACAGCAGTAGATCATGAAAGGCTTGCCCAGTTCCCGGAACTCTTGATTCACAGACCAACACGTAATTTCATATGGATACTGTTAAAATGAGTCATATTGATATGATAAATATCGTTTAAAACAATAATCTGGTAGCAGAAATATATAACCCGTCCGGGATTCAAACCCGAGATCTCTAGATTCACTGTCAAAGACACTAACCCCACGGGTATTTCTACCACGCGTATATTAAGCACAAGATGGTAACTTATTTTCACGTACCAATAATACTGCATCACGGAATTAAGTTTCATTTATATTTTGCTTATTTCGATAATGTTCCTGCTGAGATATTGTTAAAGGAACGTTAATCCTGAGACCATTAATTCTCAGTTGGTAGCGCTGGTAACTCGTACAATGAGCACATTTATGTGTCTTAAGGCATGCATAGCACAAAAAAAATTACGAGCCTTACAGTAGTCGCATATGATGTGTAACATCTGACATAGAAGAAACCTCACGTGAAATTGTTGATACACCGGTATTTTACACTATTATAGGCACAAATATTAATCTATTGTAAAAGGGAGTGTTTTACAGATATTAGTTTATAATACGGAACTCATTCTATTAGATGATTTGTAGCTTCCACCAGCACTGGCCTTAATAAAAAATACGATATGGATCAACTAGATTAATAGACGCGACACCGTTCATAACCTTAAATTCCTTATAAACAGGTCATCTTCATTCACAGACAAACACGTAATTTCATATGGATTCTGTTAAAATGAGTCATATTGATATGATAAATATCGTTTAAAATGATAAATCTGGTAGCAAAAATATCTACCCCGTCCGGGATTCGAACCCAAGACCTCTAGATTCACAGTCATAAGCACTAACCCCACGGCTATTTTGACTACGCAAATTTAGTGCACAAGATGGTGACTTATTTCCACGTTCCAATAATACTGCATTACGGAATTAAGTTTCATTTATATTTTGCTTGTTTCGATAAAGTTCCTGCGTGAAATTGAGTTTAATATGCCTTATGAATAGGCCCCCTTGTGAGTAAAGAGAATGTATTCGGTAATAGTACATGAAGGCTTGCTCAATTCTCGTATATCCACAACGATTATATTATATTGATGACTGCATTACCGTTATGTGGGTTAATATTTGAATAGCCAATGTGCTGAAACATAATACCAACAATGCCTACTACTTACAATGTTTCATATTAAAGCATTTTATCATTTAAATACTGATATGAAGACTTCGAACATGTGCCATGTGCTTTGATTCAATCAGTTGACACCAGATTTCGCATGAGCGTTTACAGTCAGAATGATGATGATGATGATGATGATGATGATGATAATTGTTGTTTTAAGGGGCCTAACATCTAGGTTATCGGCCCCAACAGTCAGAATGAAAGTGTTCAGCAATGCGATCCAGCTTACACACTTCCGTCCGATCCACTTCCGTCCCATTTTTTGAAATCACTCCCTCAAAAATATCCAGCAGCCGAGTGGAAAGATGGTACATATCAACCAAAAAAACTGTTCCTATTCATCAGGAAAGTCCCGAATTCATGTTTGTATTAACATTAGCTTATAGAAACAAGAAGTGATAAAACGTCACCATAGGTTGGCTAGGACATTCGATGGGTAAAGTTGAGTGCTGGGTGACCGAATGCAAGAATATCTTCTCATTATTCCTCTCAAAGTTCAGTTCTTTCCCTTCTATTCCTCAGACAAGAATTGAGATCCTTGGCAGAGCCACGAATAAAACTCGGGTCATTTAGGACAGGAGTCTCAATATATACAGTACATCTAGAATTGATCTACATACTTAGCAGTGGTGTTATTTGAGGTAGCTCAATTTCAAGCCGTCAGTTAACCGAAACCTGAATGGTATTTGCGCATCTCTACTCCTGGCAAGCAGCGAAGTTCTTTGATAAACTTATCAACAAACAAACCGCAGAATATGTATTTCTGGTTATGGATACCATCTGAAGCAATTAGCCGCAGGTCGATAAACCCTCACGCGCCCAAATTGCTTTCCAATTTAACTCCATAACGGCGCTAGCAAACACATGAGTTATAGGAGGGATTTGTGTTGGCTTGTATTCTTCTAAATATTTTGCAGAAGTCATCGCTGATTGAAATAAGATATTTACGGGTTATTTTCAGCCTCATAATCCCGTTGTCCACATGTCACGTGGGTGCACATGGGATATGCCATATTATTTCAAACTTCATGGTGGCGATGGATTTCTGAAGTTGAGTTGCTGGATTCCAAGCCATGATAACTTGAGAGTTCTTTCAATTCTTCCATCGATTACGGCGATCTTCACGAGACGTTTGCTGTTCACTAATGACAAGGGTTCTTTAATCCCAAGCACATGCTGAACTGTCACCCTACTTCATGTCTTGTGTTATACACAAACTATATTCAAGTCAGTGGTATGGGTGCAATTGGAAGTGGGAAAAGGAATGATGAAGACATTTCAAGATTTCTTCAGAATACTTTCAACAAGACAAGAGAAGACAAGACAAGATATAGATAAGATAAGATATAGATATATAAGAGATTATATGTAAGGGATAGATAGGATAGATAAGATAGATAGTAGATAAATATATAATAAATAAATAATACGAGAGTGAATTGGTGGGACTGGTTTGAATCCTGGCACCAATGGTGTGGAATTTTCAACTGAAAACCACATGTTTAAAGGTAAGTCATTCAGGCTCAAATCCCTGGTAAATGCCAAAGAAATAGTGTGTTTAGTTTCGTTGACCTCGAATAATTAGGAAAGAATAAAATAAGTTAAGTAATATTAATAATATTAAAGTGGTCTCCGTACTAGAGTCTGTGTTTGTAATTTGAGCTAGGATTAAGAAGGAGATGGCCGTGACTTAAAGTTTGGTATAATCTCGACATTTGCCTAGAATAGATCGAGAAAACAAGATAAATGAATTCTAGCTTGGTTGATATTTGAATCCAACCCACCACTTTTAGGTTATCCCCAAAAAGCTGAGTGAACTGTGCTCCAGCCCACAGAACAAAATTAAAATTCCTGGCAGAGCCAAGACCAGTAACGCACCCAATAATGCTACCCACTACAACATGCAAAGTTTGATAGTGGCGACCTCCCTTGCTACATTTGCTACGGACAAGCTAACGACTGACATCATTCAAAGCGTTGTAACTGTGCACACATCGCTTACGACCAACCAACATACTCTTCTCTCCTCTTCTCTTTTAACCTTAATTGCGAAGAAGTATCTGGTTAATAATTACTTCAAGTTTGTTAGAGGCTAAACGAGAAAGGGGCATGACAAAGAAAGAATTTTTAATTACATTTGAAATTAAAAAATAAAGTAACTGGTAAAATCTTGAAAAGCGAAAGCTAAAACTGTTCAAAGAGGAAAGGGGTAGGGGGTAATATCTCGAATGTCAGGAGCTTAGACATTACAAATGGGGGAAAAAAAGGAACGGCATTTCCTTTACCATTACAATTTTCACATCCTGCGCCTAACTCCAACGAGTAGAGATGCTTTAGATACAACGTAGGTGAGGCGATGACTGGAATCTGTTACATGTTACTTGATGTTTGGAAGGTAAAGCATCAGCACGAAACGTCATTATATAATCACAATTGGATCACTTACTCCCAATATTATATCCTACCTCCAGAGAACTGTGTTGGCATTTGCATTGAATTGATAATGAAAACACTTATTTTCCTAATCCGGAGATAAGCTGGCCCTCGTTGCATTGCACCATATCACGTAAAACGTCCGTGGTAATAATAGTAATAATAATAACAATGAAGTCCGTGAATTTGGATCCTACATGGGGAGCAAGGCACTACCTCTCACAAGTCAGGGCAAAGGACGAATAATCTTATAGGCAAGGTGATCAGGGATAATCACGTAGCCTCATTTTGGGAGAGTGACGGTGCCGTGACTTAGCTGCTCATCTTTCACCCGGATGGCCGGAGTGTGAATCCCGGTGACAGCGGGATAAAATGTTCACCTGAAAAAATTACGTGGTGTCAGAAAGGGCATCTGGGCTTAAATCCCCGGCGAAAATCAAAATGAGCCTGGTTGGCTCTGGCAACCCCAATTAATTGGGATAAGCCGTAGAAAGTATAAAGTATAAAGTAGTAATCACGTAACCTCATTTCTATTAAATTCAAGAGTAGAGTTGTTGCAATTTTCCACATAATGAAGCATAATATCCATACCGGGTGAGTCTTCCGCCCCTAATTTTTTTTTAGTTTTCGGCACTTTTTCAACGTCTGGTCGAAAGTTCCCCGTTTATAGCCAAGCCACAATGACCCTAAACGACTTTACAAGATTTATGACGACATGGAAGAGCAAGAGCTTTACAAAAAGATGTGTGCGACAAGTGATTATTCAATGCATCATTCTGTCATACGGCCATATACAAAGAACATGCCGATTATACGGTTTCAGTTGGATACGAAATTAACGCTGGGTACGTTGGCATACTGATAAAAAATCGTGAATGAATCTTCGAAGCGGAAAGCAGTATCACATCTCATACGCTTTCAGGCAAAGTGAAGGGACGAGTGGCTGTGCAGCAATGGTCTAATTGCGTAGAAGGTAACCGTCCTGTTTTTGAGAGCTGGGTTCGAATCCCAGCAGCCCTAAATATATTTATGCACATTTTATGCTTCGGGAATCATAATTCAAGGGCATTCGTACCACATTTGACTAATATCATGCGGTGCTTATTTAGGGTTCGATGTGTACTGGCTTAACACAGTGTGCAGCCTAGAAGCGCTGGTTATTTTATCGCCATGTTCTCTTGTATTTGATCCCCAAGGGGCTCACATCTGGTGGGAGGTGGGTGGGCGACCACGGGACCCCAGCTGAGTCCGGCATAGCTTCCACCTGCTTATGCCGGGCTCCTCTCCATCTTCTTTCCTGTTCTCTTCCGACCCCGACGGTATTAGTGTATCCGAGGCCTAGGAAGTCTTTCCTTTCCCGCCTTAATTGGCTCTTCTCTAATTTTTCCTGTTGGCCTCTTACCACGGCGGACCGGGTTTGATTCCCGGTCAATGCATTTGAGATTTTCAAAGTGAACCTGTGGTTCAGATTCCACGTAGAAAGAAGGTCCCGTGGCTCATAATCTCGAGATTAACGGTCACGTAAAACTACAATCTTCTTTCCTTTCCTTTCTCTCATTTTCCTGATCCCTAATTCTTTGAGGGGTCAGACCTCTTGCTTTTCTTTCAGGTATCTCCTGCTTTCTGTTCAAGGCCCTCAAGGAGGCAGGGTGTGTGTATCCCCACCAGTTCTTGTGTACCTTGGATAATGCTACACCTTTCAGGGATCACAGCTGGTGAGTTCAAGAGTTATCGATCCCGAGAGATTCCTGAGCTGGGTCTGGTTTTTCGCCTTTTTCAATTGCCTTTGGGGCGGGCCCCCACCTCTTTCCCTGTCCTCTCTGCCATTCATGGCTCTTCTTCTTTCAAAGTCCCTCTATCCTCATTCTTCGAGGGTTGGGGGTATTTCTTCCCTCTTTTATATTTCCCTTACTCTTCTTTTGTTTTCCTTTTGTTTTCTAACTGTGTACGTTTGTAGTCAGATTTAATTAAAGGTTCATTTTTCATGAACACCCAAACAACTAGGGGCTGATAACCTAGATGTTAGGCACCTTAAAACAACAATTATAACCATCATCATCATCTTGTATTTGATCTCCTAAGCTTAAAATGTTCCTAAAAATATTACCGGTGGTGTGATTCGAACCCAGTCCCTAAAGACAGGTTCGCTACCTTCTACACACTGGGACCATTGCTCCACGATTACCCGTCCCTTCACCTTGCCTGAGAGCGTAGTCCATGATATGTGATACTGCTTTCCGCTTCGAAGGTCCATTCACTTATTTTCTCGGTATGCCACCGTACCCAGCATTAATATCGGATACAACTGAAACCGTATGATCGGCATATATTTTGTGATAGCCTACTGCATTCCGCTTCGAAGATTCATTCATGTTTTTTTTATCAGTATGCTACCGTACCCAGCGTTAATTTCGTATCCAACTGAAATCGTATAATCAGCATGTGTAAGTCAGTAGTTAATTTTAGTTGTAAGTTTGAAGGTAGATTTAATTAAAGGTTCATTTTCAATTTTCATAAACACCTAAACCATTACGGGCAGATAATTTAGATGTTAGGCCCATTTTAACAACAATTATCATAATCAGCATCTTGTATTTGATTCCCAAAGCTTAAAATGTGCATACAAACATTCAGCGATGGTGCAGTTCGAACCCATCTATCAAAAAATTTATACGTACCCATTGGAACCATGCGGGTAACAGTGTCCACTTTACATTTCGGACAGACCACTCCGTTCCCTGTATTTAAGCCCTTTGGCACAAATATGCACCATTTCACCGATCTGAACCAAAATGTGTGTACTTACCCTTTGGGTCCCCGTAGGTAACACTGTCCACTTTAAATTTCCCTGCATTTAGGCCCTTGGGCACAAATCTACACCATTTCACTGATTTGAACCAAATTCTACATACTTAATCTTTGGAACCCGACGAGTAACACTGTCCACTTTACATTTTGGACAGACCACCCCATTCCCTGCATTTAGGCCCTTTAGCACAAATCTACACCGTTTCACTGATCTGAACCATAATTAACATACATACCCTTCGGAACCCTGCGAGTAACACTGTCTGCTTGAAATTTCAGACAGACCACTCCATTCCCTGCATTTAGGCCCTTTGACTCAAATCTACACCATTTCACCAAATTGAACCAAATTTTACATACGTACCCTTTAAAACCCTGCGAGTAACACCAGAATTTACATACTTACCCTTTGGACCCCGAGGAGTAACACTGCCTACTGGATATTTCGGACAGATCACTCTATTCCCAGCATTTAGGCCCTTTGGCACAAATCTACTTCGTTTCACCGATCTGAACAAAACGTTATGTACTTACAGTTTGCGACCCGACGAGTAACACTGTCTACTTCAAATTTCGGACAAACCACTCCATTCCCTGCATTTAGGCCCCTTGGAAGAAATCCACACCGTATCACCGATCTGAACCAAATTTTGTATACTTACCCTTTGGAACCCTCTGGGTATCACTGTCCACTTTAAATTTCGGACAGACCACTACATTCCCTGCATTAGGTCCTTTAGCACAAATCTACACCGGTTCCCCTAATTGCACTGAATTTTACACACTCACCCTTTGTAACCCTGCTGGTATCACTGTCCACTTGATATTTTGGACAACCCTCTCCAATCCCTACATTTAGAATAACAGACAAAAGGAACTTGAAAACCACGTTTTAAGGCCCTAGAACCTTTCTTGTCCGTAGTAGTGTAGTGTAACTGTAAGAATATTTTACTAAGTGTATTGTTGGCTGGCAATGCGGACTGCATCACGTCACCCCTACCGGTGTTCTGGTGCAGAATTGCGAAAATAGTTACATCTTTCGCTGCTT
This sequence comes from Meconema thalassinum, assembly GCA_946902985.2. Lineage (NCBI taxonomy): Eukaryota > Metazoa > Arthropoda > Insecta > Orthoptera > Tettigoniidae > Meconema > Meconema thalassinum. The sequence continues at coordinate 296,514,587 of OX336389.2, forward strand.
ATAAATTGCAGTCACGGGGAGTAATTAGAGCAAGAAGATTTCTTACGCCCCTTAAAACATTTATCATCATGAAAGTATTATACCTCTGTATAAGTGCGAAGGGGTTGGTGCAGCAAATTGAGGTTATCAGCTGCAATTAGCGTTGGTGCTTTCAAATTTTACTTTCATTTAGTCCGATCCTTATCCTTAAGCGCCATGTGGATACAAATGACACTATTGCTATCACAGGAGCTCGGGAAGTTTGCCAAAGTGCTCTGATTATTTTCCTACGGCGCTATGCGACAAAAGACGACACTATTTCTCGCTACTTTTCTAACAGCCAATTAGATATAGGCCCTAGGCAGTATTTTTTATTTCACTTACTCCTCTTTCTAATCATGTTACTCAATTCGTTTGTAAATTACATGTGTCAGTACTTTAGTTAGTAAATAGCCGTTTCCCTATGCATTATTATCATTATCATTGCGGGAAAATGACCTGTATGTTACAACCATTATACTGTACTACTTATCACCCCCACTACCACAACCACCACAAGAAGTTATATTATTTTTATTTTTTTATCTTAGTTTGAGTATCATGTGCCAGTTCTGTAGTAGTATTCAGTATCATCCGTAAAACAAATAAAGCCACCAGGCGAAGCCGGGCACTACTGCTAGTAATATATATTCCCATTACAGACTTTGCTGGCGTGGAGTGGGGACCAAGACGGTTAAGTATAGCATAGGAACTTGAGTCCGGAAATGTGCCGTGTGTCTACCCACCATCTTGAATATATGGAGTCGTTGGTCTTGTGCTATTTGCAGAGAAAATGTCTTAAGGGAGAAGATCTACTTATTATGATTCATTATTTTAGCTGTACTACATTGTGGGTTATCAAATTTAATAACTTATATTTTAAAGGTGACGACTGACCTTATATTCAGTGTGATAACCTTATGACTAGTGAGGTCTCTCATACAATACTGCCCTTTGCTTTACTAGTAAGTTTAGTCATCATCTTGAACGTATATAATTAATTGCTGATCTTTCTCAGACAGACCAGTCAGCGGGGACTTCCGACCGGATCATTGTGCCGTCCGCAAGTCATTAGAGCGTGTACTATTTGCAGCAAGCCATTCCAGCTGGGTGGACGGACCAGTCAGATCGTAGGGAATACTGAGCGGAGCAGTGTGCCGTCCGTAAGTCATTAGAGCGTGTACTATTTGCAGCAAGCCAGTCTAGCTGGGTAGACGGACCAGTCAGATAGGGGGGAATTCTGAACGGAGCAGTGTGCCGTCCGCGAGCCATTAGAGCGTGTACTGTTTGCAGCAAGCCAGTCCAGCTGGGTAGACGGACCAGTCAGATAGCGGGGACCGCTATGCGGAGCATTGTGCCGTCCGCGAGCCATTAGAGCGTGTACTGTTTGCAGCAAGCCAGTCTAGCTGGGTAGACGGACCAGTCAGATAGGGGGGAATTCTGAGCGGAGCAGTGTGCCGTCCGCGAGCCATTAGAGCGTGTACTGTTTGCAGCAAGCCAGTCCAGCTGGGTAGACGGACCAGTCAGATAGCGGGGACCGCTATGCGGAGCATTGTGCCGTCCGCGAGCCATTAGAGCGTGTACTGTTTGCAGCAAGCCAGTCTAGCTGGGTAGACGGACCAGTCAGATAGCGGGGACCGCTATGCGGAGCATTGTGCCGTCCGCGAGCCATTAGAGCGTGTACTGTTTGCAGCAAGCCAGTCTAGCTGGGTAGACGGACCAGTCAGATAGCGGGGACCGCTATGCGGAGCAGTGTGCCGTCCGCGAGCCATTAGAGCGTGTACTGTTTGCAGCAAGCCAGTCTAGCTGGGTAGACGGACCAGTCAGATAGCGGGGACCGCTATGCGGAGCATTGTGCCGTCCGCGAGCCATTAGAGCGTGTACTGTTTGCAGCAAGCCAGTCTAGCTGGGTAGACGGACCAGTCAGATAGCGGGGACCGCTATGCGGAGCATTGTGCCGTCCGCGAGCCATTAGAGCGTGTACTGTTTGCAGCAAGCCAGTCTAGCTGGGTAGACGGACCAGTCAGATAGCGGGGACCGCTATGCGGAGCATTGTGCCGTCCGCGAGCCATTAGAGCGTGTACTGTTTGCAGCAAGCCAGTCTAGCTGGGTAGACGGACCAGTCAGATAGCGGGGACCGCTATGCGGAGCATTGTGCCGTCCGCGAGCCATTAGAGCGTGTACTGTTTGCAGCAAGCCAGTCTAGCTGGGTAGACGGACCAGTCAGATAGCGGGGACCGCTATGCGGAGCATTGTGCCGTCCGCGAGCCATTAGAGCGTGTACTGTTTGCAGCAAGCCAGTCTAGCTGGGTAGACGGACCAGTCAGATAGCGGGGACCGCTATGCTGAGCAGTGTGCCGTCCGCGAGCCATTAGAGCGTGTACTGTTTGCAGCAAGCCAGTCCAGCTGGGTAGACGGACCAGTCAGATAGCGGGGACCGCTATGCGGAGCATTGTGCCGTCCGCGAGCCATTAGAGCGTGTACTGTTTGCAGCAAGCCAGTCTAGCTGGGTAGACGGACCAGTCAGATAGCGGGGACCGCTATGCGGAGCATTGTGCCGTCCGCGAGCCATTAGAGCGTGTACTGTTTGCAGCAAGCCAGTCTAGCTGGGTAGACGGACCAGTCAGATAGCGGGGACCGCTATGCGGAGCATTGTGCCGTCCGCGAGCCATTAGAGCGTGTACTGTTTGCAGCAAGCCAGTCTAGCTGGGTAGACGGACCAGTCAGATAGCGGGGACCGCTATGCGGAGCATTGTGCCGTCCGCGAGCCATTAGAGCGTGTACTGTTTGCAGCAAGCCAGTCTAGCTGGGTAGACGGACCAGTCAGATAGCGGGGACCGCTATGCGGAGCATTGTGCCGTCCGCGAGCCATTAGAGCGTGTACTGTTTGCAGCAAGCCAGTCCAGCTGGGTAGACGGACCAGTCAGATAGCGGGGACCGCTATGCGGAGCATTGTGCCGTCCGCGAGCCATTAGAGCGTGTACTGTTTGCAGCAAGCCAGTCTAGCTGGGTAGACGGACCAGTCAGATAGCGGGGACCGCTATGCGGAGCATTGTGCCGTCCGCGAGCCATTAGAGCGTGTACTGTTTGCAGCAAGCCAGTCTAGCTGGGTAGACGGACCAGTCAGATAGCGGGGACCGCTATGCGGAGCATTGTGCCGTCCGCGAGCCATTAGAGCGTGTACTGTTTGCAGCAAGCCAGTCTAGCTGGGTAGACGGACCAGTCAGATAGCGGGGACCGCTATGCGGAGCATTGTGCCGTCCGCGAGCCATTAGAGCGTGTACTGTTTGCAGCAAGCCAGTCTAGCTGGGTAGACGGACCAGTCAGATAGCGGGGACCGCTATGCGGAGCATTGTGCCGTCCGCGAGCCATTAGAGCGTGTACTGTTTGCAGCAAGCCAGTCTAGCTGGGTAGACGGACCAGTCAGATAGCGGGGACCGCTATGCGGAGCATTGTGCCGTCCGCGAGCCATTAGAGCGTGTACTGTTTGCAGCAAGCCAGTCTAGCTGGGTAGACGGACCAGTCAGATAGCGGGGACCGCTATGCGGAGCATTGTGCCGTCCGCGAGCCATTAGAGCGTGTACTGTTTGCAGCAAGCCAGTCTAGCTGGGTAGACGGACCAGTCAGATAGCGGGGACCGCTATGCGGAGCATTGTGCCGTCCGCGAGCCATTAGAGCGTGTACTGTTTGCAGCAAGCCAGTCTAGCTGGGTAGACGGACCAGTCAGATAGCGGGGACCGCTATGCGGAGCATTGTGCCGTCCGCGAGCCATTAGAGCGTGTACTGTTTGCAGCAAGCCAGTCTAGCTGGGTAGACGGACCAGTCAGATAGCGGGGACCGCTATGCGGAGCATTGTGCCGTCCGCGAGCCATTAGAGCGTGTACTGTTTGCAGCAAGCCAGTCTAGCTGGGTAGACGGACCAGTCAGATAGCGGGGACCGCTATGCGGAGCAGTGTGCCGTCCGCGAGCCATTAGAGCGTGTACTGTTTGCAGCAAGCCAGTCTAGCTGGGTAGACGGACCAGTCAGATAGCGGGGACCGCTATGCGGAGCATTGTGCCGTCCGCGAGCCATTAGAGCGTGTACTGTTTGCAGCAAGCCAGTCTAGCTGGGTAGACGGACCAGTCAGATAGCGGGGACCGCTATGCGGAGCATTGTGCCGTCCGCGAGCCATTAGAGCGTGTACTGTTTGCAGCAAGCCAGTCTAGCTGGGTAGACGGACCAGTCAGATAGCGGGGACCGCTATGCGGAGCATTGTGCCGTCCGCGAGCCATTAGAGCGTGTACTGTTTGCAGCAAGCCAGTCTAGCTGGGTAGACGGACCAGTCAGATAGCGGGGACCGCTATGCGGAGCATTGTGCCGTCCGCGAGCCATTAGAGCGTGTACTGTTTGCAGCAAGCCAGTCTAGCTGGGTAGACGGACCAGTCAGATAGCGGGGACCGCTATGCGGAGCATTGTGCCGTCCGCGAGCCATTAGAGCGTGTACTGTTTGCAGCAAGCCAGTCTAGCTGGGTAGACGGACCAGTCAGATAGCGGGGACCGCTATGCGGAGCATTGTGCCGTCCGCGAGCCATTAGAGCGTGTACTGTTTGCAGCAAGCCAGTCTAGCTGGGTAGACGGACCAGTCAGATAGCGGGGACCGCTATGCGGAGCATTGTGCCGTCCGCGAGCCATTAGAGCGTGTACTGTTTGCAGCAAGCCAGTCTAGCTGGGTAGACGGACCAGTCAGATAGCGGGGACCGCTATGCGGAGCATTGTGCCGTCCGCGAGCCATTAGAGCGTGTACTGTTTGCAGCAAGCCAGTCCAGCTCGGTAGACGGACCAGTCAGATAGCGGGGACCGCTATGCGGAGCAGTGTGCCGTCCGCGACCCATTAGAGCGTGTACTGTTTGCAGCAAGCCAGTCTAGCTGGGTAGACGGACCAGTCAGATAGTGGGGACCGCTATGCGGAGCATTGTGCCGTCCGCGAGCCATTAGAGCGTGTACTGTTTGCAGCAAGCCAGTCTAGCTGGGTAGACGGACCAGTCAGATAGTGGGGACCGCTATGCGGAGCATTGTGCCGTCCGCGAGCCATTATAGCGTGTACTGTTTGCAGCAAGCCAGTCTAGCTGGGTAGACGGACCAGTCAGATAGCGGGGACCGCTATGCTGAGCAGTGTGCCGTCCGCGAGCCATTAGAGCGTGTACTGTTTGCAGCAAGCCAGTCTAGCTGGGTAGACGGACCAGTCAGATAGTGGGGACCGCTATGCGGAGCATTGTGCCGTCCGCGAGCCATTAGAGCGTGTACTGTTTGCAGCAAGCCAGTCTAGCTGGGTAGACGGACCAGTCAGATAGCGGGGACCGCTATGCGGAGCATTGTGCCGTCCGCGAGCCATTAGAGCGTGTACTGTTTGCAGCAAGCCAGTCTAGCTGGGTAGACGGACCAGTCAGATAGCGGGGACCGCTATGCGGAGCATTGTGCCGTCCGCGAGCCATTAGAGCGTGTACTGTTTGCAGCAAGCCAGTCTAGCTGGGTAGACGGACCAGTCAGATAGCGGGGACCGCTATGCGGAGCATTGTGCCGTCCGCGAGCCATTAGAGCGTGTACTGTTTGCAACAAGCCAGTCCAGCTCGGTAGACGGACCAGTCAGATAGCGGGGACCGCTATGCGGAGCAGTGTGCCGTCCGCGAGCCATTATAGCGTGTACTGTTTGCAGCAAGCCAGTCTAGCTGGGTAGACGGACCAGTCAGATAGCGGGGACCGCTATGCGGAGCATTGTGCCGTCCGCGAGCCATTAGAGCGTGTACTGTTTGCAGCAAGCCAGTCTAGCTGGGTAGACGGACCAGTCAGATAGCGGGGACCGCTATGCGGAGCATTGTGCCGTCCGCGAGCCATTATAGCGTGTACTGTTTGCAGCAAGCCAGTCCAGCTCGGTAGACGGACCAGTCAGATAGCGGGGACCGCTATGCGGAGCATTGTGCCGTCCGCGAGCCATTATAGCGTGTACTGTTTGCAGCAAGCCAGTCTAGCTGGGTAGACGGACCAGTCAGATAGCGGGGACCGCTATGCGGAGCATTGTGCCGTCCGCGAGCCATTAGAGCGTGTACTGTTTGCAGCAAGCCAGTCTAGCTGGGTAGACGGACCAGTCAGATAGCGGGGACCGCTATGCGGAGCATTGTGCCGTCCGCGAGCCATTAGAGCGTGTACTGTTTGCAGCAAGCCAGTCTAGCTGGGTAGACGGACCAGTCAGATAGCGGGGACCGCTATGCGGAGCATTGTGCCGTCCGCGAGCCATTAGAGCGTGTACTGTTTGCAGCAAGCCAGTCTAGCTGGGTAGACGGACCAGTCAGATAGCGGGGACCGCTATGCGGAGCATTGTGCCGTCCGCGAGCCATTAGAGCGTGTACTGTTTGCAGCAAGCCAGTCTAGCTGGGTAGACGGACCAGTCAGATAGCGGGGACCGCTATGCGGAGCATTGTGCCGTCCGCGAGCCATTAGAGCGTGTACTGTTTGCAGCAAGCCAGTCTAGCTGGGTAGACGGACCAGTCAGATAGCGGGGACCGCTATGCGGAGCATTGTGCCGTCCGCGAGCCATTAGAGCGTGTACTGTTTGCAGCAAGCCAGTCTAGCTGGGTAGACGGACCAGTCAGATAGCGGGGACCGCTATGCGGAGCATTGTGCCGTCCGCGAGCCATTAGAGCGTGTACTGTTTGCAGCAAGCCAGTCTAGCTGGGTAGACGGACCAGTCAGATAGCGGGGACCGCTATGCGGAGCATTGTGCCGTCCGCGAGCCATTAGAGCGTGTACTGTTTGCAACAAGCTAGTCCCGCTGTGGCGACGGACCAGTCAGATAGAGGGGACTGTTATGCTGAGCATTGTGCCGTCCGCGAGTCATTAGAGCCAGTACTGTTTGCAGCAAGCCAGTCCAGCTAGGTGGACAGACCAGTCAGATAGTGGGGAATTCTGAGCAGTGCATTGGGCCGTCCACGAGTCATTAGAGCGTATACTATTTGGAGCAGATCAGTCCCGCTGGGGAGATGGACCAGCCAGATAGTGGGGAATTCTGAGCGGAGCAGTGTAACATCCGCAAATCATTAGAGCGTGTACTATTTGCAGCATGCTAGTCTTGCTGTGGAGATGGACCAGTCAGATAGCGGGGACAGATCAGAGTCTAACATTATACCTTCAGCAGGTGATCAGAATGTAGGCTAATGGCAGCAAGCCATTCCCACTGGCAGGGCAGTCAGGGGAAGGGGTTAGACTCCAACACTGTGTAGGCAGCAGGTGATCAGAACGTACACAAATGGGAGTAGGCTAGTCCCACTGGCGAGAAAAGGCAGTCAGGTAGTGGGGACAGCTAAAAGAAAAGTACTGTGCAGTCACCAGATGCCTTAACTTAAAGGGCACGAGTTGGAAAGGCACGCTTAAGGCCTCCTCATTTACATGACGTAATTGTCTCGAATAGTCCAACAATATCCCCCAATACGTTTTGGAATCCCCCTCTTGAATTAACTATTAATGAAGCACAGGTCTATTTTGATTGCTATTGATGAGTCGGCTAGGTACCCGATAAACCGTAGATATTGCTTTTATTTTCAGAGAGCTATATCGGAGCATGTGCTATAAATAGCCCACCTTCACGTCCTTCTCTTGCCATATGCTGTGAATGGGTCCTTCGGTGCTCCGGTAGGCACTTGAAGTCGGGCGTTATTGACCGGCTGATACTTAATGGGGCGCCCATGAGCGTCCAAGTTGTGACATGTCACCACTCCCAAGCTTTGAAACACTGTTGTACCATTACACAGGTTTCCAATACTCGCTCTGTCACGGTACACCGTAGGCCTACCTTCAAAACTTTGTTCACACAACAATTCAGCCCTGTCCATAGCCTAATAACATCACTCCTTGCTGGAGAGAATACAATTTTATTTTATTTCTCATCGCGCACGCAAGTGTAGACGTATGATAGAAATTGAGTACGGAAGAAATGGAAATGAGAAAGAAAGGTGTGACGGACACGGAGAAAAATTAAGAAAGAAGGAAAGAGAAAAAGAAATATAGATTGTTTATTTATTTATATATTTATTTATTTATAGTGTTGCAGGCCATTTTTCAGTGTTGCTTTAATAATCGAAATGTAATGCTTTTCAGTCGTTCAACACGATTGTGCCCAATTGTAATGGGTGGTTCCCTAATCCTCAAATAAATTTACATGAGATTATGAAATACACTTTGATTATTTATTAATCTCATGTAAATTATTTCAGGATTAGGGTACCACCCAATACAGTTTGGTATAATCAAGTTGACCGACTGAAAAAGTAAATTTATTTTATTCATTTATTTTATGGAGAGAGAAAGCAAGTGAAAAGTAATCCCTGAAGTGTACGTTGTCATGGTTGAGGTTAGACATTTGTTTATCTTTCCCATAGGGAGGGGTAATCACCAGGGATACTCAACGTAATTATCAGTTGGAAGCTAAGAGGAATGTGATTGCAGGCTCCCCTAGCGTCATAGCGGATGGAAACGGAAGTACATCCGTCATTGAAGTCGTCCCGATTCGCGTGCCTCAATAATGCAGTGTTTTCCCAATCCAAAGGCAGTGCGGTTAAAATATATGTGGCCTTATATCCGGGATTCCAAGACCTTAATTCAGACTTGTCTGGGCTTACAACATAACATAGCGAACATCAATTTCCCGATCTCGGTGAAACATTGCAAAAATATGACCTAAAGAACATTCAGGATTCTGGTGATGATTTCTGCCTATTTTAATAACACTGTACGATTTATAAGTTATTGAGTCATGTATTCGAAGCCGATGGCCATGCTGTTGCACCACTAAGTGGACACGGAACGAAAAAAATATTAAAAAATACATCTTTTTTAATTTTGAATTTTGCATCTGTGATCATTTCCCTGTCCAGTGGTGTACAATTTATGACATCCTTCTTTTGGAAGTATTTTGTGTTAATTATTTTGTAAGATGATGCATAGCCTCCATGCTCCCGCAAGACAGGTGATTTAGACTGGTGGAAGCAATATCCTTGATATACCTGTATATGCCAAGTGAGTGGTAAATTTAAGTAGATGAGAGAAATATATTCCTGTGGAATATCTGTTTTGAGAGCATTGTCATGGATTTAATTGTTGGAAGCCATTTTTTTTGCTTTGTTTGAAATGTTTGATATGATTACAGGTGTTTCTGTTTACACATAGGTTTAGCTGCTGAGCTTGATTTCTTTTGGTAAATAATTTTCATATTGTACTACATTCTCAGTTACTCTAGTGTTAAAAAGGTAACAGTAAGATCAACAACAAGAACAGTGGCACATATTACAGTTAAATTTAACGTTAGTTATTGGACTAAGAGCAATTGGTGATATGCTGTGTAGTGTGACGAACCTACCAATACCTCCTTCAAAATTTTACAAATATAATATTGCGATAGGGTCTGTAGTTGAGGATGTGGCACTAAAGCTCATGACGGAGGATGTAAAGGAATCTGTAGCAGAGATCAGCAATGTGCGTGAATTGACAGTTGCCTTTGATGTGTGAGGGTTCCTGAAAGAAAGAAAAGAAAAAAAGAAAAAAAAGGAGATTGTACATCTTTGAACTGTTAATTCACCCACAAGTATAGACACAGGGTAGGTTATTGGTGTGGCTATAATGTCCAAACAATGTAGTTGTGCTGGTGTTGACAATGAACATCCAGCTAACTGTATGGGAAACAATGACTGCTATGACTGGGGGTGAGCATTGGCTCTCAAATTTGGGAAGCCATGCTGCGACTCAATATGGAAAGACTGAAATATGCTAAATTAGTTGTTAAAACCTTGTATCAGAAGGCCATACAAATCAAGAGAGCTAGTAAGAGAAGGCTAGAAGCTGAAACGAAAGAGGAGACAGATAATCAACGCCATGGAGCAGGCATGCACTAAAGCAGTGGCTTAATGGGCCATTTCCTGAAAGATTTTTTTAATATATAAGAAACAATTTCTCAGATTGTGGGAGATACAAACGATTCAAACTTTCAGAGTTCCTTTCTAATATTGATGTGAAAATGCTGAAATAACTAATATTGTTATAGGTCAGATATTAGGAATTTTACTTGAGTAAGAAGTGGCAAAACATTGCCAAAATTTGTAAGTTTCAAATAAAAATTCAAAATTCAGAACGTTTTTATTATAACTCAAAACCTGTTATTTCAGCACCAAGCCGTAGGTACATGCTGTGCGATTTTCAATTGTATAGCTGTAATAGGTTTTGAGAAAATGTACCTTTGTGAAGCATGATTTAATATTATAAGCATAGGGCGTTCTGTGTCCCCTTAAAGGAAAATAAATAACTAACTAACTGGGTGACGTTTTGCCAATAGACTATGTGTGAGTGTGTGTGTGCATGTACCGTAATAAAAATTGATTGGCTGGAGCAATTTCAATAAAACTTTACAAAGACATACTCTTTCCTCGTCCAAACTCCGACCTTGTATTTCATAGTTCAATCACCTAACTGTTGTTAATCCAAAAATGCAACCGAGATGTATATTTCACCAGTATTCAATAACTCCGGAACTATTGCAACAATAAACCTGGATTGTTTATGTTCATAAAATACCACATATTTAAGGATTTAATAAGTACCAAACCAACGTGAGAAACGCAAATATTTAAAGCGTCTTTCTACTGAAACATCCGAGTGCAGTGTAACTTGCCAAAGTAAATTTCTCAGTGATTATTAATGTTTTAGGGTCAATACATCGAGGTAATATATTACGACGAACGAAACTTGTTGAGATATTCATTTAGATTCGTGAATTATAATAGTAGATAACCGATGTGTATTTTTCTAAAATTAGCCTATATTGTATTTTGTATATTACTTGCGGCAATGAACATATTGCTGGATGAACAGTGTGATACTTTCTTCTGTAATAATAATAATAATAATAGTCTAAGTACAATAATAATAATAAAAGTAAATATAATTAATCCGCAACAGAGATCTCTAGCTTATATTTCTTAAATTACAGGTGCCGAGAATATGGTTTTCCTAAATTGAATTCATGCAACTCGTTACTGAAAATTCTGATCTTTACGGGATTGGTCATAATTAACCGACAATAAAAGTACGTAATTTTTCTGGTGTAATGATAGTGATGATCAATAGTTTAAGGGGAAAAACGTCGAGGTCATCTGCCTAAATATTTTAGTGCAGTTATCGTAATTTAAGAATGATAAGAATGTTATTTTGGTACTATTGAACAGACTGCTGGAAAGCTATACAAAAATACTAGTAGCCTATTAAGCATATTATATATTATATATTATATATTATATATTATATATTATATAGTTTTTTTATCCACTTAATTATAGATACTGTCCCATCATGTGTCTTTAAACATGTGTTCCAGTACTGGAGATGTGTTGATGGAAGATACCTTGGACAATGGGGACAGCTTTGTTTAAAACTTTACCACGCTCCAAGGTCCTAATAACTGAATTTTGCTGAGTGAGAATTTTAATTGTTTTGCTCATTGGTTAAAAATATCTACAAAATTATGATATTGTGTTACGGTTACCCTACATTTTCAAAAGGGATAGGTCTTAAACCAAAACCTATTTAGTTGACAGGAGAGTTTTGTTATGTAACAGACCAGTAGAATGTATGCAAAGAGGTTATTTTATTTCTTCACAGAACGACTTGTTTTAATGAAAATGAAAATCCACAGCCTGTTTCCAGTCTCCGACCGGGTCAGGAATGGAATGAATGAAGCCCCCATCTAGCGGCAAGGATATGAACTGTGCCGGCTGCCGAGGCCTGACGCACTCCTCTGGGGCAATGAATAAATGAATGACAGATGAAATGATATGATAGTGGAGAGTGCTGCTGGAATGAAATGTTGACAGGGAAAACCGGAGTACCCGGAGAAAAACCTGTCTGCCTCCGTTCTGTCCAGCACAGATCTCACATGGAGTGACCGGGATTTGAACCACGGGCCCAGCGGTGAGAGGCAAGCGTGCTGCCGCCTAAGCCACGGAGGCTTACTTGTTTTAATAATAATTTTAATAATGCAGCCAAAGGCCATGTACTTTTTCTTTTCAATACGGATCAGGGAAGAGATATTGGAAGCAAATCGGCCATGGCCCTATTAAAAGGAACCATCCTGGCATTTGCCTAGTGGTGAAAGTGGGAAAACACGAAAATAATTTTCAAGACGGCCGAGATGGGATTCGAACCCACGCTCTCCCGATGCCAGCGAGGCACGAGATAGCCTGATAGCGCTCTCGGCCACCGCGGGAATTGTTTAAATAAATAGTAGGCTAACTCCAAAATAAGTTATGGTACTATAAAAAACCTTGCAAAGCAGAAATAGGACCCCTAAGCAATTATTACTTTCAAAAAGTTTCCTTCGTTTTGTGAATCTCTCTGTGAATTGGAGAGGTTTCGGAATCTGCAACACTCCCTTTGTAAAATATCATAGTCATAAAATAAAGTTAGCGTTAAGTACTGAGCTATTAGAGAGCTCTGACCACAGTGGAAGCTATAACGCATCAGCTTTCTCGTCGCGTGCTCTGAGAACAGTAGAGCCCTGAACTCGTTAAGGACTTCTTTGATAATTGTCCACTGATTCATCATGTACGCCATTTGTTCTACAATGAACGTTATTCCAAACACAAACCATGAAGCATGGATTAGGTTTTGTGTTAATTCCTCAGGGGAGTTCAAAGAAATGTGATTAGAGCTGTAATCAACAGACTCTTCCACCTCCTATGTATAGGATTGCTGTCTGGATATTTGACGACCTTGAAAACGACCTTAGGAGGATTGTTGTAATTAGCTCCAAGGAAACAAAATACCTCAGGTATGACATATATTCCAAACCACCACAGCTCCCTGCAACGTGCAGTAACCGGACACAATGATTAAGATTTTCATTGCGTTTCTTCCAGTGTCCCTCACATTCGGCAAGTCGTTAGCCAGAGGAATGCAGTCTTTGGATATGTGCAGTTCTCTGAGTGACCATCTTGAGATTTAGAAATAACTTATCTGAACAATTCCAAACACTTTGTACCTCTGTTGACAGCAAATGTGTTTATAACACCTTTGGAAACGTACCATGCCCTCTATTTTAAGTGTGTCACACCTACTTGTATACACCAGTTTAAAATCTGTTTTCAGTCTTCAAAAACACAATGTATCTCTTTATTTGAATCAACAGTCACTTCTAGAGCACTACATGCGAGTCTTCACAATTATGTGTCCCAAGAATTGATTTCGGTGGAGAGAGTAAAGTAAATCACAGCTTGGGACATGAAAGGAGTGTAGGATACATGTAATGAAACTTAGTTACCCAAATATTACATGGTCGAATAATGCAAAAAAAGATTTTTCGCCTAGAATTATTCACAATTTTTGTAGACGTTTCAGATTTCTAATCCACATTTTGAAATACATAAACACGGGTTAACATCATATTCCAAGCGGGCTAACGTTAAGTGCAATTGAAGGGTTCGGGTAAATACATTGATATCGTTACACGTTTTGTTAAGCAAAATCATTACATTCACACCAGGTGAGTTAGCCGTGTGGTGTATTCTTTGGAATACACGGTAAGATAGAGTAAGCTTTTGCTTCTCTTTGCTATAGTTCATTCCTTCCTTTTTCTCAAACACCAACAGTGATCTTCTGATTTCTCCTTGCTGTTCATGTCTCTTATGTTACCTGTGAGTCTGTTCTAGAGATATATCTTCCATGACCCACCTAGCGTTATCTAGCAGCGAATCTCTGAAGTTCCTCAATTCTTCCCTGTACAAGAGGACTTCTTTATCAATCTGGCCACCAGATCTCGTCGCCATCGCCAGCTAACATCTCCGTGATCAAGAGAACTTCGTCTACTTTTTCACCCTCCAGGCTGCGCTAGTGTTGCCTGCTATCAACTCTTTGAAGACCATTTCATCAAGAGAATTTAACGTTTCAATGTTGGTTATACTTATATGTATTCCATTTGTCTCCTACCCCCACTCTTTTCCCTTCCCTGGTCCCTCCGTGCTCCGTTGAGCGTGCCTCACTTGTACGTCGGAAGTCGACTAAGTCAGTTAGAGCTCCACTCAAGCTCGCCTCCTCAACTCGAGAGGCAGCCTTTTAAATTCTACGCCATGTTAGAATTTTAGTATCAACCGTCAAAGGGAACATCACCTTTGCCATGAAGCAAAGCTAAGTACCACTTCTACGTTCTTCAACTTATTTTAATGGATTTTAAATGGCTACATGCTTTTTAATGATCATTTTATAGGCAGTGTGGGATTTCTATATTTGGGGCAATAATCATCCTTCGCGGGATTTTCTATGTTGGGCTTTTGTCTATCTAAGCCAATCTTAACAGGAAGCAGCATTTTTTATGCTTATTAAATGAGAGATTTTCTCACAACGTGGGATACCATTAAATTACCCACTGTCTATAAAATACTTAGCTCGTTCCACCGCTGGACTAACTTTTGCCCTATTCTTCAGTCATGATTGCTCTGGAATCTTCCAGAATCTGCACTCTATCTACCAGTTACACTGTCATGTACTTTCCACTCACATGTGGGAATACTTTTTCAAATTAAGGAATCTTCCTTATGAACTACTAATCAATAGCTAATTTTTCTTCCTCCGTTGGGATTTTCTCTGGCGCATTCAACTATAATCTACAACTTTCGCAAGCAATAGACTCTCGCATATCTAGTGTAACTAGTTTTTTTCCCTCATTGCAATAACTTTCTTTGCCATAAACTTTTTGTGCTACTACAGTGAACTTTTCATCTATTTCAACAGACTATAGTGAAAATAGTGCTTGTTCAACCTTTGATCCGCGTCGCGTTCGTCCGAATACTATAAATACGGCCATGAACACTTTTCCTCAATCCTATTTGATCTATCCCAAACCCCTTACTAACAAACCAAAATAATAAAATTGTTACTTTAGGTCTTTTTTCAATGAGGCGTCACCCTCAATTAGTGTCCTCCCTTTTTTTTTGCTCTATGTACCATGAATTAATGTCTGTAAAACTTCGTGTCTAGTACACGCTTTAAATTATATTGTTTCTCCCTTCTAATTTGGGAATACAATTCTTTCAACTCATAAGTGAGTTATCTCTAGGTTTCACGAAAGGGAAACTTGCCCCATTTGTCTCGTGATCCCTACTTAAACATAGGAGTTCTAGAAACTTCCTTTCGATTTTTCTCTTCAGATTTCACAGTGAGTGACCTGCCCTATTTGTATAATAATTAAAAGTAATTCAGCATTAATATAAGAAGTTATAGAAACTTCTATTTTATTCTTCCTGCTTTTTGTTGTTGTTACTTTCGAAGTTGTTACTCTTTCTAAGATATTTGCCTAGAAATTCTTAAAGTACACACCTTTTACTTAATTTATTGCCTGACTTTAATTACGTCAGTTATCATTAAATTTTCCTTTTATTATTTATCTTTGTCATTCCAAAATCTTACGAAGATTTTAAAATATATAAAAGGTTTGAAACCAAAAGAATTGTTAATTGCCTGGCGCAAGCTTTAGATGTTTTTGGAGGTCTGCGACCCCATTTGTTACAAAATCAAAATTATATATTTGTTACAAAACCTATTACCCAACTTTGTTAAATAAATTCAAGAGTTCTTTTTGGATTTATCATTTCTCAAACATAACGGTTAGGCAAGATCCTGTCTTCCTTGACTCTTCCCACTTAATGAAAATAAATCTACTGATAGGGTTTTCACCAGTTGTTGCATTTGAGCAAAAACTCTTAGTTGGTAACTTAGTAAAGTCTCTCTTAGCTTTAATAGCTAATTCTAACTGGCCAGTAAGGCAAGCATAGCTCGCTACGCCAGCTTCCTGCTTGTGGAGATTCTCTCCAACACTTATGGTTGTTTTTTTTTAATATAAGAGTTTCTCATGGTCTAAACTCTTATTCGGCGCCTTGCTGGGTAAAAGCTTAGCCATTTCTGAATGCAACTATTGGTATACTTACCAAAATTATTCCCAAAAATATAATTGCTTTATCCCTATCCTTCTTGGAAGCATTTGGTCGCTCTTTAGGAATTCTACAATTTCGAAAACTAAAATATTGAAACCGATTCAAATTATTGGCATTCTTCAAATTACTTGTTTAAAAACAAATTCCTTTGACCAGATACACAATAAATCTGTTACTCTTTGTCTTGCCAGACCATCACCCTTCCCCATAGTAGGCATATGTATGCTTGAGAGGGAATACACTAAGGCAGCGTTCACGAGAACAGCCCAAGTTCCAGCTGCGTTTCCTGTTAGCTTTGCCCAGGTCCCTACCCACTTTAGATATTGGAGAGCGGATTTGCAGTGGCAGCCGCCTTTGAGTACATTTAAAGTTAAAATTATAACTTCTTTTGGACTCTCGTCCTATTTCTCCATCCTTTTTCTCCAGTCCGAAACCCACTTCCTTTTCTTTATCATCTTCCCTTGGGGGTTAGGTTATTCCCAAGCTAATAATCTACCCACCGTGGTCGTTACGGCATGACTGCTGGCAGTCGCTCACATCCGGGAGGCGAGGAGGTTCGAATCCCCCCGCCGGCAATCTTGAAGATGGTCTTCTGTGGTTTCCCATCTTCCTTCCATGCAAATGCCGGGGTTGGTCCCTAACTATAGGCCACAGCCGCTACTTTCCAACTCCTCGTCCTTACATTACAACTTCCCTCCCCAACGGTACTTGTAGCTTACCCATTGGGTGTCCGTCTCGAAGCAGCTACAAAACTGGTGAGCCGAACATGTCCTCGGGCACTCCCGGCACTAAAAGCCATACCGTACGCTAAAAAAATACATTCACGAGGAATTTAACAAATTTGTATTTAACTAAGGCAATAGATAGCACGTGATAGTCATATTATTTAGCTTTCGAGCAGTTTGTCAATGCGCAACGAAATCGAAACCTTAAATGTCAGAATTACGCATTGAAAATTAAAAGGGACCTTTAAATCATCCCTTTAAGAAATGTAATAGAAATTACATTTCTGACTACAGTTTATTAAAGGAGATTCAGAAACTAATAATAATAATATTTCTGGTTTTGTATCCCTTTTAATCACAGCGGCTTTTAGAAAAGCCGGGGTGGCGAAATATTGCCCCAAACTGATCTTTAACGTGACCGAATATCTGACATGGCTCCCGTGCATTTAGGCACCCTCAAATGCCAACTGACTGCGCCAGACTTCGATACTGCAAACTTGGGGACAGTAAGCGGAAGCAAGGATATTGAGAAATTGAATGAGAAGGCGCAAGTGACGATTAGCATTATACAATAAAATCAAAATAAACCGGAATTCATAATGGACAACATTTGAACAATTATTTGGTTTAACGTTCAGCCAGTCGTGCCTATTCTTTATAGACTTTATAGACTAGTACCCACGTGCTGAACTGTACGTTTTACAACACACTAGTATTTTTATTGAAATGCTTTTTGTATATCGTTTCATATTTGATTATTCTTTATTCATTATTCATTTTTTAAAATGTTGCATCACTTATTTTAATGTAAGCGAATACGTCTGTTGCAGGGTAATTTATATGTCAGATTGAGACATTATAAAAATGTCTGTAATTATATGCAGGAAAGACTCATAAGATAAAGTTCACCAACTTGTACCGTCAGATAACCATGGATTTGAATATGGAATGTATATTTAATTACATAATATTTGAATGGAGCGTTCACTGACACACACTGCGCAGGAGAAGATAACTTTCATTGCTATAATAATAATAATAATAATAATAATAATAATAATAATAATAATATCATATGGCCTCGGGTGCCTGGTGCAAGCTTTGTAATTTGACACCCAGAGGGTAGCTTGCATGCCGAATTTCGTTGTTCCTGGAATCACTATGAAAGTCAAGAAGGTTAGATACTTAAGCTCCTTGAACACTATAGCGCTTTCTAGTAGAGAAATGAGGAACTTTGTGTTGGCGGAAACTCCCGAGGTTAATTTTGCCATTATGAATACGGCCTACTGAATTTATATGGGTTCTTTGACATGCCAACATCGTATGACATGCGTGTCGTATTTTTGCCGCCTTTCAAAAATCACTTACCACGGCCAGGAGTGATCCTGCAATCTTGGGGTTAGTAGACCGACACGCTATCCACTCACCCACCGTGGCAAGCTACTTTCATTGCTAATAATACTGTTTTATAAGCAGTGGTGTCGATTTAAATACCTAGAGAGGAGACGTTGTAGTAGGTAGGGGTTCGGAGAGCGACGTCCAGGGATAGATGGGCAAGGGATCTCTTTCAGCGCCGTAGTCTTCTTTCTATTTCATGAAGCAAGATTTTGTTCTACTTGTAACAACAGCGCGCGTAACGTAAGGTTAAACCAATAGTTCTTCAGAAGACCTCAACGATAAATTGTCAGAGTTTGTGCATAATGCCGAGGATGATGTTTGTCCTCGTTAAGTCTTAATGTCCCGTTTTTTAGTTTGTAATTCTGACACCATGTAGCAGCACCAAAGTGAGACAATGTCTTTTTTCAGTTTTATCGTGAACGAAAGGTCGTATTTGCGATCTGAAAACCACTATGTATACTAGAGTACAATTGAATTGATATAAATTCGATGCATTTACCAAATTGTGAAAAACAAAAAAATACTAACAGTTTTTTATATTTCTGCTCAAAATATGAAAAAACTGGTAATACCAAAACGGAGATTTATTTCCTGATTCCAATGCATTTTTCAGAATTAAAATCAGGTGAATGGAATCGACAGCATTAGTTTGAGAATTATTTTGAATAGGGTGGTATGGATAGCGGCGCGACTTCACAAGATCTCTTGCGCAAGGAAAATTATGAACACGCTGACAGGGTGGAGGGAGAAGGGGACGATTTGAACACAGGAAGGAGTTGTCTTCCTCTTGTCATACATATTATAGTTCGGCGAGTTACACATATACAAGTGCCTAGTCGTGGAACAATATCTGAGCAATAAAATTATACTGTAGTCGTGTAACGCTTAGCCTACGTAACGTCGACACAATGTGTTACCTTTTTTACTTCCTCAAACATTATTGTTGTCGTTCTTGTAGATAATAATACATTACAGGAGCTTTGAGCATCTTGGTCATCAGTACCTTTGGCTGGCTGCGTGGCTCAGCGGTAACGTTCTCTATTGCTGTGCCCAAGGTTTCAGGATCAAATCCAGGTGCAGCCAGTTGGCATTTGAGGGTGCACGAATGCGAGGGAGCCGTGCCATTAGATTTACTGGCACGTTAGCGATCCCCTTAGGGGAAAAATTCCGGCACCCCGGCGTCTCAAAAAGCCGCAGTAGTTTAAAGGGACGTAAAACCAATAACGTTATTATTATATTTATTATTGTTATTATTATCATCAGTCCCGTGTAGTTGATTATGTGTGTAACTGTATTAGAGTCAGGGATGGAGCAGGTGCCCTGAGACTTCACGTACGGTACTATCTCGGCATTTACCTGGAGGGAGTGTGAAAAAAACCAGTGAAAACACTCTGGATAGATGTTGACAGCGCTGTATTCCTTTTTTGGTAACTGTTTTAGAGTTATTTGAGGATAAACTCCCGAAAAAAACCATATTGTTCCGACATTTGTAATATTTTGTAGGGCATAATTCTTACCGCACAGAGCAGCGACTGGTTTCACTCGATGCAAAATGGAATAATGTATAGAAAGATATGACTGGTTTGTATTTGGCACGTTCTTGATATTTTAGAAAAAAAAATGGACAAGATATGTTCGTGTTGAGGTTTTTGGGGAATATCTATTCTCAAAACCATCCGTTCCAGACGTCCACCTCTAGGTATCGTCTTCTAGACATAACAAACAAGACCACAAACCGTGAAATTTTCAAATCAATAATATATTACATATAAATTCCGGCACCCTGGCGACTCTAAAAGCCACAGTAGTTAAAAGGGACGTAAAACCAATAACATTATTATTATTATTATCGATTTATAAGAAGCCAAATGCGCACGCACATAGACCTACATACATACATACATACATACATTTTGGTGATTCGTATGGGTCTTTGTTTCTTTTGACTCTTATTTCCTTTTTTTTTTCATGAGATCTGGAACGACTCCGTGAGGCCAATCACTATAACTTACTTCAATTTCCATGGAATTAATAAAAAAATCATTTATGTAGGGCATTTTATTACCATAAACAAACTATGAAAATGCATACCAAGAGCAAAATTATTATGTACTGAACCCTTTATCCACAGGCTGTATAAAGGATTCTAATAATTATTCATCATCTTTTGATACATTTCTACTGACAGCAGATATGAGAGCCAGACGGCGTTGGGAAATATTGAGAAATCAGTGGCCGAGAGGACACAATGGTTTAAGCTCCTGTGGTATTTTAGGAAGAACCATAAATATTCTTGAGACATAGGACAGGTGCAACTTTTAGCGCGGAAGACGGCTTGGGCACGCACATTATGGCCTGTTGCTATGAAGGTTGGCGCCAAGAAGAAAATCGAATGCTACGAGGCAATTGGTCAATCTTCATGTTAACCACTCCCTACTGCAGAAATACATGTAAAAGCGCGCAAAGACATACAAGCGTCTGGGCCAATAATATCAAGACGCCTTGTTTTAGCGGCAACTCGGCTTGATAACGCACCCTGGTAAATTAACGCGGGAGTTATCTACAGATTAATTCCACGATCGATTCGAGCCGGCTACAGCATAATCGTAACCTCCACATCGCTACGAACTCAATGATACCGATCGCATGCTAGTCTGATAATTATTATGGAATATTTTCTCATAAATCCCCTTCCACACCTACCCTAGTCAATTTCATTTATAAGGATCCAGGATGCTTCGAGAGAATCACTTATTTTCGTGCGTCTGTGGACGTAACGTCATACACTTATTTTCGTGCGTCTGAGGACGTAAGGTCATACACTTATTTTTGTGCGTCTGAGGACGTAACGTTCACACTCTTTAATTCGTGCGTCTGATAACGTGACGTTGATTTTTATGTGAACATGGAACAGTTTCGTCAAGTGATAAGTATAATTTTAGTGATTTATTTTTAGTCCCAGCACTACCAGTAGGACTAGTTCATCGAAATAATTCACCAAATAGACTGTCAAGGAATTTAGTACTTGATAGGTGAATGTAGTAGGAAATATATCGTGTGATCTGACAAAACTTTATTTAATTCAGCACGAGATGACGTCTAAGAACGAGACCGGATCTTGGAACCAGCAGGACATTTGCCAGAAGATGTCGATGACGAGATACACATCTTAAAGGAGATGGCTGCAGACGTTTCCTGGACGCTGTTTTAAAGAATTGAGTACAAATGAATTTATTTATTTATTAAATCAGCTATGGTATTATGGGACATATTTTTGTAGATATTTGTTTGCTTGTTTGGTAATGTAGATTATTAGTTCTTGTTTTACTGACACGTTAAGTTATGGGACAAGCCGAGCGTTGTGTAATTTGTAAATATTGTGATTTGTGTGTTCAACTTTACGGGGCGACGCGCAGCTCGTGCTCGCGTTCGCGTGCGTAAATCGCGGTCAAGCATTATTATTCGGAGGTATGCCTTATAACAAAAATGGAACTGAATTAATTTTGAGATTAAAAATAGAATTTGGAGGGTAAAGATTATTTGTGAGTAGAATTTTATGACGGATCAGGATTATTTTGATAGTTGCTTTTTCAGCAGAGCTGAACGGGATGGCACTTTGCACCCGAGTTTTTGTTGTGTATTTTTTTTAAATGTGTCAATGGACGCAATATTGTTGATCTTTTTTGAGCCGACCCGGTGCTATGTGTATGAGAGTCAGTCCAAGCTTTTGGTGCGTTGTGTGATTTTTATGATGTGCTAGCGAGAATATATCATGGCGATTATTCTGACTTGCTCCACATTAGCCCAGTTCATGACTTCGCGAGGCTGGACTTGTGGTATATATTTGTGTTTTCTTGCCATCCAGGGGGATGAGTGAGATATGTTAGCGTTTCCAGACGGAAACTGCACCTGGCTTGAGCGGCTGAGAGAGATAATTGAGACAGTGTTGACTCATACAAGAGGGGCGCGCTCAAATCAGAAAACGTGACTTGTCATTTGTAACAGGCTTGGATCCTGTACGTCAATTTTAGACGTTGTTTAAATTCACAAAAACCTGATCGGTTATAATGAGTATTGATTGATTAAATGGGTGCTGTCCATAGTTGTAAGGTAGCTTCCGAAACTCATGTTTGTCTGGCGTTTTATATAAATGTAAACATAGTTTTTCAGCCGTTAGGATTGTATTTTGTTGTTGTTGGTTCAATTTTTGTGTGTTTATTTTACGCGTTCTTTGACCCGTGTCAAGTTAGGGTGCGCGAGGATATGCTCCCAAGTAGTGATGAGAGCGTTTTGGCCTATTTCTGGCATGCTCTTTTTGTTCATTTATGTGCTCTGGCACCAGCTAGAATCTCGGGGAGATTCTTCATATTTTTGTATTATTAGATCTTGCATGTGTCAGTAGTAATTATAGTGTATTAATTAAGGGTGGGTCCCATAGCCGTAGTGTGATTTAAAAGATGCAACTCCGTGAGCAACATGACTGTTTCAGTTGTAAACGGACTCGCAGCAGTACTCAGTTTCTTATTAACGAGCAGTACACCACACATTATATAACTTCTTGACCAGGAAAAATGGACTTGTATCCATATGTTGTGACGAGTGAGTTCTTACAGCTCAAGTTTATGTTATGATTTATCATTTTGAGTGAAGCTGTATTCACACTGTTTTGTTGTGACGAGCGAGTCTTACCGCTCAGTGTTATATTTATTCATTTAGGGGGTAAAAGTCAGGGAGGATTTCTTTTATTTATTATTATTATTATGCACATAATTTTCAGTCATTAAATTTCTTTTATTCTACTTGTTATTCATTTTATTTCTAGTATAGCCTCTGTCATGAACCTTTCTATTCATTAGAGCATGTTGTTTTAAGCGAACTTTGCTGTATAACGCAGTCAGGACTGAACACGACCCCCTAGATGAATCTTGAGAAAACCATGCTTTATTGAAGGGTGCAGTACATATTATATAGAATTAAAGTTCCTAAGATATTTTCATCAGCCTATTGTTAGCACAGGAGCTGGTACTGCGTAATATAAACAAAATATATATTATACTTAATGATTTCCTGTTCTTGAAAGCAATGCTTCAATGTTTTCCATATCAAAGAAAACGTTTCATGATGTACACACACTCAGTATTTTTCTTCGCCTCAGGTTCTCTTATATCCATTTATCTGGTCATCCTGGGATCAATGATCTCAGGCAACAAGATTTTCTCGTAGCAGTATGTCAGTTACATATGCATTGTTTGTCTCCAGAAATTTTCGTCCGTCTTTATTGTTTCTATGTGAATGTCCTGAGGCGTCCATACAAAAAATAACATATTTCCCGCTGTGTTATTTGCAACTGGCCCTGGATCTGTTGTCTTCTGAATGGACTGGCTGCGTGGCTCAGCAGTAACGTTCTCGCTTGCTGGGCCCTAGGTTGCAGGTTCGTATCCTGGCGCAGTCAGCTGGCATTTGAGGGTGCGGAAATGTGAGGGAGCCGTGTCAGTAGATTTACTGGCATGTTAAAGATCCCCTTCGGGGCAAAATTCGGGCACCCTGGCGACTCTAAAAGCCACAGTAGTTAAAAGGGACGTAAAACCAATAACATTATTATTATTATTATTATTATTATTATTATTATTATTATCTTCTGAATGGCACTGTTGTTGACATTCTCTAGGCTTTCTTTTTCGCTTACTTTCTGCCAAAAATAAATCCCTTTAGCTTTTTGTAGGCTTCCAGTATGGTCATATTCCGTGCAGAATAAGGGCACATGACCTCGACTAGAGAGTCGTCTCCTATTAATCCGTCTTGGGAGACACCTAAGAACCCATAAGTTTTATGTACGAAAATACCACATTCTTCGACTTTTCTAGCGATTTCTCATCTAAATTTCGTTTTGCAATTAGCTCATTGTAACAGTCATACTGCATTGCTTTTGAGTGAAATTCGCCGTACAGAATGTTTTTTTGCTACTGGAGCCCATTTCGAAGTAGGTTTCCTCTTGCATACATATCCAAAATTGGATGGCGTAAGTCTGTCCTTTTTAGTTTTGTGCCACTTTTCATTTTCCCTTTGGCCTCTTGCTTCCTTTTCCAGTTTTTGTATATGTCATTTACTAAGCGTTAGTTGCTTGATCTTCTCATCACTAAACTCTCTCAACAGTACCTCATCGAAATCCAACTACATTGATCGGTTTCCATTATCAAGTTTTTTTTTTCGTGTGGCCTCCTCAGAGGCCGAGTGCAGGTCTTTCTATTCGACGCCCGTGGGCGACCTGCGCGTCGGGATGAGAGATGGAATGGATGAAGGTGAATGAATGAAACTGGGCAAGGATGGGGAAGGAATCGGCCGTGGCCTATCAGAAGGTACCGTCCCAGCATTTTCCTGGTGTTGAAAATGGGAAACCACGGAAAACCATTTCAAGGACGGTCGACGGTGGGGCTCGAACCCACGCGTCTACCGAGTCAGCAGAGAGCTCTGTCCCATGACCTAACGCTGTGCTTTAGCCAGCTGAGCCACTACTGTCGGTCATTATCACGTGAGACAGTATGTTTCATTTCATTTGACTGTTGTCGGGACAATCTTTTCCCTTCTCGCGACGCAAATATACTTTTTCGGCAAACTACTCTTCTTCTCATTCTGCTGAGTGCAGTGTCCTTCACTATTGTGGCAGGTTTTTCATTTTTTTCTAAACTGATTTCATTGTTTTATAGTGTCAGAATGGCCCAAACTGAAAGTCCAGCCCGGCAGATTTGGCTCTATGAGTGAAGGAACCTCGTTTCCCTCGATTGAACTGCTTACCTCCCGTGAATTTTGCAAAAAGGGACATATTGTTTTCGGCAGCATTGCTGGTGATGTTTGATACTAGCTGGGAACTTTTTGCAATTAGGGGCTGCAAGCAAGAATGCACCATGTCACAAGCATTAATTTGGTCTGCAATTAGCTGTTTGTCTTCACCTTGCCCGCTGTTAGTGCAAAAGTACTGTTTTCAGTCTTCATGAATCCCAATCCAATCCGGAATTTCCGGAAACCAATTTTCCATTTACACAATCGCTACGCCTTTATTTTCCCACACAACGCATTGTTTTCATTTGAAGTCGAACTTGCTTCTCTGAAAAAAGTTGACACTGAATAGTTCTTGTACTCCTACACTTATGTATTAGAAGTAAAAAACAAACTACACCCGTGGCGCGACAGCCCATGAAGTGCCTAGGTCTTCCAAGCAACCGCTGCGTTGTTCAGCCATCTAGCCTGCAGATTGCGGGGTGACGTTTAGTCATCCATCTTGTAGGCTACAGGTAAAATATAAATGAAACCATAACTGCTCAGTCCATTACAGATTCTCTAATGCAAGCGCAAAGAAATATATAATTTCAAATATAAACTAGGATAAAAACTTACGTGTGTGTAGATGTATTTTTTTTAGGGCCTGGCTTTCTTTTCTTGGTACTTAGTCGCAATCTCCCCTGGGATTTAGTGGAATGCCCTTGAATCGGTTTTTCTGGAGGCTCCATTTTTCAACAAAAACGAAAAAATGACTCCACGTGATGACCGTAATGCTGTCCATCAGTCGTAGCCTACCTATATGTACATGTATCTAGTCTACCAGAAATACTGTCCGAAAATAAAGTGCCGAAAATAGAACACCTAACGGGCATTAAAAATAATTATGTTGCAGGTAAAATAAATTAAAAAAAAGTATTTAAAGAAAAAGGAAGGAAGATTGTAGTTTTACGTGAATCTTGTGATTATGAGCCACACGACCTCCTTTTTACGTGGAATCCGAACCACAGGACATGGCATTTCACTTCGAAAATCTCACATGCATTGACCGGGGATCGAACCCTGACTGCCTTGGTGAGAGGCATACAGCTAGACCGCTGAGCCACCACGCCCCCCGAGTAATTAAAGAGATCGGTGAACTAAAAACAAGAAGTCGTAACTAGGAACTGGTAAAATATCAAAGGATCACTCAGAAATATCCAGACCTTCACAATAATTCAGAACTAACCAGGACATTCAATCGCAACATTGGACTAGATGCTCGGGAATTCCAAACAGTCAGGTAAAGTTATCGCTGTCTCAAATCACTCGAACTCGAGCTCCGCTCCCCTCCCCTCCCCTCCTCCACCCCGCTCTCCATGGCCTTGTTCTACTGCCGCGCTTTTGATGCAAATCCAGTAACACTTTTATTCACAAACTTTCCAAAGTGATCCTGAAGATTCTATTCAAAGGATTTAGGTTTTCGATACGGCTTTGGAATCAGTGAGTAAAATTCAACTTTCGTATTACCCGTTTTATTTCGAATTTTAATCAGATATCTGAAAAACCAACAGCAACGTTTCTGTTTTTGAAATTAAAACGTAAGCAATGAATTAATATCAATTCTGCTACTAGACAGAGTACATAGCAGTTTTCAGATCGCAGATCAGATCTCCCATTCCATAAAAAATAAATAAATTCAGCTTCGCTTGTGCTGCCATCTGTTGAAATATTCTCTTACCAAAGTGTCGGGACATTTAGCCTTAAGGAGCTTTTGATATCGCATTAAATTAGTTCCATATTCTAAGATTTGTCTTAAAACTGATTCCTAATTTATGTTATTGTGACGACCGTATCAATGTGTGTATATTAAGTGGTAGAATGAGACAGGATGCTAAGGTGAATATAAATCTAAATAGGCCAATTAATTTTAAGAGTTTGCCTTTATTACTGAAACTTCAACATGTTTGCATACACATTTATTTTTGCTAAATGAAAGTGTAGAGTCTAGAAAGTACATTGAAATCATAATCAGCGTTCAATATTGATGAATAACTTGATAATTATAATCATTGATTAAATCATTCAGAAATTGGATTTTTTAAATAAAAATAAATCATTTTCGCGTTTTTTTTCATTCAGCACAATATATCCATTCATAATCA
Source organism: Meconema thalassinum (assembly GCA_946902985.2). Classification (NCBI taxonomy): domain Eukaryota; kingdom Metazoa; phylum Arthropoda; class Insecta; order Orthoptera; family Tettigoniidae; genus Meconema; species Meconema thalassinum. The sequence goes on from OX336389.2 coordinate 296,541,645, forward strand.
TACTAATGTCATTTAGAACGTTTCAGAAGATAGGCTTATAGTGTATTCATTTGTGTATGCAGTTTAAAGCTCTGTAATTTGATTACGGTGACCAGGAAAATGTATGGCGTATCTGACTACGCTTAGGTATGCATTAATGTAATACGCTGTTACAGGCCAGGAATATTTGCTTTTATATTTGTGTTTAGAATCCTGACTTACTTTTCAAGCAGAGAAGACAGGGAGTAAGTCACGTTCTTATACATTGTGGTAGTAATATTTTCTGCTGGTAGGAACCATGAATTTCTGATTTTGTAAGACGCAGAAATCGCATAGAGCCGTACAAATATTAATATAATTGAAAATCAAAATGAAAATGGAAATGAAAATGAAAACGAAAACTAAGAAAGAAAACGAAAAAAAGCGTCAAATTAAAATTCAAAATTTAAATGTTAAAAACAAAAACAAAAACAACAACAAAACAACAAAAACAAAAAAACAAAAAAAAACAAAAACAAAAACAAAAACAAAAACAAAAACAAAAAATAAAAATAAAAAAGAGAATAAAAATGAGAATAAAAAATAAAAAATAAAAGAAAATAGCTAAAAATTACACAGGGGTGCCCTTTGCTAGTGCTACTTCTGTACCAAATTTCGTTCAATTATGTTTCTCCGTGTTTAAGTTGAGAGGGGGACAGACATGCAGAGTACACACACATACAAACAAACACACTCACAGACATACAGACAGACACATGTTTTTTGGCCTTGTGTTGATCTCACAGTCTACTTTGTTTTTTTTGCAAAAATCGAAAGTAGGCTAATAATAGTTCCTTCAATTAGTGTAAAGTTTCGAAATCACAATGAATCACGTCACGTCCATAGAGAGGATGCTCTTTTGTCTTCATACTTCCACCATGCCATACTTCAAGTGGCAGAGCACACCCCCACGGGCAACAACAAAATCGACACTGCTGCCTGTATTCTGCATCTTTTTGACACCTGGCAATAGGTGCAACATGTAACATGGCCGCACAAGTGTGTTCGTTTTATAATATAGGTCTTATTAGGGTATACTGCATACCCACATGATTACACTACTTTCTATCTACCCATCGGTGATATATCTACTTATTCAAAGGCGATGTTGGACTTGGGCTGTAGATCTCATGTACCCTACATCTTGAATTTTAGATGGTTATTTTCTTCTCCTTTTTACATTTCCTTTAATTCGTGTGGCGATTCTTACAGTTTCCTCACATTTATCCTTTAGAGCATGTATATTAACTTTGTATCTGTTCCCTCACTCACTAAGCCTGCTGCTTCAAATCCATTCAATAGCACATCCATCATTTAATTCGATGTTTGCCTTTGTGCACTATTCCTGGTCTAACACATTTTTTTTCTGGTCTAGATACAACTGGATTCAGACCAGATGATGGAGTAATATCACATTACACCAACAAGTAGTTCCGTGAATAACTAAGTAGCCTATTTTCATATGTATTCTACTGGTCTTTTCGATTCAACACTCTCCCTCCTATTAAAAACATTTACCTTGCGATGTACTAAATACCTCTTAGTACACAACCTACGTTGTGATAAAATATACAGCAATAAAATCAAAACTTTATTCCAACGGATTCCATCATGAATAATTGAAAACAATTGAACATCATTTGATGTGTATATACTAAGCTTTTATTAAAAATTCGCTGTGCCCAGTTTCAAAACACTCGGGTAATTAGATATACAGAAAATATATTTTAATTATTTGGAAACCACTGGGCCGCTATGTCGTTTTGTGTTTCTCTGGATTTAGAAAGAAACAAATACTTCCTTACTTAACAGTCCTTTAACATCATAAAACGTATCAGTTTGTTTGCTTGGATACAGTACTTTCGTAGATGTTGAGAACTGGTGAAATATATGACATGAACGCCTTGTTTGATTGATTTATATCATATAAGGTATATAATTATATACCAGCAGATGAATATTATTATCATGATCCATTATACCAACGTAGCCTACATTCCTATCGCATGTTTAAGAAAAGAGAAATATAAACGTAATTTAAAAAACAATCGTGCAGCCGCCATTTCAAGGTTCTCATAATAAATATATTAAACTAGACGCTAGTATATTAAACCATGTATGAGGATTTCCAGTGCTAAGTTTCACTGTGCCGGGATAATTAAATCGTGAGACAAATCCATATTAACATTCAAATTTCGCATCACCGGGAGGTTTTGTGCCATCAGGTTATTGGAAGTCCCATAGGTGAACATACGTTAATGACCTCTTCTTCGTCTTTCGAATTTGGCCAACTATGGGCCGCATAGAACTTAAGGCTTCTTGGCCTTCCTTCTCTTTTCTTCCCAGAACCTCTTCATTCTTTTGCTTCTTATCTTTCTCTCCTTCTCGGAAATGATCCGCAGGGGTCTCATTGTAATTGGTTTGTCTTCAAATGATTTTAAACTGTCGACTTTCTTCTAAACTCACTTCTATTGAGGACCAACTCTGGAGTAATTCCAACTTCTGCTGCATCCCTCTTAATTTCTTCTACCCACTTAGAGGTGGCCTTTAATCCCATGATGTATATGAAGATCTTTTTGGTTAGTCGGTTCTCGTCCAATCTTACCAGGTGTCCATAGAATTTCAGCCTTCTTTTCCGCATTGTGTCCGTGATCTTTTCAGAACACTTCTAGAGCTCCTCGTCTTTCCTCTTCTTCCTAGTTCCATCAGAAGTCTTCTGAGGTCCAATAATTTTCCTCAGAATCTTCCTTTCCTTTTTCTCGAGTTTTTGCAGCTCCCCTTTTTTATTTAAAATTAGACACTCTGTAGCGTACAATCCTTCTGGTTTTATGACTGAGTTAGAGTGTCGGATTTTGGCCTTGTATGATATTGCACGTTTGTTATACCTATTCTGTGTTAGCTTGTAGGCCAGGTCTAATTTTCTGGCACTTCCCTTGTTTGCCTCTTTATCCAGTCCAATGGGTTGGATCCATTCTCCCAAGTATTTGAATTTCTCTGTTCTTTTAATTTTCCCATGCTTTAACTCCATATACTTCTCGTGTTGGTGCCTGTACTCTATATATTCCGTCTTTTCATAAGAAACTTTAAGACCCGTCTTTTCGGCGATTTCATGCAGGATCTCCAGCATCTTTTGAGCGTCTTCCCGGTTTTTGGCTGAGAGGGCAAGGTCATCGGCAAAAGCTAAACACTTGATTTCTAGGTTCTTTCCTTTCCTTCCAAGGTGTACTCCGCTTATTCCTTCCACCTTGAGAGCTTCTTCCCACGCTCTCACTATTTTTTCTAGTACGCTGATGAAGAGGAACGGAGATAATCCATCTCCTTGCCTGACCCCTGTCTGCATTTCAAACGTATCAGAGACTTCTCCGACAAACTTAACTTTTGAGATGGTGTCGGTTAGGGTTAGCTTTATGATTTCCCTTGTTTTCTTGTCAATTACAAACTCCTCCAAGACACTGAATAAGGTTTGCCTGTCGATGCTTTCTTCAAGTCCACAAAGGTGACCACGGTGTTCTGGCTCCTTATCGCTCTAATTCACAGGATGAATTTCAGGTTGAATATCTGCTCCGCGTATGACCTCCCTTTTCGGAAACCAGCTTGGTATTCTCCAATGAGATGATCAGCCTGTTTTTCAACTCTGATCATCAAGGCCTTAGAGAGTATCTTATAGGCGATTGGAAGTAAAGAGATCCCTCTGTAGTTGTTTGGATCCATGCGGTTACCTTTCTTATGGAGCGGGTGTATGAGTGCACATTTCCAGTCATTAGGGATCTTTTCAGCTCTCCATATTTCATCCATAAGGCGGTGGATTCCTTCTGCAGTGATTTCTCCTCCGTTCTTAAACATGTCTGCCACAATACCATCTTCACCTGGTGCTTTGTTAACTTTGAGTTCCTTGATTATCTGCTTGATCTCATCTAGGCTAGGTGGTTTGGAATCTGGGTTGTCTAGGATTTTTTCCTGGGCATCTAGTCTTTCCAGAGGTTTATCGCAGTTTAGTAGCGCTTTGAAATATTCCGCCTCTATGAACATACAGAATTTGAGTTTGATTGCTGATAATCGTTTGTAGATATTGAGATCTCATCTAAATATTTCAGATGGCCGCCGTGTTGAATTATATTATATGTAGGCCATAGAGTTATGTACCAACAGATGAAGACTATTCCGCAGATTCATTATACAAACGTTCACTTTGATCAAATGATTCGGTTGATGATAATGATTATTGCTTTTTTAAGGGGCCTAACATCTAGATTATCGACACCTAATGGTTAGGATGATCAAATATCCCCTGGCACTACAGCCCATGAAAGGTCTAGGCCTACCAAACGACCGTGGCTCAGCCATTTGACCTGCCGAATTTGGGGTGACACGTGGTCAGCGCATCGGGTCCCCTCGGCCATAAATATTGGCTTTCGTGACCGGGGCGCTGCCTTACTGACAGACAGCCACACAATTGTCCTCACGAGGCTGAGTGCACTCCGTTCCAATCCTTACGTGAGTTTCTAAAATCCCTGACGGAGTCGATAATCGAACCCGGGGCCTCCAGGTGAAAGGTATGTGCGCTATCCCAACACCACGGGGACGGCCAGGCTGATCGTGATAAAACTAAAACTAACTACGGACTTAACTAACCTACAGGCTAAAAGAAGAAATGAATAAACAAAAAAGGAAAATAATATAAATAATGGCAGGAGGAAAATAAATGCCCTCAACCCTCGAAGAATGAGAATTGGGGGACTTGGAAGGAAGGAAGGAGAGCAATGAAAGGCAGAATGGAAAGAGAAAGAGGAGAGGGCCCGCCCCAAAGTGAATGGAAAAGGGGGAAATATCTGACCCAGGTCAGGAATCCCTCGGGGTCGCCAACTCCCGAATTCACCATCTGTGAGCCTTTGAGGGTGTAGCACTATCTAGGGCACACCATACGTGGTGGGCTACTCGCACCCTGCCTCTCTGAGGGCCTTGAGCAGAAGGCAGGAGATGCCTGAAAGAAAAACAAGAGGTCTGACCCCTCGAAGAATGAGGGATCAGGAAATATGAGAGAAGGGTCAATTAAGGCGGGAAAGGAAGAGACTCCCTAGGACTCGGACACCGTAATACCGTTGGTGTTGGAAGAGAACAAGAGTTTACCAAGGGAGGTCGACAGGAAAGAAGGAAAGAAAAAAGCCCGGCACAAGTATGTGGATGCTATGCCGAACTCAGCTAGAGTCCCGTGGTCATCAAGCCACATCCCAGTAGATGCGAGTCCCTGGGGAACGAATGATTAGTGTACCATAATAATTGTTATGATACCTAAGATTTACTCTGACACCTGGATTGCAACTTCATATTTCTGAACGCACTCCCATTATTTTCCTGTCGCCCTTAGCAACTATTATTGGTGACCTCTTCAGTTGGACGAGAGTCACCATTACATCAAGACATGGAATCCATCAACTCCTCTATAGTGTATCAAGATAAAAAGAAAAAAGAAAATAATTTCCTTTTTATCATGACCTAATTCTTTTATGCGCTCATTTTGCACCCTTTAAAAATCAAATTTCAAACTAAATGATTAACATCAAACTGAGGTACCGTATTTCTTTTTATTTCTTGCAACTTGTATTTTGAACTGACTAGTCACATTTTCCTTGTTATCCGATGAGTTCCTGTAATCAAACTGTTATTTAATTGTATATCCTTATCTTTTGGTATTAATGTTTAATATCTATTAATTGCGCTGTCAATTTGAAATTTTCTTCGTCCGGAAAATATTTATTTTACTTAATCTGTGGATTATTGCCATGTGCTACATTAGTGTCCAGGCATTGGAGTATTATCTCCCCTTGAAGATTTTTGATTTTTGTCTGAATCATTATTTTTCTTTCTGGATTTCGGTTAATTTCGTTGTGATCTCTTGAAATAAGTGTAATTTCTTTCTCATTATTTTATTACCTTTTAAATACTCTTCCGGTCTTTCTTGTAGTGGCGTGTTTCCTTTTTTTGAAGTAAATATAAAAAAGTCTTTATCCTTCTCTCCTCCTTTCCTTTTCAGGTTTATCCTTAGTATTATATTTCTTGCATGTTAATTTTCTTCGTTTGTTGTCCCTTGGTTCTAATAAATAAGCTTGGGTTGTGTTACCTGGACATATCTTGTTGTCACTGTAGATCTAATGATTCATTTATTATTATGGGGAATTACGTAGTTCTGGGTTGGGTATTTCCATACTAGCACGGATTTCCACTCCTATTTTTTCATCGCTTCGCCTTCACCCTTTTGATTAGCATACCTTTGGTATGATGGTCATATTGTGGGAATCTGTAGACTACTGGTGCTTACAGTATTACCTACCTTCTCAGCTTAAAAATTTCTTTTCCCTCATTGAGTATTTTCAAACTTGTTTTCTCTCCTTATCTTGAAGTTTCTCTCTTAGATATTGTTGTTTCTCCATTAATGTATTCTTATTCTGAATTTGATTTTCCTTTTAATTTGTTTTAATTTAATTCCCTTAGGCTGTGACGGTATTGTGCGAGTGGATGGGTTGAGGGAGGCGAGGTGGTGGGCCAATTAGGACGCACAAAATAAAAACATTTATTTCAAATTTTTGCACAACCACCATTTTGATTTCATGGGAATAATTGAATTAAATCAGATGCCAGTAGATTAAATCTTATAGAAACATTATTCATACGACGTTTCACTACGCTTAAATGATTTACTCGCGAGAAAATGCAATCTCAACATTAAAATTTTGTTTGGCCGCCATGTTATTTTTGTACTTAACGTGTTACTAATCGTCACATGGCTGATCTTATCGTAGTAATCTCTATGCCCATTGACATTTTTGGGTGATATCATTAATTGTTTGTGCGATATATTATAGAATGCCGGTAAAATACTTCTTACTGCTGCCATGTTGGAATAGTGAAACGTATTAAAATTTAAAACGCGCAGTCGGGGTAGGACGTAGTAGTACTAAGTTCTTACTGTGTTTCATTAAAATCGCTTTAGCCGTTTAGATCATATAAAAGGGGGAGGACACATACACATATATATGCAAACTCGCACACGGACAAAAGGTGATATTTCATATGATGAAAATAGGCTAAAAATGCTAAGCAAACAAATTTTCCGCCAAGACATTAGTATCAACACAATAGTATCTTAGTTTGATTCCAGTTTGCTCACATTGGTGGAACAGTCTTCTGAACTACACTACCATCTACAATCTTCAAGACCAATATTGATGAACGTCCTCCGAGCGTTAACTTGACTTTAACCCTACACAATTTAGCAGTGAAACCACTAACATACACGAGTGCTCCAAGGCACGATCCAGGGCATGAATGAGTAGCTGCAGTTTGGTGATCCAAGATGTAAATCCGACCTCTGAAAGTAGGAAAAACAGATTATGGTTTCCCCAGGAGCCAAATGACGGGACGGTTCCTTATTTCAACTGGTCGGGAACCAATCCCTAATTTTGGACCCCTAAAACACAATTAGCCTACACACAATAACTACTACCTTTAAAATAGCACAGGTTTTCCTATAAATTTCACATATATCTAAGTTCATAGGGCTGTTGACTAAGATGTCCCATCTCTCTGAATTAAACAACATTTCAGAGACCTGATGGGGTTGACAATATTTTAACTGCTTAACTCAGATATTCTGAGGTTCGGTATGAAATGTAAACTGTTGAACAAATAAAGCAGACCATTTCTAAATGTAACAGCTAAGCGCTGTGAGCCTAGTTGCATTGTGGCTCCCCAGAGGCTATTTAACTCGCTTTCCAATGTGACAATAATCATAAAATGTTTTATATATACTCAAGTAATAAAAAGTAAAAAGCAGTAACTGTTCCATGGTGGCTGACCACATCATCAATGGTTGATTACAGTGTGATTAAAACTTCCATATGTTTCACAGTCAAAATCATTAAATTTCTATCAAGTGTGCTGCTGACGTAACAGTGTTGTTATGTACTTATGAACTGACATCCTGTTGTTATATGTGGCATGGCATAATAGGAAATAACGTAGCAATGGAATGAATGTCGTTCCAAGCAGGTAAAGTGAATTGTAGTAGCAATATTGCATAGGTTTCGAAGGGTTAGCACCACACACAACTATCGGATTGCTTGAAGAAAGAAAATCACTAATATTTAATTTTTGTGGAATTTGATAAAACATAGTTTCGCAGGATAAATTCCAGTATCGTTATATAATATTAATTTTTTGTAATAATTTTTCAGAAATGGTAGCAGTTACTAGTTCTTTTCCAGTATCTCTGGGGTAACACATTTCATTTGGACTGATGTCATTTTCTTGGAAATATATTAAGTCAAAATAGATTTAACAAACAAACAAACTATATGACAGAATAAACAGTAAATAAACAGATAAACAAGTATACAAATTTGATCACAGACCTAGTTATATTTCTGATGTTGAGTCTACATGGAATAAACATCATCTATACGTGGCGATAATTGTTTCCAGGAGCATTCGTTTGAAGCTTAATCTACATCATGGTCGGTCATGAAAATTGCTTACGTGAAACTCCCTTTCACTCTTGCTGTAGTCTGGTAGGCTACTACACATAGAAAAATAGTATTGTTTCCGCCTTCGCAGAGGAACAGGTCAGCCAGATCGCTTTAGATTACATGACAAGCGGTGCCCAGCTTGATCGGCTTGTACCTCCCACTCAAACAACACAACACTATGTCCACGTAAACTGTTGCACAGTGTGGCAATCCGTGATCAATATAGACATTTTACGAAATGCATTATGAAGCAGACCAGTTACTTGTGGAGAGAATGAAATACCTGAAATCTATTTCATAACACAATGTGATCTTGCTTCAAACTATCTACAGATGTGCAGCTTGAATTTCCGATACCTAAAGTTCTCGTAACACTTGGCAGATTTTACAACGTTAGCATGACATTGCAAGTTATCAAATGCAGTCTTCGTACGAGGCTTGTACAACTCGGAACTATAATTCTACCGTTATAATTTTTGTCACATGTTTCTGCGCACGTGGTCCATACCGGATAGTCCTCGAATAACGCACTGAACTCCGTCTCCGTATTCGGTAATCCCGTACTAAGTTGAATTCTATACTGGTATGGAGACCCGATTGCTTTTCACGAAAGTGAGAGACAATATAATCCTACTAAAAATTACGCACCTCTACTCTCTAGAAGATAAAGATGATAACATTATTTATTCACCTTCTAATACAATTTCAGAAACTTGCAAATAGGCACTGTTGTGTAAAAGATTTACCGTGATGAAGGTACAAGTGCCTATACATCATACATTCAAGAATATGCATGTTAAGTTTTGAAGCCATTCCCAAAATGTTGCCTAACATTTCAAGAAGGTGGCAATGCGTACCATTAATACCCTGAAATCCATAAATTTGGATTTAATTGAGGCATTACCTCACAAAGCGGTGAAAGAGAAGAAATTTATATGGACCACATTTATACGAATGAAAAGTTTCACTCTGAGTATACCAAAGATCTGCCACTTTGAGTCTAAATTATTGTGAATCAATTACCAGAGAATACTTAAGAGCTATAATGACGAGACTTTTGATGATGAATATACCGTTTGCTAGTAGAGTTGAGTCACAGTTAATAATTTACGGCGATGAGATAATTCCATTTACGTAGGCAACTTGCTTCCCAAATCAATATATTCTGAGTCACAAATGACCCTCGACTTACGCTTAAATAAAATTCTAACAGTAGCAAAATACAACACATCTTAGTTAAATGATATCTAATTCTGAGCTGTCAGAATTATTTTAATATACTAGAGAGCTATAAGTATTGTTTAGAAAAGAGGTTAGTGCTCACAGTGAAATAGCAATTAAATATCTTAAAGAACATTGTACTCGAAGAATGCGAGGAGTTATGCCGCTAAGTAAGGTGAACTGTTTTCAAGATGTCTGCCTCGTTTGCATGTGCTCTATTGGTCCAAACACCAACTGCACATCCCGTACCTTTACAAACATGCCTTTTTGAGTTAATTCTCCAGCATCCTCTGTCATATATTCATGCAATCAGCCCATTCGTTGCTAAGTCTGGGACTATCGCCAAGTAGATCCATGTGCAAATGAACAGTGAACACTCTTCCATCTTTTGTACAGTCAGATTAATTAGTGCTGCAGCACTGCCTATAGCTTCTCACTCATTGTGTCAGTTTCTCTCACTCCACCCTCGCTTGCCACGGTGGGTGAGTGGTTATAGTGTCGGACTACCAACCCCAAGATTGCAGGTTCGCTCCTGGCCATGGTAAGTGATTTTTGAAGGCGACAAAAATCACGACACTCATGTCATACGTTGTTGGCATGTTAAAGAACCCATTTGAATTCAGTAGGCCGTGTTGAATGGAAAAATTAATCTCGGGATTTTCCGCCAACACAAAGTTCCTCCATTCTCTACTTGAAAGCGCTGTAGTGTCAAGGAGTTTAGATATCTAACCTCCTTGACTTTCATAGCGTTCAAAGGAACGACGAAATTCGACACGCAAGCTACCCTCAGGTTGTCAATTAACAAAGCTTGCACCAGGCACCCGAGGCCATAGGATATTATTATTATTACTCCACCCTCTCCAGGGCTCTCCTCCTCATCTCCTCATCTCTGACCCTTCATGATATGCACTTGCACACAGCATTATGAAATGGTCACCATACGGCACTCTGGCATGTAGCGCAATGAGTCAGCTGTAAGCTACAAAATTAGTGCCTACCATAACAGCTTAGATTCGAATCCTAACGTACATGATTCTTTTTTGTTTCCGAGTAAGTGCTCCATAACAACGACTGGCAATGAATACATCCCCAGTTAACGCCAGCGGTGGTGTTCTGGGATGGTTTTCTGAGCGATACCCAATTAAACAACTCAGTTGGGTCCTTCGAACTCCAGACTTGACCACCATTGAACATGTGTGAGTAGGGCAGCAATGCCATATAAGGAACACAGGCCAACCCTCTCCCGAGTTTCCAAAGATGCTCAGTGGGATGTTTTGTAGGATACCTAGGAGGAGATCACACTCATCGGGAACTACTCAAGGAAGCTAGATGAGCCAATACCAAGTCGGCTCTGACAAGCTGATAAAGTCGATGGATGCTGGAAGAGGTATTAAGTCATGTCTAAAACAGCCTTTCCCAATACTAGCAATAATTAGGAGCAGACTGCCACATTTCGCGAAGAAAAATACACACCTATATGTTTAAAATAAGTAATGCATAGAGAAGGGATCGAACCCTGGTTCCCACACTGACAGACGGATACGCTACCTAGGAGGTAACTAGTGTCCCTGTACCAAGTCACAAGTGCGACTGAACCCGCAATTCCCCAACCTGTATTTGTAAATATCTCGGCCTGTTAGTCAAATCTTGGTATGGATATCAGTACGGTATATCTTCGTGATTGTTGACTCATTTAATAAATACGTCAAACTGTATTTTCTGAGAAAAGCGAATGGGAAGAATTGCGCCCAACAGTTGACTGACATATATATTATTCAGTTCAGGAAGCTCATCAGACTACAGTACTGTCATTCCACAGAAGTCAATTCACCTGAAGAATCTGGAGAACCAAGATGGTTGAATTAGGTGTCAAACATGTTTTCTTCTCAATTAGGTTTTCTCAAGGAAATGTGTAAGAACGGATCATATCAATGAATTAGGGCGGGTATTTTGCACCTACCGTGTGTGAGCGATCGCCACATTGCGTGGTTCTCCAAACTAGTAGATATAGAACAATGGTTCAATTATACGTCGCACATGAGTGTGAAATGCACACCTTATGAAAATAATTTTGGCAGGGAGCCTACTAATGAGCTCGCAAGAGTGTAAGGTTTAGCAACGGGAAAGGAGATAAACTTGGATATATGCTTCCAGCTGGCCAGGGATAACTTAGTTAAGGCAGGAAATCAGCGTAAGTAGCAGCATATAAGGGTCTTGTTTGATCCTTTCCAGGTCAGGGATAGTTGTTGCTTGGAGTAGCCTATTCTTACTCAGCTCAGGACAAGGAAATGCGTAAGTTTTATCACACTTCTAAGAGTCCTTTTAACATGACAAAAGGTATGGACGAGTGCGCTTATAGTTTAACAGAACATGAAGGGAATTCTGTAGGCACTCATAATGTTAGAAATTTATGAAGGTATCACTGCAGGTAATGCATAAGGCATGGATTCTAACAGGTTTTGTCTTCGTAACGTATGGCATGGCAAGACTGTAAGCGAGTGACGAAGAGGTTAAAAGCCAAATAAAATTAATTGCAAATTAGTATGGCACTTCCTGCAAATCAAAGTGCAAGGAAATACACTAGCGCAAATCTTCGGAAAATGTCTGTGTTAATGCATAAAATTGTCAAGGAGAGAGAAAGTATTGTATATATCTAAGACACTAAAACATTCCAGTGTGAGTTAGGATTATCAAATGAGACATTTCATTATGCACTTGGGAAGAAGGATAACTTCAGGAAAGCGAATTATGTAAATCTTCATGGGTATAATATTATTCATGTTTTGTCATAATTTTGTGCTTATGTATGTATAGATGTGTATGTGTCGTTCACACTTATTCCATGCATGTGAACCACAGGGGGGAATTGTCATAAGTGCAATCGAACTCGCAATTCCTCGACCTGAATATGTAGATATTATTCAGAGGTAGATTTCTATGTTTTGTAACATTATATAGTTTTACATCACATTGTATTACATCTCATCATCATTTTAGTAAATGAATCGTTTGCAGGGATTCGCGCCAGGATTAGGTTATTTTATATTCACATTGTAAATTTTGTTCATGGTTGAGAGTAAGGTTGAGGACACATAATCTGTTGGTATTGTGACATCCAGCCACAACCATAGAACCAGGAAAATACGTCCCTATTCTGGGACTTGACTTCTGTCAAGGACAGTATTGCGTGCTTGTGTCTATGTAACACCACTGTAACGACTCGCCTAGTTGTCTTGGGACGCGTTCGATTGTGATTGCTTGTGCGGCCACAAGGCGAGAAAATAACAATGCGACCGCCCAGAAGTATTCAAGATGTGGTAGAGATGGAACGCTTACTGATTGTTTGAAGCTCATATTTTGGATATTATTGATCATTTCTGATTTTACTGATTATAGTTGAGATTGTGGCTGACTGTTCTGGATTGTTTCTGATTGTTATTTGAACGTAAAGTTAATTCTGAATTAGTTTGTTGAGTTTGAGTTGTTTTTACTTAGTCTGAATTGTCGGAGCAATCGTTTGATATGGTGAGGGAGTTTACAATGTATTATATCGTAACTAGCAGAATCCCAGTTGTACTCCCGCACACGAAAATCTTCAGTAGATAAGCAGATATGATATCTTATATCCGCCCAGATAGTTACTTGTTTTTCTGAGCTCGCGAAAACGGAGCAATGTCACTAGGTAAGCGCGGCTGGCGTGCCTGCTGGGGTATCGTGAAACATGTTGGGGCTAGTGGAGTCTGAAATGCGTAAGCCTTCAGACGGCAGATAACAGCAATTTATAAAAATACGTGTGAATTCAGCTAGAACGTGCAAACTAACACAAGTATTGCCGGGTCTGATTATTTGCGAAAATTAACGCCCAGGTCCAGAGCTAACAGTTTTTATAGGCAACATTGAAAAGATGGATTGAAAACTTACAAATGTAAGTTTTCAATTGTACCACTATCTTCATTCCAAGGATTTATGTCACATGAAGTATGTCTTTGCCATGCAATTGCGTGTTAAGGCCAAAACTTAGTCTATACTGTACCCGTTCGTCCTGGGGATGCGATGACCCATCTGCTATTACATCGCATTCCTGGAGTTCCAGGACAGAGCGGAGTTAAATGAACCTCTAGTCAAATAAGGAATGTGTCGGAAATTCAGCTGAGATATCGAAAAAGCAGTGGGTAACACGAGACAAAGTATCTCTAGGGTCGTTACGGGCTTAAGTTTAAAAAAAAAAATGCAAATATAAATGGGCGCCATCAACTGAACTCCTAGCAAACCACATCCTTTCCGGTTAAGCCTTAATCAAGACAAGGAAAGAAAAAGGAAAATCACACCATCATCAGATCACAACTAAGATAAAAACAAATTTATTTCACTTTGATAGTCAGACAGACATTTTAAATATTCATCCTACCTGAGAGCATGGTCGAATGCCAACGTTAAATTGTCATTGTCCAAAAATCGAACCATCTCTTTTCTAATCAAAAATATTTAATCCACATAGAACGTGAAAATCTCTAAAGTTCTCTTGGGTTCTCAGGATCACTGTAGCACTATGTCTTTCGTCACTGACATTTGTGAAACCTGAGACCTAATTTCTCTTTAACTTAACATCATGAATGTGGATTTGAAAAATATTAATCTGTCTAAACATACACATTATAATCACATATTTTGAATATCACGTAATTTATGGCTTGCATGGCATAATTTAAATGTTGAATACATTAGTAAAATGCTCCTAAACATCGAATAATTAATTTACACTATTTACATTGTCATTAATAATTGCTTGTTTGTGAATTACAGAAAATCCACGGCTCATTGGTCATCATCATCATCATCATCATCAAAGTTAAATATTTCTCTCATTAATTCTTATCTCAAAATTCAACATATTCCTGTCAGAATCATTAATTCATCACCATTAAATCATTTAAACGAAAATTATTATCATTACTTCATTATACTTTCTAATTATTCACACATTCTTATTTTATCATCTACTTCAGATTAAATCATCTTAAATCATCAATACAAATTGTTTAATTCCTCAACTCAAGTTGCAATTTCTTTAATCTTTTCTCAAATAAATTTATTTAAATCCATATAAATTCATTAATCATCAGCTTCTTTAATTAATTATCACCTTCTAATTCAGTTATTCATCATCTATCCAATCATCTATTACTTTATTTAAATCAGTTTATTTATTCAATCTTTAATTCATCCATTTATTTAATTCATTGATTTATTCAAAAATTTAATTTATCAAATTATTTAAATTTTATTCTTCTGGTTATTTAGATTTTTATTATTTCATCTAGTCATTCTGATTTTTATTTCATTAGGTCAGATCATTAATATGCTTAAATTTCAGATTATTATTTCATTAATTATTATTCTCAGAAAATCTTGTATTATCAACTTTATTTATTTGTTTAATTTCCTAACAAATTGTTTAATATGGTTTATAGAACGTTGTCTTACAGTTTTATCACTTCCAAGTTATATTTCGTATTTAATTATCATGCCAAAATATATTATTGCCTTCACGACATCACGTTGGATCTGACTATCCACAACTACATTATATATCCTCACTTCTTCAAATATCACATTTGAATACCACAATTATTCCACAAAACTCCATAAATATTCAGCATACAGCCTGAATCTCAACAATTACGCTAGACTGGGTTCGACAACCTCATGTCTGCCTCAAAATACATTAGCAACATTGCAAATATCACTTGGCAACATCCACAAAATGCTTATCACAAACTTCACTTAACCATGTTGCATGATCTACAAAAAATATATAACTGGCTTCAAATTATCAACGCACACAATCTCCAATAACTGTAATTACTCTGATCACATCTAGACAACTTCTTAAATAATTGGAAAAAATATTACCTTAGTAATTCAAGATCTGCTTTCAAATAGCATAAATTCTCTTACAATTCTCATAATTCACATCACAGAAAACACCAATGTGCTATAATCTCTCATATCAAAATCTGCAATACTGATCTGCCTTAAAATAAATCTGACCATTAATGATTCATCTTACAAGATTCAATTTCATTAAATCCTCCTCAAAGGTATCAAACACAATTATAAAAATCATCAAAAGCATCAGCTGTACCAGCTGTTAAACTGAAAGTACTCTTAAAAGAGTATAGCAACAAAATATTGGATTGGCAAACAAGAATTACGAAACGTAATCCTGCTGACATTTATCTGTACTTTATTTAACAAAATTTCGACTGATGTGTGACTAGTAGTTTCTTGTGTGATTCACTTACAATCTCATGTACACTCGGATGATAAAAATGAGTCCCTCAATGGCAAGTAAGATGAGTAACCACCGTACAATCATATAAATACGAAAGACCTCGCTCCGTCGACTAACATGATAGTGCCCTGAACGATGGGTAAGATGAGTAACCACCATACAATCGTATAAATACGAAAGACCCCATCTCGAAAACTAAATGAGTGAATGTACCAGATAGGAATCAACAAGTCTCTAGTTGTCATATAAAAGCGATATTCATTCACTAAAGTGAATAACATCTTAATATCTCCAAACAATCCAATGGAAAAAATCCCTACTGATGAATAATACACACTCGCTAGTATGCAATGAACTGACGAAGTAATTTAGATAATCAATTGCAGATCACGAGTTCGAAATACTCGTCACACAAAAAAAACTATTCATGAAAACTATCCTTGCTGGATAAATGTCTAAAAGACCAAACATCTGCTTAATAAAGCCAACCATTGGTGAGAATATCGTATAATGATGCCTGCCATATCATATGGTCACGCCATATTCTAGCAAAATTTGAAGCATATAAGGTCAAAGCCATGTCTAAATAATCGTATCACTCCTATTAGAAAAATATACATGTGTGCCCAGTATTCATGAAAATAATCGTATCAGGAAGTTATAACTCTTACAATACCTTTTCATAATCAGCTGTTATTAAATTTCAAAGATCGTCGATTTTCCTTATATAATGAATTTCTCGAAAGATCGGCGTGAATATCATTCCATCCATGCAATGACGATTGCCTTCGAATCCCAAGTGAATCAGCTGGTGGACCTCCTCCTCGTCAGGAATCGAATCCATCGCTCTGTGGTGCCATCGCGTCTCTGTCTGCGTTTACTCCGACAAGATGAACTGCTGGTTATCCATAGCGGATACTGTCCAAATCCTCACGACAAAATTCATAGAAACAGCGGACCCCTTATTCCTCTTCTACGTTACGCCACTGTTCCATACAATGTTCGGTTTGAGTGTTGAAAGTTCAATCTCCAATAACTGCTAAGTCTCACTTTCATAAAATAAAATTTTATATGAGAGTATCTAAGTTTATGAAACTGTGTTCATACTCGGTAATTTATAACACTTCATAAGAAAGAATCGCATTAATGCACGTGCTAATGTTCATAAGTGCATTTGCCTGAAACATTTCATTTGCCTAAACTCGTTAATGTTACTTGGAATGCGTTATGAAATGCATAGTCGTAATGTCAGTGAAAAACTATGTTCAGTCGAAGTTTACAGTTGCAGTATCTCGTAACTATCTGCTTGTATAATTCAAATGCTGAATAAACGTTCCAACTCAATGTTGTAATGAAGTTCAGCTTCTGTCATAATGCTTGCGTATAAGATTGGAAATAACCCGCTCGTCCCTACTGCAATGCTAGAATAATCTCCGCCTAAAGCTGGCCTCGCCATGTCGCTCTACTATGCTGTTCTGCGTTTCCAAATGCAGGTTGTAATAAAGTTCTCCAACCACTATCGCAATGCTGTTCTAAAACCCCGGCCTTCTCATGCCTGCTTGGCTCGTACAGCTGGTTCTGTAACCGGTCTTCACGCTGCCTACTGCGGGTGTCCGCCCGGCTCAATGACCTACTTTTCGTTCGCTGCTTGGTGAAGTTAAAACTGTCGCTTTCACTTTCCGTGACAAATGCTGCTCACCGCGCGACCTTAACCATACGCTCGGCGCATGTCCCACTCAGCTCGCTGTCTGAATTCGACTGCCGTGCTAACTGTACTTGACTCCTCTGCTTACAGAGCTCAACTGCGTGGCTCACTGAGCTCAACTGACTGTCTCTGGACTGCATTGACCTGAACCTCCCTGGCGCAGTCACGTTACGTTCTCCCCACCTCTGTGCTCTTGCGTCACAAATATAATCTCGAACCCCCATCATCTCGGCTATTGAGTTATAAAATAACTTAAGGGTTATCTGACTTCCTTCAAAATATTACCATATATAATGCATGTTATATCTCCTCTTCTGAGATGTTTAAATACCATGTTTCATATAGATCTTAATAAAGCTTCATATTTCCATCCATAATTCCATCTGCCTGACTGCGGTCAGTGCCTTCTTAATCCTAGACCTTCTACGTCATCCTGACATTCCTCTTGACTCGATCTGAGCGCTATCTTTTCATAACTCTTCCCAAAATCTCAACTACGGCTTAATGTCTGCTGGCGTAGCCGATAGCCTCAACTAGGTATCGGGTACATCTCTCCCGTACATCTCCTTTTTTATCAGGATTGAGAAAAAAATACACTCTCAGGCATTCTATATATAACACATGTACACGATAGCTCTACAATCCTCTTATTCAGCATGATGGTACTTTCTGACTCTCAACAATGATGATTGACTTCCAATGATTAGCATCTTGATTCTGTATTACTTTGACGTCTGTTTCTTCCTTCACTAATCGTGCTTGCTCGATTGACATCTCTGACTGTCTCCTCGGGTGGTGTATTAGGCTGTCTACATTCTTGCCTCGATCTCTCATATTCACGATTATCTCGTCTTTCATTTGGCTCGTTTCTTCGGCCATCCTGCCTGTCGTTCCGATTATACTGTTGACCTTGGCTCCAGTTATTTCTACCACGATATCTATTGTTGTATCGATTCCTATCTTGATATCTGGAATTCTGATTATAATTTCTGTATCGGCTGTCTCTTGCTTCCTGATCGTATGACCTCTCATATGGTCCTCTATATCGATCATTTCCACGAACGTTACGGATGTTTCCTCGATTTCCTTCGTTCCTTCTGTTTTCCCAGGAATCTCTTCTGTCCGTCTGAGCTGCGTTATCAACGACTACCGCATTCACCTCTTGCGTGTTTCGATTGTCGTTTCTTGCATTTCTAGGCGTAACTTGAGCGCTTGTATAGTCCAATCGTCGTAAAATGTCGTCATAGTGCTCAAGTGTGTTTGCTCCCGACGCTATGAGTGATCGCTGTACCTCAATCGGTAACTGTCTCGCTATAGCTTGCAAAAGCTCTTCTTCTGGCAATGGAGGAATCAGAAACTGTAATTTAGCCAATTGTGAAGTAAAATAATTGGCATAATGCGTCGGATGTGCCGTAGAATAACGCTTCGAGTACATTTCTGCTCTTACGTCCAGCTGATCCTCTGCACTCCAAAATCTCCTTAAGAATGCTATTGCAAATTGCTCCATATTCGCAAAATTGCTTCTGAATGCTCTAAACCAAGTTAACGCAGACCCGTCTAAGGCGCGTTCGACTATCCTTAGTTCTCTTTCCTTGGCTACTCTATGTTCCGTCATGTAGTCGCGAATATCTCGCAGAAATTCGACTGGTGTGACTCCTGTGTTTCCAGAAAACTTCCTCGGCTTGTCATCCAGATTTCTGATAATGGTAACTGGACCTGAGTATCGTTCACTTGTACCCAACGTACTCCTATTCGGATTATCCTGAGGGGTTGAACTTGCCCTTTCGAATGTCACATTCGGTTGCGTTTGACGGTCTTCTCCCATGCTAACTTCTTGATTACTCATACTGTGGTCTATCGCAGTCTGATTTATCGATATTTCCCCTGATGTAATATTTTGACTTGAGAAACTATTAATCATAGATTCTAGTTTAGTCATTCTATCTTCTACCAATTTCTCTACGGTCTTGACCTGAGTCTTCAACTCATCTAACGACGTAACATTCTGCGTTTTGTTACTCTCGTCTAAATCGTTTTTCAACTTGTCTATCTTGTCTTCGCATGTATTCTTTACTGACGCGACTTGTTCCTTTAACAGATCAACATCTGTCCTAAATAGAGTTGAATCTATCTTCATCGCTTCCTTGTTCTCCGTAAATCTCGCTTCTAAGTTCGCCATACCTGCGATTAATTTTTCATCTAATCCTGCACGTTTTTCTTTTGCTTCGGCATCGACCTCACTATACCGTACATCCACGATTGCACCGACTCTATTTTTGAATAAAGATAAGTTTTCATTAACCTTTTGCTCTATATCATCGTCCATTTTCCTAATATCTTTCTGCAATTGATTCTCTAATGATTTTATATTAGAATTAACCTCTCCTAAGACTTCCTCTTTAATGGTCCCAATTACTGACTTTAAATCTTTAATCTCATTACCTAGATTCATCTCTAGACCTTTGATTTTAGTTTCGAAAGATACTTCGGTAGACCACTCTTGAATTTTGCCTACATCTGCCACTAAACCATCAATGTCGAATCTCAACTTCGATACATTCGATTTAATGTCTTTCTGCATAGGCATAACGTCTGTTATTAAAGTAAGAATGTTTTCTTCTCCTCTACTTTCTAATTCAATAATATTCTTTCTTAATATTTGAACATTTTCCTCTCCTTTCATATTTACTGCAATTATATCTAATTGTAAAGTCTTAAGCATTTCATTATTCTTTAAAGTTAATCTATTCTCTAACCTAGTTAACTTGTTTTCTAACTCTGTGTTAGTTTCTTCACTACGAGCTTGTAATTTCTCTTCCAATGATTTAAAATTATCCTCATTATTTGTCTGTAATCTTTCTTCTAATGATTTAAAACTATCCTTCAAGTTAGCTTCACTAGCTTTCAAATGACTTTCAGTACTAGTCTGTAATCTAGTTTCCAATGACATCAACTCATCTTTACTATTTGACTGTAGTCTGGTCTCCAATAACATCAACTCATCTTTACTATTAGTCTGTAATCTAGTCTCCAATGATTTTAAATTATCTTCACTATTTGACTGTAACCTAGTCTCTAATGACTTTAAATTATCTTCACTACTAGTCTGTAATGCTTGCACATTTTCTTTACATTTAGCTTCTAACCTAGCTTCTGAACTATTTATCTGTTCTTTAACTTCCGTTTCCATTTTAGAAATAGTTTCTGCTATACCAGACATATCACTCTGTAACTCTCCTAACACCTTAGCTAAATCTTCCGGCAACATAATTATATTTTCAATATACGTTTTATTCAGAGACGTTAGACAACAACACATCACAATGTCTCAATTCCTGCATTCACTTGGGTATAGGAAAAATGTGACTTATAACTAACATGATATAATACTAATACGATTAACATGAACACTGGAATGGGCACACAAGTATATTGTCTGACTAAGTTTAATAAATTTTATAACACAATTAAATGAACTTGAGATCAATCTCTCCGTGATCTAAATCTGATGTGATTCCATAGAATAAACAAAATCGAAGCCCCACAGGTGGGTAAAGCCAATTCTCCCTCTCTCTCTGTACCCGTTCGTTCTGGGGATGCGATGACCCATCTGCTATTACATCGCATTCCTGGAGTTCCAGGACAGAGCGGAGTTAAATGAACCTCTAGTCAAATAAGGAATGTGTCGGAAATTCAGCTGAGATATCGAAAAAGCAGTGGGTAACACGAGACAAAGTATCTCTAGGGTCGTTACGGGCTTAAGTTTAATAAAAAAAATTCAAATATAAATGGGCGCCATCAACTGAACTCCTAGCAAACCACATCCTTTCCGGTTAAGCCTTAATCAAGACAAGGAAAGAAAAAGGAAAATCACACCATCATCAGATCACAACTAAGATAAAAACAAATTTATTTCACTTTGATAGTCAGACAGACATTTTAAATATTCATCCTACCTGAGAGCATGGTCGAATGCCAACGTTAAATTGTCATTGTCCAAAAATCGAACCATCTCTTTTCTAATCAAAAATATTTAATCCACATAGAACGTGAAAATCTCTAAAGTTCTCTTGGGTTCTCAGGATCACTGTAGCACTATGTCTTTCGTCACTGACATTTGTGAAACCTGAGACCTAATTTCTCTTTAACTTAACATCATGAATGTGGATTTGAAAAATATTAATCTGTCTAAACATACACATTATAATCACATATTTTGAATATCACGTAATTTATGGCTTGCATGACATAATTTAAATGTTGAATACATTAGTAAAATGCTCCTAAACATCGAATAATTAATTTACACTATTTACATTGTCATTAATAATTGCTTGTTTGTGAATTACAGAAAATCCACGGCTCATTGGTCATCATCATCATCATCATCATCATCAAAGTTAAATATTTCTCTCATTAATTCTTATCTCAAAATTCAACATATTCCTGTCAGAATCATTAATTCATCACCATTAAATCATTTAAACGAAAATTATTATCATTACTTCATTATACTTTCTAATTATTCACACATTCTTATTTTATCATCTACTTCAGATTAAATCATCTTAAATCATCAATACAAATTGTTTAATTCCTCAACTCAAGTTGCAATTTCTTTAATCTTTTCTCAAATAAATTTATTTAAATCCATATAAATTCATTAATCATCAGCTTCTTTAATTAATTATCACCTTCTAATTCAGTTATTCATCATCTATCCAATCATCTATTACTTTATTTAAATCAGTTTATTTATTCAATCTTTAATTCATCCATTTATTTAATTCATTGATTTATTCAAAAATTTAATTTATCAAATTATTTAAATTTTATTCTTCTGGTTATTTAGATTTTTATTATTTCATCTAGTCATTCTGATTTTTATTTCATTAGGTCAGATCATTAATATGCTTAAATTTCAGATTATTATTTCATTAATTATTATTCTCAGAAAATCTTGTATTATCAACTTTATTTATTTGTTTAATTTCCTAACAAATTGTTTAATATGGTTTATAGAACGTTGTCTTACAGTTTTATCACTTCCAAGTTATATTTCGTATTTAATTATCATGCCAAAATATATTATTGCCTTCACGACATCACGTTGGATCTGACTATCCACAACTACATTATATATCCTCACTTCTTCAAATATCACATTTGAATACCACAATTATTCCACAAAACTCCATAAATATTCAGCATACAGCCTGAATCTCAACAATTACGCTAGACTGGGTTCGACAACCTCATGTCTGCCTCAAAATACATTAGCAACATTGCAACTATCACTTGGCAACATCCACAAAATGCTTATCACAAACTTCACTTAACCATGTTGCATGATCTACAAAAAATATATAACTGGCTTCAAATTATCAACGCACACAATCTCCAATAACTGTAATTACTCCGATCACATCTAGACAACTTCTTAAATAATTGGAAAAAATATTACCTTAGTAATTCAAGATCTGCTTTCAAATAGCATAAATTCTCTTACAATTCTCATAATTCACATCACAGAAAACACCAATGTGCTATAATCTCTCATATCAAAATCTGCAATACTGATCTGCCTTAAAATAAATCTGACCATTAATGATTCATCTTACAAGATTCAATTTCATTAAATCCTCCTCAAAGGTATCAAACACAATTATAAAAATCATCAAAAGCATCAGCTGTACCAGCTGTTAAACTGAAAGTACTCTTAAAAGAGTATAGCAACAAAATATTGGATTGGCAAACAAGAATTACGAAACGTAATCCTGCTGACATTTATCTGTACTTTATTTAACAAAATTTCGACTGATATGTGACTAGTAGTTTCTTGTGTGATTCACTTACAATCTCATGTACACTCGGATGATAAAAATGAGTCCCTCAATGGCAAGTAAGATGAGTAACCACCGTACAATCATATAAATACGAAAGACCTCGCTCCGTCGACTAACATGATAGTGCCCTGAACGATGGGTAAGATGAGTAACCACCATACAATCGTATAAATACGAAAGACCCCATCTCGAAAACTAAATGAGTGAATGTACCAGATAGGAATCAACAAGTCTCTAGTTGTCATATAAAAGCGATATTCATTCACTAAAGTGAATAACATCTTAATATCTCCAAACAATCCAATGGAAAAAATCCCTACTGATGAATAATACACACTCGCTAGTATGCAATGAACTGACGAAGTAATTTAGATAATCAATTGCCGATCACGAGTTCGAAATACTCGTCACACAAAAAAAACTATTCATGAAAACTATCCTTGCTGGATAAATGTCTAAAAGACCAAACATCTGCTTAATAAAGCCAACCATTGGTGAGAATATCGTATAATGATGCCTGCCATATCATATGGTCACGCCATATTCTAGCAAAATTTGAAGCATATAAGGTCAAAGCCATGTCTAAATAATCGTATCACTCCTATTAGAAAAATATACATGTGTGCCCAGTATTCATGAAAATAATCGTATCAGGAAGTTATAACTCTTACAATACCTTTTCATAATCAGCTGTTATTAAATTTCAAAGATCGTCGATTTTCCTTATATAATGAATTTCTCGAAAGATCGGCGTGAATATCATTCCATCCATGCAATGACGATTGCCTTCGAATCCCAAGTGAATCAGCTGGTGGACCTCCTCCTCGTCAGGAATCGAATCCATCGCTCTGTGGTGCCATCGCGTCTCTGTCTGCGTTTACTCCGACAAGATGAACTGCTGGTTATCCATAGCGGATACTGTCCAAATCCTCACGACAAAATTCATAGAAACAGCGGACCCCTTATTCCTCTTCTACGTTACGCCACTGTTCCATACAATGTTCGGTTTGAGTGTTGAAAGTTCAATCTCCAATAACTGCTAAGTCTCACTTTCATAAAATAAAATTTTATATGAGAGTGTCTAAGTTTATGAAACTGTGTTCATACTCGGTAATTTATAACACTTCATAAGAAAGAATCGCATTAATGCACGTGCTAATGTTCATAAGTGCATTTGCCTGAAACATTTCATTTGCCTAAACTCGTTAATGTTACTTGGAATGCGTTATGAAATGCATAGTCGTAATGTCAGTGAAAAACTATGTTCAGTCGAAGTTTACAGTTGCAGTATCTCGTAACTATCTGCTTGTATAATTCAAATGCTGAATAAACGTTCCAACTCAATGTTGTAATGAAGTTCAGCTTCTGTCATAATGCTTGCGTATAAGATTGGAAATAACCCGCTCGTCCCTACTGCAATGCTAGAATAATCTCCGCCTAAAGCTGGCCTCGCCATGTCGCTCTACTATGCTGTTCTGCGTTTCCAAATGCAGGTTGTAATAAAGTTCTCCAACCACTATCGCAATGCTGTTCTAAAACCCCGGCCTTCTCATGCCTGCTTGGCTCGTACAGCTGGTTCTGTAACCGGTCTTCACGCTGCCTACTGCGGGTGTCCGCCCGGCTCAATGACCTACTTTTCGTTCGCTGCTTGGTGAAGTTAAAACTGTCGCTTTCACTTTCCGTGACAAATGCTGCTCACCGCGCGACCTTAACCATACGCTCGGCGCATGTCCCACTCAGCTCGCTGTCTGAATTCGACTGCCGTGCTAACTGTACTTGACTCCTCTGCTTACAGAGCTCAACTGCGTGGCTCACTGAGCTCAACTGACTGTCTCTGGACTGCATTGACCTGAACCTCCCTGGCGCAGTCACGTTACGTTCTCCCCACCTCTGTGCTCTTGCGTCACAAATATAATCTCGAACCCCCATCATCTCGGCTATTGAGTTATAAAATAACTTAAGGGTTATCTGACTTCCTTCAAAATATTACCATATATAATGCATGTTATATCTCCTCTTCTGAGATGTTTAAATACCATGTTTCATATAGATCTTAATAAAGCTTCATATTTCCATCCATAATTCCATCTGCCTGACTGCGGTCAGTGCCTTCTTAATCCTAGACCTTCTACGTCATCCTGACATTCCTCTTGACTCGATCTGAGCGCTATCTTTTCATAACTCTTCCCAAAATCTCAACTACGGCTTAATGTCTGCTGGCGTAGCCGATAGCCTCAACTAGGTATCGGGTACATCTCTCCCGTACATCTCCTTTTTTATCAGGATTGAGAAAAAAATACACTCTCAGGCATTCTATATATAACACATGTACACGATAGCTCTACAATCCTCTTATTCAGCATGATGGTACTTTCTGACTCTCAACAATGATGATTGACTTCCAATGATTAGCATCTTGATTCTGTATTACTTTGACGTCTGTTTCTTCCTTCACTAATCGTGCTTGCTCGATTGACATCTCTGACTGTCTCCTCGGGTGGTGTATTAGGCTGTCTACATTCTTGCCTCGATCTCTCATATTCACGATTATCTCGTCTTTCATTTGGCTCGTTTCTTCGGCCATCCTGCCTGTCGTTCCGATTATACTGTTGACCTTGGCTCCAGTTATTTCTACCACGATATCTATTGTTGTATCGATTCCTATCTTGATATCTGGAATTCTGATTATAATTTCTGTATCGGCTGTCTCTTGCTTCCTGATCGTATGACCTCTCATATGGTCCTCTATATCGATCATTTCCACGAACGTTACGGATGTTTCCTCGATTTCCTTCGTTCCTTCTGTTTTCCCAGGAATCTCTTCTGTCCGTCTGAGCTGCGTTATCAACGACTACCGCATTCACCTCTTGCGTGTTTCGATTGTCGTTTCTTGCATTTCTAGGCGTAACTTGAGCGCTTGTATAGTCCAATCGTCGTAAAATGTCGTCATAGTGCTCAAGTGTGTTTGCTCCCGACGCTATGAGTGATCGCTGTACCTCAATCGGTAACTGTCTCGCTATAGCTTGCAAAAGCTCTTCTTCTGGCAATGGAGGAATCAGAAACTGTAATTTAGCCAATTGTGAAGTAAAATAATTGGCATAATGCGTCGGATGTGCCGTAGAATAACGCTTCGAGTACATTTCTGCTCTTACGTCCAGCTGATCCTCTGCACTCCAAAATCTCCTTAAGAATGCTATTGCAAATTGCTCCATATTCGCAAAATTGCTTCTGAATGCTCTAAACCAAGTTAACGCAGACCCGTCTAAGGCGCGTTCGACTATCCTTAGTTCTCTTTCCTTGGCTACTCTATGTTCCGTCATGTAGTCGCGAATATCTCGCAGAAATTCGACTGGTGTGACTCCTGTGTTTCCAGAAAACTTCCTCGGCTTGTCATCCAGATTTCTGATAATGGTAACTGGACCTGAGTATCGTTCACTTGTACCCAACGTACTCCTATTCGGATTATCCTGAGGGGTTGAACTTGCCCTTTCGAATGTCACATTCGGTTGCGTTTGACGGTCTTCTCCCATGCTAACTTCTTGATTACTCATACTGTGGTCTATCGCAGTCTGATTTATCGATATTTCCCCTGATGTAATATTTTGACTTGAGAAACTATTAATCATAGATTCTAGTTTAGTCATTCTATCTTCTACCAATTTCTCTACGGTCTTGACCTGAGTCTTCAACTCATCTAACGACGTAACATTCTGCGTTTTGTTACTCTCGTCTAAATCGTTTTTCAACTTGTCTATCTTGTCTTCGCATGTATTCTTTACTGACGCGACTTGTTCCTTTAACAGATCAACATCTGTCCTAAATAGAGTTGAATCTATCTTCATCGCTTCCTTGTTCTCCGTAAATCTCGCTTCTAAGTTCGCCATACCTGCGATTAATTTTTCATCTAATCCTGCACGTTTTTCTTTTGCTTCGGCATCGACCTCACTATACCGTACATCCACGATTGCACCGACTCTATTTTTGAATAAAGATAAGTTTTCATTAACCTTTTGCTCTATATCATCGTCCATTTTCCTAATATCTTTCTGCAATTGATTCTCTAATGATTTTATATTAGAATTAACCTCTCCTAAGACTTCCTCTTTAATGGTCCCAATTACTGACTTTAAATCTTTAATCTCATTACCTAGATTCATCTCTAGACCTTTGATTTTAGTTTCGAAAGATACTTCGGTAGACCACTCTTGAATTTTGCCTACATCTGCCACTAAACCATCAATGTCGAATCTCAACTTCGATACATTCGATTTAATGTCTTTCTGCATAGGCATAACGTCTGTTATTAAAGTAAGAATGTTTTCTTCTCCTCTACTTTCTAATTCAATAATATTCTTTCTTAATATTTGAACATTTTCCTCTCCTTTCATATTTACTGCAATTATATCTAATTGTAAAGTCTTAAGCATTTCATTATTCTTTAAAGTTAATCTATTCTCTAACCTAGTTAACTTGTTTTCTAACTCTGTGTTAGTTTCTTCACTACGAGCTTGTAATTTCTCTTCCAATGATTTAAAATTATCCTCATTATTTGTCTGTAATCTTTCTTCTAATGATTTAAAACTATCCTTCAAGTTAGCTTCACTAGCTTTCAAATGACTTTCAGTACTAGTCTGTAATCTAGTTTCCAATGACATCAACTCATCTTTACTATTTGACTGTAGTCTGGTCTCCAATAACATCAACTCATCTTTACTATTAGTCTGTAATCTAGTCTCCAATGATTTTAAATTATCTTCACTATTTGACTGTAACCTAGTCTCTAATGACTTTAAATTATCTTCACTACTAGTCTGTAATGCTTGCACATTTTCTTTACATTTAGCTTCTAACCTAGCTTCTGAACTATTTATCTGTTCTTTAACTTCCGTTTCCATTTTAGAAATAGTTTCTGCTATACCAGACATATCACTCTGTAACTCTCCTAACACCTTAGCTAAATCTTCCGGCAACATAATTATATTTTCAATATACGTTTTATTCAGAGACGTTAGACAACACATCACAATGTCTCAATTCCTGCATTCACTTGGGTATAGGAAAAATGTGACTTATAACTAACATGATATAATACTAATACGATTAACATGAACACTGGAATGGGCACACAAGTATATTGTCTGACTAAGTTTAATAAATTTTATAACACAATTAAATGAACTTGAGATCAATCTCTCCGTGATCTAAATCTGATGTGATTCCATAGAATAAACAAAATCGAAGCCCCACAGGTGGGTAAAGCCAATTCTCCCTCTCTCTCTGTACCCGTTCGTTCTGGGGATGCGATGACCCATCTGCTATTACATCGCATTCCTGGAGTTCCAGGACAGAGCGGAGTTAAATGAACCTCTAGTCAAATAAGGAATGTGTCGGAAATTCAGCTGAGATATCGAAAAAGCAGTGGGTAACACGAGACAAAGTATCTCTAGGGTCGTTACGGGCTTAAGTTTAATAAAAAAAATTCAAATATAAATGGGCGCCATCAACTGAACTCCTAGCAAACCACATCCTTTCCGGTTAAGCCTTAATCAAGACAAGGAAAGAAAAAGGAAAATCACACCATCATCAGATCACAACTAAGATAAAAACAAATTTATTTCACTTTGATAGTCAGACAGACATTTTAAATATTCATCCTACCTGAGAGCATGGTCGAATGCCAACGTTAAATTGTCATTGTCCAAAAATCGAACCATCTCTTTTCTAATCAAAAATATTTAATCCACATAGAACGTGAAAATCTCTAAAGTTCTCTTGGGTTCTCAGGATCACTGTAGCACTATGTCTTTCGTCACTGACATTTGTGAAACCTGAGACCTAATTTCTCTTTAACTTAACATCATGAATGTGGATTTGAAAAATATTAATCTGTCTAAACATACACATTATAATCACATATTTTGAATATCACGTAATTTATGGCTTGCATGACATAATTTAAATGTTGAATACATTAGTAAAATGCTCCTAAACATCGAATAATTAATTTACACTATTTACATTGTCATTAATAATTGCTTGTTTGTGAATTACAGAAAATCCACGGCTCATTGGTCATCATCATCATCATCATCATCAAAGTTAAATATTTCTCTCATTAATTCTTATCTCAAAATTCAACATATTCCTGTTAGAATCATTAATTCATCACCATTAAATCATTTAAACGAAAATTATTATCATTACTTCATTATACTTTCTAATTATTCACACATTCTTATTTTATCATCTACTTCAGATTAAATCATCTTAAATCATCAATACAAATTGTTTAATTCCTCAACTCAAGTTGCAATTTCTTTAATCTTTTCTCAAATAAATTTATTTAAATCCATATAAATTCATTAATCATCAGCTTCTTTAATTAATTATCACCTTCTAATTCAGTTATTCATCATCTATCCAATCATCTATTACTTTATTTAAATCAGTTTATTTATTCAATCTTTAATTCATCCATTTATTTAATTCATTGATTTATTCAAAAATTTAATTTATCAAATTATTTAAATTTTATTCTTCTGGTTATTTAGATTTTTATTATTTCATCTAGTCATTCTGATTTTTATTTCATTAGGTCAGATCATTAATATGCTTAAATTTCAGATTATTATTTCATTAATTATTATTCTCAGAAAATCTTGTATTATCAACTTTATTTATTTGTTTAATTTCCTAACAAATTGTTTAATATGGTTTATAGAACGTTGTCTTACAGTTTTATCACTTCCAAGTTATATTTCGTATTTAATTATCATGCCAAAATATATTATTGCCTTCACGACATCACGTTGGATCTGACTATCCACAACTACATTATATATCCTCACTTCTTCAAATATCACATTTGAATACCACAATTATTCCACAAAACTCCATAAATATTCAGCATACAGCCTGAATCTCAACAATTACGCTAGACTGGGTTCGACAACCTCATGTCTGCCTCAAAATACATTAGCAACATTGCAACTATCACTTGGCAACATCCACAAAATGCTTATCACAAACTTCACTTAACCATGTTGCATGATCTACAAAAAATATATAACTGGCTTCAAATTATCAACGCACACAATCTCCAATAACTGTAATTACTCCGATCACATCTAGACAACTTCTTAAATAATTGGAAAAAATATTACCTTAGTAATTCAAGATCTGCTTTCAAATAGCATAAATTCTCTTACAATTCTCATAATTCACATCACAGAAAACACCAATGTGCTATAATCTCTCATATCAAAATCTGCAATACTGATCTGCCTTAAAATAAATCTGACCATTAATGATTCATCTTACAAGATTCAATTTCATTAAATCCTCCTCAAAGGTATCAAACACAATTATAAAAATCATCAAAAGCATCAGCTGTACCAGCTGTTAAACTGAAAGTACTCTTAAAAGAGTATAGCAACAAAATATTGGATTGGCAAACAAGAATTACGAAACGTAATCCTGCTGACATTTATCTGTACTTTATTTAACAAAATTTCGACTGATATGTGACTAGTAGTTTCTTGTGTGATTCACTTACAATCTCATGTACACTCAGATGATAAAAATGAGTCCCTCAATGGCAAGTAAGATGAGTAACCACCGTACAATCATATAAATACGAAAGACCTCGCTCCGTCGACTAACATGATAGTGCCCTGAACGATGGGTAAGATGAGTAACCACCATACAATCGTATAAATACGAAAGACCCCATCTCGAAAACTAAATGAGTGAATGTACCAGATAGGAATCAACAAGTCTCTAGTTGTCATATAAAAGCGATATTCATTCACTAAAGTGAATAACATCTTAATATCTCCAAACAATCCAATGGAAAAAATCCCTACTGATGAATAATACACACTCGCTAGTATGCAATGAACTGACGAAGTAATTTAGATAATCAATTGCCGATCACGAGTTCGAAATACTCGTCACACAAAAAAAACTATTCATGAAAACTATCCTTGCTGGATAAATGTCTAAAAGACCAAACATCTGCTTAATAAAGCCAACCATTGGTGAGAATATCGTATAATGATGCCTGCCATATCATATGGTCACGCCATATTCTAGCAAAATTTGAAGCATATAAGGTCAAAGCCATGTCTAAATAATCGTATCACTCCTATTAGAAAAATATACATGTGTGCCCAGTATTCATGAAAATAATCGTATCAGGAAGTTATAACTCTTACAATACCTTTTCATAATCAGCTGTTATTAAATTTCAAAGATCGTCGATTTTCCTTATATAATGAATTTCTCGAAAGATCGGCGTGAATATCATTCCATCCATGCAATGACGATTGCCTTCGAATCCCAAGTGAATCAGCTGGTGGACCTCCTCCTCGTCAGGAATCGAATCCATCGCTCTGTGGTGCCATCGCGTCTCTGTCTGCGTTTACTCCGACAAGATGAACTGCTGGTTATCCATAGCGGATACTGTCCAAATCCTCACGACAAAATTCATAGAAACAGCGGACCCCTTATTCCTCTTCTACGTTACGCCACTGTTCCATACAATGTTCGGTTTGAGTGTTGAAAGTTCAATCTCCAATAACTGCTAAGTCTCACTTTCATAAAATAAAATTTTATATGAGAGTGTCTAAGTTTATGAAACTGTGTTCATACTCGGTAATTTATAACACTTCATAAGAAAGAATCGCATTAATGCACGTGCTAATGTTCATAAGTGCATTTGCCTGAAACATTTCATTTGCCTAAACTCGTTAATGTTACTTGGAATGCGTTATGAAATGCATAGTCGTAATGTCAGTGAAAAACTATGTTCAGTCGAAGTTTACAGTTGCAGTATCTCGTAACTATCTGCTTGTATAATTCAAATGCTGAATAAACGTTCCAACTCAATGTTGTAATGAAGTTCAGCTTCTGTCATAATGCTTGCGTATAAGATTGGAAATAACCCGCTCGTCCCTACTGCAATGCTAGAATAATCTCCGCCTAAAGCTGGCCTCGCCATGTCGCTCTACTATGCTGTTCTGCGTTTCCAAATGCAGGTTGTAATAAAGTTCTCCAACCACTATCGCAATGCTGTTCTAAAACCCCGGCCTTCTCATGCCTGCTTGGCTCGTACAGCTGGTTCTGTAACCGGTCTTCACGCTGCCTACTGCGGGTGTCCGCCCGGCTCAATGACCTACTTTTCGTTCGCTGCTTGGTGAAGTTAAAACTGTCGCTTTCACTTTCCGTGACAAATGCTGCTCACCGCGCGACCTTAACCATACGCTCGGCGCATGTCCCACTCAGCTCGCTGTCTGAATTCGACTGCCGTGCTAACTGTACTTGACTCCTCTGCTTACAGAGCTCAACTGCGTGGCTCACTGAGCTCAACTGACTGTCTCTGGACTGCATTGACCTGAACCTCCCTGGCGCAGTCACGTTACGTTCTCCCCACCTCTGTGCTCTTGCGTCACAAATATAATCTCGAACCCCCATCATCTCGGCTATTGAGTTATAAAATAACTTAAGGGTTATCTGACTTCCTTCAAAATATTACCATATATAATGCATGTTATATCTCCTCTTCTGAGATGTTTAAATACCATGTTTCATATAGATCTTAATAAAGCTTCATATTTCCATCCATAATTCCATCTGCCTGACTGCGGTCAGTGCCTTCTTAATCCTAGACCTTCTACGTCATCCTGACATTCCTCTTGACTCGATCTGAGCGCTATCTTTTCATAACTCTTCCCAAAATCTCAACTACGGCTTAATGTCTGCTGGCGTAGCCGATAGCCTCAACTAGGTATCGGGTACATCTCTCCCGTACATCTCCTTTTTTATCAGGATTGAGAAAAAAATACACTCTCAGGCATTCTATATATAACACATGTACACGATAGCTCTACAATCCTCTTATTCAGCATGATGGTACTTTCTGACTCTCAACAATGATGATTGACTTCCAATGATTAGCATCTTGATTCTGTATTACTTTGACGTCTGTTTCTTCCTTCACTAATCGTGCTTGCTCGATTGACATCTCTGACTGTCTCCTCGGGTGGTGTATTAGGCTGTCTACATTCTTGCCTCGATCTCTCATATTCACGATTATCTCGTCTTTCATTTGGCTCGTTTCTTCGGCCATCCTGCCTGTCGTTCCGATTATACTGTTGACCTTGGCTCCAGTTATTTCTACCACGATATCTATTGTTGTATCGATTCCTATCTTGATATCTGGAATTCTGATTATAATTTCTGTATCGGCTGTCTCTTGCTTCCTGATCGTATGACCTCTCATATGGTCCTCTATATCGATCATTTCCACGAACGTTACGGATGTTTCCTCGATTTCCTTCGTTCCTTCTGTTTTCCCAGGAATCTCTTCTGTCCGTCTGAGCTGCGTTATCAACGACTACCGCATTCACCTCTTGCGTGTTTCGATTGTCGTTTCTTGCATTTCTAGGCGTAACTTGAGCGCTTGTATAGTCCAATCGTCGTAAAATGTCGTCATAGTGCTCAAGTGTGTTTGCTCCCGACGCTATGAGTGATCGCTGTACCTCAATCGGTAACTGTCTCGCTATAGCTTGCAAAAGCTCTTCTTCTGGCAATGGAGGAATCAGAAACTGTAATTTAGCCAATTGTGAAGTAAAATAATTGGCATAATGCGTCGGATGTGCCGTAGAATAACGCTTCGAGTACATTTCTGCTCTTACGTCCAGCTGATCCTCTGCACTCCAAAATCTCCTTAAGAATGCTATTGCAAATTGCTCCATATTCGCAAAATTGCTTCTGAATGCTCTAAACCAAGTTAACGCAGACCCGTCTAAGGCGCGTTCGACTATCCTTAGTTCTCTTTCCTTGGCTACTCTATGTTCCGTCATGTAGTCGCGAATATCTCGCAGAAATTCGACTGGTGTGACTCCTGTGTTTCCAGAAAACTTCCTCGGCTTGTCATCCAGATTTCTGATAATGGTAACTGGACCTGAGTATCGTTCACTTGTACCCAACGTACTCCTATTCGGATTATCCTGAGGGGTTGAACTTGCCCTTTCGAATGTCACATTCGGTTGCGTTTGACGGTCTTCTCCCATGCTAACTTCTTGATTACTCATACTGTGGTCTATCGCAGTCTGATTTATCGATATTTCCCCTGATGTAATATTTTGACTTGAGAAACTATTAATCATAGATTCTAGTTTAGTCATTCTATCTTCTACCAATTTCTCTACGGTCTTGACCTGAGTCTTCAACTCATCTAACGACGTAACATTCTGCGTTTTGTTACTCTCGTCTAAATCGTTTTTCAACTTGTCTATCTTGTCTTCGCATGTATTCTTTACTGACGCGACTTGTTCCTTTAACAGATCAACATCTGTCCTAAATAGAGTTGAATCTATCTTCATCGCTTCCTTGTTCTCCGTAAATCTCGCTTCTAAGTTCGCCATACCTGCGATTAATTTTTCATCTAATCCTGCACGTTTTTCTTTTGCTTCGGCATCGACCTCACTATACCGTACATCCACGATTGCACCGACTCTATTTTTGAATAAAGATAAGTTTTCATTAACCTTTTGCTCTATATCATCGTCCATTTTCCTAATATCTTTCTGCAATTGATTCTCTAATGATTTTATATTAGAATTAACCTCTCCTAAGACTTCCTCTTTAATGGTCCCAATTACTGACTTTAAATCTTTAATCTCATTACCTAGATTCATCTCTAGACCTTTGATTTTAGTTTCGAAAGATACTTCGGTAGACCACTCTTGAATTTTGCCTACATCTGCCACTAAACCATCAATGTCGAATCTCAACTTCGATACATTCGATTTAATGTCTTTCTGCATAGGCATAACGTCTGTTATTAAAGTAAGAATGTTTTCTTCTCCTCTACTTTCTAATTCAATAATATTCTTTCTTAATATTTGAACATTTTCCTCTCCTTTCATATTTACTGCAATTATATCTAATTGTAAAGTCTTAAGCATTTCATTATTCTTTAAAGTTAATCTATTCTCTAACCTAGTTAACTTGTTTTCTAACTCTGTGTTAGTTTCTTCACTACGAGCTTGTAATTTCTCTTCCAATGATTTAAAATTATCCTCATTATTTGTCTGTAATCTTTCTTCTAATGATTTAAAACTATCCTTCAAGTTAGCTTCACTAGCTTTCAAATGACTTTCAGTACTAGTCTGTAATCTAGTTTCCAATGACATCAACTCATCTTTACTATTTGACTGTAGTCTGGTCTCCAATAACATCAACTCATCTTTACTATTAGTCTGTAATCTAGTCTCCAATGATTTTAAATTATCTTCACTATTTGACTGTAACCTAGTCTCTAATGACTTTAAATTATCTTCACTACTAGTCTGTAATGCTTGCACATTTTCTTTACATTTAGCTTCTAACCTAGCTTCTGAACTATTTATCTGTTCTTTAACTTCCGTTTCCATTTTAGAAATAGTTTCTGCTATACCAGACATATCACTCTGTAACTCTCCTAACACCTTAGCTAAATCTTCCGGCAACATAATTATATTTTCAATATACGTTTTATTCAGAGACGTTAGACAACAACACATCACAATGTCTCAATTCCTGCATTCACTTGGGTATAGGAAAAATGTGACTTATAACTAACATGATATAATACTAATACGATTAACATGAACACTGGAATGGGCACACAAGTATATTGTCTGACTAAGTTTAATAAATTTTATAACACAATTAAATGAACTTGAGATCAATCTCTCCGTGATCTAAATCTGATGTGATTCCATAGAATAAACAAAATCGAAGCCCCACAGGTGGGTAAAGCCAATTCTCCCTCTCTCTCTGTACCCGTTCGTTCTGGGGATGCGATGACCCATCTGCTATTACATCGCATTCCTGGAGTTCCAGGACAGAGCGGAGTTAAATGAACCTCTAGTCAAATAAGGAATGTGTCGGAAATTCAGCTGAGATATCGAAAAAGCAGTGGGTAACACGAGACAAAGTATCTCTAGGGTCGTTACGGGCTTAAGTTTAATAAAAAAAAATCAAATATAAATGGGCGCCATCAACTGAACTCCTAGCAAACCACATCCTTTCCGGTTAAGCCTTAATCAAGACAAGGAAAGAAAAAGGAAAATCACACCATCATCAGATCACAACTAAGATAAAAACAAATTTATTTCACTTTGATAGTCAGACAGACATTTTAAAT
This sequence comes from Meconema thalassinum, assembly GCA_946902985.2. Classification (NCBI taxonomy): domain Eukaryota; kingdom Metazoa; phylum Arthropoda; class Insecta; order Orthoptera; family Tettigoniidae; genus Meconema; species Meconema thalassinum. The sequence continues at coordinate 296,578,447 of OX336389.2, forward strand.
ATTCATCCTACCTGAGAGCATGGTCGAATGCCAACGTTAAATTGTCATTGTCCAAAAATCGAACCATCTCTTTTCTAATCAAAAATATTTAATCCACATAGAACGTGAAAACCTCTAAAGTTCTCTTGGGTTCTCAGGATCACTGTAGCACTATGTCTTTCGTCACTGACATTTGTGAAACCTGAGACCTAATTTCTCTTTAACTTAACATCATGAATGTGGATTTGAAAAATATTAATCTGTCTAAACATACACATTATAATCACATATTTTGAATATCACGTAATTTATGGCTTGCATGACATAATTTAAATGTTGAATACATTAGTAAAATGCTCCTAAACATCGAATAATTAATTTACACTATTTACATTGTCATTAATAATTGCTTGTTTGTGAATTACAGAAAATCCACGGCTCATTGGTCATCATCATCATCATCATCATCAAAGTTAAATATTTCTCTCATTAATTCTTATCTCAAAATTCAACATATTCCTGTCAGAATCATTAATTCATCACCATTAAATCATTTAAACGAAAATTATTATCATTACTTCATTATACTTTCTAATTATTCACACATTCTTATTTTATCATCTACTTCAGATTAAATCATCTTAAATCATCAATACAAATTGTTTAATTCCTCAACTCAAGTTGCAATTTCTTTAATCTTTTCTCAAATAAATTTATTTAAATCCATATAAATTCATTAATCATCAGCTTCTTTAACTAATTATCACCTTCTAATTCAATTATTCATCATCTATCCAATCATCTATTAATTTATTTAAATCAGATTAATTATTCAATCTTTAATTCATCCATTTATTTAATTCAATGATTTATTCCAAAATTTAATTTATCAAATTATTTAAATTTTATTCTTCTGGTTATTTAGATTTTTATTATTTCATCTAGTCATTCTGATTTTTATTTCATTAGGTCACATCATTAATATGCTTAAATTTCAGATTATTATTTCATTAATTATTATTCTCAGAAAATCTTGTATTATCAACTTTATTTATTTGTTTAATTTCCTAACAAATTGTTTAATATGGTTTATAGAACGTTGTCTTACAGGTTTATCACTTTCAAGTTATATTTCGTATTTAATTATCATGCCAAAAAATATTATTGCCTTCACGACATCACGTTGGATCTGACTATCCACAACTACATTATATATCCTCACTTCTTCAAATATCACATTTGAATACCACAATTATTCCACAAAACTCCATAAATATTCAGCATACAGCCTGAATCTCAACAATTACGCTAGACTGGGTTCGACAACCTCATGTCTGCCTCAAAATACATTAGCAACATTGCAACTATCACTTGGCACCTTCCACAAAATGCTTATCACAAACTTCACTTAACCATGTTGCATGATCTACAAAAAATATATAACTGGCTTCAAATTATCAACGCACACAATCTCCAATAACTGTAATTACTCTGATCACATCTAGACAACTTCTTAAACAATTGGAAAAAATATTACCTTAGTAATTCAAGATCTGCTTTCAAATAGCATAAATTCTCTTACAATTCTCATAATTCACATCACAGAAAAACACCAATGTGCTATAACCTCTCATATCAAAATCTGCAATACTGATCTGCCTTAAAATAAATCTGACCATTAATGATTCATCTTACAAGATTCAATTACTTTAAATCCTCCTCAAAGGTATCAAACACAATTATAAAAATCATCAAAAGCATCAGCTGTACCAGCTGTTAAACTGAGAGTACTCTCAAAAGAGTATAGCAACAAAATATTGGATTGGCAAACAAGAATTACGAAAAGTTATCCTGCTGACATTTATCTGTACTTTATTTAACAAAATTTCGACTGATATGTGACTAGTTGTTTCTTGTGTGATTCACTTACAATCTCATGTACACTCGGATGATAAGAATGAGTCCCTCAATGGCAAGTAAGATGAGTAACCACCGTACAATCGTATAAATACGAAAGACCTCGCCCCGTCGACTAACATGATAGTGCCCTGAACGACGGGTAAGATGAGTAACCACCATACAATCGTATAAATACGAAAGACCCCATCTCGAATACTAAATGAGTGAATGTACCAGATAGGAATCAACAAGTCTCTAGTTGTCATATAAAAGCGATATTCATTCACTAAAGTGAATAACATCTTAATATCTCCAAACAATCCAATGGAAAAAATCCCTACTGATGAATAATACACACTCGCTAGTATGCAATGAACTGACGAAGTAATTTAGATAATCAATTGCAGATCACGAGTTCGAAATACTCGTCACACAAAAAAAACTATTCATGAAAACTATCCTTGCTGGATAAATGTCTAAAAGACCAAACATCTGCTTAATAAAGCCAACCAATGGTGAGAATATCGTATAATGATGCCTGCCATATCATATGGTCACGCCATATTCTAGCAAAATTTGAAGCATATAAGGTCAAAGCCATGTCTAAATAATCGTATCACTCCTATTAGAAAAATATACATGTGTGCCCAGTATTCATGAAAATAATCGTATCAGGAAGTTATAACTCTTACAATACCTTTTCATAATCAGCTGTTATTAAATTTCAAAGATCGTCGATTTTCCTTATATAATGAATTTCTCGAAAGATCGGCGTGAATATCATTCCATCCATGCAATGACGATTGCCTTCGAATCCCAAGTGAATCAGCTGGTGGACCTCCTCCTCGTCAGGAATCGAATCCATCGCTCTGTGGTGCCATCGCGTCTCTGTCTGCGTTTACTCCGACAAGATGAACTGCTGGTTATCCATAGCGGATACTGTCCAAATCCTCACGACAAAATTCATAGAAACAGCGGACCCCTTATTCCTCTTCTACGTTACGCCACTGTTCCATACAATGTTCGGTTTGAGTGTTGAAAGTTCAATCTCCAATAACTGCTAAGTCTCACTTTCATAAAATAAAATTTTATATGAGAGTATCTAAGTTTATGAAACTGTGTTCATACTCGGTAATTTATAACACTTCATAAGAAAGAATCGCATTAATGCACGTGCTAATGTTCATAAGTGCATTTGCCTGAAACATTTCATTTGCCTAAACTCGTTAATGTTACTTGGAATGCGTTATGAAATGCATAGTCGTAATGTCAGTGAAAAACTATGTTCAGTCGAAGTTTACAGTTGCAGTATCTCGTAACTATCTGCTTGTATAATTCAAACGCTGAATAAACGTTCCAACTCAATGTTGTAATGAAGTTCAGCTTCTGTCATAATGCTTGCGTATAAGATTGGAAATAACCCGCTCGTCCCTACTGCAATGCTAGAATAATCTCCGCCTAAAGCTGGCCTCGCCATGTCGCTCTACTATGCTGTTCTGCGCTTCCAAATGCAGCTTGTAATAAAGTTCTCCAACCACTATCGCAATGCTGTTCTAAAACCCCGGCCTTCTCATGCCTGCTTGGCTCGTACAGCTAGTTCTGTAACCGGTCTTCACGCTGCCTACTGCGGGTGTCCGCCCGGCTCAATGACCTACTTTTCGTTCGCTGCTTGGTGAAGTTAAAACTGTCGCTTTCACTTTCCGTGACAAATGCTGCTCACCGCGCGACCTTAACCATACGCTCGGCCAATGTCCCACTCAGCTCGCTGTCTGAATTCGACTGCCGTGCTAACTGTACTTGACTCCTCTGCTTACAGAGCTCAACTGCGTGGCTCACTGAGCTCAACTGACTGTCTCTGGACTGCATTGACCTGAACCTCCCTGGCGCAGTCACGTGACGTTCTCCCCACCTCTGTGCTCTTGCGTCACAAATATAATCTCGAACCCCCATCATCTCGGCTATTGAGTTATAAAATAACTTAAGGGTTATCTGACTTCCTTCAAAATATTACCATATATAATGCATGTTATATCTCCTCTTCTGAGATGTTTAAATACCATGTTCCATATAGATCTTAATAAAGCTTCATATTTCCATCCATAATTCCATCTGCCTGACTGCGGTCAGTGCCTTCTTAATCCTAGACCTTCTACGTCATCCTGACATTCCTCTTGACTCGATCTGAGCGCTATCTTTTCATAACTCTTCCCATAATTTCAACTACGGCTTAATGTCTGCTGGCGTAGCCGATAGCCTCAACTAGGTCTCGGGTACAATACTGAACCCGCTGAGCTAAGGTTCATGTGATATTTTTCATGACAACACATTTATGATGGGATGTATTACCTTTGAACACACCCAGAAAGCAACCAGAAGCTGAGAGCTTATACGATTCTCTTTGGAGTAGAGGAGAATCGCACTTTTGACTTTGGTGAAGTCGGCTAATTATTTATCTGAGGTCTTATTAATCAACTTTACCTTTCTACGAGACTCAGAATATTCCATTTCGTCATTCAGTATTATTGAAACGTATTGGAGAATGTTTTTTCCACTTTAAGGTATGGTAATATCATTGCAGATACGCAAGAAGGGATGTAAATAGTCGCTCAACGACTTAGTTTGACGACTTGATTCCACGAGGAACGCAGTTCCGGGCACTACGTCAGGAGAATCCGCCCTGTTGAGGCGTGTTATAATATCCGTCATGTAAGACGTGGAAACAGTCCGCTTTTTAGCGAAGAAATATTTATCAAGTGTCATCGAGCACCATCGTACTGTGCATCACGATTGTAAAAGTGTAGTGATCAGCGCAAATTGCATTGTGAACGTATTTAAAATATTGTGAATTTTCTACGATTCTGTAGCACCACATTTTGTACCCACGTGATTTGTGGAGGGCTGAAGCCTAGTGTTAAATATACAAATAACTGTGATAAAGTTACATTGAACGAGTGTGATATTAAGACCACTTCGTATATAAATTGCTACGGTGGATTTATCCGCCAGAAATCGACGCCAATTTCACGGATGCCACGTGATTGCAAAAGTAGAATCTGTGCACGTGTGAACCAGCAGATCAGTGCATGGCCATTTATTAATGATATCTGCAAAGTGTAGAGGCTGTGTTGCTAAATATATGTGTAACGCCTGTGATAGCTACAAAGCACACCGCAATTTTCAAGTACTAATGAAATACATGATGTCTAATATTACCGACCACGTGTTCGACACATATAACACCATGTTCGAGCCGGAGATGATGGGCTAAGTACCGTTATGGTATGAGGGAGATGTCTCGGATGGAACGAGCATGATGTTGAACTTCTAGAACGTCGAACGAGAAGGAAGGAATCGAGGATGCCTTTCCTAGGCCTGTCCAACCCATTCACGATGTCAACTACAGGGACAGACCGAACCCTGGTCTTTAGGAGAGCCAAGATGGAAGTTCTGATACGGACGAAGCCAATCCTGAGAGCCAGAGGTGCTTTTGTTCAACCCTTGTCATTGGACAGAGAGCTAAGTGTGGGCTCCTTCATATCGTGAGTTTGTACAACCCTTCTTTGCTCTAGTCATTGGTGGTATAGTTAGATTAGTGTAGATTGTAAATCAGCCGAACTTAGTGAGAGCCATTTCATAGGCAGGGAATGTAATTAGTATAATTAGATGTCATTTATTACAGTGATTGTGAGCCCCCCTTGGGTTTGATATTTTGTTCAACCCTGGTGCAACCTGATGGACGTCATAGGACGCCAATTCCTGTCTATTGCTAAACGTGACCGTAGTCAATCCAAGGCTACTTTGTTTAACCCTATCTGGGATGATTTTCGAGTCTTAGCAGACTCCTGTTACGGCAAGTTGATGCCATGATTATATTTCTTTAACTTCACTCATAGCATGATACTGTTTGGCGACAAGGACTGATCTACAAACTATTGCAAGTTGTACCAAGCCGAGAAATTGTGGATCTAATATCTAGCATGCTTAGTGAAAGGCAATTTGAAGTGTTCCTAGGAAACACTAAAAGCCGCAAACGAAAACTAAATAACGGCCTACCACAGGGATCTGTTTTAGCCCCACTGCTATTCAATTTGTACATCCATGATTTACCAACTACAACATCAAGTAAGTTCATCTATGCTGATGATATCGCGCTGGTAGCTCAGAGCAATAACTTTGAAGATGGCGAACAAATCATTACGGAGGACCTGGAGAAGATGTCAACTTTCTTTAAAACCTGGAGATTGATCCCAAGCACAACAAAAACTGAAGTCTCTTGTTTCCATCTAGCGAATCGTGTCGCAAACTACAAACCTAGAGTCCTGTTCAATGGACAAGAGCTGAGGTACAATCCTTTCCCAAAATATCTCGGAGTCACTTTAGATAGAACCCTGAGCTACAAAGAGCACATCACCAAGCTCTCTCACAAAGTCGCCGCAAGAAACAACATACTGCATAAGCTCAGTGGTACCTCCTGGGGAGCCTCTGCTGACTGTCTACGTTTAACTGGCATCAGTCTTGTTTACTCAGCTGCTGAGTACTGTGCGCCTGTCTGGTTGGAAAGCGTACATGTGAAGAAGATAGACACGAAACTGAACGATACAATGCGTTGCATTACTGGTACCATCAAATCAACTCCATGTCACTGGTTACCCGTGCTGAGCCACATCCCTCCACCTCACTTAAGGCGGAAGCAAGCTCTACTGAGGGAGGCTAAGAAAATCTTTGCATCACCCTCTTTGCCACTGCATCAGGAATTCTGCCATCCGTCACAACAACGATTGCAATCCAGAAGACCGGCAAGTGTCACTGCAAGGCAACTCATCGCGGATGGATTTGACATAAAGGAAAACTGGAAGCATGAGTGGTCAACAAAAACATTGGGAACAAGTGTCCACCATCTTGATCCCACAAAGAAGCCAAATGGTTTTGACCTACCAAGGAACCTCTGGTGCCGTATCAACAGGTTGAGGACTGGACATGGGTGTTGTAATTATTTCAGGTACAAGTGGGGCTGGATCAGTTCACCAATGTGTGAATGTAACTTAGAAGAACAGACGATTGAACACCTGGTCCTACGCTGTCCTCTTCATTCATACCCTGGAATTCCTGACGACTTGTTTGATCTCACACCTAGTCTAACCGAATGGTTGAAAAGGAAGGACTTTAAAGTTTAATTTTGTCTTATTTGTATTCTGTATTGTATCACCATACGATTAAATAAAAATAAATACTCATAGCAGACAGTCAATGTTACGCCCCTGACTTCATTAGAGAAGTCGTATCATTTAGGTAATCGACTGTAATTACCAGTTTTGTAACTGAATTTATATTTCATTCATTATGTGCTCAGAAGCCATCCAGGTCAAGTGTAGACCTTGCAAGTAAAAGGGATGTTTCGTTGTAGCCTAGCATCGAACCCAGTTCCCAACGTATCATTAAGCAAATCCAGCAGAGTGGAGTTTGCGCCATAATATTATTTTGTTTGTGTCAAGTGTGATGACACGTGATTATTTGAATGTTTGATACAAGAAACTACTGAAGTATTTTATCTTTGAGAGCAAAGAGCTCCAGCAATGAGTGACATTGCTATCTTTTAAACGTCTTTGCTATGAAAGACAGAGATATATGTTTGTATTCAGCTTTATAGCGTGCTCTTAATGCACACATTCTTTGATGTTTATAACCTATGGTAAAGGTATTATTATGAGGCCAGTTTCATAGTTATTTTCTTGCCTGAATTGCCGGCCCAGTCAACGTGTTGTGTCTAATAGTGCAGGGAGCCTGCAACTTGCTGTGACTCAGACAGGTTTGTGAATATTTCCCAGCGCACGAGTGAGAGCGCTTGCTTCCAAGTGAGACAGACTTATGTTAACACAGGACAGAATGCTTGTAGCATTCATTTATTTTTCATTGCATTGATAGCTCATGGAACCCAGAGTCCATTTCTGTATCTGCTCACATGTTCTTTAGATTGTCATTTGTTAGTTGAACGCCTTTTGCGTGTACCGTTGTTATGTCAGGATTCTTATTTTATGTTGGAGGCTAGCCCCGTGATGAGGGTTTTTCATGTGTGAAGGTATTTTGTGTTCCATGTCCGGGACTGTTCCCGTCAACCAGATATTTAGGGAGGGTAACTGATGTGTCCAGGCCCGTCCCAGGGTTATTGAACGCGAGCTGTGCGCCGTGGTAACTTGTGGTATTGTGTGTCCGAGTTGTTATTGCTCGTTGATTGTATTCCGACTTTTGAGTCGAGGCTTTTTGGCAGAGATGATCTCTCAGAGACGCTCGGTGCCATGCTAGTCAGCTGTTATTCACCATAAACCAACGATAATTTAAACAGACATATTAATAATAAAACGCATAATTTTGATAAACAAAATATAACTAACGAATCCTTTCTATTTAACCTTGTTCATTTGCATTTGGAACCTGCTGACATGGCCGTGCTAATGAAAGTATTTCCTGGAGGAAATGACTTTAGGACAGCTAACACTTTTTGTAGCGACAGAGGATTGCTCGAACCTTTAGTTCGTAGCTGGTGGAGCGCAGGCCATACGATGTTAGACGTTGTCTTCACTACGCAGTCGTCACCGTAATTTCACACGTTAAATGACTATGGCTTACAAACGGTAAACCAAGGTGTAGGTAGGCTTTGAATAAAACTGTGGTCTTGTATTTATTGATTTATTGATGTAAAAGTGTACAAATCCTCTATGTCACCTTTTGTGTGCTGATTAGCACCCAGTTTGTAAGAGTGTCTTAGATATTTTTTTTCTATGGCTTGTCACATAGCTTTGATTGTAATTGTTTGATATTACGGACGTCACCGCCGTAAATGTTGTAACTAATTGGTAGGACTTAGCTAGATGAATTAATATTAAATTTAAAGAGAAAATGGTATCATCCTAACTTAGATTTGTTTTGCTACCCTGTTAAATGTAAATTCCGATATTAGCTTGATCTTGTAACTTGATGTAGGGTTTTCACCGTACCATTTTCCTAGTGTTGCTGTTGTTGCTTTAATTATTGTGAGATAGATCTTTCGCGAGGGTTTACTGTAACTTCTCAGGTAGGGACCTGCTCTTTATTTTTGATTATTTATTAGCTTGCGGATTAGCCGATAGAAACCCTCCGAACTAGGAAAGGGGTTTGTGAATTTTACAATAAATTTTCACGATGTTTTACATAAGTCTGGATGTTTCTTTCCTCAGTCTAGCTTGTAAGGTGAACCTTTCCTTAGGCAGTCTATGACCTTTTGTCACCATGTACCACGATCCCTGTGGACGATGGATTCTCGTGCCGCTTTGGCCTGTATGGAAGTTCACCTGATCCTCTCGGCAGTAAGGTCCGGCGGATGAGATGTTAGGGAAGTCATTTCGGTTGTTGGCTGTCCTGGCAGCTCCTCTGACGGGCACAATACCCGACAAGAATCGTTGCCTGTGCATATTCCACAGAATATAATAATTTTACCAGATTTCAAATGTTTAATTTTGGAGGATTAGTAATTGTTGCTTTAAGGGGCGGAGCAGCGATGTCATCTGCCCCGTCGGAGGATAACCTCGTTAAATGTTGATTATTATCCTTATCGGGCACTTTTCTGCGGTGTCACACCCCTCCCCCCAACACTGTTTTCATTTGTTGTGTTAGTTGTCTGTCAGCACAAGAGAAGAGGGCAAGTAATAAGCATTACAGTAGGTGGACTTACAAAATGGTCACTCAAATGTAGAGCACCCTTAAGAAATATTACACTAGTACTTGCAGAAACACTCTTAATACTGTAAGGCTATTCCTTGCTGTGTATAGCACGTACCATATTTACACTTAACAGTCTTCCCGTGGTTTGTGTTAAGAAACTATGTGTTAATTGCAAGCGTTAAAAATAAAAATGCAAATACTGTTAGTATAGTGTGATAACACAATAGAGTAAATCTTAGTTGTAACTCTACTGTTGGTCAACAGGAATTCGACTAATTAATGGGCGGGGTACAATGTGTATAATATAAATAAATACTCCTGAAAATAATTACACGTATTAGTTATGATCACTGTTAAATAATGGACAATAGTGAATATAACTAGTATATGCGATTTTTCAGGAGTGTCTATTTACTTATTTAAAACGTTATATTATATAGCCCTACATTGTAACCCCGAACATTCATTGGGCAAATTCTTGTTGACCGACTGTAGAGTTACAGCTATTAGTTTGTATTGGCAACACTGAAGAGATGGCTTGAAAACTTTACTGTACAATAGAGTGATGGACTCGAGTATAAGAAAATCAGAGATCGGTTTTCGACTAGATGACGAAGGATCTTATCACTATGCTAAAACTGACAAGCCGCGATGGTCTTGATAGATCATCGGTTGCCACGCGTGTATGTTACTTCTAGTATTTATTTATGCATTTCAGCAGTTGCTCGTCCATTCCATTGCATTCCTTCATGTTATTCTGTTACGCGTACAGTACTAACAGTTGCATTTCTTCAAGAACGTGTGGTTCTTCAATAAATAAGCGTGTTGCAAAATATTATTTTCTTGCAGTACTGCCTCACCCGAGAACGACAACACCTGAACATGAACTTTAATAATTTTCATGCGTCAATTGTTGATGGTTCATCTTTACATTTGCTGAAAGTAAATCTCGCTAGGTAGAATTAATTTTTACTTACCACAAAGTGGCTGTCGACCTGCCCAAATGCCCGAGTCCAGGCATACTCGTTCCTCTTCTCCAAAGAGCGTGAAGCCCTGCCGACAGGTATAGTGCACCGTGTCTCCAGGACGGGAGATTGCCGCGGCCGTGGTGCTCGTACCGTTACGGGGCCGGCCCGGGAAGCCACATTGGCGACAGTAAGCTGAAACAATGAAACAACAAAACTGTGTCCTCAGCTATGACTGTGACGACTTGAAATTAATAATGCCCGTTGCTCACGGTAAAATTTTCCTTCAAATTTATTGTACAATAATTTAATTTTATAAAATTTCTGTTGCTCACGGTCAAATTCAAGTTTTATAAAACCTTTGATAAAACTTTCCATAAAATAGGACATGTTCTATTCCGTAAAATTAATTTTGCGAAACGAACCAATCAGGGAAGCTGACATGACGATGATGCTGGTGCCACGTGGTGAGAAGATTGTGAAGCTCGCTTGTAAACAAACACTTCGAAAATGGCAGGCTCCGGCTGGACTAAGGAAGCTGTTAGTGTATTACTGGACGAGTACCAGAAATATCCGTGTTTGTATGAGGTTAAAATGCCCATATACCAGAATAGAAATACAAGAAGGAAGGCAGAAATCTCCTCCATTCTTAGAAAATTCCTATATGAATTCTGATCTTCTAACCTCAACTCATTTTCGACCAAGGACAGCATTCCTCTACCTTCTTCCCTTCTTTTTATCCATTCCGGAGTCCAGCACTTCCTAGCATTTCATTTCTTCCTTTTTACCATCATACAACATATAATTGTAGCTAAAGCAGCAATTTTTGCTTTGTTTGTTGGAGCCATACTCCCAAACCAATGTGTGTTGAACAGCTGATTCTTGGTTCAGAAGTTTATCGGTAGATGGCGATCCTGATACATCCACGGATTTTATAAAATAATTTTACCGTGAACAACACAGCTTGCTTTCGTCAAATTTTTATAAAATTAGTTGTACAATAAATTTTAAGAAACATTTTACCGTGAGCAACTGGCATAAGACTCCTGGAATTAAATCAAGGACATCGTGAGAGTGATTAATAAGCGTAATCGATAGCTCCAGTAATACAATACTGAATACAGGAGGAGTTGAAGAAAGCAGAAGATATACAGGATCTATGAAGTGCGGATGAGTCACTTTTCGTGTGTAGTCTTTGTAGCGCACTTTTTGTAGTTCCTTAGCTCAAATTATAGTGCTGACAACTTCCGCACTATGTTTGGATTGTGCACCCCCAACCTGCGAATTCTACAACAGTGGCTTCAGAAAGGATGTACACGATAACTTAGCGAAAATTGTACGGTGTGTTTACAAATCATATTAGGGGAAAATAAAAACGAATAATTACTAATTATTAACTTCTCGTAAATAAATACATTGATTGTTAGAAGTAATTTAATTGTTCTATATGAATTGCATTATGATGTAAAGTAATTCAAATGACTGACCATTTCCCAAAGTCAACATTTTATAAATACGGAGCTGCGCAGGAATCAGAGCAACGCCTGAAAATGTAAAAGGTTACGATGATTCATCGGTTGGTCATGAAGTGTAGACGTCCATTCCATTTGGGACGGCCGACCCTCACGAAGCAGTGAGAGAGCAACGTATAACTATCTAGCAAATGACATTAGCCGCGTGGCGGTCTTGCGTGGTTACAAGCCGCCTAATCGGCCACTTGAGTAAGAGTGAGTACTCCACGATCCGAGTGAAGCCAATTGCGAGTGAGGCCGCTTCGAGGGCTTCGCTCAGGTTTCACTCGGGTGCCCAGCTCTGATCAGGAGAGTGTGAATTTCTAATCCCATCTTGGCCGCCCAAAAAATGGTTTTCGTGGTTTCCGATTTTCTCCACCAGCCAAATTCAAGGACGGTTCCATTCAATAGGCCCACGGCCAATTTTATTCGAAAATGCCGTCTCCAACCCATCCTAAAAACAAAAAACAAAAAATGCCCGTTGTCTGCAAAATTTAAATTATATGCGTAGGTTCAGTTTTGTTATCAAATTCAAAACTAGTCTAAAAATATTTGCACCTTGCTAAGTTCATACGAGTGGCCCGAGAAATGATTTGATAAGATATAAAATTGCTCCATTCTTCTCATATAATCCATATTTAGATATATTTTAACAAACACACAAACTGATACATTGATTTATAATGAGTAATAATAATAATATTATTCGTTTTAAGTCCCTTTTAACATCTGCGGATTTTAGACACGCCGGCGTGCCAGAATTTTACCGCGAAGGGGATCTTTAACGTGCCAGTTAATCTACTGACACGGCTCCCTCGCATTTTCGCACCCTCAAATGCCAGCTGACTGTGCCAGGATTCGATCCTGCAACCCTGGGAACAGCAACCGAGAACGTTACCGCTGAGCCACGCAGCCAGCCAGATTTGTACGGTGTGAATCTTGGTCCATTATCAATATATCGCAATGAGGAGCGAGTTGAGAATAGGCTATGCCCGGCTGAAACAACAAGCTACTTTAATTAACACTGCATCCGTCACGGTATGTAATTAGAAACGTGTGACTCGCCTGGCAACAAGGACGTCTTCTATTTCTTTCATTTCGTTTTCCTTCTCAGGCAGGGAGGAGGCAGGAAGAGCGTGAAGGAGGTTCTCTTGGAGCTATATAGAACGAGTGGGGGAATATTTTATGGTTAGTCACATTTCCGACCTGTCCCCGAGGGAAAATTAATGCGCTCAAGCTATTATTACCTTGAGAATACGCCATAGGGGCAAAGAGAAGAGCGGGGAAGAAGGGGCTAAGACGCTGAGTATCAGATAAAGGAATGATGTGTACTACTGCAAATAAAGTACGTGGATAACTTTGATGGAGAATATAGAATTTCTCCCTTCAAATAACTGCCGTATTTTCATTTCAAGTGAACGACAATGTGGTAGCATTTACATACATGAATTTCCATTCACTTTAATTGGGGAGTTAAGCACCCGGCCTCTCGGCTGCGCAACACTCGTTCTACACTGATGAAGACAAATCGTTATATGCTTGTAGTTTCATGTCTCTCTTCCCGTGATTGATGTTCGTCAATCGGTAAATGGAAATGTGTTACAAGCGCTCGAGCGACAGTCAGTATCAGTGGACACAGTGTACCCAGGAACTTATCAGCAGAGGCATCATCAAGGTATAGAAAGCTCGACTGTCATATTATTCAGTGTTCACTATCTAAACCCTATATTTAGGACATGACGGGATGACATTACTCCATCATAACCTCATTAATAGCCATCTTATTTGTATTTTCGAGGAGGCCCAGGTTCCATTCCCGGCTCTGCCAAGAAATATTATTCTAGTCTGAGGGCTGGAACGGGGTACAATCCGCTCCGTGAGGCAAAACTGAAAAGAGGCGGGTTCGATTACCACCTTAGTCATCCTGGAAGTAGTTTTCCGTGGTTTCCCACTTTTACTCCAGGCAAATGTAAGGACGGTACCTAACTTAAGGCCACGGCCGCTTCCTATCCATATCCTACCTCAATTACAAATACATACACTAGTACAGTCATCGCAGTGACACAGCTTTTCAGATAAATTCTACACACACCCAAGTAAACGGGGATACATGACCACAATGTCGCAAACACCTGAAAGAATCAATATCAACGTGTTTCTTTTTTCGAAACTAATAATTCATATTTTAGGACGAATTAAGAGGTGAAGCTCCCATAGAGGTCATCTTATTCAGTGCTTCCAAGCTGAATCCTCTATTGTAGACATGCCAAGTCGGACGATCAGATCCATGCCATAGGGTTAACGCGACTGTCTCCCACCAAGGAGGCCATGGGCTCGATTTCCAGCTGACTTGAGGGCTGGAACGGGCTGTACTGATCCCTCAGGAGAAAAATTGAATGGCTGGCTGATAAAAGAGACCGCGCCCCGGTGCAGAATGCAATGATTAACAGCCGAGGGGACACGTCGCGTTGACCAAACGCCACCATGCAACCTGTAGGCCCTATGGCGAAGCAGCGCTCGCTTGGTAGGTCTAGGGCTAGGCTCTTCATGAACTGTAATGCAACGGTTTTACTGTTTCATTTATTCTCATCGGGTGAACGCGCACCATCGACCTGGCAGGCCGGGACATGTGTTGGGGAAGCCAGTGCCCGAACAGGTCGGGTGGTGTTTCCGGTCGCCCGAATCAACTGGGGCTATATGGTTCGGGCGTTTGGGAACGTCGGGCTGGGTCGAATGCTGTTTCATGCCTCCCGAATCCATAAGGGCTAATCGGAACGTGGGCTTGGAAATAACGGGCCGGGAGGGGCGCTGTTTCAGGTCGCGAGAATCATCAGTAGCTCATCGGGTTGGGCGTGCTTGATTTTGCCCGAGTAATACTGTACATGCAATACATTCATAGCCTATTTATATGATATTTATGCACATTATGAAACTTTATGAAGTTAATATTGCAATTTTCTCTGTATTTCATAACGATGTGTGTGCGTTTGTAGATGTATCCTTGTTTTCCCATATTCACTTATGGACGATGCTCGTATCACGTCGAAATATTGTGTGGTGGCAGTATGGTTTCCAGAAATTCAACTATTCCTGGTTTCAAAAAGATGGTAGGCTATATTGGCTTTCACAGCCAGTGAATTCAAACTCAGCCATTTTTCTAGGTTTATACCATGTGTCCGGGCACGGACACCAAGAGCCCACTGATGAGCCTGATTGGTGTTCCTAGGCGAAACCTCACACAAGGGACGGCATAAACCTAGAAAAATTGCTGAGTTTTTATTCCAGGTTTCGTTAACATCACTGTTTAAAATGAAACTAATTTAACAGTTACACTACTGAAACGAGCAAATGGCCGACACAATTTCAATGAAATCTGAACGAACAACATAAACCCCATCACATGATTTGTGCATTTTTGAGCAGTTCCAGTGGTGCTAACCGTACACAAAAGGAGATACCAATTCCACAGCACATTTTGACTGCAATGGGGAGCTTGAGCTAGTTAAAAGAACGATGATTTCAATCCTGGCGCTGACTTTGGCCATCCTGAGTATAGATTTCTCTCTAGACGTGTTCTCAATCTTCAAGGCCAATTTCGAAATGGTACCTTCCATCACATTTCGGGTCATCAGCTTGAATCATAGATCCTAATAGTAACAGTCACGCAATTTACTACAATCAACACAGAAATGTCGTTAAACAGATAAATCCAACATACTCCCAAGAATACGGGACTGATGGCCAGATTGTCCCAAGGTCCTAAAATGAATTAACTACAACACATTTTGAAGGAAGAGAATGACCCGATTTTTATTAAAGTTTTCACGAAAAACATGTTCTAACATGACTTGATAGCCTATATAAAGTTTTAGGGGTCTTTGGTGATGATAAAGATTGATAATACCGGGTCATCATTTTATTTCCCGCATGTACGCGCCGCTAGGCCGGTGAAGGTGGCCTTGGCAGATGCGGCCGCTAGGCCGGTCAAGGTGGCCTTGGCGGTCTCCCCGCAATGAACACGTGCGCTGCGATCTGCAATGTTGCAATAAGCTGTCAGTATCTCTGGCGTATTCAAGCTTGTGAAGTGCTAGTTGATTTGACCTAACATACAGTGCAGTCTCGGGGCAATTTTACAGTTTATGTGTTGCCTTAAAGTGATGTTTTCTATACAACAACGTGTATTCATTGTGCTTTGTTATGCGAAGTGATGTTTTCACTCCTTGGCAGTAATACGGGAAGTTTTCAATGACCGTATAGTTAATTATCCCGCCAGATCACCCGATTTAAATCCATGTGATTATTACCTCTGGGGAATGCTGAAAGGAAAGGTATATGCAAACAATTCTCACACAAGTGAGGAGTTAAAAGAAAATATTCGCCAAGTTATAACTAACGTCACCCAGGAAGAAATTCGCCGTGTGTCTAGAAACTTGTTTACGAGGTGCCAGGCATGCTTGCGAGCTGACGGACAACACGTTGAACATTTCTTGTAAAACCAGGTAAGTTTGTAGATAATTATTTTCACTAGAAATTGCTATTAAATGACTGTATGTTGACGCGAAGTAGTGGGGAGAAGTCGCGCACTTTTTACCGGCCAGCGAGCGGGTATCAGCGCGAGAGCTTGCAGCGCCGTGATCGGTATCGGATGCGAGACTTAAATTGATGACCCTGTACAAGGTACTGACATTACGCGTACACATAAATTACTCGCAAAGGCCAAACTTGTTAGCCAATTCTAATTTATGAAAAAATAGGCTTACGAGATCGTCTTTTGTCCATGTGTGTGTGTTCGTGTGTGCGTATGTGTCCCCCTAATAAATTCTAAACGGCTGAAGCGATTTCAATGAAACTCGGTAATATTTGGTCCGACCCCGACCGTGCCTCTCAAATTTTATTACGTCTCACCAATCCAGCATGGGGGCTGTGCGAAATATTTCACCGGCATTCTATATTCCCGAAACTAATATCGATATCATCCTGAAATTTTGTACGGTGATAAAAGGCAGTACTAAAATATCCCCTATGTGATTTTCATAAACCGTTAAGTACAAAACGAACATGGCGGCCAAGGAAAGTTAAAACATTTAAATTGACTTTTCTCGCGATGTAATCAACCGAGCGCAGTGAAACATGATACAGCAAATGATTAAACGCATTGCATTGCACTGATATCTAATTTAATTCAATTGTTTACAGAACCTCAAGAGTTAAGTTTTTATTTATTGTGTCCTAATCATGCAATCTAAGTCAACGTTTGAATAAGGAATCTATGCAATAATCGTCATATATTAGTACATAACTCTATGACCTACATAGGTATATAACAAGAAGTTCCGTGACGAACTAAAGAGCCTACTTTTCTTAAAATTTAAGATTCATGCCAATGATTAATCTATATAAATCTATCTAGAATAATGACGAAATTAAGTTGCTAATATCGAAATTTGTAATTAGTTCGAAATACTGTATACCTGGCATAATGTAGCCTAATATAGGACTACAGTTGGCAGCCCTGGTGACTGAATATATTCTTATTTCCATCTCTTAAGGTACAGAATACTAAATTTGGTTGAAGTCCAATGAATAGCATGGACGTTACATGCAGTTAAACATTGGATCTAACAGCACGCGTAAAATCATGTTGACAACAATGTCATGCATGTAATGGTCAGAAATAATCTGTAATAATATGATCTATTGTTGTGCCAATTTTGAATGAAATCCATTAGTTAGTATAGAAGTTACATGCATTTTAAAATTGGACCTATCAGCAGGCTTAGAATCACGTTGGCAGCACTGGCGTAGGCCTATATTAGTTACTCCAAATTAATCTAGAATGCCAGGTACTATACGTGTGCAAAGTTTAGAGCTATTGGCTTGCAGACTTCCTGATATATTGATATTAGGGTAACAAAAATAGAGACAGTATTTATTAACAGTTGGCAGCCCTGGGTACCCTTAAGAATCGGCATATTCATATATGTTATGGTACACATAGCACACACGATATTGGTTTGAAATCCAAATGATAGTATGGACGTTACATGTATTTAAAGTTGGAACTCTCAGCAGGCTTAGAATCATGTTGGTAGCACTGACGTATATAAGTTACTCCAAATTAATATAGAATGTCAGGTACTATAGGTGTGCATAGTTTAAAGCTGTCGGCTTGCACACTTTCTGATATATTGGTATTTGGATAAAAGAAATTAAGAGCATTTATTAACAGTTGGCAGCCCTGGTGGGTCTTAAGAATACGCTCAGTCATATGTGGTTATGCACACATACAACATACGAAATTTGGTTGAATTCCAATTGATAGTGTAGAAGTTATATGCATTTAAAAATTGGACCTATCAGCAGGCTTATAATCATTTTGGCAACACTGCCATATATGGCCTCCTGGAAATTAAACTGCAATATTATTATCTATAAGTGTGCCAATTTTGAAATAGCTCCCATTCATACCTTCCAGGATATCCAACATGGAGCTCAAATTTCAATTGCGATTTTTTAGCAGTTGGTAGCACTGACATCATTTTAAAATGTGGCCGTGAGATATTCAGGTATAGATCTTTACACCTACCAAATTTTGTTTCGATTGCTCCAGCCGTTTAGGAGTTGATAGGGGGGGGGGACACACACAGCCAGAGAGACAGACAGACAGACAGAAGGACAGACAGAGAAGGACAGACAGACAGACACACATCTGCCCGATCTCATAAGTCTACTTTTTCCTCATTTTAGCAAAATGTGAAAAGTAGGCTAAAAATCCAACAGGGTGACCATCAAAAATATTTAGACGATTTTCAATAGCTACTAATCAATGACAGCAATCAAACTGAAATTTCGTATGTTGATAAAGGCTAGGAACGTAAGTTCACGTACGGTACCTTCAATAACCTGTTGAGCACAAATCTAATATGGCGGCGACGCAAAATTTAAATATTTAATTGGACGTTTCTCGCGATTTAACCGTCCGAGAGCAGTAAAACTTACTACGGTAAATGCTTATACAAATTGTAATCCACTGACATCCAATTTATTTCAACTATTTTCATAACCACAAGATGGCGGCTGTGCGGAATTTTAAAATCTCGTTTCTTGTATCCTAATCATGCGATTGAAGTTTGAATAATACACCTACGCAATAATCTTCATGTAATGATATATAACTCTATGGCCTACTCCAGAGTTTCTCATTAGATGGTCCGCGGAGCCCTGGGGGTCCACGACGGTTGGCCAGGGGGTCCGCGAAGTGTCGTCAAGAAGTAATGCAATAATGAAAATGGAAAACGGAGAGGGTACAAGGAGTTCCTTAAAAATAATAATAAGTATGGGTTGCCACCCACAGCATAAGTGGCGCACTCATATGTGGCGCAGCGTAATTTGAGCTTTTTAAGTTTCCCGCTAGAGAGCTTTCTGCTCCTGTTTCTCTGTGTTCTGCTCCGCAGCCATTTTGTGTGTTTACATATTTACATGAGTTGTGAAAGTTGAAACTTTTAACTGTTTGAATTGTTAAAAGTCCATTGAATATGGATCGTTGGTTGAAGAGTGTATCATTAAAACGAAGTAGGCCCACTGCTACAGATAGTGATGAAGAGGAATCTGTGGTAATAAACATAGAAGTGAATGGGCTGCCGCTACCTCTCTTGAGCCTAGCCATTCAAAGAGTAAGCCTACTGCGAAAAGTAGGAAATACGACATAAAATATTTGGAAATTGGCTTTACGTATTCTGGACCGGAAGATGTCCTAGGCCTCAGTGCGTGATATGCTTTGAAACCCTTGCCAACGAGGGTATGAACCCCGAAAACCTCCGGAAGCATCTTCTGTAGTTACCTAACTCTCGGAGCACAAAAGTAAATCCATTGAACTTTTCAAAGTAAAGTTAGCTGAATTGAAATCATGCCAGAAAGTAATTACCAAAGGTTCTGATGCCTATGTGAATGAAAATTCAACGCTTGCATCCTACGAATTACCTCAGCTTGTCGCAAAACGTGCCAAAAACCATACAATTGCTGAAGAGCTCATTCTACCTTCAGCAATTAATTTGTTCAAGAGAATACTGGGCGATGATGCCGCAAAGCTTACAAGTACCGTCGGGCTGTCTAACAATTCTGTGCAAATGCGAATTACAGAATTACAGATATGTCAAGCAATAATGAAGAGACGTTGTTGGCAAGGCTCCACATGTGTGACATTCTTGCTCTGTAGTTGGATGAGAGTACCGACATTAACATGAAAGGCGATAATGTTGTTCTTTTAATGTTGGATTTTGTATGTTTCTTTATGTCATGACGAAATATATGAAGATTTACTTTTTTCCTGTGAACTAGTACACACAACAGCAGACGATATTTTCGCAGCTCTGAACGATTATTGTAATAAACATGATATCGGCTGGAAGAAATGTGTGGGTCTGTCTACAGATGGCAAGAAAGCTCTGTCCGAATGCCGGAAGGGCCTTCAAGCTGAAGTGAAACAAGATATTCAGTAAAGAACATATAGCCTACTTTCTCCTATATGCATGGGTATTGTTATAACTCTTTGTCCTTTTCAAGATGTATAATTGAATGTTGATTGTAGTAGCTTGTTGAAATACAACATGCTATACGGATATTAAACATGAATATGAGGTGCCCTTTGCTAGTGTTACCTCTGTAAAAAAATTCATTCAATTCAGTTTCACCGTGTTTGAATTGATAAGGAGAATCGATTTGCACACATACATGGCCACTATCTGCAAAATATTGGGCTGATTACCTTGTAGTTCAATCAAAAGACGCTTCATACAAAAAAGTATGTTGTTGCAAAATTTGGTGGAGATCACATGCTTAGGTTGGTCGTAATTTGATTTAAGCTTTTAACTTTTGGGTGGCCGCCATTACGTTTCCGTCAAGATGGCGACGATATAAAACATGACACTGAGTTTCCTTTTGCAAGTGCTACCTCTGTACCAAATTTCGTTCAATTCGGTTTTACCGTGTTTGAATTGATAGGGGGAATCGATTTGCACACATACATGACCGCCATCTGCAAACTATTGGGCTAATAATCTTGTAATTTGGTCAAAATATGCTTCACACGTAAAGGTATGTAGTTGCACAATTTGGTAGAGTTCAAATTATTAGGTTGGTCGTAATTTGATTGAAGCTGTTAACAATTGGGTGGCCGCCATTACGTTTCAGTCAAAATGGCGGCAATATAAAACATGACACTGAGATGCCCTTTACTTGTGCTACCTCCGTACCAAATTTTGTTCAATTCGGTTCGACCGTGTTTGATTAGATAGGGGGAATTTATTTGCACATATACATGGCCGCCATCCGCAAAGTATTGGGTTGATGACCTTGTAGTTTGGTCAAAAGACGCTCGCCATATAAATATATGTTGTTGCAAATATTTGGTAGAGATCGGATGATTAGGTTAGTCGTAATTTGAGTTAAGCTTCGGACATTTGGGTGACCGCCATTACGTTTCCGTCAAGATGGCGGCGACATAAGACATGATACTGAGGTGCCCTTTGCTAGTTCTACCTCTGTACCAAATTTCGTTCAATTCGGTTACACCGTGTTCGAATTGATAGGGGGGGGGGACAGACATTCAGAGTACACACACTCTCACACACACACACACACACACACACACACAGACTCACACACAATTTTTGGCCCTGTGTAGATCTGATCAGTCTACTTTCATTTTTTTGCAAAAATCGAAAGTAGGCTAAAAAGGTAGCTCCAAATATGGAGTTGTCGAACACATTGGACACATTGCTGTATTCACGGAGAAGCATTAGTAGCCAAAGGACTGCCTGAACTGCTGCAGATCACCTTGCGAGGTAAAGAAAATATAACCGAACATCCTTGTAGTCTTACAACTACTTTTCGGGAATATCTTCCTGAGCTCGATGCCGATAACTGCTGGAATCAAGACCCATTCCGGAGGAGGAAGAACACCAAATCGTTAAATTGACATCAAGTGGTGGAATGAAGAAACTTCTGAGTTACAGCTCGAAAGGACTACATGAGTATCAGCGATAAGACAATTAAAATTATTAAACTTACTTGTGCGAACAAACTTTTCCCACAATGTGCGCATTTTTTTATTTTTTTATTTTTATTTTTTAGCGTATGGCTTTTAGTGCCGGGAGTGTCCAAGGACATGTTCGGCACTTCGGTTTTGTAGCTGCTTCGAGACGGACACCCAATGGGTGAGCTACAAGTACCGTTGGGGAGGAAAGTTGGGATGTAAGGACGAGGAGTTGGAAGATAGCGGCTGTGGCCTATAGTTAGGGACCAACCCCGGCATTTGCCTGGAAGGAAGATGGGAAACCACAGAAGACCATCTTCAAGGTTGCTGGCGGGGGGTGATTCAAACCTCCTCGCCTCCCGGATGTGAGCGACTGCCAGCAGTCATGCCGTAACGACCACGACTAACTCACCCGGTAATGTGAGCAATAAAAAGCAAATATAGAAATATACTAGATATGGGGCCTGATATAAGGGTGAAGATTTTGAAATTGCAACCCGACCTCGAGAGATAATTACGGGGAAAAATAGGTTACGTTCGTCTTATTGAACGCCGGCCCCTTTTACACAATACTGCTCTTAACAAAATGATAATAAATAGGACTTGCTCCTTCTGAACCACTGCATTGTTATTTTAGGTATGTAGCACTACCTACCTTTACGACTTAAAAATAATATATGATGTAATAGGATTAAATAAATTAATATTAGCATACAAATAATTGAGCACAGTACCCCAAGGCAGGGGTTCCCATTAAGAATTTAAATATTTTAAGCCTTGACTTAAAAGATTTTGGAGCAGGGGGTCTGTGCTTACGTAACGATCGCTTTAGGGGATCCGAGAAAAATTCCTAATGGGAACCTCTGGCTACTCATATAAAAATGCAACATAGCGATCATTCGAATTATTTAGACGGTTCTCAGTATCTACGAATCTATTAAAGCAATCGAACTGATATTTGGTATGTTGGTTGGTTCTTAAGTTTAGGGGCTGCGACAACGAGGTCATGTAGCCCCAAATTGGTATGTTAGTTAGTTAGTTATTGTTATTTTAAGGGGTGGGACTACGGGGTCATCAGCTCCCAATTTTGTATGTTAATGGAGGCTATTAACTTATGTAGGATATATGAAAGTAGGCTATTTAGTTCTTCAAGGAAGGACTTGTTCTTTTCCTGAATTTTGACGGAAAAAAGAGGTCTTTACAGATTTCGGAGTATCCTGTTTAGTTTCTCTCACTAAGGAAATGTGAATCTGTGACGCTATGCTTCGGGTAACACAGGCAATGACAGCGTGATTTTCGAGGTCCTCTGGACAACCTAATTTTAAGCCTATTTTCATTTATGAAAAAAAAAAAGGGCTTATGAGATCACCTTTCGTCCGCGCGTGTGTGTGTGTGTGTGTGTGTGGGTGGGTACATACGTGTGTGTGTCCCTCTAATCAAACCGAAACGGCCTAAGCGTATTCAATAAAACTCGCTAAGTGCATACCAGGCCTACTACTTGTCCGAACCCGACCATGCCTTTCAAATTTTGATACAATTCACCAATTCAACATCGCAGACAAACGAAATATTTCACTGGCAATCTTTATCTCCACAACGGTAACAGATATCACCCTGAATTTTGTACATTGATAAAGGGTACTAGGCTACAACAAGTTCACCTATGTAACTTTCAAAAACCTGTTTAGTACAAACTGAACATGGCGGGCAAGCGAATTTGAAACATTTTGATAGATTTCTCCCGCGATTTCATCATCCGAGCGCAGTGAAACTTGGTGCAATAAATTAATATACACATTTTAATGCGCTGGCATATAATTTAATTCAATTGTTTACATAAACTCAAGATGGCGGCTGTGCGATCAAAGTGAACGTTTGAATAATGAACCTACTTAATAATATTCATATAATGGTACATAACTCTGTGGCCTACATATATAACAATCCAACATGGCGACCATCCGAAACATATTATTAAGGACTAAGGAATAACAATCTATACGAACTAATAAACTCTCGCATTACAGCCCATGAAGGGTCTAGACCAACCAAGTGACTGAAGCCCAACCATTTGGCCTGCAGATTTGGAGTGACACGTGGTCAGCGCATCGGGTCCCCTCGGCAGTTGATCTTGTTTTTTTTGACCGGGACACTACCTCACTGTCAGACAGTTACTCAATTTTCGTATAGAGGCTGAGTGCACCCTGTTCCAGGCCTCACGTCTGATTTTGCCTCCGGGTGAGCGGCAGGCGCACCACCCCAATACCACAGGGCCGGCAATAACAATCTATGTTTAATTAACAATTTTAATGAAAATTAGTTGGCTATATATAGGCTAAGTTTGTTTAGCTTTATAGTAACGAGCTTTCTAAAAAACAAATATATTTGATTCACGCTGAAAGACGACTACACCACTTAATTCACTAATATACTCGCAGTTATCAATTGTTTCTCAAAATTATGCCGAATAAGACCCCAATGGAAGCCTCCATGGCTTAGGCGGCAGCACGCCGGCCTCTCACCGCTGGGTCCGAGGTTCAAATCCCGGTCACTCCATGTGAGATCTGTGCTTGACAAAGCGGAGGCAGACAGGTTTTTCTCCGGGTACTCCGGTTTACTCTGTCACAATTTCATTCCTGCAACACTCTCCACTATCATTTCATTTCATCTGCCATTCATTTAATCATTTCCCCAGGGGAGTGTGACAGGCTTCAGCAGCCGGCACAGTTCAGATCCTCGCCGCTAGATGTCATTCCCTTCCCCGACCCAGTCGGTCGACTGGTTGCAGGTTGTGGATTTTCATTTTCAAGACCACAATGTGGTCGAAACTAGTTCAAAAATCGTCTGCTAGTAATTTGTTTTCTTCGACATTTTGTAGATTATTTTTAATGCCACTGGTATTTATTGAAATGTTGTCAATAAGGTCCTAATTTAAATATGAATTATTTCGTATCAATATATTCATGTTAGTGGTAAAGAAAACACCACCACAACAACAGAGAGCCATCAATGGCCTGAATGGCACCCTCCACTCACTGCAATTCAAATGCCTCATTCTATCCCTGTACTCGACTCAATTCATCCTTTGAAAACAAGCAAAATTGTGAATCGATGTAGTACACTACACGCCTTTAGTCAGCTATGTCCACTTGCAATGTTGTTTGGCCCCTTGAAGTTGTGAGGCTCGAAGAGTGGCACACGCACATTGTGTCACTGGCATGTCCACATGCAAGTGGTGAGCAGTTACATGAACGTCAGGTGCTGGCGCAACACGCGACTACAGTAATATGTTCACACACGGGTGTGACTAATATTTTGTCTGGTGAGCTTGTCAGTTACAAGTAAAGGAAAGTGTATGGCATGGGCGTCAAGGCTTCACTTTTCTTACAATATTCGTTATACAGACATATTTAATGAATCTAATATTAGTTAATATATGAACAAACAGACGGACAGAAATTAAACAATTTATCATATGGGCACAGTTACGACATAAAACCAATAAAAGAGTAGTCCGTGAAGAAATATACAACCTATTTTCATTTATCCCATTTATGCTGATCGCCTCTATCAACATACAGAATTTCAGTTTGATAGTTGTAATAGATTCGTAGATATTGAGAACCGTCTAAATATTTTGGATGGTCGCCATGTTGGATTTTTGTATATGCAGGACTTAGAGTTATGTAATATTACATGAAGATTATTGTGTAGGTGTAGTATTCAAACTTCAATCGAATGATTAGGACACAAGACTATTAAAATCAGATTTTAAAATTACGCACAGCTGCCATCATGTGGTTATGAAAGCAATTGAAATAAATTGGATGCCAGTGGATTAAAGTTTGTGTGAGCATTTACTGTACCAATTTTTACTGCGCTCAGACGGTTAAATCGCGAGAAATGTCCAGTTCAATATTTATATTTCGCGTCGCCGCCATGTTGGATTTGTGCTCACCAGGTTATTGAAAGTCCCATAGGTGAACGTATATAAATAGCCTCTATCAACATACAAAATTTCAGTTTGATTGCTACCACAGATTAGTAGATAATGAGAACCATCTAAATATTTCGTTTGGTCGCCATGTTGGATTTTTATATATGTTGACCATAGAGTTATGTACCATTAGATGATAATTTTAGCGTAGGTTCATCATTCAAACCTTCACTTCGATGATGCAAGATTAATACATAAGAAATGAAAACTTAATTTTAAAATTGCGCACAGCCGCCATCTTGAGGTTTTGTGAACAATTGAACTAAATTAGATGATAGTGCATTACAATTTGTATATACATTTACTGTACCATATTTCACTGCGCTCAGATGGTTAAATCGCGAGCAAAGTCTATTAAAATGTTTCACATTCGCTTGGCCACCATGTTCGTTTTGTATTTTACAGGATTTTAGAAATCACATAGCTGAACTTCTAGTAGCATCCTTTATCACTGTATACAATGTCTGGATGATATCAGTAATAGTTTCGGAGATCTAGAATACCGGTGAAATATTTCGCACAACCGTTATCTTGAGGTTATGTACACAATTGTGCGGAATTCAACTATACAGCCTATTTTCATATAACCTACTCATGTTAATTGCCTCTATCAACACACACAATTTCAATTTGTTGTACTAGATTCGTAGATATTGAGAACCGTCTAAATATTTCAGATGGTCGCCATGTTGGATTTTTATTTATGGATTATTACATGAAGATTATTATGTACGTGTGGTATTCAAACTTCAATCGCATGATTAAGACACAAGAAGTAAAAACGAATTTTTAAAATTTAGCACAGCTGCCATCTTGTGGTTATGCAAACAATTGAAATAAATTAGATGCCTGTGGATTAACATTTGTATAAGCATTTACTGTACAAAGATTCAATGCAATCGTTAGAAACGTCCATTTAAATATTTTTACTTCGCTTCGCCACCATGTTGGGTTTGTGCTCACCAGGTTATTGAAAGTTCTATAGGTGAACTTATGTTCATAGCCTCTATGAACATAACAAAGTTCAGTTTGATTGCTGTAAAAGATTCGTAGATACTGAGAACCATCTAAATATTTCGGATGGTCGCCATTTTGGATTGTTATATGTATAGGCCATAAAGTAATGTACCATTAAAGGAAAATTATTTCGTAGATTAATTATTCAATATTCACTTCGATCGCATGATTACGACACAAGAAATAAAAACTTGATTTTAAAATTTCTCACAGCCGTCATCTTGAGGTTATGTAAACAATTGGACTAAATTTGACGCCAGTGCATTACAATATGTATAATTATTTACTGTACCACATTTCACTGTGCTCAGATGTACCAAGTTTAATTGCGTTTGGATGGATAAATCGCGGGAAAAGTCTATTAGAATGTTTCAACTTCGCTTGGCCGCCATGTTCGTGTTGTACATTACAGGTTTTTGAAAGTTACGTAGATAGACTTTTATTAGTGCTCTTTATCACCGTGAAAATTTCAGGGTGGTATCAGTAATAGATTCGGAGATATAGAATGCCAGTGAAATATTTCGCACAGCCGCCATCTTGAGATTTGTAAACAATTGAACTAGATTAGATGCCAGTGCATTGCAATGTGAATAAACATTTGCTGTACCAAATTTCATTACGTTTGGATGGTTAAATCGCGAGAAAAGTGTATTTAAAAGTCTCAACTTAGCTTGCCGCCATGTTTGTATTGTAGTCACCAGGTTTTTGAAAGTCTCAACGGTGAACTTTTAGTAGTTCACTTTATTACCATACTAAATTTCAGGGTGATGTCGGTAATAGTTTCGGAGATATTGAATGCTGGTGAAATATTTCGCACAGCCGCCATGTTGGATTAGTGGGACGTAATAAAATTTAAAGGCCATGATCGTGTTCGGCCGAAATGGTGCCATGACCTTACCAAGGTTCTTTTAAATCTCTCCTGTCGCTTAAAAGTTGTTAGGGGGCACACACACACACCAAACACACATATGCGCACACACATACACACACGGACAAAAGGTGATCTCATAAGCCTATATTTTCATAAAATGAAAATAGAATAATAAAATGGGCAAAAAAAGAAAAATGTGAAGAACACATAACACAGAACAATAAAATTAATATGTCATGTGGCAAAATTATTAAGAACAATAAACAGGAGGCTGTATGGAAAATTGAATGGTTTCATGGATGGAGAGCAATGAGGATTTAGAAAAGGAGTCGATACAAGAGTTGTATTGGTTATTTGAATATAATTGGTGAAAGACACATAAAGATAAACAGGAAAGTATAAGGTGCGTTCAAAAAGTAGCGAGCCGGAGGCTGGAATGCGCAAACCGGGGACGACATCGGCTAATCGTGGCGTGTGTAACGAGGTGTGTTTCCGACCAGAGCGTGGAAGGTCACAGCCCGTCGCTAGAGGGCACGCGTGCACGTCCCGTGACGATGCAAAGCGAGCAGCAGCATGCATCAATCGTCCAACCAAGACCAAGACAGTAGGCCATTCGACATGCTTCCTGGTGTGGTTGAAGACCGTGGGGCACCTATTGGGCACACACACTTTCCGCAAGTGCAGTCGTTCCTTCATGATGGTGTGCACACTTCCGACGCTCAATCCGACCATGGTGGCTTTGGCGTTCACTGTCACTCGGCGGTCCTGTGTAATGAGTGCATCAACCAGCTGGACGTGGTCATCGGTAAGGCAGAGGGGTGCCCCAGATCGGGCACCATCGGCTAACGACACCCGTCCTTCCCTGAGGCGCTTGTGCCACGCCTTGACCCTTGCAAGGGACAAGCAGTGTTCACCGTACACTTGTGACATTCGGGATTGAATGTCCGTTCTCTCTAATCCTTTCGCTGTCAGAAACCGAACAACACCTCTTTGCTCTTCGTTTGACGCCTCCATGTCACTGTTTGCAATGCGTCTGGCAGCGTTGGACGATTGATGCATGCTGCTGCTCGCTTTGTATCGTCGCGTGACGTGCACGCGTGCCCTCTAGCGACGGGCTGTGACCTTTCACGCTCTGGTCGGAACCACACCTCGTTACACACGCCACGATTAGCCGATGTCACCGGTTTGCGCATTACAGCCTCCGGCTCATTACTTTTTGAACGCACCTTATATATACAATATTTATATATTTCGAGAAAGCTTTTGATCGTATGAGATGGGAAAAATTAATGTTGATACTCTAAAAGCTTGGAGTGAACTGGAAAGAAAGCATCCTTTCAGGCTTGCCTGATTGGCTTCATCACATACGTAATACATACATTTTCATTTGAGACTTTATTGCCTTTCAGCGTCCATTCTAGTCTGCAAGCCTTTGTTTGCGAACAAGTCACCTGCATAATCCCCTATTAGCAGTTAGCACTGCGGCCTCCTCTACTTCCAAACCTCTCACTTTGAAATCGTTCAACATTGAATCTAAGCATGGTCTCCTAGGTCTACCTTTGCTTCTCTTACCCTCCACAGTAGAATTCATTAACCTCTTAGGTAATATCTCCTCCTATATTCTTTTCACTAGACTCAAGTTATAACAGCAATTTTGAGATCAATATACAGTAGATATACTACACTACAGTATTTGCCATAGCGTTGCCATACTGCCATTGTAGCTTCTAGCGTCCAATTACATCAATGTCTGGCTGCCACATACATCTGGTTCAGATTGAAAATATATAATGAAAATATGATTTTGAAACTAAATAAAGGAATGCTTGAACATACCTAGTTGGATTTGATGATTGAATAGCCTGTCATATACTAAACTAACAGCCACAACTTGGAATATATTCTAGATTTACAAGGTAGCTGCGGATTCACTGGTAATGGACTGTGTGAGGGGCGCAATATCTTAAATTTTCAGTAAAATTCTAATGAACATTTGTCACTACGTCATATCCGTTAGGGAGTGCAACTCAACCGACTCTGTTCGGAAACTTTCTTTGACTGCATTAACATGAGGTAGGCTATACACGTTTTGTAAGTTTGATGGTTATTCGTAATGGTTTACGGTGTTCCAAAGGTGAGGAAGTAAACTTGCTAGTTTTACGTGATTGTTAATCTTGCTATCATGAGCCACATGACCTCCATTTTTACGAGGAATCTGAGCTACAGTACGTGATATTTCACTTGGAAAATCTCACATGCATTTACCGCCTTGGTGAGAGGCAAGCAGCTTGTCCACTGCACCATCACGTCCTGTAAGTTTGGTTTCATAGCCTGGATCAATTAACGTTCCAACTGACAACCGTAGGAGGTTGATGCTTCAGTAAAAGAGACGATCTCTAAGATCTGCTCAATCCTGCAAGAGGGCAACCCAAATACAAGTTGGTTCATTGTATTTCACAAGGAATCTCTAATACAAAGTATGTATGTATTCTTTATTGTCAGACAGATAGACTCCACTAGTGACAATATAATAATTAACAATAAAATTTACAATTATAAACAAAACAAAAACAGCAAACACGTACAAAAATAGCAATACACTAATCTATTATAAATCAGCAACCACAACCATACAGACACGCACTCAAACATCATATCTCAAGCGTTCATTCATGCAATCCTTTTGTACAAGAAACATTACAATAATTATTACAGAAAAAAAAACTATCAACAGTAAACAGAAACAGGCAAAAACATAAAATATAAGATAAGAAGACAAAGTTCAGAAACTAGGGAAAGTAATACAAGAGCGACATTCAAGGATCTAGATAACAGCAAACAAAAAATACATTACTTCATTCACTCGTACAGTCAATCAAAAAATCAATCAACCATTCATTCGACCACATGTTCAATCAATCAACGCAAATAGAAATTAACACAATATGCAATACACTATTTTACAGCCCACTTGAGATATCTCTCATAACAGTTAATAGAGAGTCGAAGTGAATATCAGTAGCACTTCTACTCTCCATCAAGCTGTATGTTGACTGCAACCGGATCAGACATGAATTTTTGTGCACATTAATTCTCGATCTGACCCCATCGAACGTGTGCTTCCGTCTGGTGGTTCTCTGAGGGACGTGAAAACCCAAGTCAGCTAGCAACTGATTAGAGTCAATTCCGCCATTTACCAGCTTCCAAGTCAGGCAATGCTTTTAGTAAGTGAAAAGAAACCAGGACGGGAGTGGGGTGGGATAATCTCCGATTATGGAAGACATTAATCTACAACATATAGTTTTAGCCATTGTTCTTTGTTTCATACTTCGTCGTGACATAATGGTGCAGGGTCGATAATGCTAGTGCAATTTTCAAGGTGATGTGTGATTGATCGATTTCCAAGTTGAAAGGAGGTCCCATGGGTCATGATCCTCAGATTAACGGTCATGTAAAATAAGGAGCTTCCTTTCTTTATACTTAGTCGTTTTAATCGTATGCGAAAGCATGGTGACGGTGTTGCAGCTTTGGAATGAATTCAAGCTTTTGTTTTCGTTGGAAAACCATTTTAGGGCCTTCGAGCATCTTTAGTCACCAATGTCGTGTAGTTGGGCGTGTTTTTTTTGAGTCGTTTCGGCCATCAATGGACCACGATGTTCTTCACACATATGATCACTGTAAAGCTTGTTTTCTTGTCTGCCAGTAGATCTTCATTCTTGACGAATGTTCAGCTCTCCTTTCTTCCGTCCACTTGCAGTGAGGGCGAGGCATCACAGAAGTTAAAGGGTGCAGATTACTGGTTGATTTAACCGCCTTTCTGAACAGGTTCCTATCCCAAACCAGATCTTGATTGATTCGAGCTTCTGTTAGGTCCTTTTTAACTTGCATCGACCATTTACAATAGGAATTTTTTTTAGAGATTGATGAGTGTATTCGATATGAAAGTCGATGATGCTCCATCCGTTCCAAATGTCCAAAGAAAGACATTCTCCTTTTTCTCATCACACTCACCAAATCTTCTATATGTTCAAATAATTCATTGTTATGTCTTCTTCTGTAAGTACCATTATCATTAACAGTTGGGCGTGTGTTATATTTGCCTGATAACCTGTGATTCTCTGGTGACTTCAATCTTGTGTGAAAAGATAATTATTAGGGTCAAGGAATGGAATTGGTGTGCCGGGAGTTGAAATTAAGTACCATCCCCACAATTTCCTGGCAAGAGTGAAAAGTGGGGAAAAAATACAGTTAGGATAACTTTGAACTCCGAATATCCTGCATCACCAATGAATCGTGGTGTTTGACTTACGGTGGACGGCTACGTTAGGGGGTGCATTATAGTCGTGAATAGGGCCCGGATGTTGATGCCCTAAAATGTTCAAAACAAGCACTTAAAATTTTCAGGAATGACTGTAATAAATGACCTAAAAATTCGAAAAATGCACTATAAAATGGAAAAAATGATCTTATAATAATAAACTAAACAATATTTCAAAAATTAGAAATATGCGCTATAACTTGGAGAAAACTAACTGAGACAAGAATATACACCCCTTCCCTTTTCTACATCGCCACAGCTGACCTTGGTCAAGAGAGCATGTAACATTCTATTCTGCTAATAACTGGTTTGCGACGAAAACAAGAGCATCTGGATACCTACGGTACCGTTTTTCTTCATCCAAGATATATATATTTTTCTACTAATAGCAAAACCGAAATATTTTCTTTCAATATTTTAAATTATCTTGTATCAGCTACTAGCTTCTTCTTAACTCTGAGAGACATAACTCCCTCATAGAAAGCTGTGACATGACTAAATTGAAAAACAAATACCTTAAAAGGCCGATTCATCTAAAATATGACTAAAAATCTACCATACATAATCAAATGCTCTTAAAATGGAAAAATAGCAAATAATGCATAAAGATGCAAAGTAAAAATGACATATTTGAAGACGAGGTCCGGAGTTTCTATGTACTTCAGCATTATTTTAGACAACTCAGTAAAAAGATCAACATCCGGGCCCTAGTCATGAATGTATCCCACATGAACACAATCATAGTAGTTCATTTATTTTCACAACGTCGAAGAGAGAGTTCTCAGAATTGCATTTTATTTCTGAAAGTGTATTCAGAATGAAATACCTCCCTTAGAAACAATATTAGTATATCAGGTGTTGATCCACGAACAAGGGAGAGCTCAGTTGCCTGGCTGCCACTCCGAGGTGTTGGCAGCAATGGGAACTCTGTGCCAAGAAATGTGTGAGCGCTGCCAACAGGAGCCTGTCTCTCTGATCTCATTATCTCCCAACTCAACACATAACATTGCCCTCAAGAGCAAATGACTAACGTTAAGACATTAATAAAAGACACTTAATGCTGTTTCCAAGCCAGTGGGCCAGACAAGGTTTACCCTTGAAAGGATTGCAAACGGTATTGCCACCATTGAGAGAGAGAGATGAAGAGAGAGAATAAACCTCGTCTCGGAGAGAAGAGCAGAAGTGTGGCGAAGTCAAATTGTGAATTTACTCAATGGTTAATGACTTCGAAGTTGGCGAATAGAGGCAGATGCTGAATACGTCAAGGACTGAAGGGACGATTTATTTAACATTAAACACCCACTTCTATCCGCGTTCAGAGAGAAATTATTCAGATTAAACATGGCTGTAATGAAATGAAGGACTATTGTTATTGCTATATAATACAAAGCACTGTCGAACGGCCACATATTTCATTATGACATTAAGTGAGTCCAACACCTACTTCAAAATGATTAACGTAGACTGCTTTTGACATTTACAGGGCTGCGTAGTGGCTAGCATTCTTGGCTGTCACCGCGGAGGCCCGGCTTTGATTCCCGGCTCAGCCAAGAAATTTAATTCTGGTCTGAGGGCTAGAACGGGGTGCACTCAACCATATGAGGCTAAAATGAGTAGAGGTGGGATCGAAACCCACCTCAGCCGTCCTGGGTGCGATTTTTATCGGGTGCGACAAATTGTACTGCATTTTCCGGCCTTAATAAAGTTAGAGCAACGTTGAGCAAAGTAAGGGTTTAACAATTTTAAGAAAATGCTCTGGCAAAGATTAAGTAAAATTTATGTCATTCACTCATATATTCGCTAATTTTCATTATAGTCTTTAAGGACTAATTACATCCCATAGTTGATATATCGTGTTTAGATCCAAGATGTATCTTGAATTGTACAATGCATAATGCGTATGGTACTTAACCAGTGTAGAGACTAGTTCCAATAAAAAGTTGGTAAATTTTATGTTACAAGGCACCGAAAAAAAGACGGAACAGTTATCTGCCACAAATAAACACAACATCGCCAAAAAAGTGAAACATACAAAAATGCAAAGAAATGCAAGAATAAGTGCTAACTGTGCTGAATATATGGTACGCTACATCACAGATAGAGCAATGAAGCCACTGGAATCTGACGGGGGCGAGACGTGTTACATTTAAAGTGTGAAGAACATGAAATGCGAGGCCATAAATAGTTAATTATCTCAAAGATCACCAAAACCACTCTCATTAAGATGAACGCATTTCAAGGAAAGAATAATACTGTATATGGACCGAACAACATTATCGATGAATATTTTCCAGGAATCCGTATGAATGTAATGTTTACAATACCTTGCGGCTACGTGACAAATTAACTCTATTGCGTACCACAAAATAACCGATTAACCGAGATGACGGAATAGAACTTACAAGTTCCATGCCTATAATAATTTCTTCTTTAAATTGGCCTCCTTTAAGGACAAAACTATTCCATACAGAAAAGGTGCTATAAAGAAAAACCTGCCTAAAATCTACTTGTACGCATGGAATTTGATCTCAAAACCTTCTCGATTCTACCCCAAATATGTAAAAAGCCTCCAACCGCAGGTAGATCCATCATATGGGTTTAAACAGCTATTGGGCCATGAAATTTCTGTTTTCATGGCTCCAACGACAATGTTATTAAATAAGTCAAAATATGTTTTCAAGGTTAGCATATTGTTGTTGTTGTTTTTGTTTAGGGCAATAAAGGACCATTTAGATGATATGTCACACGTCCAAATCGTTTCATGAAATTACATCGCCCCCCCTTGTCCTACTTTAACTCCTTAACTATTTGGTTTAAACATATTGCGTAAATTTGTCCCGAGATAATCGTACAGCCGTTTACAATATGTGCAGAAATATGTTGGGTGTTTTTCTAGTGATGTAATGACAGACAGAAAATCTGACAAAACTCCAATTTTAATAACATAGATGCACGCGAGTGAATTTCCAGGCAAAAATGATGAAGAGTAGACTTAGGAGATCACCCGGGCAGATATATGTGTGTCTGACTGTCCTTCTGTCTGTGTGTGTAACCCATCAATTGCTAAATGGCTGCAGATATACAAACCAAACTAGGTATTGTAATATTTAATAATGGAAATATGGACTCTAAGCTGGATATCTTTGAAGGTGTGCATTGGAACCGTTCCAAAATTGGCACCCCACTAGAACATTATATGTCAAATTAATTTACGAGAACCCGTATATGACAGTACTACGAACTTGATTCTACACGTCCTGATAGCTTCAATATTTAACTACATGTTACTTCGACACTATCAAATGGATTTATTTCCAGATTATCATATAGGTCATAACATTTCAAATACATTTTGACAATCCCATACGCGACAGTGTTGCCAGCGCGATTCTGCGCTTGCTGATGGGACCAATGTTTAATTGCAAGTAACGTCCATACAATCTATTGGACTTCAATCTAATTTTGTACGTGCACTGTGTACCTTAAGAGCTGAAATTCGTCATATATTCAGTCACCAGGGCTGCCAACTGTTGATAAATGCCCTATTTAATTTTCAACTCTAGTCTCAATATATCAGAATGTAAGCAAGCCATCTGTTCTAAACATTACACTCGTAGGCTCGTTAGTAACTCTCGAAGTATACGGAGATTCACAGATACACATTGGAGGGTAGATTAACTAGGTCAATAATAGGCAACATCATTACTGACTTTCAGTTTAGGGAATTGATACGCAGTTGCAGGGTATTCAGGGTCTACTTTGATTAAACAGACCACAAATTGATTTGCCATGTGTTAAGCTGAGTTAGAACTAAAGTGCAGAAAGTGAGTGCAGTTTGCAGACAGATTAGGGTTTAAACATTTCCAAGATAAGGACCTTAGGGAGAAGTACATAACAATGATTGATGAGAAGTTCTAAAGAGTTGATGATGAAGAATTAAAGGACATTACTACAGAGTGGTCAGGATACCGGGTTGCAGTACTAGAAGTAGCAAAGGCATGTCTTGGGACAACATGTCACGCACGTACACACACATACGCACACAAACACGGACGAAATGTGATCTCTAAAGCAAATTTTGTCACATGATGGAAATAGGCTAATAAATGGTTAAAAGATGTCCGACTCGTATAATGTGTACCTAGAATCATCACAAACTTGATAACTGTAAATACTGTTGTGCAAAAGTGTTACATACATATCCAGAGAACCTAAATTAAGCCTCACTCAGCAGGATCTGATGATGTTCAGTTGACGAACGAAACTAGTCACCCAATTAAGAATTTATGTAAGAAGTGTTTAATTAGTTGTATGAAAATCATGTATTTGATTCAGGCACTAAGTGATCAAATTATTTGTTACTTCCAGACCTATCTAATTGGGTACACCCGCGTTGACCAACTGAAAAGCGATTCTTGTAATAAATTACTTAGGCAACAATGAAAAATGGCTTCTAATGCTTCAACACAACAATAGGCAATGTGTTCCACTCAGCCTTGCTGAACTGTACTGGAATTTGCTGACTAACGAGATTATATGCGAGTGTCACGTCAATGGTTTCTCTTTGTAACTCAGTGGTGCCATTACAAATCAATTAATGTAATGCACTTACCCGGAACCCGGGGGTAAAAGTTCTAATTATCGCTGGACTTTGTAACACAAAGTGATTACAAATCAATCTAAATGCAACATAGACAAACACAACGTGTATAGTCTGAGGTACATGAAATATAAGTTGTTGGGATCAGGTACCTGTGTTTGTATCTTCATGTTGAAACATATTTTCACGAGTTTTCTATGCAGTGAATACTATGACTATATCTGTATTAGGTCCTCACTAAATTATTTAAATTTTGAACAGTAATTTTAGAGGCTGCGCATAATGTTAAATTTGTTATTGGCAAACTGTCAAGTGATACTATATTAGATTTGTTTCTCTATGGCAGTTTAGAGATTAACAGTATATTGTATTTTGAGCCCCCTTTATTATTTATTGATTTGTGTGTGCGCTTGACGTCTTGGATTATGCCAATAATGTTCATTCTATAAAATAATGTTATTTTGGGCTTAATTAGAAATCTGAATTATAAAATTTAATATTTACTTACATGTCGGTGTGACCCTCATTTTGAATATGTTATGGTTCTTAAAGATGTCTTACATTGGTCAGTCTATCATTTCACCAATTCTCATTACTCAAATGGAAGTATTTTTAAAATATATTATATATGATGCGGCATGCCTATAGACAAAGTTAATTAAATGTGAGTACAAGAACATATCCAACTTCTAAATGTTTTTTTCTCAATATCAATTGTTTCACCACATAGGTGCACTTTTCTCTGAAACCCTAAATGCCACATACCTGAAATTTTCAGGGATGGTTTATTGAGGGATTTGTAGAATTTGCAAGCATATATTGTACATTCATATTTTCATTGAGGTTTAAAGAATCCAAAATTCAAATGACCATAAAAATATTCATGTTATTTCGAAAATTCTTTGTAAACTTAGAGATAGCGACACATATTTAAACAAGTTAAAATCTCCGGCCAGGATCTTTTATAGTAATGTTGTAAAGTGTACCTAAGTAAGAAGATATAGCAAACATTTGCAGTGACTGTTTTGGTGCCATTATGCTACCCAAGAAAAGCTGTTGGTTGCCACGTAATAGATCAAGCACCATTAGACATCTGTCCAAAGTTTCAATGTTCTGTGTCTTATATTGTGAAATCGGTGAACTTTGGAAGCCAGTTATGAATTCTAGATTACATCCCCCCTTAATACTAGCAGAGTTACCTGGCTTTGTCCAGTTCAAAATACGAAGCCATGTCTATCATATCCAGTTTTATTCCAAAGCAAGTCCAAACGTAGATATATACCAAATATGATTCCATCAATTTTGTTGTGTTTTCTCCCTCACTCTGTCTTACTGACATGACTTGCCATACCACCGTAAGAATAGTTCAGTATTTCTACATATGCTTTAGGCGGCTATGGGCTATATTTCGCAGAAAACCAACGCCCAATGGCAGTTACAGGAGGCAACATTACTCCAAAAATAGATAAGAAATGAAGGAAAATACTGTCAATACGAGTACAATAATGATATTGTAAAGTAAAATTGTTTAACTATGACATAAAAACAAACTATAGATCAAAATTGCTAAAATAGGAACTAAAAACAATCCAGACTTCCCTTGCCCCCAACCCAAAATAATAGGAATTTTATTGTTACATACAGTACTGTAATTTAGATGGAAAACACTCACAAAAATAAATTAGATTGCAAACACGCAAAAAATGCAGTTCAGATTCAATATACCCACAACATGCAAGCTAGATTCAAAATACTTACAAAATGCAATTTAGAATGACAATACTTATAAAATGCAAGTTAGATTCAAAATACTCACAAAATGCAATTTATATTCAAAATACTTTCAAAATGCAATTTAGATTGAAAATACTTACAAAATGCAATTTAGATTGAAAATACTCACGAAACGTAATTTTGATTGAAAATACTTCTTGTAATTTAGATTGAAAATGCAAACAAAATGTAGTTTAAATTCAAAATACTAACAAAATGTAATTTACATACACAGGGGAGCCAATGCACAAACCAGGGAACCTTAAAGAATAGCAGGAAAGAGGAGAGGGCCGCCTCAAAGGCAATGAGAAAAAAAGAAAAAGGGGGGATCCAGACCCAGCTCAGAAATCCCTTGGGTTCGCCAACTTCCGAACTCACCAGCCATGAGCCCTTGAGGGTATATTGTAAAGAAAAAGAAAGCTGATCCCTCGAAGAATGAGGGATCAGGACTGATGAGAGAAGGTCCAATTAATGCGGGAAAGGAGGAGACTCCCTAGGCCTCGGGTACCCTAATACCGTCGGGGTCGGAAAAGAACAAGAGTTGACCAAGATAGGTTGACAGGAAAGAAGACGGAGAGGAGCCCAGCACAAGAAAGTGGAAGCAATGCCGGACTCAACTGGGGTCCCGTGGTCGCCAACCCACGTCCCACTAGATGTGAGCCCCTGGGGAGTATTAATAAATGAAATTCGTCCCCTTAATAACTAAAACTGTTATGGGGTCAAGGTAAAATCTGCAGTTGAAAATGAAGGAGGACTGAAAACTGCATTTATTATTCATACCCACTTGTCTTTGGTGTAAGCTACTTATGGGGCTGCGAGGAATCCTGTAACTATAATTATCCTCCATGGCGTAGAGGGAAACTGAACCGAAGGTTGACAATCAATTACTGAAAATCACTTAACTCTTGTTTACTAAGGCAACACTGAAAAATGGCTTCAAACCCCACAACAATTACATTAACCCCTGGTGCATGAGGTAGTCTAGATGCTAAGTAGTTTGGAAACAATAATGTTAATCAATATTGTCTTTACTTGGTTGTTTATAATACAATCCTTATAATGTTGTAAAAGGAAGTACTTTTTAACAACACTTAAAAAATACGTATTTACATAATTTAGTTTCGAACGAGAGTAAGAGAAGTAGAAGGAGGCATACAGTAGAAGGCAATGATTAGAATGAGTGGTTTTCGATTTGAAGGAAAGATGTGTCGAATCAGGGCGCGCCAGCCAGACCTTACTGCCGAGTGACACACACAGGGCAAACACAGAACATTAGGTTCTGCGGAGCTATTGGCTTTAATGCAAAATGACAATCAATGTTTGTTGAGGACAATATGATTGCTCGCTAATATGTTAACAGGGTACTCAATCTAGTGGTTGTCCCTGGGATGGTGAACATTACAAATAAGATGTTCCAACCAGTCAAGGTCCGCGTTTACACAGCACGCATCTCCAGGGAGGCTCACTCGACATGATAACTTTACAAAGCCCCGCTAGATCCACAGACCTCAGCCATATTGTCAGCTGAACCGCCTTTATCAGCCACCCACAACTTTAGAACTACTAACCCGTGCAGTGCAGCAGTCATGGACCACATGACTCCATGCCCCAAAGAAATAAGCAATGTAAAATATTGCAGTTCGTGGTGGACATATCCTATAATGTGTTTTGTCCACATTTGAGGTCATAGGGACCCGAAAGTGTTTCAACCATACTTCAGCTAGGCTCTCGTCCAGTGTGTTTAGTTATAGCAGTGAAGAACCACATCATTATGGCGTTGAAATCAATATGTTCATCAATGTACAGTTGCTCCTTCTCCTATTTCACAAAATTAAGTTGAAAATACATACAGAAGGGAAGAAAGAAGAAATAAAAGAAACAAATAATGAAACGAGAAAACGATTACTTCAGTTTTCGTAAGTTTCATATAGCCTACTGTACTTGCGTTTGCCTGGAAAAATTTAAAATGTTCAACTAATTTCGTAATTCTTAACAGGGAACCGTCCTATGCCACCCCCATTCCACTAATAGCGCTCATGTTGAATAGACCAGCTGATAGAAAGCACTAGAAATGAAAGAATACTATTTAGCATCAAAGGTGACTCAATGAGTCTGGCCCGACGAAAGGAATTCATAGAGTGTGGAAGTGTATTCCATCTCTGAAGTGGTACTTCCTCCTTACGTTGGAGAATGAGTTTTAAGGTAGACTGTAAGAGTTCGAACATTTAACTTGATAATAATAATGTTATTGGTTTTACGTCCCTTTTAACTACTGTGACGTTTAGAGACGCCAGGATGCTGAAAAATTGCCCCGAGGGGGATCTTTAACGTGCCAGTAAGTCTACTGACACGGCTCCCTCGCATTTGCGAACCCTCAAATGCCAGCTGGCTGCGCCAGGATTCAATCCTGCCACCTTGGGCACAGTAAGCGAGAACGTTGCCGCTGAGCTACGCAGTCAGACCATTTAATTTGAGGCAGCCGTGGTGAAGAAACGACATAGTGATGGAAGAAGGTCCTAACATGATTTTATTGGGAGATGGAGTCTCTATTCCGGATTTATATGGAATTCAGTTATTGTTAACCACAAACCGTCGCTTTGACTCGAAAATCCATTATGTAAGAATATTGCTTCTTAGCATTCTATTCCGCAAGTTAGTCACACCCTGTAGGTTCACTTGGATATGCAGTTTTCACAACTATTCACGAAAAGTTATTTCTCTACACCTGTGACCACGAGAAAATGAGACATAAATGGACTTGTTACACGGGACTTAGTATACCCTTGTGGATGTAGGTGTTGTTGATTTAAGGAAAAGACTCAAAGAGAACAATAGGTGATTTTCCAGACACAGGAACCATACATTAATTATTTACTTTGAATTTTAAAGATTATTTCCGAAATTAATCTTTTGCCGTCAATATTGTTTTAAAACCAGAAATTCATGTTTCCTGGTAAATTCATTTATTCTATAAAATGGATCAATTTGTTTTGTAAGCCTCTGTGAGTGAACGAAATATTACTGTGGACCTCTATTACAATTGGTATTCTGAACTTCCTTCATACTATACTTCTCAACTAGAAATCTATGTTTTTGACAGGTTCCTTTTACCTCAAAGCTGATTCAAATTTCCATAGTATTATTTAACACACTTTTCGTAATGTCTCTGACAGATGACTGCGTTGAACTGTCCCTTAAAGGAGCCAACATGGTCACTTTTATACACTGCCATAATTAACTTGCGCCAAAGTTTGCGGAATCGAATGTTGGCTCATTCTGGCGCTTTATAAAAGTATCTGCTAACGGCAGAAGTCCCTTGCCAAGACACTTACCGTCACGTTGAATATCATCTTAAGAGCGACGACGTATTTTAGACCGGTTAAATGGGATGAAATAGTAAAGTGTAAGAGAGGGACATGAGCCTTAACTTCGCCTCTATTAAGACTTAAAATGATTAAAATAAATAACAACAACTAACCAGTGGTTCAATAGCCCACCGAAGGCCTTGGTCTACGAAGTTGTCACTTCTAATCCCTACAGCCTTAAGATTGTGGGGTGACGCGTGGCCAGCGAGATGTGTCTCTTCAACCATTGATATTGCCTTTATTGGCCGGTTTGCTGCCTCTAACGTTAGACAGCTACGCAACCGTCCTCACGGGGCTATGTTCGGACCATTTCAGCCCTCACGTAACTTTGTTATAAATCCCTGAGGGAGCACGGAATGAACTCGAGTCCTCCTTGGTAAGATGCTAGTGTCCTAACCCTATAACACGTGGCCAGCTGACATACTCATACAGTCACTATTTTATAATGAGCTTTCAATTAATAACAAAACACAGGCTATGTAGCACGTTTGGTTTGGTTCTGACCTGGAGAAATCAAGACTGTGGCTCAATTAACTGTCATTTAGAAGTTAGAATGTAGCTGTCTCCTTTCAGTGTAGTCACAGGCACGATGAAGAACCTTAGAAGAAATGAACCACTACCCGGTCGTCTCTAAAAGCATAATACAGTAGTTAATATGGGTGCTGACGTTTTCACATCTGTTGAGTGAGACTAGAAAATGAGACCGCTATAGAAATTGGGATCCTGATATCTTGCTGTCTGGGAAGGTACTGTATATACCCCACCGTAGCTGGTTAATCTCCAAATCTTAGCCTACACCAGGGGAGGGGGGTCCGGCCTTTGCACGGTCGGCGTGCTAGCTATGCCTCACCGCACGCCGGCTCCTACCTCACAGGGTTGCACTTGCACTGTCTGCCCTGACTGCCGGCGCGTCTGACCCAGTCAAGTTGAGATCGCTATCGCATGGAACGTGATGTAACCAAGCAAACCGTTGTCCCACACAACTACATACCGGTAGTAGCAAATTACGTGCTTTGCATTAAAACAGTCAGAAGTATTGATTATGTATCATGGAACTCACAGACATTGCAATTTCGGTCGCAATATTTTTCCCTTTGTCTTTGTTATCTTTCAATTTGTTTTCATATTTGAAATATACTGAATACCGTTTGACGTTCAACCGATCAACCAGAACACAGTGAAGGCAGTACGAGAGGGAGTGAGACGGGAAAGAGAGCGAGAGAGACAGACATATATAGTCTTCCTTCACCATAGCTGCAAGGCTGTATGGACACCCCTGGCCTGCATGGAAAGATCGTAGGGGTGACTCCCAGAAAGCTATAGAGAAGACATTTTGTTGCGCTTTGGGGTGTACTGCCTATGTCCAGATTACTTCTATACTTTCGGAACACTCTGTGGAAGTACAGTATACAAGGTTCACACCCCCAGCAACGTGCTCTTGGAGATGTAAGTTTTTCGCTTAGCAGGGCAGTGCATATACAGTATAGCCTAGCCTACGTTATGTCCAGTATGTCTTGTATTACACGGTGCCACTGCCGCTATGTGGGAGTGAATTACTCAGCTGTCACGCCGATGGCCGCACAACGTGTCACAATGCATGTGCCAGTGAAATAGGGCGGGTAGGAGTGACGTATGTGCACAGCGTTCTTGTAACACTGCATAATCACTATTGAAGAACAACGGTCATTATGACAAATGGGGCTGGAATTTGAATACTTCGTTCAAACAAATGTAACATCCTGAATGATGGCAAGAAAGAAAAAAAAAGGT
The DNA here is from genome assembly GCA_946902985.2 of Meconema thalassinum. Classification (NCBI taxonomy): domain Eukaryota; kingdom Metazoa; phylum Arthropoda; class Insecta; order Orthoptera; family Tettigoniidae; genus Meconema; species Meconema thalassinum. The sequence goes on from OX336389.2 coordinate 296,622,240, forward strand.
TGAATATTGAATATGTCGGAGTTCAGTGAGACGCAAGATATAAATATTGCGTACGCTACCCACTGATCTAAGTTAATTCGTAGCTTATAATTAATAGTTCCACATGCCTAATATTTTAAAACGAATTTTCCTTTTTGCGAATGAATGTAATAATTATAATAATAATAATAATAATAACAGTTGTACTACCGGAAGCTCTATATGCTTCAGAAACCATAGCTTTTGGAGGTCATTCTAAAATTGCAAATATAGAAAAGCAAGAACGTAAAATTCTTAGAAAGATATTCGGCCCCACACAAGAAAACGGAATTTGGATTAAAAGACGAAATTCAGATCTATACCATAACACAGATAGTTTCAGCAACACTGTACGAAGAAGACGTTTAACTTTTTATGGACACCTCTTCAGGATGGACGATTATAGACTTACAAATTGGTTATTCAATGTAATACATTCTCAGAAGTCAAGGTTAGCCTGGCTGGATGAATCAAGAGAGGACCTGCAAGAGTTGAACATCGGAGTATTCTGAGAAACCGCAAAGTCTTCAGGACCGCAGTAACAAAGCTCAAGTTAAGGGTGAAAACTAGTGGCAGGACTGGAACCAAGTGGACAGAAGAACGGAAGAAGCAGCACAGTGACTTCATGAAGAGATTTTGGGGAGATAGGAAGGCGAATATCATCAGTCCGAAAAACAAGTTCAAGCGCGCTCTATAATGAGCAAAACGCATAAATAATAATAATAATAATAATAATAATAATAATAATAATAATAATAATAATAATCATCGCATTTCGGATATAGCCTATATATACTTGATTATATAACTGGTGCTCAAAATTACAGGGAGCATTTACCAAAAGTTAGTAGGCCCGGGTAACACTGAACATATGACTTGCTATCATTGGAGACATACATTCCACTTACACAGTAGGCATGATATCAGTTAAACAGCAGTTTCGCCCCCCTCCCCGGGTGACTGAATATGCATACTTACATCTCGTAAGGTAGACTCTGAACTTATTATAAATAGTGGTTGAAATCCTTTAGATAGAATAGACGTAACAAGCAGTTAAACATTGTAATTATCAGCATTAGTAGATTCATTTTGGCAGCAGTGCCAAATGATGGTTGATCAAAATAAATATACAATATTATGGCCTATTGGTATGCCATCTGTAGAATAGTTTCTGTGCACACTTACTGAGATAGACAACATTCAATTCTAATTTTAATTGTGTTTCTTCAGAAGTTGGCAGCCTTTAGGGCCCTTTAAAATATGGTCTTCCTATGTCCTTGCATAGATTTCCATTCATACCATATTTGGTGTTGACAGTTGCAGTCATTTTAGGAGTTCATAGGGTGGGCAGAATGATACACAGTCACACACACATCGCCCCAGACTGATATTAGACTTTCTTTTTTAAAAATGTTTAAAGAAAGCTGAAACATATACAGTACACCACGTGCTTTCATCTTTAAATGTACAGCGTTATTAAAAAATAACAGGCGAGCTATGGACGGTGTATTCAAGAGTCAACAACAGAAAGGATAAACATTTCATTGCTTTTCTACTAAGTTGTTACGTCAATACTCAGACAGTGAATTTAACGTCAGGACAATAAGAGCCGATAGGGCGGATATTCCATTGACAACCCTTCCGTTCGTACGTACACACACAGAAGAGAGCAGGGTGCTGCAACCATGCACATTGTTTTCACTTTTATTCTTAACGCGTTAGAATCGTAAATCCATTTTGAGTTATGTAACATACGGACTCTTGCAAGTTTCAACGAGTCTCTGCTCTTTTAAGTTTTCCAGATGCTACCTAAAACGTGTTATCAGGGAATCAACGGAATGACTTGGTGCAGTAAGCTATGAAAAATCCTACGTGTTTCTCATTCTTGAGCACAACGGTTTCTTTTAATACTAGGTTTAAACGTTGTTGTTGTTACGCATTGATATTAAGTACTGTTCATCACTGAAGTTATCCGTATTGGCATATAAACCAAAATACCTATGAATAGGTAAAATAGTTTATTCCACATAAGTCAATACTACTGTACATTGACACAGAATAACATGTTTATTTATTTTATTTATTAATAGGTACTGCTACAGTTAGGCAAACTCTGGCGGTAACAAGATATTTACATGCTGTATATCTCAATGTTTCTCCATAATGTCTCTGTGTTCCCTGAATGCAACATTTAATTTCTTCTTGAAAACTATTAAACTGTTAGTAGAAGGTTCTAAGACTTCTTCATGTAACTCATTCCATGTTTGAATACCCCTGTTTATAAAAGAATACTTAGCTATGTTTGTGTTTTGAATGATGGGCCTAATTTTGTATTCGTGATCTCTCGTACCCATATAATCTGGCTCATGTATTTTGTTTCGCAACTTATTCCATGCCGGCTGCCCTGTGTATGCTTTGTACATCTCCTGGAGTCTTCTTTTATGTCTTCTGCTGTGTAGGGATTCCCAACCCAATGACTTTAACATGTCCGAGACACTGTCAGTTTAGGAGAATTTGCCAAGTACGAATCTTGCAGCTTTCCTTTACACCATCTCCAATTTGTTCTTTAGAGTTTAGTACTAGTTTCGGTTAACCTGTAACCATCTTTAGCTAAAATCAAATTGTAATAGCATTTAACTAAGTGCATCATATACACATTAATAATCTATAAAGTAAATGTAGGCACTAAAATAAAAATATTCCCTATACAAAATTTAGTATCCGTTGAAAAACTGTTAAATATAAAATTAAATCTGCTTAAAATGATGTTATGTTAGAATCAAAAAAAAAAAAAAACGTCTACCTTGATACTATTTGAAGAATGGTTATAATCATGGTAAAAATATAGTAGGTATTATTTTAAAATCAGATTTGAGCATTTATTGAAAATTTTTAAAACATTAATAATTTAAACTTTGAGGTTCAAAAATAATTAAATAATCTCTGCTTTCGTAAAAATGTCCATGCATTAATGTCAGTGAAATAAATTAAAATGACTTATTTGTATATCATGCAAAAGAATCACAATTAACGTCAAGTTTTGAAGGTTTTTGTTCAAAGGTCTTGATAGTTTAAATCATTCGGCAGCAAATTATAATGGAGAGAGGTTTCTAAATTGAAAATATCCGTTTGTCTTCATCCAATTCGAATTGGAAGATTTAATTATGGTCATGTATACATTTAAGCCTCCTTTGGAAGATAGACCAAATCAAGAATGTGGTTGTGGTTGTACAATAGATAGATATTTATTTCCATGATCATTTGAATACATACATACAATGCAGGCGCAGAAATAAATACACAAGAGTCGTATACTACTGTACCCGCTATCTGTGGGGTCTCACTAATCACTTCCATGTATTTTTTAAAATTTCCTGATACTAGTACCTTCTGCAAAATATCCTTACTTTTTGCACATTTGTTCTGACTTCACTCAAATCAAGAATAATGACTGACCAGTTTTTTGGCCCGTGTCATCAGGATAGCCCTTGAACACCTTATAATTCCAGATCAATTATATTCATAGGACGTCAGTTATAATATAATTTATTTCATATCTGGTGCCCCTACCCTCATTAGTATACCGGTGAACCTCCCTTTCCTTCCAGTATAGGTTTGAACAGCCAATCCCATGCTGACGAAGACATTGTGGAAACAGTGCCCATCCCGGTTCACTTTCATACTCTCGCCCTAATTATCCTATATTTTCTCAACCACTTTATCCCTGTTCTCTTCTAGCATTGAATTACCAAAACAGATTTATAACTATCTTACTTACTGACTCTTACTACCACATTATCTATTGTCCCATTAAACTTAGCTACTTAATCATGATCAATTACTGCACAAAGTACTTATACCGAAACAATCCTGGTCCAAGTTACTGACATCTACCAGTACAAAAACATTACCGGTAATCGTTTATTTACGTAACATACAGCAGCTATGCTACGTTCTATCAATTTCCTGATACCTAGCCATGTAATATATTTAATTCTATACATCATTTATCTTCAATGATCACTATCAGCAGTATTATCGTGTGGAGTTAATGTAGTTAATGGGCACGTGTTTTCCAGTCAGCATAGTTGTATCAATGCTGAATACCATGGACATGCTGACGCAGTGTCAGTGAATCAGTTCGTGGGAACTATAGACATGTGAGGGTGAGCTGCAGCTTCTAACTTTCTATAGCAGACCACCTGAACAGCAGCTGTTTCTGTGCCACATGATCCATTGCGTCCGCTCTATAGTGCTATTCAGGACGAGGATGAATTACTTCACAAACAAAACAAGGTTCATCAGCTTGATAAGTGAGGTAGACCAACGAGATCTTATCACATGAATGAGGTTTCAGTGGTCCAGAGACAGATCGCGGGTGTTAACACAATAATCTATATATATAATACGCTAAGGTGTATGTTTCACAAAACTCAAGCTCCTAAACCAGAGGGAGTTACAAGGTGTGGTTTGTAGCAAAATCTTCCAAATCGTCTCAATAGTGCAGGAAAAATATTGCATTTCTTGAAAAGTCAATGGAAACATATTTATTTGTTTAGAGAGTGCCTTTAAATAAATAAACAAGACAATAGCCCTTGGCAGAACTGTGTCGCGTACATCCGAATAGCACTAGAGCTGGGCGGGTAGTCTGTACACATGGGGCGCACACAACCCATTGTGCAACCAGCAGCAGTGATGAATTGCTCTCTGATTTCATAAATATCGAAAATTTGTTTAAAAAGTGCATTTAAATAAATAAACATATTTACAAAAGCCCACATAACAGTAAAGTCTGGTGGGTGGTTTATTCAAAAAGCCCGCACAACAGTAAAGCCAGGCGGGTGGTTTATACGCATGCAAGAGTTCGCGCACTGGTCCGATAGCGACAATAAGAATCGATCCCCATATAATGTTGAAGAAACTTCTCGGCATAAACGAGTTTACACTATCATAATGCCATACACGCTCTTCACTGCTTAGCACCAAATGTAGTCATCTAAGTTTTAATGTTAAAAACATCTATTAAATTGCACTCAGAATATAGGGGTCTGGCTTAACAAGAAAGTAAAGCTAAGCTATTTTGACAGTTGTGTCAAACGTTGAAAGGCTAGAAGATCCGGAAACTGTCAAAATGTGTGAAAATCTGTATCATATTTAAAAATGAAATTTTGAAAATTACTTCTGGCTTAAATGATATTTTGAAGAAAAGAAAAGATGCTAAAACGCTTGTTGTTTTTAAATAGAACTTGTTATGCAGAATTAAATGAAATTAAAGTTTAATTGATTTAATCTATTCTTTCTTCATTTACAATTTCTGGGTAGCAAATATTTTTAATTTCTCAAAATGGAAGTAGATATTCTGATTTTAATTTGACCATACATGGGTCGACAATAGTGCTCGTAGTGACCGATATAGGCCACAAATGATGTGGTCTAACTGTGGGAGTGCATGACTTGTCATTCAAAACGGAACTGGATATTTCGAATTTGATTTGACCCAGTATGGGTTAACACTACTAGCCTGAAGTTACAAAATAAATCATATCTGGTCTTAAAGGTTTATCATTTGAGGAACTTGGGCATTCATTTGTAAATATGTTGTAAATATGTTGTTCTTCTGTGATACCTCTAATATTACTGTATGTCATACGATTAACAATAATAATAGTAATTCACGTGTACCCGTTAGGTTAATATAGTACAAGATTTTCCTGACTTTATCAATAGCCTATTAGAAAATCCCAAGACTTCACCAATCACGTGTTCATAGCTTGTATTATGTTCGTTAAAACTTAAGGCCAATATTGAGTTAGTCTCCTGTAAGTTGTTCAAAGGCAGCTGTAAATTTGCTGTATTCCTTTACCAAAGATTAGCATCACTCAGATGGCTTAAAGTGTACAAATTGTGATTTAATGTTGCTTACATAATTCGTATGAATTTTGGTCTAAATTGTGTCTGTAGTTAGCAAGTTTTTCGACGATAACTGTAAAGTTGATATTTGTTTATTATTATCAGTACGCAACAGTAATGTAAACGAAAATAATAAATGTTGAATTGGATCGCAATACCAACGACACTACATTTCGTTATGATCCGAGCAGCCGTTCAGAAGTTAATAGGAAAGGATGGGGACATTATAAACCAACACTCATATACATCCACATTTTCCCGCGATTGATCTTATAAGGATACTGTTGACTTATTTTATTAGAAAGGTGGGATGAACATAGAGACGCAGGCTATTCTTGTTTCTGGTGTAATTTTTATATTCTGTATACCTTCAGTCGATCTATCATAGGCCCTAACTCGCTATAATGCAATACCGGTAGCTGGTCACGTAAGGATTGGTACAGTTAATTACACAGATCTCTGCCAGAGTGTTTGACAGCTCCAGCACTGAAGCGAGTGTTGCTGTGTAATAATAACCCTCTCGAGGAGCTGACGATCGACAATAGACTAAATATATCATGGTTTATCCACGAATGTGATACGGCTCAGTTCTTCGATTGACTGATAATTAACACACCAACACGCATGCTCCAGATCTCGAAGCACGCAGCGAGTCTGGCATCCAAATGCGCACCCAGAACGCACTGGAGGAAAAAGGTGGAATAAATCGTAAATAATAACGCTAATTGGATTGTCGTCTTGAAGGCTTAGTCTGTATACGCAGGCCTATCATGAAACTATAAATGGTACGCAGCTTTGAGAAGACAGAGTGGTTGCCGAGAAAAGGGATTTCACGGGATGGAACAAGAGTGAACTACTTTCATGAAATACAGAAGAATAAGCAACATTAGTTTCATGAAGTTTCACAACGTGCGTTATCATGATACGAGAATATCAGTATAACATTCGTAGATTGCCATTGCTAGTATTTTCTATGCTATGTATTTTCCTCGAGTGAAACCAAGTGTGCCTGACCGTGCCCAACAGTTCCTAACACCCGACCCAATTATCGTCCTTTCTTTCAGATGAGCGAAAACAACACTCGACCCCTTTGGGTCGGGTTGGCCACTGACTTTCCATACGAGTCGTGTGGCCCAAGGGGCGTATGGTAAGCGTTCGTTCGCTCTGGTGTGTTTGTACAGCCTGTTCCAATTCAACACGGAACTGTATAATGGGTTCCCTAACCACCTGCAATCGGCAGCGCACTAGCGACGGAGCTGAGTTCGTTTTCACTGATTGCCGCCTTCTTATGCAGCATAGCAAAGTCCTGGGTTTCTTCATTTGGGGCTACTTCAGGTCGAAATGTCCATTTGCAGTATATGTAACGTCTGTGATAAATTAACTTTTTAGTCGCATCGAAGACTGACTTCAATTTTGCAACAAATCATTTCCAAATTGTATCTCGTTTGGTGGTATTGGGTTAAAAAGCAATAAATTGTGTTGTAAATAAAATACAACACTAAAATACATTGTGTTTTAATAAACTATGTTGTAAAATGAAAATTTATTTCATAGAAATGCTCTGCAGAAGCCATTAACAGAAGCGTAAAATAACAAGTTCTGAAACTGAAATCGTTCAAACTTATTGTGAAGCCTGTGTTAATATATTTTCAAAGAGCAAAATACTTTGCAATGCTGCATAAGAAGGCGGCAATCAGTGAAATCAAACTCAGCCCCGTCGCTAGCGCGCTGCGAGCAGATTTCAAGCCGATTGCGGATGGGTAGGCAGCCCACTTTACCGTTCCGTGTTGAATCGGAACAGGCTGTATAGTATGTCTTGTCTATGAATTCCTAATTGAATACAACTTAGCACAGAAGTAACTGATGTAAAGAGTGCAACATTTCAATGTTCCATATTGTCACAGTCCTAATAAATACAAAATAGTGCGGCCAGCGGGGTGCTCAGTGCCTAAATAACGTTCTGACGGTACTAATCATGCAATTACTACGGAAATACAGAAAAAACCTACTTACAAGGAAATAGTTGTTGTTGCTTATTTTAGGGGCTCTGTGACATCGTGGCCATGTAGCCAGGTATAGGTTACTTGGGTGTGTGAGGACATTGTGAGATAACCTGTGTTATTGTGATAACTGTACTATTGTGTGTATTTGCATATTGGGGGGGATAGGATTGGGAAGGAGGCGGCCGTGGCCTTAAGTTAGGAACCATCTCGGCATTTGCTCGGAGTAGAAGTAGGAAACCTCGGTAAATCATTTTCAGGATGGCTGAGGCTGGAATCAAACCCTCCTCTTCTCACCGATGCCTCACGAGGCTGAGTATACACCGTTCCAGCCCTCACATCAGTATTAAATTTCTTGGCAAGGACATAAGCTGCCCATTATTCGAACATTAGCATTTATAACTCACACTTCAACGGAGGAATGATCACAATGTTATTAGTTATTAGGAGCTCTGTATAAGGAACGTACCCCTACTTAAAAGACGAGTAGAACAGGTCAAATATTACGCGTCGGCGTCACATTTAAATGATAATAAATTAAAAATTATAACTTTTCAATCTTTCAGAACTATATTGACAGAAATCAAGAATAAGGACTTGATGCACACGTGGCTTCTTCTGCGATAGCGAATCCATTCATTCAAAATTGCGACTGGACGTAATTTAAAACGACAATGCAGAATGTAATAACGCAACTAACACAAAAGTTAGTAAAAGTGGAGTGTCATATAAGAAGATTCGTGATGATTTGATTGAAAACTATCTGATTAAATATCACGTGCAACCGCAATCTTGAACACAAAATATAGCAGTAGGCTTGGGAACGCACAGTATAGTTGAGCTGCTGTGACGGAGCTTAGTGAGTAGGTAGACTCCTATAGGATATTTTATCTATACTAGGTACATGTTCATCTAGGATTAAGAATCAAATTCGTCCTTGTATATGTATGTGTGTATGTATGTATGTATGTATGTATGTGTGTGTATGTATGTATGTATGTATGTATGTATGTATGTATGTATGTGTGTATGTATGTATGTGTGTATGTACTGTATGTATGAACTCCTTTGTACGATTTGTAATAATAATCATGCATGAAATAACATTCCATCAATTGGATTGTTTTCAATGAAATTTGGTGGTAAATTAGAACCATCTGTAGGCACTTCAATCACGCAATTTATATTTTCAAGAACATGACGAACCCAACATTGCGACCACGTGAATTATGTTTTCAGTATTCAATATCGTGGCACGTATAGCAACTATCAGTATGGAAGTTAGTACAGCGATAGAGGATCACACAACAAGTCTACTGGTATAACTTTCGAAACCAGAAGAAATAAGAATTCAAGGTGACTGCCGTGAGAATTTTCAAAATTGAGTACCAATTTTAGGGGATCCAGTACAGTTGTAGACCCGAAATTTTGTACAGCGGTGGAAGACTGTAAGGAAAACTGATTATGCCGTTATCAAATTTGTAATGAGTATGATACAAACATGGTGTCGACGTGAATTTCGAACATTACCTGCCTATTCATGGAAACCAGAAACTTTGTATCGTGATACAGGACTATAAATACGACTACTAAAATGCCTTTCAAAATCGTAATAAGCGTAGAACCAATTTGGTGGATTGTGTGAATTTTATAAAATTATCTTCTCTGACAAACCAAGCAACATAGAACAGTGATATAAGGCGCAACAAATGTGTATTTTGAGTTAAACAATTTAATGTAATTTTATACTGTGTAGAAGATGATGGCTGCTAAAATACCTCAAACAAATTTAAACCTATTTTCATAATATACGTATGATATATCGTAGCTTTTCGAGTCAGACCTCACATGCAGGCCTATTGCTCCGGCAAGCTCATTTCCGGGCGCAGATCATCCGCTTGTCAATGGCGAATATAATTGCATCAAGGATGGAACATGGTATGGTTTTTAGCTTTCAATACTACACAATAGACACACAGTTTATATGGTACTAAAATATTTACTATCCAAGACATATCTACACAAAACATGGCTCATAATAAATAGTAATGAAACTTTGATGAATTGGCGCAGAAGAAATCCCAAATTACTAACGACAATGGATGGTATGATAACCAGACTTATAACACTTGCAACATAAAATATTCATAATTATTCGAACGCATTCTTATCTTTTAAAATGCACTCATATCCGTTCAAGATGCACTAATCCTCATACCTAATTTTATTACCCTATTAGATCTCATTACATATGCTTGTAAGTTATTTTTTCCATTCCATTAAACAATTGTTTATTAATCTATCAGTTCACTATAAGTACTGTACGTGTGTGCATCTCTAAATCAATTATCATGGCCCTGTCCAAATTCATCCTATAATATTCACTTCTTACCATACTTGATACAATGGTTGTAATTGAATATCACTTGTTATTCTCATAAATTACTAATTTCATTCATTTACTTCTCATGGGATTACTATCCTGCCAGGGAATTGTTACCGCTAGACACGGAGCGGGGCTGTTGTGTATACATTACGTCAGCTCGCCACGATATGGCTGCCGCGGTTGGGTGCGGGGCAAGTGGGGGAACGCATGTAAAGTCATACAATGAGAAGACACCGCACAGCACACGACTCAGCACGAACCATGCACACACGCAGCATGCGATGAGGTTTCGCTGGCGACGACTGCACGTCTATCGCAGGCGTGTGGCTGGGTGGAGCGCATTAGTTCCGATTTTCGCCACCGGCAACAATTTTCTGGCTGGGTAGTACCTCACTGTATACCAATTTATCCTTTTAGAATTTTAGTATTGTATCACATTGCTACAATAAAAGTTAAATTTTCTTGCACATGACCCATTATTTGAGTGAATCGTAATCAGATCATCATTTGAATCTTTCATTAAACCTTTATTGGAATCATTAATTTCACCTATAATTAATCGTTGTTTGACCATTAGCTAAATGAGTACTATGCATCAATTTAAATTCTAAAAATAAGGAAACTTAAATGGAGTACACGGATACAATACTGTTCTAACCTAAACTCAAGAGATTCAATCCCCTACCCTATGATTACATTGTCAACAAACATAAAAAATACACTTGATTATCCATTAGAATATCATTAATTTTACCATCCACCACATACAGGTATTTTAAATCAAACACATTTTCTGATTCAATATTCTTTTTTTCTCCACCAATGGTATCCTTACCTTGACGCGGTGGTGGAGCTTGCGTGGTCAAATGATCCTGAGAGCTATGCTGGCGGTAGCTTAGCTACTGGTAGGGTCTCCCAAGCCGGACAGGTCGAAGGTAATGATCCAGACTAAACGGGATACTCTGGCCCTCCAGTTTGGGGGTTGGACGTGGGGCTAACAACCCCACACCATAAAAGAAGAAACTCTTACGAAACAAGGACAATTGCCTCGGAAGGACGGATTTAACAGAAGACAACCTCGGCCTGGATTACGGAAAGATGAATGAAATAGGAGAAGAGATAACTAAATTTAATTTAGACATTGTAGCGTTACAAGAGGTAAGATGGCAAGGACAAGGAAGGATAGATAAAAGGGAATATTCACTATTGTATAGTGGTCCAAATAGCAGAACAGGACAACATGGTACAGGATTTATGGTATCCAAGTCAGTAAGGAATAGTATTATGGAATATGAAGCCATAAATGAAAGATTTTGTAAATTGCGCATCAAAGGAAGATTCAGGAACATATCCATATTGTCAGTGTATGCTCCAACTGAAGAGAAAGATGAGGATGAGAAGGAAGAGTTCTATGAACAATTGGAACAGATATGCGGTGAGATACAGAGATACGATACATTGATAATAATGGGTGACTTTAACGCAAAGATTGGAAAGGATCTATTGATGAGATGTGCAGGGGAACATACGCTACATGATGTTAGTAACCAGAATGGCACACTACTTGGGCATTTTGCCATCGGGAACAATATGGTGATCAAAAGCACATGTTTCCCACATAAACGAATACATCTAGGTACTTGGAAGGCTCCTGATTCTACAACCGTGAATCAAATAGACCATGTGTTAATCAATGCAAGATACTCTTCGTCAATTATAGATGTGCGGAGTTGTAGAGGACCAAATTGTGATTCAGATCACTATCTAGTCAAAGCAGTACTTAGAGAAAAGCTGGCTAAAACGAAAGCAGAATCTGAAACCTGGAAGAACAGTATAAACGTTGAAAGACTAGGTGATGAAAGAATTAAGGAGGAATATCAGACAGAAATACAAAAGAAATTAGAAGAAGAAAAAGAGAGAGATGATCTCAATGAAGAGTGTAAGAAAATAGAGGAAGTAGTTAAACTGGCTGCAGAAGAAATAATCGGAAAGAGGCAGCAAACCCGGAATGAATGGTTTGATCAAGAGTGTAAGGAAGCAATAGAAGAGAAGAATAGAGCAAGAGAAAAGATGATCTTGAGAGAAACAAGAAGCAACTGTGAACATTATAGGCAACTGAGGTTGAATGCCAACAAAGTATGTAGAAGAAAGAAAAAGGAACACATAAAGAAACAATTTATAGAAATAGAAGAATTAAACCAGGGAAGTGAAGTAAGAAAATTCTATGCGGCAATTGGTAAAATGGGGAAAGGTTTCCAACCTAGGGAAAGAAGATGCAAGGATAGACAAGGGATGATACTGAATGATGAGAACAAAGTGTTAGATAGATGGTCTGAACACTTTAAGGAACTTCTAAGTGAAAGTGTAGAGCCAGAAATTGAACAACATATGCAACAAAACGAGAGACAAGAAGTAATTAGATCAGAATCAGAGAATGAGAAAGCAAGTATTACGAGTCCTACAGAATCAGAGAATGAGAATGCAAGTATTATGAGTCCTACAAGATTTGAAGTGGCAAATGTAATGAAGAAAATGAAAAACAACAAATCACCAGGGGAAGACAGTATAGTAGCAGAAATGATAAAATATGGAGGAGCGGCATTGGAAGATAGAATACATAAACTATTGGAAAGAATATGGGAAGAAGAGAACATGCCAGATGGATGGAGGGGAGGAATAATATGTCCTATATTTAAGAAAGGAGATAAACTAGCATATGGGAATTACAGAGGAATTACTGTATTGAATGTTAATTACAAGATCCTATCAGGTATCCTGAAAGAAAGAATGAAGATATTTTCAGAAGAAATTCTGAGTGAATATCAGTGTGGTTTTAGACCCAACCGGAGTACAACGGATCAAATCTTTGTAAGTAGGCATATGATGGAAATGTTTTATGAACATGATATTGACCTCCACATGCTCTTTATAGATTTGAAACAAGCTTTCGATAGTGTATGTAGAGAAAGACTATATGAATTACTAGGAGAAATGAGGATACCTGGAAAGATAATCCGGCTGATAAGGATGACACTAGATAACACATGGGCACGAGTGAAAAATGGAAATAAGCTGAGTAAACCCTTTACAATTAATACGGGTGTAAAACAAGGAGATGGATTGCCTGCAGTACTCTTTAATCTTGCACTACATAAAGCAATCAGTAAAGTGGACCAGGGAGACACTATTTTTAACAAATCAAGTCAGATATGTGCTTATGCAGATGATGTAGTGATCATAGCAAGCGAGAAGCGTACACTGAAAAGAGTATATTTAGAATTAGAGAAAGAGGCTACAAATATTGGGCTATTAGTGAATGAGAGTAAAACAAAGAGCATGGTAATGTCCACATCTAACACAAGAAGAGCCCCGCATGCTATTAAAATAGGCGATAGGACATTTGAGGGTGTGACACAATTTAAGTATCTAGGAGTACTTATTAACAACCAGTGTGATATGACAAACTGTATTAAAGATCGATTACAGGCTGGAAACAGAGCATACTATGCAAACATCAAGATGCTCAGGAATCAACTTATATCGCGAACAACCAAAATGAAGATATATAAGACAATGATAAGACCAGTAGTGACCTATGGCTCTGAAGCTTGGACATTAACTATGGATGATGAGAATACTGTGAAGTGTTTTGAAAGGAAAATACTGCGAAGAATATATGGCCCTGTTAGAGAGGAAGATGGATGGAGAATACGATATAACCATGAACTAAACGAATTGATTGGAAAACATGATATCGTAAAGTTTATAAAGGAACAGAGAATCCAATGGTTGGGACATATAGAGAGGATGCCGGAGAGCCAGATGCCCAAGAGAATGTGGAAAGGGAGGCTATTCTCCAGGAGGAGGAAAGGACGTCCTAAGAAGAGATGGTTGGATGGTGTGACTGCAGACCTCGTCGCAATGGGAGTGAGAGGATGGAGGACCAAGGCGATGGATAGACCAACATGGAGAGCAGTTGTTCAAGAGGCCAAAACCCACCCCGGGTTGTAGCGCCATGGAGTAAGTAAGTAAGTATATTCTTTTTTTCCTGTTCCGTATCGCAGTGAACACTATTGTTTCTCCAGAGTTTCGAATAGAAGACTCCCAAGAGCCACAAATAAGTCTTATTATGCCAAAAGTAAGCATTTAAGGTCCTGATTCATTTAATAATTCGGCCGATAACCCAAATGTTAGGCCCCTTAAAACTACAATTATCATCATCATTACATAATATATTTATCTTTACTGATTATCAAAAGTCTGCTACACTCAGCTGGGCAGCTCAGGTCAACACGACAGGTCGTCAACGACGGGTACGTTATTGTGTCGAAAAATGAAGTGACCCATCAAACATGATGTAACTCAAATCTTTAAATATTCCTCAGTTATACAAACATCCAGAATGATTATTATATTCATTATTGATACTCTAATTTATTCACAGCTTTTCCTCTATTCAATAATAAAATGTGACTGCTATCATTGAAACTCGTTGATAACGCGTAGGCTACATGAATTTTAATGACAAAACTCGCATTGAACCATGGGATTCGGGAATGTCCTTTACTAATATTTAGTGTGTCAATTACATCACTAACTTGTGTGCTCACAAGCAGCAACTTTCTTAATATTGAAGCTTACCGATGACTCACCTGATTTATTTAACCGAGGATTCTGGTAAGCAATACCTTCTTCCTGATGAACCAACTCACGTATATTATAGTTACATAAGCTATCGAGGAATGGGAGCCGTAATATCCTGACAATAGTTCGTCGGGTAACAGATAGCAACATTACATTACACTGAAGAATTCATATTAGCACACACACAATAATAACGCCGTGGACCTTCATAGAATCACTTGTATCTAAGCACAAACAACCTGAACCTAATCCCTGTACAGTACTTGTTCATTAAAAACTGTATCCTTTCCTCACAACTCTACTTTAATAACACTGGTTATTAAACATGTCCGAAGTTATTCAACGTAATGTTACGAACTGCTATGTGCTGATATTCATCGTTATCTACTAATTCACTCATAATTTTGCTTATCTTTGTTTAACTGTCGCATTAATAAGTCACAAGAACATTGAACATTACATCTCTCATATTTATTCAACACTCGTAGTAGTGCCCAGCTTCGCCCGGTGGATTTATTTGTTTTATTGATGATAATGAATACTACTACCGAACTGGCGCATGTTACTTAAACTAACAGAAAAAAAACTTAAGTATAACTTTTTGTGGTGGTAGTGGTAGTGGGGATGATAAGTGTTACAGTATAATGGACGTAACATTCAGGTCGTTTTCCCGTAATGTTAATGGTAATAATGAATAGCGAAACAGCTATTTACTAATTACAGTACTGACACATGTAATTTACAAACGAATTGAAAAGTATGAATAGATAGAGGAGTAAGTGAGATAAAAGACACTGCCACTCATTGGGTGTTAGAAACTTAGAAACCAATAGTGTCGTCTTTTGTCACATAGCGCCGTAGGAAAATAAGCAGAGCACTTTGAAACATCCCGAGCTCCTGAGGTTGCAATAGTGTCATTTACCACCACATAGCGCTCAGAGATAAGGATCGGAATAAATAAAAGTGAATTTAAAAGCACCAACGCGTATTTCAGCTGATAACCTCAATGTACTGCACCAACACCATCGCACTTATACAGAGGCATACTATTTTCATGATTATAATTGTATTAAGGGGCCTGTGAAATCTTTTTGCCCTAATTATTCCCCGTGACCGCAATTAATAAGCAGCGCGAGATGTAACTATTTTCGCAATCCTGCACACGCAATTCTGCACAAGAAAACTGGTAGGGGCGACGTGATGCAGCCTGCATTGCCAGCCAACAATAGACTTATTAATATATTCTTACCGTTACAATACTACGGACATGAATGATTCTAGGGCCTTAAGGCTTGGTTTTCAAGATCCTTTTGTCTGATATTCTAAATGTAGAGAAAGGAGAGGGTTGTCCAAAATATCAAGTGGACAGTGATACCAGCAGGGTTTCAAAGGGTACCGGTATATATACAAATTTTGGTTCAGATCGGTGAAACGGTGTAGATTCGTATAAATAACAGACAAACAGACAGACAAACAAACCAACATTGAGCTTTATATACCTGGTGAGTATTCCACCCCTTATGTTTTTAGTTTTCGGCTGCACTTCCAACGTCTGATTCCAGCATGGCCGATAGTTCCTCGTCTATAGCCAAGCCCCAATGACCCTAAACGACTTGACGAGATTTATGACGACATGTGTGCGACAAGTGATTTTTCAATGCATCAAACTGTCATACGGGCTTGTACAAAGAAAATGCCTATTAAACGATTTCAGTTGGATACGAAATTAACGCTAGGTACGGTGGCTTACTGATAAAAAACGAGAATGAACCTTCGAAACGGAAAGCAGTATCACATCCCAAACGCTCTCAGGCAAGGTAAAGGGACGAGTAGCCGTGGACTAATGGTCTAAGTGCGTTGAACGTAATTGTCTTTTTTTGGGAGCTGGGTTCAAATCCCACCACCGCTAAATATTTTTATGCATAGTTTAACACGTTAATCGTACTGTTCCTTTGTGAAAACATCATCTCGATAGTTTTTATAATTATTATATCCTTGGCTATTTCTGTTTTCACGATTGTAGTTACTATTGTTATATCGGTAATTATTATTATAATAATAATAATATCCCGATCTCCTATAATTGTCATTATATCTTGCATTTTGCTTTTGATAGGGACGTCCTTCACGAAACCTCATGTAACTAGGCTCGTATCTTCGCTCTTTAAAATAATTATTCCTCTCAGAACCTATTCTTCCCCTTTCTTGTTCATTTCTGCTATCGGTATGCTGTGTTTGGTCGATAAATACCGTGTTTATCTCTCTATGGTCTTGTCTTTGGTTAATTGACATAACATTTGGGGTTGGACTAGAATAATCAAGCTCCCTTAAAAGTTCATCCATACTCGCTAAATCTTTGATTCCTGACGATATTATATACCGACGAACTTCAACTGGATTTGTTACTCTCTCTTTCAATCGTGATGCCTCTGTCTGCATCTTACCCATGTCTACACGCATACCATTTACATATTGATGTACATTATCAACATTTGTTTAATTTTATTTACCTCAGGTTGTGTATTATTCACATCGATAAAAACATTGTTAACCTCTGTTTGTATTTTATGTACATCGGTTTGTAAACCATTCACATCTGTTTGTAGATTATTTACGTCTACCTGTAAATTTCTTACATCGATTTGCATATCTTCTACTTTCTCCTTCACCTGGGTAGAATTCTTCTGTAAACGCGACATATTATCATTTACAGCAGTTGCACTCGTTTGAAGTCCGTCTAGAGAAGTTTGAACACCGCTAATCTCCTCTTTCATACTGACTTTAACACTTTCAGTTACCCTTTCAGTAATGTTTTCAACAACCTTATCTGTATCACAATCAACATTTTTAGAAACACTTTCAATACTTTTAACAGTGTATGTTCGGACTCCATCTAAGTCCGAAGTTAGGGAATCCATCTTCCCCTCCAACTTCTCAAAACGTTTCTGCATATTCTCGGCTGACATCGTCATCGTTGCTAAATACACTTAAAATTCTGTAGGAACACATCTAAAACAGAGCATGGTGACAACATTTGAGAGCAACAAATTTCTACCATGTATTGAGCATCTTAATGTCTATCTAAACTCTTATATTAGCTTAAAGTTAAACCAGCCTATTACCTCTAGCTTCAACAACCAATATCAATCGTGCCTGTGTGACTTCAATTAATTATATTAACCCAATAAAATTTAAATTTACCAACATCAAACAAGTTACAACTAATATTATATGACTAACATAGGCCATACGCCAGTATGAAATAAAATAGATTCAGATCATAGGTTATATTTCTGGATTTCTAACCCATATTCACATTTCTCAAGCTTGCATTGAATCTGATCTTTACTTGAGTGCGCTCCCTCTTAATGTAACTAAAAATGCATGGCTATACTGATCCTAATGGTGCCGAATTGAGCATAATCGATCCCCTACGATTGGCCGATCATTTTACTGACACAAATGGCTCTTCGAATGCCCTTTCACACGCTTTTTGAATGCCCCTGGATCGCCCCACGAATGGGCTTGCCATTTTACCGACTGTACCCTTATAACTCAAATTGATGACATGTCGGAAATCCGAAGATGGAGTGAATCGTAGAATATTGAGGTTCCCGGCTAGTAAAACCTGAAAATCCTAACGACAAACACATCATGACCCTACAACAGTCTCTACGATTGTGTTATGGACTAACTACACTCGGATGGGTTACTAACTACTTGTGGAGAGTGAAAATCTTAACACTTCTCGGGTCGGAATGGGTTAAGGTTGCCATAATCCTGATCCACCTCCATAACACAATCTCCTTATAATTAAAATAAATCACACGAACGTCTCGTAGAAAAAGAACGAAGTGAAAATTTACTACATAAAACAATAGGAATAGAAAAATTGAACACCAATAAACAACAAACCAGGCTCGATCGCCTCTCAAATAGAATAAAATAAAGTCTGAAACGACTTTCCTGAACGAATATTGCTGAATAGAACAATCATCTGTTGCTTAGTCCAAGTAAATAAACATTCACTTTGATATAAAGCTCAATATTAAGTGTTAAAACTTCACACGCAAATTTGAAATAATTCACAATACAAGTGTTTACATTATACAAGGCGGCGTTCCTTTACCCCTGCAAGATATGCACCACTGTATTAACTACGCATCTTGCGGTCAGCTGCTTCATTCATAAATGGATCCTACAGTACGTATCACAGCTGATTCACTCATAAATTCTAACTACACAAGAATGCCATGTTCTTTTCTCATCAAATACAGACATTTCCTTTCTACTTTTTTCAAATATTTCTTCAATTCAGTTACACTGATAAGGTATAATCTTTACTGATCCAACTTATGTTCGTAAATACGCCTTATAACGATACATCAAGACGTAACTTCAATACACGCACACTGTTTCGCATAAATTACCCTGCTCACATCAATACAACACGTTTAAACACTTTCCATATATTTACAACACACATATTGAATTATTGATGTGTAACATCTTTCCGCTCGGTTGCTGGATAGTTTTGTGGGAGTGATTTTGAAAATTGGGGACGGAAGTGAATCGGGCGGAAGTGGATCGAACGGAAGTGGATCGGACGGAAGTGAAGACGCACTGCCAGAAAACTGGGACGGAAGTGAATCGGGCGGAAGTGGATCGAACGGAAGTGGATCGGACGGAAGTGAAGACGCACTGCCAGCTGGATGTACAATTGAAAATGTGTGTATTGGAGACAAGGCAGTGTGTGCTCTGTAGCACGAGAATGTTATGGCAATACAGTAGGCAGTGCATTTAGCAGGCACTGGTTTGACGAGCACAGTAGCAAATGTTTCACCGACTTTCATTTGTAATTTAACAGTTCATGAAGCTTCAAGTTCAAGGTTGAATATCACATGGGGAAGGACAAAGACGACAAATGACATTTAAGTAAGCGGCATTATTGTCAAGCTGTGGGTGAGTAGTCAAATATTAAATGCATAAGAGAATGTTGTTATTTGAGTGGAATAAAAGCTGTATTTTCATCATATGTGAGACTAGGTCATTTCATGATTGTAGGAAGCCATGTTTTGATTGTTTACGACGAACTGTATGAGAGCCTTGAGAATAATAAATGTTATAGTTACTGAGGAATGTGCTCACAGTATTTGAGAGTACTGTCAACGTTGTGTGTCACTTTGTTATTATGAATTATTAATTTAAAAGGAAGGAAGCTTGTAGTTTTGCGTGTCCGTTAATCTCACGATCATGATCCACGGTACCTCCCTTTAACGTGGAAAGCGAACCACAAGACATGGCATTTCAATTCGAAAATCTCACATGTATTGACCGGGAATCAAACCCAGTCTACCTTGGCGAGAGACTAACAGCTTGACCGCTGCGCCACAAATGTGACAGTAGCATATCTCCAATTCAATCTATACATTCATCATAGTGCCAGTATAAAAATGGAGTGTAAATTAACATTTCAAGAATGTCCAAACTGTGTAGTATACGAGTAGGATAACATGTCAGATGTTACACATCATATGCGACTACTGTAAGGCTCGTATCTTTTTTTATTAGCATAATAAACACCAAGATAAAGTTTTAAATGTATTAAAATATTTATATACAGTATTTACATCGCTTGATTCACTAAAGTTTAATAGCTTTACTCTACGTTTAACTACTCTTAATTATTAATATTTATAATATTAATGTTTATGTTGACATTATTTAGATAACTTTACCATCAGAACTTATTTAGGATTAAATGTCAATTACTGGCTAATATGACTAAACATTTAAGTTAGTTCATATGATTACCATGTAAAAATCCGAGTTAATGGTTTAATAAAATTAATAGAAAAATGTTAGTCTCCACCTCGTTAAACTTTTCCGCCAGTTTCCTTCCGTCTATCGTTCAATATCGTTCATAAACAAAAGTACTTAAGAGTTTTCATCAACCTACCTTCAAACAAACATGCATCAACAAGCTTAAACATTCTCACAACAGTATCATATTACTCTACTCCTAAATACGGAAGTACCCTCGTATTTGAGTTACCATATATCATCTCAGACTTCATTTCTATCGTAAATACCTGTAAACGGCACAACATTTCCTCGTATACAACTTATAAATTCTTATTACCTCATATATAATCGCAGACTTCATTTAAAATGTTAACGTATTACTTGTACTATCTCATTGTTTCCATTGAATTTTAATTATCTATACAGCTGTTTCTTATTACCATGTAGTACTTGTTGTCAATACCATACTCTCAGTTTAATAACGATCATTGAAGTTTATTTTGACAGACCTCCAACAGGTTTACTTCGAATAACTACTGTGTGTTTGTTATTTATTTTTTTTTTTTTTTTAGCGTATGGCTTTTGGTGCCGGGAGTGTCCGAGGACATGTTCGGCTTGCCAGTTTTTTGTAGCTGCTTCGAGACGGACACCCAATGGGTGAGCTACAAGTACCGTTGGGGAGGAAAGTTGGAAGGGAGGGTCGAGGAGTTGGAAGGTAGCGGCTGTGGCCTATAGTTAAGGACCAACCCCGGCATTTGCCTGGAAGGAAGGTGGGAAACCACAGAAGACCATCTTCAAGGTTGCCGGCGGAGGGATTCGAACCTCCTCGCCTCCCGGATGTGAGCGACTGCCAACAGTCATGCCGCAACGACCTCGGCTAACTCACCCGGTAACTACTGTGTTGTTAACCATTGTCACTAATACCTAATTGAAATACATTTGTTCGTTTCACTACACTGATCTATCTTTAGAATAACAAAGTTGGAAAATTACGATATCAATAATACGTAACGTTTCAAATTGTTTTAAATACTCATAGTATTTTTCAAGTGTCCGATTCATTTCAATCGCGACTGGATTTATATGTTCACTAAATCACTGTTGTCGAATAATATGCTCTTCCAAGAAGATATATTTCAAAGTAAAAATGACGTTTATGAATGACCAAAGCTTTCACTATCAATAATAAAATAGTTTCATCGAATTGTGAATATAGTTCCATTCAAAGTCTTCATTATACATATATTTGACGACTATTTCTTTCTAGATCGACGAAAAGTTATTGAAATAACATAATGATATTGGAAACAATATCAAACGTAGTCATCTTCTCCCTAACTAAGATCTTCTTACATTTAAGGTGCCCAATTCCTTGTTCCAAACTAATTCTAAATCAGACATCGATGAAAATATTCTGAATGAAATTCAGATAAATAAAATCCAACACGACGATGAAAATATAATTTAAGGTAAACGTTAAATATTGGAAAATGAAGTTCCATTAAATTATTTTTTTCAGTTCAGACACTGTAGAGATGCAATTAATGTTAAAATGAAGGAAGTCAATCATCCAACATAAAATCGAGCAATATCGATGGATATCAAAGTGCAAATACAATCATATAAAACATGGAGAAAAAGGTGCTCATATGCTGTCATCTACTCTAACTACAGGTAATGAATCTTGTAGATCTACCTTGTGTCGACTCAAGGAGTTCTATTAGGTATTAGAAATGCCCTGGCGTTCCAGATCCTCGATGAAAATCACGAACCCCGGTCCACTCTTTCCAAGCGAACAGCTACCTCGGGATACGAACAGCATTCCTCCCTAGTTCCTCCTGCTCCCTCGGTATACGAACAGCTCTGCTTCCCTGTAGTTCCTCGAATACCACGCTTCAGGCTTTAGACTGGGGTAGCCCGAGTCTCCTTCTTTCTTCAAGAGATGAAATCTTCTTGCGACGCCTCCGTTTAGAATTCAAGATCATTATTGAGCTTATCGTTGTTTGTTCTCCATAGTTGCAGATAATTACGACATTTGCGGAACAAGTAGTAATTGTAGGTTGAAATGTTCACGTAGTTATTGGGTGCAATATCGTAATTGCTCGTAGTTAACTTGAAGTTGTACATAGTTATATATAGGTATACATGATGAAGTTGTACATGATTTCATAGTCGCTCTCAGTCGTCAACCAAATTCTCTGCTAGATGTGTTCCTCGCGCATATTTATTTATTCCATATCGACACCTTTAATAGTTGCGTAACTCAACATTTCTTCTGGTTTCATAACAGCAATCATTGTGAGAATCAAATGAGAAAAGATTTCACTGTTCATAAAAATCACCTCAATGTTCGTCTACTCACATTGCTCTTGTAGAATCACAAGCTTCAGTTCAAAGTTAAATGTTCGTTTGCTACTAATAGCTTTCTATACACTTCTCTCTAGAACACAGTGTTAATATCACACGTCTGGATTCGAATAATAATTCTGCACTGGCATAACCATTCTTCCAAAATGTTCAAAGAATATGCTTATAATTTCTCAATGTTATATACAGTTCTTATTTTCAACCAAGATGTTCAGTAAAGAACATATAGCCTACTTTCTCCTAAATGCATGGGTATTGTTATAACTCTTTGTCCTTTTCAAGGAGTATGATTGAATGTTGGTTGTAGTACCTTGTTGAAATACAACGTGCTATAGGGATATTAAACATGAATATGAGGTGCCCCTTGCTAGTGCTACCTCTGTACCAAATTTCGTTCAATTCGGTTTCACCGTGTTTGAATTGATAGGGGGGAATCGATTTGCACACATACTTGGCCACCATCTGCAAACTATTGGGCTGATGATCTTGCAGTTTGGTCAGAATATGTTTCCCACATAAAGATATGGTGTTGCAAAATTTGGTAGAGACTAGATTATTAGGTTGGTCGAAATTACATTTTAGCTTTTAACATTTGGGTGGCCGCGATTACGTTTCCGTCAAGATAGCGGTGATATGAAACATGACACTGAGGTGCCCTTTGCTAGTGCTACCTCTGTACCAAATTTCGTTCAATCGGTTCCACCGTGTTCGAATTAATAGGGGGAATCAATTTTGACATAAAGATGGCCGCCATCCGCAAACTATTAGGCTAATGACCTATTAGATTGGTCAAAGGATGCTCCGTCCATAATGGTATGTTGTTGCAAAGTTTGGTAGAGATCGGATGGTTATGTTAGTCGTAATTTGATTTAAGCTTTAAACATTTGTGTGGCCGCCATTACGTTTCCGTCAATATGGCGGCGATATTAATCATGACACTAAGATGCCCTTTGCTAGTGCTACCTCTGTACCAAATTTCGTTCCATTCGGTTTCACCGTGTTTGAATTAATAGGGGGAATCGATTCTGACACAAAGATGGCCGCCATCCGCAAACTATTAGGCGAATGACCTATTAGATTGGTCAAAGGATGCTCCCTCCATAAAGGTATGTAGTTGCAAAATTTGGTAGAGATCGAATGATTAGGTTAATCGTAATATGATTTAAGCTTTGAACATTCGTGTGGCCGCCATTACGTTTCAATCAAGATGGCGGCGATATAAAACATGACACTGAGGTGCCCTCTGCTAGTGCTACCTCTGTACCAAATTTCGTTCCATTCGGTTCCACCGTGTTCGAATTAATAGGGGGAATCAATTTTGACATAAAGATGGCCGCCATCCGCAAACTATTAGGCGAATGACCTAAAAGATTAGTCAAAGGATGCTGCCTCCATAAAGGTATGTAGTTGCAAAATTTGGTAGAGATCGGATGATTAGGTTAATCGTAATTTGATTTAAGCTTTGAACATTCGTGTGGCCGCCATTACGTTTCAGTCAAGATGGCGGCGATATAAAACATGACACCGGGGTGTCCTTGTCTAGTGCTACCTCTGTACCAAATTTCGTTCCATTCGGTTCCACCGTGTTCGAATTAATAGGGGGAATCAATTTTGACATAAAGATGGCCGCCATCCGCAAACTATTAGGCTAATAACCTATTGGATTGGTCAAAGGATGCTTCCTCTATAAGGGCATGTTGTTGCAAAATTTGGTAGAGATCGGATGATTAGGTTAATCGTAATTTGATTAAAGCTTTGAACATTTGTGTGGCCGCCATTACGTTTCCGTCAAGATGGCGGCGATATAAAACATGACACTGAGGTGCCTTTTGTTAGTACTACCTCTGTACCAAATTTCGTTCCATTCGGTTGCACCGTGTTCGAATTAATAGGGGGAATCAATTTTCACACAAAGATGACCGCCATCCGCAAACTGTTTCGCTGATGACCTATTAGTTTGGTCAAAGGATGCTCCCCCCATAAATGTATGTTGTAGCAAAATTTGGTAGAGATCGGATGATTAGGTTAGTCGTAATTTGATTTAAGCTTTGAACATTTGTGTGGCCGCCATTACGTTTCCGTCAAGATGGCGGCGATATAAAACATGACACTGAGGTGCCTTTTGTTAGTACTACCACTGTACCAAATTTCGTTCCATTCGGTTGCACCATGTTCGAATTAATAGGGGGAATCGATTTTCACACAAATATGGCCGCCATCCGCAAACTATTACGCTGAAGACCTATTGGTTTGGTCAAAGGATGCTCCCCCCAGAAAGGTATGTTGTTCCAAAATTTGGTAGAGATCGGATGATTAGGTTAGTCGTAATTTGATTTAAGCTTTGAACATTTGTGTGGCCGCCATTACGTTTCCGTCAAGATGGCGGCGATATAAAACATGACGCTGAGGTGTCCTTTGCTAGTGCTACCTTTGTACCAAATTTCGTTCAATTCGCATTCACCGTGTTCGAATTGATAGGGGGGACAGACATTCAGAGTACACACACTCACACACACACAGACACACACACACACACAGACACACACACAGACTCACACACACACATACACACACACACACACACACACACACACACACACACACAGAGAGACTCACACACACACATACACACACTCAGACAGACACACTTTTTCCGCCCTGTGTTGATCTCATAAGTCTACTTTCATTTTTTGCAAAAATCGAAAGAAGGCTAAAAATTATACTCGTAGAATAGTTCACGGAACATAAACGCGCATCGGCGCAGAATCGCGATACTTTACTTGACTGAGCACAAAGTCCGATAGTACATGAATTATGCCCACGATGGCTAAGCATTATACAGTCGGCAATCACCGCTCTCGTTTTCGGGTCGGCTGGGAATCGACCTCCAGCAATGCGACTACCCCCGACGAACTCTCAATAGAATAAGACGCTTTTTCCTCGCTGCAAGCTCCCAACGCAGATACATTGTTGCCACCATTTTAGTAATCCACGGTAAAATGACGCGGGAACTTGTACTAAGGCTACTTACTTCTCGAGACTCCAAATGTCTGGATAAAATTCTTCTTTTTATACTGCATCTATTCATATCACAAAATGTCATACATGGGACCTATTAGTGACAATATAATTATATTTATTAGGCTTTGATGATCAATCCTTCAATTAAACCTCTCCTCATTGGTCAGACGACAATATCCAATGGAATAATTCATATCAATCCAGCGCTCGAATTCGCGACGAACTCCTTGTTACTATGCGAATTGGCCTTGGCAGAACTCCCACAAACCATCACAGAATCACGTGACTAGTCTCCAACTCGACGTACAAAGCAATATCGACCATCGGGAGAAATAATATGTTAGTTGGGTTTCATAAAACTAAATAATAAGGGGCTGGTGGACCACTCTGTATAGTGTGTATTTCGAATCAAAAAAGAAAAAAAGATTGATATTCGTTGACCTTGATCCGAGGTAGAGTCCATTGTTATTGTTGTTGTTTTTGTTGTTGATTCTTTAGGGGTTTTGCGGCATCATGGTCTTGTAGCCCCGTTTACTTGGGTGTGTGTATACGTTGTCTGATAACCTGTGTCACTGTGATGTCTGTAGGCTTACTAGTGTGTGTACATTTATACGAGGAAGGATTTGGGTACGAAGCTGTTCTTGTTGTTGTTTCATTTGATATGCATAGACATCATGGTCATTTAGCTCCTTGTACTTGGGTGAGTGTTGAATTTTGTCTGATAACCAGTGTTATTGTGATGACTGTATTAGTGTGTGTATATATAATTCAGGTGAGGATTCAATCAATCAACGTCTAATATCCGTATAGCACGTTGTATTTCAACAAGTTACTACAACCAGCATTCAATTACACTCCTTTGAAAGGACAAAGAGTTATAACTATACCCATGCATTTAGGAGAAAGTAGGCTATATGATCTTTACTGAACATCTTGTTTTTCATTGTAATGATTGCATTTCCTTATATAATTCGATCTCTCTATGGCCAAGATATCAAGAAATATGGGTTTAAAAGGCATCACAACTTGTCTTTTAAACAAAAACTCATTTGCAATCAGCAGCATGCTTCGATTACAGCAGTTAGCAGTCCGCAATGCGATTCCTGCATTATTTTCAGCTGTCTCTAGCACTGTAAATCATCTGGGATCCTACACTATAAATAACTGAAAAGTTACTATTCCTTTGTAAATTCATGACTTTATGTTAATCAACTGTTTACCATTATTTTAAATCTAGCCATGAGTTAAAATCCCCAGTGTACCTTCGGATTCACAACCATTATATACTCATTTGTTTGTAGAAAGCCTTGGGTTCCTAACCGAACAAAGGCAAAATATAGACTCACGAGGTCACGCTTAGACCATGAGTTTGTGTTTGTCTCCGCACAAATAACACTTAATCGGCTAGAACGATATTAACAATGTTTGGTAATTAACTCCATCTACGTAGCCCGCAACAAAGTATACAGGGTGTATTTGATATGATGGAAGTCCGTTACACTGGTGATAGAAGGGACTATTCTAAGCTTCCTAGGTAAAAAAATTGTCACCAATCTTGAAATTGATAATTAATCATTAAAAAGTCAATGTTTTTAGTTATTTCAGAAACTAATCAGGCAGAAAGTGGTGCGGCAGGCTGGGGGAAACGAGGCGGAGCTAGGTGTG
Organism: Meconema thalassinum; assembly: GCA_946902985.2. Classification (NCBI taxonomy): domain Eukaryota; kingdom Metazoa; phylum Arthropoda; class Insecta; order Orthoptera; family Tettigoniidae; genus Meconema; species Meconema thalassinum. Next base: position 296,650,056 of record OX336389.2, read on the forward strand.
ACGACGCGCGAAGGGGAAGTTGTTACGTAATCGGAGCATTGACCTTACCGGTTGACTTGAGGGGTGGTAGGCTATCAGCTGTTATGAGGATAAGCGCTACCGTCTCGTAAGAAAATCTGTATTGCCGTTGTTCTTGTTGTTGTTGTTGACAATGCACGCAATGGCTTGAGATGTTAGGACCGGTAGTATTGTGTAGCCTACTTTGTAAGTGTGGAATTCATTGATTGATAGTCATGTATAAAATAATTTCGATACTCAGCCCTGGTGTATCATTGGCGTCCGTGTCGGACCTTCTGTTGACTAGTTTCTGAAAATACCAAAGACATTCACATAATGAAATAGAGTGTGACAAAATTCCGACATCCCGTAGTCTGTTCAGAACTAGGCATTTTAGACGGAAGTAAAATACTTGATATTTGTTTGAGAGGCTTGGCGATTTTGGTCATTTAGCCCCATGTAGCTGGGTGTGGGTAGAATGTGTGTGATAACCTGTGTTTTTGTGGTTTCTGTAGTAATGTGGGTATTTGTAATTCAGGTGAGGATTCGGAAGAAGGCGCCGGCCCTGTGGTGTTGGGGCAGTGCAACTGCCTCTCACCCGGATGCCCTGGGTTCGATTCCCGGCTCCATCAGGGATATTAGAAACTGACGTGAGGGCTGGAACGCGGTGCACTAAGCCTCGTGAGGGCAATTGACTAGCTGTCTGACAGTGAGGCAGTGCCCGAGTCAGGAAAATCAAGATTAATGGCCGAGGGGACCCGATGCACTGACCACGCGTCACCCTAATATCTGCAGGCCAAATGGCTGGACAGCGGTCGCTTGGTAGGCCTAGGCCCTTCATGGGCTGCACTTCCAGCGGTTATGGTTATTGAGAAGAAGGCGGCCGTGGCCTTAAGTTAGGAACAATCCCGGCATTTGCCTGGGGTAGAAGTGGGAACCCATGGTACATACGTATGAAAATACACGAAAATGAAAATAAAATTCAAATACATTGTTATAATACAGTGGTATTAAATATAATAATAATAATAGGCTAATAATAATAATATTAATAATAGTCTAATAATTATAATAATAATAATAATAATAAGAGTCATATGTGTAGTTCTGGTGGTAGAGTGCTAACCTTCCCGAGGGTGCGATCTACGTTCAGTCATGTGGTAAATGAATGGGATCTAATACGATCATGTCCATGGATTTCCTGGCACATACAACAAAACCTACGTACATTAAAGTCTGGCAACTCGACATACCAAAAAGAAACATAAAAGAAGTTAGTGTGTCTAAAAGCCTATTATTACTATTAATAGTATTATTAATATTTTTATTAGAGTTGTTGCACTATCTGCACACAAAGATAGACCAACCGTTCCCTGAATTAATTACCCAAATCTTTAGGATTTCTATTTTCTATGCATAGTCCATGAAGCTGGCAAAATCCAAAACAGATCCACCATCATTAGTCATGTAGCCACTCCCCATGAAGGTGTGAATCAGCTGTTCATAGGCTCGGTTTGTGTATTTCAATGCCATTGGCAGACAAGGCGAGTAGGTCACTCGACTTCAGACTCTTGTCAACATTCCTCAACGTAGGAGGGGAGGGCGACGGGGAGAAGTCAGCTGTGCTGCTGAGGGGAAGGCAGCCCAAGACCTTTTCCAAGACATTGACCGACGATTTTTGTGATTTAATTCCACCTACACTAATTAAGATACGACTAAATTTCATGAAGATATGTGCTCAGAATAGTCGCTTCTATCACCAGTGAATTGAACTTCCATCATATCAAATACACCCTGTATATACAGGGTGTATTTGATATGATGGAAGTCCTTTACACTGGTGATAGAAGATCGTATTCTAAGCAAATATCTTCATGAAATTAAGTCGGATCTTAATTAGTGTAGGTGGAATTAAATCACAAAAATCGTCGGTCAATGTCTTGGAAACGGGCTTTCACTTCGTTCCCCTCAGCAGCAGAGCTGACTTCTCCCCGTCACCCTCCCCTCCTATGCTGAGGAATGTTGACCAGAGTCTGCAGTTGAGTGACCTACTCGCCTTGTCTGCCAATGACATTGAAATACACAAACCGAGCCTATGAACTGCTGATTCACACCTTCATGGGGAGTGACTACATGACTAGTGATGGTGGATCTGTCTAGGATTTTGCCAGCCTCATGGACTATGCATAGAAAATAGAAATCCTAAAGATTTGGTAAATTAATTTAAGGAACTGTTGGTCTATCTTTGTGTGAAGATAGTGCAACAACTCTAATAAACATATTAATAATACTAATAATAGTAATTATAGGCCTTTAGACACACTAACTTCTTTTATGTTTCTTTTTGGTATGTCGAGTTGCCAGACTTTAATGTACGTAGGATTTCTTGTATGTGCCATGAAATCCATGGAGATGATCGTATTAGATCCCATTCATTTACTACATGACTGAACGTAGCTCGCACCCTCGGGAAGGTTAGCACTCTACCACCAGAACTACACATGCTGACTCTCATTATTATTATTAGACTATTATTATTATTATTAGACTATTATTATTATTGTTAGACTATTATTATTATTATTATAACACTGTATTATAACAATGTATTTGTATTTTATTTTAATTTTCGTGTATTTTCATATGTATTTACATTGTTGATGGACCAATAAATCAACCCTCCCCCCCCCCCCCCTCTCCAGTTAATGGCCAACCGAGGGCTGGAGATGGGATGGGACAATTCACAATATGAACATGTGGTACCGTACTAGTATTAAATCTTGGAAGTAGTTTTCCATGGGTTCCCACTTCTACCCCAGGCAAATGTCGGGATTGTGCCTAACTTAAGGCCACGGCCGCCTTCTTCTCAATAATCATAACCGCTGGCAGTGCAGCCCATGAAGGGCCTAGGCCTACCAAGCGACCGCTGTCCAGCCATTTGGCCTGCAGATATTAGGGTGACGCGTGGTCAGTGTATCGGTTCCCCTCGGCCATTAATCTTGATTTTCCTGACTCGGGCACTGCCTCACTGTCAGACAGCTACTCAATTGCCCTCACGAGGCTTAGTGCACTGCGTTCCAGCCCTCACGTCAGTTTCTAATATCCCTGATGGAGCCAGGAATCGAACCCAGGGCCTCCGGGTGAGAGGCAGTTGCACTGCCCCAACACCACAGGGCCGGCGCCTTCTTCCAAATCCTCACCTGAATTACAAATACCCACATTACTACAGAAACCACAAAACACAGGTTATCACACAAATTCTACCCACACCCAGCTACATGGAGCTAAATGACCAAAATCGCCAAGCCTCTCAAACAAAACATGAAGTATTTTACTTCCGTCCTAAATGCCTAGTTCTGAACAGACTACGGGATGTCGGAATTTTGTCACACTGCATTTCATTAAGTGAATGTTTTTAGTATTTTCAGAATCTAGTCAACAGAAGGTCCGACACGGACGCCAATGATACATCAGGGCTGAGTATCGAAATTATTTTATACATGAACAGCAATCAATGAATTCCACACTTACAAAGTAGGCTACACAATACTACCGGTCCTAACGTCCCAAGCCATTGCGTGCGTTGTCAACAACAACAACAAGAACAACGGCAATGCACATTTTCTTACGAGGCGGTAGAGCTCATCCTCATAACAGCTGATAGCCTACCACCCCTCAAGTCAACCGGTAAGGTCAATGCTCCGATTACGTAACAACTTCCCCTTCGCGCGTCGTCTCTCCTGGCTCCGCCTCGTTTCCCCTAGCCTGCCGCACCACTTTCTGCCTGATTAGTTTCTGAAATAACTAAAAACATTGACTTTTTAATGATAAATTATCAATTTCAAGATAGGTGACAAATTTTTTACCTAGGAAGCTTAGAATAGTCTCTTCTATCACCAGTGTAACGGACTTCCATCATATCAAATACACCCTGTATATATTACCATAATCTTCTCTAATCCAACATGGAGACAGCACGAATATTTTACCCATATCCCAATCAATATGTTGAAACCAATTTCAGCTCTCTTCCTGAAATTGTGTAATACAGGGGAAGACAATGCAATAAGTTTACTTATGTCAATTTCGAAATTGTGGCAAAATAAGAACCAATATGGTGGCCGCGCCAATTGAAAAATAATAATCAATCCCTTTCTTCAGAACTTAATTACTTCAACAAGTCTGAACCTCGTACAGTAATGAACACAATCGCGAATATGCCATTGAAAATCATGGCAAGAGAGAACAAGCATGATGGACGAGCGAATACCGTAATTTTAATTAACTTTCCTGGCGACCCAGTCATCCAAGCACAGTTAAACGTGACACTATGGGCATTGAAATATAAATTAATGGGGACGACTTTTATCCATGTGTTTGTGCGTGTGTCCATCCAAATGGCACTTCATTGGCTAAATCGATGGTAATATGAGCTAAGGAATATAATTCAATTGTTGTCAGAACTCAAATATGTGGCCGTTAAAAATAAATTACAATATTGACAATTTTTAAGTATCCTATCGACGTGGTCGAAATTATACCTATCACAGGGTTACTTTTGTTGAGACCAAATGAAGCAGACGTGACTATGTTAAATACTGTCTGGTCTTTTGACTTCCCAAATCTCGATGCAATGCACCATTCCTTTTTCAACAAGCAGTCCTCACCATTCATTTTAAACAAAAAATATAATTCCCTCTTTATGTGATCGCTGTAAGAAAATAGACTTAAATTGGTATCGCAGTGGTCTAATTTAATGCCACTCGATCAATTGGATATGCGAAATTTTAATTTTAAGGGGCTTGGACATCGTGGTCATCGTTTTTGAGTGTGTGTGGAATTTTGTTTGATAAGTTGTGTTTTTGTGATAGTTGTATTAGGGTGAGGATTCGGAAGGAGACCGCTGTGGCCGTAGAGCCACCCTGACATATTCCTGGAGTAGAAGTGGGACACCACGGAAAACCACTTGCAATCAAGGTGGTAATCAAAGCCACCTATCCTCAGTTTTGCCGTACTACGCTAAGTAGATCCGATTTCACCCATCAGTCCAAAATTAGAATCCATTTCTTGGCAGAGTCGGTGATCGAACCCGGACCTCCGGGTTGACAGCCAAGAATGCCAGCGGCCACACCACGAGGTTGTCGGTTATATCAGGTTCTGTGACAGAGGCTAAATTACAGACGGTTGGTAATTAAACTGGACGTAGCTTACGAACGGTGTATATTTTTGGCTCTCTCCCCCTAGACTGGATGCTAGGTTCAGCGGTAACGTTCTTGCCGGATGTACTCAAGGTTGTAGGATCGAATCCTGACGCAGCCAGTTGGCATTTGAGAGTGCGCAAATCCGAGGAGCCGTTTCCATAGATTTGCTGGCACGTTAAAGATCCCCTTCGGCGCAAACTTCAGGCAACCCTTGCGTCACTAAAAGCCGCAGTTGTTAAAAGAAACGAAAAACCAATACTATTATTATTGACGGTATCTCTCTTCCTACCCTTTAAAATACTCGATTAAAAATATGTTCAAGAGCGCTGGAGGAGAATCGTCTAGGGTCACTTAAGTGATATACCCGGTAAGTGGGTAATACGGCAAAGTGATTTGTGCTATGATATAGCACACTAGTGGGGAGGTCAGGTTCCAACACGTCCAAGACACGCTTAACGCTCACTCGACTGCCATCAACTACTAAACCTGTGGCTCAGTATTAATTGAGGATCTAGGGTACTTACGGGCTGCAATAATTACACCGTTCACTAACTTAATTCTTGTATGGAAATGTTGACCCTCGTCTCAGCTGGCAATTAAGTGAGGATGACCTCCACATTGCCACCTGCGGTAACCTTCCTAAGACTCAATTAGTGACTGTAAATGGAAGTTCATGGCCCGGTGAATATGTCAGGAGGCTTGTAATTTCGATAGGGAAGTACGTGTTTGTTGTCGCAATGTGGTCGGTAACATCACCACATGAGTAAATTAATTCTGAAAGTGAACTGTTGGCTAGAACTCTGTTTACAAATTACAGCAGTGAAATGTATGTGTATGTTCTTCCTGGGTTTCCTTTCTCGCTCAGTTCTGATATAAAATGCTAAACAATTCAAGACTTCAAGCAATATTGTTTTACTAGCAACGTAACATGCTGCAAAAATCGTGCTTAAAATTAATTCAGTTGTTACGGCCAGAAAAATGTCTTTGAAACTCATTAATACAGCTTTGACCATTGATTTCGCTACGAAGATAATTAGTGAAAAATGGTATGATAAGCTATTTACGTCATGTTCTGGCAGATTGTAGAGGAAAGTAAAAATTAGATAATAATGAATCAGTAGTAGCTATACCATTCCCCACATAAAAATATTAATAACAATTGTGTTTGGGCTCCAAAGAGAACTAATGCGTGTCTCAAGGTCGCAAGGAGACCTCCAGGACGTGATGAAGGTGAAACGAATTATTGAGACGGAAATTAGCATTATGATGTTAATACCCCACGACTTGGCCGCGAATCAACCCAGGGTCCTTCAGACCAAAGCCAAGTGTACTCCCTAGTTAACCACGAAGCCGAGAAACTTACACTTATACAGTGTTACCTACAATTGTTCCCAGAAACCTACTTTGTTGAAATGTTGAAATATTTCCTCTGTCGATATGAGTTCCTCAAATAACGCCATATGAGGTCTAGGGCTATGTAGGACTCTTGCTCCACAGGGCCCAGGACAAATCCTCGCTCTGCTAAGAAATTTAATTTTGGTCTGAGGGCTGTAATTAGGATCATTATGCTTTCTAATCCCACCTCTGCCATCCTACAATTAGCTTCCCGTGGTTTTCTCTTACACTGTAGGCGATTGCAAGGATGGGTCCTAACGTAAAGGCATAGTCAACTCCTTCCCAATTCTAGTCAAAATTACACATGCACAAACTACTGAATTACATATTCCAGAATAAACATCGGTTGGCACATTCGGCAAACACCCTAGCACCTAGAGCAGAAGACTATGATGTAGGAATCCGTTTATTAAAAACAAGATGTTCAGTAAAGAACATATAGCTTATCTTCTCCTAAATGCATGGGTTTAGTTATAATTCTTTGACCTTTTCATGGAGTATAATTGAATGTTGGTTGTAGTAGCTTGTTGAAATACAACGTGCTATACGGATATTATACGTTGATTGATTGAATCCTCACCTGAATAATATACATACATACATACACACACACACTAATACAGTCATCACAATAACACAGGTTATCAGACAAAATTCAACATTCACCCAAGTACACGGGTCTAAATGACCATGATGTCCATGCATCTCAAATGAAATAACGACAGCCTCCTACCCAAATCATTCCGCGTATAATTGTACACACACTAGTAAGCCTTCATACATCACATTTACACAGGTTATCAGACAAATTCTACACACACCCAAGTACACGGGGTTACATGACCATGATGCCGCGAAGCCCCAAATAAATCAACAACAAAACAACAACAACAACAACAATAGACTCTACTGTGGATCAAGGACTATGAATTTTAATCGCTGTAGTCGAGTGTTGAAATATGTGGTGTTATAAGTATATATAATATTTTCGGTTGCAAATACACACTATATATGCTTTACATAATAACGTGTGAGTAGTTATAAATCAATAAATACAAAATAACTATGAAAAAATGAACCCCCTGGGATTTGAACCATGAACCTCCAAGCTATGAGTCAGAGACGCTACCATTACGCTAGACCGAGCAAAATAATCATTGGATTAAAAACAGCTTTAGTGTAACTAATATAATTGTCTTGCAATGATCGATTTCATTAGCGTTTTCTGCCATTTTTATAAACCATTTGATACTAAATATGCATTATTTTGTTCAGTACATTCCTAAAATGATATAAACTTACGAAGTTACGGAAATATATGGATTTACGAGCAAACCAGTTGGTCATGATAGTTCATCAGGTTGCTGTTAGGTGGCTCGTGCAGATCCGATGGCGAATGTTGTTTTAATTAAATATATATTTTCCATTGTAATATGCACAATATAACGCTTAATTTTATAACGTCTGAGGAATTACAAAACAATATATATAAATAAATTCAAGCAAAATAAACACTGATAGATTTTGAACCCAAATCAAACGGGTAAATGACTAACGCTTTAACCACACAGCCAAACATGAACACCGAAATTCGCCATTATCATTTGACTAACATACAGCGACTTAGCAATTAATGATTTGAACTAAACGATTTCTTCAATGGAGTAGCCTATATTGTTTATATATAAAGCATTTCATACAAAGTTTAGGCTATATTGCCCGCAATACTCAAACTAGTGTAATATAGGTCAGACACAAGATATCAGCTGCCAAATTGTCTAATAACCGAGACGGTTCGGCTTTTTAAAGCCAGTGCTACCAGGTTATACTATAATATAAACTTAAAATATCGAACGGGCCACGTCTTTTAGGACAGTTTAAACCATTCTCGGTTCGATAGTCGGAAGTAATGGGTCAGAGTTATTAATTATAATGCTTGCACAACTCACACGGCTGCCATCCTGAAATAGCACGGCTGATGACCTTGTCGTTTGGGTACAAGACGCGTTCTATATGAAGGTATGATTTTACCTAATTTGGTAGAGATCGGATACTTAGTTAGGCCTAAGTCGTAATTTGATTTTAAGGTTTGAACGTTTGAGTGGCCACCATTAAGTTTCGGTAGAGATGACGGCGATATAAAATATGACACTGAGGTGCCCTTTGCTGGTGCTACCTCTGTACCAAGTGTCGTTGAATTCAGTTTCACCATGTTTGAATTGATAGGGGGCACGAACATACAGGGTACACACACACACAAACACAGACAGACACTCAATTTTCGGCCCTGTGTAGATCTCATAAGTCTACTTTCATTTTTTGCAAAAGTCGAAACTAGGCTAAAAAAAACAAAAACAAAACAAGAGCAACACTAGTTTCTGATTTATTTGATTTCACAGAGGTCGACTTATATGAATATACGTATGCATAATATGAATATATCTACATAAACACTAATACAACCCAATCGTTAATACAATACATTATAGTTTAATATTTAAACATATATTGTGATATCGAACATGTTCTCTCAACACACTTTGTCCCAAAATCCTGAAAATTGTAACGGTTGTCCCTCTTTCCAAGTCTATTTGTCTTTATATAGACTGCAACACGCAAGATCTGAAAAGGAAACTCATTCCCTGATTAAATTTGAAGACTGACCTAATTTTTACCTTAAGCCGAAGAATCCTATAATTAGTAATTTTAAGTTGTAACCAATAGTGGTTTATTTCTACTCGGAGATGTATCATACTTGCCTTAGCTTCTACCAGCTTCATCAGATGAGTAAATGTGTAATGAAATGAATGCGTGATCATAAATGAAATTGGGGAAGGAGTTGGAAGGTGGCATCAGTGACTTAACATAATTTATTGATCTGATATTGTTCTAGAGAGCCTATAGAAGAACATTTCAAAAGTGACCAACGTGGGGTTCGATCAAATTCATCTCTTGTGTCTGGAGGTAACGTGTTCCCATGATCTAGTTTGTTAACGCAGCGAGCTTGTCCAATATATTAATTGTGTAAACTAAGTATGTTGCAACTCTATAATTTCAAACGAGAAATATGGGTCGCCTAATAAAGTGTGGTAGTAAATTCCATTATTCCTACTCAGTAAAATTCTATAGAATTTACATGAATGGGCCATTATGATTGTTTATTATTCATTGCAGGGGCCACCATACAAAATGTTCTCAAAAGTAAAATATAACCCTTCTGAATCGTTACATGTGAACATGCCTCTGAGATTTGCTCACTCCCAGCAGAAATGTAAAATGGAAATGCAGCAACAGTGAATACACAAGGGACCTTTTAATACGTGTCAACACGCACACAGTAACATTCCCCCTGGACTATCGAGCTGTTTACATTAGTGCATAATTTATAAAGTTCTAGAATCATGCAAACTCTGAAATGTAGTATTCTATCACAATTCTACTTCCAAAGGCACTATTTGATGCGACTAGAGTGAGATCAACGTGGACAAGCCATCGTTACACTGATTGCACACAGCATGAGAACCTACTTCTACAAGTGGAGAACCTCCTTCTACAAGTGGTCTAAAGAACTGCGTGTTAAATGTGCTCTAGAGAATGAGGAGCTAAACAACTTGTTTACACCATACTGATAAAGCAGGCCAACTGAAACTTACTAGCTTACACTGTAATAAAATACCTGCTAAGTATTAGTGTGTCAAATTATTTCTTCGGCTGTGTACCGTACCACATCCTGAGTCGTCTAGTTTCAAACCTTAAAATCGGCATTTATTTTCTTCATTTCTGAAGCATTTCTGAGGCAGTTACCTGTACTTGAAACCTGCTTCCTTAACCACGGAAAAGGCATTTTTTTAATCAAACCTGATAATACAGATCGGTAAATTGTTTATAAATTTGGTGAACAAAGATGTGAATTTTATTGACAGATGCAGATGTAAGGTTTTAGTTATATATGATTCTTCAGTGCCCTGACTATAAAATTGATTGTCAGCAAAACCGAGGAATGTTCAAGATAACATCAATGGGAACAAATAAGGTAACGTAATTGTAGATAAAGGTACGTGCAGATTTCCTAGAATTGCAAAATATAAAGCAGTGTTTAAATTAAAATTCAACTTACCATAGCGATAAGACTGAACATTTTAGTCAAGGGCTAAATATCTGTATCATAATGCAATCAATCTGCCTCATTCCATGATACAGACCAAGTATTACATTTCAGTAATTGAGAAAAGACACTCTTCCCTACTTGTTTTTTTTTCTTTGTGTGACTCTATGGGGTAAGGCAAACAAAGCAATTGATTGTGTATACTGCCATTAAATACCCAAAAAGTTTATTGCGATAAACTGAACCGAGGCCACTAAATCTGTTGATCAAATAAATCAAACTTCAAGCCAGATTTTGTTTTTAATGGCAAACACAGAGCCGTCAGCCATTTGAAGAGGACGTCACAATACGTAGCTGACAGACAGACTTTATCTCATATGACCATACCAACACATAAAAAATATTTTTGAAAATATCTTCATAATTATGGGAGGAAATGTGAGACATCCGGCATATCTCGTGTTGAGACGAACAGTAGGAAGTTACAAACGAAAATATCTGGTTACAAAACTATAATGCTACATATGAACAGTGGCAACATTCAAAATATTGATCTAACTGAACGATATTACGTAATGTAGGATAATAATTCAAGTATAAGAGCCCATTCTTCAGATTTGCTTGTGTGAGTAGCTATAAATCAAATAATACAATAACAACAAAAACAAAGTAAAATAGAATGAACCTGCAGGGATTTGACCCAAGAACCCCCAGACTATGAGCCCAAGTCGCTAACAATACGCCACGGAAGCGCTACGATAATACGTGATACACAACTGGTTTAGTATAACTGTATCATATTTTGTGTTGAAATGAACAATTTCATTAGCTTAGATCGCAGAATTTCGCGGCCGATATACGACGCGGTTCAATCCTGTAAGCCTAGATGATAAATTTCTTTAGCGTTTTCTGGCGTTTCTATAAACCATTTGTTACTAAATATGTATTATTTTGTTCAGTACATTCCTAAAAGGATATAAACTTAGGAAGTTTCGGAAATATATGTATGTACGAGCAAAAATAGCGGCCATTTTGACAACGGGATGGCACGGGCCCACAACGATATGAAACGGTAAGCCTGACCTGTTAGTCACCTCAACGGTTACATATTCTATCATAATATGCTAATATCCCACCGGTCACCTCTTTGAGGACTGATTAAAACTCCCTATGTACGATAAGCTGAATTGTTGAGGCCAGGCCTTGTTGAATCGTAAGTTACGGTTCGGCTATAACACTTGCATGATTCATACATCCACCATCTTGAAACTATTTGGCAAATGACCTCGTAGTTTGGGTAAACGACGCTTCCCACATGAAGGTATATTGTTGAAAAATTTGGTAGAGATCGGATGATTAGGTTAGTCGTAATTTGATTTATGCTTTGGACAATTGGGTGGCCACCATTACGTTTCCGTCAAGATGGCGGCGACATAAAACATGACACTGAGGTGCCCTTTTGCTAGTGCTACCTCTGTACTAGATTTCGCTCAATTCAGTTTCACCATGTTTGAATTGGTAGGAGTAATCGATTTGCACACATACATGGCCGCCATCTGCAAACTATCGGGCTGATGAGCTTGTAGTTCGGTCAAAAGGTGCTTCCCACATAATTATATGTTGTTTCAAAATTTGGTAGAGATCAGATGATTAAGTTAGTCGTAATTTTATTTAAGCTTTGAAAATTTGGGTAGCCGCCATTACGTTTCCGTCAAGATGACGGCGATATAATACATAACACTGAGGTGTCCTTTGCTTTTTCTACCTCTGTACCAAATTTCATTCAATTAGGTTTCACCGTGTTTGAATTGTTAGGGGGAATCGATTTGCACACATACATGACCGCCATCTGCAAAGTATTAGGCTGATGACCTTGCAGTTTGGTCAAAAGACGCTTCCCAGATAAATGTATGTTGTTGAAAAATTTGGTAGAGATGAGATGATTAGGTAAGTCGTAATTTGATTTAAGCTTTGAATATTTGGGTGGCCGCCATTACGTTTCCCTCAAGATGGCGGCGATATAAAACATGACACTGAGGTGCCCTTTGCAAGTGGTACCTCTGTACCAAATTTCGTTCAATTGGGTTCCACAGTGTTTGAATTGATGTGGGGGGACAGACATGCAGAGTACACACACATACACACATATATACACACACTCACACACAGACAGACACACAATGTTTGGCCTAGTGTTGATCTCATAAGTCTACTTTCATTTTTTGCAAAAATCGAATGTAGGCTAAAAATTATGTATCGGTGCATTATTTCTAAAACCATTCATGCTATGAAGCCAATTTTTTCCCAGCTTCCCTAGTGTCTGTATTGTAATCCTAACCTACAAAACAATAACATTTTCCACTTATGCAATTTTAGGTAAGGATTACATAAAAATGAATTTAATTATTATTATTATAATTATTATTATTATTATTATTTCCAATGTTTATACCTTATTCTACGTTTTTGAAGGTTTAAAGCACTGTTCATACATAGTAGAACTCATGTTGCAAATTTAATATCAATGGTGCTGTTATTTTCAGAGATAATGCACCTTTTGTACGAAAAAAAAAACATTATTAGTGGGAAAATGAGTTCAAAGTGAAGTGTGTACCTGCACGACTTGCTTTCTTCTAAAACATCCCAGAACTGTAGTCTGCTGCTCCTGCCTCTTTCTCCTTGTCTTGGTATGACATCTTCCGTCTTCTTTTCTTTATTCCTAGTAAATTTTAATGATTGTCTACCCATATTCCCAATATTACTACACTTCCACCAGTAATATCAATAGCACTATAGAGCAAAAGCGATCACATGAAAAATGCCTGTGATATGAGCACCCATAAGTATAAAAGAACATAAAGCCTCGTCTCTAAGCGTATACTGGTTCTATCTACTGGCCAAAATACCAACTACTGTCAAGCATAGAGAGGCGGTCAATTTGAATCCAGATAATTATGACAAAATCCCGCAAAGTCTGAGAGAACTGGGACTTTTAAACGCACCGCCTACCTCACAGCATGAACTAAGAGCCATAGCAATTAAACTAATTCAGATATCATCATGACATAAAATGATTTTGATAAAGCAATATAGTGGCCTATAAATGAGCCAATAAAAATGGATATTTTTTGGTTAACGCCCCCTTAATGACATCATTTCTTCCACAACAATGCCAATATTCTTACATAAATGCTGCTCATGGCGTTGGATTCAATTACGGCAAATAAACTCCCTTTTTCTTGACCGTAAGAGAACATTTCCGTAGTGGTTGCGAACTTCCGTTCAATAATCTGTGAAATTATTCGAACATTTGTTTTTAAGATTTTGATAATGTTATTTGTGACGTTTGTTACCGAAGAATAATTGTCTTTTATATATTCTATGAAATATAACACTGTCGTTGACTTATTCTCACAATCACCGCCAGTAAAGTTTCATTTTTATGTTTGCTGGAGAGATATTGCAAAAATGTCGATAAAATATTACAAGTTCTCTGTCCCCCGTTATTTCAACTCTAATGTTCACTCCGAAGTCACAGTATAAAAATTTCAATTCAGTAACTAAGCTTGTAACTTCAACATGACGTAGAAATGCATTAAATCTATAGAGCATCCAGCGTTTAGAAAAGACTGTGGAGCCTTATGGCGACAGTGTTGCTAACTCTAGGCAGAGGTAGCGCTGACGTCATACGCTATGTTCACCCGCTTCGAGTACTGCGCTTTCATAAGTTAGTGAGACAACACAACCCCAACAACTATCTGAAATAGAACATGCCCAGGAAGGAGCAGTTTTGCAGGTGTTAACGGATTGGACCAGTATTAAGGATACCGTACGCGAAGAGAACCAATAACAGCATTCATTTCGTTGTGATATGACGCATTACTGATTGACAGATGTCGAGAGCACAACCCTTCCTTCCTTCCTTCCTTCTCGGACGTACTGTATGTATGCTGACGATGTTAACAATTTTTACGTCAGCAGCAATACTGTTGATCATCACCTTTTTTTTTTTGTTATTAGTTAGGCTATAATTTAGTTTCGTTCAATTTTATTCTTGTTTTGATTAGATTAATATTTGTACTATTGTATGAGTTAGCCGTGCAGCTGTGAGCTTGCATTCGGGAGATAGTGGGTTCGAACCCAACTGTCGGCAGCCCTGATTCGATCGAACAGAAAATAAAACAGACACACAATAATAACACCAATGACGGATAGTGCTTCAGAACTTATGTTGTCGGCGGAACTGAGCACGTGCTCCACACCGGGTGAGCATGCAGCACAGGACGAGGCTCTTCCTTCTAGCGTGCTAACCTCGAAAATTTTTAAATTACTAAGACGTAATATAAACGATACGTGTATGCAATAACAAAGGTAATCAATTGGCAGATAATTGTAGGATGCTATTATGACAAAAAATATATATGTTAAGAGTTCCTTCATGATAAAAGGTGAGGTAACAAAACCAGTGTAGGGGGGGGGGGGGGGTCCGTTAAAAATAAAATCCCGTAAGACCCACAGTCTTTTCTAAACGCCGGATGCTCTATAGAAGCGAAATATATCAAAGATCCACTTCAAACTTCAAAAAATATCGCAGTCCACAAACGCTGATATGTTATTTCATCGGGATTCTCTTAAATGACTCACGGGGACGACGCGGTCACCTGCCGGTCACACTTTCCCCTCCTCCCACATTACATTTTTTTTATATCCACAACTTGTAAAATATAACGAATTTCAAGAACATGTCGTGCGCGGTTGTTCCCTCGACCAACCGAGAATGAGTTCTGTGCCTCCAAAATTTTCTCCCGTTTTCCTGGGCGTCCTAGGGTGCCATTTTGCCCCAGATTTTCACACTTTTCCTAATTTTCAAAATATCTTCTCCCCAATCATATCATACAACTCATAAAATAACCATTAAATCGAAGAAAATTTCCCTCTCTTCTCATAGAGCATTGTCCTTATGCTAATTTCTGCATTCCATTATAATTATCCGTATGAGCGCTAACATCGCCTCTTCCCTTTGGCTTGCTTCAGTCACGTGATCTAGTTTAGTTGCGGATAAACTTCATCTCCTTTTCCTAAAGGTCAGTGGTATTCTTTTAAAAAACTCACGCGCAATAAACTTTTGATTACATTTTTATAATCCATTTGAAGCGTGGTGCAAAAATATAATGCAATAAAATTATATTAGTCGTGTGGCTATTAATCAAAGCTCTGAGCGGAGCATGCGACTTGTTGACAAAGGGTTCTTCCCTTGTTCTAGCTGTCAATTAAAT
This sequence comes from Meconema thalassinum, assembly GCA_946902985.2. NCBI lineage: Eukaryota > Metazoa > Arthropoda > Insecta > Orthoptera > Tettigoniidae > Meconema > Meconema thalassinum. The sequence goes on from OX336389.2 coordinate 296,666,030, forward strand.
AAGCCAGCCATCGTAGTTCTCTTATCCAGGCTCAGTACTGAACACGAAAGTTATCAGAATGGTAGTATAAACTATTGTATTTACTCCGGAACAAAGCAACGCCAAACCTCATAATTTCAAGTTCTGTCAAATACAATATTACTTCACAGGACATGAACTACAACAGAGGTTATACAGTTTAAAGCACCCTGTATATATTTACAGAAACTTGATTATAAGTGATGTGCTAAATATTAGCATAGTTTCGCAAGTTCAATGAAAAAAAACTACTTTATAACGCATGTTGCTGAAATTGCTTTAGTTATGCTTCTCAATTCCGAAGAAACGTTCAGCAGAATGCCCCATATTATAATTACAGGAATTTGTGTTCATTCTGACAGGGCACCACTCATGTCACAGTGAATCCATTTGAAGCGTGGTGCAAAAATATAATGCAATAAAATTATATTAGTCGTGTGGCTATTAATCAAAGCTCTGAGCGGAGCATGCGACTTGTTGACAAAGGGTTCTTCCCTTGTTCTAGCTGTCAATTAAATAAGCCAGTCATCGTAGTTCTCTTATCCAGGCTCAGTACTGAACACGAAAGTTATCAGAATGGTAGTATAAACTATTGTATTTACTCCGGAACAAAGCAACGCCAAACCTCATAATTTCAAGTTCTGTCAAATACAATATTACTTCACAGGACATGAACTACAACAGAGGTTATACAGTTTAAAGCACCCTGTATATATTTACAGAAACTTGATTATAAGTGATGTGCTAAATATTAGCATAGTTTCGCAAGTTCAATGAAAAAAAACTACTTTATAACGCATGTTGCTGAAATTGCTTTAGTTATGCTTCTCAATTCCGAAGAAACGTTCAGCAGAATGCCCCATATTATAATTACAGGAATTTGTGTTCATTCTGACAGGGCACCACTCATGTCACAGTGAGATATGATCAACAGTAACTAACATGACATAACTTTCACATCCTAGGAGTAACTAATCGCTATACCTCCCATGTAAATGGGTTGATTACATCAACACATGGAGATGATGATTACGATGATGATTATAATTAATTGTTGTTTTAAGAGGTCTTACATCTAGGTCATCAGCCTAGTTTGACATAAAGGGTGTCCTCGGAGCTATATAACATCTATAATAAAAATGTGGATTAGTTGTCCATGGATTTATTTGATATTTGGGTGAAGGATTATCAAGTAATTAATTAATATTAATATTAATATTAATAACAGGCGTGTAATGTTAAATTTGCATATCAGCTTTGTATCCATTGTAATTATTTACAGGGTGTATATCTATGTACGTATGTATGTAGGCTACGTATGTATGAGGCATGTCCAAGCGAAAAGGAGTCTTTTGCTTAAGCAGCGTTCCATCGGATCGCAGTGGGTTCGTGTGTTTACCGATAGATGCCATGGTGTTCATCCCAGTTGTGCATGCATAGTGAAAGGCTTTGTGCCAATTTCTTCCTGTACGGATAGATGTTGTGCCTGGTGAATTCCTCCCAGATCAGCTCAAAGCACTGTTATCCAATTTCCTCAATGAGAAGGTAATCATGCTTCAGAAATGTATCGCAGGATAAAGGAGGTGTATGGAGAACAGTGACTCGTGCAGTGCACTATATTATCGTTATACGGTGGGATACGAAAGCATCAAGGACTCTCTATGGCAGGGGCAAGTGCACGTTGTCAACAAGACTGACACGATTTCAAGTAAAGATGATCTTATCCACCAAAATTGTAGGATCACCACATCTGAAATCGTTACTGAAATGTCAATATACAAGGGATCTGTGATTCACATAATCTATAAGAACCTGGGTTCTAGCAACGTATTTGAGCAGTGGATGCCTATGAATCTCTCAGAGAATCAGAAGTTTGCAAAATCAGGTGTTTATTTGACCCAAACCTGCTCCGTTCATTAAAGGAAGGTCAAACTTTCCTAAATTTGGGGAAAGTGATGCTCAATTCCTTCTACAGCGAAGAAGGGTCTCTATTCATCGACTGGCTGGAACGAGGGGGTCCTTATGATTTTCTGAGAGATTCTTAGGCTTCTACTGGTCAAAAAAGGCTGCCAGAACCTAGGTTCTTATGGATTATGCAAAGCACAATTCACTTGTATATCGACATTTCAGACGATACTGCTATTTGTTGCTGAGGCTGAAACCGGCCATCAAATAGAAGCGCGGGATAATGCTGCACCAGAACAACGCTGGTCATCATGTAGCCCAGACGCCGCTTGACTTGCTGAAAACATTTCGATGCGTGATCCTAAAACATCTTCCAAACACGCTCGATATTTTTCCATATGACTACAGTCCCTTAACTAAGGAAGTGCACAAGATCATGAAAATTGAATCATTCAGCAACCCAGGAGTTTCTACACTGAAGTCATCCGCCCCTCCACTGAAATCTGTGCATCAATACCAATGGCAATTAAGTGTATACTGGTAGTCACCTCAAGACCTAAGCGGTCCCTCTGATGTTCTCGTCAGTGAGGAGCCACAGGATATGACTTGACGTTTGGTATAGTTGTAATATTGAACTATAATTAGCCTACGATACTCTGTATTTAAAACATTCTTCATATAAATTCGTAGTTTCTTTTTTTATTAGGACACACCATTTACGAGTAGCCTATACTTATATGTATTGTCACCGTACACTTGCTTGAACTTCGCGCTCGATTCATACAATTACCGCAAAATTCGGTACTGCATCACGTCATGCCTGAAGATTGTGTAGAAAGAATATGTCCTAGGACCAAATGTTTGATGACGAGTTCGGCCTACTTAAATTTTATTGAGTAGTTCCGTGAAGAACTAAATAGCCTATTTTCATATGTTCTACTTATGTTAATTGCCTCTATTAACATACAAAAGTTCAGTTTGATTGCTGTAATAGATTCGTAAACATTGAGAGCCATCTAAATATTTCGGATCGTCGCCATGTTGGATTTTTATATATATAGGCCATAGAGTAATGTATTATTACCTGAAGATTATTGTGTAGATGTATTATTCAATCTTCAATCGCAAGCTTAGGACAAAAGAAATACAAATTTAATATTAAAATAAATTATGGTTATAAAAAAAACTGAAATAAATTAGAGGTCAGTGGATTAAAATTTGTATAAGCATTTACCGAACCTAGTTTCACTGTGCTCGGATGGATAAATCTCGAGAAACGTTCATATAAATATTTAAATTTCGCGTCACCACCATGGTGGATTTGTGCTCACCAGGTAATTGAAAAGTCCCATAGGATGAACTTATGTTTATAGTTTTTATCAACATACAAAATTTCAGTTTGATTGCTGTCATAGATTAGTAGATATTGAGAACTGTCTAAATATTTCAGATGGTCGACATGTTGGATTTTTATATATGTAGGCCATACATAGAGTTATGTACTATTTGATGAAGATTATTGCGTAGGTTCATTATTCAAACGTTGAATTCGATCGCATGATTAAGACACAAGGTATAAACACTTCATTTCAAAATTTTGCACAGCCGCTATCTTTAGATTAAGTAAACAATTGAACTAAATTAGATGTTAGTGCGTTAAAATGTGCATACACAGTTAGTGTGCCATGTTTAACTGCACTCGGATGGCTAAATCACGAGAAAAGTCTATTTAAATGTTTCAACTTGGCTTCACCGCCATTTTCGTTTTATACATAACAGGTTTCGAAATTACACAATGGTGAACCCTCTGTCACCGTACAAAATTTCATGGTGACATAAGCAATTGTTTCGGAGGTATAGAATGCCGGTGAAATATTTCGCACAGCTGCCATGTTGGATTGGTGAGACGTAATAAAATGTCAAGAGCTTGGTTGGCGTCCGACAAAATAGTACTATGGCCTTACCCAGTTTCATTGAAATCGTTAACCGTTTACATTTTATTAGGGGGACACACAAACACACACATACACACAAATGAAAATAGACTAAATAACCTTGCATATATCAATAGATATTACATGGTGAGAGAAAACGGCACTCATTCATAGGCTATGTTCGAAATCTTTCAATTTACAACATTTCAAAAATGTATCCATCGTCATTATGAAGTAGGCCTCGTCTATAGTAGGCTATATTGAATTTTCTTCTCCATTCACTCTGTGTTGTTATGCTGAAATCAATTTTATAACTACCCGTCCCCGTGGTGTTGGGGTAGCGCGCCTGCCTGTAATATGGAGGCCCTTGGTTCGATAGCCGGCTCCGTCAGGGACTTTAGAAACTAAAGTGAGGGCTGGAACGGGGAGCACTCTGCCTCGTGAAAATAATTGATCAACTGTCTGGCAGTGAGGCAGCGCACCTGTTACGGAAACTAAGATTATTGGCAGAGGGGATCTAACCTTTGATGCCACAATAATTAACACTTAATTATTACAGTCACCAGAATAATAAGAGAAATTAAGAAAAGGGCTGGATATTGTATAATAATATTTGTTTACTAGATGCCTTTAAAATTACATGTTCAATAATGAATATATAGTATACTCTTATTTAAATTCATGTCTATAGCTGTAACTAATTTCCTTATCATGCAGTATAATTTCGTAAAATGAGGGTGGTCATCTGTTAATGTCATGTACAAAGAAGCGCACTGAGTAACGTAATACGCATCAATATGGTCCATGCTGGTAAAGTACTGTAGAAGACTCGCAAATCCGCCGTATCACATAACTAGAGACGGGAATTTGCCTATTTGCCTATTTTATTCCTGTGTTTAGAAACGCAGGCTTTCGAGATATAAACCCGTTTAAGTTCTTTTAGGCTAGATTTCGTTGGTTTTATTGTGCCTATAAATGCATATTTCAAGGGTTTGTGCCTATTTGTAGTATAATTGCCTATTTGGTGCCTTTTGACTGTATTTTAAAGTGCATTATATTGCAGCTGGTGTGCTCGACAGAATTATATTCTCATTTCTCAATATGTGTTTACCCCACGAACAAGAATGGGAATTCTCGAAAGTCACCAGAAATAGCGCCTGGGATCTCGATATTAAGCCTCCAAACTTAACAACCCTTCGTTTTGTATTTCGCTTTTCTTTATATTGAAAATTTACCCGTTAGTATGTGGGTGAATTAATATCATAAACTTTATGCTGATAGAATAACAAAAGAACTAACTTAGTGCCATGTTTTCCCTTTTTTTTCAATCTGGATATTAAGCCTCCAAAGTTAAAACCCCTTCGTTTCAGGTATCGTCCCCTTCAAAAGCCGCGTTAGGTTGGCGCTGCAACCTAACAGTGAATTAATATACGGTATATCCTGTACACGTCTGAGTGTTGAATGGGCAGGCAGTTAAAAGCAGCCAGGAGGGATGCGATCCAGCTGGCAGTTAAAATGCCGCGGCGATCACAGTGGGTTGGTGCTATAACCTATCTTGTGTTGAATGGACAGGCAGTATAAAGCAGCTTGGAGGAATGCGATCTAACTGGCAGTGGGTGTAGCATGGCCTCTTACCGAGATAGATGGAAACTTGGTGGTCCCGTCTTGAGCTACTGTTGCCATGCAGCTAGGAGGGATGCGATCCAGCTGGCAGTGAAAATGCCGCTGCGATCACAGTGCGTTGGTGCTGTAACCTATCTTGTGTTGAATGGACAGGCAGTTTAAAGCAGCCAGGAGGGATGCAATCCAGCTGGGAGTGAAAATGCAGCCGCGATCAGTGCGTTGGTGCTGTAACCTCTCTTGTGTTGAATGGACAGGCAGTTTAAAGCAGCCAGGAGGGATGCGATCCAGCTGGGAGTGAAAATGCAGCCGCGGTCAGTGCGTTGGTGCTGGAACCTATCTTGAGTTGAATGGACAGGCAGTTTAAAGCAGCCAGGAGGGATGCGATCTAGCTGGCAGTGGGTGTAGCATGGCCTCTTACCAATATATATGGAGACTTGGTGGTCCCGTCTCGAGCTACTGTTGCTATGGAGATGGCCGGCCTTGCTATTGCTTCATCAGTTTATTTTCTGCTTTTATCAGCCTTTGCTTGAGTGCAAAAAGGCCGAAATCAGAAGAATGAGAAAGACTATCGAAAATTAATGTAGCCAGACGTTCCTTCTGGGTCCTAAACTATGTGTATGCAAAATTTGGTTGAGATTGGTGGAACGGTGTAGATTTGTATACGGAACAAATCCACTCGCCCACATACTTACATACATACATACAGACTTTCAATTTTATATATAAGATAAGTATGTTATTAAATTATAAGTTGCTTATTGTTAATTCTTTTTATAGTAATTAAATATGTTATTAAATTACAAGAATTTTTTTCATGCCTATTTTGTTGCCTATTGTGCACGTTAGTGCCTATTTACATGCCTATTTTGGCTATTTTAAGAGCATATATGCCTGCCTATTTTAACTGTTTTTAGTGCCTATAATTCTCGTCTCTACACATAACACTACCTTGAATACGTGAATTCACTGGGTTTTGCGTGATTCAGTGAAAGCGTCTTATACGAGTAAACAACCATGGAACGTGTCACAGTAACTGCTTTTCATTGTACCGATTGTAACATTTCATATTTTTAAGCTGGCGCTTACATAAAAAGCCATTGTGCTAATCATGTAACAATCCCTAAAGTTGCTTCTTATAGAAGACTCATCAATTATTATGTTTTGTTGTAAACCCACCATTGCATCATGAGTAATTGACCTTAGGGTATGAATAGTTCGCCCATCCACCAACTGGAATGTATGGAGTAGTTGATGTTCGCCTATACTGTACAATTTGCATAGAAAGCCTCGTATGACTATGTACCCACTTGCTAGGTTCCATCATAGTAGCTCTAATAGTTTGTGGGTTAACAATGAACTACTAATTCGAATATGACGTCTGCGAACAGTAGTTTGTTTCTCATGACTAATGCTAGTTAGGTTTCTTATACTCGATTCATACGAAGTTTAATGTTAATTGCGCAGTATACACCCTCAGTTATTGATGTTGATGTTTTAATAGTAGATCCAGCCACACTATTTACAGTAATGTATAAAGTCACTGATCATTTTCCTTGGGCTTAGATTGCGACATATATGGGTCTAGTATGTTATCAGGGTTCATCATTGTAGATCTAACATATGGTGGGCAATCGATCGTAATAACGTATATTTTCATGATTGAGGTTGCTTGCTGTATTCATTGTTATATTCCTAAAACAAGGGTTTCTGGAGTATGCATAATAATGGTCCTAGTCTACCGAGTTTCATGCTAATGATGCAATCAGGTCCAGAGTAATTGGTTTTAATGTTTTATTAGTAGGCTCACCCACCATCATGAATTCATTACGTTACTGGCCATGTGCATAGCGCAAATAATGTATCACTTATGCATGTACCTTCTTGCCAAGTTCAGTCATTTCAGCTCTAACAGATTATGGGTTATCATGAGTGCTTCAGGGTACATCCCATTTTATGTTGAAGACCGACAACTGTAGCTATGCTTGGTTAGGCGTAGTGCTAGAACATGTGTACTCGGTAGAACAGGCCATAGCAATCAGGAAAAATCGGGACAGGGGCACTTTCACGGCCCATGGCTCTGGCCACGAGCCATCCCCACTCCTACAGTCGCAGACCACACCAAGGAGGATATATGGGTAGAGCTGCAACTTAATGCAAAATTTTGACACCAACCTATTGCTCGACGCAAGTAGTTCCAACTGACAATATGAGATGGCGCGACGATGCACTCTCGAGCGCGATCCGTCCCCGACCTGGCCTACTCGCTCCTCTCCCCTCCCGGCCCGTACCTACCCCACCCTTTCCCCTACTCTATCCCCCCGCCTCTACTTTATATTCCTTTCTTTCTTTCATATTTTAGTAATTGGTCTAATAATAGGCGATTTCTTCCCCCTGTGATATCAGGTAGAGAAGAAAACATAGGCTCTATCAGAATAGTTGTGGATGTTTCCACAAAGCACATGGCATGACATAGGCCTACCCACAGATTACCTACTAGGCCTACCCCACAGATATGTACAAATAGAAAGAGTAGGCTACTATACTACAATATTAAAAATGAATTGTAAGACAAAATTACAGCTGCACACCAGTATTATTTAATTGTCCGTGCGGTACTTCCTATCAATCGAATTAAGAAATATCACGTTTGAATTACGGGAAGCGTTGGAACAACCAGCTCTTAGTTTGAATTATATCGATAGTATCTGATATCGTTTTCGAGCGCAGTGTATCGACTAAATTCGATGTGTGATTCAATATAATTCAATTTCTTCGTATAATATTGTTCGAAACCGATTGTATTCCTTTCTAAGCACTGCAATATGTATTTACTATTGATATATATATATTCAAATATTAATTAAATATACAACATTAACAAGAACACTCACCAATTTTCCAATTTTTCTGCCATCTATAGAAGTACAACTCAACTACATCGTCGTACGCGATGACAGCTAGCGTTTTTAACGTTGTCAGCAGGTACTACTACAAGGCAAGCTAGCGTTGGTACCAAAACACCCTATAAAGTTTCACCCCCCAGGACCACACCGTCACCTCACGATCCCTCCAAGACTCCTCCTTCCACGCTCTCCTCTTCCTTGTCCCGATCACGGCCAGCAGCCCTGCTATCACCCGCGTATATCTTCAACTTTTCGACTGATTTCTTGACAGCGCACGAAGCCTAGGCCTTCTTATCAGCATCGTAATAATAATAATAATAAAAGAACGTATTTGAGAGTGCACCGACCTGTTCTCACCAAAACTTGGAAAACTTGGAAAAATGCCTCAGCTTCCTCACTTACCGGCATGAATTGGCTAACCTATTAAATTGTGTTGTTATATAGGATTGCATCTACGTATGAATATTATGCACGTGTATATAGTTACAGTAAGATGCAGAACAGAATACAAAAAAATACACCTAGCATATAGATTTTTACAATGGTAATGGATACATATGCGTTAGAATAGTCTTGTTCACAGCGCGGTCGTTGTACATGTGTTTGCTCGTTGCTAGTTTCCACCAGACTGACCTGTTTGAGTGGGTCATGCGGGCTGCCTTGCATGCGGAGCCGGTATCCGTCAATGAAATTGGTAACTATTCTTACTCTAATTTGAGAAAGTGAAAGCATCTGAGGCTGGAATTACTTTCAAAAGTGGGTGTATGTTATTGATTCCAGAATATTCATATCCCAACTGTAGGTCTTTTAACTTTCGTGCCACAGCTTAGACAAATGGTCCTTGCTTGCAACCGATCTTAAAAGTGGAATATGACCCTACAATACTGCCTGCCTAATGCCTTGGTTTGTTGAGAATAAGGACAGTGTGCATCCTTCTCAATACCATGTTTCTGATTGTTATGCTTGAGGACTTACTTTGGTTAGCAACGCGAATCGCGCGAATCCTTTAAGAAACATCTGTTCGTTCAAGTTCGACGGATTATTAACTTTCTTGTCAAGGTATATTACTATTGACTCTTTAATGTCAAGGGCTCTGCCCTTTGTTTCGTGGTGCAAGATCTTTAGGTCTGTTTCTAGGTTGGTGAAGCAATGGTTGTTGTCATACATGTGTTAGCAGTAGACTGAGTGTTTGTTCTGTTTGATTGAATTTCTGTATTCCTTGTAACGTGTTTCTGACTTTCTTCCGCTCTGCCCTACAAAGTTGGATTTACAGCCTTCTTCCAGGCATATAAACAAACACACACCTGACCTCGAGTGTGGGATTTTCGTTGTTAGGTTGCTATTATGAATGTGCTTAACGAATGAGTTGTTTGACCTGAATGCTATATTGAGTCCTTGCTTCATGGAAATATTAGTTATTTTGTAAGTGATATTGTTCACGAAGTTAAACCTCAAGTATTTTTCTAAAAGTATACTTCGATAGTTACAAACTATTGAATAGTTTGAGAGTATGTCCCTAGCTTATGTTAGGGACATTAGGGCATGTCTCTCACGTGTAACCTTGTTTAAGTTGATCGGATTTTTCCATGTGTATGTTTGATGTTTACTTACACAGACAGTTTGTCTCGCCTCGTCCTGAGGTAACTACTGACTCATTCCAGCGACACTTCCTCGTTCCATTCTTTTACACACTAGCAAGTGGTGGTGCCAAGAGCGACGAACCTATCGCCCTGTTTTCTCCTAATCCATGTCCCTTTTACGTTTTTAAATCTTTCGGTAATTCCGGACCTGTGGAAACGTACATTGCCGGATAACGGATATAACTCCATCCACCCTGTATAAAATGCTTATGTAAATCTGATATTCCTTAAAGCACGTTTCATTTATTAATTTGGAGGTTGCACCAAACATAGCTGTAGGCACAGCATTCTTCCTTGCCTTCCTGCAACAAACACACTCACGTGACCGCAGCGCCCCTAGTGATAAGTTCTGTAGTCAATTGACGCAATTAAAAACGAAGGTTATTATAAAATCTCCACAGATATCAATGTACATGGGTTTGATCACTGCTAATACGCCTAGCTCCTAAACGAAACAATAAGAATAAAACGGTTTCAAATCCTTTAGACCCATGACTGAGGTCTCAAAGCAGACAGCATTGTGCCCGCATGTTGCTGTTCGCCACATCCTGAAAACCACCGCAGATCCGGCAATTAGGTCAATAATTCTACTATGTGATAGCTACTCGATTTGATAGTATTAATTGATCCCTAATGCATCTATCCCGCTTCTTATAATCAATATCGTTCATAATTTGTTATTTTCGTAAGTTACGAATTAAAGTCAATGAATAAGAATGCAACAAAACAGCCCTCTGAGGCCTACATGGCATGGCGCATGACGCAGCACAGCGGGACTAGGAAAATTAAGCGAGTAGCTCAACCCAACCGTATTGGAAATAGTGTTATTAAATAATAATAATAATTATTATGATTATAATAATAATTATTAATGATTATTATTATAATTATCATTATTATGTTTATTTATTGCTCCTATTGCACAGTCATCATCAATATATGGACAATTACACCAGACCATGAAAATATACTTAATACAAACTAAGAATTATGTACATCCTTCATAGGCTATGTCCTCAGCCTGAAGAATTGCAATACAGGGGCAGAATTAAGTAAAGCGTTGGACAACGGCGGAAATGGCAGCGATAGGAGCAATGCAATATTGTGGAAACGCGAAAGAGTACAGAAAACTCAAACAGCAGGAGATTGAGGTTCGATTTCTGACGGCACGTTTTCAAATCTTACTTAGGAGGTATAACCGCCCCAACGAGAGCTATTTCTTAAGCAAATTCTATGAATCAAATTTATTTTGACTCCAGAGAAGACACTTGACCACGACGCAAGTAGTGCCTTTCAGGCTAAATCGTGTTCGTAAATTTTGTATTTTTGTAAGAAAACAGTTCAAGGCTGACATGTGAGATTTAGTCATCTATTATGTTCTTAATAACAAATTACCATAATATAGGTTATATATGAATCGGGTCCCAAGGTTAAAGGATTGAATCCTGGCGCAAGCAACTGGCATTTGAGGGTCCGGAAATGTGAGGGAGCCGTGTAAGTAGATTTACTGTTACGTTAAAGATCTCCTTCGAGGTGAAATTCCGGCACTCCGGCGTCTCTAAAAGCCGCAGTAGTTAAAAGGGACGTGAAACCAATAATATTATTATAGTTATTATTATTCGTTCATACGCTAAGTGTTTCTGAGACTCTTCACTTACCTTGGGACTCCAACGGGTTTCATCTTGGTTCATCCGATTGAAGTTAATGCATTTTATTATTTCCCGCGAAACCAAACTTTGGAGTTTTTAATGCAATTTATATTTTAGCTCATAATGGTACTCACTTGTGTACATGTCCATTTATTAAATTTATTAATATTGAATTAAATTGCAAATGGTTCCCAACTATGTGGCAATTAATTTGTAATCACTACATTACCAAGTCACCAATTTGATCTTAATTGTGAAGACTTGCCCCTGGGTAGTGTGTTGAAAGATTTTGCTTTATCACTGACTTCACAAGGCCATCGTGAACCTTCCCGACACCAGGCCAACCTACACAGGGACGCGAGTTGATAATCAAGATGTTTATCAATTGTTCTCTCTTTGGTGGTGCCACTTTGTTGTGGGGCTATGTTTGAGGAGGGGGATCACTTCTTAGACTTCATGTTCACTAATTCTACTGTGCTTCTGATACTGGTGGTGGGTCTTTCAAGGCCAATCACTTGGTGTGTGATGGATGTACAATATAATAGATCCAAAATAGTTGTAATTTACGTACCTGAATGGCACCATCCTGTCCCTCCAAAATAAATCCCATGGAACCCTTGTTGATGTTGCTGTTCCCATTTTGAGTAGCATATTAGCATCTGCCGTGCATACCTTGCAAAGTGCAGAGCTGTGCATGCACATACAGTATGTAGGTCTACGTACTCTGTAATTCACTGAACGTCAATTTTTCGTTCATTAACATTGGAAATTATTATTTTAGTGCTTGCAACTTGAGATCTAAGGGCATTGCCAAAGACGGTATTACTAGACATACAACATGCATGTCTGTATCGCCAACATAAAGAAGAGTATTAATATTCAATTACGCGTTGAAGTTTTTCAAGTAGAGCAGGATTTGTAAGTTGTAGATAGGCCAAAGTTACTGGGTATTGGTTAAACACTTGTAACTTATTGTTAAATACGGTACATGGAACTTAATTTACGTAAGTTTTACTTTAATTGTGACTTTAGTTGTGAAACAATAATTGAAACAAATTGGTATAAGTAGTTCGTCGAGGGACTTCCTGAAACAGCCAAAGCACTAATATTTGTTTACTTCCTAGCCAACATTGCCTTAATTTCAAATATCTGAGGTTGGTGCAAAGAAAAATTTCTGACATTGAAAACAACAAGATGTTAAAAAAAGATCGTATAGCCTACTTTCTCCTAAATGTATGAGTATTATTAAAACTCTTTGTCTTTATCAAGGAGTATAATAGAATCATTTCTTTCCTGAATAGCTTAGATATTCATTACCTCTACCAAACACCAGAACCTCGGAAAAACTACTATCATCATTGAAGAAAGAAAGAAAGAAAGAAAGAAAGAAAGAAAAGACATATCTCAAGAATTTTATGAAACTGGAGACATAATCGACCGGACGTGGGCAACATCCAACTTTGAGTTGAGGCATGTGTTTACACGTCTGGCTCTCCATGGTTTTCACCACCTTAATTGCACTAAAAATATTTACATGACCCTACAGTGACGTGTGTCTGCCAACCGTGAGGACAAACATGTGAACGCTACCACTTTGAGCTCTGTAGTAAAAGAAGACAATAAATTAATGACTATGCAATTCAAACCCCCAGAGCGCAATTTTAGTGTGCATGTTCATTCTTTATTTACGATTGTTACTTGGCTACAATAAAAATATTAATTAATATCCAGAACTGTCACCAACAGATAGAGTACAGGTACCATGTGCGATCGTTTTGTTCTTTAGTTCAAATAACATTTTCAAATAATACACAATAGGCTGTTACAAACGCTTTAAAATAAAAATTTGTCGCATGATCAACTAGTCATTCTTCAAATTCAATGCGTATAGAATGCCAACGGAAGGCTAAGCAATGGAGTCCCATGTAGACCAGTCATAACATCAGGCGGAAAGGATTCGCATAAGATAATCCTAATAGGGCTAGTGCATTCCAGCGGCCATAAAAGGAAACCTTTTAATTAAATCTGTGAGGTAATCTGTGGGTCGGTCCGCAGCTCGCAACCAGTTGGCCATGATAGTTCATCTGGTTGCTGTTAGATGTCTCGTGCAGATCCGGTGGCAAATTTTGTTTTAATTAAATAAATATATTCCATTGTAATATGCACAATATAACGTTTGATTTTCTAACGTATGAGTAACTACAAAAAATAAATATAAAAAATCAAGCAATAACACCAACTCTGATAGGTTTTGAACCCAAATGAAACGGGTAAAAGACTAACGCTTTAACCAGCCAGACAAATATGTTCACCGAAATTTACCGTTATCAATTGACTAACATACAAAGTCACAACAAATAATTACTTAGACTAAACGATTTCGTCAGTGGAGTATATTTTTAGGTATAAAGAATTTCTTACAAAGTTTATATTATTTCTATCAGTAGGCTATATTGCATGCAACACTCAAATTTGTGAAATAAAGGTCAGGCACAAGATATCAGCTGCCATCTTGTCTTGTTACCGAGACGCCTCAGCTTGTTAAAGTCACTTCTGCTCTATAATATTACAATGCAAACTTGTAATTTTGAACGGGCACGTCCTTTAGAACAGTTTAAACGATTCTCGGTTCGATAATCGGAACTGGTGGTCCCATGTTATGGATTATAAAGTTTGCATAATTCACGAGGCCGCCGTCCTGAAATGGTACGGTTGATGACCACGTTGTTTTGGCACATGACACGACCTATAAGGAGGTATGTTGTTACCAAAGTTGGTAGACATGGAATGATTAGTTTAGTCGTTATTTGATTTTACGTTTTGAAAGTTTGAGTGGCCACCATTAAGTTTTTATAAATATGGCGGCGATATAAAACATGACACTGAGATGCCCTTTGCTAGTGCTACCTCTGTGCCAAATTTCGTTCCTTTCGGTTTTACTGTGTTTGAATTGATAGGGTTGGGGGGACAGCGTACAAAGTACACACATACACACACACACAGACAGACACACAATTTTTGGCCCTGTGTAGATCTCATAAGTCTACTTTCTTTTCTTGCCAAAATCGAAAGTAGGCTAAGAACGTAATGCCTAACGTACCATATACAAGGTGTTCTGTAAAGAATATATAGCCTAATTTCTCATAAATGCATGGGTATAGTTATAACTCTTTGTCCTTTTCAAGGAGTATAATTGAATATTGGTTGTAGTAGCTTGTTGAAATACAACGTGCTATACGGATATTATACGTTGATTGATTGAATTCTTACCCGAATAATTTATACACACACTAATACAGCCAACACACAAACACAGACAAAATTCAACACTCATCCAAGTACACGGGGCTAATTGACCATGATGTCCATGTATCTCAAATGAAACAAGAACAACAGCTTCCAACCCAAATCCTCCCTCGTATAAAAGTACACACACTTGTAAGCCTACAGACATCACAGTGACACTGGTTATCACACAACTTATACACACACCCAAGTACACGGGGCTACAATACCATGATGCCACGAAATACCTAGAGAATCAACAACAAAAACAACAATAGGCTCTACCGATGATCAAGGACAACGAATTTTAATCGCTGTAGTCGAGTGTTGTAATATGTGGTGTTATAAGTATATTTCGATTGCAAACACAAACTATATATGCTTTACATTATAACGTGTGAGTAGTAATAAATCAATAAATACAAAGAAAGCGAAGTAAAAAAATAAGAAATTGCAGGGATTTGATCCACAAACCTCCAGACCATGAGTCCAGGTTCGCTAATACTTGGTTAACAACTGGTTTAGTATAACTCCATGTCTTGCAATCAACGATTTCATTAGCGTTTTCTGGCGTGTCTATAAACCATTTGATACTAAATATGTATTATTTTCAGTACATTCCTAAAAGCATATAAACTTACGAAGTTACGGAAACATATGGATTTACGAGCAAACAATAGCGGCCAATTTTGACCCAAAGTGACGGCACGGACAAGCACGATATGGCACGGTCGGCCTGAACTGTTAGTCACTACTGCAGTTACATATTCTATTTTAAAGTGCTAATATCCTCCCGGTCATCTCCTTGAGGACAGTCTTAATCTCCCAATGTACGATGAGCGTATTTGGTAAGGCCAGGCCTTGTTGAATCGTAAGTTACGGTTTGGCTATATTACTTGCATGATTCATACTTCCGCCATCTTGAAACTATTTGGCTGATGACCTTGTAGTTAAGGCAAAAGACGCTTCGCACATTATAGTAATATTGTTGAAAAATTTGGTAGAGATCAGATGAATTGTTTAGTCGTAATTTGATTTAAGCTCAGAACATTTGAGTGGGCGCCGTTTCTTTTTTTGTTATGATGGCGGCGATATACACCATGACACTGAGTTGAACTGAATCTTATTTATTTTTAGTACCCTAAAATATGAATATCAGAGGCTCACACCAATCCAGTCACATCATTAACACAAAGATAAAATGCGTATGAACACAAAGGACTTCAACAATGACGTAACAACGGCAATTTTGTCTATAAACGTTGATAGAACTGAAAAACTTGATTTCGCATTGCAAGATGAACGAACAAATCATGCAGAGCCGAAATTTACTAATGAAAGTGGAATATTGGATTATTTTAATGGAATTTTTGAAACAATCTTAAATATGAATACCCTGATGTAATTTATGTATCAAATGTTTTCATTTGATATGTTTATGATGAAGTTCTTAATTTTTTTAAATATGAGAGGAGAGAAAACTCAGTTATTTGTTTGCACATGACAAATTAGAACAAGCTCTTACGCAGAGTGTGATCATCCTCTTATCGAACGGTAATTCCATTGCGAGGGGCTCCAATTATTGGAAATGTCATTGTGATTAAATCTTTTGAGAGTTATTTCCTGGTAATAACCCTCCCTTTCCCATTAATATTACAAGACTCAGCACTGCTACGAATCGGTCTGGTGAAATTACAGATGCCATACTGTAGTTGGAGAATATAGGAGTTAAATGTGGGGCTTACGAGGAAGATAAACATAATAGTACATTATGCAACGAGCCTATAATGGCAATAATTAAGACACGAGTATGTTTATAAAACGAGCGTATGCGAGTTTTATAATTTCTATACGAGTGTCTTAATTACCATTATAGGCGAGTTGCATACGACTGTTAATGTTCGACGACAATTATTATAACTATTTTATCTTCGAACATAAATATTCATAAATATCTGTCGAGATTTCGCCAGTTTTATGTACTGAACAGAGCGCATGGGACGCAGAGAATACCTTGTATTTGACCATGGCCTCCTCGATTACCCCACTATGACACTAGGCCACGCAGTGAAATTTAAATTAGAAGGCCTTGGAACTAAGCGCAGGTGCGATGCTATCCTTACCTAATTGGTCAAACAACTGTTTCTTGAGCTCTGATTGGTGGGAGAAACTGTCCCATAATGAAAACTTGTACTTTAATGAGCCTCATTATAGTACAGTTTTCTGACATATAATATTTACATTTCGACATCGTCAAACATAAATTCAATTTATCTCCTGAATTCCTCAGCCACGCAAGGATGTACGCAATAGAAGAAACTGAGATGTTTAATGAAGGAACTTAGCATCCTTGTTTCTACTACAATTTTATATTTGTAGAATAAAAACATTGTGAATTAGCAATAATTTTGATACTACTTTAGAATTCAGCTGGCAAGACCCACAATTGGGGATTTCCTCTGGAAACGATTACCTGGTGTACATACGACATCTGAACTGTTGAGTCGCTAGGCACACAGCTACGCAGCCAAACCAACCCAATTGTATTCGACAAGTATTGTCAGAGTTCTGATAGAGGCTTGAAAAGCACCTGCATTCATGTCTCTCACCGAATCCCCTACGTCTAGACGACAATAACTCTAGTTCCAAACAACATAAGACACATCGAAACAAAATAGGATATCTAACATTCGAACATAATTATAGTCTACTGGTATTGCTTATTTCAATTGCGATTCTTGACGTCGTGAATATTAGTCTCATGTACGTAATCATGTGTTTAGTTTATTTTTATTTTTAGCGTATGTCTTTTTTTAGTGCCGGGAGTGTCCGAGGACATGTTCGGCTCGCCAGTTTTGTAGCTGCTTCGAGACGGACACCCAGTGGGTGAGCTACAAGTACCGTTAGGGAGGGAAGTTGGAATGTAAGGATGAGGAGTTGGTAGGTACTGTAGTTAGGGACCAATCCCGGCATTTGCCTGGAAGGAAGATGGGAAACCACAGAAGACCATCTTCAAGGTTGTCGGCGGGGGGATTCGAACCTCCTCGCCTCCCGGATGTGAGCGACTGCCAGCAGTCATGCCGTAACGACCACGGCTAACTCACCCGGTTGTTTAAGTAATGCTTGATGGTATATTTTAAAATATACTGTTGTAGATGATTCATTTGACGTCAACGTCGTGGTCATTATCCCCGTGTACCTGTGCGCATGTGGAATTTGTCTGATAATATGTGTTATTGTGAGGTCTATAGTAGTGTGTGTATTGGTATTTTACATGAGGAATGCGACGGAGGCGGTCGTGGACTAAAGTTAGGAATCGTTCTGGCATTTTCCTGTACTGGGAGTGGGAAACCACATAAAACCACTTCCAGGTGGTCTGATGTGGGAACTGACATAACATCTTCTCAGTCTCACCTCACGGGGTTATGTGTACTTCGTTCCAGCCCTCAGACCAAAAATAAATTACCCTGCAGTGCCGAGAACCAAGCCCGTATTAGTGTGTATGTATATATATAATTCAGGTGAGGATTCAACCAAACAAATTATAATATCCGTATAGCACGTTGTATTTCAACAAGCTACTACAACCAAAATTCAATTATTCTCATTGAAAAGGACAAAGAGCTACAACTATACCCATGCATTTAGGAGAAAGTAGGCTAGATGTTCTTTACTCAACATCATGTTGTTTAATACAATGGTATTTTAACATTCGGCGAGTCAGCAAACAGATACATCGTCGATTGGATATATGATTCTCTGATTATTTTGCACTGTATTGAACATTTATGCTTTGGCTCCTATTAGCTCCAACAAATAATTTTTCAGATTATATTCTAAATTAGTTCAACCGAACCAAAAATCAACTGGTTTATTTTTAACAGCATTTCTAATTAAAACTACATTGTAAACAATGACTGATTTTGATTGAGATATAAAGTAATATTGTGGTAGAATAATGTTTCTTGAACTGCCTGTATCACGAGCCGCTGCTGATTGACATATTATAGATCTCAATAACCCTATTGTTAGCACTATGACTCTTCTCTTCTTCTTCTTCTTCTACGCGATCAGGCCCATCAGACCAATGCTACAAGTTTCCTTCTCCATCGTCTCCTATCCATAGCTGCCATCCACCAACTGTCCACACGTATCGCTGCCTGTTGCAGATCTTCATGGAGTCCATCCCTCCACCGCTTCCTTAGTCTTCCTGGTGGTCTCCTTCCTGTGGGGGTGAAATCCAGTAGCTTCCGTGGCCATCGGTGGTCTTCCATCCGGGCTACATGTCCAGTATTTTGCTTTTGATGGTTCCAGCTATGTTGGCATTATGGTATAGGTCTTCTACTTCATGATTGCGTCTAATCCTCCATTCACCCGTGTGTACATCCCTCACCGGTCCGAAGATCTTCCAAAGAACTTTTCCCTCACATACGAGTAGTTTACGAAAGTCCTGTTTCTGGATACTCCATGTCTCACATCCATTCAGCACAACGGGTTGGATCAGAGTTTTATACAGAAGAATTTTGAACTGTTTGGAGAGACATCTGGACATCTGGACCGAAGAAGCTGTGTTTAGCTGTAGAGAGTTCGGTTTTCTGCTTGGATCCTGGCGTTGATCTCTGCCTCACATGATGAGTTCTCCGTGAAAAGGGATCCGAGGTACTTAAATTCATGGACCCTTTTGTAGGACTGGTCCCCTACTCGGAGTGACTGTAACTTAGTTCCCAAAAAACGTGGCCTTACCTGCGAGTCATATTGAGGTAATCCGTCTTGGTTTCATTCACGATTAGCCCAAATTTTGTTGGCAGCTGCCTTGAGTGCTCTGGTCATTTGCCTCAACTCCTCCTGAGAGCTGGAGAGTAAACTGATATCATCTACGTAGGCAAGGTATGCTAGGTTCTTCCCTTCGACTTGGATTCCTTCAAAATTCTGTCCAATGGTCTCACGTATGATCTTCTCCAAGGCAAAATTGAACACTGTAGGAGTTAAACCGTCTCCTTGCTTGAGACCCGTCAAAATTTCAAAATTCTCCGTCACTCGATTTCCCATTTTGACCTTACCGCGTGTTTCGCTCAGGCAAATCGCTATCAAGTTGATGAGTTTCTCGGCCATTCCAACCTCTCTTTGGCAACGGAGTAGGCTCTTGCAGTGTAAGCAATCATGGGCCTTCTTGAAATCTACGATTAACACGTGGAGTTCTTTGCCATATTCACTCAGTTTTTCAGTGAGCTGTCGGAGACCTAAGATATTATCTACTGTGGAACGCCCCAGCCGAAAGCCTCCCTGGTATTCACCAAGCACTGATTCTGCCACTGGTTTAATTCTATCGATGAGGCAGTTGGATATTTTCTTGTAGCAGACGTTAAGCAGGGCGATTCCTCGATAGTTATCACATTTCAATTTGTCACCCTTCTTATAGATTGGACAAATCAGAGCTGTTTTCCATTCTGATGGTAGTTCTTCTTTGATCCAGATTGCTTGTATCAGCCTGTGCAGATTTTCTGCTAGTTTCTCTCCTCCTTCCGGGATCATCTCGGTCTGTATTCCATCTTCACCTGGACTTTTATTCTTCTTGAGCCGTTTGATCTGGGTTTTGATCTCATCGAAAGTGGGTGGCGGATAATCCAAGTCGACTGTGATTGGAGATTGGAATTCAAATACTATTTCAGGGTCTTCACAATTGAGAAGCTGGTCAAGAACTCCTTCCAACTCTTTGCGATATCATAATCGTTGGTCAGAATGTTGTCACTAGAATCTTTGACAAATTTCTGTCTCGACTGGTAACCTTCGCTAAAACACTTCACCTTTTGAAACATTTCCCTGGTATTTTTTCCTTAGAAGCCTGCTTCTGCCGCAACGATGATGTCCTTGACATATTTCCTCTTTGCCCTTCTCAGAGTTGCTTGGGTAGCCCTTCGAAACTCCTCAAATCATTCTTTACCCTGCGCCAGATCTGTCTCCTGCAGCCACTTATTCCTGGTTTCCTTTCTCTGTTCCACAGCATCTGCATATTACTTTCCGAACCAGATCTTCTTGCCTACTGTGTCTCCCTTGATCGTTTCAATTGCTGTAGCAGTCAGTGAGCTTTGAATCTTTTCCCAAATTTGTTCAGGGTCTTCGCTCACGTCCAGTTCACTGCTTCAAAGCGGTTGTTAAATTGCAGCTGATATTCTGTCTTTATGGATTCATCTTTTAGTTTTTCAACACGGTATCTCTCAACCTTCTTTAGCTTAGCCCTGATCCCTCCTTTACATTGAACTTGTAAGTGATTTCTGACCAGAAAGTGGCCACTTCCGCACTCCGCACCCTGTGCCGTCGTAACATCGGACACCCATCTCTTGGTTTGTAGATCAATAGCGACATGGTCTATCTGATTTATTATTCTCCCATCTGGTGACATTCAGGTTCCCTTATGGATGTTCCTACGCTGAAAGTTTGTGTTGGAAATGAACAAGCCTGATGACGCAGCAAAGCTAATGAACCTTACACCACTAGCATTGCTTACCTCATGTAGGCTGTGCCTTCCTACCGTACCTTGGAATACTATGACAAACAGATAATCATCTCTTGGATCATTAGTGGCTAAGTCTTCGTGGGTTGGGCTTACGGCCAAGAAAGTTTAAATTTTTAGAAAGGTCAATGTCACTCAGACATGAACATGTAGGCTTGATAAAGGTTTCTTTCGTAATATTAGGTGACTGCAAGACGATATAACTTTTCACCTAAAACGCTCCGAGATATAGTTTTCTATGATCAGATAGGTGACAGCGGAACCGGTGCACGGAAATTGACACATAGCCTCGGTGATATTACCTCAATATCGTCCAGTAGAGAGATAAATTGTTCCAATGTTTCTTAGAGAATTGATATATTTTCCTCTATAGCATACAATGATATCTTTTTACATTTCTGAGTTCGTGACCAGATATGATTTCCTTAACAATACAGCCTAAAATGGGATATCAAAGACGACCAGTGCTGCAATCAATTTGCTTGACTTTAGATAACAGCAATGTATGTCGACCCCTTATTTTTCCGGTTTCTCAACAGAGTCGGGGATGAGATGCGATGAAAGCCTTTAAGGCAGATGGTTTTTATGGCCGGATGCCCTCCCTGACGCCAAACTCATGACAGGAGTTAATGAGAGCTGAAGTGGATGAAGATGAATGAAACAGGACATGGATGTGGAAGGAAGCGGCTGTGGCCTGTCAGAATTTACCGTCCCTGCATTTGCCTGGAGTTAAAAACGGGAAACCACAGATAACCATTTCAAGACGGCCGACGGTGGGGCTCGAACCCACATCTACTGAGTCCACAGAGAGCTTGGCACAATGGCCTAGAGCTGCGCTTTAGCGAGCATAGCTACTGCTGTCTGTACTTTAGGTAAAACAATAATCTGAATCACTCACTTCTACAATAGACTTTATATTTGCCCTCTACATTCTTAGAAAATGCTGTTATTCAAGGGTTCAGTATTTGGATCTCTGGTACTAACCTGGCTACCTAGAGTATGATTCTCCCAGAATTTATCTACCTCGGATATTATAATGGCACATTTAAAATACAGTAAATCCAGTTTTATTGCAGATAAATAAACTAAAATTGGGCTATTACGCTCACGGGGCTTTCCCGCTCAAAATAGGCTCAAATTTGCACTGAGCAGCCACCCTGCGCAACTGATATCTCCCTTTGTGTTTAGTGTGACCTATAGTCTGTGTGTTACAGAATCCATGGTATGCTTGAAAATGACATTTTTAATGTTGTGGAAAACAAAAGAAGAATACTGTAAGGTACCTTCTTTATATTGAAAATGTTGTCTTCATTATGAAATTGTTCATGCAACTTACTGAGTAGTGGCCACAATAGCGGCATTTCTTTTCTCAGAAGCATGGCGCCTGGTAGTCTGAAGGTTCAGTTTCGTCCTGACATAGTAGGTATTGCGTTTCCTCTGTCGCAGCTCTCACAAGGCGCGTTATTGTAAATTCCAGTAGGCTATTTGGGGCTACTTCACCCAGAAATAAGGGGGCTACTCCACCCAGCCAAGATTTCTCTCATGTTATAACATTTAACCAAATTATTTCATATAGTAGATTAGTAACTCTTTCCTGATACGTTACAGATGATAGCGACGTATAAATGAAAAGGAACAGCCCGAAATTGGACGTAGGAAGATATTGACCGAGCTATTTCAGGTGTTTTACGAGGCGATGTGAGAATAAGATGAGCAGATGGACTCTTCAAAGTGCCTTCATTTGCGTAAACGACAGTGTATATAATGAAAAATATAGTGGGCAACCAACCTTGTCATATTACGATATTTAGTTTCCAGGAGGAAATGTAATTAGAGACAAAGGAAGCTAGGAAACAAAGCACCTGACGTCAGACGTGAATTTTGAAAATGCCAGGAAAAAATGGAGCTTAGAATGTGATAAGGGCAATAAAGAAAGGTCCAAAGAAAAACATTTCGAGACATTTTCAACAAATATAATCGGAACCTACAGGGCGTACGACCAAAATACATTGACCAGGAAGACACACCATGTGGATTCTTTGTCGCTAAATGTTAAATCCGCACAGTCATCATCAAAGGTTAGCTGGATACAATGCCAAGACTGTGGAACATGGTGTGTTGGGGTTTAGGAAGGAAAACCTTCATTTGTGGTCAATGTCGTTGAGAAGAAGACATTACATACAGTGGGCGAAATAGTCCCAAGCTTGGGCGTAATAGCCCCACTAAATTTGTAATTTCTCATTTTTGCTTGGATTTACATTTTACAGTATCAAGCCGGTATAGTGGAATATCCATATTTAATCAATATATCAATATTTAATCAATATATGTATGTGTGTTTTGCTGTGGGTTCCATCTTAGAATAGACCAATGAATAGTTTTCGATTTCTAATGCTCACAATTTGAAATGAGCGGAATAGCCCCGCTCTACCCTATGACAATGAGGTCGGAAAAGGGCAATGAATGTACAAGAGTTTGATGATTACTGAATTCCTAACGCCTGGAGTAAAGGAACGTAAAATCAAGAGCGGTATTTTTACGTGCACTTCACTAGGCTGGAATCATTCCCTGTTGCTGAAATCATTATTTACGGTATGACTAAACTTATATTCTGTTTCGTGCTAATCCGGAAGGCACAAAATTAACTTGCTCATTCTTGAGAAAATGAAATAGTCATTTATTTCGACTTAAAGCTCAGACATATTTATGGAATATGAACGGAAGGATATTAGACCAGCAAAGGCAGAAAGACACATGCTTGCTTCTTTGTCCCCTTTCATCTCGTACTTTTCCCTCCTTCTTTACTCATCATTGTAAGCCGATGGGAACAATCGTAAAACTAATCAGAAGATTGGGAAGTCATGGGACATAGCATCTCCCAAGAGACCACAGCACAAAGGCACCAATCTCCCTTTCGTCTTGATGAAACTACGAGACAGAACAAAACCCGATGCGCCTGTTTCAAAATAAATTCTTCTGTGGTATGAGATAGGGCACCTTAAATCCTCGATATTATAATTTACGAAAAGAAATGAAAGATAAGCTATGTTTTTAACTCAATATTTTAAACAAGTAGTTCCGTGACGAACTAAAGAGCCTAGTTTTCTTAAAATGAGAGAGACCATATATCAACAGTTGGCAGACCTGGCGACTCAAAATATATTCATAGTTTCATCTCTTAAGGTACACAATGGAGATGCAAAATTTGGTTGAGGTCCAAAAGATAGTATGCACGTTACACGTATTTAAATTTTGAATTCATCAGCATGCGTAAAATTAGGTTGGCGACATTGCCATAAATTGCATGCTCAAACATAAATTGAAATATTATGATCTATATATGTGGAAATTTTGAAAGAACTTCATTTAGTAGTATGGAAGTTACATGTAAATCAACATTAAACCTATCAGCACGGGTCGTATATCGATAATTGAAAATTAACCTACGTTTTCAGGTAGCCTACTATTTGTATGCAAAGTTTAGAACTGCTGGAATGTATACTTTCTGATATGTAGAGATTAGGATAAAGATGTATAGAGTGCATTTTTCAGAAGTTGGCAGCCCTATTGCCACTAGAAAAATGCATATTCATATCTGCTCTGGTGCGCAAAGCACATACCAAATTGGGTTGAAATCTAATAAATAGGATGGAAGTTACATGCATTTAAAAATTAGACCTATCAGCAGATATAGAATCATGTTGGCAACACTCTCATGTATGGACTCCTGTAAATTAGTCTGATGTAATATTATCTATGTGTGTCAATTTTCGATCAATTCCCATGCATATCTTCCGAGATATCCAAAATAGGCTTCAATTTTCAATTGTGATTTTTCATCAGTTGGTAGCACTGACGTCATTTTAAAATATGGCCGTGAGATATTCAGCCATAGGTCTTTACTTTTATCAAATTTGGTTTCGATAGCTGCAGCCGTTTAGGAGTTGAAAGTGGGGGACACACACAGACAGACAGACACACAGACAGAAGGATATACAGACGGACAGGCAGACAGACAGACAGACACACATTTGCCCGAATTGATCTCATAAGCCTACTTTTTCCTCACTTTTACAAAATGTGAAAAGTAGACTAAAAATATGTTCAGTATATTTAAGGCGTTCAAATGTTGTTGATAGCTGGTTGAGTATTTATGTAAATTGCATTTGGGAAACTGTGTGATTGAACATGAGTTGGCACTTCTCGTGATTCAACGGCACACTTTGCCGAGTCTAAATAAGAATGAGAAATATAACTTCAGGGAATCAACTGCTATTAAAGAATTGAGGAGTAGAATGGAACAAGCAGGTAGCCCAAGAGTTTTCCAAACATTTGATGTTCACGTACTGTACTTCAATTACTGTATATTCTATTAATACTCACATAGCATGTAAGGAAGGTTTTTCTTTGCTTTGTTAGGAAACTCAGTTTTGGGATTTTTCTAAATCGTAATCTTGTTATGCGACAGGGAGCTAAACCACCGCATCAAACTGTGGCCATTAGCGCACTTGCATCTGGTCCGGTTTTCCAATGATTTTACTTTGGCTGACAGTGTGACTACAAGTTACAATACGAGAAATATTTAGGAAAACATTCTAGACAAGACGACACGTTTGTTTAGAGAAACGGGACTAGATCTTTGTATCCTACAGTTTGTTGTTCAATACACCATTCCTATTTTAAAATTCTAAGGAGGTACTCATTATTTTGCTTTATCTTACGTGATAGCCATAATACAGCGTATCTGCAGGATGGAATAGAAATTAATATCTTCAAAAGTTATATAGATAATTATTGGTGGTTTATTTCCACATCTTGAGAAACTAAAAATGTTTTCCTTTCATTCTGCATACCTAATACACCTCAATGTGGGCATGATTAGTGGCGCGACATACGTAGAACGTGTATTCCATCTCTGCACGTGTGTTGTGTAGCATTGTAGTGTAACATTTGCGATAGCTGCTCATATGCGATGGCGTTGATCTGGTAGATCACGAACTGGTATTTGGTACACTTGATTCTTGGCAAACCCCACAGGAAAATATCAAAACGCATAAGGTCTTGTCTTCAAGGGAGGCCAAGATATCGGGTGACTACCCGTCTCAATCCAGTGGCCTGGTAGGGTACGGTGAACGAAATGTCTCGCAATATCCACATAATTATTATTCTTGTTGGAATATCACACCACGAAAAAGTTGTGGCAAAACGTACAACACCAACATGCCTAGGTACATTTGTGAATTTATGGTACTCTCCTCTTGAAATGATGATGATGATGATGATGATGATAATAAATTCTTCTTTTAAGGGGGCTAACATGTGGGATATCAGCCCCGAATGGTTTGGGTGATTATGAAATGAAAATGAAATGAAAACTATAACAAAACCTATTTGCAAACTTTTGGAATAAGAAATGAAAAACAAAAAGACAAATACGGTACATATTAGACAGGATGAAAGAAAACGCTCTCAACCTTCGATGAATAAGAATTATGAGTCTTGGAAAAATGGAGAGCCATGAAAGGCAGATTAGAAAGAGGAGAGGGTTCACCCCAAAGGCAATGGTAAAAAGGGGTAAAAACTGACTCTGCTCAGGAATTCCTTGTGGTCGCCAACTCCCGTACTCACCAATTGGGAGCCCTTGAGTGTGAGCGCTGCCTCCTTTGAGGCCTTGAACATAAATCAGGAGATAACATGAAAAGATAACAAGTGGTCTAACTCCTCGAAGAATGAGGGATCAGAAGGAATGAGACAAGGGCCAATTAAGGCAGGAATGTGAAAGACTACCTAGGCATCGGTTACCCTAAAGTCATCAGCGTCGGAAGAAAACATGCGTTGACGAAAGGAGGTCGACAGAATATATGTCAGAGATGAGCCTGTCAGAAGTAAGTGTAAGCCAGGCCAGACTCAGCTTTGGTCCTGTGCTCGCCAAACCACGTCCCACTAATCGTGAGCCCCTGGGGGATCTCTCTAAGAAAGAATGGTCCTATGACCCTGTCTTTCAACAATGCACACCACAAATTCACTTATGGAGAGTCATGTTCATGCTTTACCACTGCATGGGAGTTTTCCTTCTCCACTTGCGGCAGTTATGTCCATGTTCCCCGTAATGTGGTATGTTGAATTGTCAGAAGAAAACAAAAACAAAGCATATCATGCAATGCCTCATTTTCGTCAATTTTTGCTAGAATTACTTCCATAAATCTCCTCCGTCATGGCTTGCCGCCAGGTTTCAATTTCTGACGAATCTGTTAGGTATGTAAAAGCACATTGATTGATTGATTGATTGATTTTATTTTCACGGCTACACTTAGAGCTTAAGAGCTCCTTTACAGTAGCGCTCTACATAAAATAAGATTAGTGCTTATAAAAATTGAACATTTCACATACATTCACAATATAAATAATAATAGTCTAACAATTAAGGTAACAAAAATACAGTAATAATACAATACTACTACTACTACTAATAATAATAATAGTAATAACGATAATGGAAACATTATATACAAAAGAGTGCATACAGACTATCAGCCCGAAAAACAAACACCATATAAAAGAAAAGCTATTAAAGTAGGCAGGTTGTCAGCTATGGCAAATTCGTTTAAATAAAACTCATCAGGTGTGTAATATTTCGTTCCTAATCTGTAATCCAGGACAAAATAGGACTTCCTCCATGTACAAGATACATTGAAATTGCTTTACGAAATAGGATGTTATCATTTATTGCGCAGTGACATAAAGCTTACTGGGTTAAAGTAGTAGTAGTCCCAGCTATAGTATGGATAATGGTATACGCTTCTCTCAGCGTCAAATGAGTACATATCTTCTCCATACCTATACACTAGTTTAAAAGGGGCACTTTTTTTTTTTTTGTCGTGTAGCCTCCTGAGAGGCCGAGTGCAGGTCTTTCTAGTCGACGCCCGTGGGCGACCTGCGCGTCGGGATGAGAGATGGAATGGATGAAGATGAATGAAACTGGGCAAGGATGTGGAAGGAAGCGGCCGTGGCCTGTCAGAAGGTACTGTCCCAGCATTTGCCTGGTGTTGAAAATGGGAAACCACGGAAAACCATTTCAAGGACAGCCGACGGTGGGGCTCGAACCCACGCGTCTACCGAGTCAGCAGAGAGCTTGGCCCCTTTACCTAACGCAGCGCTTTAGACCGCGTAGCCACTACTGTCGGTACTAATATGTTATTGCAGTAAGAATAAAATAATTAATTACCCTATTTGATTTCTAAGGGAGAAATTTGGAAATAATTTTACAGGAAGGTCGTTCTACAATACTGATACAATTTGTTCAGTAGAAATTATGCACATATTCGTCTGAAATGAAAATGAGTTCGAATAAGACTAGAAATTGAATTATTTATAAAAATCACCAAAAAACGTCAGATTTAACACTGCTTAATCTGCAAGTTGATCTTCACAGAAGCCTGTCATCAGTTAGGTACTGGGCTTATTATATATTACTTGATTGGTATGGGATACCTACTTACATTGACACCTTACTGGGAAAGCTAAGAAATGACACGCGAAGAGACCTAAATAAAGGCATAATATGTAAGCTAATTTCAGAAAAAAAATCTATACATATAAATACAAAATAAATTGATTGACTATACAACAGTTATCTCCGTCCCCGATAAATTCAGACAACTTAATGCTTGATTTATTGTAAATTTATTTTAGAGTCTTGCGGTTTCTAGATCAACAGCCCTGCGTACTTGGGTTGTGTTGAATTCAATAACGTCTGTTTCTGGGGAGACTGTGTTAATGTAGCCACCTTCTGTGGCCTCAGGTTATACATTGAGACTCCGGTCCCGATGGCGCTGTGTTCGATTGACGGCTCTAACAAGGAAATTTAATTCTATGTGAGGTCTGGAATGATGTACACACCCTCGTGAGGAACAACTGAGAAACGGTAGCTTGGATTCCCACCTCTGCCATCCTAAAATTGGTCGTCCATGGTTTTCCCACTTCTTCTATAGACATATGCCGAGATGATTTCTGAGGGTTCGATTCCCTCCTCAGCCATCCTGGGAGTGGTTTTCTGTAGTATTGCTCTTCTGTTCCAGGCAAACGCCGGGTTCGTTCCTAACTTAAAGCCACGGCCACTACCTTCCAAATCCTCACCTTAGTTACAAATACACACATTACTACTTATACCACTATAGCACAGGTTATCTGACAAATTCTACACTCACCTACGTACATGTTGCTGAAATGAGCACAATGTTCTAGACCCTCAATGAAGCAACTACAATGATAATGTGTACCTATGTAATGTGGAAATTCTGTATATACGTAATTTTCATTTATTGATATAGATTTGACTCTAAAGAGCACTGTGTATTTCCTTTGTAATGGAATTATTATGAAGTGGACATGAGAACTGTCGTGGAGCATGCCGGATTTTGATGGCAGCGATTAAATGGGCGAGAAACGCATTTTCCTGTGAAAGTGATGCGTAAGAGAAAGTGGCTATAAAAGTGGCTGGTAATGAAAGGGAAGCTGACGGCGAAATGTATACCAGGAAATGAGACCTTCCATGCCTGGGGAACAAACATTTACAGGATTGCCTTTATAACTTTCCCAGTTAATAGAATCGCTTTACCGAAGTTAGTATGACACCCATGTATGGGCAAATAAGTGGCTGCATGAGTACTAGAACATGTATACTGTTGAAACGAAATGTTTTACCTGGGTAAAGGAGACAGCCTAACACCGTTTAGACATCCTCAGACCCGGCGCCGATAAATGTGATGTTACTTGATGCAGCTGTTGATGCTGTTAATTTATTTTAGGGCATTGTGATAACTGTGGTCATCTGCTCCTTGCATTCGGGTATGACTTGAACTAGTCTGATAAACCGTGTTCCACTGGTGACTGCAGTAGTGCGTGTGATTATTACAGTCGGGGATGTGGTAGGTGACCCGGAACTTGAAATAGGGTTCCATCCCAGTATTTGCCTGGAGGGAGTGTGGAACGACCCAGGGAAATATCACACTGAAAGTAGCCGGATTTGCTGCAGCTGCCCGTCATGGTCGTGATGAGCGATTTAACGTGCACGGCTACGCCGAAGGGTGATATTACTTGAAGACTAGGACAATACATCCAAATATAGATCGTAGTCTAGTAATTAGGCATATACGAGGCACGTCCAGAAAGTAAGTTCCGTTTGGTAATAAAATTGAATTGCGTACAGATACAGAAAAATTATTTATTGCACAACATTCTACACATCTTACTACTTTTCCACATAACTGCCGAATTTTTGCAGGCATTTGTCATAGCGTGGCACAAGTTTTTGGATACCTTCTTCATAGAAGTTTGCCGCCGACCGTAAACGAGAGTGAAGACTCCCCTGTAAGATATCCTACCGTTTGTCCACCACTGTTAGGCAAATTGCGTGCTTACCAGGAGAACTGCGTATGTTTAGGAGTTCTCCTGACCACATACGCAATTTGCCTAACAGTGGTGGCCAAACGGTAGGATATCTTACAGGGGAGTCTTCACTCTCCTTTACGGTCGGCAGCTAACTTCTATGAAGAAGGTATCCAAAAACTTGTGCCACGCTATGACAAATACCTGCAAAAGTTCGGCAGTTATGTGGAAAAGTAGTTTAAGAGGTGTAGAATGTTGTGCAATAAATATTTTTTCTGTATCTGCACACAATTTAATTTTATTACCAAACGGAACTTACTTTCTGGACGTGCCTCGTATTATACAGACAACATCAATGAAGAAGTTATCTAACCAGTCCTAATTGACCCCATGCCTTCACAGCTAATACCAACTGCCTTCTGTGGTCTCGGGATATGTATTGAAACTCCTGGTCCTGAAGTCCTGGGTTCGATCGCCCGCTCTGCCAATGAATTTTATTCCAGGCTTTCTAGTGTTGAAACGGGCTAAACTCAACAAAACAGAGAATAGATGAGTTCAATTCCCAACCCAGCTGTCAGTGGTTATCCACTTCCAACTTAGACAAATGCTGGGATGGTTCCTAGCTTACAGACGGGGTCAAATTATTCGAATAAATATGATTTTCCTGGAAAACACTCCAGAAGTGCCAATGCCACTACTGTAAAATTGTCTGAGTTCATATCTGCATACTGTATATGTGCTTGGCACACTCCATTTACACCACAAACGTTCGCAAGAATTCAAAACAACTGCATTAGAAAATCAGGAGCTTTTACCAAACAACGACATTGCATTATTGATGTTGGCATATTGGCTTTCATGGATGTTGTTTTTTGTGTCTTCAGTCTTTTGACTGGTTTGATGCTGTGTCCCTGCCTCCCTGCCCTGAGCTACATCTCTACATAACTACCACATCCTACATTCGAGGCAACCTGTTTAAACCAGGGCTGGCATGCGAAACGAAATGCATTATCAATTTAATTTAGCGTCGCGAAATGAAATTGTTCAATGGAATAACATTTCGCTCCTGGCGCGAAATGATATTTGTTACAGACTTTTAATTTCGCTCCTGGCGCGAAATTATATTCATTACGGACTTTTAATTTAGCTCCCGGCGCGAAATGAAATTCGATACAGACTTTTAATTTCGCTCCTGGCATGGAATTAAATTCATTACGGACTTGTAATTTAGCTCCCGGCGCTAAATTAAATTTGTTACAGACTTTTAATTTCGCTCCTGACGCGGAATTAAATTCATTACGGACTTTTAATTTAGCTCCCGGCGCTAAATGAAATACGTTACAGACTTTTAATTTCGCTCCTGGCGCGAAATTAAATTCATTGCAGACTTTTAATTTCGCTCCTGGCGCGAAATAAAATTTGTTAACGACCATCAATTTCCTTCCCGGCATTTAGTCCCCACCTCCGGCCTGAAATTAAAATGCATGGAACATTTCATTTTGTTTCTGAAATGAAATCTGTTTCTTTTCTTCCCCGAAAGCCTTATTTGTTCCCGCGTCCTACACCTAGCCACCATCTACATTCGTCCCTACCACCCCATCCCCAAAGACTTCATCACCCACGTGTCTGAAGTCTTCCCCCATTTAATTCTAATGGCCGACCTCAACCTACATTCCCGTTCGGCCCTAGAACTTCATAGCCTAGGCATCTACCTACGTCACATCGACGCCACCCTCGTCCCTCTCCCAGAATCTACCCGTACTTCCTCCAATACCACCCCGACGCAGTCATTGCTCATAACTCCCACCTCCATCTGTTTGACGTATCTGTCCTGCCACTCAAAGGAGGTGATCATGCCCCCGTTTTACTCAACTTCCTCTTCCCCCACTACCACCTCCCAGGATGGTCCAGAATTTCTGCACAGCAAACTGGCAGGAATACCGCGCCTACGTCAACAATCACCTCCTTGCGGACCATCTCCCACTGGATAACCAGACGACGGTCGATGCATACACTGCACACATAAATACTATACTACGACAAGCCTCCCAGGTAGCCATGTCCCTCATCCCAACGACCCCGTGCAGTACATTTGAGTCGTCCAGTTGCATAAATCGTTTAATCCACTTGTGAATAAGGATCATGTCGTAATAGTACATTATGCAACGAGCCTATAATGGCCATAATTAAGACACGAGAAATTTTATAAAACGAGCATATGCGAGTTTTATAATTTCCATACGAGTGTCTTAATTACCATTATAGGCGAGTTGCATACGACTGTTTATGTTCGACGATAATTATAACTTTATTATATGTTTTAACACAAATATTCATAAATATCTGTTCAGTCACTAGAATGTTGTGATCGGGTGCTGCGGTGGGTAGTATATCTCTGTTTCCCAAGCTCTCTGGACAACTGACGCATGCGCTCTGTGTGCTTCAATGCCATATGTTCAGATTGTGCTCCAGTATTCAGTAAAACTGTCACCGAAGTCGTTTCAAAACCACGCGCTGTGTAGAAATTGATTTTGGGGATATTAAGGTACAGTGCCATTTCTTGTCTCAGTTTATTTACGCGAACATATGGACGGTGCAATTTCGGTAATTTATATAGACATGTTGGATTTTGAACGCATGCGCGAAGGTATCCTTATCTAATTGGTCACACAACTGTTTCTTGAGCTCTGATTGGTGGGAGAAACTGTTTCATAATGAAAAATAGTGTTATAATGAGCCTCATTATGATACAGTTTTCTGACACATAATAGTTAGGGTCGAACATAAAATTATTTATTTAATTATTTTATTTATTTTACCTCATTTTATTTTGTTTTTTTTAATTTGCTTTATTTTGTTTTGTTTATTTTTTGTTTTACTTTGTTTCGTTTTATTTTGTTTTAAATTGTCTTGTGTTATTTGTTTTATTTTGTTTTTATTTTGTTTTGTTTATTTTGTTTTGTTTTGATTTCCCAGAAAACAAATACAAAACCAAAAACACAAAACACGAAGTAAAATGCAAAATTCAAACACAAAAGCAAAAGCAGAATAAAAAAGAAACACAACGCAGAAAGTAAAATTCAAAAACAGCAAAAGCAGAAAACAAACACAAAACCAAAAAATAAAAGACGAAGCAGAAAGCAAAAGCAGAACACAAAAAACAAAAGCAAAATCAGAAAACAAGAAACATAAAGCAAAAAGCAAAATTCAAAAAAGCAAAAGCAGAAAACAAACACAAAACAAAAACAAAAAGACGAAGCAAAAAGCAAAATTCAAAAACAAAAGCAAAAGCAGAAAACAAAAAACAAATAACGTAAAACAAAATTCAGAAAAGCAAAAGCAGAACACAAACACAAAACCAAGAAAGAAAAGCAATAAGTCAAATTCAAAAGCAAAAGCACAAAGCAAACACTAAAACACCAACCAAAAGTAGAAAACAACAAACACAAAAGATACGTGAGGCAAGTCCAGAGAAACGTCTCTCATGAAAATGATCCTTATTCACAAGTTAAACGAGTTTTGTAACTTGACGACTCATTTGCATTTGACTGTTGTCACAGGCTATAGTAAAATGTGGCTTTTCACCGCTGTCTCAGTCTTACACATGGCTGTGATTATATGGAAGCTACTGAGGTATGGGTGGTGCTTAGTAATAAAATTCGGGGCAGTCAGTGCCTGTGGATGCTGTGAAGGGTTCTACTCATAGGGTTAGTACTGCTGTTCTGACTCAGTGAGGAAAGCAATGGAAAACTACCTCACCCCTCATATTGTCTAGTACGCCTCACTATAGCGCTGCCTTGAGTTTTTGTGGGTATCTACCCACATAACCTACCGGCGGTACTTTTTGAGCATCCAACCAGCCTTCGGGCTGACTACTTAACAGACAGACTTCAGGACTTTGAACATCGTACAGAACATTATTAAACTCTCGAAACGAATAGGCTATACTGTATTTTAATTTCAACAACGAAATTAAATGTTTCATGCATTTTAAATACACGTCGGAGAGCGAAACTTAATGCCGTTTGGGAATTTTTTTCGCCTCGGGAGCGAAATTAAAAGTCTGTAACGAATTTTATTTCGCGCCGGGAGCGAAATTATAAGTCTGGAACTAAATAAATTTCGCGCCGGAAGCGAAATTATAAGTCTGAGACGAAATTAATATCGCGCCTGGAGCGAAATTAAAAGTGTGGAACGAAATTAATTTCGCGCCAGGAGCGAAATTATAAGTCTGGAACTAAATTAATTTCGCGCCGGGAGCGAAATTAAAAGTCTGGAACGAAATTAATTTCGCTTCGAATTAAGTTTCGCTTTGATTTAATTACGCGCCGGCAATCATTATCATTTCGCTCCCGAATATCGCGCTCACGGCGAAATTAAATTATTTTCGCCCCCACAGCCATGAATTTAATTTCGCATGCCAGCCCTGGTTTAAACATATTCTAACCTTGGTGTAATTCCCCACTCAATTAAACTGGGCACATTAAGGTGTTGACCGATTGACTGACATATCAGTCTGTAAGTGAACAACATTCGCGAAGTGTTGTTCACTGACTATATTCGCACGTCCGTGTCAACTTAACATTCATGTTAAAGATGTTTTGCAGAAGGTTACGTACATCCAGCGAAGGTAAACACGGTTTTTGGATTTTAAAAGTGTTGGTTCTTCTTAAACTGTAATACTTAGTGTAGTAGCAAAGCTTCTCATATTTTTTTTTACAGAAAATGAGTACTAGAATTCAAGGTGCGGTATATAGGGAATTCCAAACGTTGCGAAAAAATGCATTGCCCACATACCTTATGCTGTCATCAGGTCAGAATCGACATTGTCCCTTCAGGTGTTTCGATTTTCTTCCAACGGTGTAAATTACTTAATTACATATTAACTTTCTGAACGATAATAATAATAATAATAATAATAATAATAATAATAATAATAATAATAATAATAAAATAATAATAATAACAACCTGAACATAATAATAATGCCAGTAATATCTCTGAGTGTTATTATTATTATTATTATTATTATTATTATTATTATTCCCATATATTCAAGACTATCTCGTGGTGCAGTGGCTAGCATTGATGGCTATAACGAATGAGGCCTGGGTTCTATACCATTCTCTGAAAAGGAATTTAATTCTGATCTGATGGTTGGAACGAGGTACGCTCAGCCTCGTAAGGCAGAACTCAGAAAAGGTGGATGTGATTCTCACCTCAACCATCCTAGAAGCGATTTTCCCTGGTTTCTCTCTTCTATTCCAAGCAAATACCAGGAAGGTTGCTAATTTCAGGCCATGGCCACCTTCTTCCCAATCCTCACTTAAATTACAAATACACACACTAATACAGTCATCTCAATGACGCACGTTATCAGACAAAATTCCACAAATACCCAAGTACACGGGTGTAAATGATTTTATAACAACAAACAACGTGTTTTTGAAGCCGCCGATGAAATGAGATGAGCTTCTACGTGGTGAGATGTCATGAGAACTTGATATCTTTCCCGACGCCAATCACACAAAGGAATTAATTAGACAAGAAATTAATGAATATCATTGAAACAAGGCAGTAATTAGGAAGAAAGAGGCCATGGTCTATTGAACGGTATAGTCCTGACATTTGCTAGAATTTAAATAGCGGAAACTATGGGAAACTATTTCTAGAACGGCCGACGTCCTGAGCTCGTCTGTTCAACATTATTATTATTATTATTATTATTATTATTATCATTATTATAACTTACAGGAGCAGTGGCCATATTTGCTTTTCATGTACTATTTTCCTTGTCGTGTAATTGCTACATTTTACAAAGGCGTAATTGCCGAGGGCATCTACTTAATTTGAATCCATCCTCTGGTCTGCACACGCGAATAAACAGAGAAATAAACAACCAGTGAGCCTATATAATGTTTCAGTGACCGTGGCGAATCATTAGTGCACTCTAGCAGGTAAATATTTCCGTTACGCTTCGTAAAATTTGAACGCTGCTCGTACGAAGCTTCTGTGTTTACATGGTCGCAATGTATTCAAAATTATACCCGCGTTGGGGCAGTAATACTGTGCATTCATGCTGAGAATCACTGTTCAATAAATGCATTACCATCGAAATTTTATATGATGAACATTAAATTGCATAAATACAGGAAGACAACTGATAACGTGATTGGAAAAGCCAGTTTGCATGATTCTTTCAAATACTCATGGAAGAAACATAGAAATGTTCGTGGAAGCTATGCACCGCTAAATAGATTGATGTGGTACTTTGTGTAGACTTTCCTTCTTTTGTGTTAAGTAATTTTTAGATATTGATAAGAAGAAACTAGACCGGACATCCACCGAAATGGGAGATTCACCCCAGTGGGGGAAACAGTACTATTATTCATCACTTGGAACAATATGGATAGTGGCTGCATTCAGCTGCATACAGAGCGAGAACATGCTAACATGCTAAGATGACTGGATTGCACAGATGTAAGAAGTCTGTGCGTAAGATTGCCACTTTTCTAAATATGTTAGGTCCACAATATCTAATGTTATACAGAAGTGAAAACGTGACGGGATAGGTATAGCTCTGCTCCCTTGATGAGTCCTCTCTTCTTCCGATGAACTCTAAGTAGACAGTCATGCTGAATATGCAACAATCATCCAACGCTACAATAGAAAAGGAATTCCACATCGTTTCTGGGTTTACTCCTAGCTACATGACTGGCGCGACACGCGGATATACAGTATGGATTTCATGGCTGATCCACTTCCCGTAAACGACACATCCCAGAAGCAAGCTGCACTTCGCGTGATATCAAGAGCGTGAAAACTGGATTTTAGAACATTGGAATAGCGTTGTGTGGAGTGATGAATCACGGTATACAATGTGGTAATCTGATGGAGTGGAGGTGTGGTGAATGCGTATGAACATCAACTTCCGGACTTCCTAGTGCTCACAGTGAAATTGGGATACGAGGGCCTTACAGCCATGTTTCGCTTGGAAGGGTCTTGGCCCTCTAAATATTTTACACGGCAATATCACGGCACAAGGTTGGGTAAACATTTTAAACTCTTTCAAGTTCCATACCATCGAAGGCCAGTTTGGAGATGAGCATTGTGAATTTAACCATAAATGAGCTCTCACAGAATACTCAAACGTAGTGTAGTATTTGTTGGTTTTGTTTCATTTGTGGGGCTTGGATACCGTGTACTTGGGTAAGAGTGAAATTTAGTCTGATAACCGGGTTTATGAGTTGGCTGTATTAGCCTGTGTATTTGCAAATAAAGTGAGGAATAGGAAGAAAGCGGCCGTGGCCTTGAGTAAGGAACCACCCCGGCCTTCACCTGGAGTAGAAGTGGGAAACTACGGAAAGTCACTTCCAGGATGGCTGAGGTGAGAATTGAACCTACCTCTTCTCCATATTGCGTCACGTGGCTGAGTGGGCCCGGTCCCAGCCCACAGACCAGAATTATAACCCTTGGCAAAGCCTGGAATCGATGAAGAGAATTTTTCTCGGATCATAACAGCGTTGCGTATGTACCATTCTCACAGTAAGTAAGTTACAGTAACTGTTGCTCACTATTGTGCCCAATGGACACGGCTGACTAGCATCGAACCGGGGTCTTTATCACAAGAAAGACCAGGCCCATGATTCTGCGAAGAATCGAATCATTGATCTCTGAGGGGGAACAGCCACAGTGAACCCGAGGAACAATGAGTTATAACTGCATATAATTATAACAGCATGATTTCATGGCCAGAACGGGAATATTATAGCTTTAAAGGTGGATTATTGCAGAAAATACAAGCCTATGTACGTTTAAGATGCTAAGAGCTCAAGAAAGCGAGCCAGCTTGACAGTTGACAAAGCGAAGTTGAAAGTGGGTGGAGTAGACGTGACGCCTATGCACTACTTTCGGCGTGGCTGGAGGCTGAAGGCCGTGATTAACGACTAAGAAATCCCCCTTCAACAAGGCAGAGAAGCGAAGTGCCCACAGAAATTAATTAATTACGGCCAAATGGAGCAATGAATTGAGATGAAACTTACACCCAGATGCATGTATTCTAGGAAAGATAATTTAGGAGTGTCCTCACGCCTAAATTAAAGCCTGCATCTATAAAGGAACCTATGCACAGACCTAATCCGCGGCAGAGGCAGGATTTGTAATGGAGCCATGGGGGAAGAACCGGGGTAGCATCATGGCGCCATGGAAGAAAGCAATTAATTATAATTAATTGGCCGAAGCAATTGCCTGCACGCGAGTGAATTTGGAACCTCCATGAATAGACGAATAAGGACCATATTTCACTTTGTCTGAAAATGTATTATTTTAAGAAGAGAGTCGCTCCTGGAAATCCAGTGAACTACTTTTCATCAGGAAGCTTTATATGGGGGAAGCTGGAGCGGTTAGTCAGTTCGTCTTGACTCAACTCGTGTGGTGACACGCTGTCGGATCACGCAAGAAAGTGCGCGGAATTTATAAAGGATTGACGCTCAAATGTACTAGCAGTGAACGATGAAAGGCGCATCATGCAGCTTAATAACAGTAATTCTGCATCATATAATAATTAGTCTACAGCAGACGTATAAGCAACTCTATACGCGAGTATAGAATCAGTACAGCGTAGAGATAATTTGGGATGATGTTTACAGACAATGAACATAACCACAGGAAGTGTTATCATGGGTAAAATAAAACATAATACTGTAATGAACACTACAGTTACGGGAGCCTGGGAGGCATCACAAGTAGTTGTGACCTAGGATTGAACAACTTTGCAGTAGAGGAGACATAAACTGTAGGTGACGGGAGACGAACACACACACGCAAGATAGACTTTCAAGGAGACCAGCGGTTGTCAGGAGTTAGCTGCATCGCATCTCTGAGGTCAGGCGATAGTGGGAATCCGATCGAGGATCCGTGTGTGAAAATTGTATAAAGTTATATTACAGTGATCTTTAAAAGTGTTTATGTTTATATGGTAAAAGAATGTGTATTGTGTTAAAGTGAAAATGCCAGTAGTGAAAAATATCATTACCATGTGTAAAGTCTATGCAATGTGTCGTGTGAAAAATATCATGATGGCTTAAAACAAGCATTATGGTAGGCGAATGGCTGGCATGCTGGACTAACCCAGCTAGGATGAAAGTGAGTACAAATTTAATATGTTGATATGATTTAATAGCTCATCATACAACGAAGCATTCCCTCAACGATTAAGAATTAACAGTCATTTGTGTACGAGATCACATCCCTCGTATTTTGGTAAAAAATATGGCTTTGAGGATGACATGCTTACGGCCATTTAGGCGTAAGACATTGATGAAAGTAACGGCAACGTTAAATAATAATAATAATAATAATAATAATAATAATAATCTGGGGTCGGTAACAATAATAAATATATAAATCGGCATGTCAGGCCTATAGTACGTGCAAAGTGTGTCATATCTAGCGTATGAATACTGTGTTATTGTGAAAAGTAAGAAAGAAAGATAAATATCGAGATAAAGAGAGCTTTTCAGTGTCATTGAAATGTTAAGTAAATGTTTTATTATGGTATATTCTACAGGGTTGTATTTGAGAGCCATTAAGATAGTCAAATGTATGCCAGTAAATTTATACTTGTTTTGGAGCTACGTAGAACTTTGGCTTATGAGTGAATGTATAGAGGACGTGAGTGCTTTATGAATTGAGTCATCTCTAAGAAATATTGTTTGAGCCGCGATCAGCGAGCATGTAACGTAGAATCAAGAGATTTACGTCAATAAATTGCGGGGATCATCAGAAAATAGTTCGCGCGTTGTCGAATCTAGTCGGCTAAATCTTCGACGCTACGATATAGTATTGCCTTAGAGCATACATGTGTATTCGCAACAGAGTTGGGACAGAGTCTGTCTGTATCCACTGTTAGCAGAGTCTTAGCCACCAGGGATAACTGCTAGACACCCTAGGTAGGCCGATATATTAATTGATCTGCCCTTAGAGGTAAGACAAATGGTTCTTCGTGTAGGAAACGTTGATTTCCTCTTGTTATATGCATGCCCGTCCAGTGAGGTAACAGTGAAACTCATCTGAGACGCGCGTAAAGCCACTGATGTCGACCACAGAACGGCAAAACTATTTCGTGATCCATCCCTTGCCTTGAATAGTAATTAGGAGCCGAGATGAGCCCATTAAATACTCTAAATGTAGGTATTAAATAATTAGATTGACTCAATTCGTAATGACACGACCCATTCAGGGGACCTCTAGCACAGCTGCACCATTGAGTGAACACATGACCGTGCGGGAAGTCAGGCGGGGTAGCAGGTATAATCCACTAACCCGGCAGCCATCTTGCATAGGACGGCCCATGACTAATCCATTGTTCGCACGAAAGGAAGTCAATAGACCAGATCCTTTTCTTTTAAGATTGTAGTGGGACACTGAAGAATCTTGATATTTCGAAAAGTAATTAAGATATGCTTGATATGATGATATCAATTGAATTAGATGCACTGCTTCCATACACATGCAATGTTGGAATGAAGTAATCGGATAACATTTGGCCCAGTTATTCTCTGAGGAGAAATTAACTGAACCAAATAAATAGAAGCATTTTTGTAAAGAGTATTTACCCAGTTCACACTAATTTATTCATACGAGTAGCGTAATTTGAATGATATGACACGTTTGTAACGATAATGTTATGACTAGACCCAGAAAATCGTTGTATGGTGAAGCTATAAAATATCTATATCTATGTGTATTTTGGATGGGAAAGTGTACCACTTCAGCGTTTGAAACTTATGGGAAAAGAATACGATTCGCACGGGACAACACTTATTAAACAAGGCAAAAGCTAATGAATCAATGTTATTTAAAGTAAATGTTCCGTTTAAAACGGATAAATGTTTCATAATTGCAGATTTAATGCCATTTAAATATAATTTGTGTTTGTTGTGTTGTGATATTCCAATTTGTGTTAAATTGTGCCACGTGAAGAACAATATGGACACTCGCAAATGTCAAAGAGTATCAACAATAGGATGTTTAGGATAGACTTGAGTGCGGTGGAGCACCAATCTTGATGACAAGAGACTCACAGATAATTTTGATTTTTGTTGTGGTACATAAGTGTAAAGTATTTTTTGTACTTTGTTTTGTTTTGCCATTAATTACTACCATTAAATGTTATACTTAGGAATAAGTTGTTTCTTTCAAGTAGAGTAGTCACCTGACAGACTCAAATCCTGAATATGTGCTCGTATAGTGGGTTGAACGCCCCATGCCTCGAAAGACCGTGAGTTAGCTGGGATACGAACACATGTTCCATATGATGACGAATGGGTACACTATGCATACAGTAACTGCGTCACACCTACAATGGGCGAAGTAACGCATCATAATCTTTCCGTTAGGCCTTAAAACATATGGTAGCTTATTTAGTTTTTTACAATCTGACAACAAAATATGTTCGCCAATGACAAAAGATAGCTCACAAATTAATTGCAGCTACAGTTTTCTAACAAGGATACTATACTGTAGTTCGCCTGATTTGAGCGGAAAATTGGATACCAGTAATGTGAAAAAACAGAAAGAATTAGCAATGGCTAATATATTTCCAAGAATATGTCTTGGGATTGATTCCCGGCTATGTCATGAATTTTCATCCTAGTATGATTTTGGTCATCCTCTAGAGAAGTCTGGTGAGTGAGGGGTTGGCATCTTCCTCTCGCCAATCGTATAAGTGGTGAGCCGTGGTTTCCCAAAGTAAATTCATATCACAGGTGTCTCCCTCCCAATCTTAGCCCCTAGGTACTAGTATGGTCACTACAATAACGCAGGTTTGCGTATGAGATTCCACACCCATTCAAGAACACGGGATGATGACCATAAAGCCTCAATAC
Organism: Meconema thalassinum; assembly: GCA_946902985.2. Lineage (NCBI taxonomy): Eukaryota > Metazoa > Arthropoda > Insecta > Orthoptera > Tettigoniidae > Meconema > Meconema thalassinum. The sequence continues at coordinate 296,708,773 of OX336389.2, forward strand.
CGAAACCAAACAAAAAAATCGCTGGCGACGGCTTTGTTTGTAGGCTATTTATCTTTGTTTTCAATTGTTTTCAATCTCTAACCGTTACTTGCATCCATCCTCAAGTTTCTCCACCTTGAAAAAGCAACTAGCATTTTCAACACTTCGTTAATGTTCAAATTAGTAGTGTGACGGTTATTTAATTCGTTAATAACGTAATTACCACCCTCGTTGTCTGGAAAGAAACGGAATTATACGTAACGTAGCCCTGGATCCTAAGGTCCTATCATCTAAGGGTGAACATACAGATAAAGGAGCCAAATTAATAACAAATTTTAATATAATAACCGTGCCTGATAAATCTTATCCAATTGCAAGGAAACACTATTAGAAGCAAAGTTCGAAATTTTGAAAATTTAAATCATAACTATCTATATCCATTTTTCAAAATTAGGTGCTAGCTTTGTGCTGTTTCCTTCATGTCTCATGTTTATAGGAACTTTTGGACGTTTCTGTTTTGATAGTCGGTGTTGAGCTTTCTGATACAAAATGATACGTAGGCCTACTCAAACCTTTCTGGCTTTAAATAGTCTATAAAACTTTAACATATTATAATTTTTTTACTTTGTTGAAAAAACGATTAAATAATGACATATACTAATATAATAAAGCTGAAGAGTTCTTTTGTTTGATTGTTTGTTTGTTTGTTTGTGTGTTTAAACGCTCTAATCTCTGGAACAACCAGTCCGATTCGAAAAATTCTTTTTGTATGTGGTAGCCCGATTCAAGAGGAATATTTTAGGCTATGTAGCATTAGGCAAGCGCTCCCGGCGCTGGCGGTTATGGTTAGTGATACGTACACTGTTTCAACGATCTGAACCAAAATTTGTATCTTACCCTTTGGAATCCTGCGAGAAACACTGTCCACATGAAATTTATGACAGACCAGTCGATTCCCTGCATTTAGGCCCTTTGGCACAAATCTACACCGTTTCACCTATCTGAACCAAATGTCACATACTTAACCTTTGGAACCCGACGAGTAACACTGTATGCAAGAAATTTTGGAGATACCACTCCATTCCCTGCATTTAGGTCCTTTGGCACAAATCTATAACGTTTCACCGATCTGAACCACATTTTGTGTACTTACCCTTTGGAACCCTGCGGGTGACACTGTCCACTTTACATTTCAGACAGACCACTCCAGTCCCTGCATTTAGGCCAATTATCACATATCTACACCGTTCCTCCAAATTGCACCAAATTTTACATATACTTTGAAACCCTGCTGGTAACACTGACCACTTGATATTTTGGACAACGCTCTCCATTCCCTATATTTAGAATAACAAACATAATGAACTTGAAAACCACGTATTAAGGTCCTATAAACATTCATGTGCGTAGTAGTGTAACTGTAAGAATATTTTAATAGGTCTATTGCAATTCGGGCTGCATCACGTCGCCCCTACCAGTGTTCTGGTGCAGATTTGCAAAAATAGTTGAATCTTGCGCTGCTTATAAATTGCAGTCACGAGGAGTAATTAGTGCAGAAAGATTTCCTAGGCCCCATAAAACAGTTATCAACAATAAAATAGTATGCCTTTGTATAATTGCAATGGTTTTGTAGCAGAACATTGAGGTTATCAGCTGTAATAAGCGTTGATGCTTTCAAATTTACCTATATTTATTCCGAAACTTTTCGTTGAGTGCTATGTGGCCATAAATTATACTATTGCTACCTCAGGAACTCGGGACAGCCGAAGTTTCCCAAAGTGTTCTGATTATTTTCCTATGGCGCTATGCGACAAAATACCACACTATTGGTCTGTACATTTCTAACAATTGGATATAGGCCCTATGCAGTGTCTTTTATTTCACTTACTCCTGTTTCTAATCTCTTTTAAAATTTGTTTGTAAATTACATGTGTCAGAGCTGTAGTTAGTAAATAGCCGTTTCCCTATTCATTATTTTCATCATTATCATTACGGGAAAATGACCTGAATGTTACGTCCATTACGCTGTACTACTTATCATCCCCACTACAACCACCATCACCACCACAAAAAGTTATATTTCAAAAACAAAATCTCTGTTAGTTTAAGTATCATGTGCCAGTTCTGTAGTAGTATTCATTATCTTCCATAAAACAAATAAGTCCAACGGGCGAAGCCGGGCACTACTGCTAGTTATTTAATAATGTGGTAACCAGTGAGATTTACAGTATTTTAGCTGAAGATTTAGCACCTACTTTAGAAAAAGAAAAGTCCAAACATTCGTACAAACAAGGGAGATACAGTAGAGTCTTGCAAACTCGGCCTAATGCGGACCGAAGGGTGGCCGAGCTCGCGAAAATGCCGGGTTATCGAGAAATGTGTTAAAAAGAAGAAATAAGCTGTTTGTTTTGGTTTAAAAGTAATGCAATGCAGTACATTTATTTGTTTTTAACAGAAACACAAGTTTTAAAACGATTAAGCCACTACAATTACAGTACTTGAATATATAGTTCAGTACTGTACTGCATAAAAATCAAGCGAAACAATTAAATTATAAAAGAAAACTTAGAAAAACTAGGCCTACACATTATTTTTATAATATGTACACTGTACAGTATATGTACAAAACAATTCCTGTACCCAAATAGTTTTTTTCACTTAATAAAAATTACCATTTACTTTTTTGCAAAAAAGTAAGTAATGTTCTATTGCTTTTCGCTTTGAAACCTGTTTCTGGAAGCCTCGTCACGAAGACGGCGAAGAAACAGAATGTCCATAGCGGAGAAGAAAGAGAAGTCGAAAGGAAATATAATAACGCTCTGTGCGGAAACACAAAAACAAACAAAAATCATGTTTTTTTTTCTCCTGTCAGGGTGGCCGAGAAATCCGGAGTGCCGGGTTACCGAGTGCCGAGTTTGCGAGACTCTACTGTATGAGAGAAATGTAGAAGAGCAGCACAAAGGAAGGACCAAATTTTTAAAGAATGCATAAAAATAATTGCCATTTGAATTTTGAAAATTGAAACATTGCTTCCAATAGCAATATGTGTCTGTTTTATTGAAATTGTATATAGCTGTTGAATATAATAATAATAATAATAATAATAATAATATAATATTCAAATCGTTATTATTTTGGCTCCCTAAACTGTATGTTCCCCCTTAAACATTCTTACAAGATCAATATTTTGTTACAGTATGTGAATAAGATGTCATGTACCAAGAGTAACATATTTTACACCATATTTTCGCACAGGTCATTGACAGATTTATCATATTCCCTATATTTGAAATGTGTTCGCAGTGTCCTGAATACCTGTAGTAAAGCAAGATGAGCAACATGAAAGCGGTGGCGATTCCCTTGACTGTCTCTTGCTGTATCGATCTACTTCCCAATATCTCTGCCCTTCTTTCTTGGCTTTCAACATCTCTTCTGTTTGGGCAGAGAAGGATTTAACTTGTCTCTCAAGTTGTCAATAGGTGGACTAACTTCATGTTAGCCTCTGGTGACTGATAGATGTAAAAGCTCTCTTTCTTTTGACCATTGAGAAGAGAATGGAGAGAATTCAAAACAAATGAACAGTAGAATGTTTAGATTCGTTCTCATTAACTTAATTCTATTAAACGCACGATCTCTCGATAGGTCGTAGAAATAACACATCATATGGATTTTATTGTTAATATATATATGCTTTGGTATTCGTTGTCATCGACCATCGACAGTTAACACCTTTCAGGAGAGCGAAAAACCTGTGGAAATCCTAGCGTAACCAAATGATGCTTAGAATGGGCATACGATGAATGGTATATAGTTTTGACATGGTGGTAGTAATATTTCGTGTAATACAATACAGCTACTGCTTGGTACTGAAGTTTTCTGGGAGTTATGTGCTCCTTAACTCCCAAGTGTAATGAATATCATTGAGGCGAGCATCATGTAGCATCATTAGCCAAGCTGTGAGTACCATCGTAGCCCCTTAATTAGAAGTTTATGACCCCAGGTTTGAACACTGTTTGAATATAATATTACTAATATTAATAATATTAATAATAACATTAATGTGTGGAAAAATGAATGGACAGGTAAGGCCTTTTGAGTTGACCCCCGTAAGTTACCTGCGCATCATGAAGAAGATGAAATGAATGGTAAAGTCGTCAAATGCATCCAGTTCCCCACCCACTGTACTCGTAATTGTTCATATGAAATTCAAATTTCACAATCTGGCAGTGAATTAAACTCATGGCCATGAAGCTGGAAAGGTTTCAGCCTACTTTCTAATTTTGTAAGCAAGATGTTAAGTAAAGAGCATGTAGCCTACTTTTTTAGATGAATGAGTAACACTTTGCTCTTACCAAGCAGTAATATGGAATGGTCTTCTGATGAACATTAAAACTTGTACCCTAGAAAAGACTTCTGTTTCATAAGTGTCGTTATAATTCCGATCTTGTATTCGGAGGAATCCATTCTAACATTAGAAAAGCACGTCCATCTTCCATCTTGGACCGTTGATCGTGTGCCTTCTGTGGGAAAGCCTCTTATATTAATCTACAAACTTGCTGCGTATCGTCTTTGTAACTATAATTATCAATAGGCTATTATTGTCTTATATATTCAAGATGGTGTCTGCGTGCTATACGTAGTGTCTTATGACTAATGCTAGAAAGGTCTCTTACATGATACTCCTCTATTATTAAAAAGCTTCCTGCTAATTGCGCATATATGAATCCTAAGTTATTGATTTTGAAATGCTTCTAATACCCTACGCTCAACAACCATCTTGAGTATTTGGAGAGGCTGTTCTGTTGTCTTGACATATACCTAAATCCCATATAAGGTTCTATTTCATAATATAAGTTCAGTTATTGTATCTCTAAAACATATGTAGTTATTAGCCTATTTCCATTTATAAAAAATAGGCTTATGAGATCACCTTTTGTCCGTGTGTGAGTATGTGTCTGTGTGCATATGTGTGTGTGTGCCCCTAATAAAATCTAAACGCCTAGAGAGATTTGAATGCAACTCAGTAAGGACATAGTACCATTCTGTCCGATACCGACCATGTGCTTAAAATTTTATTTCGTCTCACCAATCGATCATGGTGGCTTTGAGAAATATTCAACCAGTATTCTATATCTCCCAAACTATTACAGACAACACCCTGAAATTTTGTACGGTGATAAAGGGCAGCATTGGAAGTACACCTATGTGATTTTCAAAAACCTGATACGTACAAAAAAGTCCATGGTGGCCAAGTGAAGTTGAAACATTTAAATAGACTTTTCTCGGGATTTAACCATCCGAGTGCAGTGAAACATGGTACAGCAAATGCTTATACTCATTGAAATGTACTGACATATAGACATCTAATTTAGTTCAATTGTTTACATAACCTCAATATGGCGGCTGTGCGAAATTTTAAAATTAAGTTTTAATTTCTTGTGTCCTAATCATGTGATCGAAGTCAACAATTGAATAATCAATTTACGCAATATTCGTCATCTAAAAACTCCATGGCCTACCTATATAAAACCCAACATGGCGACCATCCGAAATATTTAATCGGTTCTCAATATCTACTTATCTATGACAGCAATCAAACGGAAATTGTGTTTGTTGATGAAGGCTATTAACATAAGTTCACCTATGGGACTTGCAATAGCCTGGTGAGCACTAATCCAACAAGGTGACGACGTGAAATTCAAATATTTCAGTGGACGTTTCTCTCGATTTAACCATCTAAGCGCAGCGAAACTTGGCACAGTAAATGCTTGTGAACATTTTAATTCAATGACATCTAATTTATTTGAATTGTTTTCATAACCTCAAGATGGCAGCTGTGAAAAAATTTAGAATCTCGTTTTTATTTCCTGTGTCTTAATCATGCGATTGAAGTTTGAAAAATAAACATACTCAGTAATCTTCATCCAATAGTACATAACTCTATGGCCTACATATATACAAATCCAACATGACAACCATCCGAAATATTTAGACGGATCTCAATATCTACGAATCTATTACAGTAATCAAACTGAAATTTTCACACACAATACTACAGCCAACACAATGTAGAGTGGTAGAATGGCATTCGGGTGCTGGCGTACTGCTACAGTACATGTCCTGAAAACGATACTGAGCACTATTCTTTCCCTCGATATAACTACAGACTAAACCGAGGGAAAAGTAATTGTGTTCAGTATCGCTTGCGGGAAATACTTGCAGTGCATTAGAGCCATACGGGATGCAAGCAGAGACATATCAATCTTCCTGACAACACACGTTAGTTGGGCTGCATAAAACAATGTTATTAGGTGCAGCTGATTCACCTGGTATATACACCGTGCCTAAAAGCCCGTAAATGAATTAACGACAACAACTAGAATTAATGAATGCAACATTAAATAATAATCTACTAAAGGGTTTCGATTATATATATCACCGGTTTATTTCATCATCTTTCGCTGCAATAAGAGCGAAAGAAGTTGACAAAATCATCATGTATAATTCCAGAGAACTACACTATCAATTTACTTGCAAAATATTTACCTCATACTTCATTTTACTGTGTTTCGGAAAGATTGGTACATTCATAGGTAATAAAAGAAATTCATTTCTGGGAACTGATGGGGAGCGTGATGGCGCAGTGGCTTAGCTGCTCGTCTTTCCCCCGGACGGCTGGGGTTCGAATCCCGACAACAGTGGGGTGGATATTCACCTGAAAAATCACGTGGTACCAGGAAGTTCATCCGGCTTTAAATCCCCGGCCAAAACCGAAATGAGCCTGGATGGCTCCGATGACCCCAATAAATTAGGAAAAGTCGAAGAAAGTTTATTTCTGGGAACTGTTATGCGCACAATTTACAATTCATTAGAACTACACTAGGGAACCCGCATTGGACAAACTGTACTGCATGCATATTGCGACCATTAAATCATCAGTTACATGTGCAAAATGTGGATCATTCTACCTAAGGGCTACATTCTTCATGATGATGTTAGGTACTTAGCCCGTATGGCTCATGTTGGTGATTACATTGATGGGCATGAGTTGGTAATCCACACAACGATGGAAAAAACACACCGTGAAAGCTTTGGGCTAGCTCCTACCCTTATTGTGACTCTGGTATTGCATTCCAGCCTTCGGACTGGGAGGAAGTACTGTAATTTATATCTTCAATTCTGACATTCTACGATTTTAACGTTATTCTGCATATCTTATTACATTAGGATGAATTTATGAATTTATGGAAACATTGGATCTTAATTTTCCTCCGAGATATGCGAATGAGGGTACATTAGTTGCTACACGACTTGTTGTGTTTCTTCACGAACCTCAAGCAAATTGACGACACATCCGTGTCTGCTTGATTGTCGTGCAGACGTATTTCTGGGAGAGTTTCCCAAGTGAACTGGAATCAACGCTATAAAGGAGCATAATTGGGAATTGTATCGTCTTAATTGTGCTAAAATACAGTGTAACGCCCTACTGGCAAATTTAGAGGTCAAAAGGGGCACGAATTTTGTGGAAACAGTGTTATTTTCGCTAACACATTGGAATTTTTGTATGACCGCATTGTGCGATTTGAGCGTGGTCAAGCCACGAGGTTCTACAATTCATAACAGAAATTCTATGACTATTTCATAAAATTATTTGGAACCACATTGACTTTTGGACTGAACAGAACCAATTTCTGATACTAATATTTGTCTACGATTACGATTTTCGACGATTTTGGCTATAGTCATAACTTCAGTGAGTTGAACACCGCCTGCGTGTTTATCAAAGACAGTGGCAGATATAGGGCCAATTTATACCAGCCTGCAACAGTGTAAAGCCAGTGTCTGATCATATTTCAGTACAAATATTTGTAAATTCTGTGCTACGAATATTCTTTGAAACACCAAAAATGGAATTTTTCAGCCACCACGTGGACGTGTCTATCATCAACCTTGGAATGATGCCCAAGATGGAGAAAATTACCCTGTGAGGGGGATGCTTGGGGCAAATATCGCATAAAGAGGGGGAAAATGAAGCGATGGATTCGGAGGAAGTAAAAGGATTGAAGGCATGACTTGGAGACAATTCTAATCCCTAGGTAACATGAGATCCAGCTCGCTGACCATGTCAGTCCAGTAATTTCCATTTGTTAAGGTTTCTGCTTCAGTTGAGTAGTTGTAGAACCACAATTGATAGCAACTATTTAGTTAAGGCCTGTTTAAATTATGATATTTACTTTTTTTAGCGTATGGCTTTTAGTGCCGGGAGTGTCCGAGGACATGTTCGGCTCGCCAGTTTTGTAGCTGCTTCGAGACGGACACCCAATGGGTGAGCTACAAGTACCGTTGGGGAGGAAAGTTGGAATGGATGGTCGAGGAGTTGGAAGGTAGCGGCTGTGGCCTATAGTTAGGGACCAACCCCGGCATTTGCCTGGAAGGAAGACGATGGGAAACCACAGAAGACCATCTTCAAGGTTGCCGGCGGGGGGATTCGAACCTCCTTGCCTTCCGGATGTGAGCGACTGCCATCAGTCATGCCGTAACGACCACGGCTAACTCACCCGGTATGATATTTACTGATTTATAGCTTTTGAGACAGCCCTGGTCTTATCAATAATTTTAGTGACACCCTGTGGCACAACTATGCCACGTGCAACCTACAATGCACTGATGTAATTTTGGGAGACACCTATGAACTTTTATAGCCCTTGTAAGTTATATTTCCAGTCTACGATGTAGACTATCAGTTATTTACATACCCTGCATATGTTTAGTTACTTTTTATGGAATGCAGAGGCATCCAGCCATGCACTTGGACACTCTAATTATCGGTGTATCGTTTGACGGAAGTGAAGGTTAACCCATCGCTTTAAATAATGGTTATTTTGTTTGTGAGCTCTGAGGCCACATTATTCAAGACTTTGGAATCAGCAGGATTCATGAAGTAGGCTTCAGAAGCCGTGTTTTCGTCTTTGCAATGACATCGTGTCAGTTTTAACACGAGAAGTAGAAGTGTGGCTATTATTGGTTATTTTCGAGTCAAGGAGGACACTAAATGTTTTTGAGACACATTAAGAGGTGTAATTCAAATTGAGAGGTTATGTGAGACCTTTGAAAACGAAGCATTAGGGTGATAGCAGTATTTTTTTAATTCCAAAGCCTTTGATGTGCGCTGACATATTGTCTTCTTTGACATCAACTTCTATTCTTCTTGATGAGCTAAGTTTGAGACTAGCTCGAGTGTTAAAAAGCCTGCAAATGTGTGTAGATTTAAGTTATATGAGCCACAGATAGGAATGTTGTTTTGTGAGCTCAAATATTATTGCATTCTGATTTAAGAAGGAGAGACCTCGCCGCGAACATTTGCAATCTAGTGGAAGTGTGTAACTGTTGACTCAAGGTCAAGCCACCTGTTTACGAGCTAATGTTACCCAGCATTCAAAGTGATTCTTATAGCGAGACTACTGCAGTACTTTCTGACACACGACGAATTGTTCCCATAAAGGTTTTGTTTCAATGCTAGGTTACGATATAAATTTAGGTCGCAGCTGATCGTTGGAATTCATTGTAAAGCTGTTACGTTACATTTGAAAGTCGTCTATGCTTACGACAGGTAATCGTTGTTCTTTTCATCAATCTGTAACCTATGACAGGAAATTATTCCCTGTGTTTGAGGAAGGACCAGGCTAGTAAAATGTTTTATTGGAGTGCCTTTTAGAGGCAGATGATAGGATAGACGTTGTTCACCCACATTCTTCATTGATGTTTTCCGGTGATGATGATTTCTTTTATAATCACATTTAACCGAGGTTCAACAAACCTGGGAACCGCGTGTATTATGCTGAATATAGCTTGTGTTATTGTGCTACCCATGAGGTGGTAGTCAGTTGGTTATTGCTTGAGACAACACTTTAGAAGGGCTTGTTTCCGGCATGTATCTTCATGGTCATTAGGAATCTTAAGTACAATGTGAGGGATCAAAACAACGAATTAAAAGAATCACTAAATCATGAAACCTAATTATCTTAAACCGACGATCTAAAGCAGTTGATACTTAATTTTAAACTTGACCGACCATTTTCTTATTGTTGACCGACGCACTGAGCCAATCTTTTTTGGTAAAACTGGTATTATTAGGACTAGCTGATACTAATTTGTGACGACAAAGGTCACTAATGGCACTATTGTTCGTAACTTATGGACACCAGTGACTAATTCAATGTCAGAAGCAGTTCTTACTGTGCAAATGCCAGCCTAATCGCATGCAGTTAGATGCCGATTAGAGCCAAAGGGCATTCTAATTAGCGTAGGCAGGATTACTTAGTAATTAAGAGTGTATTAATTTTATGTGGGTTTATCCATGTTCCCTGTACAATTGCGTGTATTCTTCAGATTTGTGTTGTTAAATTTCGTTTATCACGCTAGGATATGGTTGCTATTTTAGTTTTTGTATTTTCTTTGTTGCGGATGCTTCTCACCCGTATTTACGTAAATTAGGGCTTAGCTAACTGATTAACGTAAAAGTAAATGTCGGAAGTGGTACCACCGAAACTTAGCCTATTTTCTATTGGTTCATCAAAGGTAAATTTATTATTGTTGGATGTGGACGATTAGTATGGTTGCTTTGCCGTAAATTCGATGATGTGATTATTCGTATTCTTAACAATTTATTGTATTTGCGTAGGTATTTCATTTTTGTGCCACATTCCTAGCTTGCTTGCGGTGTGATTTTTGTAAGAAGGACTTTCGAGAGGGCACAACTTAATGACAGTTTAGGAATGAATTATTCATTAGCCTATTTTCATTTTATGAAAAATAGGCTTAAGATATCACCATTTGTCCATATGTGCGTATGTGTGTGTCCCCCTCTAATGACTTCTGAACGGATGGAGCGATTTCAATGAAACTCGGCATGATCATAGCACCATTTTGGCCGACCCCAACCTTGCCCTTCAAATTGTATTACGTCTCACCAATTCAACATGCCGGCTGTGCGAAATATTTCACTGGCATTCAATATCTCCGAACCCATTACCGATATCACCCTGAACGTTTTTACGGTGATAGAGGGCACTACCATACGTATATATACAGTATGTGAGATTCAAAAACCTGTAGAGTACAAAACGAACATGGTAGCCAAGCGAATTCGAAACATTGTAATAGACATTTCACGCGATTTAACAATCTGAGCGCAGTGAAATATGGTACAGTAAATGTTTATACATATTGTAATGCAATGGCATCTAATTTAGTTCAATTGTTTACACAACCTCAATATGGCGGCTGTGTGAAAATTCAAAATTAAGTTATTGTTTCTTGTGTTGTAATCATGCGATGGAAGTGAAAGTTTGAATAATTAACCTACGCAATAATTTTCCTTTAATGGTACATACCTCTATGGCCTATACATGTAACAATTCAATATGGCGACCATCCGAATTATTTAGACGGTTCTCAATATCTACGAATCTTTTACAGCAATACAACTGAATTATTTAATGTTCGTAGAGGTTTGATTTCACCTATAGGACTTTCAATAACTTAGTGAGCACTAATCCAACATGGTGGCGACGTGAAGTATAAATATTTAAATGGACGTATCTCACGATTTAACCATCCGAGTGCAGTGAAACTTGGTACGGTAAATGTGTATTTAAATGTTAATCCACTGGCATCTAATTTATTTCAATTGTTTTCATAACCACAGGATGGCAGCTGTGCGTTATCTTAAAATCTCGTTTTTACTCCCTGTGTCCTAATCATGCAATTGAAGTTTGAATACTGCTCGTACAAAATAATATTCATGTAATAGTACATAACCATAAGACCTACATAATTATATAAAAATCCAACATGGTGACCATACTAAATATTACATGGTTCTCAATATCTACGAATCTATTACAGCAATTAAACTGAAATTTGATATGATGATAGAGGCAATTAACATAAGTAGGATGTATGAAACTAGGCTTTAGTTCTTCACGGAACTACTTTTTTATATTTTTACTAGCTTTGTGGACTATCCGATTTTCAACCCTCCGAATTAGGATAGGGGTTTGTGATTTTATAGAATAATTTATGACGAATTTTACCTGAGCCAGGATCTCCTTATTGCTAGCTTTACGCTTTGAGGTGTGTTTCCTTGGGCATGTCTATGACTTGACCTCCCGTTATACCTGATATCCCCGGGTTATCAGTCTCGTGCCGGAGCTCGCCTGAGGAACAATTCCGATCCTCTCAGAGTGCGCGCTTGGAGGATGAGGGTGTCTGGAATGCCATCTTCGGTTGGTGGTACACTGACAATCCAGCATCTCAGGAGGCCAAACGACAAAAAGAAAGTACATACTGTGCCCGTTTAGACCGGAGTCCGCACGACCACATATGCATTTTACCAAGAATCAGTCAGCACGAGAGTCAAAATATCCCGGGGCGCCAGATGGGTTAAAGCTAATCGCAAAAACGACATCAAATGAAAAAATGCTTTACTGATTTTTGGCTCAATGCAACAATAAGGATAGAAGGAGATTCAAATGGGCATAACACATCATGTAAAATTATCTCATTTTATTCTGAATTTAAAATTGACTGCAAAATAAAATGCTCAAAGCAGCATCATTCATGTGTGGCGACCCACATTACTATTTACACAATGTACACAAATTTTCCAACACATTGGACAATTATCTTTGGAGACACAAGTCTGATTATCAGTCCTGTAGACTGTGTTCCAAAATTATATCCATTATTTATGATTAAATCCAGTTCAAATTTAATTGTCTTTACTGGAAATACTGTAGTTCACTGGTTGAATTTTTACATAATATTAACACTCGTAGAATAATTGTTCATAGAATTTTTAACTTTCACTTATTTTTCCAGTTTCAAAAAATATTGTCAAAAAATATTATTATCTCTGAATCAACACAAATTATGTACACATATTAATAACAACATCTGAAAAGTATCTGACCCTTGAGCATAGCATCGAAGAACTGTGCGAAGCACAACAAAATCAATTGTTCTTCTGACATTAAACGTTTCGAGAAGTGACTCGATTATGAACTTCAAGTTCCTAACAAAATATATGATTTCTGAATCATCAACTTGATCAATAAATTGTTGGACCATTCAACTATTCGATTTTCCACTTGGAATCATTATTAAGAAAAATATTTATATTTGTGGCCATTTTAGTAATTTTCACAACTTGCAATTCTTGAACAGAATGCGGAAATAAGAATTGTAGCTTCATAATAAATTCATTTAGTTCATGACACTAGGATTGAAAACATCCTTCAAATTATTCGTGGTTATAGAATTATTTTTAATTGGCAGTGGCCCATTCTATTATTTTTATAAGAACACAATATTCCAACAACAACGGCAAAAGTCTTCCTCTGAAGAAGAATAAAATACTATCATGACAAATCCGGGTTCTAGCAAAATCAAAGTCTTAATGGAATCCGTAAACAAGGTTGAAATAAGAACTGATGGTTTTTAAGAAATAACCTTTGGGTCATTCATACGACGCAATATGTAGTTCCAATACTCCTTCTTTAACACTGAGTCATCGAACCTGCTATTTGATTGATGCTCAAATAAAAACCTCTTCATTCCTGCGACTTAAACATGCGCACCTGGGAAAGGCATTTCAACTACTCCACACACATAAATTTTCTTCCCAAAATTTATACAATAAATCAAGCCTCTGCTTATTATCAACACTGGAAGATTTATAAACTTACAAGTTTATTTTATTTTACCATTCATTTCAAATCGTGAAGTTATCACACTTATGATACTCTCTATTTCACTTTCGAATATGTATCTACGTCATGTTTTTATATAAATACAAAAATATCCTAATTGATACAAATATCATTTGCTTCCCGTTTCATGCCTCTCCGTGATATCTGAAAAATATACTTTGCTCATTGCAAATATTAACTGTTCAACCAGAACTGTAATGTTGGTTGAATGCGGGCTTGCGCTAACCACTCTCCTTCGGAAAATCACCTGTTCCAAACTAGAAATGATTAAACTACTTCATAAGCTCTCTCTCAATGAATGTGATTATTAGAAAATATAAGATCCAAGAATTATTTAGAAAAGTTATGAAAATCTTTATTATTATTATTAGTGGATTATTATTATTATTATTAGTTATATTATTGTAAATGTGTTTAATTATTATTTCATTATGTGAGAATCCACATGTTCGATTCTTCGAATATGGATAAAATATCCATTTCTCAACAAAAATAATTATTAACTTTTACAGTTACCTCGGCTGATTACCGTGATTATCAAAAAAATATGAAACATTCAAATAAATGCTCGTTATGCTCGGTCATCGATCCTAAACTGTTCTGAGTGCTGAAAATACTCAGAATAACTCTAATATGTCTTGCGTAAATCATTGCAAGATTTAAATACGAAGAAAAACAAATGTGTTGGTCATCTGCAGAAAATGAGTTTGTTCCAATTAGGTAGGCATAATATAAAAGTCAAATGTGGCTTACATTTCTCGTTGGTCTTGAAGCGTAGTGAACCTGGTCTGTACCAGATTTATCCAGATACATGCCCTATTGGACACGCAGTCTAATCCTTGTATCGGCCGCCATTATATACCCACAATCTGTCTAACACGACATAGTGGAAATATTTCTTGAAGTTTGAAGTAACTGCTGATCCATTTTTATATTGACTTCAATTAAATCCAGAGCAGTTCGCTTAAATGGGGTCAGATCCAAATGATCTATTCCCAAATACGTCAGTTGTAACATAACTCACGGTAATGTTTTCAGTACAAGAAAACACTGACAGTCTAAATCAATCAACGGCTGTTCTGAAGATCGTTCCCTGGGCATGGTTTATCACCATCTATCATGCGCGAAGCAACTTATAGTTTCCCTTTGTCGGCTAATGAACAACACCGTGATAGACTGGCCTTCAATATACTGAAAGATCGGAGTGGTTATCAAGTTACAATTTATGAAACTGACTAATTGGATTAAAATATCCAAGTATTGAATTATTATTATTGGACTGTGACAAAGTACTTTCTAGACAAAGTCTAGCATGTGTCCATATAGAAATAAAGTATTTCACCAGTGACCGTAGAAAAATAACAATCACCTTAGTGATTCCCTCTGCCGGAAACTTACTATGTTCCACACGTATCGTAACACTTTTGTGACTATCACAATTTAAAGATATCTTCTGCGTAGATCCGGCAACCATGTGCCTTGGCTCAACGTAGCAGCAGCACCTTGTCATGCAAGAGCTTGGTTCGAAGTGAGCTGATGATGCTTGGGCCGGTCGGCTTTTATTCAAAACGGTCGGGTCCACGCTGGATCACGCTGAAATCTGGAAATCCTCATATCTCCGGTGTCTCTGGTCCGATTCACTTGAGACTAAGTGCATTCTCTTTCATTTGGCCGTGCCAGTAATCTGATCCAAGTCTAAAGTCTCTACTCCATGGCTAACTATTTAAACAACAAATAGTCTCGACCTCTGCTACTACTCGCTACGTCACTTAACATGCTCTTGGCTGCACAAAGTTTCCATTCCATTCTAGAAGTAATGGAGCGCGATATTCAAATATCTCAACTTTCAAAAGCGGCTGTAGTCTTTCCCTTGATATCTAGGTGTCTGAATCTTGGAATACCCATTCCTAGAGTTGGGCACAATACAACCATTGAATGATGCATTTGAAGCTAATTTTTAAGATTACATAGTGATTACCTTAGTTGGACAAGAGAAATATACTAGTGAGAACCTATCCGCAAGGGAAAAAACGAGTAGAAATATCATTAGAAAACGAGCCATTTGTTCTTGAACTTTTTTATTTAAATTGAGCACAAAGCAAAATTTATTTACTGCAAACCAAGGTGGGTATATCTACCGCTTTGGAATTTATTAATACGGCCATTTGATATCTGAAGCGCAGTAGGTGGTTGAAAGTGAAACTTCGACGGCGCTTAAATGCCTATGGTCTAAGTTCCTAACTCAGGTAACACTCTCCTAACTAAAACAGCATTTACCTGTAGTGGACCAAGGATTTGGTACACAAATGATTCTTTATACTAAAACGTGTACAGAAATTTGTATACTATATATAATTTAATAGGATGGAATAAATTAAACAAAAAATGGCCGACAAAACCAATCTACTGAGGTGGGATTCGAATGGCATATAATTCATATCTTGACCGTCATAATACGATATAATTAGACCCATGTAACTTACATAGATAGCGTGCATACGCTTCAGATACGCTACAAATTGTCGCCGAGTGGTTACCTGTGATATTTCGTACGAAATGTGTCTGTAATGGCTGTAAAATAATCATCCTTTCCATCACTGGAGCGCTGGATACCGCCTGACGTATGAAAGTGGAGCTCCGTTTTTATCCATTACTTATTTCAGTTCTACTAATGATTGGAGTCATAAAATGTTGAATTAATAGTTTTGAGGAACACTCTGTGTCCTGACGCTGCTAGACAATGCTCATTTATGCCATTCCCTTATGTAGTTCCATTAACATATATTCCGAAACATCTGCAATCCTTAGTAGAATAATATATAAGAGATGCTAAAAATTGTACAGCCGCAAATTAGAATTTTTAAAATGATTTAATCACTCCATAAGTAAATATATTTTTCAGCGCTCTGCTGAGACTAAATATAGGCCCTAGTCATCCAATATTCCCCTCTATGGTTTAATGTCCAGCACAAATTGTATTTCTCTATACCTTCCAAGTATTTTCCCACATCAAAAGCCAACTAAGAAACAGAAACAACAGCTGAGGCCATTTTCTGTACAAGGAGGAAGTCAGTACTTACAAATGATATCAGTCTCCCTCAGTGCTTTTAACCAAGGACGTTTTGTGTCCCTTAAGTCTCTACGAACAGTGGAGCATGACTAGTTATCGGAAAAGGAGCGGTCGAGGTCTACTAGAAAGGCAAATTGAGAGTTGTAAACCATGGGACGGACGATGGTGGGATTCAAACCATCTACCTTGTAAATTCTGGTTTCCACTGCCATAGCCCCATCGTTATGAGGTAACCTGGTAGGCTCATGATTTTCCGAGATTCTATTAGCTAAACGTTTGAAATATGTGTAGAGAATAGCTCACCATTGCTGTGAGAATACGCTCACATTTTCATCTGTAAGATTCTTGTGAGGTTTGAAGCCATTTTTCAGTGTTGCCTAAGTAAACAAAAGTTTGGTGCTTTTCAGTCGGTCAACACAAATGTACCCGAATAGAGCTGGGTTATACCCTAATCCTGAAATAAATTACATAAGATTAATAAATACACTAGGATGACCAGTTTCGATCGTCAAGCGGTCATAATCAGATCCATTACACTTAGGCTATAACATCTATGTTTGAGACTACATGTGAAAAATATATATAACTAGCAGGTACCCGCGGCTTCGCTCGCGTCATAGTCGTGTCAAATTGTTCTTCAATGAAATCCAGGTTTAACCCCGTTCACACCCCTTTAGAACTTGAATATCCAAATATCCCTCCTTAGTAGACTTTTCGACGCACAACAAACATAATCCCAAAATATCATTCTTCTAACTTTAATAGTTTTGGTTGGTCGATGAGAGTGAATATCCAAAATTCCTTCCTTAGTGGACGTTTTTCTTCCAGAATTTCACCCCTCCCCATGAGCCCCTTAAATTGGATTTATGAAAATACGGTCGAACACCTATTTATTAAATTATTTATTTATGTATGTATGTATTTATTTATTTATTTATTATTATTAAGCTGATTGTTTTCCTCTGAGTTTCAAACTCATCGCCTATGTCGTTTAGGAGATGCATGCTCCGTTAGGAATCCTTCAACCCCCACTTTTCACCCCTTTACTCTTAATATACACTACATCGAAAAATCATTAGACATGTGTCAGCTTATTTTTAATGATTGGTTTATATGCCAAGTATCACATCCCCAAATGAAACCACTCGTGAGATATTGTTATTCAATGAAATGCAGGTTTACCCCCTTAACACCCATTTAGAACCTGAATATCCAAAAATCTTTCCTTAGTGGACGTTTTCGACATACAATGAACATATCCCAAAAATTTCATGTTTCTAACTTCTATAATTTTGACTGGGCGATGATGAGTGAGTGGGTCAATCAGGTCATTTTCTTTCAATTATTTTTATCAGAATTTTACCCCTCCCCATGGGCCCCTTAAATTGAATTTATGAAGAAACGCTCGAACACCTATTAACTTATTTTTTAAGCTGTCTTTTTCCCCTGAGTTTGATGAGTGAGTGAGTTAGTCAATCAGTTAGGACACTTTCTCTCCTTTTCCCCCCAGAATTTCACCCCACACCATCGGCCCCTTAATCTGAATTTATGAAAAAACTTTCGAACACCGATTTACTTAATTTTTAAGCTGATTTTTTCCGCTGAGTTTCAAACTTCTCACCTATGTCTTTTAAGAGATACACGCTCCGTTAGGAAACCTTCAACCCCCACTTTTCACCCCTTTCACCTTATAATTTACACCACATCGAAAAACCCTTAGACACATGTGTGCTTATTTTTAATGATTAGTTTATGTGCCGAGTATCACATCCACATATGAAACCACTAGTGATATATTGTTAATTAATAAAATGCAGGTTCAACCCCCTTAAGACCCCTCTGGAACCTGAATATCTGAAAATCCTCCCTTAGTGTACGGTTTTGACATGCAACGAACATATCCCCAAAATGTCATGTTTCTAACTTCATTAATTTTGGCTGGGCGATGATGAGTGAGTGAGTGAGTGAGTCAGGACATTTTCTTTCATTTCCTTTTCTCCAGAATTTCACCCCTCCCCATGAACCCCTTAAATTTGATTTATGAAAAAGAAACTGTCGAACACTTATTTACTTATTTTTAAGCAGCTTTCACTCCCTGAGATTGAAGAGTGAGTGAGTCGGTCAATCAGTTAGGACACTTTCTTTACTGTCCCCCCTCCCCCCATAATTTCACCCCTTCCCATGGGCCCCTCAAATTGGATTTATGAAAAAAATAACGGTCAACACCTATTTACTTATCCTTTAGGCTGATGTTTTTCCGCTGAGTTCAAACTCCTCGCCTATGTCGTTTAGGAGATACACGCTCTGTTAGGAATCCTTCAACCCCCACTTTTCACCCCTTTCACCTCATATTATACACCACATCGAAAAACCCTCAGACACATGTCTTCTTATTTTTAATGATCAGTTTATATGCCGAGTATCACATCCACAAATGAAACCAATTCGGAGTTATTGTTATTCAATGAAATGCAGGTTTTACCCCCTTAACACCCCTTTAGAACCTGAATATCCGAAAAACCTCCCTTAGTGGACGGTTTGGACATATAATGATCATATCCCCAAAATGTCTTGTTTCTAACTTCAATAATTTAGGCTGGGCGATGATGAGTGAGTCAGGACTTTGTATCTTTCAATTTTCTTTTTTCAGAATTTCACCCCTCCCCATGGGCCCCTTAAATTCGATTTATGAAAAAACGGTCAAACACCTATTTACTTATTTTTTAAGCTGATTTTTTTTCGCTGAGTTTCAAACTCCTCGCCTATGTCGTTTAAGAGATACACGCTCCGTTAGGAACCCTTCAACCCCCCACTTTTCACCCCTTTCACCTCATAATATACACCACATCGAAAAACCCTCAGACACGTGTCTTCTTATTTTTAATGATACGTTTATATGCCTAGTATCACGTCCCTCAATGAAACCAAGCCGGAGATATTGCTATTCAATGAAATGCATGTGTACCCCCTTAAGACACCTTTAGA
Organism: Meconema thalassinum; assembly: GCA_946902985.2. Lineage (NCBI taxonomy): Eukaryota > Metazoa > Arthropoda > Insecta > Orthoptera > Tettigoniidae > Meconema > Meconema thalassinum. The sequence continues at coordinate 296,728,579 of OX336389.2, forward strand.
ACCTGAATATCCAAAAATCCTTTCTTAGTGCGCGTTTTCGACTTACCACGAACATATCCCCAAAATTTCATGTTTCTAACTTTAATAGTTTTGGCTGGGCGATGATGAGTCAGTCAGTCAGTCAGTCAGTCAGTCAGTCAGGACACTTGTTTTTATATAAGAGATATGTACAATTATTTAGTTGCAGTGTTGGTAATGCAACAGTCGGTGTATGTTAAATGTGGTATATCTAATGTTAGGTGAACTTCTGGAATAGTGATAAAAATCCGGAAATGTGTCTATTAGGGGTGATTATATTGTTATACAAAATCAACTATGGTTATACTGTAATAATACTGGCTTATACTTATCGGGTTGTCTCCTTAACTCCTTTACAAACAAATTTGCGGATTTTTATCACTATTTTAGAAGTTCACCTAACATTAGATATACCACATTTAGCATACACCGACTGTTGCATTACCAACACTGCAACTAAATAATTGTACATATTGTATATATTTTTCACTTGTAGTCTCAAACATAGATGTTATTTCCTAAGTGTAATGGATCTGATGATGATCGCTTGACGATCGAAACTGGTCATCCTAGTGTATTTATTAATCTTATGTACTGTAATTTATTTCAGGATTCGGGCATATCCCAGCTCTATTTGGGTACATTCGTGTTGACCTACTGAAAAGCACCAAACTTTTGTAAGATTCTTATTTCATCACAGCTCTTTTGTCCCCATATGTGATGACGAATGGTAGTGACTCGTGCGCAGTATCAATCATAAAATATTGTCCTACCAACTGTTACATTTTACCATGATAACGAAAATTGTGGGTGAATATACCCACTCTTCGTAAAACTTTAATATTTATCTTTACAGATTCGGTATGCATCGTTCACTGTATTTAGATATGGTACAAGACAAACCTATTCAGTGTTCTGCCTTGTCCCAACTGATGCTCAACAACAACTTGTCCTTAGAAGTTAACTTCCTCAGCTCGCATTCTGTTAATTTCAGCAGCATAAATGAAGTGGTTTGGAGTCTGATTGCTAGCAGGCGTGTTGAATGTTTTCGACGGACCGGAGGGAATTCGTCGTCCTAAAGTGTGTTATACGTGATTCGCATCGTAACTCCGGGCGATTATCATTCTAATAGCGCCCATTCCTCACGGTGTGCTATGCACAAATTAAGTAACATCACTCTGTTTAGGAGGAAAGACACTTTAACTATCTATTGATTATAGGGTTAAAGCGAATACCTGGCTTGAATTCCATTCCGAAGATCGATGCTTCCTTGCTACCTATGCAGCATTGCTTCAGTATGTATATTACTGACTGACTAGTGATATGCATGCGACGTTGGTATTAAGAAAACGTTTCGTAGCATAATACCAATCAATACACAAATGCCAACATAGATATAAACATGTATAGCCTACATGAATACATAAAGACGTTTAATACATATTAAGGAGAGTTGTTAGCCCCAATAATACAAATGTTGCATGCGTAAATTATAAATATCAGGTGTATTATTTCAAAATATGAAATTCTCTCATCAGCATCAATTAGGGTAAATCATTTACAGGGGAGGTAGATAATAATAACCCTTGCGTTGAACGAACTAACACCTATATACGAGGCACGTCCAGAAAGTGAGTTCCGTTTGGTAATAAAATTAAATTGTGTACAGATACAGAAAAATTATTTATTGCACAACAATTTACACCTCTTAAACTACTTTTCCACATAACTACCGTACTTTTGCAGGCATTTGTCATAGAGTGGCACATGTTTTTGGATACCTTCTTCATAGAAGTTTGCCGCCTGTGTCTTCAACCAGTTGGAAACATCTTCTTTCAGCTCGTCGTCATTGTTGAAGTGTTGACCGCCAAGGAAAGACTTGAGATGTGTGAACAGATGAAAGTCGCTAGGAGCGAGGTCAGGGCTGTACGGAGGGTAGTCAAACACGTCCCAGCCAAATCCCTGTAGGAAGTTTTTCGTCACATTTGCAGTATGTGGTCGTGCGTTGTCGTGAAGAAAAACAACACCTTTTGACAGCAACCCTCGGCGCTTATTCTGTATTGCGCGGCGCAATTTCTTAAGTGTCTCGCAGCAAGCATCTGCGTTGATTGTTAGACCACGCGGTAAGAAATCAATGAGTAAGATGCCTTTCCAGTCCCAGAACACTGTGCATATCATTTTCCGAGGTGTCAAGATTTGTTTCGGCTTAAGCTTTGCAGGGGATGAAGTGTGCCTCCATTCCATTGATTGCCGCTTACTTTCAGGGGTGTCGTAAGAAACCCAAGTTTCATCTCCTGTGACTATCTGTGTCAGAAATTCTTCGCCGCCTTCATTGTAACGGGTCAAAGACTGAAGTGCTCTACCCATCCGTTTTGTTTTGTGTTGCTCCTTAAGAATCTTTGGTACCCAACGTCGGCAAAGTTTACGTAAGTTCAGTTTTTTGGTAACAATTTCATGAATTAGTGATCGTGAGATTTGGGGAAATTCCATAGCGAGAGCACTAATTGTAAACCTGCGGTTTCCCCGGATCTTGTCATCAATCGCGTGAACCAGTTCTTCTGTAACCAAAGATGGACGCCCACTTCGTTCTTCATCGTGCACATCACTACGTCCTTCATTGAACTGTCGGACCCATCTTCTCACCATTGAATCACTCATCGCATTTTGTCCATACACTTCGCAAATTTGCCGATAAATTTCAATTGGTTTCACTTTCCTAGCATTCAGAAAACGAATCACAGATCTGATTTCACAAGCGGCGGGATTTTCAATCAACACCGACATTGTACGAGTAAACATGCACAACAACGCGTACGTGGCTGACAGCGCTCTCCAATTGGCGCACGTTTCTTCTCCTTGATACAGAGCGTCTACCGCGCATATGCGGAACTGCGCTGCAGCGGAACGTACAACTAGTTGAAGACACAGGCGGCACACGTCTATGTATAAGGTATACAAAAACTCGTGCCACGCTACGACAAACGCCTGCAACATTTCGGCAGTTATGTGGAAATGTAGTTTAAGGGTTGTAGAATTTTGTGCAATAAATAGGCCTAATGTTTCTGTATCTGTACACAATTTAATGTTATTACCAAACGGAACATACTTTCTGGACGTACTTCGTATTTACGTTTCAATTAAGAATTACAATATGGAAGCTTGTAGTTTTACGTAACCGTTAATCATGCGATTATGAGCCACGGGACCTCCTTTTTACGTGGAATCCGAACCACGGGACATGGCATTTCACATTGAACATCTCACATGCATTGACCGAGATTTGAACCCGGTCCACCTTGGTGAAAGGCCAACAGCTTGCTTCGCCACTGAGCCACCAAGGCTCTAAAAATTACAAAGGGCATAATTATGCTCTAATTCAAAATCTTTATTTTGACGAAAGTCTCTCAACCCTATGTTCATTTGCACACTTAGTACGCGGCAACACTTCCGTCACTCACCTCAAATTTGCGGTCTACCTCCCATTATAAATGTTGTACATTACCCAGCTCTAATGCGCCCACTGGTGGGATAAATAGGGGATCTTGCTAATTATCGGCTTTACGGTTATTCATGAGTCAACCTGCATCGCCAATAGTTACAATGAACACAGCCGTCGCTATCTCTCAGTAACAGGTAAGCCCTGCCTGATCAATACCCTCATTCCCTTTGCAACTCTCTTTCCGTACTGTAAGTGATCAAAGAGAATTATCAGGAATATTCTAGAAGACAGCATAAACACCCATCAATATATTGATCAGTCCTACGAATTACGGCAGACGACTTCTATAATCTGCACCTTAACACAAGGTTCACCACAAGAGCTTAAATGGTATGACGTTCACACTATGTGGACAATATTCACCAGTGGCTTTTTTCTTGTAAATTGAAATTGCTGATTTCCGATTTCTGAAGATATTGAACAGTGATATGTTATAATCCAGAAATCGCTGATATAGGATATTTTCCATGTCTATCGTAAAAAACCAAGTAGCTCCGTAAAGAACTACATAGCCAACATTCATATATCGTACTTGTACTTTCCAATAAAATTCTCCCACCTATTGAAAGGATTTGCCACAAGTTGTACTAAATAGCTTCTGGTATACGACCTATATCTTAACCAACACCATTACGCTGAGAAATGATGTGCTAGAATAGGCCTATATAGAGATTAAGACTCCTCTCGCAAAATGGTATATTTCTGTGACGAGTCATGGGAGTCTATTCTAAGAAAAGACAAATGCACTGTTTGAGAATTTTGCACAGCCGTCATTTTTAAGTTCTCATAAAAATTGAATTTAATTAGATGTCAATTATTGAGCCTTGTATGAAGATATACCGTGCTATGATTCACAGAGCTAGGATAAATATGTCGCAACAAAAATCCATATAATATTTTGAATTTCGCGTCGCTGCCATGTTAGTTTTGAGCTCATCAGGTTATTGGAAGTCCCAGAGGTGAACGTATTTTAACGACCTCTTTGAACATACAAAATTTCAGTTTCATATCTCTAATAGATGTTGGGAATTGTTATTTCGGTAGATCGCCAAGTTTGATTGTTCTATGGATAGATTAAAAAGTTATGTACTAGTAGATGAAGATTATTGCGTTGGCTCATTGTACTATAATTCACTTCGAATGCATGTTTAGGACACAAAAAGTAATAACGTAATTTTAGAAGTACGCACAGGAGTCATCTTGATTATATGAAAGCCATTGAATAAAATTATATGCCTGGAGATTAAATGTTAGATACAAATACCGTCCCATGTTTCCCTGTGTACGCATCATCAATTTTTAAAATTCGAGTGCTTTCTCATCGCAATCTTACATTGCCTCAAATATAACGATTCGTCAATCTTGCCTTTAGGGACTGGGCCGAACAAATATAATTTTCATAATTGAAAAATAACACTTGTTTCAACGAAACGTTTCAAGAACCACCGATTTCACACAAACATATTGTTTTGCAATATCGTCCAAGGGATTTTGAAATAAAAAAAGTAACACCACTAAATGCCTTACATCACCCCAAATCTATCAAACAGTCACACGACATAACAGAAATATCTTTTAAATTGGACCGAACGAACGTCATTCATAAAAATGAAAAACAACCCCAACACTCGTCTTAAAAAATCCATAATCCATAATAAGAAATAAAGAGTGCCTCAAATGCGACAACCTTCCAAGTGCCACTGACTGAGCTATCAAGAGCTCCCGTGGTTTATGACTAAAAATAACCCCCTCCTCCTTAAACCCCAACCAAAAGACCATCCAATAACAAAAAGAAAGTACCTGAAAACCCTCAAATTCGAATAACATAGAGCGTTTTCCACAGCATTACGATTCAGCCGATATAAAGGACGCAATCCATGCTATGAAGCAGATTTGTTATGAAGTACCAGCGCATTGAAGCGTAGAACCTACGAAGCATTTTCGTTCCAGTATCGAAGCGTCAGAGGTTTAATATTCCATTTTATTTCGTGAAGATTCAAATATAAACGTCTCCAACATCAGAACTGTGTGAACCGTTGTTTGAGTCTTCAGTACTTTGACTGGTTTGATGCAGCCCTCCATGCCTCCCAGTCATGAGCTTATCGTTTCATCTCTACATAGCTACCACACCCTACATCCGTGAAAGTCTGCTCAACATTTTCCAACATTGGTCTACCCCTAGAGTCCTTGACCTCGACCTTTCCTTCCATAACTAAGTTTGCTATTCTTAGGTGTTTTAGTATGTGTCCTACCAACCTAATTCTTCTCTGCATAAGCAGTTGCCAGAGACATCTGTCCTCTCCCACTCGTCTTAATACCTCTTCATTTGTTACTCTATCTAATCTGATCCTCATCATTCTTCTGTAGCACCACATTTCAATAGCTTCAGTTATCTTCTTTTCTGACGCGCCAACAGTCCAAGTTTCACGTCCATAGAGTGCCACGCTCTAGATAGAGGTTTTCAGAAATGACTCTCTCTCAATCTACAGTATATTCGATGTCAACAGATTCCTTTTCTGTGGAAATGCTTTTGTTGCCTGAGACAACCTATTTCTTATATCCTCTTTGTTTCGTCCATCACTGCATGAACGCATCGATTCAAATTATCAGAAACCATAGGCTTCTTGGTACGTTTTGAGACGCACTCCCTGAAATTTTCTATTTACGTTTTAACTCTGCAAACACTTTAGGAACTACTTTGAATAAAACAATGCCCGGAATGTAGGGAGTTTTCCACAGTTCAACAGTAAAGGTAAGCTGCAATAGAACATTGGTGCGAATGTCTAAGTGTTAAATGTATAAAATATTTTGTCATTACAAGTTGTGACACAATGGCAATCAATCATGTTTACCTTATGTGGCTCTACAATCTGTGTTATCAATGTGATACTCTGGAATCCTTAAGAACACTTTGCTTCAGTCATTCTCTTGTGTTACAATATCAACAGTATGAAGGAATACATGTACTTTTCGTCAATAACTGGTGCCGCTGATAAGCGAAAGAATAGTGGTTTACTGTCTGGTTCTAAGGGCTTCCCGTTCCAAATCAAAGTAAGAGCCGAGGAACAGGCGCTTCGGGTAACAATCTATAAGCTCTTTGCCGTTCTATTCACTCTCGACAGAAAGAAATATCGATTGCAGAATGTCAGTCAGGTTTTGCAGAGTAAACGCTTTGTACCATACACAACCAATATCCTCTCTCCTGCCTTGCAGCGTGTCGAGATCTCCTTTCCCAGCAATATTAAATAACAGAAAATAACGAGCAGTATCATCTTCGTCTAGTGAAACATTTATCAAAATAAAACCTATAAGCGATAAGCTGGCAGCTGGATCAAATCTTCTTCCTTTGGCACGGGAAAGAAAAATTTACATGACCTACATCTGTACACAAGCCTAGCCTAAATGACTTTCTAATAAAAAATTCAACCAGTAAAAAGCTGAAGACACCTGGAATTTACTTTCAGAGCCAGGTCGCTTAGAGCAAGTGGAGATAGTGCACATTCTCCAATTTCGGGGCACTGACCTTACTCCTAGAAAGAAAGGTAAATGCAATAAATCTGATTTGCTTTCTCACTGAGTCTTATCGGAGGATAAAATAGTTTAAACACATCCTTACTCCTATCTCCCATTCACCCTGTTTTGTTTCTGTTTCTAGCTCTTCTCGTAGTCTTGGTTTGGTCTCTCGTTCTTTACTTCTGGTAACAGTTCCTTTCATCTTTGTCTTCATTCAAACTTTTCTTTTACAGATACCACAATATGACAGTTGTTGTTATTGATGTTGAGCTTCTTATTTGTTTTAATAAGCTTCGAATACATTTCTGGAGTTTTCTAGCTTCATTCCATAATGTAGTCAAACATGCTGACTTAATGAAATTCAACACACTAATAGTGTTTCTGTGTTATCGCTTTTTTTTCAACATTTCTTGGTCTAACTAATCAATGGTAGGATAAATGTTATACGAACGACTACTATATATTAAAAGTATGGGTACATAATTCTTATCATCCTTTTCGAAAAATAATCTTCTTATTCAAGCGAATCGCTCTGACATCAAATAGTATACCTCGTCACGGAATGATCCGATATCAGTGAAATGAGACAGTGTCATGTGTTAATTATCCTCAAGCATATTCTTGAGTGTCATTCGAAATATCAGAGAATACCTGAGAGAAACAATCTCTATATTTGTATTTTTGTTTGTTTGAATCGGCTCCTAAGCGAAACCACCGATCTTTATGAAAATTCAGGGAAGATTTAATAATACCTTGCAACCATGACGGGATAGATTATATAGCTTATTTGGATTTTCGGGATACGTGAGATATATACGGCAATGTCTGTAAAAGGTAATCCTGAATTGGATTATGGGATACATCAGTTATTATGTTATTCTCGTAGTGTTGGTTTGGTCTCTCGTTATTTACTTCTGGTAACAGTTCCTTTCATCTTTTACTTCCTTCAAACTTTTCTTTTCCAGATCTCACAATATGTCAGTTGTATCTCTTAAGGGTGAAGATCACTTCCCTGGAAGCACAATATGGCTTCCAAAGAAATTATAACAATTATTATCGTGCATTGGTCAGTAAGTTTCCATCCCAGGGCATAGCCCTTTTCATGTAGTACCAAATAGCGTTCTATATGAACCACGATCAAATTAACGTCAAAATCTATACTATTATATAAAAATCTAGTGGTGTTTGCCTGTCGGTCTATCTGTCTGTTATTCTCTCAAGCAAAAACAACCAACCAATTAAGCCGACATTTTGTATGAACATAGTTTACATATCAGGTAAAAGCATTGGCTCATTGCCATTTTGCAATATATAGTCTAATAACTTTCCTGGTTTCGACACTGTGGACCAAGGCATCTGATGAAATAGGTTAAAATAAGCTAAATATCGAAGTTGTCGTAGAACAGCACTGTCCAAGGTCGAGCCGCACGGTGCAATCAGTGTGTGTCTCAGAATTTCAGATGTGCATCCCCTCCCTTACCGTTCGTCCTCATTTTCTCTCCACTCCACACGGTGGGGGAGTGTCATCGTTCAAGAAACGTGTAGAGGTCAATTAGCAGGCGACACATGTAATTTTCAGGCAACGTAGCATGAACACCGAACGTATTGTTCATGAAATATTAATTTTTATTAATCAAATTGCTTGTCATATGAAGAGAGGGGCTAGGAAAGAGCAGCAAAAGGTTTCCTTTCAAAATTATGTTCACGTTAACTCTGGACTGTTTCACGCACAAAATGTACAGTCATTCATGTACATGTCTCCCTTCCTATGCAAAAGAGAAAAATACAACATATTTCCGCTGTGCCAAATATCACACAATAACAGTTTTACTGAATGACAAAATACATAATGTTTCTACAATGGCAAAAGTACAACTAATTTCACACACCAATTAAAAACTAGTACCGTATATGTTGGCTGATACACATAATGTGTATTGCTGTTCTCATTTACTGTATGCCTAGTTTGTGTGCGTTAACAATCTTGTTACAATTTGGCGCAAATGAGCGTGTTACAGACAAGCGTAAACAACTTCTTAAATTCTCATCTGAAATGCCTGCTCGGAACCTCGGTTTGTTACGTTTAAATATCGAAAAAAATCTTTCACATTCATAGGTAGAACCGAACATACTCGTAAGTTTGGTGTCCTCGTGATGAAGGCGAGTGCATTCATTACGGGGAAACAGTTACGTCACTCCCATAATGCGCGCGCACTGTTGTCTACTGTGATCGAACAGACACCACGCCAACCACGACTCTGCACTATTCATTCACAGGTGTACCAGCTGTGCGACGTTGCACAGTGTTAAGTATTCTGGTTGCTGCTGTCGTAGAAGGACCGTACACAGCTCAGTTCACGCTCCTCATCGCAAGAAACATCACGCAATGCAATGCAAAGCAAAAAGCATATTCAAAGGTCCTAGAACCAACCGTTCCCGAGATATTTTCTAGAAACCAATCCCCACGGTGGCGGGCGCAACTTAAACGTCAGTGGTCGTTAAAGGTTTATTGCTGCCAAACGCTAAGACCAATCTAATAAAGGATTACACCAACAGAAGAAGATTTGGCGAGATCTAGAAATTAGATCCTATGATGTATTTCACTCGTCAGTCGGTTATATCTCGGACAGAAAAATATTTTTAGAATGGTGCTTCTGTCCTCATGGTTTACATTTATTCTCCACTCTTAATCGGCAGTTGCCACCTCCAAACTTGGCAGGACAATCAAATTTGGAAAGCTCTACAATATTGTGGTCATATGACGATTTGTTATATCACCATTGGATTGCACTAAAACGTAGGTTTTGCGTCATTTTTATAGTTCCTTTTTATTTTTACATTCTTCTAGGGTAGCAGAGTCGTGAAATATGGTGCTATTTAGTAAATGTGACATAGTGATTTAAAATGAGCATTTTAGCCTATTTTATCATATGAAGTAGGCTATATGGTTATAAGGACACATTTTGTCGGCGTGTTTATATGAGTGGGTGTTACCCTCCATTAAAATCTAAACTGCTGGAACGATTACAATCAAACTCACTAAGGACTTAATACTACCTCGTTCAAACTCGGGCAATTTATTCTAATTCTAATAACTATCACCAATCTAACCCACGAATTATTTCACCTGCAGTCAGTCTCCCCGAAACTATCACTGAAATCAACCTGTATGCCCATTCTGCATAGTGCTAAGTGACATTCAAAAACTTGATAAGCACAAAACCTACTTGTAAGCCAGGTGAAATTCAAATAATTTAATGGACTATTCTCGGTAATCTCATGCAATACTTAATATATTGGAGTCAAATTTCATTCAATTATTTTGTTAAACTCAACATAGCGGGTGTGTAATATCTTAAAATCTTATTTTTATTTCTTGTGTCCTAATCATGTGATCGAATTTAAAGTTGAAACGGAGCAACTCAATAATCTTCATCCACTAGTAGGCTACATATTTATATGGCCTACATATAAACAATCCATCATGGCAGCCATTAGAAATATTTCATGGTTCTCAACATCTCTGTATTTAATTCAACAATCTAGCGGAAATGTTCTATGGTGAATGTTACATTCAATACCCTGATCAATACAAAAATAATATGGCGGCCATACGATTTTCAAATTATTAAAATAGTCTTTATGTTCGACCTTGGTGAAATGTAAATATTACATGTCAGAAATCTGTACTAAAATGAGGCTCATGTTTTCATCATGATACCGTTTCCCCCACCAATCATAGCTCAAAAAACAGTTGCGTGACCAATTAGGTAAGGATAGCATCGCTCATGTGCCGACTTCCATGGCCTCCTATTTTAAATTTCACTGCATGGCTTCTAGTGTCATATTGGGGTGTTCGAGGAGGCCATGGTATTCTCTGCGGCCCTTGCGCTCTGTTCAGTACAGTAAATAAAACTGGCGAAATCGCGACAGATATTTATGAATATTTAAGTTCGAACATAAACTAGTTATAGTTATCGTCTAACATAAACAGTCGTATGCAACTCTCGTATGGAAATTATAAAACGAGCTTCGGTCGTAGTATAAACATTCTCGTGTCTTAATTATTGCCATTATAAGCTCGTTGCATAATTTAATATTTCGGTTGTCTAATCGCAAGGAAGCAATGAAACTTAGTACAGCGGATCTTTATTCAAAGTGAAGTACGGTATATAGACACCTAATGTTGAGGAAATGTGTTATGAAATTCAAGATGGCGTTAGTTCGAAATAAGCAAACATATGTTTAACCTTTTCCCATTTATGAAACAAGAGGTTCAGTAAAGAACATATAGCATGCTTCCTCTTAAATGCATGGGGATAATTCTTTGTCCTTTTCAAGGAGTATAATTGAATACAGGTTAAGTTCGAACATAAACTAGTTATGATGAATTACAACGTGCTATACGGATATTAAACGTTGATTGATTCAATCCTCACCTGAATTATATGTACACATTAATACAGCCATCACAATAACACAGGCTATCAGACATAATTCAAAACTCACCCAAGTACACGGAACTAAATGACCATGATGTCCATGCACCTCAAGTGAAACAACTACAACCACAACAGCTTCCTACCCAAATCCTTCCTCTTATAAAAGTACACACACTTTAAAGCCTACAGATATCACAGTGACACAGGTTATCAGACAACTTCTACACACTACCAAGTAAACGGGGCTACAAGACCAAGATGCCGCAAAACCCCTAAAGAATCAACAACAATAACAACAACACCAATAGACTCTGCTTCGGATCAAGGTCAACGAATATTAATCGCTGTATTCGAGTGTTGAAATATGTGGTGTTATAAGTATATATATAATATTTTCGATTGAAAATACACACTAAATATGCTTAACATTACAACGTGTGGGTAGTTATAAATCAATAAATACCAAAAAAGGAAGTAAAAAATTTAACCTGCAGGGATTTGATCCACGAACCCCCAGACTTTGAGCTCGGGTCAATACCATTACGCGACGGATGCGTTGCGATAATACTTGGTAAACAACTGGTTTAGTATAACTGAATCATATTTTATGTTGAAATCAACGATTTCATTTGCGATTTCTGGCATTTCTATAAATATTTTGATACTAATTATGCATTATTTTGTTCAGCACATACCTAAAAGGATATAATCTTACGCAGTTACCGATATATATAGATTTACGAGCAAAAAAGCGGCAATTTTTACAACGGGACGGCAGGAACCCACAACGATATGGCACGGTCAACCTGACCTGTTAGTCACTTCTACGGTTACATATTCTATTATAATATGCTAATATCCTACCGGTCACCTGCTTGAGGACAGTTTAAACCTCCCTATGTATGATAAGCTGAATTGTTGAGGCCAGGCCTTGTTGAATCGTAAGTTACGGTTAGGCTATAATACTTGCATGATTCATAAATCCACCATCTTGAAACTACAGTGGAACTTGGATAATTCGAACCTCAAGGGACCAGTAAAAACTTCGAACTATCCAAAAATTCGAATTAAGAAAGTTCTTTGAAAAGGGTAGAGAAAATATATTGCATTACGTTTACATAATGATTTACGTTCAACAAAGCAGATTAACAGACAACGGTACTTTATAAAGACTGTATCGTGAATAACCTCAAAAGTTTCAAAAGAAAAAGAAAACCAAAATGTACTATTCACCTATTTAACGACAGTAGTAATCCAGCAATCTAGTTAAGTCTTAGAGAAATCTACTTTTTTTTAAAATAGTTTGAGATTTTTACCTGTTTCCTACAATTAAGTCTCCCAGCCATCACAGAAGAATCTAACAAATTGAAGGGACGGAAAATAGAACTACTTACGTTATTTCTACTTTAAACAAACCGCTTAAGTTCTGTGATGTGGTTTGTTCCTTGGGGCTGCACTCTGAACAGTTTTTTCGGGAATTAACCCAACTGTTTGGCTTCCGATCGGCTTTTTACACGTAAAAACTTCGAATTATCCAAAATATAATTCGAATTAACCACGATTTTTTAGCATTGATTGCGTATAAAATGCTAGGGACCAAGAGAAAAATTCGAATTAAAGAAGATTTCGAATTATCGAAGTTCGAATTAGCCACGTTCCACTGTATTTGGCTGATGACCTTGTAGATTAGGCAAATGATGCTTCCCACATTAAGGTATGTTTTTGCAAACTTTTTAGAGATCCGGTGATTAGGTTAGTCGTTAAAGGTTTATTGCTGCCAAACGTAAGACCAATCTAATAAAGGATTACACCAACAGAAGAAGATTTGGCTAGATCTAGAAATTAGATCCTATGATGTATTTCACACGCCAGTCGGTTACATCACGGACAGAACAATATATTTAAAATGGTGCTTCTGTCCTCACGTTTTACATTTATTCTCCACTCTTAATCGGCAGTTGCCACCTCCAAACTTGGCAGGACAATCAAATTTGGAAAGCTCTACAATATTGTGGTCATATGACGTTTTGTTATATCACTAGAGACGAGAATTATAGGCACTAAAAACAGTTCAAATAGGCAGGCATATAGGCTTTTAAAATAGCCAAAATAGGCATGTAAATAGGCACTAACGTGTAAAATAGGCAACAAAATAGGCATGAAAAAATTCCTTGTAATTTAATAAAATATTTAATTACTATAAAAAGAATTAACAATAAGTAACTTATAATTTAATAACATACTTACCTTATATATAAAAGTGAAAGTCTGTATGTATGTGGGTGAGTGGGTGGGTGGATTTGTTCCGTATACAAATCTACACCATTCCACCAATCTCAACCAAATTTTGCATACACATAGTTTAGCACCCAGAAGGAACGACTGGCTACATGAATTTTCGATGGTCTTTCTCATTCTTCTGATTTCGGCCTTTTTTCACTCAAGCAAAGGCCAATAAAAGCAGAAAATAAACTGATGAAGTAATAGCAAGGCCGGCCATCTCCATAGCAACGGTAGCTCGAGACGGGACCCCCAAGTTTCCATCTATCTTGGTAAGAGGCCATGCTACACCCACTGCCAGCTTGATCGCATCCCTCCAAGCTGCTTTAAACTACCTGTCCATTCAACTCAAGATAGGTTACAACACCAACGCACTGATCGCCGCTGCATTTTCACTCCCATTTGGACCGCGTCCCTCCTGCCTGCTTTCAACTGCCTGTCCATTCAACACAAGATAGGTTACAGCACCAACGCACTGATCGCAGCTGCATTTTCACTCCCAGCTTGATCGCATCCCTCCTGGCTGCTTTAAACTGCCTGTCCGTTCAACACAAGATAGATTACAGCACCAACGCACTGTGATCGCCGCGGCATTTTCACTCCCAGCTGGATCGCATCCCTCCTGGCTGCATGGCAACAGTAGCTCAAGACGGGACCACCAAGTTTCCATCTATCTCGGTAAGAGGCCATGCTACACCCACTGCCAGTTATATCGCATCCATCCAAGGTGCTTTAAACTGCCTGTCCATTCAACACAAGATAGGTTACAGCACCAACCCACTGTGATCGCCGCGGCATTTTAACTGCCAGCTGGATCGCATCCCTCCTGGCTGCGTTTAACTGCCTGCCCATTTAACACTCAGACGCGTACAGGATATACTGTATATTAATTCACAGTTAGGTTCCAGCGCCAACCTAACGCGGCTTTTGAAAGGGACGATACCTGAAACGAAGGGTTTTTAACTTTGGAGGATTAATATCGAGATTGAAAAAACGCGAAAACATGGCATTAGGTTAGTTCTTTTATTATTCAATCAGCATAAAGTTTATGATATTAATTCAGACACATACTAACGGGTAAATTTTCAATATAAAGAAAAGCGAAATACAAAACGAAGGGTTGTTAAGTTTGGAGGCTTAATATCGAGATCCCAGGTGCTATTTCTGGTGACTTCCGAGAATTCCCATTCTTGTTCGTGGGGTAAACACATGTTGAGAAATGAGAATATAATTCTGTCGAGCACACCAGCTGCAGTGAAGGATCGAAAATGAGGGATGCACTTTAAAATACAGTCAAAAGGCATCAAATAGGCAATTATACTCCAAATAGGCACAAACCCTTGAAATAGGCATTTATAGGCACAATAAAACCAACGAAATCTAGCCTAAAGGAACCTAAAACGAATTTATATCTCGAAAGCCTACGTTTCTAAACACAGGAATAAAATAGGCAAATAGGCAAATTCCCGTCTCTATAATATCACCATCTATTACAACTTGGATTGCACTAAAACGTAGGTTTTGCGTCATTTTTATAGTTTCTTTTCATTTTTACATTCTTCTAATGGCAGTAGGAGTCGTGAAATAAGGTGCTATTTAGTAAATGTGACATAGTGATTTAAAATGAGCAGAGCACTAGAATTCAGTGTCATGTTGTATATCGCCGCCAACATAACAAAAAAGAAATGGATCCCACCCAAATGATCTAAGTTTACGTTTCCCACATGAAGGTATGTTGTTGCAAAATTTGGTTGAGATAAAATGCTATGGTTAGTCCTAATTTGATTTAAGCTTTGAACATTTGGGTGGCCTCCATTACGTTTCCGTCAAGATGGCGGCGATATAAAACACGACACAGGTGCCCTTTGCTAGTGCTACCTCTGTACCAAATTTCGTTCAATTCGGTTTCACCGTGTTTTTAATTGATAGGGGGCGGGGTGACATTCAGAGTACACACACACATATACACACACTCTCACACAAACACACAATTATTTGGCCCTGTGATGATCTCATAAGTCTACTTTCATTCTTTCTAAAAATTGATAGCAGGCTGAAAATAGGCTTATGAGATAACCTTTTGACCGTATGTGTGTGTGTAAGTGTGTTTATGTGTCTGTGTGTGTTCCCCCCTCTTATAAAATCTAAACGGCTTGAGCGATTTCAATGAAACTCGGCAAGGTCATAGTACTACTGTGTTCAACCCCGACCGTGCCCTTGAAATTTTATTACGTCTCACCAATCCAACATGGCAGCTGTGCGATATATTTCACCGACATTCTACATCTCCGAAACTATTACTGATATCACCTTAAACATTTGCCCGGTGATTAAGAGCACCTCTAGAAGTTCATCTATGTGACTTTCAAAAACCTGCTAAGTACACAACGAGCATGGCGGCCATGCGAAGTTAAAATATTCAAAAGCAATTTTCTTGCATTTTAACCATCCAGACGCAGTGACACTTGGCGCAGAAAATGTTTACATACATTGTAATGCACTGCCATGTAATTTTGTTCAATTGTTTATATAACTTCAAGATTGCGACTGTGCAAAATTTTAAAATTAAGTTTGTATTTCTGGTGTCCTAACCATACAATCGGAGTCAACGTTTTAATAATGAACCTACCAATAATCGGCATCTAATAGTACATAACTGTATGGCCTACTAAAAATCCAAAATGGCGACCGTCTGAAATATTTAGATGGTTCTCAATATCTATGACAGCAATAACACTGAAATTTTGTATGTTGATAAAAGCTATTAACGTAAGTTCACCTACGGGACTTTCATTAACCTGGTGAGCACAAATCCGACATGGCGGCGACGCAAAATTTACATATTTAAATGGACGTTTCTTGCGATTTAACCATGCGGGCGCTATGAAACTTAATACGGTAAGTGCTTATACACATTTCAATCCACTGACATCTAATTTATTTCAATTGTTTTTATAAACACATGATGGCGGCTGTGGGGAGTTTTAAAATCGCGTTTTTATTTCTTGTGTCCTAATCATGCGATTGACGTTTGAATAATACACCTACGCAAAAAGCCTCATGTAATAAAACATAACTTTATATCCTACATATATAAAAATCCAACATGGCGACCATCTGAAATATTTGGACGGTTCTGAATATCTACAAATCTATTACAGCTATCATATTGAAATTTTGGATGTTGATAGAGGCAATTAACATAAGTAGGGTAAATGAAAATAGGACTATAGTCCTTTACGGAACTACTTGTATAATAGGCTACGGCCAAGAGTTCTTTACGGTACTACTTGTTAATTTCTCATATCGTATTAATTTAAGGAATCGAAGAGACGCTTCGTATAACGAAATATTATAATAATCATTCTAATTTGAAAAAAATTACATTGCTCAACAGTTAACAGCTGGTAGAAATAAGTGGCCCACAGAATACTTTTCATGATATTCATTGTAATTCAAAAGTAGCATTGGCAAAATGTCTTCTCTTGGAAGTGAACATATTATTACTCCCAGACAGCTATCCACCATCCTGAGTTTCCCCTTAAAATATATGATACATTTTGTGATGCTGTTTCAAAATGCCCTTGCTTCTATCAACATCAATAACCATCGCAATCAGTCCTGTCTGGTGTTTTTCGTAGATTGTTCCGGCAAATTCCTCCCAATTTGCAAACTGTACCATGAGCTGGATACTCTGGTACACAATTCCTTAGTATTGTATTGTTGCGTGTTGCCGCGGGGCGGCAGGAGGCTTCCGGGGGGAGGGGCAGTGTGAGAGTCTAGTGGCCTTGGACAAACCCCGCAAGGGAAGGGAGAGAGTGCCCACACCCTCTCGGTTCCTCCCACGGCCATACATTAACAAAAAACCTGTGAGTCAGTGCGAGCCGGCCAGAGAATTCGCGAAAATTCTGGACGTGGAACCAACCAGAACAGACTCAATGCGGCAATGGGTTGTGACATTCGAACTTTCCAGGCCAGGGACTGATCCCATATAAACCAGCGAGCCGCGGCGAGGAGGCAGTGTGTATTAGAGTGTGTATTGCAGTGTATTGGTGTGTATTGGACAGTATTGGTCAGTGCTAGGGTGTATTGAAGTGTGGCCGAGTGAGTGAGTGAGTGCGCAGCAGTACAGTGATTATTACTGGACGTCTACGATAACAGAGTGTAAGCCTGTCTGCCAGGGTGCAACTTTGAGTCAGGACTGTTAGTGCTTGGAGGTGTCGCGGTGCTTCGTGGAAGTCGTGGTGGTGGGATCGACACGGGACGAGCAACAGCGCAAAAGGAGCAGCAAGAGGACTCTGGAAGTAAGTGTAGTGGCAGGGACAAGGCTGTAGAGAACCTGTGTAGACTGTACATGTGAGTGTAAGCTGGAACACTGTAACGCCTCACGGACAGAGAAAACATAAATGTGGAAACTAATAGTGACCAGTAGTGTTTTCTGAAGTTAATAATAATAATAATAATAATGTTATTGGTTTTACGTCCCTTTTAACTACCCTGGCTTTTAGAGACGCCGGGGTGCCGGAATTTTGCCCCGAAGGGGATCTTTAACGTGCCAGTAAATGTACTGACACGGCTCCCTCGCATTTGCGCACCCTCAAATGCCAGCTGACTGCGCCAGGTTTCGAACCTGCAACCTTGGGCTCAGCAAGCGAGAACGTTACCCCTGAGCCACGCAGCCAGACTTTCTGAAGTTAGACTCAGTGTGTGTGTATGTGTGTGCACTGTGTATGTTTGTAGGCCTGTAATAAATTATATTTCGTTAAAGGAACAATTGTGTTTGTGCTTTTCGCCCACCGTAATCCAGTTAACGTAAGTGCCACTAAGGGGGTGGCACGTAACAACTGGTGTCAGAAGCCGGATTACGAACCCAAGCAAGCACAACACCTGAAGGTCCTAGGTTCAAAATCGTGCAGGTCTTTGTATCACAGTTCATTATTCTCCTGCGAGTGCATGCCCGTCACAAGTCAGACAAATAAAATGGATGCGCAAATACAACTCCTGCTAGAAAAGTTAACTTCCAAGATAGAGGATGTGGAAAAGAAAATGACAGAACATTTCGAAAAAGTGGGTAAGAAAATGACGGAACCTTTTGAAAACCTGGGAAAGAAAATGGTGATATATTCGGAAAATTTGGAAAAGAAAATTGGGGAAAGTTCCGAAAATTCTGAAAAGAATATGGAGCAGGGAACTAGTCAGGACGAGCTGAAATATGACCTGAAATCAAGACCGGAGTATAACAAGCTTGGAGGTGATATGGAAAGTGGGGCGGCCGAGGACGCTGATGGCCAAGACAAACATTTCGTGGAGTCCGGAGTTCGGAATGCTCTGCGAGTCAGGGACGAGCCACTGGGAAGCGTCACGGGCATGGAAATCGGGCCGAGACTTAGCAGCTCTGACGACAGGAACAGCGTCACGAGTGTGAGGACGCCGCACGTCGATGAGGCTTCATCATGGCAGATCTTCGGGACCGGGTTCGACACTGTGGAAAACCATGCCAGGTGCACGCTGGAGGATGGAGCCGTTCATCTCATCACAGGACTTCGCCTGGCGGATGTGCTACACTACGTCCGGACGGGGACTGGGTACAACGGGATCGTCACGACGCTGGAGGAGCATCGTGGGGACTACGAGCTACCTGCCATGTACCACCTACGCCTGGAAGGGAGGAACGGGCGCGCGAGTAAGTCAATTGAAGAGCTCGCGCTGGCTGGCTCGCCTCCCGAGCACGTGCACCAAGAGGCGGCGTACATCTTCATGGATGGGCATTGCGACGCCATGGTACGTGAGTATTCGATGCTCGGGGGAAAGCGCTACCCAAGGCAGGTAAAGACCATCGTGTTGGGAATGACGGCGGCGAAGAGGACAGCATGGGTGACGCCACCGAGGAGGAGTAACGCCGCCGGAGACGAAGAGGCGGTGGAGGTTGGCTACCCTCCACCAAGGCAGCGTAAACCACCACTGGGACGCCGTTGCAGCAGGAAAGTCACCTATTGGCTACGGAGTGAAAGAGGCCATCTAATTAGCAGCTGTCGGCGAGGAACAGCCTCACGGTTAGAAAAGCGAGTGACGGCCAGCCTAAACAGGGGCTTGCCAGCGCCGTCAATGCCACCCCCTCAGACCTTGGACAGCCTTTACGATGAACAACTCGAGGCGAGTTGCTTTAAGGAGGGGAGCAGTGTTGCGTGTTGCCGCGGGGCGGCAGGAGGCTCCCGGGGGGAGGGGCAGTGTGAGAGTCTAGTGGCCTTGGACAAACCCCGCAGGGGAACGGAGAGAGTGCCCACACCCTCTCGGTTCCTCCCACGGCCATACATTAACAAAAAACCTGTGAGTCAGTGCGAGCCGGCCAGAGAATTCGCGAAAATTCTGGACGTGGAACCAACCAGAACAGACTCAATGCGGCAATGGGTTGTGACATACGAACTTTCCAGGCCAGGGACTGATCCCATATAAACCAGCGAGCCGCGGCGAGGAGGAAGTGTGTATTAGAGTGTGTATTGCAGTGTATTGGTGTGTATTGGACAGTATTGGTCAGTGCTAGGGTGTATTGAAGTGTGGCCGAGTGAGTGAGTGCGCAGCAGTACAGTGATTATTACTGGACGTCTACGATAACAGAGTGTAAGCCTGTCTGCCAGGGTGCAACTTTGAGTCAGGACTGTTAGTGCTTGGAGGTGTCGCGGTGCTTCGTGGAAGTCGTGGTGGTGGGATCGACACGGGACGAGCAACAGCGCAAAAGGAGCAGCAAGAGGACTCTGGAAGTAAGTGTAGTGGCAGGGACAAGGCTGTAGAGAACCTGTGTAGACTGTACATGTGAGTGTAAGCTGGAACACTGTAACGCCTCACGGACAGAGAAAACATAAATGTGGAAACTAATAGTGACCAGTAGTGTTTTCTGTAGTTAGACTCAGTGTGTGTATGTGTGTGCACTGTGTATGTTTGTAGGCCTGTAATAAATTATATTTCGTTAAAGGAACAATTGTGTTTGGGCTTTTCGCCCACCGTAATCCAGTTAACGTAAGTGCCACTAAGGGGGTGGCACGTAACAGTATTCATGCATTGTAGATAAGCCTCATCAAGTAACTTTGGAAACATATTTTCTAGTCATGGAGGTGTGCTGATGTGAATTATTTGCAGCAACTATGAAAACATTGATTTAAGACAGGGCATGCACTAGTGGAGCCTCCGTGGCTTAGGCGGAAGCACGCCGGCCTCTCACCGCTGGGTTCGTGGTTCTAATCCCGGTCACTCCATGTGAGAATTGTGCTGGACAAAGTGGAGGCAGACTGGTTTTTCTAACAAATTTCATTCCAGCAACACTCTCCACTGTCATTTCATTTCACCTGTCAATCATTTAGTCATTTAGGCAGCCGGCACAGTTACAGTAATATCCTCGCCGCTAGATGGGGGCTTCATTCATTCCATTTCCGGATCCTGTCGGTCGACTGGAAGCAGGCTTTCCATTTTCATGCACTAGTACCATATTAATAACGTTTGGCTTTCTTAGAAGGTTATTTGATGTTTATTGTTCGATACTACTACATTGTTCGTAACCTATATTGAGTTTGAAATTGTTGTTCTATGTTTTATCACAATGTAGGTCGTGTACCAAAGGTTATTAAGTACATCAAATGAAAACCCCTTTTATTGGGTGGAAAAGGTTTTAAATATAAAAGATCTACAACAAAATATTGTATATTAAAATGAACTACTGTATTTAAACAATTCGCGGAACTGTGAGTTACAAAAGGAATCCCTGGTTGCCGTACCACGTTAAAGCGGCTCAAGCTAGGGGTCGGCGAATAGGTTTGTTATTGTTAAATGAACCGTGTGTTTGTTGATACCCTTGCAGATCGTATTGTTTATCGTCCGTAGAACCTCTTGAAACTTCATCCAACTTCCAATGAAAAAAGTTCCAACAAACTTACAAAAGTGACGATTATCAACCTCGACGCTCGAAGTGGACCGTGCAGGACATTTTCTGATGCTGTTTCAAAACGCCCTTGCATCAATCAACATCAATAACCCTCGCAATCAGTCCTGTCTGGTGTTTTTCGTAGGTTGTTCCGGCAATTCCCTCCCAATTGCAAACTTCTTAGTTCAATTCCCCAATAGCCTACACCAGTGGTTACATTCCCTCAGTAAGTCTGGGTGAGCCAAGATTCCAAGAAAAGGTTTGTGTTCAAAAGCACTCCAGTAATGTTATGCATGTCCTCACAATGTTCTCCAAACTTGAATCTTTCTGCGCTCTACCGTGAACACAAAGCCTGCTCGAGTGCTCATCAGTTAACATCTGGTAGAA
Source organism: Meconema thalassinum (assembly GCA_946902985.2). Lineage (NCBI taxonomy): Eukaryota > Metazoa > Arthropoda > Insecta > Orthoptera > Tettigoniidae > Meconema > Meconema thalassinum. The sequence continues at coordinate 296,750,630 of OX336389.2, forward strand.
ATAATTGGCCCACTGAACACTTTTCATGATATTCATTGTAATTCCAAAGTTGCATTGACAAAATATCTTCTTTTGGAACTCAACCTATTAACACTCCCAGTCAGCTATCCACTTTCCAGAGATTCCCCTTAAAATACATGATTAGCATTGTAACCCTACCTCCCTCGCATTTCTGAACAAAACTATAATTTGTGGCTTTTATGATTTACAAAGAGTTCCGTAAACTTGATTTTCACGCCATGACGTGTGGGATCCCCGAGATATTTGACATTATACCCGAGGAAACTACCTCTAGTGCAACTCGGGATCGCAAGTTTCCATATGGCCGGTACTGTCTCCTACCAATACGCTGCCGAAGTCAACGTCACTTCCGCTCCGTTGCTAAGCAACTGGAGCAATACAACATGGCTCCCTTGTAGCTTGCTTCAGTCTTTGAGCCATCATTATTTCCTATTTGTATCGTATAAAACTGTACATGCATGGATGTCCATGGGCAAGAAAGCATAGAAAAGTATATTTTCCACAGTAATTTAACATAGTTGTCCAGTAAAGTTGTAAGATATTGCGTACGATATTCACATTAAGCCTTAGAACATAAGTCGTAGAGATGTGGCCTACGATATTTACCTTAAATTAAGTGTAAACATGAAAATAGAACATTTCTGGATATTGTGAATCACGTCCCGTATGAATGACCAATACTACGGAAAATAAAGTACCGTAGGCCCTACCAGTAAGTGACGAATAAAATGAACTTAAGGTCTATCAATGCATAAGGGAACAGTTTAAGATATTTGGATGAGAGTTTAGGCCAATTCTCATAACAGCTATAGAAGAAACTAAGACTGCATTTCAATACAATTTGTGTGTTTACCACATCGCCGCGTTTGTTTGAAAACGAATCAAATCAACAAAGCCTAACCTGTGTGCTCACTAACAGGTTGGAGAAGTCTACAATTAAGGCCTATCGTCCTACCTCAATCTAAATAATGGGGCACTTTTCCTATCCTAGCTCTAAATATAGGGCCTAAGGCCACTAAAACTGACATAAAAATACCCGAGGCTCTCACCCAATAAGTACACCAAGCTGCTGACCACATTATCACACTGATTATTGTTACACATTAGCTGGTGTGCCACAAAAGAGCTAAATAGAATTAGCTGGTAGGCCTATATAGAGATTTAGAACAAAAATAACTACCCTGCATCTTCACGAGCAATCCTAGCAAACATTCACACAATATATCATGGACGGTCAAAGTGGTACAAGTAGCCTACTTGATATGAAGTGGGCCAAAGTGTTGATGTAGGGAAATGCTAGTCCCGGTACCATAACGATGATTTTCCCTGACAATCACAACAAGACTTGCCACTCCATCACTTCAGAAATAAGCAGTATTCATTGGCTTGAATAATGTCACTATACGGTACTGTAATTTTGTTACAGGGTGTAGGCCTACATGATAATAGTTTTCTGAAAGTGCAAAAAATAAAATATTGAGGCAGAAATTTTCACTCTGGGATAGGCCTAATTGTTATTTGGAAACACAACTGGCTGCTTAAATAAATTAAGTGAAAAATCACCACTCAGAAAAGTTGTAGGATAACATTTATTGGTGTTAGCGAATCAGCTGTAAGGTTATGTAGGTTGTCGTTTATAATACTTATAGTATAAACCATATTTAATTACAACTACACTCCCCACATGAACCAAAAACTCCTTTATGTGACATATATATCCTAAATATCTCTCTGTATTAGATATACTCTATCCACTAAATGATAAATATTTATAATTTGTAGTGCCCGCCATGCAATTCTTGCCTCTGGAGTGAGGTCAACTTGATTCATACTATCTCACAAAATTCTCATATTTTATCCATAAAATGTCACTTCTATTTTGTAGCTCCAACACTGTAGATGATCTTCACGGGAGGCGTTTCCCTAATTTCACGCGTATTACACATTTTTATCCACAAAATTCAAGACGCTGCGCAGCGTTAATGCAGCTTCCTATGTATAAAAAAACCTAGCAACCACGCAGAGTAAGAATCAGAAATCACCATAGTACCGTGATTCCGTATGTCGGCGTAGCCAGCAGTGTCAATTTAAAAGGGACAACAAAAGATCACTCAAGTCACAGCAGGAGCCAAGGAAGTTCAGCTTAAATCAAAGCCCTCTGTTATCGCAGAATGTGACGTGAACCATTCCTTCATTTTATGTCAAAATATATAAAAAGTAATACTATAATTTTACCCACTTGTAAGGAAAAGAATAACGAATTCGTTAACATTACTTCCCTCACTAGGGTAATTAACAGATTGAACTTTGTAATTATTACAAATTGAAGCTAGTGATTGAAAGAGCCCATGCTGGGTGATGATGATAATTGGAGTTTTAAGAGGCCTAACATTCAGGTTATCGGCCCCTAATGGCTTGGTGGGAATGAAAAATGATGTAATGAACACTACAACTAAAACTAACGGGCAACACTATTGCAACACCCGTCACAGTAACTAAAGGTCAGTGTCGATGGAGCCGGTCTCGATAGCACGCTACCGGCGAAAGCAGTTCCGAAACTGACATTTCCTTCCTAATTCCCGCCTACGAGACTGATAATACTGGAATTTGCAAGCAGATCGCTCGACTCTCCCTGATATATCACACATGGAACTGCAGCTTCTATACCTGCAGCGCTCCATGTTTAATTTAGTTAATGCGAGGCGGGGAGAGATTGGTCGTTAATAGTTGAGATCGTTCTTTACAATTAACATACAATCATACAGTCATGCAGCTTAGATCACTGCTGGCCACGTAGCAATTCTACATAAATAAGCAAGTAATGTTTTCAGTTACTACAACGTATAGCGCTGATAACAGGAGGATTGAACATTAATGAATAGTATTCAGAACAACTAACAGAGCGCACCATGAGGCACCACAGGCAACACGATTAAAATAGCGTGCAGTCCGCTGTGGCACGCAGTGGAACCAGATCGCAAGAATCAGCTCTAAAAACCAGAATAGTTGACATCCCTCCATTACTTCCAGTGCATTTGTATATTTTTTAACTCTGTATTCGCCACGCAAAACATTGCAATACAATGGGAATATTTTTCGAAGCCCATGATAAAATTTAACCAAGCAATATCGAGGCTGGAAGTTGGCATAAACCAGTCTTGTGGCGACGTCGAGCAGGAGGAAAATTCCGTCACGTGATTATATTGGGCAATGGAAGCTTCCAGAAGCTTAGAATCGGCCTAGCGACTGCGAATCAGCCCAGGAATTGTTTAAACACTGTTATAAATTATCCGAATATGAGCCCACAGCCAATAAGAAGAAGTTTTAGAGGAGACGGGAGTTCCAGCAACTAAATTTTATGGATATTTATCACATTTAAGCCCCAAGAGAATGAATTTATGTAATGATAAAGTGAGGAAAATTATAATAAAATATTGGAGATATTTTATAAGCCGACAGCAGGTCGCAATTCGAAGGAATAAGCAATTTGCTAGAGCCCGCTCAAATTTTCGAGGGAACGGAAAAGGCGGCCAGATTCGGTGACTTGGAGGGGAGACGCCAAGCATCGAGGCTCTTGTTCATCTGAAGTTTGAACTGATCAGACGTGTTTTGTCGGGAGAGATTGGAATCCCGAGTGCATCACCGAGTCCGTGAATGGTCGACTCGTGGAGACGCGGTATCGCGAGGCTAGGAGTTGGAGATTGCCACTCCAGTAAAATGAGTGAAGTTGCGAGGAGTACAAATGCCGCAATAACTTCAAACTGATCGACTTCAGAAACATTATTTTTACTACAGATTATAGTATGTTATCTAGTGAAGTGTATTACGAACTTTTATCGAATTCGTAAGAATATTTTGGAAGATATAAGCATTTTTGTGAAGCGTTAGAAAAGTGTCTGAATCCAGCGCTACAAAGCACTTTTGTTCGAGGCAGACTACAGCGTATGCACAGATACACGTGTGTAACAGTGATTGTTAGCATTGCTAGTGAGTAACTTTATTGTAGCACCAGTATGATGACGGTGTTTTATCAACGGAAGAACATTATTAAATATCGTAATATGATTACAATTATGGACTAAATAAGTATGAGCGCCAGGAATACAAGCAGATAGAAGCAATATATTCAACGATGGAGCTTCGTTAGAGGAGTTTGTTCATGACTGTATACTTTACGAGCAAATATGAGACGTTGTGTACAACTACATTCTAGTGCATTATCGTCAAACATGAGGTCGATATTAACACCACCGACTACAAAACGATATTCATACTCCATCTCCATGAATATTCAGTATGCGAGGGAGGTCCATGACTTCCTTTTCGAATTTATTTCGGAACGTGAAGTTGAACTTTCGACACTTCTCGTTGTTATGATGAAACTGTACCATGACGGAGTGAGAAGAGACATGAAGACTATCAAGAGGTCCAGGTCATACCCGGTCACAAAGAAGATGATGGTTGGAGGTCCGCAGTTCGATCCCGGTCGGAGCTTGATGTTTTCCAGGAGGGGGATTCTTTCCTCGCCTGAGGTCTTGAATGCTTGGAGACGAACTAGGATCCAACCCGGATCCTTGAAGGATGTAACAACTGAGTATTTTACAATACTCTATTTGAACTTCTAGACTTCCAGACAAGGTAGCTGTGTTCATTAAAGTTGTAGTTATTAGTGACATTCTAGAGCAATTCCTTTATCCATATTTCGACACAACATTTATATATTCCATGTATAGACATTTTATTCTTCGAGATCATTTGTAGTGATCGTCTTTCGGCGTTTTTAGTATTGTTTGTCTGCAACCCAGTTTCTGAACTGAGATTTTAACTTGTTTGAGGAACGAGTATATTTTGTCATTTCCTTTAAGGAACAGTAATTTATTTTCGACGCTTATGAATTCGTTTTGAATTCAGGTGATAGACATTTCCGTCTATGTTCCCAATTAAATTAATTTATTAGTTTAATTTGGGCCTCTTATCCGTCGAGAAGTAACATCAAGAGAGAAGAAAGAAATGGTGATATATTGTGAAATATCACAGCGTTGTTATGATCTTTGCATCGTATTGGAGAGAAACATTTGACGTGGAAACGATGATCGTCGTTAGAACTCATAGACATTCGTTCACAATGGAGATAACACGAATATGACTAACTGTATGTTTTATTGAAGAAAGGTATGATCTTTCAGTGAGTTAAAATAATTTGAGAATAGAATCTTCTTGGAGGATCTTTATCATCCGACGTTAAGGAAGTTCTAGTTTGATTACCTCGTCGAGATTGATCTTTATCGAACCTACTGAAATAATTTTTGTGATTATTTATTCACGATGGGTAACATAATGTCACATTGTAGACATGATATTCCTTCATCTGTGAAAGTGAAACCAGAAGCATGTAGTGACAGTACTGTATTTTTATTAAATGTATACGCAACAGTTTACAGATATCCTAGTAACGTTAGAGATATCCCAGTAACGTTTTTAAAGTAATTGTGAGGAGTTCTTTCACGCTTAGTCCAAAGGTCGTTGACATGTATAAATTAGTGGATTAACAACTGATGTTATTGTTTGTTATACCAGCGGTTGGTTTGGCAACGCTGAGGAATTATGCCCTTTTTAAGGAATGCCAGTTTTAAGGAAGTGTGCAGTTGGCATTCGAGAGGCTTTTAGCGAAGGGAGTTTCCGCATTGTAATACAGTCTTTGCATGGGCATGACTATTTTTGGCAAGGCATAGGATGTGAGTTGGTAGAAATCCTTTCATTTCATACACGACTTTGAATAAGTAAAGATAAGTAGGGTCACAGCTGAAATTTAAACGGAAAGTCGGATATTATAGTCTGTTGTGTTTTACTTTTATTAACCTTTATTAAACCCAAGTATGTAACTGCGTATGTTTTACCTTAGCTGGTAGAATATATCCGACTTATTTTGACGACAGACCAGAATTGAGTATAAGTGGTAGTATTTCTGAAGTTATGGAGGATTGTGAGGATCCCATTAAATTGCAATTGGCATTAATGTGAGATCGGAGCTTATGCTCGTGTGAAAATAGACATTACATTTCTATTTCGATAATAGCTCATGCTATTGAATGTATTTTAAATTCATTTGTTATTAACTTTCATTATTACTCAATCGAGGGTATAACGTGTCAGTTTTAGGAAGTTGTTTAATGTTTTAGCATAGTGTATAGAGTATGAAAGTCGATGTGTTTCGAATGGGTTTTACGAATTGTTCAGTGTGTATGGAAACAACTCCGTCGGGGTATCACAACGCGAGGGAGTGGAAGGAATAGTGTGTAGAAGTTTCATTTTGTTATCATGTAGGATGTTTGAAAGGTTTGCGTTTTTGTATAGCGTAAATCAGATTTTTATAACGTTGCCTGTTGGGTGACAGAAGTGTGTATTCTCGACCAGTGAAGGCAAGCGAGGGTCTGCTTCAGAACTCGTTTTCGAGCCAAGGCCAGTGCACCGCCACATAAATGAGTCGACATGTTGCTTGCCAACAGTGAAAATGAATGAATCAGCCGGTATTGGAGATTGTAACGGGCAGGATTATATAATCTGTCACGTGGCTTGAGTCGCGCGCCGCGAGGACACAGGTGTCCAGTTGAAGCGTGCCATAGGAATGTGAAACACGCCAAGGGTTTTAATTGTTTTAGCTTGTTGTAAAGGCTTAGGCCGCCCCAAAAATGTGTCACAGTGTTCGTGGAACACAGGATTGTCAGTGGCGTAGATGTGAAGAGGTGAGAATGGGTGTGTGTTTTATTAAGTGTGTGAATGTTTAGTTATAGTTTACCTTTGTTATTAAATTGTTTCGTTTTGTTAGACGTCGCGTCGTTTCGATTTATTTTAGATTTAAAGAGATGCAACTGTGAAACCCTTTTTAGGTCCAGAAGCTGACCACGAGATCCCCGAGAACACAAGGTAGGTGCTCTACCATGAGCCAAGCGCATATATGTAATTCACAGTTTCATCGTATCTTCCGCTAAGTATATTCTTGAGGGTCATGTTGGAGTGGATTCTTGACTAGTATTTAAGCCGGAGCAGTCAAGGTCTACAAATCCTGCTTTGCTTCGGATATCTGACAGACCGCCTCTCGAATATACGGGTACATTACCTAACTTAAGGCCACGGCCGCTTCCCACCCGAACCCTACCTGAATTACGAATACATACACTGCTACAAACATCACAATTACACAGGATAAAAGTCAAATTCCTCACACACCCAAGTAAAGGAGAGGACGCTTGTAGTTTAACGTGACCATCAATCTCGCGATCATAAGCCATGGGACCTCCTTTTTATGTGGAATCCGAACCACAGGACATGGCATTTCACTTCGAAAATCTCACATGCATTGACCGGGAATCGAACCCAGTCCACACACACCCAAGTACATGGGTCTACATGACTACGATGGTGCAAATCCCCTGACTAATCATCAACAACAACAACAACAAGAATTGAATTCACAGATACTGCTTCTATTAAAGGAATAGTTAACAGTGAAGCAATACTGATCATCATATCCACATAATCCATTCCGTTTCAATTTTTTAATTAGCCTAAAAGATGACTCGTTTCCAGAGTACTTTAGATGGGACTACAGAAATAATAAGGAAGACCTTGCCACTTCTTGCATTCAACTTCCCTTCTAATTGCTGAAAGAGCAGTTCATGGTGCCACTTCTAACCCGACTGAAGTGCTGCAGAACTTCATTCTTATCGCTGATAGCTTCTAAGCAGTGGGATGTTAATTGCGCCAGCTAACGCTGTGAAGCTATTATCCATTGTAACAAATGTTCAACGCCTTTCCTAACTCCAGCAAGCAGTTATACTGAGCAACCTACTCCTTAAGCCAATGACAGCGCACGCTGCTATCACTGTCGACACAAGTGCATATGTACTTTGCTCATTCTCAGATTATTTGTATAATATCCTGCGGCAGAGCCGTACGCGTTAAATCACGCACCTCGATTGTTAGAAGCAGCTGCATAAACTCTGCAGAAAAGAGTGTGCTGTTTCTACGGCCTTCCCCACACTCCCTCGGGGCAAATACCAGGATAGTATCTTTCTTCAAGTCCCGGGGCACCCATCCCATCGCAGTCTTCAATACAGCTACACAAAAAGCTTCAATCTCCAAAGAAATACAGGTTATAAGACAGGTTCAACCTACTCCAAGTACATAGGGCTAATGATCAAGATATCCCAAGCCTCTAAAGTGATTTGACAAGGACATTTATAACTACAAAACTGTATAATATGTACTTCTATGAAAAACTAATACTGCCTATTTCCGTTATTTCTCCATTTCAAAGATGCATTATAACAGTCCAGAAAGGTTTTCCTGCCGCTTGACTTAATGTTTCATTATTTTTTTCAGGTGCCCACTTGATTGTTCTTAAGATGAGTACTGTTTGTAGTTATATTACCGTATATATTTTGTGTAATTGACCATAAGCTTAATAATAACAACAAAAATAGCCTATGTACATGTATTCTGCTGGTCCTTTACCGTTTCTCCCGTTAGTTACAGTATTCATCGACACTCGTGATGAAATCGCATTACACGTTTTCCTATTTTATGGAAATTGATATTACAGATTCAATGGATATAAGCTGGGAGATATCTGGCAAAAACAAATCTGAATTAATTTCATCCTCACTGACGTTAATTCATCGCTCCAACGTTTACACCAATTTTTTAAAGCTAAATGTGTCATAGTATTGGTTAAAATTCACATTGTGGCCTTATGTTGTGCGAATACACGCTTACTGTGTAAATATACACAATGGCAAAGGGGCACACATACACATCAGCTCAGCAGGATGACGGAACCTTTGCAACCATTGTGACCAGCAGGGTGACGGAATGGAGAAAGAACGCTTACGTGGCCAGAAGTCCGGCTAGTGAGTCACATTCTCTACCTGCATGGTAGACTTGAGTACACGTCCACATACCTGAAAAGAAAGAATGATTATGGTTATTTTTATTTTTATCTATTTCACTAGTATTAATATTACACCACCTACACATAAATTCCGGAAATAGTCGACTTATGCGGCTGACCTGCGTTGTCATTAGAAAGTCCATGGAGATGGACTATCCACCACTGGCCACCGGTTAAAGGAGACTGTGCAAAATATTTAGGTAAATATATCCGCAAATAACACTGCTTTCCATATATAACCAGCTAGTTTCTTATTGCAGTGATATTAGCCACCAACTGCTTGACATGAATGCATACAATTTGAAGTAGGCTTTCGTCAAATCCAGTCTTAATATTACAATTATACCCTTCTTATATTACACATACATACATTCATTATCATTTCAGAATGTTTTGTCTTTCAGCATCCAGTTTAGTCTGCGAGCCTCTGTTTGCGTACAAGCCACCTTCATGATCCGTTATCAAGAGTTAGCACTGTAGCATCATCGGCTCCTACATTTCTCACTTTGAAACCATTCAATACTGATTCTAACAATCGCCTCCTAGGTCTATCTTTGCTTTTCTTACCCTCTGCAGCCAAACTCATTAACTTTCATTATCTCTTCTTCCCCATTCCCTTCACTTGACCCTTCCATTTGAGTCAGTTTGCGAACAGTTTCATCTGGCGGGTCAATTTTTAACTTACCCTTGTCTCTTCATTACGAGTGCTTTCCTGCCATTGCTCCCATCTATTTGCCTCAGCAATCATTCGTGCTACCATCATATCTGTTACCTGTAGCTTATGGTTTAGATATCCTTTATTTAGCAAAATTTCGCTTCCATACAGAAGGTTGGTCTAAATACGGAGCGATATTGAGAGAGTTTCGTGGCTACACAAATTTCATTCTTGAAGAGTACTCTAGATCACAACTGGAAACTCACTTCATGTTGGCTAGTAAGCTATCGAGGGTAACTGTCATTACATCAAGGTCATCGGCAGGGGAAAGACTGCTTACATAGTTTCCACCTATAGCTCAGCAAGTTCAACTGAAACCCTGAGAGTGAGGGAGTGTGGGAAGGAAAGCACGTGGTGGGCGGAGGGAGAGAGTGTGACACCATTGGTAAATCATCCTCAAGTGCGCGCCACCCAGCGCCAGTTGGTTTCTGTGCAAGTCACGCCTTTCGCGGCAGCAAATAGCAGTAGATCCAGCAATATGGTGATTAGAGGAGCAAGGGGAAGCCTAGTAGTTCGCATATTTTCCGGGGCTTCAGATGAACTTGTCACGCTGTAATTGAATCCCACCCAGCCAATTTATGTCTTTCAGCAAATGGTTCAAATATAACAAATAGTAATGGTGAAAGGTTACGTTCTTGCCACACTCCTGCAAAAATTTAAGTCAAGAACTCATCCTACCATCAACACTCACTGCAGGCTGATCATCAATATAAATACATTTGATTATGTGTAACAGCCTTCCCTCGATACCATAATCCCTCACGATGCTTACTCGTAGTTCCCTTGGAACTGTTTAGATATAAGAACACTTACACAAATGTGTATTCCTCTCGTATCATTTCTCAATGACTTGGCGTATACTAGAAATTTAATTCTGACTTCCTCGTTGTGATCTATACCCACAAAGGTTTTCATCCATCTTACTCTTGACCATTTTTTGAACTTTCCTGTCTGCAATGCCTGAGTGTACTTTGCCCGGGAAACTTTTCAATGAAATGCAATCTTTCCTGTTACCTTGCTTATAAATAGGTGCAATTAGTGCATTTGTCCATTCAGAGGGTGACCGTTCCATCCCTGGTTTCCCCATCATACTTTTCAATTTCTGGCCGAATTTCTTCTACCCCTGACGCTTTGTGGCTTTATAGTTTCTTTACTACCCTCCTTGTTATAACTATGTACGAGTTTTACTGCTGACTAATGAATGGAGCGGACCCTTGATAATGCCGGATGCAGTTTCCGATAAAACGTCAGTAGATAACATCCTGTAGGCCCGGACAACTTGTACATAGTTGTGAATGCTGGTCGTGAAAGCCTAAGCTGTTATAACCCTCATTATGCTTCAACCGTGATCCTGTTTCCGTGCACATTCACCTCGTACAAAATCTCAAAACCTGCCAAATTGTCAGCTAATGCTCCATTTATATTGAGCAAGTTTCCGAAGTATTCTTTCTATTTTGCCAGTGTTTTTGGCTTCTACAATGAGTTTCCATTTCTCTATCCAACACACTACTCATTTCGGGTTTCCCTCAATTTCTAAGATTCATTATTACACTCCAGAGAGGTTTCCCTACCACTTTAACTGATGTTTCTGTATTCTCCAAATTTTGTTTCTGACTATTTTATTATTTATTTAGTTCTGTAAGTCGCCTCCGTAGCGTAGCGGTCAGCATGGTTAGCTGCCGCCCCGGAGGTCCTGGGTTCGATTCCCGGCTCTGCCACGAAATTTGAAAAGTGGTACGAGGACTGGAACGGGGTCTACTCAGCCTCGGGTTGCCCAAATGAGTGGAGGGGGTTCGATTCCTCCTCAACCATCCTCGAAGTGGTTTTCCGTGGTTTCCCACTTCGTCTTCGGGAAAATGCCGGGATGGTACCTTCTTCAAGGCCACGGCCGCCTCCTTCCCTCTTCCTTGTCTATCCATCCTTACCATCCCTTACCTTCCCTCATGAGGCCACTGTTCGCTTTGCAGGTGAGGCCACCTGGGCGAGGTGCCAATCCCACCTCACCAGTTGTATCCCTTCCGATTCGATGTTCCCAGCTCTAGGACACTGCCCGTAGAGGCGAGTTCCCTCGCTGAGTCCATGGGTTCCACCAACCTGGAGGGCAAACGACAAAAAAATTAAAAAAAAAAATAGTTCTGTTCCTTCCCACTACATAAAGCTCTCTGTATGCTGGTTTCCTTTTTTGAAGCCACTTTTTGGAAGCCTTCTTTTTACTTTTACAAGCAGTCTGCACTATGTCATTCCACCAGGAGGTGCGATTTCTCCTTTTTAGCCTACTTTCGAATTTTGCAAAACATTTAAGTAGACTTATGAGATCAACACAGGGCCAAAAAAATGTGCCTGTCTGTGTGTCTGTGAGTATATGTGTGTGCATGGGTGTGTACTCTGCATGTCTGCCCCCCCCCCCCTCCCCCTCCCCCCCCCCCCTATCAGTTCAAACACGTTGAAACCGAATTGAACAAAATTTGATACAGAGGTAGCACTAGTAAAGGGCACTTCAGTGTGATGTTTTATATCGCCGCCATTTTGAAGGAAACGTAATGGCAGCCACCCAAATGTTCAAATCTTAAATCAAATTACGACGTATCTAATTACCTGATCTCTACCAAATTTTTCACTAATATATCTTAACTAGCAGTTGTGCCCGGCTTCGCCCGGTAGTTTTACTTGTTTTATGGATGATAATGAATACTACTACAGAACTGGCACATGATACTTAAACTTCACACTAATACTGTCATCACAATTAACACCGGTTATCAGACAGTTTCTACACACACCCAAAGTACACGGGGCTACATGACCGCGTTGTCGCAGCCCCTAACCTTAAGAACCAACCAACCAATACTTAAACTTAAAGATAAAAAAATATTTTAAAGATAAAACTCTTTTTGCTGGTGGTAATGGTGGTGATAAGTAGTACATTATAATGGACGTAACATTCTGGTCATTTTCCCGTAACGATAATGATAATAATGAATAGGGAAACGGCTATTTTTAACTACAGTACTGACACATGTAATTTATAAACGAATTGAAAAATATGATTAGAAAGAGGACTATGTGAAACAGCAAACACTGCCTAGGGACTATATCTGATTGGCTGTTAGAAAAGTAGAGATCAATAGTGTCGTATTTTGTCGCATAACGCCTTAGAAAAATTCTCTATAAGACTACGAGAACATTTTCTTTGATTTGTCACTCTCAAACATTGGGAAATGGCAAAATCACCGGGGTAGAAAAAGACGAGGCTAATTGCAGGACATAGGATTGCGAGTGAGAGGCAAATACTACATTTAAATCCATACTGTCTTTTAAGGCAGAGATGCACTATAGTGAAAAAGCTTGGGTCCCAGCTGCACGGACCTGAGAGGATCGTAGGTGATGACAGACATTCGGGGGGGGGGGGGGGTTCCCCGTCCTATTTACATTGGCCGGTGAATCACTCACACCTTCGTAACACCACAGTGGTTTGAGCAACGGCCCTGTATGAACATCAGCATAGTCAGCAATACCAGGTAAGACGTCGGGCTCTGGACAGTCTTCACATGTCACCTCGCGGTGAATCAGCAAGCTATTATCACAACTTCCCCCCCCCCCCCTGGGTCTCGCAACTTGTGGGACGTGGGTTGGTGACCACGGGACCCCAGCTGAGTCCGACATTGCTTCTACTTACAGGTGCCGGGCTCCTTTCAGTTCTCTTTCCTGTCGGCCTCCCTTGGTCAACTCTTATTCTCTTCCGACCCCGACGGTATTAGGGTATCCGAGGCCTAGGGAGTCTTTCACTTTGCTGCCTTAATTGGCCCTTATCTCATCTTTCCTGATACCCTCATTCTTCGAGGGGTCAGCTTTCTTTTTCTTTTCATAATATCTCCTGTCTTCTGTTCAAGGCTCTCAAGGAGGCAGGGTGTGTGTAGCTCCACCACTTGTGGTGCACCCTAGATAGTGCAACACCCTAAAGGAGCTCCTGGCTGGTGAGTCCGGGAGCTGGCAACCCCGAGGGATTCCTGAGCTGGGTCCGGTTTTACCCTTTTTTTCTACTGCCTTTAGGGCGGACCCTCTCCTCTTTCTCTTTCCTATCTGCCTTTCGTGGCTCTCCTTCCTTCCAAGTCACTCAATTCTCATTTATCCAGGGTTGAGGGCATTTCCTTTCCTCCTGACTTTTGTTTCCCTTATAACTTTCTTTTGTCCTTATCTTCTTCTAGCCCGTAAGTTTTGTAGTTAGTTTTAGTTGTGGTTTTAATTTTGCGATCCGCCAAACCATTAGGGGCCAATAACCTCAATGTTAGGCCCCTTAAAACAACCCTGGAATCCACGGCATAGTGCAATTGGGTTACTATGGTATTTAAAACTACCTGTTAAGTCTCTCACCCTTTTGTGTTACATAAATAATTTGTAGCTAGAAACCTTCCCTGCAATCCACACAACAACTCACCCATGTTTCTTCGCAATCGGATTAATGGTATATGAACGCATACACATATACACTACCACTATTGAGCAATACTTTATGTGGTGAGATGACTACTACTACTGAACTGGTTCATCAAACTTACAAACTAATAGAAAAACATATTTTAAAAATCACAGGCGGGGAAGAGTATGGTGTTGCTTAACTTCTGACACGATTGGTTCAAGGGCCTTAAAACGTGATTTTCTGGTCCCGCACTGTTTCACCGAAGTACTCGTTGGGTTCCAAGAGGTAAATACACAAAATTAGGTGCAGATCGGTGAAACGGTGCAGATTTGTGCCAAAGGGCCTAAATACAGGAAAGGGAGTGGTCTGTCCGAAATTTCAAGCAGACAGTATTACTCGTCGGTTTCCAAAGGGTAAGTATGTAAAATATGGTTCAGATGGGTGAAAAGGGGTAGAATTTTGCCAGAGGGCCAACATGCAGAGAATGGAGTGGTCTGTCCGAAATTTAAAGTGGACAGTGTAACCCGCAGGGTTCCAAGGGGTAGCTTCTTCGCAATTTCAAGCAGACAGTGTTACTTGCAGGACACCAAAGGGTAAGAATACGAATTTTGGTTCTGAACGGTGAAACGGTGTAGATTTGGACCAAAGGGCCTAAATACAGGTAATGGGGTGGTCTGTCCGAAATTTTAAGTGGGCAGTGTTACTCGCAGGGCTCCAAAGGGTAAGTATACAAATTTTGGTTCAGATTGGTGAAACGGAGTAGATTTGTGCAAAAGGGCCTAAATGCAGGGAATGGGGTGGTCAGTCCGAAATGTCAAGAAGACAGTGTTACTCGCAGGGTACCAAAGGGTAAGAATACGAATTTTGGTTCTGATCGGTGAAACGGTGTAGATTTGGACCAAAGGGCCTAAATGCAGGGAATGGGGTGGTCTGTCCGAAATTTTAAGTGGACAGTGTTACTCGCAGGGTTCCAAAGGTTAAGTATACAAATTTTGGTTTAGATCGGTGAAACGGTGTAGATTTGTGCAAAAGGGCCTAAATGTAGGGAATGGGGTGGTCTGTCCGAAATTTAAAGTTGAGAGGGTTACCCGCAGGGTTCCAAAGGGTAAGTATACAAATTTTGGTTAAGATCGGTGAAACGGTGTAGATTTGTATACATAACAGACAAACAGACAAACTTTGTGCTTTATATAAGTTATATAGCTATGGGAAGCGTCTTTTGAACAAACCACAAGGTCATCAGCCAAATAGTTTCAAGATAGCGGTTGTATCAATCATACAAGTAACTTATTATAACCTAACCGTAAATTTCGATTCTACAAGGCATACGTTTATATCCTTTTAGGAATGTACTGAACAAAATAATACATATTTAGTATCAAAAGGTCTATGGAAACGCGAGAAAACGCTAATGAAATCGTTGATTTCAACGCAGAATACGATACAGTTATACTAAACGAGTTGTTTACCAAGTATTACCGTAGCGCATCCGTGGCGTAAACGTAGCGACCTGGGCTCATAGCCAAGAGGGTCGTGGATCAAATCCGTGCAGGTTCGAATTCTTTACTTCGTATTTTTGTTTTTGTTTATTTATAACTACTTACACGTTATAATGTTAAGCATATATAGTGTGTATTTGCAATCGAAAATATATTATATACTGTATATAGTTATAACACCACATTTCAACACTCGAATACAGCGATTAATATTCGTTGATCGTGATCCGCGGTAGCGTATAATGTTGTTGTTATTTTTGTTGTTGATTCTTTAGGGGTTTTGCGGCATCATAGTCTTGTAGCCCCGTGTACTTGGGTGTTCGTAGAAGTTGTCTGATAACCTGTGTCACTGTGATGTCTGTAGGTTAACTAGTGTGCGTACTTTTATACGAGGACGGATTTGGGTAGGAAGCTGTTGGTGTTGTTGTTGTTGTTTCATTCGAGATGCATGGTCATTTAGGCCCGTGTACTTGGGTGAGTGTTGAATTTTGTCTGATAACCTGTGTTATTGTGATGGGTGTATTAGTGTGTATATATAACACAGGTGAGGATTCAATCAATCAACGTTTAATATCCGTGGCCTATAGCACGTTGTATTTCAACAAGCTACTACAGCCAGCATTCAATCATACTCCTTGAAAAGACAAAGAGTTATAATTATACCATTGCATTTTGGAGAAAGTAGGCTATACGTTCTTTACTGAACATCTTGTTTAAACACTGTAGTCCCAAGTCATGCCTTTGCTGCCTCTAGTACTGCATCCCTGACCTCTCCGTTTCAATGTCCTACAATTCATTACTATCTACTCTTTGGAATTATTCATCAATCATTTCCGTGTAATTCTGTCTAAGTTCCTTATCCTGGAGATTTTCAACCCTAATCCGTCAGCAAACAGCCCTCACTTACTGCACTTTAGGTCTAACTATGATTGATTTACAGCAAATCAGTGTGCGGACTATTTCTTCAAACAAGCCCCTGATAACCCTGCAACTCCTTAGTAATTTCCTAATTCAATGTCAGTAATGTTATAGTGCATATGCTCCCAAAGGGTAGTCCGCGGACCCCCAGGGGTCCGCGACAATGTGTTTAGGGGGTCAGAGGCGCTTTAACAAAAAATACAGGATACCCAATTTTTAGCCTACTTTCGATTTTTGCAAAAAATGAACACAGGGCCAAATATTGTGTGTCAGTCTGTGTGTCTGTGAGTGTGTGTGTATGTGTGTGTGTACTCTGCATGTCTGCCCCCCCCCCCCTATCAATTCAAACATGGTGAAACCGAATTGAACAAAATTTAGTACATGGAAGCACTAGCAAAGAGCCCCTCACTGTCATGTTTTATATCGCCGCCATCTTGGCGACCACCCAAATGTTCAAAGATTAAATCAAATAACGACTAAACTAATCATCTGATCTCTACCAAGTTTTGCAGGAACATACATTCTTGTGGGATGCGTCCTTCGACCAAACTAAAAGATCATAAGCCCAATAGTATGCAGATGGCGGCCATGTTTGTGTCCAAATCAATTCCTCCTGTAAATTCAAACACGGTGAAACCGAATTGAACGAAATTTGGTCCAAAGCTAGCACTAGCAAAGGGCACCTTGGCGTCTTGACTAATATCGCCGACATCTTTACGGCCACCCAAATGTTCAAAGCTTAAATCAAATTACGACTAACGTAATCATTTGATCTCTACCAAATTCTGCAACAACATACATTTGTGTAGAAAGCATCTATTGACCATACTACAAGGCCATCAGCCCTATAGTTTGCAGATGGCGGCCATGTATCTGTTCAAATAGATTCCCCTTATCAATTCAAATATGGTGAAACCGAATTGAAAGAAATTTAGTAAGGAGGTAGCACTGGCAAAGGGCACGTCATATTCATGTTTTACATCGCCGCCATCTTGACGGAAACGTAATGGCGGCCACCGAAATGTTCAAAGCTTAAATCAAATTACGACTAACCTAATCATCTGATCGCTCCCAAATTTTGCAACAATATACCTTTATGTGGGAAGCGTCTTTTGACCAATCACAAGGTCATCAACCCAATAGTGTGCAGACGGCGGCCATGTATGTGTGCAAGCCGATTCCTCCTATCAATTCAAACTCGGTGAAAGCGAATTGAACGAAATTTGGTAAAGAGGTCGCACTAGCAACGGGCACCTCAGTGGCATGTTTATATCGCCGCCGTCTTGACGGAATCATAATGACGGCCACCCGAATGCTCAAAGCTTAAATCAAATTACGACTAACCTAATCATTCGATCTCTACGAAAGTTTGCGACAATATACCCTAACGTGAGAAGCGTCTTTGACCCAAAATACAAGATCATCAGCCAAATAGGTTGAAGATGGTGGATGTATGAATCAAGCAAGTGTTTAGTCTAACGGTAACTTACAATTCAACAAGGCCTGCCCTCAACAATTCTGCTTATCGTGCATAGGGAGGTTTAATCTGTCCTCGAAGAGGTGACCGGTAGGCTATTAGCATATTATAATAAAATATGTAACCGCAGAAGTGACTAACAGGCCAGGCTTACCGTGCCATATCGTTATGGGCTCGTGCCGTCCCGTTGTCAAAATGGCCGCTATTTTTGTTCGTAAATACATAAATTTCCGTAACATCCTAAGCTTATATTCTTTTATGAATGCACTGTACAAAGTAATACATATTTAGTATCAAATGGTTTATAAAAACGCTAACGAACTCATTAATGTCAAAACTAAATATGATACAGTTATACTAAACCAGTTGTTTATCAAGTATTATCGTAGCGCATCCGTGGCGTAATTGTAGCGCTCATAGTCTGGGGGTTCGAGGATCAAATTCCTGCAGGTTCAAATATTTTACTTCGTTTTTTTGTGTTTATTGATTTATAACTACTCACACGTTATAATGTTAAGCATATATAATGTGTATTTGCAATCGAAAATATTATAGCACCAAATATTTCAACACTCGAATGCAGAGATTAATATTCGTTGACCTTGATCCACGGTTGACACTATTGTTGTTGTTTTTGTTGTTGATTCTTTAGTGGTTTTGCGGCATCATGGTCTTATAGTCCCGTATACTTGGGTGTGTGTAGAATTGGTCTGATAATCTATGTCACTGTGAACTCGGTAGACTTACTAGTGTGTGTACTTTTATACGAGGAAGGATTTGGTTTGGAAGCTGTTGTTGTTGTTGTTGTTGTTTCATTCGAGATGCATGGACATCAAGTTCATTTAACCCCGTGTACTTGGGTGAGTGTTGAATTTTGTCAGATTAACTGTGTTATTGTTATGGTTCTATTAGTGTACACAGGGTGTTTCAGAAATACTTTTACAAACTTTGTGTACCGTATTGTTTCCTTAAACGAAAGCAAGAAAAAAAAACATATACACATATGTCCCAAATTCCTTCGTTTTCGATTTATTAATGGACGAACATTGTACAGGGACACATTAATTGACAGCCTGTTTGGAAGTGTTTAACATATGAACTCATATCAAAAAAGGTTCCTGACACCGAGAGATGGAGA
Organism: Meconema thalassinum; assembly: GCA_946902985.2. Lineage (NCBI taxonomy): Eukaryota > Metazoa > Arthropoda > Insecta > Orthoptera > Tettigoniidae > Meconema > Meconema thalassinum. The sequence goes on from OX336389.2 coordinate 296,769,765, forward strand.
AACTGTCAAATGCACAGGTGTTCCAGACAGGCTCGCCATCAACACCAGTTTAGGATTAATGTGTGGAATGGCATTGTAGGTCCTTACGTTCTACCAGCACGTCTTACAGGTGCTGTCTCCAGAGACTTTTTCCAGAACACCCTTTCTGACTTACTTCATGGCAATGTGCCCCTGCAAATACGATAACGTATGTGGTGGATGTATGATGGGGCTCCTGCAAACTTTAGTCACCTTGTTCGCACTGCACTGACGGAGATCTTCCAGGACAGATTGTTGGGCAGAGGAAGACCCGTTACATGGCTTGCATGGTCCGTTAGACTTTTATCTGTGGTGTCAGGAACCTTTGGATGTGTAACATCTTTCCACTCGGTATCTGGATATTTTTGTGGCACTCGGTAGCTGGACATTTTTGTGGGAGTGATTTTGGAAAAGGGACGGAAATGGATGGGACGGAAATGGATGGGACAGAAGTGCATGGGACGGAAACAATGAGCGCGCGAGGTGGCGGAGATCGGTACAAAGACGTACTGTAGGTCATGTGGCTATGGGGAATGTATATCGCATACAGTTTAGTTCAAGGTTTGGAGACCCCATTTAAGACATCCCTACAATAAACCACCTTCAAGTTGTCGTTCTTTGGTGTGAAAATAATCCTTATATCATATTTGCTGAAAACAATTACGATTTATGAAATCTTCATACTTTTGCTGTATTCTTATTTAATGTAAGCACTCGATGTACTGTCGGCCATGTGGCTATGTGGAATCTATATCGCATCAACAAACACTCCAAACAACGTAGGAATTCAGTATATTAACACCGACTTCTAACAATAATTGAAACTTCGTTGGTCAAGATGTATCACTGGGAGAAACACATATGATATAACTTCTGCACACATAATTTTTAATTGCGCCTATACTTGGCAGTGCGCTCTATCGACATAAAGAGGCCATTTTCAATAACATCTCTGGCATGGGTTCACTAACTGGCCTGTATAAAGCGCAGCTCGCATCAAGTAGGCAGTGCATTGCTTCCGCCACGGCCGACTGGATACGAGCTGGACTAGACTCCACTACTGCAGATACATTGGATAACTTTGTTTTAATTAAATATATATTTTCCATTGCAAAATGCACAATATAACGCTCAATTTTGTAACGCCTCAGTACTCAAAAAGCAACAAATATAAAAAATCTTGCAAAACAATACAACACTGTTAGGATTAGAACCCCAGCCGGCCGGTTACGAGACCAACGCTGTAACCACAGACCTAATTATGTCCTCTCAAAATGAATGTTATCAATCGATTAAGATACAACGTCTTGGCCAATAATGACTTTGACTAAACAATTTCTTCACTGGAGTATATTTCAAACAAAGCTGATTTCATACAAAGTTCCTATTATTTTTATATCTGTAGGCTATATTGCATGCGACATACTCAAATTAGTGAAATATAGTTCAGAACGAGAGATCAGCTGCCATCTTGTCTGCAACCGAGACGGCTCAGCTTTTCAAAGCCAATTCTGCCCTATATTATTACAGTATACACTTTTAATTTTCCATTGCAAAATGCACAATATGTTATCAATCGATTAAGATACAACGTCTTAGCAAATAACAATTATGATTTTTTACGGTCAGGATTTGGCACTGGTGTTTTACAAGTAGTTATTTCAATGACCAACAGAGTTCACTGTTAACAAGGGATTTGCGCTCCCGGGACGCACGTAGTAGGATAACATGTCACATGTTACACATCATATGCGACTACTGTAAGGCTCGTTTAATATTTTTTATTTTGATATGAGTTCATGTGTTAAACACTTCCAAACAGGCTGTCAATTAATGCGTCACTGTACAATGTTCTTTCATTAATAAAGCGAAAACGAATGACTTAGGGACATATGTGTACATGAACTTTTTTTCTTGTTTTGGTGTAAGGAACCAATCCCCAATGTTTGTAAAAGTATTTCTGAAACACCCTGTATATAATTCAGGTGAGGATTCAATCAATCAACGTTTAATATCTGTATAGCACGTTATATTTCAACAAGCTACTACCTAGGTATAACCAACATTCAATTATTATCCTTGAAGAGGGTAAAACTATACCCATGCATTTAGGAGAAAGTAGGCTATATGTTCTTTACCGAACATCTTCTTTATCTGAATTGTAAAATCTGAAACAATTTTGCCGATAAACGGCAGTGACGCAACAAGTCAAAATTTTGGTAGCTAGTTTGCCACTTATCGTAGGGTAGCTGAATTTTGATACTTAGCAGTTGGCAACACTGCGTTGGGCTGCGCGCGTTTCTATATGGGACTTGTCGCTGCTTGCTAGCTTGTCACAGCTTGCTAGCAGCCATAGAAGCATGTATATACAGTATACTGCAGTGTGTTTTAAGATGGATCGCTGGCTTAAGTCTGTTTCTGTAAAAAGATTTTCAGAGACTCGTAAAGTTGCAGATCCTAGTAGTATTAGAAACGACGTTTCTACAGTGGTTGAAAATGTTACACGTGCCAGTGGTATCGCAAAAACTGATGAGAATGTTACGAGTGCTAGTGGTATCACAAACGCAGGTTCAAGTACTGAATATGTGGCAGGCCCACGTGAAAGTAAAGGAAATAGAATACGTAAATATTCTGATATTTAAATTTGGGGTTTATTTCCATTCACAAAAGAGAAGTCCTGTGTTCGCTGTGCGTTATTTGCTACCAAGTGCTATCCAATGGAAGCATGAAACCAGCAAAACTCTCTCGACATATGCAAACAAAACACTCTCATTGTGTTAACAAATCCACGAATTTCTTTAAAGCAATAGCTGAATTGCGTAACAAACAAAATGTATACTGTCACTGGTGGCAGCAATGAAAGTGATGTTTGTGCTTCATATGAAGTGTCTCTACTCATCGCTGAAAAGGGGAATCCACACACTATTGGCGAGGAATTAATAAAACCAGCGGCTCAAATGATGGCCTTTGCAGTTCCGGGCGTAAAGGTTAGCAAGTCTTCGAATTTAATTCCATTATCAAATAATACTGTAAGACGAAGGATAGATGAAATGGCCAAAAAGGTTAGGAAGACATTGAGAAACAGAATTCAAAATTGTACATTTTTTGCTATCGAGTTAGGTGAAAGCACCGGCATTACTAATCATGAAAATTTAATTGCATTCGTCGGTTATCTGTATGCCTCTCACCAAGGCGGTCCGGGTTCGATTCCCGGTCAATGCATGTGAGATTTTTGAAGTGAAATGCCATGTCCTGTGGTTCGGATTCCACGTAAAAAGGAGGTCCCGTGGCTTATGATCTACAGATTAACGGTCACGTTAAACTACAAGCTTCCTTCCTTCCTTCCATTCGTCGGTTATGATTATGAAAGTAAATTGAAAGAGGATTTTCCTTTTTGTACAAATCTACCATCATATACTACATCAGAGGAATTGTTTGGGATGTAAACAAGTTCATAATTGACAATGGATTTAATTGGAATAAATGTATTGGTGTTAGCAGTAATGGAGCAATAGCGATGTGTAGAAGAAAAAGTGGGCTGATTACTTTGATAAAAACTGTAGCACCATTTGTAGTGTGGGTGAAAAATCCACAGCCTGCTTCCAGTCTCCGACCGGGTCAGGAATGGAATGAATGAAGCCCCCATCTAGCGGCGAGGATATGAACTGTGCCGGCTGCCGAGGCCTGACGCACTCCTCTGGGGCAATGATTAAATGAATGACAGATGAAATGAAATGATAGTGGAGAGTGTGGCTGGAATGAAATTGTGACAGGGAAAACCGGAGTACCCGGAGAAAAACCTGTCTGCCTCCGTTTTGTCCAGCACAGATCTCACATGGAGTGACCGGGATTTGAACCACGGACCCAGCGGTGAGAGGCCGGCGCGCTGCCGCCTAAGCCACGGAGGCTTCTGTAGTGTGGGTACATTGTTTAATCCACAGAGAGGCTTTAGCAGCAAAGAAGATGCCATCATAATTAAAGAGTTACCGGGTTGAGGCAGTTCGGGTTGTGAAATGTATTAAACCGCGCCCTTTGAATTCAGAGTTGTTTCGTATAATCTGTGCAGAAATGGGAAGTGATCACAAGGAACTGTGAATTCGCTGCAAGTAAGATGGCTTTCCTGAAGAAGAGTACTGAGAAGAATAGTTGAACTGAGGGATGATGATCCCATGATTCCAAGTTCGAACTGAAGGACAAGTTCGATTATTTTAAACGGATTTTGAAGCTAACATATCTTGCTGATATCTTCAACCATCTCAATGGACTTAATTTAATGGGGCGTTAACCACCATAACGCATGTTTCATCAAAATATTAATTACTCTGGAACTATACACTTGATGTTCATGAAACCTTAACTGCGTATAGAATATGTGTTTAATAATAGGTGAATGAATTCACAGAGTCATGGGTTCATAAATTCTTATCTGAATAATTATTATCTTTGATATATTGATGCATTATTTATAAAGCCATTCATGCTATTAAGCATAAATTCAGTTTACTGCTTCCATAGTGTCTGTATTGTAATCCTGACCTACAAAATAATACCATTTTCGGCATATGCAATTTTAGGAAAGGAATCATTTTTTTAAAATAATAATGAATATTATTATTAAAATAATACACTTTCTTTCCTTATTTCCTTATTCTATATTTTGAAGTTTTAAAACATTGAACATACAAAGTAGAACTTAAGTTGCCAATTTCATGTCAATGGTGCTGTTACTTCGAGAGATAACGCACCTTTTGTACGAAAAAAAAAATGTGGGAAAATTAGTTCAAAGTGAAGTGTGTACCTGCACGACTTGCTTTCTTCCAAAACATCCCAGACCTGTAGTCTCCTGCTCCTGCCTCTTTCTCCTTGTCTTGGTATACCATCTTCCCTCCTCTTTTCTTTATTCTTAGTCCATTTTAATGATTGTCAACCCTTATTCCCAATTACTACACTTCCACTAGCAATATCAATAGGACTATACTACAAAAGCGATCACATGAAAAGCATATGTCATATGAGCACTTATAAACAAAGATTCAGTAGCAAAGAACATAAAGCCTCATCTCCAAGGGTACACTGGTTCTATCTACTGGCCAAAATACTAACCACTGTCAAGCATAGAGTAGCGGTCAATTTGAATCCAGATAACTATTACAAAATCCCGCGAAAGCTGAGAGAGATCTGGGACTACTCCACGCCTACCTTACAGCATGAACTAAGAGCCATAACAATTAAACTAATTGAGATATCATCATGAAATAAGTTGATTTTGATAAAGCAATATAGTGGCCTATAAATGAGCCAATAAAATACATTGTTTTTTTTTTGTTAACACCCCCTTAAGCCTGCAAAATTTTGCCATCAATATTTTTCAGGTTCGAGATAAACCTGAGGAAATGATTAAGAAACTGAAGCTGTGGATTCAAATATTAGACTGTGAAATCTTCGAGCAATTCCCTTCTAAGGCAGTTTTCATCCAGATATCAGGAGAAAATGTTCCAAAGGAGATTCTCGGTCTTATTAAGTCACATTTGGAGCAACTCCACATGCAGTTAAGGGAGTATTTTTCAGTAACGGGTGAAAGGGACATATGGATAAGGAATCCATTTGCCGATGGGCTTTCAACCAACCTGTCTCTCACTCCACGGGAGGAAGATTCATTGGCAGAACTTTCAACTGACTGTTCACTGAAATTGTAGTTTTCAAAATTGCAACTAACAACAGACTTTTGATTAAGTGTCATGAATGACTATCCTGAACTCTCGAAAAAGGCTTGAAGTGCTTGATAGTGTTATCCACTACTTAATTATGTGAAACTGCCTTTTACCATCTCACATATTTGAAACCTAAGTTGAGATCTACACTGGAAGTTGAGAGTGACTTATTGTTGTAATTAACAAATATTAAACCTAATATTGAAATCTAATTGGTCATAAGCAGATTCATTGTTCACTTTAAATATCACATTGTGTTTGACAATTATATTAAAATTTTGCTAATGGAATTCATATTTCTGTGCGAATGTCTTAAAACTTAAACTAATATTTTTTTCCTTCGAATAAAAAAACTAAAAATTTATGAGTTTGTAATACAGTATTATTGTTTGGTTCATGCCAAAACTGAGAAGGGTTCCTTGAGTTTGTTTTCCTCTTTCAAGGGGTCTACGAGCTTGCCACGGTGGGTGAGTGGATTGCGTGTCGGTCTACTAACCCCAAGATTGCAGGTTCGCCCCTGGCCGTGGTAAGTAATTTTTGAAAGGCGGCAAAAATACGATACGCATGTCATACTATGTTGGCATGTCAAAGAACCCATTTGAATTCAGTAGGCCGAGTTCATAATGGCAAAATAATCTTGTGAGTTTCCGCCAACACTGTTCCTCATTTCTCTACTAGAAAGCGCTATAATGTTCAAGGAGCTTAGATATCTATTATCTAACCTCCTTGACTTTCATAGTGATTCAAGGAACAACGAAATTCGAACTGCAAGCTACCCTCTGGGTGTCAAATTACAAAGCTTGCACCAGGCACCCGAGGCCATACGATATTATTATTAAAGGGTCTACGGACGGGAAAGTTTGGGAACTCCTTGTATATTGTCGACCTTGTTTATCTAATCTCTCATGTTCATCTGAGAATTTCCTTACGCTTATATTACGGTATTGAATTAATAGGTTTTCTATGTTACAGTGTGTTGTTGTAAATGAAATGGCGTGGGCGATAAATAAAATAAAATAAAATAAAAGCAAAAATCTTGTTATCAACATTAATTCAACAAATGGTGTATTTTAATAAATGAATAAATACGTAAATTATACGGAGGATTGTCAGTGACCGGGTGAAGTAGTTACTACTCCTACACACTACTTAGTCTAAAGTTGGGTGATCGTGTGTGTTATTTGAATTACTACCTTAAATAAGTCCATTTGCACCATTGCACTCTCATCCCTCTTAAATTCCGAGTAGTGGGGGTGATCAGTACTCTCGCAAAGGAACACTTCAGGAATTGTCAAGATCATCTAACTGTAAGGTAGTGAATTTCGTGCTGAAGTTAAAGATTTGACCTTGTGATAAATCTGAGCTATATTCTGAGAAACAAACACATGAGTATAGATGTTTGCCGTTGCAAGTAATCTGATTGCAGTTGTTGTTTGAGTCTTTCAACTGGTTTGATGCAGCTCTCCAAGCTTCCCTGTTCTGAGCTAATCGTTTCAACTCTACATAGCTACCACACCCTACATTCGACACAATCTGTTTTCTTTAGAAAGTATGATAAAATTTGCAATATCCCGAGCTGACTACTGTACCATCATAAGTTAAGAGAACTCTCCGTTAAAAATAATGGACCTATATTTCATCACATGCCTAACGAATAAATACGGGTTTAGTTGTTATGACTCGATTTGAATCAGGAAACTGGGAGGGAAAACAAGTGCAACAATGAGCTTCAGTGCAAGGACAACGAAGAATGTAGTGCTTGAATCTGTCAGGTGATTACCGAGTGGTTTCATGTGCTATCAGTAATACGGGTTTCAAGCTGAGGTCAGCAACCACGCTATGAATATAACTTACTCATATGTATTGTATTTGTATATCTTCCTCCCATTATTCATGATCTCACGTGATCTGGGATGAGGTAAAATAAGTGTCTCAATGGAGGATTGTTTTTTAAGTCAGATGACCTTCCTGACACCAACCCTATTAGGGAACTTTATGATGTTTAAAGCTATTTTCATTGTTTCCTTAGTAAACATTTCCATATTTCATATTTTCACCCATACTTTCACACGTAGATTTTATAGCCTAAGTGTAATGGATCTGATGATGATCGCTTGACGATCGAAACTGGCCGTCCAAGTGTATTTATTAATCTCGTGCAATTTCTTTCAGGATTATGGAATAACCTATGCCATTTGCGTACATGGTGTTCACCGACTGAAAGGCATTAAACTTTTTTTTCGCCTATTAGGGAATTTACTGAGATTTGAAGTAAATAAAGAAGAATTAAGCTGAGCATGAAGTCGGCAGGAATTAGCTGTAACCATTGGAGGGTTCCTCCCCAGCATTTACCTGGAGTTTGAAAATGCGAAGATATGGAATAACTAATAATAATAATGTTATTGGCTTTACGTCCCTTTTAACTACTGCGGCTATTAGAGACGCCGGGGAGCTGGAATTGCGCCCCGAAGGGAATCTCGAACGTGCCAGTAAATCTACTGACACGGCTCCCTCACCTTTGCGCACCCTCAAATGCTAACTGACTGCGACAGATTCGATCCTGCAACTTTAGGTACAGCAAGCGAGAACGTTACCACTGAGCCACGCAGACAGCCGAATATGGAATATCCTATTTAGATCGTAGGCTTTTGCGGCCGGTTTCTAGTTTATCAGCTAGGCTTAGATGATAAAATATGGAATATCATTCCAGTAACGAACTACGGAAGAATTTGAACCCACTCATCTTCTGTGTCAGGGGATAGCCTGGCTGCATGGCCTTGGACTTCAACACGCGTAGCTACCATGGTTAGTCTGCTAGCAACCACACTATATCATCATATAATATCTAAGACATAGCGATTGGCCTTAGTTTAGTGGCACTGAATATCAAGTAATATTATCTACTGCATGACACCACTTGGATACATCTCTCTACATTTACTGTATGTAAGCTAGCAGCACTATATTTGCAAGATAAGACTTGTTATTAAGGTAGATGCAGAGGTATATGTGTAGAGTCTGAAACTTTCACTAGGCTCTAGTATTGGTGTAGATGCTCAGAGGCTTGACATAGGGTAGGCTACTATCCAGTTAAGTGATGGAATGTGGGAAAGGTGCGGGAATAAACCACACTGTCTGCATCGTGATTCGAACCTTTAATCTCCAGCTGTCCTTTTCAAACGTAGAGCATGACTTGATATGCAGGGCTACGTTTCAGTGTGAAGAAAACGAGAGAATGTAACACACTGTCTAAGTGCAGCGGGTAATCGAATACTTCAAAGCGATGCGATTGTACATTGGTGGTGTGTGTATCCGCTTAGTGCAAGTCTCATGCACTCTGTCACCTCTCTACGTTGAACGTGACACGGAATTGAGAAATATATTTCCCGCTGAGATCAAGAGAGCTTGTAACCCGATCGATTTGCGTCTACTTTCACGTCCTGTGTTTAATATTAAACTTTCGTTAGGCTGAGAAAGAATAATGTTTTGTCTGGCAGCTCCGTCATGATTGATCCTCTCCAGCCTTACCAATACAGTCAAGAATGAATTTCAAATCACACAACTCAACAAATAGACGAAGTAAGTTGGGGACATTCAGATACACAAGTTGACCTGCAGAGACGTGATAAGGATTGCCAGGATACATCCCATATTTAAGTGAAAAGACCCGCATCCCATGGCATAGCCCCCCCCCCCCCCCCCCACACACACACTTAATTGATATATCTAGTACATTACTTAATTCCGGTCGATTGGTCCAGTTTGGTATGTATTCTTTGTGCAAATTAAGCTAGCTTGAGTATGCAAAGTGAATAGAAAGCTCGCTTGGGCTACATTCCCCCCCACTAGCGATTTAGATTTCATATAAATAGACGAAGTAAGTTGGGGACATTCAGATACACAAGTTGACCTGCAGAGACGTGATAAGGATTGCCAGGATATATCCCATATTTAAGTGAAAAGACCCGCATCCCATGGCATAGCCCCCCACCCCACACACACACACTTAATTGATATATCTAGTACATTACTTAATTCCGGTCGATTGGTCCAGTTTGGTATGTATACATTGGTCAAATTAAGCTAGCTTGAGTATGCAAAGTGAATAGAAATCTCGCTTGGGCTACATTCCCCCCCCCCCCCACTAGCGATTTCGATTTTATATAATCAAAAACTATCCTTCAGTGAAAGTAAGGCTATGGTCAGCCTCATTGCACTATAAAATACACACAGTAGGCTCAGCAAAATAAGTACAGTTCTTAATGGTTGTTTTGGTGCTCCTATGAAATAGATTCCTACTGAACGAAAAGGCAGTATAATTAGATGAGTACCTGTACATTCCTTCATATTGTTATGCCCCCGTTAAACAATTCATTTTCTAGAATCGTATTAATCGTTGAATCACTCATGTTGTTGTTGTTTCATTTGAGGAGCTTGAACATCGTGATCATTTATAAAGAAGGTAGTTTGTATTTTACGTGACCGTTAATCTCGCGATCATGAGCCACGGGACCTCCTAATTACGTGGAATCCAAACCACAGGACATGACAATTCACTTTGAAAATCTCACATGCATTGACCGGGAATCGACGCCGACCCTCCGTGGTGAGAGGCCAACAGCTTGACCACTGCGCAACCACGCTCCCCGTGTTCATTTATGCGTAGTCGTGTGTATGGAGAATTTGTCTGATGGCCAGCCCCATTGTGATGAGATGACTCTAGTAGAATGTGTATATGTTATTCAGGCGAGGATTTGGAAGAAGACAGCCGTGGCCTTCAGTTAGAAGCCATCCTTTTATTTGCCTAAAGTAGAAGTGAGGAAACACGGAAAACCGCTTCCAGAATGGCTGAGGTAGAAATTAAACCCACCTCTTCTCAGTTTTGCCTCACAAGGCTGTGTCACTCGTCTATCTCTTCAATATCATCAGCAATATCTCCATTTCAATTTTCTTCTCATACTAATACTTTTCTTCTTTTCCCCCTCTTATTCAGCGTCTCAGGCTAGTAAAATAATTACTGATTAACGCTAAAGGTTACAGTTGAAAATATAATATGATTTTAAATATAGTTAACGTTAAATTAACGGATTAATGTTAAGTGTTGAAAAATGAAAAGATTTGCGATATAAATAATATATACAAATCATGCATGGAAATTGTCTTAACGACTGAAAGAAAATTTGCAAATCAGAAAGAGAGCATTTAGAATCACAAGCACAATGATACAATAAATGCAAATTAATTTTGTTAAAGTGGAGGAAGTAAATTTGTCAAACAGCTGAACTATCGGGGGTGGAAGCTATGCAAAGCTAAGGTCTCCCGGAGAAATAGGGGGAACTAGGGAGCTCACTGGCCCCCTTACATTGGAACGCGAAGTGGACGTGGGTAGAGGCAAGACTTCGTAGGGCTGACCAACGCTGCGTACAGAGTGTGTATAGTGGTGCAGGCAACACAAAGCAAGCTTTTTTTTAAGGGCATTACAGAGTTGTAACTGGTTTAGGCAATAATGAAATAATTCAGCTCTGAGAGACAACGCATCAACATAAATATTATTACACTGAGTGTTTGCGGTTCTACGGAGCATAACATCTGCTCAGACATATTATTGGAAATTGATGTTGGGAAGACCTCAAAACTATTACTATCAGTCACATGGATGTAGTAACCTGTATAACCCACACAAGAGATAAACAGTGCAGAATTAGAAAAAATTATGCTCGTATTACTTACAAAGAACATTCATATAATTAACTTGGAAATTGCAAGGGTGCTAATCATAAATGCACCATCATATCAGTGAAACCAATATGGTCAGAAGATCCTTAGAAGAGTTGTTATTGATACATTTAGGATCATGTAGCAACGTGTACTACCCTACCAGGGAATTGTTACCACTAGACCTGGAGTGGGGCTGTTGTTTATACATTACGTCACCTCGCCACGTTAAGGCTGCCTCGGTCGGCTGCGGACAAGAGGGGGAACGCTTGCACGGTCATACAATGAGAACACACTGCACAGCGCACGACCCAGCACGAATCATGCACACAAACGACATGCGATGAGGTTTCGCTGGCGACGACTACACGTCTATCCCAGGCGTGTGGCTGGGCGGAGTGCATTAGTTCCGATTTTCACCGCCGACAACAATTCGCTGGTAGGGTACTATTTGTGTGTGTGAGAGAGATCTGACTGATAACCTGTGTTATTGCGATACCAGTAGTAGTGTGTGTATTTGAATAGGGGCTAGGATTTTGGTAAGAGGTGGTCGGGGCCTTTATTTAGGTTCAGTCTCACTTTTGTCTGGCCTAGAGGTGGGAAATCACTTCTAGGATGGCTCAGGTGGAGACTCTCCTCAGGTCTGCCTCACGAGGCTTAATGTGGCCCGTCCCAGCTCTCAGATCATCAGTTCAGGGAGAGTCAGGAATCAAACCTTCTGAGTGATAGACAAAAGTGCAAGTTACTACGCCACAAGGCGGACTTGCTTAGAGGAAGATCCATGGTATTGCACATTTCTGTTTACTTGTGGTGTCATTATACTGGTATATCCAAGTCTATTCTTTTTTAACCTGGAGAGACAGTTCCCTGGTAGAATGTCATTGAACTCTTTTAAGTTTGTGAATGACTATAATGATTAATATTATTATTATGTACACCAACGATAAAGCAAAAAAACAAGACGAGATTTAAAAATTTCGCACTACCGCCATCTTGTGGTTATGAAAACAATTGAAATAAATTAGATGTCAGTGGATTTAAATTTGTATAAGCCTTTACCGTACCAAGTTTCACTGAGCTTGGATGATGAAATCGTGAGAGACGTCCAATTAAATATTTAAATTTCGCATCGCCGACATGTTGAAATTGTGTTCACCAGTTTATTAAAAGTCCCATACGTGAACTTACGTCTATACCCGTTATCAAAATACTCTTTCAGTAAGATTGCTATCATAGATTAGTAGATATTTAGAACCGTCTACATATTTCGGAAGGTCGGAATGTTGGATTTTAATATAAATGTAGGCCAAACAGTTATGTACTATTAGATGACGATTCTTGCGTAGGTTCATTATTCAAACGTTGACTTCGATCGCATAATTAGGACACAAGAAATACAAACGTAATATTAAAATTTCGCACAGCTGCCACCTGGAGGTTATGAAAACAATTGAACTAAAGTAGATGTCAGTGCAATACAATGTATATAACAATTTGCTGTACCATGTTTCATTGCGCTCGGATGCTTTTAATCGCTAGGAAAGTCTATTTGAATGTTTCAATTTCGCTTGGCCGCCATGTTCGTTTTGTACTTAACAGGTTTTTGAAAGTTACATGGGTGAACTTCTAGTAGTTCTATATATCATCGTACAAAATTTCCGGGTGATATCAGTATTAGTATCGGAGATATAGAATGCCAGTGAAGTATTTCGCACAGCCGCCATGTTATATTGGTAAGACAAAATAAAATTTGAAGGCTACGGTCGGGGTCGGACAAGACCTTTCTTAGTTTCATTGAAATCGTTCCAGACGTTTATATTGTATTTTTTCATAAATGAATATAGGCTAAAAAAGTAATTTTATTGCCATTTTAAATTCTTGAATTAAATTCAGAGTCTGTAGAATAGTTGAAGCACGTTATATGGAGAATAGTCGTGTTGTAATAATCTGCAAATATGCATCCATATTTTTGAAGGTGGACTGTTTGTTCGATATTTCATGTTGAGTTTAAGGTAGGACATCCAGAGAGATACGATTGGATGTGTTCTATTACAGAAGTGAGCTTTTAGGTGATTTTTATATCCCTAAGACTCTAGGAGATGGTTTACGTATTTCTAATATGATTTATTCCCGAATAAAGGTGAGTGTTTTTACAAACTTTTGTTAATGTCGTGCTTATTTATCTGTTCCCATTCCCACATGGAACTCTAGAGCATTTCAATTTATATTCCACCCGGTACACCTTGAGTGTTTGAGCCTCCTGCTGAAACTGTCCTGGAGAGTCATGCATATGTGGTCGTTGGTCCTTGTAGTTAATGCGCACAGGATATACCATATATCTCACAGCTGAACTGGAGCGGGACTAGCTTGCATCGCAATACACGTATCTTGGATTCAGAGTGAGGAATGTCTAAGGGAATGGTCCCCTTCCTTTGCTCATTTTCTTCTTATAGCTTAATTACAAACACCTCGGAGCACCTGGGATGATACTAATATGAACCCGTTTTGCAGCTTTGTTGCATTGCTTTACAAGTTGCGTCATTCAAGGTAATGGTCATTAAATATTAATTAATATAACGGGAAATATAATACTATTAATTTAAACGAATTCAAATAATTTATAGAATCATAATAACAATGCATAATAACCTAAGGCATTAAATTAATTATTGAACGTCATTTTCAACGTTCATTCGAGGTATCTTCTGGAATAATTATATGAATCTGTGTTTCAACACGTTTAAAACAACATGTGTTGTTAATGTTGTTGTGTGCTGTAAGGGGCTGCAACTACATGGTGATCAGCACAACGAGATCTTCTTCTTGTCGTGCTGTCGTCTGTCGAAGATTCGCGGTCATCATGGTTATTCGAGTTTTGGAGTCTGCCACACGGAAAAGGGTCATTGTGTTCATCTGCAGTACAACCAGTCCCTCAGGTTTTTCAGGCATGAGATTCCTTTTTGGCCAAGTCTCCGTTTTCCTGAGATCTTCCCGTGTATCACCAACTGTAGGATCCTGTATTTTCCATTCCGCAAATCACGTGTCCGCTTCTTGAAGGAAAGAATATCAATTATCTAGAGGCTGAGTTTTGGATAGATCTTAACCTTCAAGCACTGGCAATGCCTTTATCCAGACATCATCCTTCCGAAGAGTAAAGATCCCTACATTTAAAATAACAAACAAACTGAACTCGAAAACAACGTATTAAGGCCCTAGAACCATTCATGTCCGTAGTGGTGTAACTGTAAGAGTATTTAATAAGTCCATTGTTGATTGGCAATTCGGGCTGCATCACGTCGCCCCTACCAGTGTTCTGGTGCAGAATTGCGAAAATAGTTGAATCTTGCGCTGCTTATAAATTGCAGTCACGGGGAGTAATTAGTGCAAAAAGATTTCTTAGGCCCCTTAAAACAGTTATCATCATGAACATATTATGCCTCTGTATAAGTGCATGGTGTTGGTGCAGTACATTGAGGATATCAGCTGCAATAAGCAGTGGTGCTTTCAAATTTACCTTCATTTATTCCGGAACTTATCGTTGAGCGGTATGTGGCGGTAAATGATACTATTCTACCTCAGGAGCTCGGGACAGCCGAAGGTTTCCAAAGTGTTCTGATTGTTTTCCTAGGGCGCTATGCGACAAAAGAAGACACGATTGGTCTCTACATTTCTAACAGCCAATGAGATATAGGCCCTAGGCAGTGCCTTATTTCACTTACTCCTCTTTCTAAACATATTTTAAAATTTGTTTGTAAATTACATGTGTCAGTGCTGTAGTTAGTAAATAGCCGTTTCCTTATTCATTATTATCATAACGGGAAAATGACCTGAATGTTACGTGCATTATACTGTACTACTTATCACCCCCACTACAACCACCACCACCACCACAAAAAGTTACATTTAAAAATATATTTTCTGTTAGTTTAAGTATCATGTGTAAGTTCTGTAGTAGTATTAATTATCATCCATAAAACAAATAAATTCACCGGGCGAAGCCGGGCACTACTGCTAGTGCTTTAATAATGAAACATTGTAATTAGCCGGCAAAGCCGGTATTATGTTTCTGCACAATGGCTTTTCAGATATTAACTCACATTGCGGTAATGCAGTGATCATCATAATATACAGTATAAGATCGATTTTTAGACGGGAACTGGGCTAGCCTTTCATAGGAATTCCCTTTACTGTCAAGTAGGCGTATTCATAACTAATTTAAAACTCAAATCCACGTAGGAACATTATCGAAAAAAAAGCAAAATATTAATGGAGCATAAAAAATTACTTCCATATTATTACCGGCACGTGAAAATAAGTAACTGTCTTGTACTCTAAATGTCTGTGGTTGTAATAGCTGCGTGGCTAGCCCCTTGGTCTGCGAAATTTGAAGTCTCTCGCTATGTCTTAGATATTATATGATGACATAGTGTTTGTTTATGTCCGCGTTTTGTGATTTATATTTGATCATTTTACTCTTTAACTGACACATTTGAGTTATTTATCGTGATAAATCAGGTCAATTATTATTTCTACTGTAGTAATAGTTCAGTACCAATTTATCTAGGACTTGGTAAAGTTGTAAATAGTACATTTGTCGCAAGAAGGCATGCCATCACGTAGGCCTATTTCGTGTGAAGGAATTGAGGAACTTTTAGATCGCTTTGAAGATATAAGAGACTCTAATTTTAGTTAAAGTCATGAATATGATGTTTCTGCTACTAGGCACAGTTCTCTCAAATGATCACTATTCCTCTCCTAATTTGATAAAATATCCAGTCGTTGACAGTTACACTGTTGGTGTGTTTCACTCCACATGTTCCATGTTTTTGGAAATTATTTTATAAATTGCAAAGTAGGCCTACTATAACAGTATAAATTGGTATATGTGATCCTAAATATGAGTTAACATTAATTATCTTCACTTATACATTTTTGATTTAGTGTACAATGTGCTAATTCATTTCAAATCATATTTTTTTATTTTTTATAAATAAAAAATATTATAATTTTGTGCACAGTATTCCATGAAATATTTTTTTGTCAAATGTAAGTCACATGTTTATAGTCCTTGGAGTATATCAAGCTAACATACCAAATTGTATTTCCATATCTTTTAAACTGAGGCCTTTATTAAATTTTTATGCAGTAATGCACATTCCATTGAAACATGCCTGGCATTCTATGCATAAGATGACCTATTCGGGGTTGGCATCCAAAGGGTTAAGAATGACCAAGCTGTGTAGTATACGAGTAGGATAACATGTCATATGACTTCACATACATTTCATCTCAATTTCATAGTAGGATAACATGTTACACATTATATGCGACTTCTGTAAGGCTCGTATCTTTTTTCTCTTCTCTCTTGCGGTCAAGCTGTTTGTCTCTCACTAAGGCGGACCGGATTTGTTCCCCGTTCAATATATGTGAGATTTTTGAAGTGAAATGTGGTTCTGATACCGCGTCAGAAGGAGGTCCTGTGTCTCATGATCGCGAAATTAACGGTCACGTAAAACTACAGGTTCCCTTCTCTTCTCTCTTCATGGAGGAAGGTGGAGTTAGGTGTTTTCTGTATGTAGGTTGAAGGTGGTTAGGATGTAATCCATAAAGAATGATTCGTTGGATATCATGCATCAGGAATCTTAGATTTTTATGTTTCCTCATGTTGAGTATGCTAGGTTTTCTCTATATTAGTTGGATGACGTATGTTGCTACTGGGGTAACTTTTAGTCTCATTGATTACTGGTGGGGTTTTGGTGTCTCGTACAATATCTTCCGTTGGGGCGGCTGTTATTCCCACAGTGGTTTGTAGTGTTATTCCAAGGTATTTGCATGAGGGTACCATCTCCAAGACTGTATTTTCTTACGTGAACTGGTTTGTTTTGGCTGTTCTCGCTCCCCTTCTAAATTTCATTTATGTGGTTTTCGGGCCGTTTATATTTAGTGAGCTCCTGCCTGGGTGAGATTGTCGAATTCCCCTTGAAGGTCCATCGAGGGTCTCGATAGGAGTGCCATATCGTCTGCAAATATCACAAGCTTTGTGTTCTTATTAGTGACCTAGTTGAAAATATCTGCCGTCAGAAGGTTGAACTACAGAGGGCTCAGTAGATCTTGGAGAACTCTGCCGGTTTTGTTGATACATGCACTTACTATACTATTGGTATTACTATTAGTATGCCTCTGCCTACCTCTTACATCTGGTACTGTATTTTCAAGTGCGCAAATGCTGCCAACTGCGAATATGATGCCTTTTCAAATTTTGGCATTGGACTCCATAGCTCCGAAAACATTCACCAGTATGATACGAAATGGTATACATTAATACAACATACAATATGGAAAATAAGGCTTTCCAAAATAGGAAATACATTATTTCAAATATCCCATGCATCCACGATCTTGAATATCTGTCTGCCCGCCAGTTAGGTAGTCGCCTGGAGGCTGACCACATCCTCATAAAGTGCTACCCTACGTTATGTTGGCTGAAACCTGAGAAAACCCAAGGGAGTGGGGAAGTTTGTCAACGCTTTCCTCACTGAATCAGTACAACTGTACTGACCCTACGAGTGGAACCTCCCATACCATCCACAGGCACTCCCTGTACCCACAATACCATTACTCAGCACCATCCATACCTCAGTAGCTTCCACAAAATCACAGACTTGAATAAGATTGAGACATCGGTGAAAAGCTGTTTCGAGACTTGGCAAGAAGCTAGTACTGTATATGAACAGGACGCTGCTGAAGGCACACGATCCTCTATAAGCGCATTCCATTCCATTACTTAATTAAAGTAATGAGCATGAGGTTTGTGGAAGAGGAGTAATGTATAAGAAAGAACGCGTGCCTAAATAACTAGACTAGGGAAGAAAAACTAGAAAATTGTATGCCAGGTAGGAAGCTAAATTGGAGCAGGTGGACCATTTTATGTAATTAAGCTGCATATTCTCTCAGGATAGTAGTATGACATAATGACATAGAGTCTAGGTGAAGATACACAAATGCAATGATTTCTGAGTTACGATCTACATTATTCTGCAAGAAAGAAGTAACTTTAGCGACGAAATTCTCCCTATATTGCTTGGTATGAAAATGTATCAATCAGAATGTTACTTAACAGTCAACATGAAACTTCGTAAAATCGAAACCATAGCCTTTGAAACAGACCTCGCTTGCACAGGATTATAAGGCGGAATGTAACACACAATGCCATTTGGCATGCAAAAACATATTAAAATCAACAAGCATTATGCAATTGATTGATTAAAAATAACATCAATAAAGTGCACACATATTGTTTAATAGAGTGTTTTTATTAACAAGTAGTTCCGTGAAGAACTATATAGCATATTTTCACATATCCTACTTATGTTAATAGCCTCCTATAAATACACAAAAAATTCAGTTTGATTGCTGTAATAGATTCGTAGGTATTTATAACCATCTAAATATTTCGGATGGTCGCCATGTTGGATTATTATGTATAAGCCTTAGAGTGATTTACTATTACATGGATATTATTGTGGAGGTTTTTATTCAAACTTCAATCGCATGATAAGGACAAAAAAAAGAAACGAGATTTTAAAATTTCGCTTAGCCGCCATCTTGTGGTTATGAAAATAATTTAAATGAATTAGACGCCAGTGGATTAAATTTTATAAAAGCATATACCGTACCATGTGTCACTGAGCTTCGATGGTTAAATCACGAAAAATGTCCATTTGAGTATTTAAATGTCGCATCGCCGCCATGTTGGATTTGTGCTCACCAGGTTATTGAACGTCCCATAGGTGAACTTATGATTGTAGCCCCTATACACATACATAATTTGAGAACCGTCTAAATATTTCGGATGGTCGCCATGTTGGATTTTTATACAGTATATGCAGGCCATAGAGATATGTACTATTAGATGAGGATTATTATGTACGTTCATTATTCAAACGTTGATATCGATCACATGATTAGAACACAAGAAGAAAAACTTAATTTTAAAATTTCGTACAGCCGCCAAATTGAGGTAATGTCGAATATTGAACTAATTTAAATGCCAGTGCATTGAAATTTGTAGAGTCATTTGCTGTACCAAGTTTTATTGCGTTCGGATGGCAAAACTGCGCGAAAAGTCTATTTAAGTGTTTCTACTTCGCTTGGCCACCATGTTCGTTTTTTAAAGTCACTTAGGTGAACGTTTAATAATGCCGTTTATCACCGTAAAAAATGTCAGAGTGATATGAGTATTAGTTTCGGAGACATAGAATGCCGGTTAAATATTTCGCACAGCCGCCATGTTGGATTGGTGAGAAGTAATAAAATTTGAAGGGCATGGTCGGGGTCTGCCAAACTAATACTATAACCTTACCGAGTTTCATTGACATCTCTCCAGCCGTTCAGGGGTTATTAGGGAGGGTGGGGCAAACACACGGACGCCCACACACATACACACACATACGCTCACACACAGACAAAAGTTATCTCATAAGCCTATTTTTCATAAATGAAAATAGGCTAATAAAGTCGACAAATTTAGCTGCTCCAAAGACGCAATTTCTCTTAAGTCGCTAGATAATAAATGGTCAACATTCATTACGTCACTATCACCGTGATTTAGTGATTTAGCCATCCAACGGACGAATTACTTAAGCACTGTGAGTTTTTTTTTATTTCAAATATTAGAAGCCATATTTCCGTGTTGCCTAAGCAGTCTATTTATTGAATCGTATAAGTTGGCCAACAGGAGCGTGTCCGATTAGATTGTGCGGGGAGTCACAATTAATTTCTTTGTGCCAGAAATAAATTACATGAATTATTTATAGTCTTATCTTTGTAACTGAACTCTCCTCCAGCCATCATGTCAGCATCAAATTGCTTTGCAGGTGTCAAGAATCAAACTTAGGACGTTTGAGGCATGGTTCTCTACATTTACCCTTGCAAATTAGAAAGTGACTTGAATGAATTCTCATAAGCTATTCAGACGAGTAAGTGGAGGGCGATGTCCCCTCCAACAGCGTGCTATGCGTCAGCAATGTAACCTAGATGAACTGATGAATATTTCCTCACATCAATGCAATTACGGTACCTGAAAACCAACGTAACGGGAAAAATATACCTCCTCAATTGTAATAGTAGTGGTTTGATGTGGTGGAAGCCAAACACTGCCCTTGATCCTATAGAATAGATGTCAACAAAAGATTATGCATGAATCCGGAACATCAATACGATGTCAGGGGCAAGTTGAGGACCATCGGCCCTCCCTCATCAACATAACATGTAGAATTGACAGCATAGGGACAACAGCAATATATCGTCCAAGCTGGGTACATGTAAGGAAAACGCAACTGCCGACCGAAGTAGGCAGAGAGGAGACAGCTCACCCTAGACTTGGCAGTATGATAGGTGACTGGTTATTTTTCTGAGTTATCAGCTTATAAGACATGACACTGTAACCCCATTTGTGCTGCGTTATATGATTCATTTTCCTCCTTGTTCATTTCTTTTTCATGTGACTTGGGCATTATTCTACGATACGTCACTTATTGTATAAGAGCTTCCCATTCTGCCAACCGCTGTTCAAAGTCGTCCAAAGCATAATTCAAACAGTGCCGTTTAGGTCCCATGATTTGGGGAATTATCGGATACATGTTTCATAAGGAGCTGTGCTCTGTGGAATACTTTTATCGGACAATTTTTAGAATGTTTTCTTAATTCGGATCAGAGCAATTACAAAAAATATAGAGCTGATTTAATCCGTCCCATGTTGCACTGCTACCGTCCTTACGTACACAGTGCCTAGGTTAATTTAAATGCAGCATCTTTGAAGATACCTGGAAAGTGGAGAATGAACACGTGATCTATTAGGAAATGATATGATAAATAGCTACAGTGCTTCAGCTACAATGGCACACTTATAGGTTTCAAACAGCAAAATCCCTCGTAATTTCCCAGCCAAATGGAATGAAAGAGCTATTTCACAAAAGTGTCTTGCATGCGAAGTATTAATAAAAATATATGTTGCTCTTTATTTCCTTCTGTTTATATGAATAAGGCCATTCTGATAGAAAACAAATGATGAGAGTAAATATTTACTGTATGTTTCGAAAGATGCTATAGTCTGTGCTCTTTTATTTATTAGTATGTGTATACAATCGATGAGAGAAAGTACACCTGTTAGAACAATAATAACTCCTTGTTATCCTAACAGCAGATTTCTTTGTACCCTCGCTCTCTCCCTTTGTTACAGTTGACGCCACGGTTTCTGGCGGGTGAGGCCCGATTGCGCAGTCGTACAGAGGACAGGTGCGCGAGGCTCGCCGGCTGTTCTCAATACGACTGTGAAACCGGGACTGACCGGCCGAGATCCGTGGCGTAATCTGTACATATACGAAGATATATATATTTCATGAAGGACATCCGCCCGGCATTCCGGGAGACCATAAAGATCCAGAATACAGTGTAGGTACATTGTTACTCAAAAATGTGGCCTACACTCTGCTGTAGATCGATAATATCCCGGTCTTAACACAGCAGTACACCGCACTTCTCTTTACCGCCAGACCACCTCGTGGTGTAGCGGTAGCGTTCTTGGCTGCCGTCCCGAAGGTCCAGGTTTGATTCCGGGCTCTGCCGAGAATTTTTATTCTGGTTTGAGGGCTGGAAAGGGGTACATTCAGCCTCGTTAGGCAAAACTAAGAAGAGGAGGGTTCCAATTCCAGCTCAAATCATCCTGGGAATGGTTTTCTTTGGGTTCCTACTTCCTAGTCCAGGCAAATGCTGGTTCCTAATTTAAGGCCACGGCCGCTCCTTTCCAATATGTACATTACATATTTGGTTCATGGTAGGAACATACGTTGAGCAAAGAAACACTGTGAGTTGCTCAAATCTCTGTTGACATCCAGCCACAATTATAGAACCAGAACTTCTCTTTACCGCCAGACCACCTCGTGGTGTAGCGGTAGCGTTCTTGGCTGCCGTCCCGAAGGTCCAGGTTTGATTCCGGGCTCTGCCGAGAATTTTTATTCTGGTTTGAGGGCTGGAAAGGGGTACATTCAGCCTCGTTAGGCAAAACTAAGAAGAGGAGGGTTCCAATTCCAGCTCAAATCATCCTGGGAATGGTTTTCTTTGGGTTCCTACTTCCTAGTCCAGGCAAATGCTGGTTCCTAATTTAAGGCCACGGCCGCTCCTTTCCAATATGTACATTACATATTTGGTTCATGGTAGGAACATACGTTGAGCAAAGAAACACTGTGAGTTGCTCAAATCTCTGTTGACATCCAGCCACAATTATAGAACCAGGGAAATACGCCCTACGTGCCTATGATGAACTGTTAGCCTATCTCCGTCAAGGGCAAGGTAGGATGTTTGGCACAATGTGGATAACTCATTGGTTTTTCTTTGAGCTGCTTATGCAAATTCCGATTGATTTGATTTCATGTGTTTGTCGCGAAGTGTTTGAAGCAGATATTGTAGTTTGTTTGAATTGCTGTCCGAACGCAAAGTATAAGGTGCGTTCAAAAAGTAACGAGCCGAAGGCTGTAATGCCCAAACCGATGACGACATGGGCTAATCGTGGCGTGTGTAACGAGGTGTGGTTCCTTCCAGAGCTTGGAAGGTCACAGCCCGTCGCTAGAGGGCACGCGTGCACGTCACGTGACGATACAAAGCAAGCAAGCAAGCAAGCAAGCAAGCAGCAGCATGCATGAATCGTCCAACGTTGCCAGTCGCATTGAAAACAGTGACATGGAGGCGTCAAACAAAGAGCAAAGAGGTGTTGTTCGGTTTCAGAGAGCGAAAGGAGTAGGCGGAACGGACATTCATCGCCGAATGTCACAAGGGTACGGCGAACACTGCATGTCCCTTGCAAGGGTCAAGGCGTGGCGCAAGCGCTTCAGGGAAGGACGGGTGTCGTTAGCCGATGATGCCCGGTCTGAGGCACCCCCCTGCATTACCGATGACAACGTCCAGCTGGTTGATGCATTCATTACCCAGGACCGCCAAGTGACAGTGAACGCCATAGCCGCCGTGGCCGGATTGAGCGTCGGAAGTGTGTACACCATCATGAAGGAACGACTGCACTTGCGGAAAGTGTGTGCCCAATGGGAGCCCCACAGTCTTCAACCACACCAGGAAGCATGTCGAATGGCCTACTGTCTTAGTCTTGGTTGGACGATTGATGCATGCTGCTGCTCTTATTGTATCGTCACGTGACATGCACGCATGCCCTCTAGCAACGGGCTGTGACCTTCCACGCTCTGGTTGGAACCACACCTCTTTACACACGCCACGATTAGCCCATGTCGTCACCGGTTTGCACATTACAGCCTCCGGCTCGTTACTTTTTGAACGCACCTTATAGTTCAGATTTAATTTGCGGAGTTGTTCTGACGTAGTCTGTGATGTCGGAACACTCGTTTTGTGGATTGTTCTGTAATATACAATCGCGAACAGTATTTTCAGGTTATTGCAACTCACAAGATACGAGTTGTAACACGGTACACGGAAATCTCCAGTAATTGAGGGGTAATTCAGCCGTGATAATTCCATGTTGGTCTGAATATGAGATAATAGTGTCTGATATGAGTCACAGGGTCTGCACAACTGGCTTGTCAGTGGGTTTAACACAAGACGAAAGAGGGTTCTTGGAGTCAGCGATGCGGAAGTCGTCTGCCGGTAGATTACAGTGAATTCCTAAAACACATGTGAATTCAGCCAGGCTTTATAAGGCCTAACTAAAGCAAGTATTGCCAGGTCTTATTCTTTGGCAAAAGTAACCAGAGTATTAGTAGTGACGTAGTCGACCAGTCCCAGGGATGTCTTCACAACTGCAATTTTTTATTCTGTGCCAGGGGTCTGACGCATATGTCTTAGCTATGTACTATGTGAACATAAGTATGTGTTAGGACGAATAGCTAGTCTGTATGCGACAAGAATCCTTGTCTTCGCACAGCTTATGAAATATATTGAAATTACCAGATTTTAATTTTTAGCCTATTTTAATTTATGATATAAAAGGCTTATGAGATCACCTTTAGTCCGTGTCTGTGTGTATGTGTGTGTGTGTGTGTGTCCCCATTTAATAACTTCTAAACGGCTGGAGCGATTTCAAAGAAACTCGATAAGGTTATTGCCCCATTTTGGCTTACCCCAACCGCGCATTTTAAATTTAATTACGTCACACCATTCGAAAATGGCGGCTGTGCGAAATACTTCACCGGCATTCTATATCTCCGAAACTATTACTGATATCACCCTGAAATTTTGTACGATAATAAAGGACACTACTTGAAGTTAACCTATGAGACTTTCAAAATTCTTTTAATTACGAAACTAACATGGCGGCCAAGCGAAGTTGAAACTTTTAAATAGACTTTTCTTGCGATTTAACCATCCAAACGCAATGAAACGTGGAAAATCAAACGTAGGCCTATATACACATTCAAATGCAATGGCATCTAACTTAGTTCAATTGTTTACATAATTTCAATATGGCAGCTGTGCGAATTATTTCTCCGGCATTCTATATCTCCGAATCTATTACAGATCAGCTTGAAATTTTGTGCGGTGATAATGGGCACTACTACAAGTTTTTCTATGTAACATTCAAACACCTGTAAAGTACAAAACGAACATAGCGGCCAAGCGAATTTGAAACATTCCAATAAACTTTTCTCGCGATTTAACCATCCAAACGCAATAATAGGCTACTTGGTACACCAAATGTTTATACACTTTGTAAGGCACTGACATCTAATTAAGTTCAATTGTTTACATAACCTCAAGATGGCGGCTGTTCGAAATTCTGAAATTTAGTTTTTATTTCTTGTGTCGTAATCATGCGAGGGAAGTGAAAGTTTTAATAATGAACCTACGAAAGAATTTGAATTTAATGATACATAACTCTATGGCCTATATATCTTACAATCCAACATGGTGACCATCCGAAATATTTAGACGGTTCCCAATATCTACGAATCTATTACATGAAACAAACTGATTTGTTGTGTGTTCATACAGGCTATGAATATAAGTTCACCTATGGAACTTTCAATAACCTGGTGGGCACAAATCCAACATAGCGGCGACGCGAAACATACATATTTAAATGGACTTTTCTCGCGATTTAACCATCCGAGTACAGTAAAACTTGATACGGCAAATGTTTATACAAATTTTAATCCACTGGCATCTGATTTAATTCAATTCTTTTCATTACCACAAAATGGCAGCTGTGCGAAATCCTAAAATCTCGTTTTTGATGCTTCTTGTGTCCTAATCATGCGATTGAAGTTTGAATACTACACAATAATCTTCATGTAATAGTTCATAACTCTAAGACCTACATTTATAAAAATCCAATATGGTGGCCATTCGAAATCTTTGGATGGTTCTCAATATCTACGAATCTATTACAGCAATCAAACTGAAATTTTGTATGTTGATTGAGGCAATTAACATACAGTAAGTAGGATATATGAAGATTGGCTCTATAGTTCTTCACGGAACTACTTGTTTTAATTTCTGAGAATTGACTCATATAGTTAAAGACTAATGGTTATCTTTGCTGTGCGCTTCTCTGCGGAGTCGAAGCACCACTACATCAAACTGTGTTCATGTGTTATGTTAGTTAAGTGTTAGAGAGTCTTAGGGAGAGGGCAAGCACTAAGTAGGTTGAGAAAATTATCACAAATGGTCGCCCAGCGTGGGCCTGAGTTTGTTATATTGTTATTGAATCATTACAGTATTTTCCTCTCAGATCTGTTAGTTTGATGATATAACTATGCGTATTTCCCAGGTCGCCAGCCCTGCCAACTATCTGGTAATGCCCTCAGAGTTTTAGAATCCGTGACTCAATATCTAAGTTTAAATTAAATATGGTATATATGTGCCCGAATTAACCAAAGTTAGCGTCCAGAATCCGCACAGATGGTAAGGTATCGTAGGACTGTCAATACCTGGCTAAGAAATCAACGATATCCTACTGAACTGATAACTAGGGAACCCTTGACTCACATACCACATATCTAACAATACTACTACCTAGTTGACCGCACAACAGTCTAAAAACAAACAAAGCAAATCGAGCACCTCTTGGCTCTCGGGGGGTGAGAAGGTATAGTTAGGTCGAAAAACTGCCCGCATCTAACTAGTAGTATCATCATATCGCAATTAAGCATCGAATAAAGAGCATCTTTTTTAAAAAACTGAGCAAGCAAACTAAAATGTGCCTACAAATTTATTAGGCTATGATAATACATTTATGTCCCTACTGTGCCCATTTACGATGGTTTGGTCGGGCGTGAATTTGAATGGAAAGCGCCGTGACGTCAGCGAGCCCTTGACCAGCTGTCGACCCACCATAGTTTGAACCAGCCGCGTGTCCCACGTGTAGCCAACGAATATGGAAAGCTGTATACTTGTAAGGCTTTTGTTATGGAAGAAGATTATATCAGCACTTCAGAATTACATTAGGAGTAATTCACCAGTTTATTCCTGATGTTTTAATGGAAATTACTAACCTTCTGGACGCTTCTATGGATATGGCCAATGGGATGTAAGATCTAGCATTACGTAATGAGAGTTGAACGATCGATATGTGTCCTTGGGACAGTATAAAAGCCAGCCTTGTGAGAGGTCAGGTTCAGTCGACAATACACAGTCATCGAACAGTCCAAAAGTCGTCATACTAGTCCACGTGTGTGTGTCACTACGACAAATAATACGCCGTCATTATGAGCGAGTGCTCCTTGGAGATAGGCAATTTCTATCACGTTACTACGTCCGAGTGGTCATAGCCTTGTGCTACGTTAGTGGTAACATCACAGTGTTTCCAAGTGCTTCTAAAACTTATAATTATTCATCTCGTTGAATACTTTAAGAAATCCAAAGGTATATGAGTGTGACTTGTTATACACAAGTATTTGACTGTTGTCTTGTGTGTTATTCCCACCACTTACACCAAACATAAGAACTGGGACCACATTCAAGTTAAGCCATTGAACATTTGCAAGTACTGATAGGCTACCCTAACAGCTTACAATTGTACGGGGAATATCAGGTCACATTCCGCACATGTTTGATAAGGACACTCTCACCAGGAATTGTTACCATTTGCCTGTCCCGTCAGACCACTGGGTTGTATAAGTGGACTTCATAATTGACAATGGGCCATACTAGCAGCATGCCTTGTGTGAATGAGAACCAGCCCCATGATAGGATAACATCACTGCCCCAATTATCGAAGATGGTTAGCAGCTAAGGCAGCGATATGTGAGATCATGCCAGGATGACCCATTAGGATCGAGGAGCTAGGCCACCTGCGGCTTATTTCTGTGGACGACAGGATAGTTGAACGCTATAACATGTCACATGCCCAGCGTTTAGACTTCACAGATCCGTGGTACTGTCCCCGTATATTCTAGAGGGGGTCTGTTGGATATCCGAAGCAACGGCTGGATTCGTAGACCCTGACTGCTCCGGCGCAAAATACAAGTCAAGGATCTACCTCCAACTAGACCCTCGCGAATATACGTGGCGGAAATTACAATACAACTGTGAATTACATGAAAAATACACTTAGCTCGTGGTAAAACACCAACCTTAATCTCGGGAATCTCGTGGTCAGCTTCTCTGGACCTAAAATGGGTTTCACAGTTGCATCTCCTTATATCTAAAATAATTCACGACAACACGGCTTCTAATAAAACTAAATAATTTAATAACAAATGTAAACTAAAGCTAAACATTCACACTACAAAATAAAATACACACTCCCATTCGTTCATCTCCACTCTCACGCCACTGACAGAACAGCTTTCTATCAACATAATGACAAAATTCGGTGTAGCTTGGGTCCATACAACAAGCTGTACAACAATTACACATCTCGGTGTATTAACATTCTTCTGGCACGTTCCTAAGCACAGATGGGCTCTCGGCGCACGCGATCATTGCCACGTGTCCGATGACATAACATTCACCGCTACATTCCCAGTCTGACTGGATTTAAAAAAAGAAAAATAGCGGGCCGGGCGGTTCGCCACATCTCTCTCCATTTGCTTGGCCTGGCCGTGCTATGGCCTTGGTTGGAAACGAGTTTTAAAGAAGTCCCCGCCATTCCAGCCTGGTCCACAAACGAGCTCTTCATAACAATGAAAACTGTGTTAAATCAAGGCAGATTCACGTCAGACAAATATGTGAACTACACTCAAATCCTACATGCTACTGGCATAAAACTCCTATACACACTAACATTCACACCCTCGCATTGTTACGTCCCAATGGAGTTCATTTCATTCGCACTGAACAAGAAACAAACAACATGCAATCACATACTCATTCACACTCGAGCCTGCGCTCTGATCTAGCAGTTATGTCAAATACAGTGAACTGTGATCTTTAATATCTTCTACATCACCAGAAATAACCACAACTAGTCTCTCCTATCTGATCTGGTGTCAAAATAAGTTTAATAAATTCAACCACTGAAGGTGAAACATATGCTGTAACAAGTCTGGTTTAATAATCTCGATAAAAGTATTGCATAACAGCTGTCATCATCAATTTCCTGTTAAAATTTCAACCGTGAACCTTCCTGTCCTATCTAAATTCCATTTCGTGTATAACAAAATAAGGAGTACTCTCTACTCACAGTCTAAATGCCTTTGCCAACACTAGTCATGCCCACGCAATGACTGTACTATAAAATGCGGAACACACCTTCGCAATAACCTCGTATGCCAACTACATACGGATATACACAAAAAAACACCATCAAAGGGTTATCAACTCAACTTCTATCAACCTGGCATTCCTTCAAAAGGGCATAATTTCACAGCGATGTCACCACAATCGCTGGTCTGATGAACAATAACAACAATTGTTAAATTAATAATTTATACACTTTAACGACCTCTGGAATTCACGATATTGAACCTCCTCACTTAATACTCTTGAAACGATACTCTGATAAGTATAAACTGTCGTGCATACATTTAATAAAAATACTACATCTCACCTTCACACATCTGGGTTCGACTTTAATCGAAGAAGGAATATTATGTCTACAACGTGACATGATATTACTCCTCGTAAGTAATTAATCACAACATCATATCTATGTGTTTGTGTCCAACAAGAATCTATCACGACGAGGATATCAAACGATAACTACCCTAACGTCGGATGATACATAATCTTCCAAGAAGATTCTAGCTTCAAATAAATTAAATGACTGAAAGTTCAAAGCTTTCTTCAATAAAACCATACAGTTAGTCATATTCGTATTCTCTTCATTCAGAACGAATGTCTATGAGTTCTGACGATAATAATCGTGTCCACGTTAAATGTTTCTTTTCCACAATGTGACATGATATTTCACAATATATCACTGCCAAGATCTTCTTTCTTGACGTTTCTTCTCGACGGATAAAATGCCCAAATTAAAACAATAAAAATTAATTTAATGGGTAACATAAACGCAAATGTCTATCACCTGTATTCAAAATGAATACAGAAACGTCGAAAATAAATTACTGTTCCTTAAAGGAAATGACAAAATTTTGTTCCTCGAACAAGTAAATAATCTCAGTTCAGAAACTGGATTCCTAACAAACGAAGATAATAGCATCGCTAGACTATCACTATAATAAATTTCGAAGAATAAAAATGCTATACATGGAGTACATAAATACTGTATCGAAAAATGGATAAAGGATTTGCTCAGTAAATGTCACTACAAGCTCTAACTACAAGGTTAGTGAACACTGCTACCTGGTCTCGAGGTCTAGAAGATCAAGATAGAGTATAACAAAATACTCTGATGTTACATCTCCCAAAGATCTGGGCTGGATCCTAGCTCGTCTCCACGAACTCGTGACCTCAGGAAAGGAACGAATTCCCCCACTGGAAACAGTAAGCTCCGACCGGAATTGAACTGCGGGCCTCCAATCATCATCTTCATTTTGACCGGGATAACCCTGGACATCTTGAAAATATTGATGCTTCTTCTATCTCCGTCACAGCACAGTCTCATTATAACAGTGAATAGCGTCGAAAGTTCTGCTTTCCCTTCAAAATGCATTTGAAGAGAAAGTCTCGGACCTCACTCGTATAGCGAACATTCATGTAATTGGAATCTGAACATCGTTCTGTAGTCTCTGATGTTAATGTTGAGCTCACGTTTGACAAGAATGCTCTAGAATGGAGTTGTGC
Organism: Meconema thalassinum; assembly: GCA_946902985.2. Classification (NCBI taxonomy): domain Eukaryota; kingdom Metazoa; phylum Arthropoda; class Insecta; order Orthoptera; family Tettigoniidae; genus Meconema; species Meconema thalassinum. Next base: position 296,800,415 of record OX336389.2, read on the forward strand.
ATCGAGTCTCATGATTGCTCACTAAGTAGACATTCGCGAACAGTCTCCTCTAACGAAGCTCCATCGCTGCCTATATTGCATCTATCTGCCTATACTCCTGGCGCACATAATAATCTAGTCCATAATAATCTTCATTATGCTAGACTGAATATTGTTCTTCACTATGGAATACATCTCCATCCTAAGTGTTGTAATACAGTTCCACACAAGCAATAGTAATACACACTCGTACTCACGGGTGGCTGTTGCCTGAGCTGCAGTCGCTCGGACAAAGTGTCGTATCGCGCTGGAGAAAAACACTTTTCTCGCGCTTCACAAAACTGCTTATAATTGCTGAAATAATTCTTCCAAACTTCTGTGAGTTTGCAATATACAGTATCTGCTAGTCAGCTACAATACGTAGTTGAAATGAATTCTCTGAAGTCGATCAGACCGAAGTTAATGCGGTAAATGTAAACCTCGCAACTTCACCTAGATTCAAGGCGCGGTCGTCTCCTGATTCCTCTCTCGCTCAAGCCTTGTCTCCACGGGTCACCTTCTACTAGACCGGTGAAACACTCGGAACTCCTTTTCTCCTCCAATTTCACACGTCTGACCTCGTCGACGTTCAGATACACAAGAGTCTCGGTGCTTGGCGTCTCCCCTCCAAGTCTACCGATTTTAGCCGCCTTTTCGAGTTCCCTCTCGAATTCGCGCGGGCTCTAGCAAATCGTTTATTTCTTCCAATAGCGACCTGCTATTGACTTATTATCATATTCTTCTCTTTTCCAATATGTAAATCCATTCTTTAAGGGCTTAAATGAATTAAATATCCATAAAAATTTAGTTGCTGGAACTCCCGTCTTCTCTAAAACTACTTCCTATTGGCTGTAAGCTCATATCCAATGGGATAATTTATAACAATATCAAACAAATCCTGGGAATATTCACTGTTGCTAGGTCAATTCCAAGCTTCTCGAAACTTCCATTGCGCAATACTCTCACGTGACGGAATTTCCCTCCTAGCTCGACGTCGCCACACGACTGGTTTCTGCCAAGTTCCAGCCATCATATTCCTTGGTTAAATTTTATCATGGGCTTCGAAAAAAAATGTATTATTCCCATTTTCATCCCTTATAATTCATTTTACGGGGGCATTCCCCTCCCATCTCAGTTTAAAAACAGTTGCAAGATTATTTTTAACCACATCGAATCAGGACCTTAGACATGTCACTGAACTCGAAAATGAATTATAATTTTCATCCTACTTTCTTAAAATATTTCTTCAAGTTCTTTGCATTGTATTTTCCCAAAATGACATTGTTCTCTTCATCATACAGCTCATAACAATTATTCCCATAGACAGTCTCAATTCGGAACGTTCCAATGAATATATCCCCGAACTTCGGGTATATTTTCCTGGTTACGTCCGCTTTGACAGGTCGACGCATTAACACCATGTCTTCTACTTCCAAGGGCTTACTAAATCTTTTCCCTTCTACTCTTTTCATGCGTTTATCGGCCGCCTTCTGTAGCTTTTCCTTCGCTCTGTCTATTCTCTCTTGTCTTCCTACATCTGGGTCTTGAGGAATAAAGTTAAATGCGTTGTCCCAAGGTCTTTCTGATTTCCTTCCTAAATGTAAGACCATTGGAACTTCTGCCGTGCTGTCTTGAACTGTGGAGTTCAAACATTCTTCAATGATAGGCACATACTTAACCCAACTGGGGTGATCATGAGGGCAGAAAATTCGACAGAATTTACTAAATTCAGCCATATATCTCTCACTAGAATTTGATTCCGGATAACGCACGCAGAAAAATATGTGTCGTATTCCTAATCTCTCCATGTCTGCTTCGAATTCCGCTGAGGTGAACTGGGCCCCGTGATCAGATAACAAGTATTCTGGTCTTCCAGCTTTCCGAAAAACAGAATTTTCCAATCTGCTCACTACATTTCTTGTATTTGCTTTGTGCATGTGGTCCATCGTCACAAATTTGGAGAAGACATCCACTGTCACTAACAAGAATTGGTTCCCTTGGTAACCCTTCGGACAGGGACCAAAAATGTCCGCCGCCATAAGCTCATGTGGTCTAGAGGGTATCATAGTCCTTGGTTTGCCTTTTAACAATTCGGAGGTGAATTTCCCTCTTTGACATTTATCGCAAGAACTTATCATCTTCCTAATGGTGGATCGCATGTTGCTCCAAGTGAATCTCTCTTTCAAAGTGCTGAGAGTCTTGTCTAAACCACCGTGTCCTATCGAGTGGTGTGCTAGCCATACCAACTTCGAAATTAAAATAGGGGGCACAACTATGCGTGGCTTTGTATGCTCGGCGTCAATATACTTGCACGCTAGATCTCCGCTCAAAACAAAGTGGCGCGATCGTCTCTGGGTTGCGATATAATCCTCATCAGCTATGTCCATGAGACCTTTTAGGAACCTGTACATTTTCCTGATTGGAGCGTATCTCTTCTGTGATACACCGATTCGGGCTAATCTCCTAACGGTTTCTTGATCTTCTTGCTCCAATTGTACATGGTTTATCTGCACATTTTTAATAGGGTTTCTCGATAACGCATTAGGCAGTAAGTTATCTTTCCCTGGCTGGTGGACAGTAGTAGCGTTAAACTGCTGAGTTAAAAGGGCCCATCGTGTTAACCTGTCACTCGACATTTCAGTTCGAAGCATAAACTGCAATGCCTTGTGGTCGGTCACGATAATGATCTGATGACCAATCAGTATCTTCTTCCAAGCCTGCAGAGCTGTAACAAAGGCTAACGCCTCCAGTTCTGTTGTAAAATAGTTCTCCTCATGTCGTTTCAACTTTCTACCAGTGAAAGCGATATAGTGCCTTCTTCCATCCTCGTCCTTCTGGTACAAAACAGCACTTATACCTACGCGAGAGGCATCGGATTCGATAAAAAAATATACGGTCAAAATCCGGGTATTCCAACTTGACATTCTGCCTCAACAACTCCTTCGCGTTTTCAATGGCCTCGTCAGCGGCACTCGTCCACTTCCAACGATTGTTCTTTTTCAGTAATTCATAAAGATGTGCCATGATCTCAGAGTATTTCGGACAGTGACTGCTAATAAACTGGCATGCTCCCACAAACTCGCGTACTTGCTTGACCTTGGTGGGCTTAGGGAATCTAGTAATAGCCTCTACTTTCTCAAGGTTCGGGTGGTAACCTTCCCGATCCATGGTGTGACCTAGGAAATTAATCCGTTCGTGCATGAAGCGGCATTTACCAAAGTTCACTTTGATATTCGCATCCCTCAAGTTCTCGAAAAGTTTACGTAAATGCACCTTGTGTTCCTTAACATCAGGAGATGATATGATCAGATCATCGATGTAGCATATCACGTTCTTCTTGACCTCATCAGTGAGCTTACCATCAAGGGCTCTGATTAGCGCTGGACCGCTATTTACTATACCAAAAGGTAGCCTTTGAAATACCCATGAAGTTTGGTCGAAGAGGAAACCGGTGTACTGTTTACTCTCCTCTTCCAACTCAATTTGGTAAAACGACGCTGTTAAGTCCAAAACGGAAAAGCAGGCCTTTCCTTTGAATTTCCTTAAGAGATCATGAATTTTCGGGGGCCTGTCTGCCTCAGGAGGAATTTTCAAGCTGATCGTGCATCTAGACATAGGCGTAACTGTCCATTATTCTTCTTCACCACAGTAATGGGGTTGATATATGAAGACGCCTGTTTCCTAATAATGCCATCTGCTTCCATCTTTCTGATTAACCCTCTTACTTCTTCATAATATTTCTCTGGAATGGGGTACATCCGCTTCTGATAAGGGGTTTCATCGGTCAATCTAATCTTGTATTTGTAATCCTTGATTGACCCAGGTTTTTTTCGTCAAAAACATCCTTAAATTCCATAATTATTTCTTCAAATTCCTCTTGAATTTCGTCAAACCCTTCGGCTTTGAGGATAAGCTTTTCTCTAGCATTCTCTGCCTCCTCCATAACATTAGTTAGAATGTCTTCCCTATAACCCATATCTGGACTGTTATTCAGTTCCTGTTTTTCTAACTCTTCTGTGTTAATAATCCCCTCGCTAAATTTAATAATCTTATTCTTCATATCAATAATGGCTCCTACCTTCGTGATAAAATCAATCCCAAGCACGATGTCAAAATTTACCTTGTCCACCACGATGAAAATATGTTCATAAGCACGTGCATTTATTTCAAAGTTCAGCAAAACTTGAATCTTACACTTCACAGCTTTAACTTGAAAGATGCCTCGCACTTTCACGTCAGACGCGGGCAAAGCCGTCATCTTGTCACTACCCAATAATCTCTGGTAACTCTCATGAGATATTATAGACATAATAGCTCCCGTGTCCATCAAAGACTTACATGTCTGATCATCAATATTTATACCTATAATTGGTAATTCATATGGCCTTTCCTCTCTTATGATCTTGTCTTCTAACAATATGTCCTCATCCGTCACCTCGTATACTTCATTTATCAAAATCTGGTGTAATGTGGTGGTATTTCTCTCTTCCTCTAGTTATGTTTTGAAAATGGAGTTTTTTTTTGTCCCTGAGCGTCGTTCTCTCGGATTCCTTGCTGACTAGTACTGGGTTTAGGATCCACGCTCAAGTTCGAATTACTTCCGTTTCCGCCTTCCTTTTCTCTTAATTCCTTCAGGTATCGTTTTCCTTCTTGATGGCGTTCATCGTATTTCTCTTTGGTCATAACCCCTTTTTTTCGTGGTCTATCGCTGTTCTGATTCTGGTAATTGCGGTTGTTTCGACCATTATAATTATTGTTATTGCGATAATTATTATTATTGTGGAAGAAACCGCTTCTTCGACTTTCCTGGTAGTTTCCTCGTCCTTGCTGTTGTTGATAGGGACGGCCACCACGGAATCTCCTATACCATGGTTCAGGTCGCCTATCTCTAAAATAGGTATTTCTTTCAGGACCTACATTTCCTTTCTCCTGTTCTTTAGGGCTTTCTGTTTGCTGTGTCTGATCAATATACACAGTATTAATATCTTTGTAGTCCTGACGTTGGTTTCTAGCTACGACATTGGGCGTTGGACTAGTATAATCCAATTTCCGAAGAAGTTCGTCCATGCCGGCCAAATCGCTGATTCCTGACGAAATTATCAGTCTTCTCACTTCAACTGGCAACATTCGGGCAATGGCATCTATTAATTGTGCCGTTGACAGAGGAGGTTGCAAAAAACGTAGCCGGGCAAGTTGCGTTGTGAAGAAATCGGCGTAACGCGTCGGTAATGTACCCGAATACTTCCTCGAGTATACTTCTGCGCGTAAACTGTTCTGCGCTTCCACGGACCAATAACGTTTCATGAGGGCTTCCGCGAACTCCTCAAAGTCCACAAATGTGTACCTGAAGGCGCAAACCATTCAAGGGGGCCTTCTCCCATACAGCGTTCCACTATCTTCATCTCTCGTTCTCTCGGAATGTGAGCCTCCGCAAAATAGTCACGGATATTCCTGATATACTCAATTGGGGTGTAAGAATCGAGGTTGGTAAATTTACGCGGTTTATCCTCAAAATTACGGATTATCGTCACGTTTCTCTGTTGAGAATCATGGAAACTGGGACGATATTCCTTCCTTTCTCTTTCGGGTTCTTTATTCCTATCCTCGAGTCCTTCATGGTGTCTTAACATCCTTTCTTCTGGTCTCACTTCTCTATCTCCTGTTTCCGTACTGAGTTTTCTACGATAATCTCCATAGTCCTCCGTTTTTATCTTCTCCCTCTCTTCTATCTCTGCAATCAACCCTTTCACTTGCTTCTCTATTTATTTCTTCATATCCTCCTTATAGACTCCAAGATCTGCCACGTCTCCTAAGCTCAGATTTTTCAGTATCCCACTAATGCATTCCTCAATGTTAGTGGATTTTCCTTCCTTAATCTCATTTACGACGGTGACTACTGTGTCTATCCTTTCATCTAACCGTTTACTACGACTTTCTAACGTCTCTTTTAACGCTTGATTATCCTCGACCGATTGATTCTTGTCGTCAACCTGTCTCTGTAATAGTTGATCAATACGCTTCCCTAGATCCGACCTAACAGACATTACATCACGGTTGATCTGTAATTGCGTATTGGCAAGCTTACTTTCAAATTTACCCTGAATTAGCTTAATATGTTCTGCGCTCGACTTATCCCATTCGTCTTTCCAAATGACAACATTAGCCTTCAACATTTCAGCTATATCTAGTTCAATGTCCTCCTTCAAATTTTTTGTGGTCTATCACCTTACTACGCAGAGTATCAACATTTGTCTTCAATTCGGCTAAAGAAACAATGGTCTTTAGAGAATCGTCAACAAATTGCGATCTCAAAGCACCTATACCTTCTGAACATTGAGTTTTAGACCCTTCCACTTCCTTCCTGATCTTATTAATGTCCCCTTGGACCTTATTCACATCAATAAACATCGAATTAAGCTCAGACTGTACTTTACCGATATCATTTTGTACACTAGTTATTTCTGTCTGGACATTATTAACATCGATTTGCATATTGTTTACATTCTCCTGTACCTTATCTACTTTTGTTTAAACATGGGACACATCTGACCTCACATTGGCAACTTCTGTTTTTACAAGCACAACATCAGTTCGAACATTATCAACATTTGATTTCACAAGAGACACATCATCTTTGACTAGGGCAATATCAGTTTGAACATTATCAACATTTGATTTCACAAGAGACACATCATCTTTGACTAGGGCAACATCAGAATGCACACCCTCTACTTTATCTTGTACACTGGCAACATTAATTTTCACCAGAGAAACATCCTCTTTCAATTCAGCGGAGCTGGTCTGCAATCCCTGTAAAGAATTTTGCATACCCTGAATATCTCCCTTAAAACTCTCCTCTACACCACTGACCTTATTAACGACAGTGTCAAGAGCTGCCTGTCGATCTTTCTTTAGCTGCTCTCTGTCCTGCTTTGCCTCGAACAATTTCCACTGTAAATCAATAACCTTTACTTTCAGATTCTCTTTAATCTGTTTTCCACACTATCCAATTTCCTATTCATGTTCTCATCCATTTTCTCATCATCTCTCCCATCATCTTACGAACATCGTCTGCCGCCATCGTTGCCATTGCTACAATATCAATAATAAAAGAGTTATAGGAGTACAAACAAATAGAGCAATATAGCAACATTTTATAGCATCCTTTCAATCCATGTATTCGGGCATCTTATCGTCTCGCCTTAACATTAACTTAATGCTAAATCACCCTACATCATACTCTAAAATACCAGTACCTAAACGTTCGCGTGTGATTTATTTTAGATATACTACCATAAAGAATATTTACTTTTATCTCCATTAAACAAGTTAGCTTTACATTAGCATGGCCATCAATAACCATGAGCCGGTAAAATGAAAATAGATTCAGATCATAGGTCATTCCGAAAAATATGACCTATTACTCCTTTCTCAGGCTATCCATAAGATCTGATCTCTTGTTGAGTGCAATCCTATTAAATACAAAGCAAATATAACCTAAATAATTACACTCTAGCTCATCACAGATGATATGGTTAGCAAGTAGTTCCGTGAAGAACTATACAGCCTATTTTCATATATCCTACTTGTGTTAACTGCCGCTATCAACATACAAAATTTCAGTTTGATTGCTCTAATAGATTCGTAGATATTGAGAACCGACTAAATATTTCGGATGGTCGCCATGTTGGATTTTATATATGTAGGTCCTAGAGTTATGTACTGTTACATGAAGATTATTGTGTATGTGTAGCATTCAAACTTCAATCGCATGATTAGGACACAAGAAGTAACAAGGAGATTTTAAAATTTCGCACAGCTGCCATCTTGTGGTTATGGAAACAATTGAAATAAATTAGATGCCAGTGGATTAACATTCGTATAAGGCATTACTGTACCAAATTTCTCTGCACTCGGATGGTTAAATTGCGAGAAACGTCCATGTGAATATATAATTATAATTCGCGTCGCCGCGAGCCGTCTACATATTTCGGATGGTCGCCATGTTGGATTGTTAAATGTTTAGGCCATAGAGTCATGTACCATTAAAGGAAAATTATTGTGTAGGTTCATTATTCAAACTTTCACTTCGATCGCATGAATACGACACAAGATATTTAAAAAAAATTCGCACAGCCGCCATCTTGAGGTTATGTAAACAATTGAACTAATTTAGATACCAGTGCATTACAATGTGTATAAACATTTCCTGTACCAGATTTCATTGCGTTTGGAACATTAAATCGCGAGATAGGTCTATTTGAAATTTTCTTAATTCGCTTGGCCGCCATGTTCGTTTTGTAGTTAACCGGTTTTGAAAGTCTTATAGACGAACTTCCAGTAGTGCCCTTTATCTCCGTACAAAATTTCAGGGTGATACCGCTAAAAGTTACAGAGATATAGAATGCCGGTGAAATAACTTGCATAGCCGCCATCTTGTGGTTATATAAACAATTGAACGCAGTTAGATGTCGGTGAATTACAATGTGTATAAACATATACTGTACCAAGTTTTATTGCGTTTGGTTGATTAAATCGCGAGAAACGTCTATTTAAATGTCGCAAATTCGCGTGGCCGTCATGTTGGTTTTGTAGTTACCAGTTTTTCAAAAGTCACATAGGTGAACTTCTAGTAGTTCGCTTTATCACCGTAAAAATTCCAGGGTGATATCAGGAATAGTTTCGGAGATATTGAATGCTGGTGAAATATTTCGCACAGCCGCCATGTTGGATTGGTGAGACGTAACAAAATTTGAAGGGCACGGTCGAGGTCGCCCGGAATAGTGCTATGAACTTACCGAGTTTCATTGAAATCGCTCCTGCCTTTTAGAATTTATTAGGGGACACACACACACACTACTCACACACACACATACACACGCACACACACACGGACAAAAGGTGATCTCATAAGCCTATCTTTTCAAAATTGAAAATAGGCTAAAAATCCCAAAAAACTTAAAAATTAAGCTGTCATCTGGATAGCTTCTAAATGGCCTCACGAAGCTATTTTCGTGGCCCCAAAGTCTAGGGTGCCATCTTTCCACTGTCCCCGTATATTCTAGAGGCGGTCTGTTGGATATCCGAAGCAACGGCTGGATTCGTAGACCCTGACTGCTCCGGCGCAAAATACAAGTCAAGGATCTACCTCCAACTAGACCCTCGCGAATATACGTGGCGGAAATTACAATACAACTGTGAATTACATGAAAAATACACTTAGCTCGCGGTAGAACACCTACCTTAATCTCGGGAATCTCGTGGTCAGTTTCTCTGGACCTAAAATGGGTTTCACAGTTGCATCTCCTTATATCTAAAATTATTCACGACAACACGGCTTCTAATAAAACTAAATAATTTAATAACAAATGTAAACTAAAGCTAAACATTCACACTACAAAATAAAATACACACTCCCATTCGTTCATTTCCACTCTCACGCCACTGACAGAACAGCGTTCTATCAACATAATGACAAAATTCGGTGTAGCTTGGGTCCATACTACAAGCTGTACAACAATTACAAATCTCGGTGTATTAACATTCTTCTGGCACGTTCCTAAGCACATATGGGCGCTCGGCGCACGCGATCATTGCCACGTGTCCGATGACATAACATTCACCGCTACATTCCCAGTCTGACTGGTTTTAAAAAAAGAAAAAGAGCGAGCCGGGCGGTTCGCCACATCTCTCTCCATTTGCTTGGCCTGGCCATGCTATGGCCTTGGTTGGAAACGAGTTTTAAAGAAGTCCCCGCCATTCCAGCCTGGTCCACAAACGAGCTCTTCATAACAATGAAAACTGTGTTAAATCAAGGCAGATTCACGTCAGACAAATACGTGAACTACACTCAAATCCTACATGCTACTGGCATAAAACTCCTATACACACTAACATTCACACCCTCGCATTGTGACGTCCCAATGGAGTTCATTTCATTCGCACTGATCAAGAAACAAACCACATGCAATCACATACTCATTCACACTCCAATCTTTACCTTAAACAAACGAAAACTTCCTATTCTTAACACGTTATACACTCGATTGATAAATAATAAAGATTAACACTAAAAGAATTTATAATGACGCTTATAGCTCCAGCTCTAGTCCTTCCAAAGTAATAGCGTCTAAATGCAATCGAGCCTGCGCTCTGATCTAGCAGTTATGTCAAATACAGTGAACTGTAATATCTTCTACATCACCAGAAATAACCACCACTAGTCTCTCCTATCTGTTCTGGTGTCAAAATAAGTTTAATACATTCAACCACTGAAGGTGAAACATATGCTGTTACAAGTCTGGTTTAATAATCTCGATAAATGTATAGCATAACAGCTGTCATCATCAATTTCCTGTTCCAATTTCAACCGTGAACCGTCCTGTCCTATCTAAATTCCATGCCGTGTATAACAAAATAAGGAGTACTCTCTACTCACAGTCTAAATGCCTTTGCCAACACTAGTCATGCCCACGCAATGACTGTACTATAAAATGCGGAACACACCTTCGCAATAACCTCGTATGCCAACTACATACGGAAATACACAAAAACCACTATCAAAGGGTTATCAATTCCACTTCTATCAACCTGGCATTCCTTCAAAAGGGCATAATTTCACAGCGTTGTCACCACAATCACTGGTCTGATGAACAATAACAACAATTGTTAAATTAATAATTTATACATCTTAACGACCTCTTGAATTTACGATATTGAACCTCCTCACTTAATACTCTTGAAACGATACTCTGATAAGTATAAACTGTCGTGCATACATTTAATAAAAATACTACATCTCATCTTCACATATCTGGGTTCGACTTTAATCGAAGAAGGAATATTATGTCTACAACGTGACATGATATTACTCCTCGTAAGTAATTAATCACAACATCATATCTATGTGTTTGTGTCCAACAAGAATCTATCACGACGAGGATATCAAACGATAACTACCCTAACGTCGGATGATAAATAATCTTCCAAGAAGATTCTAGCTTCAAATAAATTAAATGACTGAAAGTTCAAAGCTTTCTTCAATAAAACCATACAGTTATTCATATTCGTATTCTCTTCATTCAGAACGAATGTCTATGAGTTCTGACGATAATAATCGTGTCCACGTTAAATGTTTCTTTTCCATAATGTGACATGATATTTCACAATATATCACTGCCAAGATCTTCTTTCTTGACGTTTCTTCTCGACGGATAAAATGCCCAAATTAAAATAATAAAAATTAATTTAATGGGTAACATAAACGCAAATGTCTATCACCTGTATTCAAAATGAATACAGAAACGTCGAAAATAAATTACTGTTCCTTAAAGGAAATGACAAAATCTTGTTCCTCGAACAAGTAAACAATCTCAGTTCAGAAACTGGATTCCTAACAAACGAAGATAATAGCATCGCTAGACTATCACTATAATAAATTTCGAAGAATAAAAATGCTATACATGGAGTACATAAATACTGTATCGAAAAATGGATAAAGGATTTGCTCAGTAAATGTCACTACAAGCTCTAACTACAAGGTTAGTGAACACTGCTACCTGGTCTCGAGGTCTAGAAGATCAAAATAGAGTATAACAAAATACTCTGATGTTACATCTCCCAAAGATCTGGGCTGGATCCTAGCTCGTCTCCACGAACTCATGACCTCAGGAAAGGAACGAATTCCCCCACTGGAAACAGCAAGCTCCGACCGGAATCGAACTGCGGGCCTCCAATCATCATCTTCATTTTGACCGGGATAACCCTGGACATCTTGAAAATCTTGATGCTTCTTCTATCTCCGTCACAGCACAGTCTCATTATAACAGTGAATAGCGTCGAAAGTTCTGCTTTCCCTTCAAAATGCATTTGAAGAGAAAGTCTTGGACCTCACTCGTATAACGAACATTCATGTAATTGGAATCTGAACATCGTTCTGTAGTCTCTGATGTTAATGTTGAGCTCACGTTTGACAAGAATGCTCTAGAATGGAGTTGTGCATCGAGTCTCATGATTGCTCACTAAGTAGACATTCACGAACAGTCTCCTCTAACGAAGCTCCATCGCTGCCTATATTGATTCTATCTGCCTATACTCCTGGCGCAAATAATAATCTAGTCCATAATAATCTTCATTATGCTAGACTGAATATTGTTCTTCACTATGGAATACATCTCCATCCTAAGTGTTGTAATACATTTCCACACAAGCAATAGTAATACACACTCGTACTCACGGGTGGCTGTTGCCTGAGCTGTAGTCGCTCGGACAAAGTGTCGTATCGCGCTAGAGGAAAACACTTTTCTCGCGCTTCACAAAACTGCTTATAATTGGTGAAATAATTCTTCCAAACTTCTGTAAGTTTGCAATATATAGTATCTGCTAGTCAGCTACAATATGTAGTTGAAATGAATTCTCCGAAGTCGATCAGACCGAAGTTAATGCGGTAAATGTAAACCTCGCAACTTCACCTAGATTCAAGGCGCGGTCGTCTCCTGATTCCTCTCTCGCTCAAGCCTTGTCTCCACGGGCCACCTTCTACTAGACCGGTGAAACACTCGGAACTCCTTTTCTCCTCCAATTTCACACTGCTGACCTCTTCGACGTTCAGATACACAAGAGCCTCGGTGCTTGGCGTCTCCCCTCCAAGTCTACCGATTTTAGCCGCCTTTTCGAGTTCCCTCTCGAATTCGCGCGGGCTCTAGCAAATCGCTTATTTCTTCCAATAGCGACCTGCTATTGACTTATAAAATATTTCCAATATTTTATTGTCATACTCTTCTCTTTTCTAATATGTAAATCCATTCTTTAAGGGCTTAAGTGAATTAAATATCCATAAAAATTTAGTTGCTGGAACTCCCGTCTTCTCTAAAACTTCTTCCTATTGGCAATAAGCTCATATCCAATAGGATAATTTATAACAATATCAAACAAATCCTGGGAATATTCACTGTTGCTAGGTTGATTCCAAGCTTCTCGAAACTTCCATTGCGCAATACTATCACGTGACGGAATTTCCCTCCTAGCTCGACGTCGCCTCACGACTGGTTTCTGGCAAGTTCCAGCCATCTCCTTGGTTAAATTTTATCATGGGCTTCGAAAAAAAAAACCATTTTCATCCCTTATAATTCATTTTACGGGGGGCAGTACCAGTATTCGATCGGCACCGACGGTGTTGAACACTATGACATGTCCCAGGCCCAGCGTTTAGACTTCACAGATCCGTGGTGCCAGGATTCGATCTGCACCAAGGGAGGTCCAATCGCCACAGAAATTATGATATCGCAGACTTCCGAAAAGCGTAAATATTTTCTAGAGCCATGAATTTTCCGCTGTTCCGTTAAACTAATTCACGTTCTCTATTATTAAGAAACGCCTTTATAGTTTGAATGGTTGCATATTTTAAGGAGTATTTTTTCCTTGTAGTCAAATTAGACTTGCAGCTGAGGTGCAATCCTCAATGTTTCATTTTTATATTGCAGTAAATAATATGGGAAGTCATACCCCATTCATAACGCAGCAGATTTACGACACATAATATGCATTAATATTTTTTCTTCTGCATGAAAGAATATATTTTTCTAATAATAGTAATAATAGATATTTCTATGAATTAATATTGATGAATGCTGAATTCTATGAATAGCTATGGAAGTAATATTCCTTAAGAATGATAAACATGAAAGACTATGATAAAAGTGTTCAATAATGATTAAACAATTAATTGTTCATATAAATTTGAGAGCTTACGATCTGTTATCTTATAGGGTATTGATAAATGAAGCTGAATTGATGTTATTTTGTGCCAATGCACTTTGTGAAAGTAGTTAAATGAGGTGTTGATCCTCGTGTTGAGTGGAAGTTGCGGGAGTCGTATCCTGATCCACAGAGAGCTGTATGCTTTTTAATAAAAAATGAAATGGAGTTGTGGGAGTTAGATCCTGTCCCATAATGCTTCAATGTGTTCCAAATCCTAAAGATTTCCTCTGAGATAGTATCAGCTCAAATCATTGATTTATTACAAGCAATGCTGTCATGCCAATTTTTATTGCGGCCATCTGAATTCATGTTCAGTGCATTAGATCCTGAAATTTATGTAAGGATATTCAAAGCTAATTTCAACAATGGTTATTATTATTGTTATCAATGTTCTGCTGTAAAAATTTAACTGCTGTGCCCAATAATAGTCACTATGATGTATTTAAACAAACTGCGTTAAGAATTGTGTCATTTCATAAGAGAATCAAGAGTCGATTGTGAAACGAATCCATGCTAATGTCATGATTAATTTGGAAATAAGTGAATAGGATTATTTAACAGTGCAACTTAATAGGAATATTTAAATATAACTTTATGTCTTCTCGAATTGTATAGATTAACAAATTAAAGTGTGATTTATAAACATAGCCTAGACCAACGGACAATCTTAAATAAGACTATGATTTATTTTTATTTTGAGAGGCATCAAATCCGATAGGGAATGCATGGGCTATTGTTTTGCTTCTGCCAGCAGGCAATGTTTATTGAATACATTTTATTTGGTGAATTGGTTTGTTATGAAATATGTCTTTAATTTTCTGTTATATGTCGTGACGTCTTTTCTTTTCCTTTACGGGGAGTACGAGTACAGTGTATAGTAATTACAGCCCAAGCCCAGAACGCCCCGAGAGAGATCTCATGCTAACACTGTATTTATTGCTACCTCGCATGTGGTTGTCTGTTCACTCCAGGTGCGCATACGGGCACATAAGGAAGAGAAAGATATGTCGACCAACCTGTGGGGCTCGATAGGACTCGATAAGACTCGTTAGGAGTATCGATAGTGTAATATAGCTCACTTGTTTGAGTATTGTTTTTGGAATTTGATCCAGTTTTTGCTTTAGATTTTTGTTTTGGTGACATATAGCGGAGGTTGAGGACATGTTTTTTTGTTATCGTTGTCGTTTAAGCATGTTAATTTTACATTTTTCGGAAGGAAATTCATGGCTCTGAAATACTACACAATCTACTATTAGCTCTAAGTCCCTTGAGTGTCTGGTGATGGATCTTCTCACTAATTGCCACTTATTATATTGTGTGATTATGTCTAGTGTAGAACTGAAAGCTTTACTAATGTCTCTGAATGACAAAATGGCAGAGAAATCTCTAATGTTAGATGCCTTGCAGACAAAAATGATGGAAACTTCTGATGCTCTCTCAGCAGCAGATACCAATGTTAAAACCAATGCAAAGACATTAGAAAATAGGATTAATGCTACATTAGAAACTATTCAAGTCACTTCCGAAGAACTTGATAATAAAATGGTCGAAAGTTCCAAAGAACTTGAAAATAAAATGGTCGAAAATTCTGAATCCCTTGACACTAACTTTTATGAATCCCTTCAAAATAGTTCCAAAGAAATTGAGAATAAAATGGTCGAAAATTCTGAATCCCTTGAAACTAAAATTCAAAGTAGTTCCAAAGTACTTGAAACTAAACTTTCGGAATCCCTTCAAAATAAAATTCAAAGTAGTTCAAAATAACTTGAGTGTACAATTCAAAGTAGTTCCAAATCACTTGAAACTAAAATTTACAGTATTTCTAGTTTGTTGGAAAAGATAATTTTGGAAAATTCTGAATCTTTGAAAAACAAATTAAGTTAGTAGAAGCCAATTTAGAATGTCAGATCGTTGATAACTCTGCTGCACTCACATTGGTAGAAAATAGGGTCAAAAGTAACTACTTAGCTCATGAAAAGCAAATTCATTCAATTGAAAAGAAAATTTAGGAAAATTGTAGTACTTTAGAAGCCCATATCGGATCAGTGGAGAGTCGGGTTATTGAGAAATGTTTAAAGCTAGAGGAAAACGTGACGAAGACTCGTGAGGAGATAGAGCAATTAGAAGGGGAGGTACTTAATAAGGCCCAAAGATACGTTGCGAAACTAGAAGACGAGGCTAGCTGTTTGGAAGAGAGATTAGAAGGCAAGATTAATGAAGTCACGGATAGTGTTGTGACACAGATATAGTCTAAAATCTCTGTAGACTTCAAAAATTCTATTTTTGAAAATATGCAGAAACAGATACTGACATCCGTAGCTAAGGAAGTTGAAGAAGATCTGAAAGACGTTCGTAAAGCCATTAGAACATGCGATTACACCTTAGAAAAGACGTGGGCGTGATTCAAAAAGATGTAGCCAAAATCGGAGAAATCGTCACAAAGAATTTGTCCAAAAGAGTGTCAGACTCCGAGAAAATCTTGAGTCGCATAGCAACCTACAACCAGGATTTTCATGACGATTTTAATAAAATAAAAATTAAAATCAAGACCGAAACAGTTACTACCACGGAGTTACAGACTGCTCAGGAGCAAATGAAATCTGAACTCGTAGAACAGCTGAAGGCCGGAGTTTCAGAAACACCCCCTGAACAGTTGAACACTGAAATCTCCCAAATCAGAGCGGAAATTTACAAATTTCAGCCAGAACAGTTGAACACTGAAATATCCCAAATCAGAGCGGAAATTTCCAAATTTCAACCTGAACAGTTAAAGACCGAAATGTTGGAGCAAATCAAAGTAGAGGTCTCCAAAATTCAGCAGGAACAATCGAAAACGGAAGTTTAGCCGGATCGCTTCAAATCCGAAATTTTGGAGCAGTTAAGGATAGATATTTCCTAATTTTCACCAGAACGATTAACATCCGACAGCATGGAGCATAGGAATGTAGAAAACGTGAAAATGCCATCTAATGAGTTTCAAGCAGCTGTTTCTGCGTTAGAAAATAAAATTAGGTCTATTGAAACGGAATACCAATCAGGAATAGGATCCAAAGATTCAAACATGGCAAATGCAAAGACATCTTATTTTCACTTCAGTCCAACGCCTGGTCATGATTCAGTGATGACAGTCATCAAAAGTAAAGATGAAAACCCAGCCAAGTTGAGTGGTGTAGGTACCATTACCCCGTTAGAATTTCTTGGGGAAGTCAGGGATTATCTATCGGAAATGAGTCTCCCCCAGCTAGGGAGGAGAAAGTGATAAGCAAAATGCTGAAGGTCCCGCACTTTTATGGTATCGACCTTTTAGATACACCATGACAGATTTTGAAGATTTCTCAAGAAATCTCTTGAAGAAATTTTGGTCCCCAGAAATCCAGCTGGACATTCGTTCCGAGGCATACTCGAAGAAGTTTTCCAACACACAACCTACGCAATATTCAAGATACTTCGCAAGTCAGTTATCGAAACTCAAATTTTTGCAACCCCCAATGCAAGAGTACGAATTGATTACGGCATTGACTCGTCAGTTCCCGTTAGAGGTCCAGAGAACTCTAATAGCTGCTGGAGCCGAAAGTTTGGAAGACCTGGATGAAGTTCTCCAACGGTTAGATCACGTCAGCAACCAACACTTTCGGGAGAGGAACGTCAGGTCAGATCCTCGGACCATTAATTTGGTAACGACAGACCGACATTGCCAAACACAGAGTAATGATACTGAGAGGAATTACCAAGCACGTGACCATCGTGAGGGTAGACCACGACAAGAATCCTATGGCGGGAGATACCAAGGACAATATCCCCAGTATGGGAGAAGAGGGAGATATCGCCGTGGGAGGCAGTACGACTCTAGGAGGAATAACCCGGATTGGAGGAACTCGGACGATAGGAATAATCAAAGATTCCAGAATCAGGAAAATCAAAACTCCAGGGATGGCAACAATCGCCAAGATTTAGAAGAGAGGCACAAAGAAAGCATGAAATACCTAGAGGAGTTTAACCAGTCGAACAAGAAGGAAGAGCCCTAACATGGAACTTCTAGGGAAGGCAAAGGAAAAGAAAAAGCACCGATTTGCGACCGATTGACATAGAGCCAGGAGGATGTTTCTCACCGATTATCTTATGGCAGACCACTGATGAGGATTTGATTGAGGAAGAACTTAGATGGAACCAGATCATCGAAGAAGTAGAAGATGACAGGGCGAAGGACGCCATATTTGACCCAAAGGAGGAACCGCACGACCTGGAGAAATTCAGAGCACATTTAATGCAGCCAGCTTGAAATTGTATCACGCCGAATAAGAAGCGGAAACATCGAGGGAGAGATTAAAAATAAAAACTCGAAGATTTTTAATTTTTGAAGGGGTAGGTGGCGTATGTGTCTATTCACGATGGTTTGGTCGGGCGTGAATTTGAAGAGAGCGCGCCGTGACGTCAGCGAGCCCTTGACCAGCTGTCGACCCACCATAGTTTCAACCAGCCGCGTGTCCCACGTGTAGCCAACGAATATGGAAAGCTGTATACTTGTAAGGCTTTTGTTATGGAAGTAGATTATATCAGCACTTCAGAATTACATCACGAGTAATTCACCAGTTTATTCCTGATGTTTTAATGGATATTGCTAACCTTCTGGATGCTTCAATGGATATGGCCAATGGGATGTAAGATTTAGCATTACGTAATACGAGATGAACGATCGATATGTGTCCTTAGGAAAGTATAAAATCCAGCCCTGTGAGAGGTCAGGTACAGTCGACAATACACAGTCATCGAACAGTCCAACAGTCGTCATACTAGTCCACGTGTGTGTGTCGCTACGACAGTATAATACGCCGTCATTATGGGCGAGTGCTCCTTGGAGATAGGCAATTTATACCACGTTTCTTTGTCCGAGTGGTCATAGCATTGTGCTACGTTAGTGGTAACGTCACAGTGTTTCCAAGTGCTTCAAAACTTATAATTATTCTTCTGGTTGAATAATTCAAGAAATCCAAAGGTATGGGAGTGTGACTTGTTATACACAAGTATTTGACTGTTGTCTTGTGTGTTATTCCCACCACTTACACCAAACATAAGAACTGGGACCACATTCAAGTTTAGCCATTGAACATTTGCAATGCTAATATGTTACCCTAACAGCTTACATTTGTACGGGGAATATCAGGCCAGATTCCGCCCATGTTTGATAAAGACACTCTCACCAGGAATTGTTACCATTTGCCTGTCCCGTCAGACCACTGGGTTGTATAAGTGGACTTCATAATTGACAATGAGCCATACTAGCAGCATGCCTTGTGTGCATGAGAACCAGCCCCATGATAGGATAATTTCACTGCCCCCATTAATGGAAGATGGTTAGCAGCTAAGGCGGCGATATGTGAGGAGATCATGCCAGGATGACCCATTGGGAACGAGGAGCTAGGCCACCTGCGGCTTATTTCTGTGGACGACTGGAGAGTTGAACGCTATAACATGTCCCATGCCCAGCGGTTAGACTTCACAGATCCGTGGTGCCAGGTTTCGATCTGCACCGAGGGAGTTGAACACTATGACATGTCCCAGGCCCAGCGTTTAGACTTCACAGATCCGTGGTGCCAGGATTCGATCTGCACCAAGGGAGGTCCAATCGCGACAGAAATTATGATATCATAGACTTCCGAAAAGCCTAAATATTTTCTAGAGCCATGAATTTTCTGCCGTTCCGATAAACCAATTCACTTTCCCTATTATTAAGAAACGCCTTTATAGTTAGAATGGTTGCATATTTTAAGGAGTAATTTTTCCTTGATAAATGAAGCTGAATAGATGTTATTCTGTGCCAATGCACTTTGTGAAAGTAGTTAAATGAGGCGTTGACCCTCGTGTTGATTGGATGTTGCGGGAGTCGTATTCTGATCCACAGAAAGCTGTATGCTTTTTAATAAAAAATGAAATGGGAGTTGCGGGAGTTAGATCCTGTCCCATAATGCTTCAATGTGTTCCAAATCCTAAAGATTTCCCCTGAGATATTATCAGCTCAAATTATTGATTTATTACAAGCAATGTTGTCATGCCAATTTTTATTGTGGCCATCTGATTTCATGTTCAGTGCCTTAGATCCTGAAATTTATGAAAGGATATTCAAAGCTAACTTCAACAATGGTTATTATTATTGTTATCAATGTTCTGCTCTAAAATTTTAACTGTTGTGGCCAATAATAGTCACTATGATGTATTTAAACAAACTGCGTTAAGAATTGTGTCATTTCATAAGAGAATCAAGAATCGAATGTGAAAATAATCCATGCTAGTGTCATGATTAATTGTAAATAAGTGAATAGGATTATTTAACAGTGCAACTTAATAGAATATTTAAATATAAATTTATGTCTTCTCGGATTGTATAGATTAACAAATTAAAGTGTGATTTATAAACATAGTCTAGACCAACGGACACTCTTAAATAAGACTATGATTTATTCTTATTTTGAGAGGCATAAAATTCGATAGGGAATGCGTGTGCTATTGTTTTGCTTCTGCTAGCAGGCCGTTATTTATTGAATAAATTTTATTTGGTGAATTGGTTTGTTATGAAATATGTCTTTAATTTTCTCTTATATGTCGTGACGTCTTTCCTTTTCCTTTAAGGGGAGCACGAGTACAGTGTATAGTAATTACAGCCCAAGTCCAGAACGCCCCGAGAGAGATCTCATGCTAACACTGTATTTACTGCTACCTCGCATGTGGTTGTCTGTTCACTCCAGGTGTACAGACTGGCACACTACTCATATGAAAATAAAAATTTTACTTTCAAAACAACACACATAAAGCACAAAATTTGTCCCTTCTGGACATAAACCTGATTTTACTTAGTCTTCCTACACCAAATAATCGTAATATTCATGAACAATAGTTACAAGAAATTAGTAACATGTAAAACACTTTCTAAACACCGTGTAATTTTCCTCTAAATAAATCTACTTCAAATTTAATATGATAGTCTCAATTTTACTCTCAATGGCCTTCTATAACTGACCACATTTACTTTTTGTCCATATTATTGATGTGTAACATCTTTCCGCTCGGATGCTGGATAGTTTTGTGGGAGTGATTTTGAAAATTGGGGACGAAAGTGGATCGGAACGGTTGAGCTGGCAGGGGTGAATCAAACGGGACTATGCACTGCCCGTTCGATCGATCAAACGGAAGTGTACTAGCTGGCAGTAGTGGTCAACGGAAGTATGCACTGCCCGCTCGATCGATCAGACGGAAGTGTACTAGCTGGCAGTGGTGGACAACGGAAGTATGCACTGCCCACTCGACCGATTGAATGGAAGAGTGCCCCAGCTGGCAGTGGTGGATCGAACGGAAGTATAAGACGCACTGCCAACTCGATCGATCGATCTAGCTGGCACTGGTAAGAGAAAAAATCAGCGCGTGGTGTCGAAAATTGATACCATAACGTACTCTCGACCATGTGGAATGTATATGACATACTGAACGGAAAACGCTCATGCGAACACTTGTGTCAAGTGATTTAAACCAAACACATGGTACATGTTCGAAGTCTTTGTATCAGTATTTTTAAACGGTAAAATGCCTTAATATCAAACATTGTAAGTAGTCGGCATTGCATTGGCATAAGACATTTTAAACTCAATGTCACTCAGGAACATTATCTAAACAAGCAAAATATAAATGAAACTTAATTCCTTAATGCAGTATTATTGGAACGTGGAAATAAGTCACCATCTGGTGCACAATACTTGCGTTGTCGAAATAGTAGTGGGGTTATTGCGTATGACTGTTAATCTAAAGATCTTGGGTTCGAATCCTGGGCGGAGCAGATATTTTTACTACCAGATTATCATTTTAAACGATATTTATCATATCAATATGACTCATTTTAACAGAATCCATATGAAATTACGTGTTGGTCTGTGAATCAAGAGGACCTGTTTATAAGGAATTTAAGGTTATGAGCGGTGTCGCGTCTATTAGGCTAGTGCTGGTGGAAGCTACAAATCATCTAATAACATGAGTTCCGTATTATAAACTACAATATCTCTAAAACACTCCCTTTTACAATAGATTAATATTTGTGCCAATAATACTATAAAATACCGGTGTATCAACAATTTCACGTGAGGTTTCTTCTATGTCAGATGTTACACATCATAAGCGACTACTGTAAGGTTCGTATTTTTTATTATTTATTATTCACTGTAATTTTTAACTTGATTAGTATATAAAAATCTGAGTTTTACAATGTAAGAATACTGTAGATATATAGCACGGAGACTAAGATTAAGTTAATTAGAGTTTGAAAAAAAGTAATTCAACAAGTATGTAGGTGAAGTCATTTCAATAATTGATCGTTAAACCACATGCCACTGGCATTGGTTTGGCTCTCTTTTTTACAATGCGGTGAGCGCTAAGTATGCAAATACCACACTGCCTGAAAGCGCTGTGGTGTAACGAACTTTTCTCTATTGTTCAGAGGGACTGCGACAAAGCAATCAGATTAGTGGTGATAACGTCATATATTATCTGAAGCTGAAACCGCTCAGCGGACGGATACAAAACGCACAAGAGCAGTGATTGTTAGAAGTTTGGAATTAGAATATTTATCATTTAGAATTTTATATTTAGACATTGTGTCCCTATTGTCAGGCATTCACTGATTACTGAATCTTGTTCAGCAAAATAATTATGAACATGCAGTTTGCTACTCAACAGCATTAAAATTGGGAAAGACTTTTCCCATGTAATAAACTGCCCCAGTTTCTCAGTGTCAGCAGCACCAATTCTCCTGAGCAGACACTAATAATTTTCTTTAATTTAACAGAGGCAACCAATAAATATTTATCTTGTATATAAAGAATGCAAGTTGTGTTTGATTGAAGTTATAGGAGATCATTGAAATAAACGAATATAAGAATGTAGAATTACCATGTAGTTGAAGTGCCACGATGAGAGTAACCATATGCATTAGAATCTTTTTATAAGATTTGCTCATCCTAGTTTTATCTGCATATTGCTTGTGGAAATATGAAATACAGAATGAATTTCCAATTTGCCATCCCTAAATTTCCTGGTGATCATTATAGTGTGATTCAGTGTGCATAAGGAAGAATTAGGGATATTAAATCTATTGTATCGATATTGCTCTGCACCGCATTATAATCTCATGTAGAATGCAGGGTGTTTCAGGAGGAATGGTACAAATTTAGGAGGAGAATTGCAATACAAAATCCGTATAATATGGTCCCATTTGTATTGCGTACAGAGATATAGCTGTTAGTATTTAACCCAAATAAATGTAAAGCCAAGGCAAATGAGGACGCTCAAATTTGATTTTCAAAAGTTACGCTTTTCGGATAAGCATCTGCGTTGCACACGGGCATATGTGTTCATATCTCTAATGGAAGGAAGATTGTAGTTTTAACGTGACCGTGAATCTTGTGATTATGAGCCACGGGACCTCTTTATTACGTGGAATCCCAACCACAGGAAATGGTATTTTCACTTCGAAAATCTCACATGCATTGACAGGAAATCGAACCCTGGCCACCTAGGTGAGAGGCGAACAGCTTGACCGCTGCGCCACCACGCCCTGGTGTATTTTTGCAAATACACGGAAAAAAGAATTAGCTTTTGCTGTTCTTCATTACTTTATATCAGCTCATTTATTTAAATTTCTTTCCCGCACGCACCAACATCGAACTGTTACCTCCTGTTTGCCCCGTGCATTTGTTCATTTTTTCTGTCAGTTTTTCACAGAAACGCATATTCCGCTGAACCGGCCTGACAGCGTCCCATCGCTGCCTTCCGAACTTCCATTGCTTCAAACCATGAAGACTTCTATATTAATCCGCAGGGCGTCGTGTTCTTCACCAACCAACTACTCCATGAAGACACCGCTCCAAGAAGAATTTTGTTTCTGTAAAGATTTTTCATGTTTATGTATAACTTCTTTGTTCCTCCCCTGACTCGCCCGCTTCCCCCTCTTCTTCCCTCCTCCTACTGCTCGCTTCTCCGCGCGCACGGCCCGCTCGCTCCTTCACTTCTACACTTCGTCTCGACTTGTCTCCGTGCTGTGAGCAACCGCTCACCCTCTCAGTGCACTCAACTTCTTGTTGGACATGCCGTCTAGGCTAGTGTGCTTTCGCTGCGTCTAGCAGCCCTCACTTGTACGTCGGAAGTCAACACAGTCAGTTAGAGCTTAACTAAAGCTCGCCTCCTCAACTCTAGAGGCAAACTTTTAAATTATACGCCATGTTAGAATTTTAGTATCAACCGTCAACAAGAACATCGCCTTCGTCATGAAGCAAAGCTAAGTACTACTTGTACGTTCTTCAACTCATTTTAATTGATTTTAAATAGCTACGTGCTTTTTAATGATCATTTTATAGGCAGTGTGAGATTTCTATATTTGGGGCAATATTCATCCTTCGCGGGATTTTCTATGTTGGGCTTTTGTCTATCTAAGCCAACCTTAACATGAAGCAGCATTTCTTATGCTGATTAAATAAGAGATTTTCTCACAACGTGGGACACCATTAAATTACCCACTGTCTATAAAATACTTAGCTCGTTCCACCGCTGGACTAACTTTTGCCCTATTCTGCAATCATGATTGTTCTGGAATTTTCCATATCCGAACAATTTATCTACGAGTCAATCCTTCTAGTACTTTCCACTCACATATGGGAATACTTTTTCATACTAAGGAATCTTCCTTATTAACTGCTAATCAATATCTAATTTTTCTTCCTCCGTTGGGATTTTTTTCTATGCATTCAACTATAACCTACAAGTTTCTCAAGCAATAGACTCTCGCATATCTAGTGTAACTAGTTATTTTCCACCATTGCAATAACTTTCTTTGCCATCAACTTTTGTGCTACTACAGTGAACTTTTCAACTATATCAACAGACTATAGTGAAAAACAGTGCTTGTTCAACCTTTCATCCGCGTCGCGCTCTTCCGAGTACAATAAATATGGCCATGAACACTTTGATTTGATCTTTCCCAAAGCCTTTACTAACAAACCAAAATAATAAAATTGTTACTTTAGGTCTTTTTTCAATGAGGTGTCGCTCTACATTAGTGTCCTCCCTTCTTTGCTCTATGTACAACGAATTAATGTCTGTAAAACTTCGTGTCTAGTACACGCCTTAAATTATATTGTTTCTCCCTTCTAATGAGGGAATACAATTCTTTCAACTCATAAGTGAGTTATCTCTAGGTTTCACGAAAGGGAAACTTGCCCCATTTTTCTCGTGATCCCTACTTAAACATAGGAGTTCTAGAAACTTCCTTTCAATTGTTCTCTTCAGGTTTCGCAATAAGTGACTTGCCCTATTTGTATAATCTTTACAAGTATTTCTGTATCAATACAAGAAGTTATAGGAACTTCTATTTCATTCTTCCTGTTTTTTGTTGTTGCTTTCGAAGTTGTTATTATTTCTAAGATACTTATCTAGAAATCCTTAAAGTACACATCTTGTACTTGATTTATTGTTTAACTTTAATTACGTCAGTTATCTTTGAATTTTTCCTTTATTCATCTTAGCCATTTCAAAATCTTACGAAGATTTTAAAGCATATAAAAGGTTTAAAACCAAAAGAATTATCAATTTCCTGGCGCAAGCTTTAGATGTTTTCGGAGGTCTGCGACCCCATTTGTTACAAAATCAAAATTATATATTTGTTACAAAAACTACTTCCTTTTGCATTGTTAAATAAATTAAATATTTGTTCTTTGATTTATCATTTCTCAAACATAACGGTTAGGCAAGATCCTGTCTTCCCTAACTCTTCCTAGGTTCATGCCCTCGTTAATAAAAACAAATCTATTGATAGGGTGTTCACCACTTGTTGCATCTGGGCAAGGACTCCTAGTTATAACTTATGTCAAACTCTCTTCCTATTTCTCTATCCTTTTTCTCCGGTCCGAAACCCACTTCCTTTTTTCATCATCTTCCCTTGGGGGTTAGGTTATTCCAAAGCTAATAATCTACCCACGCCCCTCAATCTCTAGAGATCTGCATATACTTGAACCACCGTATATCGCGATTGCGGCATGTTTACCAAAGAAGGATGGTGTCTGCGAGGATGAATGTAGACTGAAGTAGCTGATGGCTACTCATTATTAACCCGAGCATGAGTGTGCCCAGCATATCCAAGCAATGCTCCCCTTAGTTTAAAATGTTGGGTAACACTCAATTTGCAGACATTCTGCAGGCAGCGGGTCGTACTGTTGTGCGAGTGACAGTGCACATGGGTGTTTCATTCAGGATCTAGCAGTCTGAAGGCTTCAAGCATCTACATTTTATTCTGACACGAGTGGTGATAATTATTTAAGAGTTCGAATATCGAGGTCAAGTTCCCAAATCTAGTAAATTACAGTTTTTTTTGGTTTTTTGTTTGTTTTGTCGTGTAGCCTCCTGGGAGGTTGAGTGCAGGTCTTTCTGGTGAACACCCGTGGGCGACCTGCGCGTCCAAATGATGATGAAATAATGATCAAGGCGTCACATACACCCATTCTCCGGGCCAGACGAGTCAACTCCAGGAGACGAAAATTTTCTATGGCCCAGCCGGGAATAGAATCCGGGACCCTTTGGGCCAAAGCCTAGCGAGCTAACCAATTCGCCATGGGGCCGGACAATTACAGGTTATATGTATGTTAATTTTTGAAAAAAAAAACAAACTTCCCATGCTTATGACCAATTTGATCGGCCATTGGAAACGTTGATAAACCAGTACCATGGACTAATAACACACTCATGCACAATTGTTAAGTGTTTTATTGATGTATCGTAGATTGTGCCCTTTCTTGTGAATTTGTGTACATATTTTCAAATGCTGGAAGCATGTTGACGTGAGTTATCTTGAGCAAAAATTATAGCTTTCGTTTAACAATTGATTGATACCTCTCAGTTGGTCAACACGATCTTTTGCCTATTAATGTTAGTTGGGAAATATTAGAATTTACTTTGATAAACAAGTACTTGTGATTGATTAGTATGTTTACAGATTACAAGTGGGTTTACATGGATAGAATGTTTCCATCGTCAAGCGATCATCATTAAACCCAGATCAATCAAATCAATTATATGTGAATCACAACAAAACTTCTATACAAACACTATAGAAACCACAATGCTTTGCACATGCCTTACAACATCAATATGCGACGGAGCAGCAATAACTTAATAAATAGCACCAAGAAATGCCGTGGTATTCTTTTATGACAAGCCTCCGATTAGGGCTTTCAATGAAATAGGTACAAGATAGTGAAATTACTCTATCAAACACTACAAACACCCACTCCTCCACCAAACAATAGAATTATCCCTCGACCACTAATCCAGGAAGGTGTGGTTACTATTACTGTGATACACTTTAGCGATTAGGCCCCAAAATATAGCTAGACATACAAAAAAGCAGTCCCTGTCTTCGAATGCTGTGTTGAAATTTTATATCTTAACTTATTTGATAGTGTTCTGTCCTAACATGCCACTCTGTCATCCACTGACTGTACAAGGACTTCCTTGTATTAGAATGTAGAATCACAAGTAAACCTCCAATGCAAATAAAACACACTACGATATCCAAGCTCGTAAACTAACAACAACCACCACTTTGCAACTATTCAACAGGGCATGGCATGAACACCCATGCTTCCCGTAAGTCTGTGTGACATTACCGCGTATTTATGCTGCGAAGAACCCCTATTTCAACTTATGAACGTTGTTCATCCTTCATGCGCTCCATTTTTGAAAGCTGTCACTCATCGACTAAATTTGAGAGACTGCTTACTCACAAACCATTGTTCACATACATCACCTTATAGCGTTATTCCTAGTTCATCCCACACTTTTTTTTAAACGTGTTTCTTAGATTCTTCATGTTGTTATCTGTTAGCGATAAAGACAAGTAGTTCCGTGGCGAACAAAAGAGCCTACTTTTATTAAAATTTATGATTCGATCCTTATTTGTCTAATTATACCTGTTTAGAATGCCGGTAGCACCGGCATACATATATTATGAGATACTTGGTTGAGTATTGGTGGGACTGAGAATGTGCACAAGAGTCTCTTTTATGACATACAATGTACACTATATACGAACATTTGTTACGAATCCACTTAATTTTTTGGAAGTTACGTGCATTTTAACATAAAACACATTAGCGTGCGTAGAATTTATTTTGGTAACACTGACATATATACACGTGTTGCTCAAAGGTCATCTGTAATATTAAGACATTGCAGTTTTTTTTTTTTTAGCGTATGGCGTTTAGTGCCGGGAGTGTCCGAGGACATGTTCGGCTCGCCAGTTTTGTAGCTGCTTCGAGACGGACACCCAATGGGTGAGCTAAAAGTACCGTTGGGGAGGAAAGTTGGAAGGGAGGGTCGAGGAGTTGGAAGGTAGCGGCTGTGGCCTATAGTTAAGGACCAACCCCGGCATTTGCCTGGAAGGAAGATGGGAAACCACAGAAGACCATCTTCAAGGTTGCCGGCGGGGGGATTCGAACCTCCTCGCCTCCCGGATTGAGCGACTGCCAACAGTCATGCCGCAACGACCTCGGCTAACTCACCCGGTAGACATTGCAGTGTATAGAGTTCAACAATGTTTATATGAACACATTCAACAATATTGATTCCAGGGCTCGAATGTCTTCAGAATGTTACTAGGCTGTTGGTAGTCGTGTGGACTCTTTAAATAGGCATAGGCTACTTATTTATGCAAAATCCATGATTTATAGGAAACGCAATAGATTGACTACGTCACTAGGCTTAAAATATGTGTGAGATATTCATATTGTGCCCTTCAGAGTGGAATGTCGGGGAACCGCTAAACACCAACGGCCTTCTCGACGCCCCCATCCGTCGAACCCATCCACTGAGAGGATGGAATGTGTTCTCAGACCAGCCCGCACGAGACTGCTACACAAGGGTAGTGTCGGGTTGGGTGAGAGGTCAGTGGTTATAAAAACAGCCCAAAGAGAACATATCCCCCCGAAACTTAAAGCTAGCAATGATAAGTCCAATCTTAAGTAAAAGATCATAACATTTATTCATATAAACAAATACCTAACCTACTTCGGAGGGTGCAAATCGTCTAGTCCACAAATCTAAAATGAAAATAAATAAATAAATAAATAAATAAATAATTAAATTCCTCAAATAAATTCGAGTTAAACTCCCTCGAAGACCTTTCACAAAATAACCAGTCTGCAATCTAGCTAGGAATGTGATACGAAAATATTTCCCAAAGAACTACAAAGGTTCATGAAAAATAACAACAGTTACACCCCGAATCTACAGCAAAACAAATTAATTTAATCGTTGACAATCGCAAGTATTCAATTTACATTTAATAGCACCAATAAATATATCTAAACTATGACGGTATCACTTTCAACATTTAATTTTAATATTGTTAGCTAAATCCTATTTTACGTCAAACTGTGCGTGAGAAGCGCCCACGCCAAAAGAAAATCAAAACTAGCACGACTTTGTCCTATATTAAAAAAAAAAAAAAGATACGAGCCTTACAGTAGTCGCATATGATATGTAACATCTGACATGGTATCCTACTGTGAAATTGTGATGAAATGTATGTGAAGTCATCTGCCATGTTTTCCTATTCGTATACTACACAGCTTGGACATTCTTAAAATGTTAATTTACGCTCCTTTTTCATACTGGTGCTATGATGAACGTATAGACTGAATTGGAGATATGCTACTGTCACACTTGTTTAAACAAATATCACATATTTTACTGTAAATTAAGTGGGGGAATAAAACCATAGGCTCTAGCCTATCTATAGACTACTAGAAATAATTTTCAATACAATCAAATTTCCCAACTCCTGCTTGGTGCAAACTATTGTAATTAAAATTAGATAAATCGTATTTTATGCAGATTCTGTTAAAATGACGCATAATGTTATAATCGATAATCCGTTAGCAAAAATAATTCCCGGGTCTGTGGTTCGAACCTGGGACCTCATGATTCGCAGACAAAGATGTTATCCAAGCAGCCATTACCACCACAGACGTTTGGAGTATTTTTTATGCTCCATTAATTATTTTTTTCGATAATGTTCTTGTGTGGAATTGAGTTTAAAATTAGTTATGAATACGCCTACTTGACAGTAAAGGGAATTCCTTTACTGGTCTATGAAAGGCTAGGCCAGTTCCCGTATAAAATCATCGATATATATTACATTGATCACTGCATTATCGCAATGTGGGTTAACATCTGAATAGCCATTGTGCAGAAACATAATACCGGCTTTGCCGACTGGTTGCAATATTTTATATAAAAGCATATCATCATTTAAATACTGATACGAAGACATGTGGTTTGTGTTTCAATGAGTTGACACCAGAGTTCAGATGAGCGTTTGCCGTTCAGTATGAAAATGTTGAGGAAAGTTACTCGGCGAGTGGATGCCCATCACTTTTATCCAGAGATTGAAAAACATACTCTAAATAAATCATAATTGTTTTCAGCAATTATAATTTAATGAATATTTTTACACCAAAGAACGACAACATGATGATGATTCAGTGTAGAAATATCTGTAATGGCGCCTCCAAACCTTGAAGTAATCCGTACATTATATACATTCCACATGGTACCACTGCCAGCTGGATCGGATCGCATCTCTCCTGGCTGCTTTAGCTGGCAGTGCGTCTTACTCACTTCCATCCGATCCACTTCCGTCCCATTTTTAAAAATCACTCCTACAAAAATATCCAGCAACCGAGTTTAAAGATGTTACACATCAAAAAACATCTGGCTAATACACACATATTTACAGGAAATGGGAAAAACACAACAAATATAATTAACACTCCTATTGGTCTCATCCTTTGCATGTCTACCAGCCCAGATTCAATGTTCTTTGCACTCAATCGTCATCTGCGTGTATGTCATTTAGGTTGGCGGAAGCGTAGTGATAATTACGTCTCACATCGCATGATTACTAACCAGCTGTGCCTTCAGGTTGTCACAGTAATTACAATAAGTCGTCTGAAAAATCTTGTAAAACTGTCCTAGCTCATGTCTCTAAAATGCCTATGTGTCATTTGAAGAAAGAAAGAAAGAAAGAAAGAAAGAAAGAAAGAAAGAATGAATGAATGAATGAATGAATGAATGAATGAATGAATGAATGAATGAATGAATGAAAGAAAGAAAGAAAGAAAGAAAGAAAGAAAGAAAGAAAGTCGCAGAAAAAAGGTATAAATACAGTATTAGATAAACAATCTATGGCTTAATTATATTTCAAATTATTATGTCCAAATTACTGAAAAGAATTATGTTCCATGATTTTTATATTCAATTTTAGCTCAAATAATATTATTCCCTCATGGTGTATTTAAAATAATCGTAGACCTCAATAAAATGGGCTGGCAAGTAGCAAAACCACTACTCAAGTCTCTCCATCAAAGGTTGAGAAAAAGTTCTCAAACAGTACGCTTCAGCGATCCAAATAACCCACTCGTCCTAATGACGATAATCAGCGGCTCTACCAGCTCACTAATAACCTCGGTAGACTGGGCAAAAATTACCTCATGTCCCCGTAATATGAAATACCCATCGCTTTAACAGCGGAAAACCTCGGAGCAATAGAAACATCTACTTCAATTACAATTACAATAATCACGTCGCCCTACGTGATACATTTCAGGTCAATAATGTTTATAAAGGGCTCTCATCGTTCATTTACTTAAGAACAATCATGGTTCACAACCTCTTCTAATATACGTTCATTGTAATTGAATTTAGCATTGATTGTTATCATACCGTAGAAATAATCAGCCCCAAGTCGGCTGTGGCTTCGAAACATTCATCGATACCACGACAAAGCATGAAGCGAGACAAAGCCTGCTAGTATTGTCATTCTGTCTTCTCATAAATTGTAATCTGTTTATCTGTGTGGCTAACAGTTCCCTTAAGATGCAGGTGTGCAGATAGAAACAGGTTTCTACCACGCAATGTCGAGTGCTAATTTCACTGCCTTTAAAATCTCACAATAACAAAACTTTAGTTGGCTGTGCCAGCATAATATTACTATGTTATAGTTCCAACTTTCTCTAGCTTAAATAAAACAAACACAATCAACAGCTCACTTCATATTCAGTTCATTCTGACTTCGCCAAAGCCTTTGGGAAAATTCCTATTATCCAAATATTCCTAACAGAAAGATGCAACAATGCGGTCCTCAAGCCTACAGAATCATTATAAGTTTCGAAAGCTTACGACTGAGAGTTATTACACTCGATCTCTGAGCGAGTTAAATAATACAATGATTCATTGAACTAAAAATGTGGAAATTGTTGCCTAAGCCTGCAGAAAATATTGCTAAATTTCAAAGAGTAGTAATTGAAAGATATCCCACTCAAGGTTTCATTTTATAAACACATGCGGCCTCCTTAGACATTCGTGAATCGTTTTATATATTATTATTTACAAGGATGATGTTATTGTATCACACTGCGTGACCTACGCACCAAGCAAACCTGTTAAATAAATAAATGATTGAACTAAGCTACAGAAATTGCCTGCCTACATGTCGTGCCTAGTGTGGTCTTCTAAAGACTAATCTACGAGCATCTACTCATCTACAGAGATTGAAGTAAAAACTCACAGATTCGATGGAATATTTGGTGCATTTCTAAGAGCTATGGCCATTTGTTTAGTGACCATGTGCTCAGCTCCCATGAGCTTAACCATTTCTTCTTCCTGCGTTTCATAATGTTTCCAATTTAAGCATCTCCGCAGGCATAGTTCCTTTATTCTATAGCCGCTTTCATCTAAAATTGGGCATTATTGGCCTTGTAGTCGTAAATAGGTAACCATTTCTACGTGATGAATTTCAGTAAATCTAATAACAGTTTGTACTGTTTTAATGCTCACTGCTTCTACACTTCTCACGGACAGATTTAAATATTGTCTTTGTCCCGCCACAGAGTTTAATACACTGGTTGTACAGTGTTATCTCACAGACTCTATTATCAAAATCACAAAGTTTACTTTATAGTTCTCGTACCATGTGGTCCTGGCATTTGAAAAGAGAAAAGCCGACTTTCGTCGTAAAAACCTCAAACTGTTCGCATTGGCGGCTCACTCAGCCTTATTTTGTACAAAAATGCATTCACACCAGTGAATTAAATTCACCGAAAACGGCAGATTGACTCAGATTCGAGCGCTTTTTTTCACACACAAAAAAGATAACCTCCGCTGCCCTGCGTGAAAACGAAAGGAGACGTCCACTCCGGATATGACTAGGTTATGATATAAAGTGATATTTATAACATGAAGAAAAATCTCCAGATAAATCCTTCTCTTGACCGGTACAACTCAGGCTTTTAGATATCAACTGTGAATCATTAAGTCAAACTTTTGAGGCATCCCACACACACATTCTATAGGTTCAAAGAATAAAACATCTCCACCACTCAAGTCAAGATTATCAGCAGGGATCTGTTCAGAGCTTCTCCGGTGCATACATTTATTATCCAACTTAAGCTTATAGAAATTATTATCGGACATGAGCTCATCGGGCTCAATGTATCGTTAATTTAGGTTTGAATTTGCGGGTAATGTGAATCATACAAAGTGATAAAACATGAAACAGATGAACATATCAGCTGACATTTCTTCATTTAACCTAGATCCTCCTTGATATTGCAGAAACTAAAATTTAACTCTAATATGTGAATAATTGAGTCTACGAATGCTGTGTTGAAATGTAATATTTTAACTTATTTGATAGTGTTCTGTCTCTGCATGCCGCTCTGCCATCAACTGACTCAACAAAGGCATCCTTGTGTTACTGTTCTACGAGTATGTACCTATAGAATCACATGGCTGCCACGTTCTTTTTATATTTCATAGGATGTTGAAAGTCATATATATGTCCTTACTGAACAGTCCTGCAAAGCCATACAATTTGATGAAGTAATTTTATTGTTAAAACACATTTAAGTATTTTAAAACAAAGAACTGTGTAATAATAACAATAATAATGTTATTGGTTTTACGTCCCCTTTAACTACTGTGGCTTTTAGAGACGCCGGGGTGCCGGAATATTGCCCCGAAGGGGATCTTTAACGTGCCAGTAAATCTACTGACACGGCTCCCTCGCATTTGCGCACCATCAATTGCCAGCTGACTGCGCCAGGTTACGAACCGGCAATCTAGGGCCCTGCAAGCGAGAACGTTACCGCTGAACCACGCAGCCCGTCTACTTATGTGAAGGAGGCATTAGCGGGTGATATTACGAACAGAATGTGCAAAATATTTAAAGTTTTGAAATGCTCTCGTCTACAACACTCACCCCAAAACATTGACTTTCATCGGTGGATCAGTGGGACAGCGTCCTCCTCACCAGCTCAAGATCAAGGTTTTGTCTTTATTTGATAGGCGGAAGGAATCCACGGTACTCCGATTCTTGCGATGCTCATTTGGTGTCTACAAGACAGGTAGCTCCTTGAAGAACTAAATAGCCTATTTGCATATATCCTACTGGTCATTTCCATTAAAAACTCTCCCTCGTATGAAAAGGATGTTCATGTGATGACCTAAATAGCTTTTGGCTCATGAAATCAAACTCAAAACTCAATCTTCATAAATTGTGGTAATTTTAGGCAAAAAACTAAAATATATTTTAAGGAAGCATATTCATACTTCTATGGTCTTAAATCCAAGCTTTCATCGCTCCTTAAGATAACTCACGTCAACTCACATCCAGCATTGGAAGATACATGTGCATAGTTACACGATGAGACTTTTAACACTAAGGAATTGTGAATTGGTGTATTAACATACCAAGACGCAGGTTCAAAACACAGGTTAAAACAATCTCCACCACCATCATCACGTTGAGAATGTATGTGCTATGATATGTAACTTCACTATCGGTAATTATGACTCCTACCGCGTGATGGATCTTTTCTGTTACGAATCATAGGAATTAATTTAAAAAAGAAGTCCAATTCATGGCTTTTATGATTTATGAAAGGTAAGCCACAGAATTAATTGCCATTCGATAAACATTGTTATCGAATTGTTATACGAATCTTCTCTCAAATCGCCCAAATACGTAAGATACGAGAAGCAAGAAAATACTGCATTTGAACTGATGCCACCTTAAACTTTTGAAAACAATTCGATATCATTAGATGTCTCTATGATAAGCTGTGAATAAAGATCACTGTGCCAGGTTTCACTTGGCTCTGTTGATTTGAGCGCCAGTAAAGTCATTTTTAGCCTACTTTTCACATTTTGCAAAAATGAGGAAAAAGTAAACTTATGAGATCGGGCAAATGTGTGTCTGTCTGTCCTTCTGTCTGTCTGTCTGTCTAGCTGTGTGTGTGTCCGCCCCCCTCCCCCTATCAATTCCTAAATGGCTGCAGCAATCGTAACAAAATTTGGTAGGAGTAAAGAGCTATACCTGAATATCTCACGGCCATATTTGAAAATGATGTCAGTGCTACCAACTGCTGAGAAATCGCAATTGAAATTTGAGCTCCATGTTGGATATCTTGGAAGGTATGAATGGGAGCTATTTCAAAATTGGCACACGCATAGATAATAATATTGCAGTTTAATTTCCAGGAGCCCATATATCGCAGTGTTGCCAAAATGATTATAAGCCTGCTGATAGGTCCAAATTTTGAATGCATATAACTTCTACACTATCAATTGGATTTCAACCAAATTTCGTATGTGCTATGTGTATATAAACAGTTATGACTGAACGTATTCTTAATATCCACCAGGGCTGCGAACTGTTAATAAATGCTCTCAATTTATTTTATCCAAATACCAATATATCAGAAATTATGCAAGCCGACAGCTTTAAACTATGCACACGTATAGTACCTGACATTCTATATTAATTTGGAGTAACTTATATACGTCAGTGCTACCAACATGATTCTAAGTCTGCTGAGAGGTCCAAGTTTAAATACTTGTAACTTCTACACTACCATTTGGATTTCAACCAAATTTCGTGTGTGCTATGTGCACCATAACAGATATGTCTATGCCAATTCTTAAGAGTAACCAGGGCGGCCAACTGTTAATAAATCTGTCTCTATTATTGTTACCCTAATATCAATATATCACAAAGTATGCAAGCCAATAGCTCTAAACTTTGCACAAGTATAGTACCTGGCATTCTAGATTAATTTGGAGTAACTAATATACGTCAGTGCTGCCAACATGATTCTAAGCCTCCTGATAGGTCCAATTTTAAAATGCATGTAACTTCTATACTAACTAATGGATTTCATTCAAAATTGACACAACGATAGATCATATTATTTCTGACCAATACATGTATGTCATTGTTGCCAACATGATTTTACGTGCGCTGTTAGATCCAATGTTTAACTGAATGTAACGTCCATGCTATCCATTGGAAATCAACCAAATTTTGTATTCTGCACCTTAAGAGATGGAACTAAGAATATATTCAGTCACCAGGGCTGCCAACTTTAGTTCTCTATTAGGCTGCATTATGCCAGGTATACAGTATTTCGAACTTATTAGAAATTTCGATATTACCAACTTAATTTCGTCATTATTCTAGAGAGATCCATATACAGTAGATTAATCATTGGCATGAATCTTAAATTTTAAGAAAAGTAGGCTCTTTAGTTCGTCACGGAATTTCTTGTTAATATTTGAAATCAATTGGCTGCCATGTTGTTTTTATGTTTCTCGGGATTTTGAAAGTCATACTGAACAGTCCTCTAACGCCATACAATATTTCAATTTGTTTGCTTAAATACTTTCGAGGATATTGGGTACCGGTGAATTTTGAGTCATGGACATCATGATGGATGGTTTTATATCTTTCTTATACTGTAGAATGATTTGCCAGTAGATGGATATTATTACCTGGCTCATTACACTAACCTGAATTTCTATCGCTTGTTCAGGACATGAAAAATAAAAACGTGATTTTAAAAATTTTGCACACCCGCCACTTTTTATTTCTCGTTAAAATGAATAAAATTAGACGCTTATATATTAAGCCTGTATTAATACTTACCGTGCAGTGTTTCACTGTGCACGTTATTGGGTCGCACGAAAAATCTATATGAATAATTAAATGTCACGTCGCCTCCATGTTGGTTGTGAGCTCATCTGGATATTGAAATTTCCATAGGTTAAATTTCGTTAATTGCCTCTATCAACATATAAATTGCAGTTTGATTTCTGTAATAGATTCGTAGATATTGAGAACCATTTAAATATTTCGGATGATTGCCATGTTGGTTTGTTCTATTCTGTATGACATAGAGTTATGTACCATTAGATGAAGATTATTGCGTAATTTCATCAAACGTTCACTTCGATCGCATCACTAGGACGCGAAGGATAAACATGTTACGTTTCACTGCGCTCGGTTGATTAAATCTTGAGAAAATGCTATTATAATTTTTAACGTCGCCTGGCCGCCATATTGGTTTTGCATTTAACAGGTTTTTAAACGTCACATAGCTGAACGTATATTAGTATTCTCTAGCACCATACACAATATCAGAGTAATGTCGGTAATTGTTTCGGAGATATACAAAATAGTACTATGTCCTCATTGTGCTTCAATGAAATAGCTCCAACCGTTTATACAGTATTTTATTGGGGGTGGGGAGGTGGAGGGGTGGCACATACACGGTCAAAGGTGATTCCATAAGCCTATTTTTTTTCACATGATGAAAATTGGTTACTAAAATACATCTCAGCCATTGGCTACCTGGAATTCGTGTTTCTCCTCGGTTTAGCAGCAAAAAATGGAATGTTGAAATTGGATAGCAGATCGTATGAAAGACTTCAGATAACTCTCGCCTTACGATAGTTATTTTTATGATACGAGCTTCGTGGCAATATGGATTACAATTTTAATTTTCCTTTGCTATTACTATCATTAAAGCACCTAACTCTCCAGACCGTTATTTCATATGATAGGGTAAATAAATGAATGCACCTGTTAAACAGCATGTCCGATATATTTTTCCTGTGTGACATATTAAAAACAACATTAAATCGAAGTTTTGACAAGCCTCATCCTTAACTCATTACTATATATAAGTTGATGACTTATTAATAACGATACCCTGAAGATTATGTCTGAGTATTAATCTGAATTCCTATGCGATGTGAAGGCTGAGCTGGACTGTCACAACGTGAACTGCAGAAACATCATACTTGATTGAAACGACTCCAATTATATGTGACTTGACGTGTCATTAAACCCACGCAACATGCTAGTATTTCATTAGATCTAACTAGTTTGGGCGACATAACGGTCCATAATTTAGCTCAATTGCTGACCATTAGCTTCGAGGCGGGTGGTAAGTATGGTTAAGCAGGCGACAAAAATTGTACTCGCACACGATTTAAGCATTTTGTCGAGATGTGATCAACAGCCTTAAGGGAAATAGCCTCTCGCTTTACAACATTGAATATCTCTCTATGGTTGGTTGATGATTGATTTAATCAGCACTTAAAAGCCCTGAAAAGTTTACTTATTGATGGATGTAGGTATAGTTACGTATAAAATAGACGCAACATCAACGGAGCCTGTCACAATGAATTGAATTCCTAGCACGACTCGTTTTAGGAATGCCTAAGCCTAAAAAAAGTTGAACGAGGTATTCAACTCTAAGCAACGTTAGCAAACTGTGAAGGTGTAATTATTTTGTAATTAAGAGTACAAGGATTAATTCTGAGATAGCTGTAAAGGATTGTAATAGCTGCTACTTTCACCACATGACTGAAATAAATTCAGAGGTG
This sequence comes from Meconema thalassinum, assembly GCA_946902985.2. NCBI lineage: Eukaryota > Metazoa > Arthropoda > Insecta > Orthoptera > Tettigoniidae > Meconema > Meconema thalassinum. Next base: position 296,839,004 of record OX336389.2, read on the forward strand.
CAAGTCTAACATCAGTGAGGGACGTAAGACTATTAAGCAGAAGTCAGTTTTCTACTATGAACCCACAAATATTTCAAATATACGTAATAAATCTCCCAGCGGTGTAGCTGTGGGCATTAAATACCTCACTACGACCCTGAAACGGAGCTGGAGCAAGCCCGGAGATCGCCGTTTTGACGCGTATAGCTGCTAATCGGAATTTGGCTTTTTCCCGGGATTTTGTCCACACTAGCCTCCAGGCTAATGCTAGGATGGCACCTTATTTCAAGTCTTGGGGTACCTGTTCTACCCCCACCCCCTGACGTTATTACTTAGATACACACACTAGCACAGTCACCACCGAAAAACAGGCTATCAGAAAAGAAAAAAGCACACAGCGAAGTAAGCGGAGCTCATTACATAAGTTGTCCGAAGCCCCTAATTCGATTTAACAACAAGGTATCCAATCACCTAGAGAAAATTTACCCAAAGCATGAAACATTATTCACAATAATAACGCTGAGACTACCTTGTGATTCGTCTATTACATATACTCCATTATCATGTATGAATATATTTCGCCAGTTATTGTGTACTGTGCAGTGAATGGTTATCGTATTGAAATACTCAATGGCGTTTATAGGTCAGAAAAACTTCTGTACTGCCTTCAGATACTAGCAGGACATATGGAGTGACGATGGCTTTGGGGGGACCAGAGGTAAAATGCGTATATATTGACACAGAGCTATCAACGGACTGAAACACCAGGGACTGGCATCCACTTTAGAACCGTAAATACTAATGCCAAATACCGACTCCAAAACTGTGATTATGATCGGACCGAGTCACTCAAATCTAAACATAATTAGATGTCACCGAGGCTAGAAACAGTCCCCTAAACAGATGAGAGTCCATCGGAACAAACCAAACAAAGAAAAGGAAGGAAGATTGGAGTTTTATGTGACCGTAAATCTCGTGATTATGAGCCACGGGACTTCGTTTTTACGTGGAATCCGTACCACAGGACATGGCATTCCACTTCGAAAAATCTCACATGCATTGACAGGGAATCGAACCTTGGTGAGAGGCCAACAGATTGACCGCCGCGCCATCGCACCCCCGCCCAAACAAAGAAAGATAACCCGTATAATTTAAACTAACACACAATTACAGCAAATATACCGCTATTCAAACCACGAAATTATAAGTAACAACAAAACACTCCAAGCGAAACGCTGGGCACAAAGTAGTAGATAGGAAGTCAGGCTATGGATAATATGGAAGGGAGTAACCATTTTAAAAGGTTGTGAGGGATGGTTGAAATCATTTCAATAAACCTAGGTTTGGAACAGGTAGTTCTTTTTATCCCAAAGTCTTAATGTTTTTTTCGGCCTTCGTTGTGGGACGATGTTGCTTTCTAAAGTAGAATGAAAGATGTCCAAACAAACAACTTACCATACCCCACAATTTATGACATCATTCCTTAGCTCACTGAAGTCATAAGAGTTTCAAAGCGTCCCAACAAATCACATTGCCAGAACACAACATCATCAATATTCAAATTTCACCAATACCATAATAACGAGTTATTCTTAGTATTTGGAAAGTTAACCGGGTACCACCAAAATATTATGTGCGTTGTGCTTTAAAACCTACTCATAAGTGATACTGGGCACAATTATTTAGATGTGCTTCTATGGCGACTTAATCATCCAAGTGGAGTAATACATGGTATAGTAAATAGTTTATTACAGCTTAATATTTGTCCTTCTTATTTTATTAAATTGTTGAGAAAAAGATGACAACTGTGTGAATGTTTAAAAATTATATTTTTATTTTTTGTGTCCTAATGAAGCGATCGATGTGATGCAATGTGTTTGTGGGCAGTCCCACCTTGTGGCAAAAAATGAAGCTAAGTTTTTCACCGAGGTTGTGAATGTCACAGTAACAACAACAATTTCCACTGTTGTGTAGGCTCCATTTGATATCTAATGCTTATTAAAGAAGCTTATGACGGATTAGCAGTTATTAAGTTGATTATGCGTTGGGCGCCATGGTCATAGTTCAGCTTAAATGACCAAAATTATAATAAGTAATTGAGGTAGATCACCTGAGACCTCTGCTTCTCAGACCATGGTAAGACTCTGTCTTTAACCGGGATAGTACTTGCGTTATGAATTAGGGATCACTTAAAGCTATCTCTAAGTACAAAGAATGAAAAGGCCTGCATTAAATGATACAGATAATTTAATTATAATAAAAAACAAGAAAATGACGACAAGTGATAATAATAATAATAATAATAAGGAATGAATTTACTGAATTTACTTTGACTCGGCAAAGATATTAAGTGTAGGTGATTTGAAATGTTAATTTGCTAGAAAAGCTTGAATTTACGTGCCGATGAAATTAATGAAAAGAGAGACTTTGGGTACTTCGAGTACATTTGGCTCACCGAAGTCGACCTTTGGTTCTCCAGGTTTGGCGTGGCGTTGTGGCATTAGTTGGCTCTGTAGGTGTTCATCTTCCTTCGTTGACGTGACGATGTAAAATTTAGCGCAGGATTAATAAACAGAGACGAGATATATCTGCTGTTGGATTGGGAGTGATGGACTATAATTCCTTTAATCACTTCTATGGTGACTGGTCAGTTCAAAACAAGCACCATATGGGATTCAGACCTGAATTTATCTATCACCCAGCACCAACGTAGAATTACTACCGGACTCATGGATGAGTTCCGTGACGTTGACTTTAAAATCGAAGTTTCAATAATATATTGGGGACTGAGTTACCTCAGCATGAGTTTATATAAACATCTTCATGTCTCCGTCCATGGAATACTCGGGGTGTAGATCATGGCAACCTTAGAACCAATCACGGGGCAGCTTCCCAAGGATTGCCGGTGATCCATAATCTCCCTGTCTATCCATTGGTTCTCCCTCTCCATGTGGACTCTTGAATATTCCCGCGTTGAAGGTGACGTCACATATTTTGAATCGGCTTCCTAACGCTGCCTACCTCACGGCTTTGTTTCCAAGTTCCAAGCGTATGACCGATGACCTACTTAGAGTTCGTTCTCCCAGACACGGTTCTCGGAAACGGAGCAACTTTCCTTGTCTCGAAGTTATTTCGAGCGACATCCCGTTGTGAATTGTCGTAACTCAGTCTTGCTGACGCCAAAATCACTCGACCTAAGTTACGAAATAAAGCCTCGCCTATGTTACGTATCTTCCTCAAGCCATATGAAATCTAAATAATACTTAAAAATAATATGCATTATCCTTTAGACAAACTGATAATAATAGTAATAATATTAATCTCGTAAATTCAAAATGTATCGCCTGATACATGAAGCCATATGTTAAAGTGATAATAATATTAATAATCAAGTGTGAGACAATAATAATAATAATAAACAATTATAGAGTTACGGACAAGCATGGCTGATTACTTGCCGATAAATTGATATGACTGAAATTATATTTGATATTGCACAATACGTGCTTCAGGACATAGGTGCCTGCAGAAAATGGTTACATTGAATCTTTGTTTAATGAATTACTACGATAATATTTACAGTATATGGTTAACATGTAATAAATTATTCATGCCAATATCTGATATGTGTATTTGCATAACTTGCATAAACTGGAGATGGCGGGCATTTCAATCCTTAATATATTTAACCTAACTTATCACTGAATGATCCAGTTACCGAGAAAGCTGTTATAGTGAACCTCCAATATAATCATAATTTACAACTTTATAAATCAATTTCCTCCTTCTCCCAAATTGCATGTGGTGCGCATTTACGTTGTTCAAATATGAAAACCTATAAGTCATTACAGATGGAGCCGCTGACCGTGATAATTAGCATTGTGGACGTGCACTATGATCCAAACCCGCAGGTATGCAAACCAATACCTTACTCTTTATGGATTTTGTGGCCGGAGACAGTAGAGTGCATATAGACTCACTCCACGGTCCATATGAAGTGTAAACAAGACGTGACAGGGAACATATTCTAGATTTTCAGGAATGATTCTGCTTAACCCAGCACATGCACCTGTTTGCAACATGCATTAAGACTGCACTGTAACATACTGTATCCGTTAATATTGTTAACGTCAGGAAGGTTCACTTATTCACGTCATGATAACCTAAGAATAGCGGAGGTAAGTGAGTCACCAAGATCTTGTCACACCTGGACTGGTGGTGTCAAGGGATAGATACTGCCTGCGCACTTGGCTTACGTCCTGGGTTGAAGGTTTCCTCCTAACCTCGTCACCACTTTGTGTTTCATACATGATTTGCAGTCTTGTTTATATTGGGGGGGGGGGGGTGCTTTTCACTGAAATAAGACATTTCATACCATTCGCTCCAGTATTTGTGACACCAAACCATAACCAACGACAAACAGATAAAGTTCAACTGATTTTAGTTTTGCTCATCATTGACCTCATCCTGCATAAATTCCTAAAGTTCAGACGGAAAGCTGAACCGTTCTGTAATTCGACGACCAGTGTTTACATTTGGCAGGCGGCCATAGTCTTTCAATAGAGCTTTAATTACGTGTAAACAAGACGTGACGGGGAACATATTCTAGATTTTCAGGAATTATTCTGCTTAACCCAGCACATGCACCTATTCAGATTGTTAGTTTTTGTTGTTATTTTAAGGGGCAGAACAGTGACGTCATCTCCCCTCTCAACATAGATTATATTATGAAAGTTTAAAATATATTTCATTTTAGAGATGGACGCCTAATTATGCAAATTACTAAAAATAATAGCACAAAAAGTTAAAGAATACTAATAAAAACAAATATACACGAAAAAATCAGAAATTCTAAAAGGAACACGTTCTTTGAGGAATGACACTTGAGACATGCACGTACTTGATTGTCCAGAAAATCATAATTTGCACTATTTACGAATATTGAAACATTGGTTCATTTACTCCTATTTCTAAAGAAGTCCACAGGGATAGGTTATATTAGAAGAAATAGAAGATTTCAAGTGGCAATGAAAAGAGAAAATGCTTTATCCATTGGGGGGAAAATGGCATTCTTTAGGACAAAGTGTAGCAAGGGTTCTGTATAGATAACTTGCAAACGAATTTCACTGAGCGTCTGCTGAACAGTATCTGTTAAGTGTTCCAATCCAATAGAATTTTAATAGCATCCCTTTCAAGAGTGTATGTGGTATTTTTAACATTGCTTGCTGCTCATTTTACGAAGGCTGATGAAATTAGAGAAAATGATTAATATTAATGAAATTCCCAACAGCCATCTAATCTGCTACCATCAAACAAATTACTAAAATGGACTGCTGCAGAAGAGTCAATAATCGAAGTTAAGAGTAGCCTACACCAGGTTTACAAAATAATCAGAAATATATGTCATTTCATTACTTTCTTGGGATTGAAAGCTGGATATAAAAATGAAATGTCCACATTAGGATTTTTGCAATTTGACCTATATTTCTGGACAGTTCACGGACGTTCCACTGTCCAGTTCATTGACGCGGGGAAAAGTATTAGAAAGAAAGTAAACTATATTATGACCGCAGATGAGTGGAATGGCATCCCTAGTTACATCCCAGACTTTGTAAAAGAAAATTATCAAAATGATATCTAATTTTGTTATTGAAAAACATGAATGTCTTCGAATTATTTATGGGAAGACAATTCTTCAGAGCATGGGAGAATGGCAATCATTTGTTTGGCCATACCTACAAGGAAACTCATTAAGTTCATAACTGTAACATCTTCGTTGCGAATGAAATTGTACACGAAGAGATCAAATAATGTTAGCAGTGGTTATCGAGTGACTAATCAAATACCTAAGTTATTTACTACTGACCCTTAAGGAAAAACATTTGAGAATCAATTCATTTCCATTACGTACGTGGTATTGTTCCTTAAATGGTTTCTAAGCACACAGACCGAACTACTTACAAATGTCAATTACAGTTACGGAGACAGTTGCCAATTGAATTGGACGGGATCTGAACCCACTACCTTGAGCACATGCAGTCAGTTACTCACACAATTGAGCCTAACAACGTTGATCACACGTATTAGTATTCATTTATATTTAATGTAAACGGAATTAGATTTTTTTGGGGAAAAGGTTTTGTTCCTGTTATAATATACGTCTTATATTTTGTTCGCTTGACCCATCCATACATCTATTACTCCCCTTCCCATTCCCTATGCTACTACGGTTTTGGTCAACCTGATAACATGCAGACATACAAGTAGGATGGGGAGACAGTTTTCTTCCGTCATTAACTGCAATGTTTTCAATAGAGTTTATGACGATGACGATTTTTATCTACTTCCCTTTCAAAGAGTTCTAAGGATTGTAACAATGACATTTTAAAGGCGAGAGAAGAGAATTAATACCAATAAACTTACTTCGAGGTCATCATGTCACACCAGATTTCCTTTATTGTGATGAAATATTAGCCCGTCGCACTGATTATCAACATAAGAAGATACAATGATGTTGCGAATAGAGCACAGGCACCAGGTCGAGAAATTTGAGAAAATAACTTAAATTAAATAAAATGATGTGTATTCAATTTTATATTTCTGATAAGCCTTAAACTGTTGAATTTTCGTTCTAGACAATAGAAATGATTGTAAGGAATGTGGATATATTTCCATAAGGTTGGATTTCTGCTACGTATGCGACGAACCCCAGCTGCTCTAGATATATTTGTAAGCGGAAACGTTCCTATTCAGTAGTAATCGATTCGACTCTATTATTTGGTTATGGACTGGCAGGCTGCCCTGTGCCATTGTCGCTCTGCTATGTGGAGTGCTTCGTCTGGTGAGAAGAAGTATATTTGTTGCATATAATATGTAACAGACCCTAAGGGTAGTGACGGAATCTCTTCAAAACTCACATCAACGCTGCTGTTTGTATACACTCATTGCTTGTTAATCGGAGAAGAGGAAGAAGAAGAAGAAGAAGAAGAAGAAGAAACAGTCTTCTTTATTTTAAACCAGCAACCCGACCCGGCTTCGCCCGGGAACAGCTATCAATGCATTACGTGATAAGCGCTTTTTTTTTTTCAATGTCAATGAACAACGACCTATATCCGTTTAACGTCTCGGCATGATGGGTTAAAATCACTGACTGGACTATTAATTATATTATCATGGAGATGCATGTGAAACTAATTCTTGTCAGACGTAATTTAGGAATGGCGAGGTGCTTGAAACACAAATCCCCCTTCCGTCCAATCTTAACTTGACTGGGAATTTTGCGGAACGAAAAGTTCACAGGTGAAATGAAGAAAAGCCGAGTTGCACTTCCAGGGAAACTCCAAACACAACCACTCTTCTCTAAAGTTTTTAACTCAACACGACTCGACAATTTGCTGCTGGCTGTATCTGGGGCAATAAGCTCGTCCGATAGGTAAGGTGTAACTGGGGTGATAGAGTTGCCCCTAGCTAGCTCGTAAACTGTCGCCTCAGTAACTAACTGGAGATTGTTGGAAGAAATGAAAACGTAAAAACACTTTTAGTAGGCGATGTATTGAAGATAGAGATATGATCTCCCGGGCTTTTTTGTATAACTATTCATGCTGAACAATTCTTACACTCATAGTATCGAGATATTTTTAACCGATTGCCCAGCGTAACCTTAAAAAGCGCATGGACGCCAGTTTTTTTTCGACGTTTTCGCTGATATCGTTAGAGCTTGACTTCCTTTGGTCATAAATATTTTTTTTTCTACAGAACCCTTCCTCGAGATATCCTTTACAGAATGGTGAAAACCGTATCAAAATCCATTCAGTGGTTCTCGAAATTACCCGTGACATCCAAGAATCGGGGACATTCTTTTATACTAAGTGGAGATTATACGCCAATCAGTATAATTTAATATAATATAATCCCCCTTCCGTCCAATCTTAAATTGACTGTGAATTTTGCGGAACGAAAAGTTTACAGGCGAAATGAGAGTTGCACTACCGACAGTAGTGGCTACGCTGGCTAAAGTGCAGTGTTAGGTCATGGGGCCAAGCTCTCTGCTGACTCGGTAGACGCGTGGGTTCGAACCCCACCGTCGGCCGTCCTTGAAATGGTTTTCCGTGGTTTCCCATTTTCAACACCAGGCAAATGCTGGGACGGTACCTTCTGACAGGCCACGGCCGCTTCCTTCCACATCCTTCTCCAATTTCATTCACCTTACTCAATTCCATCTCTCATCCCGACGCGCAGGTCGTCCATGGGCGTCGAATAGAAAGACCTGCACTAGGTCTCTGAGGAGACCACACGAAAAAAAAAAGTTGCACTTCCAGGGAATGGCGAGGTGAATGAAAGTCAAATCCCCCTTCCGTCCAATCTTAACTTGACTGTGTTTCAAAGGCGAAATGAAGAAAACCCGAGTTGCACTTCCACGGATACTCCAAATACAACCACCCTTCTCAGAAATCTTAACTCAGCACGACTCAACGGTTTGCTGCTGGCTGTATCTGCGGCAATTTGTTCGCCCGCTAGCTAGGCTGTAACAGGTGTACAGGCCCGGGGGGCTGTACCCCCTGAGAGCCACCCCCCATCTTCTACTAAAACCCACCCCAACTGGCAAACATCATAAGACCAGAACATCACTTTTACACGGCAAGAGGCTTACCACCCAGCTCGGGAGGTTAGCCAACCACTTGCAACACATTCATAAACATTAACACTACAACTAACTGGGGCAGCTACGTCAATGGAATGCTGACTAAGTAACGGCAGGACCTATAAGAAGAGAGGCCTTTTGGGAGCATTATCTGTCATACAGTGTGTGTCGCCGAAGGCCCTGCTCCAGCTACCATCATCAGGTGAGACTCAGCAAGTGTTCAGATATCCTTCACTTTGTAAACACCTATCCACAATCTTGTACACTTAACTTGTATCAGTACTTACATTCCCCTAAAAGGGACTTACAATTTCACACTCACTGACCAATAAACACATGGTCAGTAAACTACACTTATCTTGATAATTACACGCCTCTTTACATCCTCATACCCTTCCTGACTCTCGTCACGATTGACCGTGACCATAGTAGCCAGTTATTTTTTCTCAGGTTTCATTGTGCTTCCCGCAGGCGACTCGGCTGCATAGCAGCGAGCCGCTGACATAAGCACGTCTGTTATATCATTCACTCCGTCCAGCTGGCAGGCCGGCATATTAGCCTGCACTCAGAGGTTCATCCCCTAGTAGACTCTTGCATCTTTGCAGGAACACCCCCTAGCATTTGAACACCAAACAACACGCTACACTGGTAATCTCTCCCAGCTACGGGAAGCTGCCATCATTTAGAAACAACCTACCAAATTAGCACAGTGACACTAATGTTTTATCCCTAAACAACCCCCCAACTAAGGGATCTAAAACATATTGGTGGAGGCGCTGCTACTACGCACAATAAGGGTAGGACTCATACAACGAGTTCTCGTGGTAGAAACGACCCCTACCGCACACAGCCAAGCGAGTCTAATTTTTTTTAAAATCCCACATTACGTCCCACACATTTTCTTTATTACACGGGAGTTTGTATTATTACACCCACCCCCATCCTCCCCATAGTGCAAAATCAGTGGAAATTAAATGACCACATTTAGAACCACACTAAGAGACTTTGCGCACCATTTGTCGGCTAGTACAACTCCACTCCTGCCGAAGTTAAAGATTAAGAACAGTGACTTGATAACTGACCAGACTGCAGTACAACTTCTTAGGGAACTCGAATTCAAGACATCAGAGATCCGCGCTCAATACCCTGCAGCGGCAGCACAAGTTATACATTTTACACGATCCCAGGCCAGTGAACACAGACAAGAGTCACCAATATCCAGCGCTAGTGAAGTAGATTGCCTGCCAACACTCCACACCCTATTGCTGCAGCAACTACAAATCACAGAGCAGAAAACTGATAATCTGCTCGAGCGCGTCACACAGTTATTGGATTCAGACACTGTTAAGACAGACAATCATACGACAGAGGCAGTTCTAGACATCCACACTATTCTGGAAACAGTGAAACAGGATTTAGACAGGACTGTAGACGTAGTCAAATCCACACAGTACGACAACACACCATCAATCAGTACCGATATATCAGGTGACGAGCCACCTGGTAACGTAACACAAGTGTCGTACACGGGGAGCGAGGCTAATTCTCCTCTGAATAACACAAACACCTCGGCACACGATAGCGGTGCGAACCGCTTAAACAGACCAGAATCACTACACAGCCAACGAGAGACAGCCGAACACGAGATGAACAGACACACTGAATACCCCATGATCCACCCCACAAAGTTCACGGGGGAAGGCCAGGATCCCGAGGAATACCTCAAGGCCTTCAATAGAACGGCTCGGATCAATGGCTGGAGCAATGAAGTCAGAAAACGGCTCCTTCCTGCATACCTCACAAAGGCGGCCATGACATGGTATGAGCTTCATGAGGACAACCTTGAAAATGCCACATGGGAGGAAATCACTTTGTTGTTGAAAAGTGAATTCCAGCTCATACCAGATGATGACGACCTCTATGACCAAATTAGACAGAGGTCACAGGGACCTAAAGAAAGCGCCCAGTCGTACATCAACGTAAAGTTGCTAATGTGCGATAAATATAACGCAGCTATGACAAATAAGCAGAAAGTCAAGCTGCTAATGCAGGGCCTCAGACCATCCATAGTGGACAAGTTGTGCATTATGAACAACCCCACGGTCCAACACATGCTGAATAACATAAAGACAATAGAGGCAGGGAAAAAGATCACGGAAAAAGCTACGGAGAAAGCCGTGGATCAGCACTTTCATCCACAAAAGGACGACACTAGTCATAAGATGGATGAATTGGTGGACAGGATGGAAAAATTAACAATAGCTGCCATCCAAGCAGGCGGGAGACCGCTAAGGGATGAAAACACAGACACGAAAGAGCACTATTATCCTGAGAGGGACAGGGGGTACACAGAGAGGAGACACTACGGGAGGGACGAAATTTACTACCCTCCACAACGGCCGACAACACCACACGCACAGGACAGGCCACACTACCCTCCGCGGTACTCACCGGTATCATACGCGGACACAGAGCCGACATACCCCTCACGGCGAACACCATCCCCGTACACACAGGAGTACTACCCTGAAGAGTACGAGCACACCACCCCCCCGGCGAAGCAGCCCGTCACCAAGCAGACAGGGCTATGCTGCCCCACAATACAGGGCAGACAGGGAGTATCGGGAAAACTCGCCCCCAAGCAGGCAAGGCTATGCAGCCCCGCAATATAGGGGAAATGGGGAGTATCGGGAGAACCCGCCCCCACGCAGGCAAAGCTATGCACCCCCACAGTATAGGGGAAATGGGGACCGTCGAGGAAACCCACCCCCGACCAGACAGGGGTATGCACCTTCCGAGTACAGGGAAAAGGGGAATCGCCGGGAAAACCCGCCCCAGCAGCAGCAAACATACACCCCACCCTGGCGGAGACAGGAAAACGGACCACCGGGCAATAACCGACAGACAATAAAAAACACAAAAGGACGGGACAATACAAATACATACCCAAAGGGCCCGGAACACTACCCCCTCCCTGACGAACACCCGAGGGAGTTTAGGGATGAGGCACCCCGTCGGGCAGACAGGGGGGTAATACTTCCCACACCTAGCTACACACCGCAAAAGGGGAGTGGGCGCAGCCACCCCGAGGGGGGCGCACATACAGTACAGGGAGACGAACACACACGCTTCCAAAAAACGCTTAGACGGGGAGGTTCGGCCAGCTGTTAAAGCGGCTGAGGTTCCTCCCCCAACACAACACCAGAGAGGCCCTCCCCCAAACAAACCCGTAAGAGTAAGGGGAAAAAGAAGCCAGCTAAAGCCAAGGCTGACGATCCGCCCCCGGGCCGTTTCCAGACACACCCCGTACAAGGAGACGGCAACTGTCTGTTTAGGGCCATGAGCTTCCTAGTCCGGAACACCGAGGATTATCATGGGGACTACAGACAGTAGACGGTCCAACATGTCCTGGCCAACTGGAAAGAGTACCGAGATTTTGTATCGGACGAGCGGGAAAACCTATTCCAGACCGGGGCGGACTACAAAAAACACATGGGTAGGGACGGTACCTATGCCAGCGCCGTAGAGGTGACCGCTCTCGGCAAGGTGCTTAAAGTAAACATTCATGTATACACTGATGTGCACTCGCCACCGCTATTTTCAACTGCGGGATTTGACAGGGACCTACTCATACTGTTTACAGGGAACCCTAGAGCGGGACACTATACACCCCTCACAATCACGCGCGAACAGACTGAGAGCAAACCCACACCCTCCAAACAGAAAACCATACCCCCTACACCACAACACAGGGCGGGAACTGACCCCACACAGGCGCAGGACGCGAGCTCACTTGGCATTGGGAAGCCAGCAACAGGAGTCGAACTCGCGACCGCCTGGAACGAAAAACGGGGTAACAAATGCAAACGTAGAGTCATATTTGCAGACACACCTTCCCACGAGGAAGAAAACAACAGCACACCTATACAAAAGCTGGGAACGGTCAACACATTAAACGTTCGCCAGAAGACTTCTATTTTCACAGCGCGGGCGGTTAAGAGAGCAGGCAATGTACTCAGTGGGCGCACTTCGCTGACCGAGCTAAAGTACTCGACACAGGAAGTAAGCCAAGAGGCCAAGCGTGCCAGGTACGATAAGTGGCCAGCTCCATGCCTTCCCAGCACAGATGTTACGCCAGCAGCAACAACAACAACATACACATTACACAACACATCTTTGCAGGGCAATGGATTCCAGGTATCGGCACTCACGATACATGCCAGCATAAATGGCCATAGGGTACAGGCCCTAATTGACACTGGGGCAGCGGTAAGTTGTGTAAACAGAAGACACGTTACCGAAGGGCAAATACACGGTGTCACGGGTGACATCCGGCTCGTAGCGGCCAATGCTCAGACGCTAGAAAAACGCGGGGGTGGCAAACATACATCTTAGGCTAGACCATTTTGCCACAACACACCCCATGTTCGTTATAGAACATCTTTCTGCGTCAGCCATATTTGGCATGGATTTCCTCGCTAAGTATGAGGCTAGCATAAATTTTGCTAGCGGTAAGATGCTTTTAAAGCATAACCAGAGGCTCACTACACATCCCATGATATACACCAGGAACACAGATGGGATTCGAGCGGAGCGAGAAATCCACGAGCACCAGGCCTCTACACTGCACACTATCAGCCAACACACAGACACACACACAGATAAGGCGGCCAATCAGAATCACAGACAGGACCTGACACCGAGCAAAATAAAAGGCTCACGGAGATCCTGGAGGCCAATAGGGATATCTTAGCCCATTCGATGAAGGATCTCGCAGTGACAGACCTTATCGAACACCACGTCACACTCACCAGTGACCGGCCAGTACACCAGCCTCCCTTCAGGGTGAGCCAGAAGGAGAGACACGCCATCGACACTCAGATCACAGAGATGCTCGAGGCAGGGGTCATTGTCCCCGTTATTTCGAACTACAGCGCCCCGGTCTTGCTGACCAAAAACGGGACGGATCCCACGGGTTCTGTACTGATTACCGTAGGCTCAATAAGTTAGTCGAAAATGACAGTTATCCACTACCAAGGGCAGACACCTATTTGGATGCCCTTGGCGGGGCTAGCTGGTTCAGTTCGATGGATTGTTATAGTGGATTCTATTCAATCCCCGTCTATGAACCGGATAGGCAGAAGCTGGCGTTCGTTACAGAGAACGGTCTATATACCTACACAAGGTTACCAATGGGCCTCCGTAACGCCAGCCAAACCTTCCAAAAGCTAGTGGATAAGACATTTTCAGGTCTAAAATGGCGTTCCGTATAAGTCTACGTGGACGACATAACGGTCTTCTCCAACACCTTTGACGAGCATATCGTACATTTGGAGGAGGCTTTCGCAAGGATCAGAGAGGCCAAATTAAGGCTTAAACCTGCGAAATGTCAATTTGCCAGACAGCAGATTAACATATTGGGCCATATTGTAAACAGAGAAGGCATTATTCCCGACCCAGCGAAGACTGACGCAATAACGGGCATCCCAATGCCCACAAATTTGAAGCAATTGCGCAGTTTTATTGGACTGGCCTCGTATTACAGGAAATATATCCACAGGTTTGCGCACATCGCCCACCCCCTAACCGAACTCACACGTGAAAAAACGCCCTTCAGCATTAAACAGGAACACATAGATGCCTTCAACACACTGAAGCAACTATTGACCTCACCACCACTACTGCATCACTTCCATAGTGATAGGCCCACCTTTTTACACGTGGATGCCAGCCAGTACGGGCTGGGGGCGGCCCTATTGCAGGAGGATGCAGAAGGGCTCATATGGCCCGTAGCTTATGCTAGCAGGAAACTAACGGCCGTTGAGACTAGATACTCTGCCACAGAGCGGGAAATGCTGGCATTTTCATGGGGAGTGAACTATTTTCGGGTATACCTCTATGGTATCCAGTTCACGGTAGTGACTGACCACGCGAGCCTGCTTTTTTAGGACAAATTTAAAAACCCAAATTCGCGGCTCAATAGGTTTATATTCCGCCTGTATGAATATAACTTCGTGGTCAAGCACAAGAAAGGCGCTACACACCTAGACGCAGATGGGTTGTCTAGGCTGCCAGTAGCCGACCTCCCAGATGACAGTAAGGACCACGAATGGGACGACATGCCCACTTTTGTCCTGACGGTGGTTAACATCAAACAGGAGCAAGAAAGTGATCCATACTTGAAACAGATTCTATTGGCACTAAAAACTTGGACAAGGTGGATTCCAAGACGGCACGGCTGTCTAGGCGATTTTTCCTAGACAAAGACGGGGTACTGAAATTTAAGCCCACAGCCATGCACGATAATGCACCTATAGCGGTTCCGGAGTCATTGAAAGAGAATATCATGATCGGACACCACAATAGCCCATTGGCAGGGGCACATTTGGGTACGCATAAAACATACCTTAGAATCCGGGACAAGTATTATTGGGTAAACATGAAGGCCGATATAGACACCTTCGTAAAGACATGTCACACTTGCCAGCGATTTAAAACAAGGCCTGGCAAGCCTCATGGATTACTCAACCCAATTCCCGTTGGAGAGCTATTTCACAGAGTCGGGATAGATGTAAAAGGCCCCATTACGACATCTCAAAAAGGCAATAAGTACATACTGGTTGCCACCGAGTATCTCACCAGGTACATGATCACAAAGGCTGTGCCCATAGCAGACACGAACAGCATAGTCGAATTCTTATTCGACATAGTTACACGATATGGCCTATTCCAAACCCTACTATCCGATAGAGGTACCATTTTCACCTCGAGAGTGATCCAACAGTTTTTGGAGGTACTCAAGATAAGGGCATACACGACCACGAGTTTTTCCCCACAAACCAACGGTCTCACAGAAAGTATGAACAAAATAATTGGAATGGCCCTAGCTAAATTCACAGGGGACACAGGGACAGACTGGGATGATTACCTACAGCCCATTACATTTAGCTACAACACCTCCATATCCACGGCCACAAAACACTCTCCACACTTCCTGTTCCACGGGTACACACCCAGAAGTCCCATAGACAATATATGCATCCCACAGGACACTCACCCGGACAATGCCGCCCGGCTAGAGCACTGGCAGATAGCTCGCATGGACGCTAGAAAGAACATAGCTGCGGCGCAGGAAAAACAAAAAGAACGGTACGATCGGCAAAGAAAGACCGGGGAATACACACCCGGGCAATTGGTTATGGTCTCCAATTCCGCCCGTAAGAAGAATGTGTCTGAGTTCCTCCTGCCACGCTGGTCAGGTCCCTTCAAAGTTTGCAGGAAGGTATCTGACCTAAATTACATAGTCAGCGTGCGCCATGGGCGAAAACTCATCAGAGACACCATACACGCCCGCCGTATGAAGGCATATCACACCCACAAAACGACACCTACACGTAAAGGCGGGAACACTGTCAAAAGGAAGGGAAATGATCCCACTGGCAGACGTGAAAAGAAGGCCAAGAAATAGCCTTCGGACCCCACTGACCGCACCGGGATACGACCCTAACACTTGGCAGAACTGTCCCGAAGACACAAGCCTAAAAGGCACCAGGAATAATTATCCTGGACAAAGACGGTCTCGAACCCGCAACCTCCTGGATACCAGGAGTGCAAGGTCGGGTAACTATCCAATGGGAGGATAGAATAATAAAGGACAGTTCCACTAACACATATACATACGCATAAAACAATAAAATCACCTCCGACATCTAGTCACCAAACACGCAATTAGCGGCCCAGTGACACACATGCATAATGACTTCTGGTACCACTAACAAGAATATATTCGGCCCACGCTTACAATAACATAAGATTTGGGGACACGAGCGTATTTAGTCGAAGGTTCTTTTCCATTACGGAAAGCCATGCTCACAACAAGAGAGCGAGCAATCAGGCTCCCACACACACACGTGCTGGATATATGCACATCGCCAGACAAGTAACAGATAGTGCACACGTCAATGAAATTAGACACCATCGCAGTCAGCGATAACACACTCATGAGTGCGCGACCTTCACCAGCGCAGGCGACTTACGAGCGGCCTGGACTGGCTGTGATACACACGGTCATTCACGCTGTTTTCAAAACCCCACAACTCCCAAAATAAGAATATGAGGAGCATTCCAAAAGACCCAAATTTTTCACGTCAAAGCATATTTTCATCTGCGTGTCTCAAACACACGATACACGTGCCATGGGACATACAGTACAAAAAATTGTAACACCAGGACCTTAAACCAAGGCGGGTGCGAACCCACGATCACACAACACAGTCGTGCCAAAAACAGACTAACCGACGGTATTTTTTGGCGCGAAAAACACAATCAGAAACCAAACTAGAAAGGCAAAAATCCCAACAGACAACGCAGACATGAAACACGGAGAATTACACGGGATCGCGGGTCCGAATGCCCAAAAAAATCGGACGCCGTGGAAAACAAAAATCCAGAATCCCATTCAGACGGAAGTTGGCCCCATACAAGTACATAAACAGGTAACACCACATTCTCTCCGGCCAATCACCATGCAAAATTTCGATTACACCAGACATAGGAAATAAACTTCCCAAACACAGTTATAGCAATTTCACAAGGCAAAGGCTTTACGGAATAAGTAACCACACAACGTTGCTAGCAAAAACAGGACAGATTGACACATTGGCTCGCCCGGAATCCCAAACAGTGACAACACTCGGACATTGGCAAAAGTCACGTTCGGGCAGCCGACATACGTAACATCAAAGACTTCCCGTATACAAGCATACGAAAACATAATCACAACACCACTGCGTTGCAAATTCTCGCGCATTTCAACATTGTTGCCGGTAGACATTCCTAGAGCACTCAGACGTGCTGATGGCACACAAATATGACGACACTATCATACAAAAACAAAAAATATACCAACACTAACATACAGTACACATGAATATTGGCACAGAATTCAGCAATGTTACAATAGGCCTGGCATTTAGCAATATGCAGATACTGCGGGCCATATTATCTTAGGACCATAGGAGCATGTTTACAAAGATGTTGACAAGCCACACGCCCCACCTGACACTCAGCCACGCGACACACGATAGGACTTAGGCGATAACAGCCCACCCGCCCGCATGCTGTAGCGGAGCATAGCCACACACATGCAGCTGCGCTAATCACAATTACGACCACGTCCTTCCCACACATGCGCTCACTAATAAGGGGCGAATACAGACAGGTGCTCTGAAGGAACCCCCCCCCCCAATAACTACTTCTCTTTTTACTTTTTGATCCCAAAACCATCATAGGCGATCAGGACATGACCAGTCACATTACAAATTCACTTGCTACTTTAACATTATAGATGAGAGACCAGATTTGGCCGTGACGTCACAGCGTCACCGCATTTAACCATCCCAAAGAGCGGATAGAAAGCGGATATTGACCAAGTGAGGATGACAGGAGCAGAGATGGATAGTGCCAGCAAGATAGCCAATATACCACCTACAGGCTACCATTATACCACCTTTCTCCTTCCATACCTTGTCACTCACAACATTAGCCAACACAAACACATAAACACATAAAAACAGCTAAACTACATGCCAAAATATACATCGGGGTTGATAGACTTCATGCGTTTAAAGAGAGGGCTCACTACGCCCTGGCTCTCAATGCTAACACCCGAGTATTAGGGGTGTGTCAGAAAGTTTAAAAAGCGTAATGCACATCTCAATATAAAGAGATGCGGCCAAACTTAAACTAACAAATATTTTCTTATTAAATAATCCCGCATGCAAGGGACATAGTATTATTACACCTCGACCTATACCTATCCTTAAATGCGAGCGGATACGCCTCATATCCATCCGCACGCATGAAATACCCTACCCATACACCTGGGTTATTATTATTGAACCTGCATGGCACTTTTCTGAAAATTTTTGCAAACCTGGGAAATACCTACCCCCGTCCACTCACTGTAAAGACATCCTGATTGCATCACCGGCTCCAGGCCACCATTAACATGGAGTCCAAAGATGCGCAACCCTCTCCTACCATGCTTTAACCCTATTCAACAAATAACACCCCCCGGATCCCAATAACAAGGTACCCAACGACATGGAAACCTACTAACGCCTCCAGGAAACTCCACAAGGCATTAACGCTAGACATCTGACATGGCGACTACAGACCTAGAGTATTCCATGCATTTAGAAGATTCTACAACCTCAGAACACATAAAAATTTTACAGTATTTACACAGTAAATTATTTACAGATCACACTATTTTTTTATTAATTAACACAAAAAGGAATCTGAAACACGCTGAATGGTGATGACAGCGTAAGCAGAAGGGCAGAGGCGCCACACAAGAGCAGAGCTGGGGGAGGCGATGATGAGCCCTACCCCATTTAACTCAATGACCCAGACCAAAGAGACGAACTACGTAAGGTTGAAGCATTCATGGCCTGGCGCGGGCAAACGCCAAAACCGGGGGTGCGTCTAGACTACCCCCCCGGCAGAGGAAAGTTACACCCACTATGCGCCACGGTCGTCAAAGCCAAGACCTGATGGGGAGACTTTTGACGAACGGGGGGAGAAATAGCCAACTCCGCACCGGACTCAGGAGAGGAACCAAGGGACGACCAAATTACGACTAGACTACTAGTTTAGCATGTAAGTAAGTAGAACTTCCATGGCGGGAAGTTAGTCTTCTACTCGCAGGAGTGAAGCAGGGTCTCAGGATTCAGCGGGATCAATCCTAGATCCGACAAGTCCTTGCCCCGCGTAGCATAGGTGAAGACAACCAAAACAAATGAAGAATGAATTAACAAATAATCAATAATATATATGGAATGAATGCGGACATTCGTACCCGCGCCCACGTAAATGGCTGACAACGGGTCACCAGAGACATTAAATGGTGACGCAGCGGGCAGCCAGAGATACTAAATAGGCATGCAGCGAGCTGTCTAAAGGGGTTAACGTTGGCCAACCCAACAATGCCAATATAGGCGAAGAGGAGCCCGGACGCTAAAATTCCCGGATGTTATTATTACTGCCAATATAGGCGAAGAGGATCCCGGACGCTAAAATTCCCGGATGACACTATTTTTTCGGACGATTTTTCCCGAACGATGTCCAGTGCCCACATAAATGGTGACGCAGCGGGCAGCCAGAGGTATTAAATGAGGAGCACAGCGAGCCCTTACAGGGGTTCTAGTGGGCAAGCCCAAAAATGATGAATACATCAATAAAATGAACAGGATGGCCGGGCGAGGCGTTTGCACTTTTGGCACCGCAGTCGCCCGGGACTTAATTAATTACTAGTTATTAAGTAATAATATAAATGTCGACAACTAATATTAAGGGAGCGGAATCCGGCGGTTCTAGAGACAACCGGTGTTTCTAGAATACGTGCGGGTGGTGATCTGGGGAGGTAAAACTGCCCCAGGCGATCGCTCTGGTCAAAATTTTAGCATGTAAGACAGTTGCATTTGACACGCAACTTACAATTAAGCAAATTTTATAAGCGCTGTTGCTAAATAATAGCGCAGCATATTTCGGCAATAGATTAAGGCAAAACCATTCGGCTTATAGATATTTTTTTTTCCACTTATCATAATTTAGACTAAACTTTTCGGCACCTGGCGACTCAAATCCGTTGCCAGGGTAAGCCCGATAACACAATAGGATATAATACATTAAGATAAGCTAGACAATACGGTAAGCTAACCTAGATTAAGTTAGACTTAAGTGGCGCCATAAGTGATTTTTATAATATGCGCAGCGATGGAAATGCTATATGTATTAACATATTCTATTTTTGCAGGAAAGCAAGGAATGTACATGTTTCCAGATAAACGGCCATTAACACATTTTTGTTTTGCAGATGACGAGGATTGCACACAAGCCTTTTGTAAATATATTTCAAACACCAACTTGTACACACTCTCCTATATCATAAACACATACACCCTCGCATACTTTTAGTTGCACCCTTAAAGGTGACAACGTCAGCGGTCAGCGGTGGACAGCATACGTGGGATGATGAACATCGCTGAACGCAAACACATCCCGCATACGCAAATGAAGCGTTACTTCAGGATCGAAGGGTGGCACGGAGGTTGTAAGTGCCGAACCTTCGACCCTAAGGTGGAATTCCGACCCACGACGGAAAACCACGAGGTTATACAATAAGTACAAGGAAGGAATAGCGGACTAGCCACTAAACCGCACCAGGAACGGCCGAATAGGGAGCGGTAGTCAAGGCATGATGGTAAAATGCGCACAAAGAGTAAGAGGTATAAAATAACTGGCCACGTAAAAGAGCTCTACAAGGTATATATGATAGTTGATAATTGGAAATTGTAAATTATTTTGTATTTTCTCGCCATATCATGATAACGTCATACAATTAAAAGGTTCCACATGGTTGGCCAACATACCTATGTATAGGGTACCAACATGGCAACCATTATTTTTTCTATGTTCATTATTATTACTATGTTTACTATGTTTACTTATAAATTATCAGGAATATTATAAATGTAATGATTATTATTATTATTATCAGGTCATACCTGTTATCATCATCATGACCACCAATGTACACACTGATTTTCATTTCTACCCTTCTAACTTAAAATTTGTGAAGGTGTCCCGTTTTACCCCAACACAATAAACTATATTTTACGTATTCCTTTAACTTATACCCTGGGACACCTATTTTTTTCTATTTCTTCCATCTTTCACACTAAAACATTGCAGGGAGCATTTTTCCCCCAATACAGCGCCGGACGGCACAAACACCCGTCCAGCCCTGTTTTTTTTATCCCTGCACAATACCAACATATATATAATGTCAAAACCACGTATTTTTTGTTGTTGTGCTTTTTAATATTTCAAATGTCAACTTTTCCAAAGGAACTGTTATAAATTATCATATGTATATCCCAAAACCTACCCCCTTGAGCACATGCTGGTCTCACATCAACACGACATCGCTACCCCTACACGACATCAACACAGAAGAAAAGAAGAAGAAGTACAAGGAGGAATCAACAACGATCCATCACATCAACACCCCCACTCCACGTTCCGTTCCCGGGGGGCTGTACCCCCTGAGAGCCACCCCCCATCTTCTACTAAAACCCACCCCAACTGGCAAACATCATAAGACCAGAACATCACTTTTATACGGCAAGAGGCGACCACCCAGCTCGGGAGGTTAGCCAACCACTTGCAACACATTCATAAACATTAACACTACAACTAACTGGGGCAGCTACGTCAATGGAATGCTGACTAAGCAACGGCAGGACCTATAAGAAGAGAGGCCTTTTGGGAGCATTATCTGTCATACAGTGTGTGTCGCCGAAGGCCCTGCTCCAGCAACCATCATCAGGTGAGACTCAGCAAGTGTTCAGATATCCTTCACTTTGTAAACACCTATCCACAATCTTGTACACTTAACTTGTATCAGTACTTACATTCCCCTAAAAGGGACTTACAATTTCACACTCACTGACCAATAAACACATGGTCAGTAAACTACTCTTGTCTTGATAATTACACGCCTCTTTACATCCTCATACCCTTCCTGACTCTCGTCACGATTGACCGTGACCATAGTAGCCAGTTATTGCTTGCTCAGGTTTCATTGTGCTTCCCGCAGGCGACTCGGCTGCATAGCAGCGAGCCGCTGACATAAGCACGTCTGTTATATCATTCACTCCGTCCAGCTGGCAGGCCGGCATATTAGCCTGCACTCAGAGGTTCATCCCCTAGTAGACTCTTGCATCTTTGCAGGAACACCCCCTAGCATTTGAACACCAAACAACACGCTACACTGGTAAGCTCTCCCAGCTACGGGAAGCTGCCATCATTTAGAAACAACCTACCAAATTAGCACAGTGACACTAATGTTTTATCCCTAAACAACCCCCCAACTAAGGGATCTAAAACACAGGGATGATAGACTCGCCCTTTGGTAGCTCGTAATCTGTCACCTCAGTAGTTGAATGCACATGGTTGAAAGAAATTAAAACGTAAACACACTTATAGTGGGCGATGTATTGAAGATAGACATATGCTCTCGCGGACGTTTTTGTAGAACTTTTCATGCTGAACAATTCTTATACTCATAGTATTAAGATATTTTTAACGGTTTGCCCATCGTAAGCTTACAAATTGCTCGGACGCCAGTTTTTTTTACTTCTCCACTGAAATAATTACTGCTCAGCTTCCTTTGATCATAAATAAATTATTTTCTGTAGAAATCATCCTCGAGATATCTTTTACAGAATGGTGAAAACCGCATCAAAATCCATCCAGTGGTTCTCGAGTTTACCCGTAACATCCAAGAATCGGGGACTTGGTTTTATACTAAGTAGATATGTGTGTCCCTGTACATTTAGGGGGTTTGCCGCATCATGGTCTTGTAGCCCCGTTTACCTGTGTGTGTGTAGAAGTTGTCTGATAACCTGTGTCTGTTTGATTTCTGTAAGCTTACTAGTGTTTGTACTTTTATACGAGGAAGAGTTCGGGTAGGAAGGTGTTGTTGTCGTTTCATTGGAGATGAATGGACATCATGGTCATTTAGCCCCTTGTACTTGGGTAAAT
The DNA here is from genome assembly GCA_946902985.2 of Meconema thalassinum. Classification (NCBI taxonomy): domain Eukaryota; kingdom Metazoa; phylum Arthropoda; class Insecta; order Orthoptera; family Tettigoniidae; genus Meconema; species Meconema thalassinum. The sequence goes on from OX336389.2 coordinate 296,862,234, forward strand.
GTTGATTTTTGTCTGATAACCAATGTTTTTGTGATGGCTGTATTTGTGTGTGTTTATACTGTATATAATTCAAGTGAGGATTCAATCAAACAACGTTTAGTATCCGTATAGCACGTTGCATTTCAACAAGCTTCTACAACCAGCATTCAATTATAATCTTTGAGAAGGACAAAGAGTTATAACTATACCCAGTCATTTAGGAGAAAGTAGGCTATATGTTCTTTACCGAACATCTTATTTTTATCATCTACACACTCTCCATTAATTATAACTATCCGATAACAACCTAAAGCTTTCCACCCTTGATTGCTCTAGTAACTGACGCAACGCCTTCTGCATAGCTAGAAGCACATACATCTTTCACCTAATTACAAACTTATCTATAATATGTAAATAATACGCCAAGAATATCGTATCGAAAATTTTTCTTAAATAAAAAATTGTACATGAATTTGTTTATTATAATTATATAGGATATTATAAATCACCAAGCATGAAAGAAGAACGAAAATACGTAAGCAAAATATATTGGCCGATGTGGGATTTAATCCACGATAGTTCAGTTTCCTGTGCATCATCAACACTCTAACAATAGGGCAATCGTTACAGGCTAATAGAAGGGGCAAGTACCGCATATAAGCTTCATCTTTGTAATGTAGCTGAGCTTTCTTCTTTGGCAATTTCGCATATAATGTTTATGTGAATGTTAGTCTAGAAGTCAGATTAGCCATTTTACCTTTATTTACGAGTAGTTCGTTGGAATTAGAAGTTGGTGCGGAATAATAAGGATATAGTCAGCTCTTCCATAGTTTCTATTCGGAATAACGCTTATACTAATATCGAATAACTGACTTCCGCGCTAACTATGTAGTTACCTATAGCCAAGTTAGTTATATCTGACGTTTGCAGAACTGGCACATAAGTGGTTATCCACAACACTGCCATTTTCAGTGAAATAGGCTATTCAACTTTGGTTGTACTACTCGTACCTCTTTCGCATTTGTAACTGTATACCTTGTATGGTTACCCAAGACTGGATTTTGAACGATACGATAAAAATCTCAATTTAGGTTTATTTAGGTGTAGAGTGGCGGCGTGGCTCAGCGGTAGCGTTCTCGCTTGGTGGGCCCAAGGTTTCAGGATTGAATCCTAGCGCAGTCAGTTGGCATTTGAGAGTGCGTAAATGTGAGGGAGCCGCGCCAGTAGATTTACTGACACGTTAAAGATCCCCTTCGGGGCAAATTTCCGGCACCCCCAGCGTCTCTGAACGCCATAGTAGGCTACAGTAATAGTAGTAGTAGTATTAGTAGTAGTTGTTGTTGTTGTAGATTTAGCCCCGTGTTCTTGACGTATCTGGAATTTGTCTGATAACCTGTGTTATTGTGACGGCCAATCAGTTCACCTCAGTGCATCAAAGCACCGACAATATGATTTTCTGTACCTAAGTATGTTCGTTACGGCAACCGGGGCATACAATGGGTAACATTTAGTACCGTTCGAATTCGCTGTGAAATACGCAGTTCTTAGAAGGTTTGGTCCCGTCTTCATTCCAAGTGCTCCCACTGCAAATTCTTCTTGTGTGTAAATAAAAGGTGAATTGTTTTTCCGAGTTTCGTAATATTAAGATGTTTACAACACTGATTTACATTATTTTCATCGCTTGAATTTATTATATAATGTACAATGTTGTTTGAATCTTTAGTCTTTCAGCCGTCCATGACTCCCTGTCCTGAGCTAATCGTTTCATCTTTTCATAACAACCACACCATACATCTGAGGCAATCTCTTAAACACATTCTAACCTTGCTCTACCCCTAGAGTTCTTTCCTCGACAGTTCCTTCCATAACTAAGTTTACTATTCCTGGGTGTCTTAGACGTGTCCTACCAACCTATCTCTTCTCTTCATTAGCAATCGCCACAAACATCTTTCCTCTCCCAGTCGTCTAAATACCTCTTCATTTGTAATTTTATGTACCCATCTGATCTTCATAAGCTACAATAAACATGCTAATTTCGAACTCATCTTTATTTATTCCGCCAATTTCATAGAGTTTTTATGGGTTGTAAACTACTGTCGGTACTACCACAAGCACACAAAGAACATTCTGAAAATTATCAAAATCTCTAATTAGCATTTACAGGATTCCTATTAACAAATAAGAACATGAAAAAGTTAATAGTGGCCTTTGTTCATAATGTGGTAGTCAAAGGGAACATATCCAAGAGACCTAAGTAACATGGCTGTTAGCCTTTCAAGATTTGATTGCCACTGGTCGAGATGGGAATTATTCTTTGTTTACTTGTGTCTCACTGTCAGACTGCTTGGTTAACAGGTACAGTTGAGCTAGTAGGATATGACTCAGCTCCAGTAGCCTCAGGCATCGTTCAACTGTCCGTGGTGGCATGACATGAGCTCCTGTGACGTGATGCTGCTTGACTTCTGTGCAGAAGACACTCCGTCATCGCTGTCCCCCTCTGTTCGCAGCGCAAAGCTCCTGCTGGAATAAACAACAAACGCTGGCGTAGCTACGTTTAGCGGCAATCATTTTAAACGGCTAATACAGTAAAACCCAAGGCAATTGCAACAAGTAGTTCCGTGAAGATCTAAATGGCCTATTTTCATATATCCTACTAATACGAATTGCCTCTATCAACGTACAAATTTTCAGTTTGACTGCTGTAATAGATTCAATAGTTTCAATACGTTCGGATAGTTAAATCGCGAGAAAAGTCTATATAAATGTTTCAAATTCGCTTGGCAACCATGCTTGGTTTGTAGTTAACAGGTCTTTGAAGGTCACATAAGTGAACGTCTAGTAGTGCCCTTTATAACCGTACAAGATTTCAGGGTTATATAACAAATAGTTTCGGGGATATAGAATGCCGGTGAAATATTCCGCACATCCACCATTTTGGATTTGTGAGACGTTATAAAATTTGAAGGGCACGGTCCAGGTCGGCCAGAATAGTACTATGACCTTACCGGGTTTCATTGAAAACGCTCCAGCCGTTTAGAAGTTATTAGGGGGAGGGTACACACACACACACACACACACACACAGAAGAAAGGTGATATCATAAGCCTATTGTTTCATAAATGAAAATAGGCTAAAAATCGCGTATAGTAGAACATGCCGTTCTAGTATTAGGCAAAATAATATATATTTGCAACGTTACGGACTTTATATTATCGAGGTAGAAACAAGTACTGTAGTTCCGTGAAGAACTATACAGCCTTTTTTTATATATCCTACTTATGTTAATAGCCTCTATCGACGTACAACATTTCAGTTTTATTGCTGTAATAGATTCGTAGATATTGAGAATCTTCTAAATGTTTTGGATGGTCGCCATGTTAGATTTTTATATATGTAGGTCTTAGAGGTATGTATTATTCCATGAAGATTATTGTGTAGGCGTAGTAATCAAACTTCAATCGCATGATTAGAACACAAGAAATAAAATCGAGATTTTAAAATTTCGCACAGCTGCCATTTTGTGGTTATAAAAACAATTGAAATAATTTAGATGGCACTGGATTACAATTTGTATAAGAATTTACCGTACCAAGTTTCACTGCACACGGATGGTTGAATTACGAGATAAGTCCATTTAAATACTTATATTACGCGTCGCCGCCATGTTGGATTTTTTCTCACCAAGTTATTGAAAGTCCCATAGGTAAACTTATGTACATAGCCTCTATGATCATAAAAAATGTCAGATTGATTTCTGTAATAGATTCGTAGATATTGAGAACCGTCTAAATATTTCGGATGGTCGCCATGTGGTTTGTTATATGTATAGGCCGTAGAGTTATGCATCATTAAATGAAAAGAAAAACTTAATTTTAAAATTTCGCACAGCCGCCCTCTTGAGGTTATGTAAACAATTGAACTAAATTAGACGTCTGTGCATTGCAAATTGTATCGTCATTTGCTGTACTAAGTTTCTCTGTGTTCGGATGGTTAAATCACGAGAAAAGTTTATTAAAATGTTTCAAATTCGCTTGGCCGCCATGTTCGTTTTGTACTTTACAGGTTTTTGATCGTTACACAAAGGAACGTGTAGTAGTGCCGTTTATCACCGTACAAAATGTCAGGGTGATATAAGTAATAGTTTCGGAGATAGTGAATGCCGGTGAAATATTTCGCACAGTCGCTATCTTGAGGTTATGAAAACAATCGAACTGAATGAAATGCCAATGCATTGCAGTATGTATAAACAGTTGCTGTACTCAGTTTCATTGCGTTTGGCTGGTTTAATCGCGAGAAACGTCTATTTAACAGTTCCAACTTAGCTTGGCCGCCATGTTCGTTTTGTAGTTAACAGGTCTTTGAAAGTCTCACAGGTGAACTTCTAGTAGTGCTCTTTATCACCGTGCATAGTTTCAGGATGATATCAGTAATAGTTTGGGAGATATAATATGCCGGTAATATTTTTCGCACAGCCGTAAAATAATTTAAGGGGCACGGTCGGGGTCGGCCGAGTACCGAGTTTCACTGAAATCGCACCAGCCGTTTAGACGTCATTGTTTTCCGATTAATGCATGTGCGATTTTCGAGGAGAAATGTCACGTTCGGTGGCTCGGATTCCTAGTAAAGATATCTCATGGCATATGGTAATGACATTAACGTTCATGTAAAACTACCAGCTCCCTTCTTAAACTTTCAGGTCGAATAAACCCTTGTGATTTGCATTTCTCTAACGACATCAACTGACAGTGTTATGGAGCTAACTGGCGATTCCTGATCAGTGTTACACCCGAGGTTGAAGATCATGAGATCTCTCGCCCTAACTTAATGAAACGAAGCACCGTGGCACTACAGCCCATGAAGGGTCTAGGTCAGGGCCATCCAGTCATTGCGCTCCGGGAGCGCGGCCGCGCTCGGGGAGCACTGGGCAGTCAGTCTAGCGCTCATTCCCCTACCACGCTGACTAGATACGTACGTACAGTCGTGCGGCCGACGGCTCTTGTGGGATTGTTGACATATTAATAGGGCTGTTTTGCCATAACAAATATACCGCATATTCAAATCAAATGGTACTCCGATGTATGGTATGTGCAGGAAACGAACACAAGTGTTATGTAAAGAATATTGTGATTTATTCCAAACTGAAATGTGAACATATTAGAGAGGAAAATTTAACAACAAATTGTGTTCCTTTTAACACATTACATCTCTGTGGCACACTGAACATTTGGCATGCCCTTTATAAGGTGTACAGAAAAATGAAATTTCCCATTCTGCTTTAAAGACTGCTGCTTCACCACTCTTTTCTGTTTGTTTGCTATTCCGTCATGACCACAAAGCGCATTGGACTAGTCTAGCAACTTATGGATCGGCTGCACACTTCAGCGCACTCAGCCAGCCAAGCTCCTCCCACCACGTCTGAAACTACCTTCCATCAAAGCGCTCGGAGCACTGGCTTAGAGCGCGACCGGAGCGCTTGCGCTCGGGGAACGCTGTCTGGATGGCCCTGGCCTAAGCCTATCAAGCGACCGCTGCCCAGTCATTTGGCCCGCAGATTATGCGGTGACGCGTGGTCAACGCGGCGGATCCCCTCAGCCGTTAATCTTAATATCCGTGACTGGGACACTGCCTCATTGTCAGGCAGCTACTCAATTTTCCTCACGAGGCTGAGTGCACCCCATTCCAGCCCTCGCGACAGTTTCTCAAATCCCCTAACGTTCTCGCCTGCTGTCTCCAAGGATGCAGGATCGAATCCTGTTGCAGTCAGTTGGCATTAGAGGGTACGTAAATGTGAGGGAGCTGTGTCCGTAGATTTACTGGCACGTTAAAGATCCCCTACGGGGTAATATTGTGGCACCCCGGCGTCCCTAAAAGCCTTAGTAGAAAAAGGGGACGTAAAACCAATATTATAATTATTATTATCTAATATCCCTGACGATTCTAACTGAATTGGATGACACTTAAATAGATTAGAAAGTCGTTGAGTTAGCTGACGTAATTTTTTATAAAGTCAGCATCCAATCATGTATCAAGAGTTGAAGAATGAAACGATATTAAATAGTTTCGATGCTCTTTATAAAGTTATTCGAACTTCTTGTCTTAATAATCCCCTCTTGATTTCTCCTCACTTCCAGTGAGTAAGGACAGTAAAGCAACCCGAGAGTCAGTTAATCTGTGCTGAAATACAAGTCAATATGAGAATGAAATACGTCATGGTGATACGTGTTAATATTCATATTAAAAGCTTTAACGACTTCATGCTCGCAGTATTTTGGTGAACGGTGAAAGGAACTGAGACAACTTTGGTAGTACATTTGAATTTGTTCTTTATCTTGATTAGCAGCAGATTACTTGGACTAGAATACTATCCAAAGTGCTTTTTAGCGCCAACGTGTGTTATGTATATACAATCCCAGCATTGTTGCTTTCAACAACAAAGAACTTTCTATAAATGTACGTTTCTTCTATTTCAGAGAAGTCTGTAGAAGTGATATTTGATCTTTGATAAAATGAAGCAACAAACTTTGTCTTCACTCCATTCCTCCTTTTCTTTTTTCTTTCACCATCTGCACAGAAATTATGGAGGCTAATTAACCTTCTAGCTGCTCATTGATCTGAGGAGATAACGGCCTTTAATTAAGAATAAATCACAGTCATTTAAAATGTTTGTAGAAACTTGAATAATGCATATTAAAGAAATTCTTGATTAAGTTAAGTTTAGAGGAGAATCCTTCGTCGATCGTGAGGCTTTCTTCTTGTAGAAGAACAAGGAACAGCCTCCTGTTAACGTTAATACTCATGCATCCGGAATGAATTAAGGCGTTTGAAAAATGTTCTTTAAATACGATTTCTGATCATGTAATGAGAAAATATACATGAAATCCCCTGTTATATAGGCCTAACTTTATAGCTCCAAACTCTTTAAAAACAGCGCAAAGAAATACGTTTCCTTTACGGTGCTAAATATCTCTCTAGAAGATTACTCAGGAAGTTTACATTTAGGCTACACCCAATTTAGGAAGAAAAGGGACTGTTGTCGTAGTTTCACCGAGGGACTTGGGCATCATGGTTGTAATCCCCATGACCACGAGTGCGAGTATAATTAATTGTGTCTGACAACCAGTGTTATTAGAGTGTCAGTATTAGGGTGCGTGTTTGAATCGGAGGGTATGATAGGGAATAAGGTGGCAGTAATCGTATGTTAGGAACCATCCAGCAATTTGTCTGAAATACTACCGAAGTGGGAATGCATGAAACACACTAATTCTCACGTTATCCTCTTGAGACTCTCATTCCCAGTTTCACCCGTCAGATTAGAATGAAATTTCTTAGGAGGGCAGGTAATGGGAACCAGACCTCTACGCCACGATATGCACAAAAGAAAATCTATCCCGGTTAATACGCAATTCCGGTTATTATGCAACTTTATCTCGTTTTAACTGGGTTTTTGCTGTAAGTTATTGCGGAACAGGTTATGCATGTGCAAATTATTTAGTATGTCAGTGCTTTTATATGAGTGAATTTCGTAATTAAAAGTTTTGATCAACAAAGATAAGGAATTAAATTGAGGCTTGAAAAGTAGTACTGTTGCCGTTTAGAGGAAACACGCACTATGATTTGGAGATATTGCGCCCGTCAGAGGAGCTGTCAGGGTTGCCAACAACCGAAATGACTTCCCAGACACCTCACCTGCCGGACACATGTGCCGAGAGGATTGGATGTACTTGTCATAGGCCAGAGTGGCACCAGAAACTATGATCCTGGGGATCAGGGGTAACATGATGGCTAAAGTCATAGACGACCCAAGAAGTGCATCCCCAAACAACAAAACTAAAATTGAGAACATCCAGACTTAAGCAAAACTCGTGAACAATTTTATTTTAAAATAGAGTTACCCCTATCCTAGTTCGGAGGGTTTGTATCGGCTAATCCGCAAACTAATAAAAAAGGAATAAAAGATCCAGGCCCTAAATGTAAACTAAGTCAAACCCTTACGAAAGATCTAAATACAAAAGGTTAAGCAACAACAACAAAGCTAAGAAAATGGCACGTAAAGAAACCCTACTCAAGTTACAAAAGAACATGTTAATAACAGAATTTACACTTAACAGGGTAGCAAAGCAAAACTAAGTTAGGATAGTACCATTTCCTTATTTACATTTAACGTTAACCGATGAACACCAAATTTACGGCGGTGACGTCCGTAAGCAAAAACATTACAGTCAAATCTACATGACAGCCAAGAAAAAAAACATTAATGACACTAGACCACAGTTTCATATTATTAAACCCTGCCTACATGTTTTGGAATACTGTTTGTACATAAATTCATCTATGTGCATGTTTGTTAGGTTGGTAATTGCGTAGTTATAACCACGACCTACATTATTTGAGTGTCGTGCTCCACCTAGTACGAACTAATGGTTAAGCGCACTCCGTCGTCTCAAGATAGTGTGTTCTATCCTATGTCATTCCCACCAGGAAATGATTCACATCAAAGGCGTCGGTCAGCAAGTTCAAAATGTAAATCCAAGATTATAGACAAACAATTAATTAATTATCAGATCCATTTAGAATAATTACTCTTGTGATTATTAAATCGTTGGTTTAAGATTTATTGTAGGTTTATGACGATAGTGCTGACGACCCTGGACACCTGGGCTAAGCAGTAGCGTCTCCTGCGAGATCATTTACTTGCTATAACATCGACATAAAAGTCGGAATACCTTCCACGAGCTCGAAATGCTTGGACAATACAATAGCACACGTTGTTAGTGGCATTCGGCACATCTAAACAACATTCGGGTAGGCCTGGGAAACACATCAGTTACCTCCCGGCAACAACAAGGTCTCAAAACTGACACTGGACATCAGTGCTCTACTAGCACAAAATACCGTAAATATAGCCTCCAAACAGGGTGTCCTACACTAGTCAATAACATAAAATAAACCTCATAAACATTTAAAACACTTTCAAAACAGTGTCAAACATAGTCGCTATGCAGAGCGATCAAAACATATGACACTGTTGGTCATCCATTACAAGAGCATAAACATCTGATTTTACAGAATGGCTTCCAATCTTGACCCAAATAATGGAAAGCAAATCATAACAGTAACTTGATGCTAAAGCATAAGTCAAGGGTCTACATTTAGTCTGTCTCAACTCCGTGCGCTGGTGGCTTCTGGAAAAGCTCACATCTGTACTGTCACTGAGCTCGTGCACACTACATTCATTGCGTCTGGCAATTTATAACAAACATTTCATCATTGTAGGTAGCAGTTCTCTCAAAAGAAAGTCCTAATATAAACTGGCCTGTGGCTTGTGCCAATATAACAGTAAATAACAACACATTTACTACGTAGAAATACGCAGTACAAAGTGACCTCATGTCTTCAATAACAAATAGTAATAAAAGAAAGAGATGTCACTCCCTTGGAGTGCTTTGGCTTGACAGATATGTCGCTTCAAGTAATATTTACACTTTCAAATAACAGAAATCCTGTGTCTAAAATCACTGGACACAAATTATACAATAAATGGGCAAAATATCCCATCTGCTGAGTTTGCTAATGATACGTTATTAGTCCAGGGTTCGGTGCTCTAGTAGCATACTAGATAATCCCTCCAAGAACTTAAGTGGCATCAAAGCTCACTATAATGAAAAATCACAGTTACAAAACTGATGGATTCTGTCGGCCATCAACCGATACGACCTGTCTAAGCAAGCCAGTGGCGTGACGTGAAATTACCAAAATTGAGGCGTCACAAAAAAAAAAAAACACAAAAATGATGGCTGTCCATCATCTCAAAAGAAAAGTACAAAATCCCATACTAGGGTTGACCAAAGTAGCTCAGCAGCTACAGTCACGTTTAGGTAGCAATAGACCTGACGTCTAACGGCGTTCAAAAGAATGCACCGATTGAACCATGTCCAATCAAAAGGATGGCTAAATATCACTGAAATTAATGACAAAGCATGAGTGGTAAACTACAAAATCCCTACCTATTTGGCTGTGAAGATGAGTTCGGTTGATTTAACTAATTACTCTACCACAATAAGATCCGTACATGAAAGAAGGAACAGACTCACAGACTACATCTTCTTCACCTCATTCGCTCCGGAACTGAGGGGTAAAATATCCTCTGGTTTCGAGATATGGGTTACCCAAACTTGGCTTCCAATCCAAGCCTTATCCATTACCAGGTACTACAGGATGTATCCTCGTGGTCGATTTAAAGATGTCTTCTTCTCCATGGTAGCGGCTCTTATCCAGGCACGAACACGTTCATCCTCTCCTCGAGGTCAGCTGGTTCATCCGCCATGCTGTAATTCCTCCTCTGAACGGCTCCTTCACATTATGGGGGTCTACTCCATAACTCTCATGATAAATAAGCGTAGAACTACTTCACTCACGTGGTCAGTTGAAATTTGCATGTTACACACGTGGAAATCACAGCTATTAAGATTGCCCAAATAGTGAACATTGAATGATTCACTGAAGTTACACAATGGTGCAGACTCTGTATCAAATTGGACATTCACTGTCTGCTTTTCACAGCTTCTAACGCGCCTACTTGGCGTAATCTCACGGAATTTATAACTGTACAAATCACATGGATTCTTAGTAATCCATGGTCGGAAAATATTCGCGCTACAAGCGATAATGTTTTCTGAAGTGGTGGCGTTGAAATGGACCACAGAAAATGATTTCGGTTCACAAACTTCCGATATTTTTGCGTTCCTTGCGGACATAGATTTTGTCGGCCTCGTGGTCCGAAATGTGGTGTTCCGCGACGTCGAAAAATATGGTAAAGTGATATAAAATTTTCACAATATTCACAATGATCTCTGCAACGTTATCACTGGCGATAAATATTCAATAGTTGCACTCAACTAGGTGCTCAAATAAATGGCGAAGCTCACTGATAATTATATTTTCTCACCTCGTGGGCGGACTATTCCTCGTCTTTCAAGACGGACTGTAACACGCGTCCACTGTGGACGGATCCAAACTCAGGTGAGTGTGATTTGCTCTTGCCTGCTGGGTTGCAGTACATACTTCAGTCGTTGAGTAACTAACCCCTTCCGCTTCGCACATCTGCGATGTTAAATCCCTTTACCTAAAGAATAAAATACATTCCCCAGAATGTTTAAAATATGCAGAATTACTTGATGATATAATCTGAGCCTTGTGAAGAGTAGAAACATATTAATAAGTACTCAGCTAAATAATTCGGCGAATTCTTCGAAGTCAAGATCACTTCCTACATCATATCCGGCCATGTGATGGTCTCCGGGTGCGTTCTAAGACAATGCATGACATTTGCAAATGCGTTCCAAAGAAAAATATCACTGAGCATGAGCTCAGCTGGCTCAATATGTAGACAAGTACAACTTCTTTACTCAGCAAATAAAGTTTGTTCGGCCAAATAAGACAAAAGTAGTATGCATAAAATTATTTGACCCATGGTATTTAATAAATGAAAAACCACGGAACCTTCGATAACATGTCAATTCTTTAATTCAGGGAAGAAAACAGAATACAAGCTAACCCGTATTAGGGTGAACGACGATATATTGCCTAACATTTTTACGAAACCAAATATGAAAAATAAGAAACTCTTCGTGTCTTCTCTTAACGACGTGCAAATGCACATTTCCATCAACATAAGCACAACATTATCGACACGAATAGGCTACTTGAAAGAAAAACAAAGATTATAAAAGGTTGCCGAAATTTCAGTGCCAACAGCCTTTTAACTCAAAGATTATTTCGCGCGAAAAATTTCTTATTTTGGTACAAAAAATCAATTTGTCAACATTGTCAGGATCAAGGGATGTTCTTTTGGCATTAACAATATTGCCGCCCGTGGAAAAATTTATTTCTGATTGAATGGAGGTGCCGGGAATGCATATGTATTTTCTCTACAACTGACTTATTCATACCTTTCCATTAGACTTCCACCAATTCAGGGGTCACCTACAGTTTCGCGGGCGTTCCTAAAGTTGCCCAGCTCTTCGGCCATAGTTTTCCCGTGCGGCGACGTATTTGGACGCTTTAAAATGAAGTCGAAGTCCCTTTCAAAGCTGGACGAGAGTGGGGATCCCAACAACCCGGCTGTTGGTTATGGTTGTGAAGCATCCGAATCTTCTCCGGTATCGTAAGAAAGCATCTGCACTTGTACTTCCAACAACATCTTTTCCGTGTCTTGTGCATTTTCGCGTAAAAGATTTTTGTAACGTGGACCGACAGCAGACGCTAATTGGGTTAAACTTACACCTGTGGTCGGTTCTTCATCACTAGTGTGAAATCGTATTTTATGAGCCCCAGAAATTATTGATTTTAGTGATTTTGATGTCTTCCTCTCTGAGTCGTCATCCTCATTTTTTAATATTCGTGGGGTAGCGAATATTCGAATAATATTCGCTGTATTCGCACTATTCGGTATTCGAATAATTCAAATACGACTCGAATAATTCGAAGACCGAATATGCAATTCAAATATTCGAATACTATTCGAATAAGTGAATACGCGAATATTCCGAGCCCTACTTCAAAGGATGTGTTCAAAATGACCACCGGCGGCGTCATTAAACGCTTCCAGTCTGCTATGGAAAGACCATTGCACACGTTCTAGCATTTCATCGGAAATGTGAGAGCAAGTAGCAGTAATACGTCGTTTCGTGTCATCCGGTGTAGTTGGTATGTCCTTGTAGACAGTGTCTTTCAGCCTTCCCCACAGAAAGATGTCTAAAAGAGTCAAATCCAGTGAACGATGGGACAAGGTCCACTCCCTCTAATACAACGATTTGGAAACAATCCGTAAAGACAAGATGTAGTAATTCGTGCACTATGGGCTAGGTAGCCAGTATTATTATTATTATTATTATTATTATTATTATTATTATTATTATTATTATTATTATTATTATTATTTATTTACCAAAAATTGTGCCTACAAATTATGGACGGCTGATAGAGAAAGGGCAAGCCCCACATACACAGCAGTGTCTCCATCTCCGTTCATTAAATCTATACAAATCTGAAATGTTACATATATACAATTTACAACTTTACATTTGCTATATGCACATAATCTGCTGTGCACTATTCATAATTAAAAGGGAAGATACAGGTAGGCACACACACATATACACGCTCACACACGCACACATGCATACATACTTACATACAGTACATACACGCACGCACACACTCCCACTCACTCACAAAGTTACATTATATATAAATTCAATTTACATGAGGTTTTAGTTCCTTTGGAGCCTTCACTTTGCGGCAAAATTGTCGTGGAGGAAGGTCTTTTATTGCACGAGGCAGGTCAATACAAAGTCGAGCAGAGCGATTGTAGAACCCAGATTGATAATCTGCGGTCCTTGCGAATGGAGGAACGAGGGTGACACCCTGTGCTCTACGGACTGAGCGATATGACAGCTGAAGGCGGTGAAATGGGGACAGTTTAATGGAGCCAGCTAGAGATTTTCGGAGAATGGTGAGATATATTTGGCTACAAATGCCATTGATGGGTGTTAATGGTTTTGTCAAAACTTTGTTACCCTGTTTGTAAATGAGCCACTCTGCTTGACGTTGGACTGCACTTAACTTCCTCATGTTTTCATCGGTAATGGGATGCCAGGTAGGAAGTCCATACAGAAGAATGGGCCGTATCGTGAAGAGATACACCGCTCGGAGTGCACGATTTCTGAATCCCAGAAGATTACGTCTTGCAAATCCTAGAATTCTAAATTCCTTACACCTAGATTCCTCAACGTGTACATTCCACTTCAAATTTCTGGAAATGTGTATTCCCAGCATTTGCAGTAAATTGCCCATGGGAAGAATTTTGCCGCTCAGTGAAAGGCTATGTGAAAAAGGCTGTCTGGTCCCACTTAGTCAAATATATTTACACTTGTTTACATTCAAAGTCATCTCATTTGCGTCACACCACAGTGCCGCACTGTCCAGATCTTCCTGTAGTGCTTTGACGTCATCATTATTTTTATGGCTCTGTAAATTATTGAGTCGTCTGCATACTGCTCCATCGTGGACGTCACACAGCTTGGAAGGTCGAGTGTAAAAGCCATGTACAACAAAGGCCCAATCACCGACACCTGGGATACTCCCGAAGTTACCACTATGTTCGGCGACTTGGCCCCGCCAAACACAACTCACTGCATTCGACCTACCAGGAATGACGTCAACCATGTAATAAGTTTGCCTCCGATGCCATATTTGCAAAGCTTTAACAAGAGTCTTTGATGAGGCACCTGATCAAAAGCTTTGCTTACGTCCAGGGCCACTCAGTCTACTTGGGAGACGATAGTCTGATCCAAGGAGTTCTGCCAGTCATCAATAACCGTTGTCAGAAGAGTTGTACAAGATTTTCCCGGAACGAAGTCATGTTGGCTTGGATTTAACAGGCCTCGCTCAGGAATTCCAGTACGTTCTTAGCAACCAGGCGCTCCATACATTTACAGATACCAGACGTTAGAGAAATAGAGCGGTAGTTGTCCATGCCTTCCTTGTCACCATCTTTGAACACAGGGACCACGTTAGCATGTTTCCACTCTTGTGGTAGAGTCCCGGTGTTAAAGGACTGGTTGAATAGTGCGCACAATGAGGGTGCTAGGGCATCTCCACAGTAGTAGACGATCCGAGCAGGGATTAAGTCTGGACCTGTCGCAGCATGGGGTCGAGTTCTCCGTAGGCTGTCTCGAATTTCCTGTCGTGAGAAATATAGACTGGCTAGGGGAAAGAGAGGGGATGATGTCCTTGGTAGGAACATTGCTTCACTGGTGTCAGGTGGAGAGAAGCTATTTTGGAATTTACAGTTGAACGAGTTGGCTATGTCTAATGGGTTGGTAAGAGAAATTCTATTGTGTTTAAAGCTCTGTGGTGCGGTGTTGCCACTTTTGCTCCGAATGCATGCCTTGGGATTAAAGCTTAATTTGTCCATATACGTAGGCCTACTGTAGGCTTCACGAATTGCAGATTTGGTACTATTTCTAGCCAGCCTATACTTTTCCCACCTGCTGTCACTTGGGCACTGTTTCCACTTATTATAGAGTTGATTTCTCTTTCTAATTTTGGTTATTATATCCTTTGATATCCAAGGTGTTTTTTTCTTATTTTTAATTTTAACCTTAGGGATAACTTTATCGACGCACTGAAAAAAAGATTTCCTTCCAAGTATGCCAGGTACCATCTATATCTACACTGTTGGTGAGTGAAGGTGTAATGACCGGTAATCTGTCCAGTAAGGTATCAGAAAGAAGTTTCCAGTTGGATCGGGAGTAATTGCAAACTGTTCTGGTTTGGAATTTTGGACTGTTTTTTTGTAGGTAAATATAGCTAGGAGGGCTTGGCGATCACAGAATCCAGGGATGACTTGTAAAGACTGAATTGAGGATGGAGAGTTTGTTAGAAAGTGATCAGGGTCGAACGGGAGGTCTCAGTGAAACAGGTAGCTTCAAATATGAGTTGATGGAGGAAAAGATCATAGAAAGCTGTAAGAAAGTTGTTGTATATAGGATTATTTGGGATAGGAGCGGCATTTCTATTCCATGTGATTTGCAGGTTGAAATAACCAACAATATAGACAGCATCATAATTTTGTTGAATGTTTTGCACCCGTTTGAGGGAGAGAATCAGTTCATCATTCATCAGCTTGAAAGATTTCGGAGCGCGATAGACTAAACCGATCAGATATTTACCGTTACTGCATTGAACCTCAACCCACACGGCTTCAGCGTCAGTTTCCAGCTGATGGACGCGAGTTGTATTGTACTCAGGCTTCACAGCAATAAGGACCCCGCCCACTGAAGTCTGCAGTCAGTCATTCCGGAACAGCCGGTATGTGTCTTGTAACGCCTCCCGATGACCTACCACCCAGAGAGCCATTTTTCACTGCAACACACAATACTTGGATCTAGGGCGGTCAGTGTTGCATTAATGTTTTGTTTTCGTCCCGACCATGTGATGCTGCAGGCATTGAAGGCGAACAGTGATAAGTGTTTATGTACAAGTGAGCTATTCAGGTTATTTACACTATTTACAGAGTCACTGCGAATATAACTGGTATTGTTGCACAATACTGCGGCATAGCACATTGCCAACATGTCCACGTTCGCGTGCCTTTTTTTAATGCACCGGAACCCAGAGGTTCTGGTACTGATTCTAGCACACGTCCTGTGACTCGACGTGTTACAATTACTGCACTGAATATATAGCTGACTTTTCGGCCGATTTTTTCACATATTGCGCATTGCAATGGTCCTGGGTTGAGTTCTATATCGCCGCTTAGAGCTAGCGCTAGGCAACAGAGCGAGAACCCGGCAGCAGGTAGCCTTGCGACGCCTACCTCTCCCGCTCGGCATGGCCGGCTAATGGTGGCCAGCCCCAGACCTTCACTGCCACACCATGACCAGGAATGTATTGTACATTTGTCACTCAACAGATGCTTTCCCCAAAGGGATTGATTCTTCAGATCCTGTTCACCCTTAACGGTCACAGAATGAACACATCTTGGCACAGTCACTGCTCTTTTAACCAATAAAAATACGAAAATTACAGAGAGCACACTTCCCTTCATGCAGGCGCGCTCCGCCATCTAGTTGGTACCACAGGTTCCGCCTGTCTTCAGAGGAACGTCGTCTAGCATCCAGGGAAAATGGTCTGTTAGGAGGCTGTTCCTTGTCAGAACCCACATAAGGAGTCTATTCACGTTAGTTTTTCTTTAGTACCACAGGTATGTACAAGTGTCGGTGTGGAGACGTTTCAATATACGACCTCTCGCAAACCACTTGCACTAGAATCCAGCAACAAACACCATTGACAATCTAATTTACCCTAATTTTATTTTGTTTAAGTCAATAGGCATTGTCCTAATTAAAAAGTGTGTGTTTTCTCAAACAATACACGTTCGATGTATTATTCAAATCTGTTTATAGGTCAAAAATACGAGCCCCTGACCACCAAGCCATTTTGTGAAAACTACACATCAATAGCATTTCCCATTTCCAAAATATATATTTGCAGTGCAAGGTTAGGTGACTCAACCTGTATGAAGAGGAATTAGCCTACTTCACTTGCCAGTTAATAATCTCTGGGGACAAAGCGATAAACTGATATATCCTCACGTCACACGAAACTAACAGGGGAGAGCCACTTGGTGTACAAAAAAAAAACATTTGTTGAAAGTTAATGCTTACCCTACAGGATGACTTAGAATATAATTTTTCACCCCCAATCCTTATCTTGCCAAGAAATGTAATATAAAATTCAATTTTAAAATTAGTTGTGCATTTTCCCGTAAAATGCATGATGAGGTTAATATTTTTACACACGTTTGTTGCCTTGCCTCTGAAATAGTATCATTGGCATGTTGACCCCTAGGAGGCCTGGTACAGTTCTTTCCTCTTCATGCCCGAGGGCGAGTTCGCATCGTAATGAGGATCAAATGAATACTAGATATATTACAAACATCTAGTCATTAAGTCAAGTGAATTAACTAAAGGAGATTGAAGTCCCTTCTACCCAGTCGAGAATCGAACTCTGGAACATTCGGGTCAAAACATTGTATGCTCACTTGGTTGGGGGCCCGGTCATTGAAGTAGTCACTGGCACATGAATAATGCTCTAGTAACTGTGCACGTTGCATCAAAATGACTATTGTTGTTAATTCAATTTATGGGCTTGGGTAATCTTGGTCAACAGATCCATGTATTTGGGGGCGTGTTGAACTTGTCTGGCAAACTGTATTTCTGTGGGGACTGTAGGTACATTTGGGACAGGGATAAGGTAGGTGCCCTGGGACTTGAAATTATATGCCATCCTAGGATTCACTTGGAGGGAATGTGGTAAAACCCCAGATAAACCACACTCAGGGTACCCACTGTCAACACCGGAACTCGAACCTCCGATCCCCAGATTTCCTGGAGCTACCGATCGTGGCCGTGGTGCACGGTTAACACGCATGACTACGCCGTGGGTTTCATGGAAATGAATGGTATTAATTTCCCACCTAGCAATAGCACGATGCAGAATTCAAAATGAGCATAGATTTGGTGGTGGTGATGCTTTTTTAAGGGAGAAATATCGAGGTAACATCATTTTGTGGATGGATACGACAATGATTACGACTATTTACTTACATATAAAGCAACATACAAGAAGAAGAGATAGAAAATCAATTAAAGAATAAAGGAGATGGAAATAAAACGCCCTCATCGCATCAAAAATGTTCAATGAGGACTTGGAAGGGACCAGAGCCATAAAAACATAAAGAAATGGAATGATGGGATGCTCTTTCCCGAAGTCACTGGGTAAAGGGAATACGAATCGTACTCAGAAATTCCTTGGCATAGCTGAGACTGAGCCATTCAGGGAATAGACTGTTTCGTGTTACCCAGCGTTTACCGCTCAGCCTGCCTCTGGCAATAGATGGGGGATACCTTGGGAAAATTAGAAAAAAAGTTGACCACTCAAAAATACGTTAACAAAAGTCAAGGGCCATGTATGGCCGGAAAATGAAAGACGCTCGCTCTAGGTCTAGGATGCCCTAATACCGTGGGGCACGAAAGAGAAATAGAACTATCAAGGGGGGTTGAAAATAAATATGAAAGTGAGGAGCCCAGGTCAAGTAAGTATTCACCTGTCGTCCCGTAATTGCCAACACACGTTGCACTAGTTTGGAGCTGTGGGGAGAACATATATTACCCTAGGTCCTGTTTCAAATATAATCTGAAGTCCGCCTCGTTTCGTAGTATCTAGAATTCTTGACTGTCACCACGGAGGCCCGGGTTCAATTCCCTGCTCTGCCAAGAACTGAGGGCTGAAACGGGGCACACTCAGTCTCGTGAGGCAAACGTGTAAAGAGGCGGGTTCAATTTTTACCTCAGCCATCCTTGAAATGGTTTTCCGTGGTTACACCACTACTACTCCAGGAAAATGCTGGGATGGTACCTAACTTAAGGCCTCAGCCTCTTCGTACCCAAATCCTAACTCAACTACAAATACACACACTAGTAGCCTACAGTCATCATCAAAGGGACACAGGTTATCAGACAACTTTTACAGACGCCTAAGTACACGGGCCTACATGAGCACGATGTCGCAAAGCCCCAAAAGAATCAACAATAAAAATATAATCTCTATAAATAAAGTAAGCTTTCTGTCTGAATATTTCGAATTTTAGTCTGCACCTTCGTATTTATTCTGGATGAGGTGTATAATGACCATGTGTATCTTCCGTTAGACTTTTGTCCTTTTGTCCGTTAGTTGAGGGCATTTCTATTCCTTTTGTCCACTATTTCTCATATTCCTTTCTTTTTCATTTTAGTGAGTAAGATAGTGATGAAATGATCGTGTGTCCTCCGGAGAGGCCGACTGCAGGTCTTTCTAGTTGACGATTGTGGGCGACCTGCGCGTTGTAATGAGGATGAAGTGATGATGAAGGTGCCACTTACACTCAGTCCCCGAACCATGGGAATTAATCCCAGGAGATTAAAATCCCTCATAGTTCAGCTTGGAATCGAACCCGGGGCACCTCGAGCCAAAGCATAGCACGATAACCATTTAGCCAGGGAGAGTTAGTGATAAGTTTGTGGTTAGTAATAACTGTTGGCGTTGTGGCAGTACCGGTAGCTTCCTTTTCAACATTTTCACTATCGGCCAAACCATTAGGGCCGATAGCCTACATCAGCAGCGTCCAAAGTACTTCACACTGTGCAAAGTTGCACAGCTGCCACACCTGTGAATGCATAGTGCAGAGTCGTGGTAGGCGTGGTGTCTGTTTGGTCACGGTAGACAACAGTGCCCGCACATTATGGAAGGAATGTATCGGTTTCCCCATAATGAATTTCCTCGCCTTCATCACGAGGTCGTCATTCTTATGAGTATGTTCGGTTCTACCTATGTATGTGATTTTTTTTCGATATTAAAACGTAACAAACTGAGGTTCCCAGCAGGCATTTCAGATGAGAATTTGAGAAGTTGTTTACGCTTGTCTGTAACACGCTCATTTGCGCATAATTGTAACAAGATTGCTGATGCACACAAACTAGGCATACAGTAAATGAGAACAGCAATACACATTATGTTTATCAGCCAACATGTACGGTACTAGTTTTTAATTGGTGTGTGAAATTAGTTGTACTTTTGCCATTGTAGAAACATTATGTATTTTGTATTTCAGTAAAGCTCTTATTGTGTGATATTTGGCACAGCGGAAATATGTTGTCTTTTTCCATTTTGCATAGGAAGGGAGATATGTACATGAATGACTATACATTTTGTGCTTGAAACAGTCCAGAGTTAACGTGAACATAATTTTGAAAGGAAATGTTTTGCCGCTCTTTCCTAGCCGCTCGCTTCATATGACAAGCATTTCATTAATGCAAAATAATATTTCATGTACAATGCGTTTGGTGTTCTTGCTTGTTGCCTGCAAAATACATTCGTTGCCTGCTAAGTGACCTCTACACGTTTCTAGAACGATGACACTCCCACACCGCGCGGAGTGGAGAGGATGTAAGGACGTGCCGTAAGGGAGGGGATGTACACCTCTTATTCTGAGACATAAAGGGACTTCACCGTGCGGCAAGACCTTGGACGGTGCTGGCCTAGAAAGTTTGCCCAATAAAACTACAATTATCATCATCATCATCGTCATATTTAAAGAATATTTTATATTAACGTGAGATCTTAACATGGAATAGTTGAATACCTGAAGTGCACTATGGAAGTATTCGGTCCACGGAAACATTGAAATCTACAAGGTACGGTGTATACTCATCCCCACGAGGAAAAAGCGTTACTTTTGCACCTCAAGAATCCTAAAAGATTTTCCATTGATTCCAACTCTAATTCATGCAAATGTTAAGTAAGTTGTTCTTGTTATCAAGAATTTGAGGGGCTTGGACATTGTGGTCTTTTAAAAGGCCGTTTGGATTAGTGTGGAATTTTTCTAATAACCTATCTTATTGCGATGGTTGAATTAGTGTGCTTATTTGTAATTCGGGTGACGATTGGGAAGGAAGCGGCGGTGGCCTTAAGTTAGGCACCAGCCCGGCATTCACACGGAGTAGAAGAGGGAAACTACTTCCATAATGGATGAGGTGGGAATTGAACCCACCTCTTCTCAGTTGTTCCTCACGAGGTTGACTGTACCCTGTTCTAGCTCTCTGACCAGAATTAATATTTTGGCAGAGCCGAAGATCGAACGCGGAACTCTGGGGTGGGAATCAGGTATTTTAGTGGCTACACTCAACATTTTGGGACAGAATAGACTATTATACAGCGGTTGCTTCACTCCCTAACCAAGTTTCAATTGCAAATGCGCACACTAGTGCAGTTACTACCATTTTAACATAGGTTATTTGGTTGGTATACGGAGCTGATGATAGCCTAAAGATGTCCCTCGCCCCAAAAACAAACAAAAACATTGCGAATTCTTACAGAGTAAATGGAAGTCTTTATATTAAAGCTTTTGTTCTTCAGAAAAATATTTCACTTTTAAGGACAGTCTCAAAGTATATGACAGTGCGGTTACCACAATCTTCGTTAGCAGAAGCAACCTGAAGCGCGAGCTTGAGGAATCGTTACAAAACAGAGTCTACTTCGTTCATTTGTTACTGATTCGTCTGAGAACTTTTTATCTTGCAATTAAATAGTGAATCGTTGTGTTTATAGTAGGCACCGCCCGAGTTCTTACAGCTTTCTGTCCGCGAGCACATTGTTTGTCTCTGCGAAGAGATGACGTAACTTTTATTGCTCAGCTCCAAATGTGATGAATCCCCAAGACTGAGGAAGCAACGGTCTTCGCATGTCCCATTTGTTAAAACTTAGTTATCTAGATGGCTTTGATGGAGTGGCTGGAAGTTCATGGAATGTGCATTTGCGGTTCTTTTTGCATTGCTTTTGTTTCAGTAGACGTATTACTTTGCCTTTGAACTTCTGTGTATTTCTGCATTGAGTTTAATCAAATCCTGATTATATACAGTCCCACACCAGAAAACGTAATTTCAATTAGCTTTGTTCTCTTTTATAAATAGTCATCTTTGAGTTACATGAATCTCAGCAATAGACTACGTTTGATTGGAAATTCATATAAATAGTTATCCATTTTTCAAACCCTTACTCAATTAAAATGTAACAATCGAAATAAAGAAGTGTGATGTTCTACACAGACAGTCAACTCAGCAAAGGAAACTTAATTACGATGGGCAGTAGAATACTCACACATGAACCAACGAAATTTAGAAACATTCTGTCTGTTAGGTAGTCAGCCCGAAGGCTGATTGGATCCTCAAAAAGTACCGCCGTTAGGTTATGTGGGTAGATACCCACAAAACTCTAAGGCAGCGCTATATTGAGGCGTACTAAACAAGAAGAGGAGTGAGGTAGATTGTCATTGCTTTCCTTACTGAGTCAGAACAGCGGTACTAACCCTATTAGTAGAACCTTTCACAGCATCCAAAGGCACTGACTGTGCCCTGAATGTCATTACTATGCACCACCCATACCTCAGCAGCGTCCATATAATCACAGCCATGAGTGAGGCTGAGACATCGGTTAAAAGCCACATTTTACTCTAGCCTGTGCCAACAGATCAATGCTAATGTACTGCATTCATCAAGAGGTGGCAAACAGGCCATTAGAAACAATGGCAGCTACATAATATAAGCTACTTAAAATAACGCACACTAGATCCAGTTAAATATTCTTTGTGGAAAAGTATGAAATGGTGAGATGTTTCGTTTGTCACAGGAAGATCTTCAGATCCAAAACTAAGTAACTATTTCATTTTGTTACGATTAAACAACAAAATATATTAACATTTTATACGATGTAGCCCTAGGTACATAATATACAACGCATAAGATTCTAAATATTGGCATTATGCAGAGTGCAGGACATCCTTAGCAAGTTTTAAAATAATAATACTATTCATACACTGTTGGAGCTTCAGTTGGCTCTAGAGTAAAACAGTTAACTGTAACCAATCAATTACTTGATTGACAGCTCAGAGCCTGAAGTCCTGTTGCGTTTATATAACTAACTCCGAATCACTGCCATCGGTGACTTCAGTGGTGTCAAGGGTGGTGTTAACATTAGGTTAACCTATGCAATGAGGTGCTTGGCCAACCTTGTTTTTTGGATTGATGAATATGACTCCACCAATAAGTCGATTCACTGAACATAACAATATATTGTTCGAAGCACTTGAAGATGAGTGCCTAGAGAATTTTTAGCTTCTGCTCAGGAGGCTATAGATATCAATGATGATGGAGATACTGGTAATAAAAAGTTGTCTCTATTGTGATTCTACCTGAATGAAGACAGGCCAAATATCACTCACTCCACGGTAATAATAATTTAATAATAATATCGTATGGCCTTGGGTGCCTGGTGCAAGCTTTGTTAATTGACACCCAGAGGGTAGCTTGCATGTCGAATTTCGTCGTTCCTTTGAACGCTAGGAAAGTCAAGGAGGTTAGATATCTAAACTCCTTGACACCACAGCGCTTTCAAGTAGAGAATGGAGGAACTTGGTGATGGCGGAAAATCCCGAGATTAATTTTGCCATTGAACACGGCCTACTGAATTCAAATGGGTTCTTTAACATGCCAACAACGTATGACATGAGTGTCGTGATTTTTGTCGCCTTTCAAAAATCACTTACCATGGCCAGGGGCGAACCTGCAATCTTGGGGTTGGTAGTCCGACACTATAACCACTCCACGGTGACTCAACAGTGTTAATACAGCAAAATATTCGACTTCCAAGTCATGATTAAGTATTGCAATCAGTGCGCAAAAAGAAAGAACCATGCCAACGAGGAGGAAGAAAGCAGGTGGCTGGAGGAACAAAAAATGTGTAGTAAAATTATGAAGGCTCAAGTGGTGGTATACAGCCTGCTGGAATGAGGATAATCTTCCATCGCTTAGAAGAAGAATAAGGTGCACGATATATACCAAGTAGCCTATCTTGGTGATGGGGACTTAAGTGCGTTTAAAGAAATATCAGATAATGAAGCCTGTGGAACTAATGTGAATCTGGAGAAGTTGTGTGCATGTGCCATATAAGAAATAGGATTGGGGGAAGGTGGGGGGAGGGTGTAGACTTCTGAGGGAAACAAAGATGTGAAAAGCAAAACAGGACTTAAAACTTTAACAGAGACTTCATCGCAGACTTCTGGAAAAAAATACATTTTCGCACAATCAATATGCGTTTTCTCTGGAACTTTCAAACCTACATCATTCAAACCTAGTAGTCTATAGATCTATCACAACACTGCAATGCAAAATTGTGTGGCGTGGTATTTTTGATATTTAAGAATTATGATATTTACCACTAGGTATTTACGTAAATTTCAGGGGTTTTTTAATCAAACAATTAAAATTTATATATAAAAAAACTAAGAGATCAATAAAATTGTATTCAACAGAATTAATTACCACTGTCCAAAGAGCTTAACATACTGATTTCATCAATATTGAAATGTCCGATGATGACAAAGTGTACAAATAGTATTTGTAAGCGATAATATAATATATGTTCACTGGAAGCCTTATTTTTCATCAGAAAGCAATGGAACTAATTATGCTATAAATATTGCTACAGAATTTTAATATTGTATCCTTAAAAATTTAGAAGTTATAGGACATTGTTCCAATTCACGCGTTTTGCCCTAAGTCTCGCCAGTGTATTCCTATAAACGAATGTCTTCATGGTCCTGGAATTTCATGTTCCACCAGTATAACAATATTAGTATCAATAACAATGACAAAAACAATTTCCGTGGGTACAGAGATCAGGCCGGTTGTAACCAGTGACACTAGGCGCTCAGCTACGCTGACCCCCTCACGTATGTAATATTTCCAATATCTCGCGAACCCATAAACATACCGTACAGACATGTGTGACGGTTGGTTTAAATGGGCTTTTTTCCCCTCTTTACCGTGAACCATTGATTTGTATTTATATGTGTTTGGTAAAGCCAAGAATTGAACCTGGTGTTGTCAGAGTTGACAGTCCAGAATACTAACCACTAAAACACGAGGGATGTCTGATTTAAGTTAAATTTCAATGCTGACAAAAGTTTGGTGCTTTACAGTCGGTCAACACGAATGTACCCGAAAGAGTTGGGTTATACCCTAATCATGAAAAAAAAATTACATGATATTAATAAACACACTAGGATGACCAGTTTCGATCGCCAAGCGATCATCATCTGATCCATTAGACTACACTTAGGCTATAAAATCCATGTTTGAAAATACGGGTGGAAATATTTAAAATATGTACACTTATTTAGTTGCAGTATTGGTAATGCAACTTGTCGGTATATGTTAGTTGTAGTCTATATGATGTTAGGTGAAATACTAAAAATGGTGATAGAAATCCGGAATATGTTTGTTTGGAGTGACTATATGGTTGTAAATGGTCAATTATGGTTGTACTGTATAGTACAGGCTACTACTTATCTGGTTGGGAGTCTTCCGCGCTGCAACTGCGAGCAGTTTCAACTTCACTCGTGCACCAGTAACAGGTGACTGAATTGGAATGTTATCTCGCCGAACTGGTTTTCCCTCCCCCCGCCCCGTATTCCTATGTACTGTCTGTACTAAGTACATGCGTACCAGTGGTGTGTGTTGCCAAGCCTAGATATGATGTATGTTATTAGATTCAGAAAGGTCTTCAACTATTAAAGACCATGGATCAATCCTCGCCACGCATAAGCTGGTAGCCCTATACAAGCGCTGCCGGTCTCTGAGGATGTCCTGGCACCTTTAATACTGCCGTGAATGCTGGCCTAGGTTTATGGCAGATAAAAGTACATCGTACATCATGGTCCAAATAACATTTATAACGGGGGGAAAATGGGGGGATTTTAATAGGTAAATGAATCTCATTCAAAGACCTAGCCATGCTTTGAACACAAGAATGTTAATCCAGTCCTCTTGTTATATTTGTTTAGCCGGGCTGGGTGGCAGAATTTGTTAAATCTTGTCCTTCAAATCCTAAGAATCGGGTTATATCGCGGATGTCCGAAGGCAATTATGGGTATTATACATGGGTAGGTTTTTTAGTTTTGGCACCAATGCTTCAGTGCCAAGTTGCAACAATGTTGGGCGCTGCCACTTTTACCGACGGTTGCTGCCCTGCATCCCCTCCCTCAGAGCACATGACCTCGCCCGTCCTCACCACCGCTCGTGCGCAGTCGCGCCTGTTAGATGAGTAGTGTGAGACCAGCGCTCGCGAAAGACTGTTGCAATGTTTTCCAAGCAGGAGCAGAGAATGTGGATAAAATTTCCGTGTGCTAGGGGTCGCAGTGCTAAACAGTGTCACCGAGGATTTCAGGAAGTGAGCGGTGCAGCTGCGTTACCGTTCAGAACAGTAGCAAGATGGGTTGCAGCCTTTCGAGATGGGCGCGAACGTGTGGAGCACATGCCTCAATCTGGTCACCCACCGGTAAGTGATGACAATGTACAGATGGTGTCCGCATTAGTAGAGGTGGATCGGAACGTAACGATTCGTCAATTAGAGCAAGAAAACCGGACAGGAGCATTCAACTGTCCTCCACATCCTGAAGGACTTACTGAAAATGAGGAAAATTGCGTCCGAATGGGTTCCGCATGACTTAACCGACATGCACAAATGGCTGCGATATGACGCTTGTCGTATGCACTTGCAGCGTTATGAGCGCGAAGGAGAGGCCTTCTTACGGCGTATCATAACCATTGACTAGATGTGGGCCAGATCTTATGAGCCACAGTTAAAACGCCAATCGAACGAGTGGCGGCACCACGGATCACCACGGAAACAAACAGTTCGACCAACCCCCACCAATGTGAAGGTAATGTTGATTCTTGCCTATGATTGGGATGGTGTGATCTTTCACCATTCTGTTCCCCGAGGGCAAACCGTTAATGCGGCGTACTATTGTTCGTTTCTGCTAGTCCATCTCCGAGGAGCTCTGAGAAGGAAACGGCGCTACCACATGGTTACACCGCCCATCGTTCTGCATGACAATGCTAGGGCACACACAGCAGGCGTTGTGTCGGCATTGTTGGATCGCTAGGGCTGGGAGGTCCTCATCACCCCCCCCCCCATATTCTCCCGACATCAGTCCCTGCGACTATGATCTCATCCCGAAGATGAAGATAACAATGCACGGGGAGCGCTTCCGTACCATTGAAGACGTTAAGCAGGCTGCCGAGCGCTCTCTTCGTACCATCAATAGATTGGGCAGTGCCAACGGGATCCAACGACTTCCGCATCGCTGGGAACACGTTGTACGCAACGGTGGGGTCTACATCGAGGGCCTGTGCAACTTGGAACCATCTAAGTGAGTTATTAATCCAGTTATAACTAAGGTGCCAAAACTAAAAAACCTAACCATGTATTTTGAAACTCTTGAGTCAGTGGATTATGTGACAGGTTTAAGATCTCCCTCAAGAACCATGAGTTTTTCTAGAACCACAGCACGGAAGCAGAGACATGTGACGGTTGTAACGAGTGACACTAGGCGCTCGGCTACGCTGACCCCTCACGTATATATTACAGTATTTCTTATAACTCGCGAACACATGAACATACAGACTTGTGCGACGACTCGCTTTCATGGGCTTATTTCCCCTCTTTACCGTGAACCATTTATTGTTTAGATTTTTCCAAAGAAAGAAAAAATTAATTTCGAAGAAAGGCAATATTTTTAGCCTACTTTCGATTTTTGCAAAAGATGAAAGTAGACTTGTGATATCAACACAGGGCTATCAATTCAAACACGGTGAAACCGAATTGAACGAAGTTTGGTACAGAGGTAGCACTGGCAATGGGCACCTCAGTGTCAAGTTTTATATCGCCACCATCTTGACGGAAACGTAATGGTGGCCACCCAAATGTTCAAAGCTTAAATAGCATTACCACTAACCTAATCATCTGACCTACACCAAATTTTGCAAAAACTCCTTCATGTGGAAAGCGCCTTTTATCCAAACGACAAGGTCATCAGCCCTATGCTTTGCAGATGGCAGCCATGAATGTGTGCAAATCGAATCCCCCTATCAACATAACGAAACCCAAATCGAACCACCTTTGGTATAGAGGTAGCACTAGCAAGGGAAAAATCAGTGTCATTTTGTATATCGCCGCCATTATGACAATACATAAATGGCGCCCTACCAAATGTTCTGACCTAAAATCTAATTACGACTAACCTAATCGTCTGGTCTCTACCAAATTATACAACAATATACCTTAATGTGGGATGCGCCATCAGCAAAACAGTTTCAAGATGGTGGATGTATGAATCACGCAAGTATTATAGCCTAACCGTAACTTACGATTCAACAAGGTCTTGCCTCAACAATTCAGCTTATCGTACATTGGGAGGTTTAAACTGTCCTCAAGGAGGTATTCGGTAAGACATTAGCATATTATAATAGAATATGTCACCGTAGAAGTGACTAACAGGTCAGGCCGACCATGCCATATCGTTGTGGGTCCGTGCCGTCCCGTTGTCATAATGGCCGCTATTTTTGCTCGTAAATCCATATATTTCCGTAACTGCGTAAGTATATATCCTTTTAGGAATAAACTGTACAAAGTTGTACGTATTTAGTATCAAATTGTTTATAGAAATGCCAGAAAACGCTAATCAAATCATTGATTTGAAGACAAAATAGTATTCAGTTAAACAAAACCAGTTGTTTACCAAGTATTATCATAGCGCATACGTGGCGAAAAGGTAGCGACCTGGGCTCATAGTCTGAAGTTTCGTGGTTCAAATCCCTGCAGGTCCAATTGTTTTAGTTCGTTTTTTATTTATTTATTGATTTATAACTACTGACACGTTATAATGTTAAGCATATATAGAGGAAAGTCGCCAAATATGGGGAGGTTTTTTATAGGGCTCACATTAGTCATAAGAAGGAACGGAATAATTTTGGTTTTATCACCAATGTAAACCTCAGGGGATATACTATGTATATTACAAATATGGGCACGTTTGATGTTGTAATACCCTATGATATTATTGTAAACTTTAAAAGTGCACTTTCCCCAAATTAGGCAACTGGGGTTCGTAATATGGGGAGGTGAGAAATCTCACGGTTTTTATTTATAACAGATAAGTTACACTGAATAATATACCCTTCTAATTAAAACATTAATTCTGACAATGTAATAAAATCATGAACATAAATAGTACAAAAATACAAAAATTAACATTGTAAGCTAATAAGAGTCCTAGTTTCTTGTTGCCGAACTTCCAAACAAAACAACCTGTCTCTGATTCTACACATAATGCGTAAGCCCAGCACTCAGTTTTGAATTAATGTGAGTGCGCTGCCTACTGTTTACATCTGTCTGTCGACTCTTCAGGGCGAGTGTGGGGCACGAGGGAAGGCATGAACACTCAGGGTGAACTATTTGTTTATTAACTCTGCTGGTCCAGCACGGAATCCATTTCCCCTGTTAGCAGCCAATTTGGGATTGGAAGGATGTCAACACCTCGAACTAGTGGACTGCCCACCCCAATCAGATGTTGAGGCCTCTGATGAAATGTCACCACTTTTGTTTGGAGGAGAAATTCAAGATTTCCATTTTGTACCTCTACTGAGAGGTTCGGAAAATCATGGTCCTGGAAGATGTTCTTATTGCACAGAGAAAGCCCAGATTTACGGAATCCTCCTACATTTTTAACAGTTGATGCCTTCATATACGCACGACCAAACAGCTCACCAATCCATTTCTTCCTTCCCGGCATCTAAAAATAAGTGATATGCCACTTAGTAAGAGCTGAACTATTCCATTACATTCAATATAACGTAATATGGGGTTCCCCATTTTAGGGGACAGTCAACTCCCCATATTAAGCTATCTCAGTGTCCATGCTTTAACATTTTACTTCCAAGAAATGTATAGGCTGAGATAAAATACTACAATAGTAGGTTGAACCCAAACCCCTGACTGAATACCTAGTATCAAAACACATTTAGAAAATTAATTCACTTACATTTTCTTAACAATTCGTATGAATTCAGAAAACTGAGAAATATTTCACATCGATGTAGAACAACAAACTTCAATAAAAAAATGGCTATGATGCGCAGCTAACGGCAACTTCGTGCGTTACCCACACAGCACATGGACAACAATTTAACGTATTCACCGCAAGGTTACAGCATCTTTTAAATGACAAAATACTACTTCCCCATATAAGGAAACCTCCCCATATATGGCGACTTTCATCTATTGTGTATTTGCAATCGAAAATATTATATATATATACTTATAACACCACATATTTCGACAGCCGACTACAACGATTAAAATTCGTTGTCCTTGAACCGCGGTAGAGTCTATTGTTGTTGTTGTTTATGTTGTTCATTGTTTAGGGGTTTTGCGTTATCATGGCTTTGTAGCCCCGTCTTCTTGGGTGTGTGTAGAAGTTGTCTGATAACCTGTGTCACTGTGATGTGTGTAGCCTTTCTAGTGTGTGTACTTTTATACGGGGAGGGAGTTGGGTAGGAAACTGTTGTAGTTTCATTTGAGATGCGTGGACATCATTGTCATTTAGCCCCGTGTACTTGGATGAGTGTTGAATTTTTTTTCTGATAATCTGTGTTATTGTGATGGCTGTACTAGTGCGCGTATATATAATTCAAGTGACGATTCAATCATTCAACGTTTAATATCCGTATAGCACGTTGTAATTCAACAAGCTACTACAACCAGCATTCAAATATACTCCTCGAAAAAGATGTAGAGTTATAACTATAGCCCTGCATTTAGGAGAAAGTAGCCTATATGTTCTTTTCTGACCATCTTGTTAAAACTATTAATCGCAGAACGTTGTGCAATGGCTCAAACGAAAGGTCTCTATACCCTTTATCTTTAGAACAAAACATTATATTATTTCCCAAAAAGTTTAATTTGGAAAGTAGGGTATATTTTTTAAAACTATTTGTTACACAAAGTTGTATGTTTAACTTATACCAACGTTCTTTAGGGTGATACCGAGCTCCACTAATGAGTTCTCTTCACGGGGGTTAATTAGGAAAATCCTAACAGAGGAAGTTGCCTGAGGCGTGATTCACTGCCCCCACTCCAAAGTGGACGTGGTAGTAAATATTGTCGGCATGTGTTAACCTGCACTGATCTTCTCTATCTACTCTTGGTATCTCAAACACGTATTTCATACCCCTCATTAGAAAATTTAGGCGTTATTCCAGATTTGCCTTTAAAATTCAAGTGCAATAACTTTCTTTGTGATTCAGAAATACTATACAGATCAATATGCATATTTTAAATTGTATGTTGTAGCTTCGTAAAAATGTTATCGTATGGAAGTTATAACCTGCACTATGAGCATTAACAGTTAACACGATATCGTGGGAACCAAATGCTTATATGTATTCTGCTGCAGACAAAAGCTTTATTTCCACTGACAGTTCGTGGAGATAACGTTAAAACTTTGTAAAACCATTTGTAAATAAATGGGCAGAACGTTCCTTGTTTGAACACCTCCACTTTTGGCCCCATTTTGACAACTCACACTTATGAAATTTATAGTTTCATATAATTCTCAATTCTCCAACTCTTTGACTGTACATGGATAACATGTTAGCTGCATTGATTATATCTACGGAAACTCCAGGGGTCCAGCTGTCAGTCAACTCATGGCTTAACCAACCTTTCAGGAGAGGTCACCTACCCCCACTCTCTTCCCAAACCCATTAGCATGAGCTGACAGGACTGTTTGGGTTTAACCTAATTAGCGGAGTTCGACCATCCCGGTTCTTTACCCCTCTACCCCCTAAACAAGTCCTCTGATTAGGCGAGCGGCAAGTGCAACTCGTTTAAATTCTTACGTCCTCC
Source organism: Meconema thalassinum (assembly GCA_946902985.2). Classification (NCBI taxonomy): domain Eukaryota; kingdom Metazoa; phylum Arthropoda; class Insecta; order Orthoptera; family Tettigoniidae; genus Meconema; species Meconema thalassinum. The sequence continues at coordinate 296,894,121 of OX336389.2, forward strand.
CTACTACCTCTTTTGTGCTAGAGACATAGAACTTGTTTTGAGCGCGGGAGGGGGGGGGGGTGGAGGGTAGGGGGGGGCTTAGACGGGGGTAAAGACCTTTGGTTTAAGTTTTAGACATACAACTTTTTGTAACAAGTAGTTTTGAAAATATAGTATACTTTCCAGATTAAACTTTCTTGGAAAAAGTCTAAAAAATATAAGGTTTTGTTCTAACGATAAAGTTTATAGGGACCTTTCGTTTAAGCCATTGCACATCGTTCTGTGATTAATAGTTTTAAAAATATAGCCTACTTTCGAAATTAAACTTTTCTTTTTTCGCAAAACTCTAAACAATAAATTGTTCACGGTAAAGAGGGGAAAACAGCCCATTAAAACGAGTCGTCACACAAGTCTGTATGTTCATGGGTTCACGAGATATTGGAAATATTACATACGTGAGGTGGTCAGCGTAGCCAAGCGCCTACTGTAACGCGTTACAACCGGCCTCATCTCTCTACTTCCGTGCTGTGGTTTTAGAAAAATCTATGATTCTTGAGGGAGATCTTCAAACTGCCACAAAATCTACTGGCTCGAGGGTTTCAAAAAATAACACCTATGCTTGCAATCGGACATCCGCGATATAACCCGATTCTTAGGATTTGAAGGACAACATTTAACAAATTTTGCTACCCAGCCCAGCAAAATATATATACTAAGAGGGCTGGATTAGTATCCTTGTGTTCAATTCATGGCTAGGTCTTTGAATGAGCTTCATATAGACTAGTTAATTCCCTTGGGTTGGGACTTAGGTGTTCGTGACGTCTTCTTCATTCAATTCATCCTTTTCGCATAAGGACCATCAAGTGGAAAGACCTACACATCCCATTATTATTATTATTATTATTATTATTATTGTTGTTGTTGTTGTTATGGGAATAAGATCTCCGAAGTGAAACTCGATCTTCAACATCAAGTTTTACTGAAATATACGGTAAATGTGTTCTTTTGACAAGGATACACGTTTAAATGATACCTCGAGTGTACATAAATCAACCGATACTTAAATAAACGCTCACCACAACCACGACAGGGAGCTGCAGCAAGTCCAGAAATCGGAGGTGTCAATCCCGAAGATGACAGTGGATATCCTGCGAGTGGATTTTTCCCAGTATTTATCACTTTCCCTCGAGGGTAAATGCCGGGATAGTAGCTTATTTCAAGTCCTGGGGCACTTATTCTAACTCCGACCCTAATAATTACAGTTAAATATACAACTACAGTCACCACAGAAATACAGGTCATCAGATAAATTCAACACACATACAAGCACTTGGTGCTGATGACCAAAACAAATGTCCCAAGCCCATGATACGAATTAATAACAACAAGAATTTAATAAACAAATCTGAAATAATGAATTATGCGTTGATTTTTGTCGATCCCTTGTAGTTCTTTATGGGTGGGGGACCATCTGGAGATGGAGGCAGTAGACACTTTGGGCCTCCCAGTGGCAACAAATGGCCAAGACGTGTTAACAGGCAGGGATCACGTACATGAATACAAGATGTTGATGACTAAAATATCCCTTGTTGGTACATGGTTCAACAATAATTCTGGCCTGCTTTTGGTCGACGTCTCTGGTTTTAGTAGGGAGTGAAAGATTTATGTTTACTGCAGAACAATTAAAAATCAGCATTGAAAGTTAGCTTGAGTCAGACATCCCTCGTGTTTTAGTGGCTAGTATTCTGAACTGTCGACTCTGACATCACCAGGTTCAATTCCCGTCTTTACCAAACACATGTACTGTATACTGTATGAAAATGAAAATCCACAGCCTGCTTCCAGTCTCCGACCGGGTCAGGAATGGAATGAATGAAGCCCCCGTCTAGCGGCGAGGATATGAACTGTGCCGGCTGCCAAGGCCTGTCGCACTCCTCTGGGGCGATGATTAAATGAATGACAGATGAAATGAAATTATAGTGGAGAGTGTTGCTGGAATGAAATTTTTGACAGGGAAAACCGGAGTACCCGGAGAAAATCCTGTCTGCCTCCGTTTTGTCCAGCACAGATCCCTCATGGAGTGACCGGGATTTCAACCACGGACCCAGCGGTGAGAGGCCGGCGTGCTGCCGCCTAAGCCACGGAGGCTTTACATGTATACTGTATATGTACAGTAATTGTCGATATACTGGGTGGAACTGTGTACACTCACCCTCGTGAGGCAAAATTGAGGTGAGGTGTGTGTGATCCCCTCTTTGCCATCCTACAAGTGGATATCCACGGTTTCCTATGTCTATTCCAAGAAAATGCCCGGACGGATCCCACGTAAAGATCACAGTTTCCTCTTTCCCAATCTAGCCTCACTTAGCCTACCTACAAAACCTCACTCTTCTACAGACACCACAATATTACACTGTTCATGACACAAGTTTTCACACTTAACTATACGGGGTTGATGACCGCGATATCCCAAGTCCAAAATTAAACAAGCACAACACAACAAAAATCATCACTGATCTGTCCAGTTACGATCACGGCAAGTCAACCGATACTGCGTTAGGATGGTGATAGATTTATAGTACTTCCTCGTTAATATTTAAAGTGTACGGTAATTGCGATCTCTCTGGACAACTGTAATTTCAACCCTGCGATATCATTACCGCAACACATGTTGCCTATTGGGGTCAGTGGTGGTGCACTCAATATGCGGCGCATACAATTCCTCACCAATGTTCACTTTGTTCGGTGAACTACTATATTACAGGAATAACAGCTCGCTATGTTACTCTTCTATCTTTGTGGGTTGGGTAGCTAGGTTTATTTTCATGTAATCCAGTGGAATGGAGAATCACATTACTGAACTGTTTATTGACATTTTGTTATAAGTGTATTTCATCCCCCAATTTCTATTTGGTCGGGGATGAGGGGAATATAATTTTCCCGATGGATGCCCTCTGACGCCCACATTACTAAAGGAGTTAATGGATTAATAGAAGTTTGCTTACTGGCAATTGACTAAGGCAACAATAGGAAACAATGGAAATCCTATTCAATTGCCGAGCCTAATGATGGCCTGGCCTCATGACCTTAAGCGATAACTCATGCAGCTACCCCAGTCGTTCACATTTTAAACAAGGAGAATATAATATTAATACTTCAGTTTGAGACATACACAACGCGGATCATGATATCTGGAACATATTGACTATCAAGAAGCCATCTTCAGTGTTGCCTAAGTTATTCTTTGACAGAATTGCTTTTCAGTCGGTCAAATGTCCAGATTGGGCAGGCAGCAACAATTATTTTAACACCCTGAAAGAAATATTACATGATTTGTTTACACTTATTAACACCTTTCTCTAACAAATGGAGGGGTGGTTGGATTGGACAACATGTTTCGTTTCTGAGGTGGACATTATCAGAACTTGTTCACTTAGGCATAAATTACTCTGGGTGGATAAGTATGCAATACTTAATGAACAATAATATACATTATTGTTAGGTTACTTTAAGTTTTGATAGCACTTATGTAACGCGTCCACGGTGAGGTGTTAGAGTGGACACAGACACAATATTACTCAGGAACCAGCCATGTTTACGCATCCATTTCATGTCTATTGCATGATTAATGTGTGCATGCATATTAATCCAAGAAACTATTTTTGGTGGGATGGAGGGATTTGGTAACTTTTCATTTATTATTTCATGATTTCTATAATGTAATAGGATAAATACATATTTTAATGTTAGGGCATACTCGTACATTGTTCAACTTTTGTGTCAAATTTAAACGGTTACTCCTGTTGATTTTGAGGAATTCATTCATCGTGAAGCACTTCCAAAATGTCAGGACTATAGCCACACAGTCCTAACGCAGAGGCCAAATGTGTGAGAAATGCATGCATGATATATGAAACGTGTTTGATCCAGGTTCGTGAGGAAATCAAGGAAGACAATGGAAAGATATGTCTTAGTAGCAGGGAATCAATAGTCATTGCCAAGGTATCCAGTGCAATGTCTTTATGCTCCGGTTATGGATACATTCGGAAACAGCTGAGAAATAAGGGTCCAACTTCAACAATTTGATTTGATTTTGTCTTTCTTTCACTCTTGATTTCTTTCTATCATTCTTTCCTTTTCTCTTTCGTTACATGAGATCCTGACTTAATTTTGAAAATATTCGTCTAGTATCAACGTTCATTTCTTCATTTCCACTGAAATAAAGACAGTTCTAACAATACGCCATCTTCTAGTTGGGTTCCTTCGTTATTGTCATGTGTTTTATTGGTTTAATATTTTCTACATTTCAGCCAAAATTATATATAATATAAATACAACATATTACATAAAATAAAATAATAATTATCACATTTACTAAGTCCAAAATTATAATATAACAATCTAATATCACATCTTCTCAGAAATCGTAGATTTAATAAATTGATTTACGCTGAAGTAAAAAATCTGCATTGGAATTGAATTGAACTAGTTTCGCAGCTAATGGAACTATAAAATGCCACAAAAAACCTAAGGACGGTGGATTTTTCCCGTACCTTGTGTCCTAACACGGATAAAAACCCGTAGAACTGGTGGGTTCCGTCCATCCCAGGAAACATCATCACGACAAAGGAAGAATCTCTCGTTCAATTTCTATTTCGTAAGTCATTTGTTTTCCTACACTAATTTTCACCCCATAGGGAATACAATTTTGTAAATAAATGTTGCTTATCCCTTGCCAATGAACTAACATAGACCGCCATGCAAGATTTGTTTAGTTGTGTACAGAGTTGTGTGGCTTTAACACGAAAAACTAAAATCCAGACAAACATTAGAGTTACGAAGAAAATGCAAACATTTGTTGATGTTGTGGTTGTTGTTGTTGTTTTTGTTGTAGTTGTAGTTCAATTAATTTTATATTATTTCGTGATGGGATTAAGTGTTTGCCCATCGATTTGGGGTTTAGTGAACAAGACACCAAGAAGTTCATTAGGAACTGCATATAAAAGCCTACGTGTTAGGTGACAATAATATTGTACCCATGCACAATTTTATCACAGTTGGTTAAGTAGTTCTTGGATAAATAAAAACAGATAAACGTAACAGCTTTTAGATGTTCTGTATATATTAATATGATAGGCTATGTGTCCTCTCTTCTCTATTTATACTGGTTTAATAGTACACCTTTGGTATGTATTTCTTGCTGCCTTATTTAATTTCCTAATGCAACATTTCAAACTTATATCTTGTGATTATTGAATGAACAATACCTTTTACAAGGACACAATTCCCGTACTATTTCTTTTTCTTTCGGTGGAGGTTCGGGAATGAAGTGAGATGCATTTTGAGAGAAGCGTGTGGTTCTTACGGCCGGATATCCTTCCTGATGCCTACCTGAACAGAAGAGTTATTGAGAGATAACCGAACTAAGAAGAAAGAAATTGGGTTTGATGGTACTGGACATGGCCTGTCAGATGGTACCATACCGGCATTTGCCTTGAGGTGAAAATTGGAAAGCACGGAAAATCATTTCAAGGACGGCTAATGGTGTGGTTCGAACCCAATCGTTCTCCAAGTCCAGAGATAGCCTTGAAACATGGCCCTCTGCCTCAACATCCTTAACTACCCCGTTCGCTCTCAACACCGTTTCTATCAACTCCAGTGATTCTCAAGCAATTAATTCGAAATTTGTTCATCGAAGCAGGACCATATCTTATTTCCAGGTTTCCTCGTTATGTTGGCAAGCACTTTACTTTTATAGTATTCCCATTGCGCCCAGTATAGTTTTGAAATATCAATCCTTTATACTGTATCAACTCTGTTTAAAGCGTGCCAGTAATCAAGCTCCATGATGCCTACGCCGGTGTATTGGTATATTATAACTAGCCGCACATTGAGGGCGGCCGGATCACGGGGTTATTACTTCATATGTTTTTAAACATGTATCCCAGTTAGCTACACATATATATCCGCAAACAAACAGGTGTTGATATCAAATAGACAACTTATTTACAAACGCCAGTACGAACCACAAACGTGTAATGCATGATTTGGAATTGCAAATACAAATGTGACCTAAATGTGATTTGTTCATGAAAAATCTCAAAGGCTCCCCCAATATTAGCCTACATATTTGGTCAGCAAATACAACTGTGAGATAAAGTGTAACTGGATTTCAACCACAACAGGGAAATACAATTTGAGTGAGAAGAATAGGACTTACAATAACACAGAGATTAGGAGTGCCTATTGCGCCTTAAGTGAATTCCAGTTATGGACCCATTCGATGTTGAACAAGAGTACTTATCTGGGGTGCAATACATAAACCACTCTTCTAGGAGGCTGACGGCACATGTTGTGTGAAGTGGCTTCAGCTGTGCGATTGGTCGAAGAGGACATGTACATACTCTCTCAATGCCTCACGTCAGTTTTCATACACGCACAATTTCGCCCTATATTTTTCTCGCTGTACCGTCCAAACATCCTAGAACTGACCATGGCACTAGATTTATATGGGGTTGGTCTAGTGACTGGGCACACGAAATCATACTTCAATATTTTTTCGGTTGTTGTAAGAACCAAAACGATATACATCACAGACATTGGAAGTCATGTGACATCCCCGATGTGCGGACGTTGTTCGTCATACCCTCACGTTTTGATATTTTGGAAGAAGGAAGCATGGACCCCCACTTAAAGTTAAGTTATTAATTAAAATCATTAATAAAATAATTTAAGCTGAAGGCATCTTCTACGACTTTCTTTAGAAAGTGTATATTTTTGTTCTAATGTAATTTTAGTTGTTTCATTGCTAGGTGTAACAACAATTCCGTGTTCAACCTATATTAACCATATCAAGCTTGTTAAGATTCTTGTCCTGTCATCTGATTGCCTTGCAGGGTTTATTGCAAGGTCATGTTAGGGTTTGTATTGTAATTAGGGAGCAAGCCACAATATTATTAAATTAATCGCTTCTTATTTTGTTATTTTATTGGTAGTACTTGCCACAGATGGCTTAGTGCCATTATAGAGAAATGTGCATTGGTTCAAATTCAAAAGAATTCATTGGTTCAAATTCAAAAATATGCATTGTTCCAAAATTAGTTATTGCTTCAAATTAAGAATTGCGTGTATAAGGATATTGATTGATCCTTGTTTCAAACCAATAAGGCTTTTATTTGTGAATGTGTTCAACAAATTTATTATGTGTGTTTTAAATTAACCTAGGGGTTAATAATTTTTGTTGAAACTTGTGCAACGCAGTTTATGTGTTGTTACAAGTTGATTTGTACGGGCAAGGGTATTTGAAATATATAGATGTTTAGGCGGATATTTCCAGTGTCGGCATAATCTAGCCCAAGTAATATTTGAGTCATCGATGGTTGACTATAAATTTGCACATTGTTAATAGCTAATTGTTGAGCAGAGCTTAACATTCAATTAAATGTATTTGATCCATGTTACCGATATTGTTTCATGCTGATGGGTTTTGGGGAAGCGCACCTGCCTCGCACCACGAGGTCCCGGGTTTGATACCCCGCTTCGTCAGGGATATTAGAAACTGACGTGAGGGCTGGAACTGTGTGCACTCAGCCTCGTGACAACAATTGAGTAGCTGTCTGGCAGTGGGGCAGCGGCCCGGTCTCGGAGACCAAGATGAACGGCCGGGATGACCCGATGCGCTTACCACGCGTCACCCTATAATCTGCAGGTCAAATGGTTGGGCAGCACTTGGTAGGCCTAAGCCCTATATTGGCTATAGTGCCACGGGGTTTGATTTTGGTTTGAATCTTAGTTTCCTTAGTGTGTCAAGAAATAATAGTCCGGCATCAATAGACGATGTCAAATGTCGTTCTCGTATATTTTTAGCATTGTGTTGACTTAGTTAATTAAATTTCTTTTCAATCTACCAAAGAGTGTGTGGCCATTTCTATGAACCCAAACGTAGATCTGGTTATGTGCTATCGTGATTCTTCTTTAACAACACGGTTATGACCTCAAGTATCCCACTGATTTAATTTTAAATTTATTTTTATTTTTATACAGTGATCTACATTACAAACAAACAGTTAGAGTATATTTCGTCTGTGGAGCTTGAAGACAATAAATGGTGTCCATCTCGACCCTTGGATAGGCTACGTTTTTTTCACTGCTGGCGGTGTACTGTACTTAGATATATAGATTTATTTTGTCTGGCAAGATTATGGCCATCTAACCAGATTGCACTAAAAAGATGAATTGGGTTTGGTTAATTCCGAGATATTTAGCCTCCACTGTCATTCTAAGTCCGTAATCATTTATATGCCATCACGATGGTGGGTGTAGGGGTCAGATAACCTCAATGTTCCTCCCCTTAAAGCATCAGTCTCTATCACTGCTACCAACATCCAATTTGTTGTTAATATAGGTCATTGGACATCGTTCTTGTGCGTCTCAAAGCTGCACATACTGTAGGTTAATAGATTCATATTTCTAGCAAGAAAAATCCCGGTGGCTGCGAGTTCTAAAATGTTTTTAGGCATTACTAGTAGACAGTTACCTCATATTCACACTGTACCCACGCTCGTGGAATCCATTGTGTGTATTCTGGAGGAAACTGGAGATGAAAATCTGAGTGAATCAATTTAGTCTGGCGACAGGTTATCACCAGAATGTGTCAGCGCAGTTCAGCGCGAGTTGCGATATATCACGGACAGTCTTCCTGCTGCATTGTACTGCGGGAATATCTTACAGCTACAGCAACACAATTTCCCACGCTCGAAACAAATCATTTAATAAAACTGTATTTTCTTAGACTATTGCATTTCGGGTACATTAATTCACCATGACAGACCAAATAAAATGGAATTATATTATGTCTGGATAATTTTGAGCTCTATAGTAGGCGTTGTGATACTTAATATGTGTAGGTGACTAGGAATTGAATTGTAGTCGACAAACGCATTCATGACCATTCCTGGACGTAATCTAGATGGTGACTAGAAAATCGTCTTGTTTTATAAAATATCTTTACTGGCTCAAATTAATGAAAGAATCAACTGAATAGTGAAAACGTTATTTGATGAATATTAAGTCTTGATTTTCAATAGTTTACAGTGTTTGTCACAATTAATATACCGCCACAGATACTTTCTGGTCCAATTAAGTTATTACTCGTAAGTGCCTATTCCGTTTCATAAATAAAATTTCCATAAAGAAACATTGATCGTTATCTCTTGGAATTGTTAATCGTGGAGAAAGTGATAGTAACTTATGCTTTAATTAAAACAAAACTGATTTACTTCCAGGAAAAGCAGTTCTATGTAAGACAATTAATGTCTACCTCGTGGGGTGGGACCAGAGTCTTAATCCGTACCTTGAGACCACAGAAGGCGTCCAAACCATACATCACGTTCAGTATCTGTTATTCATGACTCCTCCCGTAGAGATGCCATTCAGGTGTAAGGGGTCACAGAAGTTCATTTCAAGGAAAATCATATGCACGGCTACTGTAAATTTATGAAACGCAGGCCAGTGAATTCAGTGTCAATAGATAAATACCATCCCGGCCCCGTGGTGCAGGGGTAGCGCACCTGCTTCTCACCCGGAGGCCCCGGGTTCCATTCCCGTCCCCATCAGGGATTTTAGAAACTGACCTGAGGGCTGGAACGGGGTGAATTCAGCCTCGCGAGGACACATGGAATAGCTGCCTGACAGTGAGGCAGTGCCCTGGTCATGAAAACCAAGATTAAAGGCCGAGGGGACCCGATGCGCTCACCACGAGGCACCTATATATCTGCAAGCTGGGCAGCGATGACTTAATAGGCCTAGGTCCTTTATGGGCTGTAGAGCCAGTGGTACTAAAATACTATAAAAATGCCATTACATTGGTTGAAAGCTTCACTGCAATCGCTAATAGAGGATACGGGAAATAAAAATTCATAATCATCTAAGTGTTCACAGTTGCTATCTTCAATTTATGAAAATAATCAAATTACATTAGATGTCGATGCATCAAGCTTTCATTAAAGATTCGCTGTGCCAAGTTTTTCTGTGCTGCTGTGATAATTATTTAGCAAAAGATGTCATAGTAAATAATCGAAATTCGCATGGCAACCATTTTAAGTTTTGAGTTTACCATGTTTGCGAAATATATATATATCATTTAATAGATTCATATTTCCAGCAAGAAACATCCCGGTGGCTGCGAGTTCTACAATGTTTTTAGGCATTACTGGTACACATTGATATTATTATCCGTTATCACCCTACAACTTTCCAGTTTGATTGCTGTAATAGTTTTGGAGCTATTGAATACTGGTGACGTATTTCCCTTGGCACCATGTTAGACGTTTGTATGCCGGCCACAGAGTTATTTATTAACCTGTATAAAAATATTATAGAGGTGATTCGTTCCATAAAGTTTCATTTTGATCACTTGATAAGTAGTATATTTTTTTACATTTGAATAGACACAATCTTGAATTTGTAAAGATATTTGATTATGATTATTATTATTAATACTATTATTATTATACGTCTATATATTTAGCTCTATATAACGATTTACTCACCAATAATGTTTTGTGATGGGATGAAAATTTCGCCAGGAAATCCCATTTATCTATTTGATTTTGGCATGGCCGCCATGCTAGTTTTGTGCATTTTCTTTCTATTTTGTTATGAAGGTCACATATGTCAACTCCTTATAAGCCTATTGTTTCCTATTATATTACACATCATCAGGTATCCGCCAATAGTTTCGGAGATACTGAGTACCTGCGATATACTTCAACTGACCGCCATTTTGGATTGGTGACTTATTGATATTTGAATGGCTCGGCCGGAATAGGACCAGATAGTAGTAACTCATTGTCATGTTTCATTGAAATCGCTCCAGTCAATCAGAATATATTAGAGACACACACACGGACTAAATGTGATCTCATAAGCCTATGAAACTAGGCCAGAAACATACAGTACTGTAATGACATTAATGAAATGAAAATCCACAGCCTGCTTACAGTCTCCGACCGGGTCAGGAATGGAATGAATGAAGCCCCCATCTAGTGGCGAGGATATGAACTGTGCCGGATGCCGAGGCCTGACGCACTCCTCTGGGACAATGATTAAATGAATGACAGATGAAATGAAATGATAGTGGAGAGTGTTGCTGGAATGAAATTTTGACAGGAAAAACCGGAGTACCCGGAGAAAAACCTGTCTGCCTCCGTTTTGTCCAGCACAGATCTCACATGGAGTGACCGGGATTTGATCCACGGACCCAGCGGTGAGAGGCCGGCGTGCTGCCGCCTAAGCCACGGAGGCTTTACTGTAATGACATTAATATAAAAGTTATTAAAAGGAAGGATAATGAGCCACGGGACCTCCTTTTTACGTGAAATCCGAACCACAGGACATGATATTTCACTTAGAAAATAACACATGTATTGGCCGGGAATCGAACCCAGTCCACCTTGGTGAGAGGCCAACAGCTTGACCGCTGAGCCACCACGCCCTTCTCAGAGTTTTTACTTATAGTACTGTACAATAACACATTCAGAAAATCGTAAAATGTATATTTCTTATGGCGAAATTTGATTCTATCTCAAGGGAACTAAATCATTTTGTAATTATGAAATGTGGGAGAGTTGATGATCCTAGTCAAAGGATTGAAAAAATAAATTGGAAACTAATTATCGGTACGCGATTTATAAACAAATTATTGCCGAACTTGGTCTTCATTGACGAATTTACTGAGTTCGTCACTCACTGTCGGTAAGATCACGAGCTCGTCAAGTTGAGCAATTAGGCAGGGAAGCCAAACGGACTATATTCAGTTTGCACGCTAAACGTTTGGGAAAGTAGCAGTGTATTACAGGGATTGAGAAGGAACCTAATACTACGTCACAATACTCCACGCATTGCACCTAAACTATGAGGCTACACTTCTGAACGGGAGTGCTACATGGCCAAAAATGCGTTGTGTTTGAGAACATATTGGCCTACCCGAAACATTAATATTCAACAGCAGAAGGAGGAAAGCTAGTAGTTTTACGTAACCAATAATCTTGCGATCATGAGCCACGGGACCTCCTTTTTACGTGGAATTCGAACCTCAGGGCGTGGTACTTCAATTCGAAGATCTTACATGCTTTGATCAGGAATCGAAACCGGTCCGCCTTGGTGAGAAGTAAGCAGCTAGAATCAGAAGGCAAAAAATGTAGTTATAAATATACTGCAAACATACTGCGACCGATCTGAGCTGGTTCGACTTCTGCATCCAGAACTATCTCGAAACCGCTAGAACTGTGAGGCTAACGTGACGTCAGGACGTGACGTGACACGGATTTCCGGATGAACAGCCGAGACAGGAATATGGCATGATGGGTAATCATTGTGTGAAAACCTTGGGTGATGGCACCGTACGATATATTTCGATGCATTTTGATTTATGGCTCGTGATAACAATCTGTATTTATCTACACGACGGACGTGAAAGTGACCCAGGAATAAAACGTCAATTTTCCACATAGTTTTCAAGAGACCCCAAACATTTCTGGGAACGCACAACCAACTTGTCGATGCCGTATGCATAGAAAGTTCCTCCAGCGTTCAGCAACCACACGGAGACAGCAGCCTTCACCTCCTCATCGGTCTGGGAATGTTGACCACCGTTCTGTCTAATGATCGCATTCACACTGTTGACATTTGCACGGGTCCTGGACGTTGCGGGCCTGCCCTCGCGATATTCGTCCGTGATATCCGTGCGTCCGGCTTCGAATTGCTGACCCCCTCTTCACGATCCCTTGCCGGGAAATGGCCCGCACCCCATACACAGCACTAATTTCACTATGAATGTCCGTGCAATTCTTCCTTTTGGTCGATAGGAATCAGATTGTCGCACGCACCTCATAATTGGAGTGAACGTCCATTCGACGCGCCATTGCTTTTGGCCGCTATTCACACCATACAAAACGAGACACCACAGCGACCAGCCTAACAGATGTGTGGGCAGTGTCGGTCCCTTTCTCCTCTGTGCCCACGTTTGCGACACACAGCGCGGTGCTGCAGCGCGTTAGTTCAACTAACTTTCTGATCCACCTTCGTATATTTCATTATTGCACGGCATTAGAAGCTCCTTATTTTCATTGCGAACTCGATGTAATATGTCTTCACACAAATTGTCTGAATTTTTTCTTCATAACTCTATTGGCTCTGGTGGCTGGGAAATATCAGGATGATGGCAAATAATTCACTCAATTATTCTGGTGACTCAGCAATAGCCGCGTCTGAAAGAGGATTTTCCCATTGTTCATCTCCTTCTAATAATCCTAGTTCCTTGCATGCGACTTGATACGTGGCTAAAGTAATGCTATTAACTGTTCTAAGATGATCGAAGGAAGTTGGTCCGCGTACATTCATCAATAGCATTCTTAAATAAAAACATTCCGTTCGAGTTGGACGAACATTATAAACACGACTTAAAGCTGTGTCTTTTTGTACACCTGGGTATCCGTCAACATCTTGCCCACGTTTCCTACTAGAAAATGTATTTCTTTCCTAGATGTAATAATGAGGTACTTCATGGTACAGCAAGGTTTTTGCAAAATCGTCATTTGCGTAGAGTTCGAAAAAGCCATTGTGAGTCGATGCAGGAGGATTATTAACGCGATCTTCAATGTTTTCGTCATTGAAGTATACTCTTTGTCCATTTTGCAATTGGACCGCTAAATGAATGGCTGGTGGGTAGCGTTCATGTATTGGGAACTGAAATAGTCTCCAAAAAGCTTCAGGGGTGCTAATATAACGACCATTAAGACATTTAACGACCTCATTGTTGTTAATTTGCACAGTCAATGTAGCTTGATCAGAACCTTTATGAATGTACTTGCAAATATATTTTATTGCTTGGACTGACTGGCAAAATTCAACATTAATATGTGCGTTAAAATTTCGTAATAGAACTGGATTATATGGAACAACCCATCTATTGTCTATGTTCATTTCAGTTCCCCTCACATTGAGGATACCTGTATGTCCCCCGGAGAAGCTTTACGTCTATAGGTTGTGTAACCATTTTCACCAGTTTGTGTCTGAGAAGTGAACCTCCTTGGGTATTTTTTTGGAACACACGCGTTCTTTCATGTACGGTGACTTGGGGTTAATTGGTCCACAAGGGCCGTGGATCATGTTCTTCACCACAATGTTATAAAGTTCAGGATCTTGTTCTTTGTTGCGTATTTCAGCCCGTATTATATCATCGATAGAATCCGGTTGCACTTTGTTTGTAAGCCATAACTAAATATGCCCATGTGGTAATCCCCGTTTTTGCCAATCTACGCTATAAACGAAAGCCAAAGTTGGGTATTTAGTTTGTTTTTTGTTTGTTTGTTAATAGTTCCATCATTTTCTTGAGTTTCAAATTGAAAACTCTTGAAAGCAAATCATATCTATCTTGCGATTTTTGATTAGGGAATAAGTGAATTTGCATTTCTTTCCATTCTGGATTGCAGGTGATGGTGATAAAAAGATCTGGTTTCCCAAATTTCCTAACAAATGCCATGGCGTCTTGGGTCTTTTCATTCATATATCGCGGAGACGGCAATATCACATATCGGCCAATTTTAGACGCATTAACACCTTTATCATTGGCAACTGCATCTCGTAGGTGTATATATTCATCGGCCCTCAATTTCTTTTGATTCCTTCTGATAAAATCAAGTCTTTCCGATATCATTTTTGCCGACATATTGTGCCCGTTTAGACCGAAGTCCAACGACCACATATGCATGTTACCGAAAATCAGCTTGCACGGGACTCAAAAGGTCTCAGGGCGCCAAACCGGGTGAATTACAAACACAAAATTTTAATCTAACTTGCTTCACTGATTTCCGGTTTGATGCAACAATAATGATAGAAGGGAGAAGGGAAAATACCACAATTTCTAAAAATCTCATTGTATTTTTAATTAAAATGGAAGTTTTAAGATGCAAAAAATAGCACTGTAATGCATGAAAAGTGTTTTCATACACAAATACACAAGAATAGGAGTATCAACACATTTTGAAAACCACTATGTAATTGATCGATTCCCAAAATTATCAGTCCATTGTTATCGATCCTAATTGTAAGTAATATTTACAACTGTAGGTCGTTCAGGGCAAAATGAATCGTCCATCCTGACGCCTACTTTGACTATTTACATGTCGTTGACTATTTACATTTTTTAATAATCACTTTCACTTGTTAATACTGAACCCTTGCAAAGAAGCTTATGAGACTCAGTTTCGGGGGGGGGGTGTAACAGTCTATTTTGTAAGTTGTTGTTAAAGCGCTTCATTAACATGCAGGGTAACATATAACAAAATAACATGCAGGAAGAAGTGAAGCCAGGGTTATTACAAATGAATTTAATGACAGATAAGCTATTTACAAAAAGATATAAACAGACAAAACTCCCAAAATGACTCCCACTGAATAAATTAATTTGCCAAAAACTAGGCCTAATCTCAGGAGAGATTATTAATCGGACCAAATGTCCCAAAATCTGCAATGATAATGTATACGTGTGTGCCGTTCTACATGCTTAACGATGAGTACAAATGAATGCATGATTCGTCATCATCCGGATAAACTTTCAGAAGACGAATAAGCATTACTTAGAGCTAGACAGACGCGGGGAACAACTATACTCAACTTAAACTAAACCGACACTTCCTATACTAAATAAACAACAAATAATTTCCGCTTGAGATTGGAATCAAGAACTGCCGTAGCAAAACATTACTGCCTAAAATTAGGACTTCTCAAAAAATCAACACAAGTAAGTTAACACGTGACCAACAAAAGAAACACATATGACCGCCGTCATTTTTACAAGTAAATACAACTACACCACACGGGTGTCACACAAACAAACATGAACTGAGTCAAAGAAAAATCACTAGGCTCAAAGCCAACATTTACATCATTAACACAATATTCCATCCATACGACATGCGATAATCCGTAACAAACGTGGCGAACTCCCCAATTTATTATGGTCCAAATAACCATCACAAAAGAACAGGTTTGCTAATGATAGTTTAAAAGGGGTCAGTCGGACAACAGGACTGCCTAACAAAATAAGTCACCAAGACTAGACGGGCGCTAAGTGGAAATCTGCACATCTGTCAACCCACGTGTCAATAACCTCGACCTCCCAAGGCACGGGATCGAGTCTCGAAGAAGCGTGCCCCAAAGCACAATATATACGTGTGTGTGACAGAACAAAATATATCTCAGCATTTCCCCTAGGAAATCCAAGAATCAGCATTGGACAAGGTACAGTAGCCTCCTCGGAGCGCACTGCCTTTCCATCAAAAATACAACAACAACAAATATGAGGGTGGTAGCACCATCTACCCCTCTTCACGAAGAATCAAAACACACACTTGACACAAGAACACACACAGAATCACACGCATGGGTTTGACAGAAACCTGAAATAAATGACATAAATATTTTTCCACCAGCTTGCGCTTCCGTTCTAGGCTGTGACTAACGAACCTGAAAAGGACTCAAAAAATCTATAAAAAAATAGAACTAAGGTGTTCTACAATTACATCTTAATTTGTTGCGCTCGGCAACCCTAGTATGATTAATAACCTGTTCAGCAAACATCTTACAATAATTACCTATCAAAAATATGAATTTTAATAAAGCACCACTTATCGAATGTAACGAGTTTTGCATCCGCATGGATAAAAATCTAATACACGCGCCGTGTACACTAAATATGACTCCAAAGAAAAATATACAACAAACAACTTTGGGCACGCGCCAACGTACATTTAAAACACTAGTGTCGGTGCAAAAAAAAAATCTAAACAAGAACAAGAATAAATGAACTATTTACAACGTTCCCACGCCTTATCTAACTACATATTGAGTAAATCAATTTTTGTACATCACCGTATCAGCTTGCAGAACATATAACTTCCGTCCCGGCTCATTTCCCTACGGGAAATCAGTCCTCCATAGTTGACGTCGTAGAAGCGATGCACATCAATCCGTCTCCTGACCAGACGTCGGACATCTTGGCGTAGTCTCTTGGACAGAAATGTTCAATGTTAATAAAAATTGCCTAGCTATAATCGCTGTGAGTTACTACTTTCACTCACATTATGTCCTATGCGATTAATGATCGAAGACTTTCCCTAGCTTAGCATTCGCTTATACACGCACAATTATCACTTGAAAAATACAATACAAAATTTAAATAAATTATATATTTTAAACACATCGTCACTGGCTTGAAAAACAAGTCTTAAACATGACTGTCTCGCAGTCCTTATCTCGCTAGATATCTCTACTGCTCTACGTGAACCTTGCTCTCTGTGAGCACTAATGGAATGTTAGTAAAGTCTTGCCCATTAAGAGCTGAAAATCGTGACGCAGACTGGCGTGAACCTTGCTCACCAGAGCTCAATACAAAAGTTGTCACTAGTATGATTATTAAGAGCGGTAAATCGCGACGCAGACTGGCGTGACCCTTGCTCACCAGAGCTCAAAACAGTTGTCACTAGTATGATTAATAAGAGCGGTAAATCGCGACGCAGACTGGCGTGACCCTTGCTCACCAGAGCTCAAAACAGTTGTCCTCGAAACGGCTTCTCCTCGATAAATTTATTGGAAACTGACAGAATGAGGTGGAGTGGGGAGAATTAAGAAAAATATTCTAGAGTTTTCATCTCACACACATGGGACTAGTATCAATCTTCATCATTTTATTCAAACGTCTCAGCGCACTTATGCGGAATTATTTCGGATCGGCGGTTCTTTAGATATGCGTTTCCGCGCCCCTTTTTTTTACAGGGTACGCCACCCATCGCGTGGTTTTGGCGTGGTCTCATCTGATTGGGTGATTCAATCCTAAGTCGGTTGAAACTCACTCGTGACCATCCCCTAATGACTCCAATTTTGGTGCGCGTTGTTACACAATTTGTCCTTGAACTCGGCTTACCCGGTCGTCTTCAAGAATAACTACCAAGCTTGCCTCTGTAGTAATCATTGCAACATACTAACTTGGCTTCCCCTTTGTCAATTTCCACATGTACTGCCTGGGCACCAGTAGTAATAATAATAATAAATCATGAATACTTATTCATCGCAGATTAATAAGGGTTCAATACATTATTTCACTTTCCAAAAAATCATAAATGTCACTGTCCTAATCTGTATCTGATTTTACATTGCATTGAGTTATTGAAAGAAACATAAATATTTGTCGGACATATGACGAAATAAGTTCATCATTTTGACATTCACGCAAGGATTCGAAGAACTTTGATCATATGAAAATTTATTAGATCATCTGTTCTTGATCCGTAAATTTCACTCATTAAATAATAATTAAATTTAAATTAATGTAAATTTTTCATCAATGTTCATCCAATAATTAAACAACTAACGAAATCATTAATATTCATTTGACGATTAGATCACAAATTCAAATATTCAAATATTTTTATCTTGATTTTCACATCATTAACAAGATCAATCTATTCATTTTCACCATATAACATTAGCAACAAATTATTATCATCATTAATAAATTATTAATATTTATTTAAATTCAAAAATATTTACTTGCACAAAATTTTAATCATTTATTCAGTTATAGAACTTGTTCAAAAGCAAAATTATCCGTGATATTATGAATGGCTGTTCATTTATCAACTATTACAATACTTATTTCAGCCCATGCCCATTTTACTGATGCGTTCAACCTCTCCTAGATTTTATTCATATTCGACCAACGGTAAGGCATCGTCAAAAACTAAGTTTTCGTTTATAACCAAAACGGATAGACAAATAAGAGAGTAATCTATGTCAGACACGAGAGAATCTTTACTGAACTTTATCTGTGATGATTGCATTAAATAACAAATTGGTTCTTCACTTCAAGAAGATTGTTATTCATATACCTTTTTCTTCAACATATACTTTTTATAAGTTACCTAACCATCACCATGGCTGACACTACACATAACACCATATTGATTTGTGTGATTTCATATCACTACTGAATGACAAAAATTCACTCAAAACTTCAACATATTATTTTTTCAATTATTATTATTCATCACTTTTTTTATCAAGCTTGTTTCAACACGAAGCTTCATTGCTCCTCCAATAAATTTATACCAATTTCACCATCACAGCAATCCATATAATTTTTATATCGTGTCCACCCTGCTCAAAATTGTCATATTTTGACATTACCATATTGTTTATTATTTATATAAACTCGAGAATGCCCTATTTGATACAGGCTTTCTGTGGCTTTCGATGGCCTTCCGAGTCATAAAATACTCCAATCCTTCAACGCAATTGCAAAACGCTTAGAGAATTCATTATATCTTTGTAAGATAAGGGCGTGCATAAGACCACTAACCGTTGGATCAATAAATCCTCAAATGTAAATTAAGCCGTTCCAAACTTCCTAAACCATTATTCAAACTGTTACAAAGCATAATTATTATTTTCATGGCTCACAAGATATAATTATTACAAATCAGGAAATGTGATTATTATTATTATTATTATTATTATTATTATCGTCATTGTCAGTTTCCCAAACTGGAATTTATGGACAAAAACCAGTTGAAAATAATCAAGCTGGAATCCGTGGATTAAACATATGTCCATTTCTCTAATAAGATATGAAATTCTTACGGCTGATGACCGTGATAAAAAAATAGAAAATCGAAATAAAAAGCTCAGGATGCTGTCCATAGACTCGAATCGCATAATTAGCGTTCCTGAACACTATAACAGTCAACCCAATTTGCCACAGCAAAATGAAAATATATGTGTGTGTTGATGTTTCTTCAAAAAGAAAATTTCCAAATATCATAAGCTATAAAAATCCAAATGTAGCTTACATTGGCCGGTTCCATTACAGTTCCGTTTCCAGAAGTGTCTCTATTCGTCCATCCCATCGGACGCGTACGTAAATCCTCGTATCCGCTTCCATCTCTACCCACAATTTGTTTAACAACTCATGACTGCTAGTCCTATAGCTGATTCAAAATACACTCGTACTGAACTTTTCATGTTGAATGTCTTTATAGCTGGTGATATTCGAAGAATAGGGGTCCGATCGATAAGATCCATGATATTTAAATCAGTTGTAGCTCTGATGCAGTTGTGACCCATACAACCTAACGGGTAAGGTTATGCACCTTCCAGACACGCATTAGCACGGCTGGTATTTCGTTGGCTAAGTCCTATGTTCGGGTAATCAGTATTCCCCAGCACACATCCATAGAAATACAGAAGGGCTCCTCTAAGTTCCTAATGGGTGAGATTATGCATCTCCCGAATTGCGCCAGGCACAACTGGTCCCAATCGTCGTCTAATTTGATCTAACCAAAATGCAAGACTGGTATCCGTATA
The DNA here is from genome assembly GCA_946902985.2 of Meconema thalassinum. Lineage (NCBI taxonomy): Eukaryota > Metazoa > Arthropoda > Insecta > Orthoptera > Tettigoniidae > Meconema > Meconema thalassinum. Next base: position 296,914,521 of record OX336389.2, read on the forward strand.
ATTTTGTAATGTGGTCGTGGCTAATCCTGCAAACTACCGAGACCAAAGCTCGTCACTGATAACTTGGAAACAACTAAGTCCCATAAATATAAAATGTGACTTGTAGATAAAGTCTACCATATGTCCAAAGCGATGAAAAATTGACTAAGTGTCAACTGTACACGAAGCCTAACACTCAATGTCGCTTTACAATATATTCTAAGTTCCTCACATCGTGAAAATATTCTATCACTTGAAGACTTGACCATGACTTGGTCCGGTGATAATAACTGACTATAAGTTTCAGAATTTCCGCGTAGAAAAACTGCTTACTAGCACTCAATATGCATAAATAAAGATTGTGGCGTGACCATGCCCGGAGTGTGAGTTTCGTAGATGCGTCCGTGACCATACACGGGATGTGAGTGAATGTTTCGTAGCTGCGGCCGTGACCATGCACGGGATGTGCGTGAGTTCTCAGCTCTGCTGAGCCCCGTTTTATACCCGCTCTGGGCTTCCAGAAGAATCCACGCTGCCCCCACGTCACAAGGCGTTACATCACAACGATAAAAATCCTAAACAAATAATCGCCAATATCTAGGCTCCTGATGAACCGATTTCCTTCCGAGATGATGCAATCTACTTCCTCTTTTAGTGCCAGAAAATTGAAATAATTTCCAAGTTCCAAAAACATCGGACAAGAATTAACAAAATGATGCCTGAAAGTTGTCGCAGCGTGCGTCACCAGACTCGCTGATAGCTTCCATCGCCCTCTGGAACAAATGTTGCGCGGTATTCAAAATTTGCCGTCTTTTGAGAAAAGTGCTATAGACCCAAAATATCGGCTTGTGGATCAGGGCACATCCACACCTCGCCTAGAAAAAAAATTAAAATGGATTTTTTATTTTTTGGTCCAAGATTCAATTTCACGTTATTATCTGGCTCTTGAGTAGTATATTTTGAAGCTAGCCGTGTTTAAAGTTCCCACGATGTTACCAGTTCGTAGATCTGCTATTTTGTAGCTTCCATTTTCATAACTTTCCTCGATTCGAAATGGTCCATAAAATATGCGGGCAAATTTTGAATATACTCCCTCGATGTTATTTTCTTCGTTTATCTCTTCCTCTTCATTCCTTGCTCTGTTAAGCGAAAGGTATTGAGTTCTTCGTCTTCTGTTTCATAACCATAGCCAAAATCTGTTAAGCAATCTGCATTTGGTTGAACACTTTGAGTTTTCTTCTTTTCTTTAGTTTGATCTCTTGCCTTCTGCAAACCCAATGTCCTCGGTTCATTCTCCTTTACCTTATCAAAATATGGTTTGGTATCCTCGTGTCGTTCCTCCAAGTTTTGTCTAGCCTGCTGTTTATACTCTTCGTTCGACTGTCTGTAATTCTCGTTCCTCTAAAAATTGTGGTTATTCCTTCCAAAATACTTTCTTTCCTGGTACTATCTTTGGTTGTATCCAGGTCTCTTCCATCGATTCCAGCGGTCATTGGATTCATCAGGTTTCGTATACGGTCTGTTCTGATACGACCTGTTATTATATAAGGTACGTTCAAAAAGTAACGAGCCGGAGGCTGTAATGTGCAAACCGATGACGATATCGGCTAATCGTGGCGTGTGTAAAGAGGTGTGGTTCCGACCAGAGCGATGAAAGTCACAGCCCGTCGCTAGAGGGCATGCGTGCACGTCATGTGACGATACAAAGCGAGCAGCAGCGTGCATCAATCGTCCAACGTTGCCAGACGCATTGCAAACAGTGACATGGAGGCGTCAAACGAAGAACAAAGAGGTGTTGTTCGGTTTCTGACTGCAAATGGGAGTAGGGGGAACGGACATTGATCGCCGAATGTCACAAGTGTACGGCGAACACTGCATGTCCCTTGCAAGGAACAAGGCGTGGCACATGTGCTTCAGGGAAGGACGGGTGTCGTTAGCCGATGATGCCCGATATGGGGCACCCCCCTGCATTACCGATGACAACGTCCAGCTGGTTGATGCACTCAATACCCAGGACCGCCGAGTGACAGTAAACGCCATAGCCGCCGTGGTCGGATTGAGCGTCGGTAGTGTGCACGCCATCATGAAGGAACGACTGCACTTGCGGAAAGTGTGTGCCCAATGGGTTCCCCACAATCTTCGACCACACCAGGAAGCATGTCGAATGGCCTACAGTCTTAGTGTTGGTTGGACGATTGATGCCTGCTGCCGCTCGCTTTGTATCGCCACGTGACGTGCACCGTGCTCTCTAGCGAAGGCTGTGACCTTCCACGCTCTGATCGGAACCACACCTCGTTACACACGCCACGATTAGCTAATGTTGTCACCGGTTTGCGCATTACAGCCTCCGGCTCGTTACTTTTTGAACGCACCTTATATTTGCCCCATCCTCACTTTTCTTTATCGTCCCTCGGTGCTTTCTCTTCCTGTTTTCCATGTGAAATTTCTGGAAATACCGATCAGCCATAACAGTGTAAACAGTATGATTCTCATTCCTTCCACCCCTTTGGTGAAAGAATTGAGCATTAGAAGGATCTAACTTCTGTAAAACCTCATCAAACTGTTCCGTATTGTAGATGTCAGCTGCGATCCAAGTCCTCTGCACCTCAGCCTGAAATTGTCGGATAAGTGCTGTAATCAACTCATTATCAGGCATGGGTGGCTCTAAATGCTGTAACATAGACAACTGCCCTGCAAAATATGTGGAATACTTAGTTGGTTGAGAAGTGGAGTAGCGTTTCGAGTAGAGTTCTGCCCTCACTTGCTGTTGTGTCTCAGGTGACCAGAATATCCTTAGTAACGCTTGAGTAAATTCTTCATAATTGTTTAGATTACATCTAAATGCTCTAAACCAATTAAAACTGGCCCATCTAAGAATTTACCTATAACTCGGATTTCGCTTTCCTTAGAAATCTTCGAGTCCTTAAGGTAATCTTTAACTTCTCTCAGGAATTCGACTGGTGTAACTGCCCCGGAACCTGAAAATTTAGACGGTTTGTCTTCCACATTTTTGTATATGGCTATTTGTGTGGATTGAGCAGGTTTTGGAATCTCTTCATGTTTTCCAGAATAAGTTAGTTTGACTGCCTCCTCCGGGTTTTCAGAATAAATATCTTTACTTACGACAGGAGATGTAATTTGCACATTCATAATGTCTTTTGCCTTCATTTGATACTCTGTAAATTTGTTAGTTAACTTCTTTACAGTTTTCTTTAGTTTGTCATTTTCTTCTCCTACCAATTTCTTAAGTTCATCAACAGTGCTTTTGTTGTGAGAGTTTCCTGCCTGTTTCCTGGCCTCTTCTGCCTGTCTCCTAGCTTCTCCCGGCTGTCTTCTAACATCTTTGACCTCCTCGTGATTTTCCTCCGCTTGTTTTCTGATATGTTCTGTTTCTTTGAAGTTTTCCTTCACATCAGAAGATATTTTACTAATTATTTCCTAATGACTTTTCATAGAACCTGATATGCCATTGATATCTGTTTGTGCCGCCTGTATGTCCTTTGACATTACTTGAACATGCGATGACAAGGTATCCCGAATCTCTTTGATTCTTTCTTGGGTTTCTTGTTTTAAAGCCTCCTTAACTTCTTCAATTACAGCAGTTTTGATATCCGTTTTTAATTTCTTAATTACTCCTTCCTTCAGCTCTCCTACCATCAACTCGTGGAATTCTTGTGACAAGCGTTCTACTACTTGCGTTGGCATACCGCTGCTTTCTTTATTGACTCGAATTTCTAAACTAGTCATGTCGTCACCTACTTTTCTGAGCCCTCTTTCTGACCCATCAGCTAGAGACTGAACCTTATGATCAGCATCTAAAAATTTATTCTCCATCGAACTTGCGATAGCTGCTAGTGCCGTTTCGAGTTCTTGTGTTTTTTTTTAAATATTTTAGACATTTTGTTTTCCAGACTTTCCCTTAATGAATCGGAATTTAGTCATAATTGTTTCTCTAAAGTACTGGAATTTTCCATAATTTTAGCTTCCAAGGAACTTTCTAGTGAGCTAGAATTTTCAGTTGTTTTATTCGCTAGTGATTGTTTTAGTGACTCTGGGGTTTCAGTTCATTTATTTTCTAGTGAGCTAGAATTTTCAGCTATTTTATTATCTAATGTTTGTTTTAGTAACTCGGAATATTCAGACATTTTGTTTACAAGAAAATTCGAATTAGTTTTTAAAGATCAGTTCAGGGATTCTGAAGTTTCAGTAAGTCTATTCTCTAATTTAATGGAATTTTCCACAATCCATGCTACTTGTAGTTCCACACTTTTGGATTGCTCCTCCAATCGAGTGAGAATCCTCATCACATCATCCATAATCAAACAGTAATATCCTAGAGTTAGGGGTAGAATATTGACTGACACGAAGACTTAAAACTATAACATGTGACAGAGTATGGTATTTGGAATTTTCAAAATAAAATGAGATATGCCCTATTGTCTACGACTCTACGTGATGGAAAAAAATCTCTACGATTTAATAATCAAACAACAACATTCAAAAATGCAAAATACAAAAATATCCTCCATCTGGATGCCACAGATCTGCATGTCTCAACGGATAAGATGTCGTACAACAATGTAGACCAAAATAAACTCTAATTCAAGCTATTTTAAAGTCCCCACTAATTGGGTCTCCTAACAACTATCTGTCAATACCAGACATATTCCAATTTCCCATAAATTATTCAAAATTCAAATTCTAATCGAGACCCACGTTCGGTAAGCCATTTCTCTTTTCTATCTTATTTTATGTGCCCGTTTAGACCGTAGTCCAACGACCACATATACATGTTACCGAAAATCAGCTAGCACGAGACTCAAAAGATTTCAGGGCGGAACGGGTGAATTACAAACACAAAATTTTAATCTAACTTGCTTCACTGAATTCCTGTTCGATGCAACAATAATGATAGAAGGGAGAAGGGAAAATACCACAGTTTCTAAACATCTCATTTTATTTATAATTAAATTGGAAGTTTTAAGATGCAATGACGGTAGTAGTTTGCCCGAGACTCTGGTGTTTATAGAGGTAAATAGTTTCTAAGGTCTTCAAACAAGAAATGATTCTATTATACTCCTCGATAAAGACAAAGAGTTATAACTATACCCATACATCTAGGAGAAAGTAGGGTATATGTTATTTAATGACCATCTTGTTATTAACTGCCAAAGTAGAAGCAGTGAATGGTAAAAATCATATCAGTTAATAACGTCTGTGTAAGTAGATTTTTTTGTGAAACCCTGATACATGGAATCTAACTATCTAACTACGATTTCAAGGATGTGGAAATGGCAAACCACATGGTCATTAGGAATGGAGTCATGATGGCCTAATTACCCACTGTGAGTAGTAAATACGAGATGAACTAGGCCGAGATGACGGAATGCCACCAGTATGGATATTTGCCAAGTCCTGGGGACATCAACGAACCCCGGACCCACACATCATAAATACATGAGTTAGCTTCAAAAATGCATCTCCGGTAAAATCTATTTGTCAGTTTGGTCATGTTCAGATTAAGTTACGGAACCGTATTTATTTGACCGTGACATCGTTGGCAGGCATTTTTTAATCTTTGGCAGTTCAGAAGATTTCCTAGTTTGTTTGACATGAGTTTGCACAGCGAGCATGCGTGCAGTATTTAAACAATCAACAGAGTTCAGCGCACACAGGCTGCAGGTTGATCGTGTTTTGTTTGAACAGGGATTTGAATGATTGGATTTCGTATGTGAGCATTTAATTGTAGCAAACTGGTCTGCTGGCCAAGTTCTAGTAATATCCAAAGTGTCAGAATTACATTGAGAAGGTGACTGAAAATCAAACGCATATTTTAGCAAGGGAATTAATGTAAGCAAAGAGCTTTCACAAACGGCAACTAACTTGGCATATGACGAGCGTAGCACTCGATCAATGAATACAAATTGAGGGAATGTTATTAATGTACTTTTTGTAATTAGAAAAGACGCACGTAGACGCGTTATGATATTTCAATGTTTTGCAGAAACAGGAATCCTAACCTGTGATGATATGGCTATGAATGTTTAAGTAAAAAAGTCTAGCTGTACAAGAGTATTGCATAAAAGTAGCGATTAATTGTTCTATTTAAAAGTTTGATAATCTACAAATTATTAATGAATAGGGAATACATAAAATTTAAATATGATCGGAATATTAATAATTATGCAATATTTTTGAAATTCAAAGATGAATAAAAAATTGACCCTGCACCCCAACTAAATAATAACTAAGCGCAACCGCCTGTTTATAAACAGGGTGTAATTGATATAATGGAAATCCGTTACACTGGTGATAGAAGAGACTATTCTAAGCTTCCTAGGTTAAAAAATTATCACCTATCTCTAAATTGAAAATTAATCATTAAAATGTCAATGTTTTTAGTTTTTTCACAAACCATTCAAACACTGTCTGCATTAAATTTCGGACAGACCACTCCGTTCCCTGCATTTAGGCCCTTTATCACAAATCTACACCGTTTCTCCTAATTGCTCCAAATTATACACACACTTTGAAACCCTGCTGGTATTACTGTCCACTTGATATTTTGGACAATGCTCTCCATTCCCTACATTTAGAATAACAAACAAACTGAACTTGAAAACCATGAATTGAGGCCCTAGAATCATTCATGTCCGTAGTACTGTAACTGTAAGCGTATTTTAATAAGTCTATTGTTGACTGGCAATTCGGTCTGCATCACGTCACCCCTACCTGTGTTCTGGTGCAGAATTGCGAAAATAGTTAAATCTTGCGCTGCTTGTAAATTGCAGTCACGGGGAGTAATTAATGCAAAAAGATTTATTTTGCCCCTTAAAACAGTTATCATCATGAACATATTATGCATCTGTATGAGTGCAATGGTGTTGGTGCAATACATTGAGGTTATCAGTTGCAATAATCGTTGGTGCTTTCAAATTAACCTAAATTTATTTCGAAACTTATCGTTAAGCGCTATGTGGCCATAAATGATACTATTGCTACCTCAAGAGCTCGGGACAGCCGAAGTTTTCCAAAGTGTTCTGATTATTTTCCTACGGCGCTATGCGACAAAAGACGACACTATTGGTCCCTACATTTCTAAGAGACAATGAGATATAGGCCCTAGGCAGTTTCTTCTATTTCACTTACTCCTCTTTCTAATTATTTTTAGAAATTTGTTTGTAAATTACATGTGTCAGTGCTGTAGTTAGTAAATAGCCGTTTCCCTATTCATTATTATCATTAGGGGAAAATGACCTAAATATTACGTCCATTATACTGTACTGCTTATCACCCTCACTACAACCACCACCACCACAACCACAAAAATGTTATTTTTTTTCTTTTCTGGTAGCTGAAGTATCATGTGCCAGTTCAGTAGTAGTATTCATTATCATCCATAAAACAAATAAATCCACCGGGCGAAGCAGGGCACTGCTGCTAGTAACCAATAAATGTACTGTTTAAACATAGTTTCTTATGATTTATTGTTTTCAAATCAGTAACAAAGGATATCTGGATTAGTGGATTACCATACATTTTATGTGCCAAATAAATCATACATACAACGTTACATATCAGTGAGAGATATCAAGTCTTGGAAACAACAGTAAAAACATTCGTTTCAAATCAGTCGAATGTGAGAACTTTTATTACGAGCATACAGCGAGCTGTAACAACATTGCGTGGCAGCTATCGTAACGTATTTCGTTTGATATGCGATATATTCGTTCTATAAGTGTTGACTTTGTGCCACACTTCATTTAATTTTTATGAGAACCTTCACTCGGGTTTATGAATTATTGCTAACATTTGCATCAGAATTTGATGTTAGGCATTTGAATAATCTATAGATCGAAACGGCAGCTGTTGAACCTATCCTGACAATAATTGGAGCTAACATGTCGGAACATACTTTTTTGTTATGGATTTTTATTGTAAGTGTTCATTTTACGTGATTTTATTTAGTTTGCGTACTTCAACCTGAACCCCACTGTGGGTGGTATGAACTAGAGATTAAACATCACAGAAAAATATCTTATACAAATCCTTACTTCAAGTTTCAGGGATGCCAATTAATGACTGAAGTCCTCAGGGAAGTTATTTCTTGAGGCTTACTCTGATTCCAATTAGGATCATGAAGATGCATGCACACTCACTCACATACGAGGACAAATGAGACTCTCATCTTCACGGAGTCATCGGGAATAAAGATCTTTTGATATCTTGGCTGTCGACATTGACGTCCGTGGTCGATAACCTGCTTTGCCAAGAAATTGTAATGTTGTTCATTCAGCCTCGTGAGGCAAAATTGAGAAGAGGTGGGTTCGCTTCCCACATCTCAGCCATCTTAGAAGTGATTTTTCGTGCTTTGCCACCTCTACTCCAAGCAAATGTTGGGATGGTTCCTAACTTAAGGCCACGACTGTTCCTTCCCAATCCTCACTTTACTTACAACTAGAGGTCAAGCTATTCGCCTCTCACCAAGGTGGACTGGCTTCAATTTTCAGTCAATACATGTGAGATTTTCGAAGTGAAATGCCATATCCTGTGGTTCGGATTCCACGTAAAATGTAGGTCCCGTGGCTCATGATCACAAGATTAACGGTCACGTAACGCTACAAGCTCCCTTTCCTTACTTACAACTACACACCCTAGTGCAGCCATCACAATAAGACAGGACATCAGACAAATTCTACACACACCCAAGTACACGGGGCTAAATGACCACGATGTCCAAAACCCTCAAATGAAACAACAACAACAAAGTCGATGTCTAAAATTTGCTTTGGCCAATGTTCTAATAAGAAGTTCAGTCTCTTCAGACTATGAGGGACTCTTAATAATTCCAGTATGGACACACATTTCATGGAGTGTACGAACTATTTTTGTGAGTAGACCTTACGGGGTGCATAATAGTCAATTGTAGGTTACTCTCAGTTTAATTTTTGACGTTCTGCCTGCCTGCCTCTTTGCCTGTCTGTATGTTATGGGTTAACGTCGAAGCTACTGGGTTCAATAGCATAACATTTGTATTGAAGCAAAGGCATCCCCGGACGATATCCAGACTAGGAAATATTTATATGACACTTAGGTGTGAGGGGGTTAAGAGGAAATTTTAAATTCATTTTAAGTCTTTATAACGGTAAGGTCATTTTTGAAATAGCGGGAAAAGACGCCATTGAATATTGTATTTTTCTAGATTTTGGTCCTATTAATTTCATAAATGAACCCTAATTAAAATAATGCGAATTGTCTAGGGTTGGATGACTGTAGCAGGATTGTATGGTACAAAACCGTCAAGTAAAAATCCTAGTTATAATTTGTGTGATGGGAAAATTTGTGATTAAGCAGTATCATAACTGCTTGCCTTTCATCCAAACAGCCAGGGTTCCAATCCTGGTGGCTGCAAGTGTAAATTTCATATCAGAAATCACGTGGCGTTAGGGAGATAAACCAGCCTTAAACTCCTGGCTTAAATAATATAAACGAACATTGACTCCGGTGACGCTAAATAAGTGGGATATTCTGAAGAAAGTTTTATGTGACTGGGATACTTAAATGCGTTAACGTGCAAATCAATGGGACAAGGACGAACGTGTTTGAAAACTAGAATGGAACGTCTAAGAGGTGTAAAAGTGAAGGTCAGCAAAAACAAATTCTCAACGGAAATTTAATAAGTCGTGTTAACGTATCCCAAACCTAATGAAAGTTCGAGTAAAACGATTCCGTTCCTTCAATTTTTAATCCAACAGCCTAGCCACGATTCAACTATTCAAACAAATTCTGGAAGGTTGGAAGTCTAAGTAGTTCTTAAGTTATCCTGCAGTATGGATCCGTGAACGACGGGAACGTGAAGTTCGTTTGATATGAAGAATACAGCGTGATCCCCTTAAAGTTGGAGAGGAGATTTTGGAGAAAATACTTTGATGGATGCAATGTACAATCTGTCACCTACTGTTTGCCAAAAGTATTTCAATCTCAAACCTATTGCGCCATAGCTCGTATGCCGGGAAATCGAACCATATGTGTTTGCTTTCAAATATTACTGATGAGGATTTTCCACGAAAATCACGTCGTAATTCTGTAGAAAATGTCTATGTTATGAACAACTGACAATATGTATTTGAGTAGTGTTTTTACACTTTCAGGTGGACAGATATATCTCAGAACGTCATTGGTTTAATGATTAACGAGTTATAGTCTGTAATGTTTAAGAATTTACTTGTTTTCCATTGTGAAATCACAAACAGCACACGGGGGATATAAAGTTGTTAATTCATTTGAGAGAAAGGCTGCTCTGCGCAGCGGTAACATTATCGCCTGGTATGCCTTAAGTTTTCAGGATCGAATCCTGGCGCAGTCAGTTGACATTTGAGGGTGCGCAAATGTGATGAGGCCGTGTCAGTAGACTAAAGTTTTTTTACTAAATAGTTTAACAATATGTTACAGTTCCTTAATATGATCCTACCATACGAATTATATAATAATTACCCCTGGGACTACAGCCCGTGAAGGGCCTAGGCCTACTAAGCGACCGCAGCCCAGCCAATTGGTCTGCAGATATTGGGGTGACGAGTGGTCAGCGCATCGGGTCCCCTCGGTCGTTAATTTTTGTTTTCGTGTTCGGGGCGCTGCCACACTGTCAGACAGCTCCTCAATTGTCCTCATAAGGCTGAGTGCACCCCGTTCTAGCCCTCACGTCAGTTTCTAAAATCTCTGACGGAGCCGGGAATCGAACCTCGGGGCTCCGGGTGAGTGGCAGGCGCCCTACCCCAACACCACGGAGCCGGCACAAGTAATCTACGTACATACAATATATTCAGCTGGCGAATACCTTTCACTTCTATTATCTTTATATGATGAGGAACGGTAAATGAAAGGGAATTGCACGCACCTGTTATTGAATTGAAACTAATTATCTTTTTCTTTGTTTGAATCTGACCTTCTTTTCTTATCTATCAAAATGTAACATAGAGATCGATTGTAACACGTAACAACGAGTTAGGAAACGCAAAACCAAAGATCATATTAGTCTGATTGTCCAAGCGACACCAACTCCATCTGCCTCCATATTTTGAAACCATTGAAGGTCACGACAACTTCCCTAAAAGCCACGGTAGTTAAAAGGGATCTAAAACCAATAACATTATTACTGTCGACCAAAGTATTATGTGCACTCGAGTTTGAAGGTTGTTTGTGAAGTAACCAATAGACCTACATAAAATACAATAACATCATCATTTTCGTCGTTCTATTTTACGTTAGGTCATGTAGGTTTGGAATTTTTAGCCTACTTTTCACATTTTGCAAAAATGAGGAAAAATAGACTTATGAGATCGGGCAAATGTGTGTCTGTCTGCCTGTCTGTCTGTCTGTCCTTCTGTCTGTCGGTCTGTCTGGCTGTGTGTGTGTGTCCCCCCCCTATCAACTCCTAAACGGCTGGAGCAATCGAAACAAAATTTGGTAGGAGTAAAGATCTATACCTGAATATCTCACGGACATATTTGAAAATGATGTCAGTGCTACCAACTGCTGAAAAATCGCAATTGAAATTTGAGCTCCATGTTGGATATCTTGGAAGATATGAATGGGAGCTATTTCAAAATTGGCACACGTGAAGATAATAATATTTCAGTTTAATTTCCAGGAAGCCATACATGGCAGTGTTGTCAAAATGATTATAAGCTTGCTAATTGGTCCAATTTTTAAATGCATATAACTTCTACACTATTAATTGGAATTCAACCAAATTTCGTATGTACTATGTGTACGTACACACATATGAATGAGCATATTCTTAAGAGCCACCAGGGCTGCCAACTGTTAATAAATGTACTCCCTAATGTTTTTATCCAAATACCAATATATCAGAAAGTATGCAAGCAGACAGCTTTAAACTATGAACACGCATAGTACCTGACATTCTATATTTATTTGGAGTAACTTATATACGTCAGTGCTACCAACATGATTCTAAGCCTGCTGAGAGGTCCAAATTTACATACACGTAACTTCTATACTATCATTTGGATTTCAACCAAATTTCGTGTGTGTTATGTGTACCATAACAGATAGGACTATGCGTATATTTAGGAGCAACCAGGGCTGCCAACTGTTATTAAATATTGACTCTATTTTTGTTACCCTAATATCAATATATCAGAAAGTATGCAAGCCAATAGCTCTAAACTTTGCGCACGTATAGTACCTGGCATTCTAGATTAATTTTGAGTAACTAATATAGGCCTACGCCAGTGCTGCCAACATGATTCTAAGCCTGCTGATAGGTCCAATTTTAAAATGCATGTAACTTCTCTACTAATTAATGGATTTGATTCTAAATTGACACAACAATAGAACATATTATTTCAGATTATTTCTGACCAATACATGTATGTCATTGATGCCAACATGATTTTACGCGCGCTGTTAGATGCAATGTTTAACTGCATGGAACGTCCATGCTATCCTTTGGACTACAACCAAATTTTGTATTCTGTACCTTAAGAGATGGAACTAAGAATATACTCAGTCACCAGGGCTGCCAACTGTAGTTCTCTATTAGGCTACATTATGCCAGGTATACAGTATTTCGAACTAATTAGAAATTTCGATATTACCAACTTAATTTCGTCATTATTCTAGATAGATCCATTTAGATTAATCATTGGCATGAATCTTAAATTTTAAGAAAAGTAGGCTCTTTAGTTCGTCACGGAACTTCTTGTTAATTTATATTTTAATATTTTTTATCGCAGTTGGAACACAAAAAGTGCACGTTTTTAAGCGTGTTTCAACCATGCGTCACATTTAAGAATTATTATCTCAAAAACCCGTCATCAGATTTAATCCAAATTTTAACTTGTTTATTAATTTCAAAATTGTGTGTCCAAGAAACAAAGTTGTTATCATTTTTGTAAGGTAACTTTTTCTCGGCTCGGGGTGGTTGGAAAGTGTAGTTCTTGGTTGCACTGTAATCCTTATACATCGAAAGGTTATGCTGTATGACTGTGAAATACGTAAATTAATTCACTTTTTTTATACCGGTTTGTATTTCTACGGGGAAATAACACATGTTTCACCAGCTAGCCGCTCCGGGAAAAGCTGTACAGCGTTGCCGAAATGGTGCTCACACGCATCATGGCGCGTCTCGCTCGGAAGTGATGGGCTCCATTTCAGCAACGCTGTACAGCTTTTCCCGGAGCGGCTAGCTGGAGAACCATGTGTTATTTCCTCGTACAAATACAAACCGATATAAAATCAGTGAATTAATTTACGTATTTCACAGTCATACAGCATAACGTTTTGATGTATAACGATTACAACGCAACCAAGAACTACATTTTCCAACCACCCCGAGCCGAGAAAAAGTTACCTTACAACAATGATAACAACTTTGTTTCTTGGACCCACAAAATTGTGAAATTAATAAACCAGTTATACAACAATCCAATGTATATTGTGTTAAAATTTGGATTCGATCTGATGACGGGCTTTTGAGACAATAATTCTTAAATGTGACGCATGGTTGTAACACGCTTAAAAACGTGCACTTTTTGTGTTCCAACTGCGATAAAAAATATTAAAATATAAATTAAAAAATCCAAACTTACATGAACTAACGTAAAATAGAACGACGAAAATGTTGTTGGTATTGGATTTTATGTAGGTCTATTGGTTACTTAACAAACAACCTTCAAACTCGAGTACACATAATACTTTGGTCGACAGTAGTATCTTTCACAAAACTTATCATCCGAAACTAGGAGAGTAGGGATGTGCACCTTGCACCAAAATCGCTTAAATCGCCTGAAAAAAAAATCGGAAGAATTTCTGTCATTTTGAATAATATTGGAAATTACATTTGCACTAGAATAGAATATAAAATAGGACCCCATGGAGAACCTATACAAAATAGTCACGGACTGAAACTGATCGACATGGCAATTTATAACAAACTCTACATATATGCAATACATTATTCCCACACAAGGATTCACATAAATACACCTGGTCAGCGAGAGGACAAGTATCAATCATAGACTACATTATCACCGATGAGAAACTAAAGGAGTATATGATGGACACAAGAGTCTTCAGAGCATACGAAATTGAATCAGTTCATCACCTCCTGGTTGGTACAGCAAGATTCTCACCCCAATGGCGGAATAACAATAGAAAACAGATACATAAATCAACTGCATTCCAATATAGAGTCGAACTCTTACAGAACCAAAGCATCAAACGGCTATATCAGAGGCGATTACGGGATATCGAGCCGAAACACTCAGTAGAGGAAACTATTGAATTAGAATGGGAAAACCTAACCACTATTTTGAAAAAAGCAGCAAATGAAAGCATAGGAACGAAAAACGTTGAAATCGGAAACAAGGACTGAGAGCCTGGGATGAGGATATAAAGAAGGTTATTGAAGACAACAGAAATGCTTATAAGCGATATTTTACAACAAAGAAAGCAGAATACTGCACTGAATACAAAAGGAAAAGAGCAATAGCAAAAAAAGAGACTAGGAAAAAAAAAACAGAGAACAATGGGACCGATTCATAAACAACCTGGAAAGGTATGTAACAAGACCAACACCCTCCACATTCAAAATTGTTAAGAAATTAAACAGAGAAGTACGATGTGACTCGGACATTCCAGTGAAGGAAAAGGAAACTTGGCTAACTTATTTTCAAAAGCTGTGGACCCAGAAGCAAAGTGACCATCCATCAGAGGAGATATACCCCATAGACACTAACAGACCAGATGACATTCGATTTAACGAGCTAGAATCAGTACTGAAGACCAGCAAAAGTAACTGATCCCCTGGAGAGGACGACATTAATATGGAACTATTCAAATTCAGTGACAAAAGATTCAAGGAACGACTTCTAAACTTTTTGAACAGAATTTGGAAGGGAGAAACTCCTCCCCATAGATGGCAGAGAGCAATTGTCATACCCATCCATGATAAAGGTGATGTCAAAGACTGCAATAATTAAAGGGGAATCAGTTTACTCAACACTGGTTATAACATCTATACCAGCATTTTAAAACTAAGACTACAAACCTTCTATGAACCACTCCTGGGAGAGGAACAGAATGGATTTCAGAAAGGCAGATCATGCGCCGATGGATATTTCACACTGAAGATACTCATTGAGAAAAGAAAAGAATTTAATCTGAAAACACATTTAGCTTTATTGATTTTGTGAAGGCTTTCGATAAAATAGACAAAAGGATAATTTGGAACATTTTAGCAGAAAGTAATACCCCATCACATATAATAAAAGCAATACAAAATATCTACTGTACAGTCAAAATGTGATTGCTGTCAGAATTGGACAACAGCAGACGGGATGGAAACCCATTGACAAGGGAGTTAGACAAGGCTGTTGTCTCTTACCACTTTTGTTCAACATATACATAAATAAAATCATCAGTGAATGGAGACAAAAAAAAAACAAGGTCACATTAAGATAGATAGACAACCTGATATAGACTCTCTACTGTTTGCAGATGACTTGGTACTTTTTGCAGAATCTGAATATGATTTACAGTGGTCAGTATAATCTTCACACAACAGCAAGAAATTAAAACATGGAGATTTCCCTTACCAAAACTTAAGTTATGGCCTTCATCGGGAAAAACCATGAGAAAACAAAAATTGCAATAGACAATACACGCCTTGAGCAGGTATCAACATTCAAATATCTCGGCTATAACCTCAGTTACATCCAAGAAAACCCATCAACTTCACTAAGGTCACAGGACTAATAAATAACATCTTCAGGCCATATTTAGTCCAGAGGCACACACGACTCAAACTATACAACATCCTAGCCAGACCTACCCTTCTATATGGCAGTGAAGCTTGGACCCTTCGCAAAGGGGATGAACGGAGACTAACGAGTGCCGAGGTGCAGATCATGAGGAGAACAGCTGGATACACACTATGGGATAGGAAAAGATATGAAGATATCCTTAAAGAACTAAGAGTAAAGCCAATTATCAACAAAGTGCAGAATTACAGATCAGCTTGGAAGGACCATGTACTACGAATGAAGACCGGCCGGATCACCAGACGAGTCCCCAAATACTAACCTAGAGGCAGAAGAGGCGTAGGTCGACCTACAAAGAGATGGAACGAGACCGAAACAGGCCACCTGGCCAAACACTTGGTAGGAAGAAGAAGGAGACACTTACTTTGAATCTTAAATATACCTTGTGAGCGTAGCCGTCATAGACCACTGTAATTCAAAGAATACTAAACGACTAACACTAATAATACATTATAATTAATCAGGTGTCCGAAATTAGTTAGAAATGTCTTTCTTCATGTCATTAACATGGTAATTCATGGAACGATATTGCTGTGAATAGTTTGTTCACTCTTGCTCTGCAAAACAAATGGGATTAAATTACTGAACAAGTAAACTTTTGACTTGAAAAGTCGTTAAAAAGAAAAACTGTTGTTCCATATATGAATTCGCTAATTGAGAGCATTTGCCTGCGTTTGACCCTCATCTGGGATAAGCAAGGTATAGGTTCTTATACGCCACATATTGCCTTGTTTTGCAAGCTATTAGGTACCAACATTCAACAAGTGTTTTTTTAGGGTTGATAATAACAATATTTAATAATTAAGTAAAAGTTTTTCGGGCTTGAAGGCCGTAGTCCAGCCAGGATATCTCCCGACGTTTCGCCGGAATCTGCGTCCGGCATTATCAAGGGTCCCGCTCCTTTCCTTGGTCAGCAGTGGAATGAGGAAGAGGCTTCAAATAATGGGTAACGGTTTGTAGAGGGGTATTGTTGCTGGAATATGACTGTTGGTTGGGTGGATCTTGGCGATGAATTAACGGCTGGAAGGCAGTTTGGATCATCAAATTAGCATGGTGAGCCGAGCGTTCTCTTCGCATTCCGGCTGGATCGTCTGGTCTCGCGTATATGTTGCGGGGTGCGGTGCGTGCTCCGGCTTCGGCGACCGAGCTAGTGAGGGTCAGGTGTTGCCTGGGGACTGCCGGGCTGTAGCGGGAAGGTTCTTCAGGTTGACGTGAGCGTGATACCTTGGCCTTTGTGTTCCTAAGGGCCGGGATCCATGTATTACGAACACGTTAAATTTCTTCCTTTCGATTGAAGTTGTCGAGGTGTTTGAATATTTCTATGACTTCCCGTTGCAGTCTGGCGTGGTAGTGTGTGGTCGTAGAGAGTATCTCCGTGTCCCCGTACTGTACATCGTGACCGGGCAAGAGAGAATGCTCAGCGACTGACGATTTCTCAGTTTGACCCAGGCGGCTGTGTCTGTTGTGTTCCTTGAGTCTGGTCGTCACGCTCCTCTTCGTCGTTCCTATGTACACCTGCCCACAGGAATAACGGGATTCTGTAGACACCTGCAGTGGAGTGTGGTTGGCGCTTGTCTTTAGCCGATCGCAGCAAGTCCCTGATTTGGCGGTGGGTTTATAAACCGTCTTCACCCCATAGTTCTTGAGTAATTTGCCTATCCTGTCCGTCATCTTCTTCACGTACGGCAGGAATGCGGTGGCCATCGGAGTTTCCTCAGATGCTTTCCTCGTGCTCCGGTACCTGGGATGAGAGGCTCGCTCAATCTCCTTATTGCTGTATCCGTTGGCGCATAGGGTCCTCTTTATATGTTGCAGCTCTTGGTTGAGGTTGGATGGCTCACAGATTCTCCTAGCACGGTCTACCAATGTTTTAATGACTCCGTGTTTCTGTCGGGGGTGGTGATTAGATGTCTTGTGTAGATACCGGTCGGTGTGTGTGGGGTTTCGGTATACCGTGTGCCCAAAGTGCAGGTCATTAGTCCTGGTGATTAGCACGTCAAGAAAGGCCAGGCAGTTGTCTTTCTCCTTCTCCATTGTAAATTATATGCTGGTGTTGAGACTGTTGAGGTGGTCCAAGAAAGGTTCCAGCTCTTCCTCTCCGTGGCTCCAGACTACGAAGGTATCGTCAACATAACGTAGCCATACTTTCGGTTTGAGGGGTGCAGTCTCGATCGCCAACTGCTCGAACATTTCCAAGTAGACGTACGCAATCACAGGGCTTAGTGGCCTAACCATGGCAACCACCTCTATTTGCTCGTAGAAGTTCTCGCGCCTTAGGAAGTAACTCGCGGTGAGGCAGTGGCGAAACAAGTCAGTGATGTCTTCCGTGATGAGCTCGGCAATCTGGTTTATGGATTCTATCATAGGCGCCTTCGTGAAGAGGGATACTACGTCAAAGCTGACTAGGCGGTCTTCAGGTTCCAGACGTATGTTCTGCAATTTCTCAATAAAATGGCCTGAATCCCTGACGTAAGTCTCAGTGTTACCGATGTGCGGTTGTAGAATGATGGAGAGATGCTTGGCGATGCTGTAGTTTGGAGAGCCGTTAGCACTCACGATATATCTCAGTGGTACAGAATATCAGTTTTGTGTATTTTGGGTAGACCGTACAGCCAGGGAGGTAGAGCTTCACTCCTGCATGTAACCTTCTTCACGTGTTCTGGTAGTGAAGAGGCCTTGATTAACATGTTGGTCTCTCTAAGTATCCGTGCTGTGGGGTCTCTCGTGAGTTTTCGGAATGTCTGAGGTTCTAGTAGCGACAGGATCTTAGTGTCGTAGTCTTCCGATAACATGACTACCGTGGCGTTGCCCTTATCTGCAGGTAGAATCATTATGCTTCTATCCCTGTTAAGGGTTTAAAAGGCATTCTTCTCTTGAGGCGTGAGGTTACTGCTGGGCGCTAGAGATTTACGAAGGATGCGTGAGGCCTCTGAGCGGACTTCCTCGGCCTGCTCCCTGGGTAAACGGTGTATGGCAGATTCGATGTTGCTTATATAAGTTGCGTTCAAAAAGTAACGAGCCGGAGGCTGGAATGCGCAATCCCGATGACGACATCGGCTAATCAAGGCGTGTGCAACGAGGTGTGGTTCCGACCAGAGCGTGGCACTCGTGCACGTCACGTGACGATAAAAAGCGAGGAGCAGCATGCATCAATCGTCCAACGCTGCCAGTCGCATTGCAAACAGTGACATGGAGGCGTCAAACGAAGAGCAAAGAGGTGTTGTTCGGTTTCTGACAGCGGAAGGAGTGGGGGGAATGGTCATTCATCGTCGAATGTCACAAGTGTAAGGCGAACACTGCATGTCCCTTGCAAGGGTCAAGTCATGGCACAAGCGCTTCAGGGAAGGACGGTTGTCGTTAGCCGATGATGCCCGGTCTAGGGGAACCCCCTGCATTACCGATGACATCGTCCAGCTAGTTGATGCACTCATTACTAAGGACCGCCGAGTGACAGTGAACGCTATAGCCGCCTGGTCGCTCTACGACAACGCACGACCTCATACGGCCAACACAGTCGAGGCACTCCTGCAGAAATTCAAATGGGAGGTTCTCGGCCACCCTCCATACAGTCCAGACCTCTCTCCCTGTGATTACGCCATGTATGGTCCCCTGAAAAGGGCTATGCGGGGAGAACGATTCACCTCGGACGCCGACGTCCAGCTGTACGTGCGGAACTGGTTCACATCGCAGCCCAGGGAGTTTTATGAGAAAGCCGTTCACCGCCTCGAGTCACAGTGGGACAAATGCCTCAACAGCCAGGGCCAATAATTCTAACATACAGGTACAGGTTTCAGTAATTATGCCTCCGGCTCGTTACTTTTTGAACACACCTTATAATGTCTTCTATAGGCACAGAAGGTGGGGTGACAGAGAAGTTCTGACCTTTCGCCAAAAGTGAAGTTTCCCCTGGTGATAGACAACGGTTAGTCAGGTTTACTACAGTGCGAGACGAGTCCGGCGCAGATGTGGTTGCAGTTATAGTCTTGAGGTCCTGACATAGCTCAAATTTCTTTTTCTGGCGATTCGTCGACTGGTCGAAGGTGGAGCGAATAGAATAGTGCGTGATGTGGTCGATGTTGTCCCAATACTCGCTTGAGAGCGTAGACGTGAGTCGGAGATGTACTGATATGAGGTCCCGGTCAGTCGTAGCTAAGTCCCTGCGTGTAGCATGTATCTGTTCTCGCAGCAATGAGCGCTGAGCTCTGTCGTATATACGGTGAGCATGTGCTGAGCCGAAATTCCTCTTCATCCTAATAAACTTAGGAATCGTGTCCATGTCCCTGCATCGTAAGAGAAAAGTCAGCGAAGAAAGTTGCTGTGCTTTCTTTTTCCGTAGCTTCTCGAAGCGGCGAACCAGGTTGGTAGTTTCCTCTCCGTAGAGGCGTCTGATATAACAGCTTAGGCTTTCACGGCCGGCGTTCATAATTAAGTACAAGTTTTTCGGGCTTGTATGCGTTGGTCTAGACAGGATATCTCCCGCCGTTTCACCGGAAACTGCGTCCGGCATTAGCAAGGGTTCCGCTCCTTTCCATGGTCAGCAGTGGAATGAGGAAAAGGCCTGAAATAATGGGTAACGGTTTGTAGTGGGGTATTGTTGCTTGGTTGGGTGGATCTTGGCGATCAATTAACGACAGGAAGGCAGTTTGGATCAACAAATTAGCATGGTGAGCCGAGCGTTCTCTTCGCATTCCGGCTGGATCGTCTGGTCTCACGTACATGTTGCGGGGTGCGGTGCGTGACCCGGGGTCGGCGACCGAGCTTGTGAGTGTCAGGTGTTCCCTGGGTGACTGCCGGGCTGTAGCGGGAAGGGTTGAGGTTGACGTGTGCGTGATATCTTGGCCTTGGTATTCCTAAGGGTCGGGATCCATGTACTACGCACACGTTCAATTTCTTCCTTTCGATTGAAGTTGTCGGGGTGTTTGAATATTTGTATGGCTTCCCGTTGTAGCCTGGCGTGGTAGTGTGTGGTTGTGGAGAGTATCTCCGTGTCCCAGTACTGTACAACGTAACCGGGCAAGAGAGAATGCTCAGCGACTGACGATTTCTCAGTTTGCCCATGGCGGCTGTGTCTGTTATGTTCCTTGAGTCTGGTGGTTACGCTCCTCTTCATCGTTCCTATCTACACCTGCCCACAGGAACACGGGATACTGTAGAAACCTGCAGTGGAATGTGGTCGGCGCTTGTCTTTAGCGGATCGCAGCAAGTCCCGGAATTTGCGGTGGGTTTATAAACCGTCTTCACCCCATAGGTCTTGAGTAATTTTCCTATCCTGTCCGTCACCTTCTTCACATACGGCAGGAATGCGGTGTCCACCGGAGTTTACTCAGATTCCTTCCTCGTGCTCCGGCGCCTGGGATGAGAGACTCGCTCAATCACCTTAATGCTGTATCCGTTGCCGCATAGGGCCCTCTTTATATGTTGCAGCTCTTGGTTGAGTTTGGATGGCTTCACAGATTCTCCTAGCAAGGTCTACCAATGTTCCAATAACTCCGTGTTTCCGTCGGTGGTGGTGATTATATGTCTTGTGTAGATACCGGTCGGAGTGTGTGGGTTTTCGGTGTACGGTGTGCCCCAAGCGCAGGTAATTAGTCCTGGTGATTAGCACACCTCAAGAAAGACGATGCAGTTGTCTTTCTCCTTCTCCATTGTAAATTAAATGTTGGTGTTGAGACTGTTGAGGTGGTCCAGGAAACTTCCAGCTCTTCCTCTCCGTGGCTCCAGACTACGAAGGTATCTTCAACATAACGTAGCCATACTTTCGGTTTGAGGGGTGCATTCTCGATCGCCAACTGCTCGTACTTTTCCATGTAGACGTTCGCAATCACAGCGTTAATGGGCTACCCATGGCAACCCCCTTTATTTGCTCGTAGAAGTTCTCGCGCCATAGGAAGTAGCTCGTGGTGAGGCAGTGGTCAGTGATGTCTTCCGTGAAGAGCTCCGCAATCTGGTTTATGGATTTTATCATAGGCACCTTCGTGAAGAGGGATACAACGTCAAAACTGACTAGGCGGTCTTCAGGTTCCAGACGTATGTTCTGTAATTTCTCAATAAAATGACCTGAATCCACGTAAGTCTCCGTGTTACCGATGTGCGGTTGTAGAATGATGGAGAGATGCTTGACGATGCTGTAGTTTGGAGAGCCTTAGCACTCATGATAGATCTCAGTAGTATATCAGTTTTGTGTATTTAGGGTGGATTGTACAGCCTGGGAGGTAGAGCTTCACTCTTGCATGTATCCTTCTTCACGTGTTCTGGTAGTGAAGAGACCTTGGTTAACCTGTTGGTCTCTTTAAGTATCCGTGTTGTGGGGTCTCTCGTGAGTTTTCGGTATGTCTGAGGTTCTAGTAGCGACAGAATCTTAGTGTCGTAGTCTTCCGATGACATGACTACCGTGGTGTTGCCCTTACCTGCAGGTAGAATGATTATGCTTCTATCCATGTTAAGGGTTTTAAAGGCATTCTTCTCTTGAGGTGTGAGGTTACTGCTGGGCGCTGGAGCTTTACGAAGGACGCGTGAGGCCTCTGAGCGGACTTCCTCGGCCTGCTCCCTGGGTAAACGGTGTATGGCAGCCTCGATGTTGCTTATAATGTCTTCTATAGGCACAGGAGGTGGGGTGACCGAGAAGTTCTGACCTTTCGCCAAAAGTGAAGTTTCCCCTGGCGATAGGCGACGGCTAGTCAGGTTTACTACAATGCGAGACAAGTCCGGCGCAGATGTGGTTGCAGTTATAGTCTTGAGGTCCTGACATAGCACAAAATTCTTTTTCTGGCGATTCGTCGACTGGTCGAAGGTGGAGCGCATAGAATAGTGCGTGATGTGGTCGATGTTGTCCCAATACTCGCTTGAGAGCGTAGACGTGTGTCGGAGATGTACTGATATGAGGTCCCAGTCAGTCGTAGCTAGGTCCCTGCGTGTAGCATGTATCTGTTCTCCAAGCATTGAGCGCTCAGCTCTGTCGTATATACGGTGAGCATGTGCTGAGCCAAAATTCCTCTTCATCCTAATAAACATAGGAATCGTGTCCGTGTCCCTGCATCGTAAGAGAAACGTCAGCGTAGAAAGTTGCTGGGCCTTCTACTTCCGTAGCTTCTCGAAACGGCGAACCAGGTTGGTAGTTTCCTCCCCGTAGAGGCGACTGGTATAACATCTTAGGCTTTCACGACCGGCGATCATATATAAGTACACATTTTTCGGTCTTGTAGGCCGTGGTCCAGACAGGATATCTCCCGACGTTTCACCGGAAACTGCGTCCGGCATTATCAAGGGTTGCGCTCCTTTCCGTGGTCAGCAGTGGATTGAGGAAGAGGCTTGAAATAATGGGCAACGATTTGTAGTGTGATATTGTTGCTTGAATATGACTCTTGGTTGGGTGGGTCTTGGCGATGAATTAACAGCTGGAAGGCAGTTTGGATCATCAAATTAGCATGGTGAACTGAGCGTACTCTTCGCATTCCGGCTGGATCGTCTAGTCTAGCGTACATGTTGCGGGGTGCGGTGCGTGCTCCGACTTCGGCGACTGACCTTGTGAGGGTCCGGTGTTCCCTGGGCAACTGCCAGGCTGTAGCGGAAAGGTTCTTCAGGTTGACGTGTGCGTGATATCTTGGCCATATATTACGCACACGTTAAATTTCTTCCTTTCTATTGAAGTTGTCGGGGTTTTTGAATATTTCTATGGCTTTCCGTTACAGCCTGGCGTGGTAGTGTGTGGTCGTGGAGAGTATCTCCGTGTCCCCGTACTGTACATCGTGACCGCGCAAGGGAGAATGCTCAGCGACTGACGATTTCTCAGTTTGACCCAGTCGGCTGTGTCTGTTATGTTCCTTGAGTCAGGTGGTCAGGCTCCTCTTCGTCGTTCCTATGTACACCTGTCCATAGGAATAACGGGATTCTGTAGACACCTGCAGTGGAGTGTGGTCGGCGCTTGTCTTTAGCGGATCGCTGCAAGTCCCGGAATTTGCGGTGGGTTTATAAACCGTCTTCACCCCATAGTTCTTGAGTAATTTGCCTATCCTGTCCGTCACCTTCTTCACGTACGGCAGGAGCGCGGTGGCCACCGGAGTTTCCTCAGATTCTTTGCTCGTGCTCCGGCGTCTGGGAAGAGAGGCTCGCTCAATCTCCTTATTGCTGTATCCGTTGGCGCCTAGGGCCCTCTTTATATGTTGCAGCCCTTGGTTGAGGTTGGATAGCTCACAGATTCTCCTAGCTCGGTTTACCAATGTTTTAATAACTCCGTGTTTCTGTTGGGGGAGGTGATTATATGTCTTGTGTAGATACCGGTCGGTGTGTGTGGGTTTGCGGTATACGGTATGCCCCAAGCGCAGGTTATTAGTCCTGGTTATTAGCACGTCAAGAAAGGCCAGGTAGTTGCCTTTCTCTCTTTGGCTCTTGGCAGTCCAGCTGTGATCAAGACGTGCTTGATACCCTGCGAAATGCAGTAGTCCTGGAACTCATGGGAGGTGAACGATGGTCCTCTGTCGGTGTAACTTGAACTGGGTTTCTAAAGTTCGTCCTCTGAAACTCCATCTTTTCAATCGTCTCAGCCGATTTGGTAGTTTTCACAGTATACAGCCAGGTGAACTTCGTGAAGCCGCCTATCATACAGAACATGTGTTCATATCTCTTGTGTGTAGACTTAAGTGGTCCAATGTGATCCATGTGATAGGTGTGCAATGGCACACTCTCCTTGAACATCGGATGTAACCAACCTTCTTTCTTGCCTGCCTTCCTGTTAACCACCAGACACTTCACTCAGTTGGCTATGACTCGTTTCACCTTGTTGGCCAAGTCTGGAATGTAATATTCCTGCTTCACGTCTTCTTCAGTCCTTTTAACAGCGTAGTGTCCCTTCTCATGTGCAGCTCTGATGATTTCATGGTGCAGTGCCTGCGGGACCACCACCTTCTCTCGCCCGTCAACAAATTTATACAGCAGTCCATCTCTGACAATGATGTTTTCGTAAAGCCCTTTCTCCAGTGTCGCTTTTATCCCTGTCAATCCTTCGTCTTTTCTCTGGGCGATTTTGATCCTCGCTGCAAGGCCATCAGCGAATCCAAGCATCACTGCTGGACATCGGCTCAGGGCGTCGACTTGTTTCGTCCTGGTTGCAGTTCGGTGTTCGATGGTATAGTCAAACTCCTCCAAGGCCATAGCCCATCTAGCTACTCGTGGGACCAGGTACCTTTTGTGCATTGTCTTTTGGATTGCCATACAGTCAGTCACTATCTTGAACGGAATTCCAAGGAAGTACACCCTATACTTTTTAATGCATTCACCACAGCTAAGATCTCGAGCTCGTAACTGCTGTATTTTTCTTCCTGTATCGTCGTCTTTTTACTCATGTATGAGACTGGATGTAGTTTGTTGTCCTCTGGGTACTTTTGCAAAAACACAGCGCCATACCCACTCTTGCTGGCGTCAGTGTGCAGCTCCATCTCGTATTTCGAATTGTATATCTTCAACACAGGTTCTGAAGCGAGAAGACGTTTGAGCTCAACAAATGCACATCGTTGTTCCTCGCCAAACTTGAACTCCGGCTTACCTCTCAACAGATCGCTCAGTGGTTTGGCTACAATCGAGAAATTTGGGATAAATTTTCTAAAATAGCCAGCCAATCCGAGAAAGTCCTGCAGCGCAGCGATCGTCTTTGGCTCCGGGAAGTTTTGTACAGCAAGAACCTTCTCAGTGGCGGGTTGAATCTGTCCACGTTGAATAGTGTATCCAAGGAACTGTACCCTCCTCTTCATAAACTGCCACTTCTCGAAGTTGATTTCCAGCCCGTACTCTGCAGCTAATTCCAACACTTGTCTCAATCGTCGGAGTGCCTCGTCGTCATACTTCGCTTCGATGATTAGGTCATCCATATAGGTAAACTTTATGTTCTCTCGGATTAACTCCCAGAGCACAGCTTTAATAAAGCGTTGGAAGACTGCAGGTGAGTTGGTAAATCCAAATGGAACTTTTTGTACTGGTACTGCCCAGAACGCGTTACGAATGACAAATATCGTCAACTTCCATCTTCGACTTTCACGTGAAAGGATCCGTTCCTGAGATCCAAGGTGCAGAACACCGTAGCATCCTGTAACTTGTCCAGAAGATGGGAAATAGATCCCTAACCACGATTGAGTTCACTGGACGAAAATCAGTACAAAGTCGCTTTTTTCCATTTTTCTTTTCGACTACATCCACTTGGCATGTATATTCTGATTGACTTGGTTCTATGATATCTTCCTCAAGCCACGCCTCGACTTGCTCATCGACAAACTCGTTCTCAAGCGGTGCCATTCGTCTGGGCCTGCTAAATATCGGTTTTGCTTCTTTCAATGTGATCTTCATCTTGACGTCAGTAGATTTCGTCTTCTTTGGTACTGCGCCCGAAGAAACCCATCAGTACTAATATCCAAAGCCCGAAAAAGGATTGCAGACATGTAAGTTACCCAGCTCACAAGCTTATCATGCCTACCAAGTAAAATTGGGAATTCCAGGAACATACAGGATAGATATTATTCGTAAAGAAAATAGTACTACTAGACAAGGTACAAATTTCTACTATTATTTACATTTAGAACAACCGAGAAACTCCAATCTCGAGGGGTGATAAGGTCTAATCTATAGTGAGCGCCTGTATCTATACCTCGTAGTACTATTTTCGACGATGATGACAATGAAAACGGAATCAGTTTAGATAAAAGTTGACTAAGTTGTTAAAAAGCACTAGCCGTTTATTAAGCTAATAAAACATGTATAACAACTGGCTTCCTCCCTTGATATTGTGTCTCCCTGACACTTCAACAAAATAACTGCAAAGATAAATTTGCACGTGGCATTACTATCGTAAGAAAATGTGAAACGGCGTGACATTAAGTATTGCCCTATTTTATACAGGTCCGCTTCAACTATGAACCGTAGTTCCATATCTAATCAAATTATTCCTGAACTATGTGCATATATACATCCTTTTATGAAATTCAAATTTCACACTTCATAACGTCGAAGATTAAATTTTCTTCCTCCAATAAGTCTTTCATCTACTCCATTTCTCTTAAACATCCAATTCAAGTTCAAACAAACACCGCAACTATCGTGTTGAAAGTAATAAATACTCGTCATAATCAATTGAACATAAGTGACAAACATTTAAGCTAAGCACTGTTCCTTTTTACCTTTATCTATATATCATGAAATTCTGAAATAAGTGCTGAAATTCTTTACTGAGTTAACAATCTTCTGATAAACGTGAATACTGTAAGTGCACGGCATTAACCTTCGTTTCCACACTTCTCCTCCATAATTATACAACAATTACTTTCTCTCTTAAACACCCTGTACAGAATCTTCCTTTACTACTCTCTCATAACTTCACAATTATTGCATTCAATACTAGAAAAATTTAGAGACTCCCCTGCGTCCCTTCGTAAACTTACGTAACTCCTTTACGTTCATAACTCCTTAATCTGCACGGTAATTCAACTATAAACTTCTACTTCAATACATATACTTCCTTTACTTAACATTTCTCCTCTATAATTGATACAACATCGCCTCGTGCTTGTAATTTCATTTCTGTAATAAATCTCTGTACTATCACCTTTCTAATCACCCTGTGATTTAACTTCGTTAACTTTCCTCTTCACGTGTTTAAATTCAGCTTAACATTTTATTACAACTTTTCAAGAAATATCAGTAAATATTCATATTCTTAACAAAAGATATACAGTAAGTTTGACTTCATTCCATTAATATTTGTTTAACAAATTCATTTATGTTTTTAACGCTCTAAATCTCATTAGACATATGTGTTTAAGCTTTTCGTAATATTTTCGTTCATAATAAATTTCTGACACTCGAATCAACATCATGAGTTGTCGAAATATTCTTTACACTTCGTGACGTTACTTCTTAAGTATACTGTATTTAAATTTGCTCCAATAAATTTCATTTTACTTTAATTACAATCTTACTCCTTCTTTACTTCGTTCAACGTTCTATTCCTTTTAAATAGTTCACTCTACATTTCTTTTTTAACGCTCTAAATTTTCTTTAATACAGTTCCTTTCAATAATTGCTTTCCTCTAAACAATTCCTTTATATTCCTTTTTTAACGCTCTAACTTCCTTTAATACAATTGGTTCTAAGTTACTCTAAACAATTCCTTTATATTCCTCTCAATTCCTTTATATTCCATCGCTGCGATAAAACAGATTTAATTAAATTAAATCTAACGCAAGTGTGAAAATATTTACACGATTTTACTTTAATATAACCTTAGTGTTAATAGCATCATCATGCCAAAATTTCGTCCAAGTGACTGAAATTTTCAAGAAATACGGCAAATAATTCCGTAGAAAAATATGAAAAATCACAATAACAAGATCTACACAAATTTAATTACTTTGACAAAATTATACGTTTTAAATAATGCAGTTAAGAAAAATGCTGTTGAAAAATATGCGGTTGAAAATATGCGGTTGAAAATATATGCGGTTGGTCAATTGGATAACCACACAACTAAACTACAATTCTACATTATAAAAGACAATTTTCTCACTACCTTGTGTTGACTTCTGTACTGCTGAAAATACTTGCATCGCTCCTTCCAAACCAAACTTGTCGTGTTCATAGCAATGTCCACAGCTATGAAGACCGGTTTTGTGACAGCACCCGATGGACTCGCGGTGAATGACCTCGCCGTGTACAGCTCTGCCAACTCCCCGTCTCTCCTCCGCTCCAAGTAGGCCGGCTTCGATTCTCCATCTCTTCAGAATAGACATCATGGTTTCTTCAGAATAGACATCGGTTTTCTTCAGAATAGACATCACGGTGTAATACTGTAGTTTATGTAAGCTTTTTCGTCTCTCAAGATGTGTTAAAACTCTCGTAGAAAAGTACGAGTTTTGCTCGGTGATGTTTCGCTTTGCGTAGATATTTGTAGCGTCTTTCATGCTAGTGAATCTGGAATTCAACTGACATCCTTGTAGTCTTCAACTTCCCCATGCTTAACTTAGCACATGTTAATATTCATATTCTTGACAATATACTTGAGACCTCCCCGTTGCTGCCTTGTAACTTGCATTTTCAATACAATGTTGAAATAAGCTTTTATACGTAGAAATACTGAGTAGCTTCTTGTCGAAAATGTTTCTAGCTATATGGAACACTTTGTATAAGCACTGCAATTTATAGTTGTACTGTTCCGTTCTGCTATATATGTTGTAGCTTGCTTTCAAGTTACTGAAATTACACTCTCCCTTACTTCCAACCTTTATGAACCGTAGCACTCTTATAAAGATACTCGTTTATGCTCGAGGTCTTGTCTCGTTCAAATCTCACTTGGAAAAGAACTCTCTCGTCCTGCTCTCCGCATTCCTCAAGTTCTCGTCTCTGTTCCTCTCCTCCCGTGGTGAGACGTAACTCCTACCACCTCTCCTGACTTCCGTCCGCAGTTCGACCTTCGCCTCTTCCCCTCTCTCATGACGTAACTCTCGCTTCAAGTGGCGTGATCTTTCTCGTATAGTGAACCTCCCACTTTCGTATAATGGAATACATGTCCATCTTTAAATCATTCCTACTTCCTTGCCTTTTATAAATGCATAAGATCTATAGTATTTCACTCATTTCCATACAGTTTTTCCCATATTACTCAAATTTTTAATAAATAAAAATTTTTATCCACTCATTTATTCTCTGGGGTCTTGGTTCATCTCCCGATCAGTTCTTGAGTAATGACCTTCAATAAATTCTGGCGCATTTCCCCGTTGCTAATTTAAAGTAAAGTATAGCCTGCACTTTCTTTAATACCAGTGATTTCTCTGCTCTTGAGACTGAATTTATTTATTTTACTGTATCTGTGGGTAAAATCTTTTCAACTTGGAATGGTTGAATTTTCCAATGGATCTATTATCTTCCACTCTCACAATTTTATAGCAATTATTTCCGTAGACTGTATCTACTTTGAATGGTCCTCTGAACAGGTTACTGAATTTGATATACACTTTCTTCAGTACGTCAGCTTTCACAGGAATTCTGACTAATACAAGGTCTCCTTCTCGTTTCGAAGTATGAGGCCTGTCTCCTCGTCATTCTCCCTGACAAAAATCGATAAATGTTCCTGAATGGTGCATGCTTCTTTTGAAAAAGAGGAATTCTTTTCAACTTATCCAGCGTTTCTTGATCTTCAGCATCTGTCTGGATAACATTAACTCTCACATCTCTCTCAGGAATCGGATGTCTGGAAAGAATATCTGCTAGAAGGTTGTCTTTTCCAGGTACATGAACTATCGTGGCATCAAATTGTTGCAAAAACATGGTCCATCTTGTCATCCTATCGCTTGACAAGTCTGACTTCAACATGAATTCTAGTGCTTTATGATCCGTTCTGATTATGATTTTGTGTCCCAGCAATAATTTCTTCCAATTTTGTAGAGCATTTATGACGGCTAAAGCTTCAAGCTCCGTCGTGAAGTAATTCAGCTCGTGTGTGCGTAACTTCCTACTACTGAATGAAATATAATGAGGATTTCCATCTTGATCCTTCTGATATAAGACTGCACTAATACCGACTCGTGAAGCGTCTGTTTCTATGATGAACGTTCTTTCAAAATCTGGGTACTCCAACTTGATGTTATCTCTGAGCATTTCCTTTGCTTGAATAAAGGCATTCTCAGTAGCTGTATCCCATTTCCATCTATTGTTCTTCTTTAGAAGCTCATGTAGAGGTGCCATGATTTCTGAATATCGTGGACAATGACTACTGAAAAACTGACAAAGACCCGCAAAAGCTCTGATGTCTTTGATTTTCTTGGGTGTTGGAAATTTCAAAATTGCTTCAATCTTGTCTTCTTTCGGATGGTAACCAAATATGTCTATAGTATGCCCAAGAAAGTTGATCTTTTCTTGAAAGAAATGACATTTATCCAACTTCACCTTGATGTTTGCACTTCTAAGGTTATCAAATAGCTTCGTCAAATGCATGAAATGTTGCTCTGGTGTCTCTGAAGATATGATGATATCGTCCACGTAGCAAATAGCAAATTGTTTCACTTCTTCACTCAACTTGTCATCCAAGGCTCTGATAAGTGCTGGACTTGAATTTACCAATCCATATGGTACTCTTTGGTATACATAACAGGTTTGATTGAACATGAACCCTGTATAACATTTGCTGTCTTCTGTAAGCTCTATTTGATGAAATGCTGCAGTTAAATCAATCACTGAGAAACAGGTTTTATTCTTGAATCTCCTCAGTAGTTCTCTAATTTTCGGTGGCCTGTCGAATTCTTTCAGCAGAAGAGTATTTATGCCCCTGGCATCTAAACATAGTCTAAGACTACCATCTGCTTTCTTCACAACAGTGAGTGGATTTAAATAAGGAGTGGTTTGCTTTCTTATAATTCCTTCCTTTTCCATGCCTTTTATGAGCTCTGTCACTTCAGCTTGATACTTCTCCGGAATTGGATACAATTTCTTCTGATAAGGTGTGTCGTCAGTTAGCTTAATCTGATATTTATATCATCTTATAATACCTGGCTTGTTATCAAAAATGTCTGCATAAGTCGTGACTAAGTCTTCCAACTTCTCCCTCTGATCTTCAAAATTCTCAATCTTTCTGCCATAGTGAGGTATTCCTTCTGCTTCGATTTCCATAACAATCTTCACAAGATTTTCTTCTGTAGTTTCGTCAAACAAACTACACTTATTCTCATCCTTCGTCGTATCCTCTGATTGATGTAGGCCTTCATTAAATCTTATGACTCCATTTCGTAAATCGATTACAGCTCCAGTCTTGGTTATAAAATCAATGCCTAAAATAGCATCAAAATTGATCTGGCTCAAGACTATGAATATCTGCTCATATCTGTGTTTATTTATAGAGAATTCCATTAGTGCTTGGACTTTACATTTCATTGTCTTGTCGTTAAATACGCCCCTGACTTTAATGGTTGAAACAGGCATTGCTATAAGTGAATTTCCATCCTTCAATCTGTGAAAACAGTTCTCTGATAAAATTGATGCTGTTGCTCCCGTATCTAGTAGTGTTCTCAGGCATTCTCCTTCTGATATGATTTCTATAATCGGTAACCTTGCTACTCTATCTGTTTTCGTCTCTTCTCTCTCATATAGAAGATCTTCATTCGTGGCTTCAAACAATTCATTAATTTGGCTCTCGTGTCTGGTTACGGTGCTGTTTTCTTCTCCTTTCACTTTTTGGAATTTGACGTTTTTTTGTGCCCCTCATGGGTCTTCATTCCTTCTATCTCTGCTTGTTCCAGGTTGAGGTTCTTGATTCCGGTTAGGCTGTCCCTGATCTTGGTCTCTCGCATTCCTTTCTCTGAGATTCCTTAGGTACTCCTGACTTTCTCTTTCCCTGTCATCATAATACCTTCTTACATTGTTATTATTCCTCCAACCTTGTTGCTGTTGTTGCTGTCTTGAATAATTACTCGTGTTTCTCCAGTTCTGATATCTCCGATATCCATAATTATTCGTAGGCTTATTTCGATTATAATATCCCTCTCTACGATAATCATTGTTCCTGGTGTAATAGTTATTCCTCCATCTTTGATTTTCATATGGCCTTCCTTCTCTAGGTCTCTGATAATCTGGTCGAAATCGATTCTGCCCATATATCCTGGATCTCGTTGGACCTACTCCATTTTTGTTCTCCTCTGTTTGCTGCATGTGATCGATGTGAATGGTGTGTATTTCTCTCGATTCCTGGTTTCTACTTCTCTGGTTTTGATTTCCAATTGAGTTGGTGGATACATTAGACGTGTGATCCAGTCTTCTCAAAATTTCCGCCATTCCTTCTAGAGTTTTCACGTTTGCCGAGATGAGGTGTCTCCTAACTTCTGTTGGTAGCTGACATGAAATAGCGTGAACCAAGTCTTCTTCCGCCAAATGGGGTTGCAAATACTGCAAGCGTGCTAATTGTTTCGTGAAGAAACTTGCGTATTTCGTAGGACTGGAATATGCATACTTCTTAGAATAGATTTCCGCTCGTATATCCTGTTGAAGTTCCTCGCTCCAAAATCGTTTTTGCAGAGCTATAGCGAATTCTTCAAATGTCTGATATGTGTATCTGAAAGCTCTGTGCCATACTAATGCTTCTGAATCTAAGTATTTTTCCACGACTCTCATATGTCTTTCACGAGGTATCCTGTTGACTTCTAAATACGACCTCATGTCTCTCAGAAATTCTACTGCAGTAATATAGCCTACTCCGCTGAATTTGTTCGGTTTCTCATCGTTATTCTTTATTACGACGATATTGGCATTTGATCTAGTTTGGTAAGGTTCAAAATTTCCTCCAAATTCCCCTATTTCAGTGTGAAATGGCTCTTGACTGAAGTTAAAATTGGACTTCCGAATTTGCTGTTGACTATTCTCGCTTTCCTTATCCTCTTCTATCCTGTCTGTCCTAGCCTCTAATCTTCTTATTTCTTCTTTTAATTTTTCATCTCTTGCTTGAAAAAATCTCGCCAAGTCCTTCCTGATGTCCTCCCTGACTTCGGTTCTTAACGTTGATGAAAATGGAGCATCTCCTATCATAAGTGACCTTAATTTCTGTTCGATTTCTCTGATATCCTCATCCTGCTTTGATTGAATTTTCGCTAGTTCTATGCTTATCCCATCGACCGTACATTTAATTTTGTCAAATTTATTTGAGTTAGTTAAATCTGTTTTATTAACAATCTCTGTCAGCGTGGCTACGTTATTAATTTGTAATGTATCTATCCGCTTAGATAGATCTTCCCGTACCTTGCTAACATTAATATTGGAACATAATTCTATAGCTTTAATGTCATTTGCTAATTTGTGATGTATCTCTGATATGATTTGAGTTGTGACTGTTACGACCTCCTCCTTCATGTCGGTAACTGCCTTTACAATGGAAGCATTTATATCTACATTTATACCCTCTTCAATCAGTTTACTTTGACCTTCCAATTTGACCTGCAATTCACCAACAGTGCCATTTAGATTGTCAAGTTGCTCCTTGAGTTTCTTCTGGGCCTCTGAAATGTGTACATGATGAGTGTTATTGTCTTCCTTAATTGAGCTCAAGCTAGCCTGTAGTTTCTGTTCTAGTTCTAACATGTGATTACTGTTAGCTAATTGGATTTCTATCACTTTTCCTGCCATGTCCTGTTTGACTTGTTCAAATGAGGCTTTTAATTCTTCTTGTGCATTACCTGCCCTTTCTAAAATTCTCTGAGCTTTTTCCTGATTTTTCCGAACCTCTAATCTAGGCTGCTCCTGACTTAACCTGTCCTCCTCGCGAGCTTTTTCCTGAGCTAATCTTATCTCTGCTCTTATCCTATTTGCCTCTTCCAAAGCTAACTTGGATTCTTCTCTTTCCTTCTCTCTAGCTAGTCTATCTTTTTTTTTGCCCTTCTCTAAAGCTAACTTAACTTCTTCCTGTGCTTTTTCCTGATTTTTCCTAGCTTCTTCCTGTGCTAATGTTATACTAGCCGTAGTAAGTGTTTGAGCAACTGCTAACTCTGCTTTGACCTCTGATTTTACAGTAGCTGCTGATTTCTGAATCTCAGTTTTTAATTGTTTAATGTTGTTATGTGTTAACTGGTGGAGGGCTTCAAGGTCTTTGGTCAATGTACTTTGACCTTCCTTCATGGTTTCAAGCATCGTTCGAATGAACGTCATATCATTCGTTGAAATCTTTCTTCTTTTCTTGAGAATAAGGGAAGTATCGACTACAAAAATTATCAGTGAATATCCAGATTGACCAACGCATACATTTTATACCAGTAATGGAATATATAGAACATCTTAATCCTACTTACATCTATTTCAATCGCGACTTGTCTCGTATACTTGTTGTCCCATTTTACCGAACTGACATCGCTTCATTTTATCATCTCAACCTATGTTTAACAACATGAATTTACTTTTAAATTTACTATTACCTGACAAATGTCGTTAGCTGGTTTACAAATTATGCCTCACAACTATAGTGTACTCCACTAATCTTCTGATGTTGTGTTCATCTCAACAATCATTAAATTTGGGATCGGCATTTTTCTTTTCAAAACTAATATGGCCTCACTCTCGAGTACTTCCAAACTTCTTCTCTCAAGTGCTCTTTCGAATGCATTTCGAACGCCCCTCGGATGGGTATGCCATTTAAATATTTATCTATCTATATACGCCCGAAGAAACCCATCAGTACTAATATCCAAAGCCCGAAAAAGGATTGAAGACATGTAAGTTACCCAGCTCACAAGCTTATCATGCCTACCAAGTAAAATTGGAAATTCCAGGAACATACAGGATAGATATTATTCGTAAAGAAAATAGTACTACTAGACAAGGTACAAATTTCTACTATTATTTACATTTAGAACAACCGAGAAACTCCAATCTCGAGGGGTGATAAGGTCTAATCTATAGTGAGCGCCTGTATCTATACCTCGCAGTACTATTTTCCACGATGACGGCAATGAAAACGGAATCAGTTTAGATAAAAGTTGACTAAGTTGCTAAAAAGCACTAGCCGTTTATTAAGCTAATAAAACATGTATAACAACTGGCTTCCTCCCTTGATATTGTGTCTCCCTGACACTTCAACAAAATAACTGCAAAGATAAATTTGCACGTGGCATTACTATCGTAAGAAAATGTGAAACGGCGTGACATTAAGTATTGCCCTATTTTATACAGGTCCGCTTCAACTATGAACCGTAGTTCCATATCTAATCAAATTATTCCTGAACTATGTGCATATATACATCCTTTTATGAAATTCAAATTTCACACTTCATAACGTCGAAGATTAAATTTTCTTCCTCCAATAAGTCTTTCATCTACTCCATTTCTCTTAAACATCAAATTCAAATTCAAACAAACACCGCAACTATCGTGTTGAAAGTAATAAATACTCGTCATAATCAATTGAACATATGTGACAAACATTTAAGCTAAGCACTGTTCCTTTTTACCTTTATCTATATATTATAAAATTCTGAAATAAGTGCTGAAATTCTTTACTGAGTTAACAATCTTCTGATAAACGTGAATAATGTAAGTGCACGGCATTAACCTTCGTTTCCACACTTCTCCTCCATAATTGTACAACAATTACTTTCTCTCTTAAACACCCTGTACAGAATCTTCCTTTACTACTCTCTCATAACTTCACAATTATTGCGTTCAATACTAGAAAAATTTAGAGACTCCCCTGCGTCCCTTCGTAAACTTACGTAACTCCTTTACGTTCATAACTCCTTAATCTGCACGGTAATTCAACTATAAACTTCTACTTCAATACATATACTTCCTTTACTTAACATTTCTCCTCTATAATTGATACAACATCGCCTCGTGCTTGTAATTTCATTGCTGTAATAAATCTCTGTACTTTCACCTTTCTAATCACCCTGTGATTTAACTTCGTTAACTTTCCTCTTCACGTGTTTAAATTCAGCTTTACATTTTATTACAACTTTTCAAGAAATATCAGTAAATATTCATATTCTTAACAAAAGATATAAGTTTGACTTCATTCCATTAATATTTGTTTAACAAATTCATTTATGTTTTTAACGCTCTAAATCTCATTAGACATATGTGTTTAAGCTTTTCGTAATATTTTCGTTCATAATAAATTTCTGACACTCGAATCAACATCATGAGTTGTCGAAATATTCTTTACACCTCGTGACGTTACTTCTTAAGTATACTGTATTTAAATTTGCTCCAATAAATTTCATTTTACTTTAATTACAATCTTACTCCTTCTTTACTTCGTTCAACGTTCTATTTCTTGTAAATAGTTCACTCTACATTTCTTTTTTAACGCTCTAAATTTCTTTAATACAGTTCCTTTCAATAATTGCTTTCCTCTAAACAATTCCTTTATATTCCTTTTTTAACGCTCTAACTTCCTTTAATACAATTGGTTCTAAGTTACTCTAAACAATTCCTTTATATTCCTCTCAATTCCTTTATATTCCATCGCTGCGATAAAACAGAT
This sequence comes from Meconema thalassinum, assembly GCA_946902985.2. NCBI lineage: Eukaryota > Metazoa > Arthropoda > Insecta > Orthoptera > Tettigoniidae > Meconema > Meconema thalassinum. The sequence continues at coordinate 296,951,334 of OX336389.2, forward strand.
TTAATTAAATTAAATCTAACGCAAGTGTGAAAATATTTACACGATTTTACTTTAATATAACCTTAGTGTTAATAGCATCATCATGCCAAAATTTCGTCCAAGTGACTGAAATTTTCAAGAAATACGGCAAATAATTCCGTAGAAAAATATGAAAAATCACAATAACAAGATCTACACAAATTTAATTACTTTGACAAAATTATACGTTTTAAATAATGCAGTTAAGAAAAATGCTGTTGAAAAATATGCGGTTGAAAATATGCGGTTGAAAATATATGCGGTTGGTCAATTGGATAACCACACAACTAAACTACAATTCTACATTATAAAAGACAATTTTCTCACTACCTTGTGTTGACTTCTGTACTGCTGAAAATACTTGCATCGCTCCTTCCAAACCAAACTTGTCGTGTTCATAGCAATGTCCACAGCTATGAAGACCGGTTTTGTGACAGCACCAGCTGGACTCGCGGTGAATGACCTCGCCGTGTACAGCTCTGCCAACTCCCCGTCTCTCCTCCGCTCCAAGTAGGCCGGCTTCGATTCTCCATCTCTTCAGAATAGACATCATGGTTTCTTCAGAATAGACATCGGTTTTCTTCAGAATAGACATCACGGTGTAATACTGTCGTTTATGCAAGCTTTTTCGTCTCTCAAGATGTGTTAAAACTCTCGTAGAAAAGTATGAGTTTTGCTCGGTGATGTTGCGCTTTGCGTAGATATTTGTAGCGTCTTTCATGCTAGTGAATCTGGAATTCAACTGACATCCTTGTAGTCTTCAACTTCCCCATGCTTAACTTAGCACATGTTAATATTCATATTCTTGACAATATACTTGAGACCTCCCCGTTGCTGCCTTGTAACTTGCATTTTCAATACAATGTTGAAATAAGCTTTTATACGTATAAATACTGAGTAGCTTCTTGTCGAAAATGTTTCTAGCTATATGGAACACTTTGTATAAGCACTGCAATTTATAGTTGTACTGTTCCGTTCTGCTATATATGTTGTAGCTTGCTTTCAAGTTACTGAAATTACACTCTCCCTTACTTCCAACCTTTATGAACCGTAGCACTCTTATAAAGATACTCGTTTAAGCTCGAGGTCTTGTCTCGTTCAAATCTCACTTGGAAAAGAACTCTCTCATCCTGCTCTCCGCATTCCTCAAGTTCTCGTCTCTGTTCTTCTCCTCCCGTGGTGTGACGTAACTCCTACCACCTCTCCTGACTTCCGTCCGCAGTTCGACCTTCGCCTCTTCCCCTCTCTCATGACGTAACTCTCGCTTCAAGTGGCGTGATCTTTCTCGTATAGTGAACCTCCCACTTTCGTATAATGGAATACATGTCCATCTTTAAATCATTCCTACTTCCTTGCCTTTTATAAATGCATAAGATCTATAGTATTTCACTCATTTCCATACAGTTTTTCCCATATTACTCAAATTTTTAATAAATAAATTTTTTTATCCACTCATTTATTTTCTGGGATCTTGGTTCATCTCCCGATCAGTTCTTGAGTAATGACCTTCAATAAATTCTGGCGCAGTACATACCTCGCTACCAAATCCTGGATCTGTTCCCTTTTCTCATCATCAACGCAGTTCTCGATATCCAATTCCTGTTCGTCGGCTACCCTGATCAACATCATTGGGACCTCTAGTTTCTTGATGGTAACTCCTTGCTTGCTCAGGATGACCTCACCCTTATCCAATACATCGTTACCAATAACCATGTCCCACTCCATAGTATCATCTGAAACAACATGGACGTTGGTTTGGAACTCCAGCTCGTCTACCTCAACGACTGTTGTGAAGTATCCTTGAGGAGCAACAAAACCATTACCGAATCCTTTCAAAACAATATCCGTGCTCTTCAATCCTGGGGAACCCATGGTCTTATGGATGTTTTGTCGCAGTAGGTTATAACGACTGCCCCAGTCGATAAGTGCCTGAAGTTTCTGCTGACCCAAACTAACCTCTTTGAACTTGAGGCAGCTTTTCTTTTCATCAATAATATTGATACCTTGATTATTCCTCTTATCGTTCTTCCTCTCTTTTTTGCACTCGGATGAAATGTGGCCAAACTCGTTGCTGTTGAAACATCTCTTGTCTTTATCCTTGTGCTCACATTCCTTTGAACTATGACCAGATCCACCGCAGTTATAACATCTATCTCCACTACTCGCCTCATTCTACTTTGTACTGCCTCAGCACTTTCCGTCCTTCTCGTTGGCACTCTTGGCACTTCCTTGAAAATTACTGTTATTATACTTTGTGCTTTTCTTTGGCAAAGACTTCACCGCCATCTCATAACTTCTCATTTTCTTCTTGAAATCCTTGGAATTTTTTGCTCCATAGAGAAGAAGTTTTGATCCTGAATCGTCTTCGATCCCATCAATCACGTACTGACGCAGAGAAACTTGCTCAACATCACCTCTACTGACGATTTCCTTCATCAAAAGAAAGTACTCCTGTAGAGATTCGTCGCGCATTTTTCGTCGCTGGGTTAACAACTTATGGATTTTTGCACTGCTTGCCGCCACGTCAAACTCCTCATTCAAGGCCTTCTTCAGTGCAGCCCAGGACGCCAGTCCTTTCTCACCTTGAATAAAAAGCTTATATAAACCATCGAGTGATTTCTTAGCGAAAATATACTTTTGCAGCTCACTCCATCCCATCAAGATTGACGTCTCCTCAAAATCTGCGATCCATTTCTTCACTGGGTAACCATCCTTACCGTTAAATGTTTTCATAGCGCCCTCTACGTCACGGAACGACAATGAAAACATATGTTGTTCTCTATACCTTCTGTGCTGGTCTTCCTCTTCGCTCTCTTCGTCTTTTTCGTCTTCTTCATCTTCGTCATCATCGTCTATATTAGTTGCGAGTTCGTCCAATTTTCTCAAGTAATAACAAATTGTGTTAATCATTACCTCCTTTGTCCCGATCTTGGTATTAAGAATCTCAGAAACACGCAACAAATCAGCCTTGGAAAATGTTTCTTCGATACATTTCTTCTTAGCTTCCTCTTTTATGGAATTTTCGTCAAAATCGAATCCAGGAAACTCTCGCAGTCGCTTTCAATTCTTCCTTTCGTCTGGTATATGCTCGAAAATGAGGTTATGTAAAACTTTGATTGCTTTGACCGAAGCATCACTTATGTTCTTATTTATTTTCTCTATTGCACCGAGTGTAGTCATCTTATTTGTTTACTCACGTCTGTCAAGTAGTTTTCCGTCAATATCGCTTCCTCATAACCTCGCAATCAAACCTGTTTAACCTCATTCACCAAACCGGTGATATTTGTAGGTGATATCGTTGAATACCGCTTCCCGTCGTTTCTCTCTGACGAGTCGCTATCCTCTTACCACATCCACAATCCTCTGTCGTCGCTTAGATTCCGACCCTCGTCGTCGTCGTCACGGCACCACTAATTGTCACTGAAACTTAAGAACAAATTTTGCTAGCCTATGAATCCTCGTCGTAGATTCGCACGACGTGGGCTCACAAAACTCCACGTCGTCTCGTCGTCAGCGTCGTAGGCAACAGCAACAAATATGATTAGCCGTCCACTTCGTCGAAAATAGCGTCGTATTTTGCATCGTACTTCGGGTCGTGGATTGCGTCGTAACTCGTTGTTTCAGTTCATCCCGTACGAGCCCCCATTTGTGGGAAACGGTTTCCAGATCATGACACTCACAAGCATCGAATATAGAACTGAATTATTTATTTAAACAAAGAAACTTATTAGAAAGATAATGTGTTTCGCGACTCATCGGAATTCGGAATATTGCTTCCCTTCTTTCTATTCTCAGACAAAGGCGGTGAGCTTACTCCTGCGCCCCCTAGATCCCATACTCGGCCGTCTTGATCCTCAACCGGCTCCCACATTAATGATTAAAAAATCTTTGCTCCCCCACTCGTCTTTAATACCTCTTCATTTGTTACTCTATCTACCCTGCTGATCTTCATCATTCTCCTGTGACACCACATTGCAAATAGTTCTAATCTCCTCTTTTATGCTGCGCCAACAGTCCAAGTTTCACTTCCATACAGTGCCACGCTCGATACAAAAGCTTTCAAAATGTGTTTCTAATATTTAAATCTATATTTGAAGTCAACATATTCATTTTCTATAGAAATGCTTTTCATGGCTGAGCCAAACTACTTTTTATGTATTTTTTGCTTCGTCCATCACTGCTTATTTTGCTTTCTAAGTAGCAGAAGTCTCCTCCCTTCTCTAACTTTTCATGTGCCCATTTGATGTGAATATGGGATTCTAATATCATTCGGCTGCACTGCATTATCTTTGTTTTATATTTATTGATTTCCATCATGAATTATTTCCTTACGACGGAGTCCATTCCATTTAATATACCATTTAAATCCTTTGGTAAATCCGCTTACATAACAATGCCATCAGCAAATCTCAGAGTTGAGATTATTTCTCCTTGTATATTTACTCCCACTTTAATTTTTTCTTTAATTTCCTTCATTGCTCGTTCAATGCATAGATTCAAAAGTGTGTGCGATATGTTGCATCATTACCTTAACACCTTTGTCCTTCGACTCGAATAACTGCCGTTCTGTATGGATTGTGCATCACTCTCCTTCCCCTGTACTTTATTCCAATCTTTTTCAAAATAACAAACAACTTACTCCAGTCAACATCATCAAAAGCTTCTACTAAGCCAAAAAATGCCATCAACGTTTTCTTATCTTTCCTTTTTCTACCTTCAAAGATCAGCCTAAGACTTAGTACAGCTTCCCTTGTTCCTACGTTTCTCCTGAAGCCAAACTGGTCTTTACCCAACCCGGTTTCTAGCTTTATTTCCATCCTCTTGCAAATTATTCAGTCAGGATCTTTTTAGGCAAGAGTGATCAAGTTGATTCTACTTTAACCTTTTATTATCATTTATTATCTCCTGCTTTCTTCAGTGTATGGATGATAACATTTTTCTTAAAATCACAGGGCAAGTTGGTTTTCGGCGATACACCTAACTCCCTGGACATGCCTTCAGCTTCTTATAACGTATACAGGGTCTATCTGAAATAATTTATATAGATATAAGACGAATTACATTAACTGACCTTCAGAATTTATTACCCGTGCCTAGAACTGAGGTGAGAAACATAATTACTCTCAACAAGATTCTGGCGAAGCCAATAATACAGCATACAAGGGTAGTTCCATTAGATGTCTTTATTCTCCTCTCCTCACCATCGCACTCATACAGTGGATCCTATTGAACATCTTGTGAAGCATGAAGATGTTTTCCCTTTTGAAAACTCGACAGGTCTTTAAATTATTAGATTAGCACTTTCAACTGTTGACAAAGTCAGCAAGTTTCCTACCAAAACGTCCGAGAGATATATCATTTACCTTCCCTTACTTTGACTTGAGAAACAATAACAAAATCAAGTCTTATAAATGGCGTGTTTCCGCCAGATGAATATCATTAAAGTGGTAATAAAACGACGTGTGGCATAATTCCGTTGTTTTATTCATAATTGAGACAAATATATTTCTTTGTTCCAATATTTTGGGTAGGAGAGGGTGTTTAACCGAAGAAATTTACCTCCGGATTACTCTCTGGTGTTTGGGAGGATTCAATTGTGTACTGCAACGTGCGTACTTCTTGCCGAGACACGATAAAATGTAAGGAAAGCTTTGATGGGAACTCACTCCGCAGAAATCTGAATACGATAGCAGTAACAACCAACGAGGTCGTGCGCCATTTCGGGTGGACATAAGATGTGCAATCTCACTAAAAGGAGGACCGACGAATCAACTGTTGTTCTTGGTAATGAAGATGAAGATGTATTAGATTAATATATGTGGCTTGGGGCAATACGAGGATTAGTCCTTGAGAATCAAACATTTAGTGTATGAATATTTGATTATCGTGGACTAATCTTCTTATAGCCTCTACACTCAACATGCAGTACTGAGCGCTGTGGTCTTCGGTTGAGGTGCTCCATGCAGACTTCTGGCAAGAGTGGCCATCCCGTCCACTCCACGCCAGCACTTATGCCTGGACATGGACTTCTTCTCCGAGTAATGTTTTTCATTCTCCCTCGCTGGTCTTCTGCAATGTGCCTCTCTCAATCGTCTAGTCTTCTGGTTCTTATAGAAGGAAGGAAGATTGTAGTTTTACGTGACCATGAACCTTGTGATTATGAGCCCTTCTTATAGACCAGAATTTTTTTTGAAATAATTTCAATGGATATCAAGACGGACATACCTGCAGGAATAGAATACTGACTGTACAAGCGGCATATATGGAAAGTACTGTGTTTCGAAGAAATATGTGGTTATAGAAGTGCTACGAAACATCTAGAGGTGGCGGTGACAATTAATTAGTGTGAGGTTTGAGTTGCCACGACTGAAAGCATATGACTGGAAGTGGAGGTGGAGTAGGAAGAGGACACTAGCATAACAGGCGTATGTGTTAAATTTATGCACCATTTGCTCTACTGAGAGAATAAATAAAGCCGAGGAACAACATATATGCCTCATCTCAGTCTACGGTTTCAGTCATTTTGTTACAGCAGTTTGTAACAACTGGCTCATTCCTCCAAGACAGTCGGCATCCAGGGGACCAATGACATCACTTCCTGCCACAGTACTTTCCACAAAATTATCTCAAGCCTTACAAGCCCATGATATAGTACAGTAGATTCAGAAACTCCACTATCACAAAGCAAGCATGTTTAATATAATATAAACGTGTAATACAGTGTTTCAAATCACAAAACTCATCACTTCGATTTTGAATCATGCTCCTTGGGAATAGAACTGACGACTTGTGACCTATTTAACTCGACAATTACACATCTCTTCTCAAATGTACAGATAAACTCCGCCTCTATGACATTCATGGATACTTACACTACCATTCGTAAAGAGAATTTTCATTTTGTTGTGAGGTCCGGAACAAGGTGTAAGCTACTTAGCCTCGTGAGGCAGAACTGAGAAGAGCTGGGTTAAGGATACAGATACCTTCTACCAAAATCCTAGCTCAAATTACAAATAGGCTACTTACTCTAGGACAATCATCCCAATAATCAAATATATTCCACACTGACACCCATGTGCATAGCGCAAAATAACTATGATGCGGCAAATACTCTAAAAAAATCAACAACAAAATAAACTGTACTTCAGAAACACCCTGTATCAATTATAGCGATTGTCAGTAGATTTACTGGAACGCTACATAACCCCTTCGTGGCAAAATTCTGGCACCCCGGAGTTTCTGAATACCAGAGTAGCTTAAAAGGACATAAAACCAATAACATTATTATTATTAATTCTAGCTATGCTATCTGATTGTTGTTGGGCTCATGCTTAGGGATAAGAAAAATAAATAGTTCATTCATCTGACCTAAAAATTCGTTAGACCCAGCGTACGCCTAGCTCCACAGTCCATTTAGTGCAGTATACATTGATGCCACATTCTTGATAATTATTATGACCACGGGAAACAACACTCGCCATGATTTTTAGTCCCTTATTAACGAACTAGCAACCCAACCCGGCTTCGCCCGGGAACAGTTATGAATGCATTACGTGATAAGCGCTTTTTTTTCCAATGTCAATGAACAATGACCAATATCCGTTTTACGTCTCGGTATAATGGGTTAAAATCACTGACTGGACTATTAATTATATTATCAAGGGGATGCATGTGCAACAAATTCTTGTCAGACGTAATTTAAGAACGCCGAGGTGCATGAAACACAAATTCCCCTTCCGTCCAATCTTGACTGTGAATTTTGCGGAACGAAAAGTTCACAGGCGAAATGAAGGAAAGCCGAGTTGCACTTCCAGGGAAACTCCAAACACAACCACTCTTTTCTAAAGTTTTTAACTCAAGACGACTCGACAGTTTCTGGCTGTATCTGGGGCAATAAGCTCGTCCGCTAGCTAAGCTGTAACTTGGGGTGATAGACTCGCCCCTAGCTAGTTCGTAAACTGTCGCCTCAGTAACTGAATGGAGATTATTGGAAGAAATGGAAACGTAAAAACACTTATAGTAGGCGATGTATAGAAGATAGAGATATGCTCTCCTGGGCTCATTTGTAGAACTTTTCATGCTGAACAATTCATACACTCATAGTATATAGATATTTTTAACGGTTTGCCAAGCGTAAGCTTAAAAAGCGCTCGGACGCCAGTTTTTTTTTTCGACTTTTCCACTGAAATCGTTACTGCTCGGCTTCCTTTGATCATAAATAACTTATTTTCTACAGAAATCATCCTCGAGATATCCTTTACAGAATGGTGAAAACCACATCAAAATCCATCCAGTGGTTCTCGAGTTTACCCGTAACATCCAAGAATCGGGGACTTTGTTCTGTACTAAGTAGAGATATCTGGGTTTAAAAGGAATAACTTTTTTCTTAATGGATCAAAATACGTTTGAATTGATCATTATAGATGACTAACTGTGCAATTCGACCACCTCTTATTGTTGTTTAATTTATGAGTTAGTGACAGGCCATATTCTCGAATATTTAACTGTGTGGAATATGTCTGATAGAACATGTTTTGGTGCTGTCTGTATTGTTGACTAGTACTACTGTGCTAGGGAGTAACACAGTAGGTTGCTTGGTTTCAACTGTCAGGCGGAACCATCAGAGATTCTTAAAGCAACTAAGATTTCGCCATCAAACTTCGAGTTTTTCAAACTTTTTTGTTGAGATTATAAGGACACACGTGGCAAAGAAAAGTCTGTGGTGGTAAAGCCACTGCTATTACCGGCCCTTGAGGATCTATCGAGGAAGGTGGGAGAGGAATGGCGTCACGGAACGCAAAAAAGTCAAGCCCAACCCCAGCTTGTGAAGCAGCAAACGGGTGGGAGAAGAGGCTCGAGCACGAAAAAGTTTCACACCGTAGCACAGATATCAGCCTGCTACCAACCTCACTTAAATTCTATCCACATGCGGCACCAAGCCGTGCAATATCTGACGTTCAACTGTGAAGAATACTGTTTAGCATTATGAGTAGGTAAAAGGAGACAGATGTGGGTGTTCTTTGTTTGAATGAAGATGATGATGATGATAGCTAACAAAGAATATTCAGCTATATGTGAAGTATATTTATTCTCTATCTTAGATCTATCACGGATGAACACGATGCGCAAATTGTCACGAGGACGTAGTGCGTTCCATACAGCTTGGCACTAAATGCCATATGATCTCAGCTGCTTAGTTTTCTCTGGACTGTTTCGTTCCTCCAGTCAGGCGGAGTGTTGATACCTTTATTACATAATAGGGGGAAGTGCACTTTGACGGCCCTGATAGTGTAGTTTTAACTCAGCGATCATGGATCACAAATCCTCCTGGGACATCAATGTGGTGGAGAAAATAGAAATAATGGAACAACAACAATAGAACACTGCTTGTTTTAATTATGATACAGAACCGTCTGGGATTTTTCTAGAAACAAAGATTTCATTAAAGAAATCTTTCCAGTTGGTCAACACAAATTGTGCCCAATTTCATTAGGCGGGAAAAAGTATTTACATACCCTGACATGAAGGAAACGAGATATAATTAGAAAATAACACGCTTTTATGTACAAAATGGGGCACCTAATTGGATTATATGTTTCGGCCGTCAAGCGTTCATCCTCAGATCCTGTTCACTTAGGCCTAATTAGTATACGATGATTAAGAATTACACTTAAGCATAAATATATAAGTACAATGTTTAGACTACATAAGTTTGTAAAAACTTGTGTAACGCGTCGAACTTATTTACAGACTTTTATTGACTTTTGTGGTTGTTGCGTTATTATTATTATGATTATTATAAATTGTGGTGTTTGTGGTGTTTGAAACCTCGCATGCAATCGACAATCAGTCTAATCACCCCAGTACGCACAAACTAGCGGGTTTCAATTCAATGGTGCACAGAGCTTTAAACATACCCATGTCAAAAGACAACTATAATAAGGAAATAAGAACTATTATGCAAATAGCAAAGGAAAACAACTTCTCGCCAAGCAAAATAAATCAAATTATAGCCAAACATAAAAATAAAGATAAAACGATTCCCAAACCGGACAATAATGAGAAAAAATTTGCGCGTTTCAACTATGTGAATGCGAATACATATAAAATCACTAACCTATTCAAAAAGCAAGGCATAAAGATAGCTTTCACGACGAAAAACACAACCGCTAGGCACCTCCTAAATAGTAATCTAAATAAACGTGACCCATATTCAAGGTCAGGGGTATATTCTATAACGTGCCAAGACACCGATTGTCAAGCTAATTACATCGGGCAGAGTGGAAGGCGAGTAGACACACGTTGTAATGAACATAGGAATGCGATAAGATACGGAACACATTCAGCCGTGTGCGAACATATGTGTGACGCAGGGCACAGCTTTACCAACATAGAGTCGGACCTTAAAATAATCCATCACGAATCGAAAGGCAGAGCTCTTGACATAAAGGAAGCAATCGAGATACACCTAGCCAAACGAAACATTCCCAACAATCTAAATGAACACACGTTCATGGAGAGCTCACCCCTCTTCACGCTACTAAAAAACACACCCTGTCGGAAACAAAACACAATTTAGCGACACAGCCAAGCTAGATAAAAAAGGGGGGAAATTAGGGGGTTATTAATAGGTAAATGTTATCTGGATCAGGTGTACGATGTACTTTTCTTCTGCAATAAACCAAGGCCCATATTCGCGGCAGTATTAAAGGTGCCGGGACGTCCTCATAAGACCGTCAACGCTTAGTTCGAATGGGTTATGCTCCACGCGTGGCGAGGGCTAATCCACGGTCTTTAATAATTGTAGACCCACCTCATTCAATAACATACATCTTATCTAGGTTTGCAACACCTCACATAAACACATCGCTATCACTCCCCACAGCACGTAGGAGCAGGGGGGAGAAAGCAGGGAAAAACCAGTCGTTAAGATAACCACCGCAGTCTACCGCATAGTGAGTTCCAGTGAGCACGAAAACTGCGAGTAGCTGTTATACGGAAGACAATCAGATAAGTAGTTAGCCTAAAATTTTATAGTTTAACCATAGTTTACAACCATATAATCTCTCTAAAGTACAATATACGGATAGCCATCACCATTTAGCATTTCACCTAACATATATACTGCATTTAGCATACACTGACAGTTGCAGTACCAATACTGCAACTAAATAATTGTACATATTGTAAATATTTTCACCTGTATTTCAAACATAGATTTTGTAGCCTAAGTGTAATGGATCTGATGATGATCGCTTGACGATCGAAACTGGTCATCCTAGTGTTTTATTAATCTCATGTAATTTATTTCAGGATTAGGGCATAACCCATCTCTTTTGGGTACATTCGTGTTGACCGACTGAAAAGCACTAAACTCTTGATTATTATTAATGTAGTTTCACTACGTTTCCTGTGATCTATTGAATTATTATTTTGAATAACGTCAGGAATGATGTTGTCTACACCATATTGTTATTTATGTTCTAAATCAACCGTTCCTATTTAAACTCGGGACCTACTGTCGGGAAAGAAAGTATAGATACTCGAGTTTAGACGTTAATAAAACCGTTACCCGTAGTATTACATAAAAACAATCTACACCAAACTTTTATTTATTTTATTTTGCGTTTAGCTAAGTAGAGTAAACGATTGTATTGTAACCCGTTAGAATGTTATAGCTGTTTGAACCAAGAAAAGTGCCGGTTATTTTTACCAAGTCTAACAGAGTGCTCAATTAGAAAGTTCATTTACATTAAAGGTATTAATCAGATCTTAATGAAACTTTAACACGTCTTGAAGGAACTTATTGTTAAGGTGTATACGCGTATACGGAGTTTTAAAGTTGTCATACGGTTCTGAAAATAGTTGTTGTGAATTTTGTAAACCAACTTTCTCTCGGGCCTGAGTGGTCGTAGCAGTATGAAATATGGCTTGTTATGAGGTTCATAGCAATGCAAGGCTAAACGGAAAACTACGTTCTATATACATGTGATTGGTGATTTTATACGGATTGATATTTAATCGGATCATTGTGTGCGGCGAGGGTACCATAGCGGGCGGGCAATGTTGCCAGTTGACTAACTCGAACTCGCGGCCCACACACCACTCTGACCCGCTTTTATTCTCCGTTCAGTCATTATTAGCAGCAAGCAGCAACTATCTTCACTGTCTGCGTTAACCATTGTTTGCACATCGTTCAAAATGCCTGCCAAACCGCAGTTATCAAAGAGAGAAATTGTCATGATTATTAGTGCAATATGTTTGTTTCTTCTTAGAAGCAAGAGAGGAAGGTATAATGATATGAGGTATCTGATTTACCATAAAATGTCGATGTGTATTGGAAGGTCCTTCAAGACGTATAAAATTTTTATTACGATATGATTAATACTGTATTTTTAATATACTGATCTTTCTCAGTGAGCGCTCCGTTAGACTTGGTAAAAAATACGGCACTTTTCTTTGTTCAATCAGCTGTAAGATTTTAACACAAATCTTTACTCCACATGGCGAATACACAAATGATACACTGCACAAAAATGGATTAAAGTTATGCCAACTTATCTGGTTTTAGAAACTGAGTCTTGTATTGTCTGTCTTCAAATCAAGCTCTCCTCGGACACAATTTGTGTTGACCGACTAAAAAGCGTTTTTAGTAGAAAAAGGCAACACTGAAAAGTGGCTCCTATCACTTTAACAAAAAAAATCAATATTTCATTACTGGGAATAACAAACTAATAATAGTTCAACAATTTCTTCTGGCTGAAATAGTCATTTTGCCAGCCAGCAAAATCTTCCACCTCATTGAGTATCTTCACTGAAAGTCTCAAGATAAGAAGTTTGCATCCAGACGTTCATAGAAGTCATCCTGGGTGTGGTATTTTACTGGGTATTCCGAAATTTGCTCAATGCAAATGCCTGTATTGTAAATTTTACTAGGCCTATATGCCAGTTCGCCCAGCTGCATACTAGACTAAAGTGTGTCCCTGTCTTACAATAGTTGTTGTTGATTCATTTATTACTAGGGACATCTTAGTCATCAGCCTCGTTTACTTAGATGTGTGTTTAACTTTTCTGATAACCTCTATTTATCTGATGACTGTATTAGTGTGTGTAACTGTTTTAGAGACAGAGATGTGGTAGGTGCCCTGGGACATGAAGTAAGGTACTATCCCGGCATTTGCATGCAGAGAGTGTGGGAAAATCCAGGGAGAAGTACACCCAGGATAGCCACAGTCAGCACCGAGATTTGAACCTGTGATCTCCAGTAAGGCAAAGAGATAAATGTAATAAAATCTAGCGTGGCCTTAAACTGAACTTTCCACATTTTCTGGTTATGGAAAATTAAAAGTCATGAACAAGATATTCAGTGACGAATATGAAGCCTACTTTTACTCAAATGTATAAATGAATCAAGATGTATAGTTGAATATTCTTATGATGTATTGAGCCCGTGTGAGCTCATGTTACCGATCATTTCTTAGGAGACGTATTTGTCATACGCCACTGATCTAAAGAACGCACTCCGGAAGCTTTGAGCTAACTCTCATCTTTATTTTGGCTTTGGTACTGCATTCCAATGATATTCCTGGAAAGCAAGCATTTACATTTTTAATTTGGATATCTAATAATTAATGAATTTTAATTCTGCATATTTTACCACGTTATGGTGGCTTTATAATGTATTAAAACCCATGTATGTTATTACTCATCGCAGATATGTGAACGAGGGTTAAATAGTCGCTGCACGACTTGTTATGTTCATCCTAGAACTCAGGAAATCTTCCGATGTGACAACAAAACTACTGAGACTGTCATGTCGGATTAACGTGTGTTTGGGGAGAGTCCCCTAATTACAATTGTGGGTTTGAGGCAGTGACTTTGGTGCACGCAGCACTTTCCAAATTGTGCGCAAATTATTGTCGAACGCCGTGTCGGCGTGTGGAAGTGAGTAGAATTAATAATTATCGTGAAAACTTGAATATTTCACCAGCACGTGGCATTTCCACGCTATCACATCGTGCCATTTTAGTTCCACGAGGTGTGGAAAATCTGACTGCAAACCCGCACTATTTCATGTCTTGGACAGAAACAATTTTTGGCACCTTCTTAATTGAATGAGTCCGACGATTATTGACGATTGTGTTATCAAGTACTAACATCTGTGAGTAGAACACCACCCGCGTTTTCATAACGCCTGTGGCAGAAATAAGAGCAATTTTATATAGTCTGCAAACAAGTGTAGAGCCAGTGTTGCGTCTGAAAATAATCATCACGCAATTTAAATTCAGTGATAAAATAGACCCTCAACGAATTACTATGGATTTCCTTAATCTCAACGTCAACGACGTACACATCTTTGCTAGAATGATGTCCGTGATGGAGTAAACCATCCCATGAGGGGGATGTTAAGAGTAACGACCTTACCATGAGGAGGGACAAGAGGCACAGGATTCAATAAGGATAACTCTAATACCATGGGGATGATAAACCCCTAAATCCCAGGGTTAAATGAGGTCCAGCTCGTCGGATATATGAGTCCTGTAAATCTCTTAAGGTTCAGGTTCTTGCTTCAGTAGACTAGATTTAAAACCGTACTTTAATAGCAACCATTAGGCAGGATTTTGATTAATATTATCTTTAAACCATGTTCTTCTATTTAGAGTAGAATTTTAGAGTAGTACTTCTATTCTGGTCAGAATTCAAATTGTTAGACACCCTGTGGCATTTCTATACCGGTGGATTAATGGCTACGCCCACCCCGCAATTGTGAAAGCACCTACAAATTTGTCTTGCCTCTATGAGCATTTTTCTTCAGCCTGTAGGAGCTGAATGTATCAATTTTAAGGATGGCAGCAGCATCCTATTAAAAGTTCAGACGTCCCTTCTTTTCTTTTCTCACTGCTTAATTATTCGGCGTATAGTTTGGTCGAATGTACTTTCAACCACCACCATAATGAAGGATTTATTTGATATTAGAATGTGCAGCTCAGAAGCCACATAATTCCAAGTTGGAATACAATAAGAACAGGTACAGGTGTTTGGGAAACCCTGTTCCGTGCTTAGCAAAAATCTACGTATGATTTTGGACAACACAGGAAGTGTTAGTGTTGTCAAGTATATTGTTAATTTGTGTCGAGGGATGACACCCACATTTTTCAATGTTAATAGAAGACTTGTAAATAATTGTAACACTCTCACATTGACTCAGAGAGGAATGTAGGGACATCTTCAGAAGGCAAAGCACATTGAAAGAGTTGTGATCTCTGTCGTTTAGTATTGTTCGGTCTGGACTTTCATTTTTATTAATATGAATCAAATACAAGTGTACAAACATGTGCAATGGACACGTTAACCTACGTATAATTATCTTAAGGCCACAGACAGGACTGTATTTAGTGATCCCAGAATAATGCGAAGTGTATTTTGATACTGGCGCAGCCAAGCTTTGGCGTGAACAATGTTACAAGTGGACTGAGATTAACAGGTCCCGATAAATTCAAGGTCGCGCTACTGTTACGAGCTATCATTACCCATCATGCTTAGTGCTTTCTAGTGAGACAGGATTGTATAGAAATGACAATTGACGACGCATTCAAAGCGGAATGTCTGTCTCAATGCTAAATTCACCCTAGAAAATGTAGGTCACGGATGATAGCTGGTATTTGATAGGATGACGGTAATGTCATAATTATGAAGTCGGCCATGCGCACGACTATATGAAAATGTTGTTTCATGAATTGGTGATTTACGAGAGGTTTAACCCTGTAATTTTGTATTGACCAGACCATTGTATAAGGTTAGCAGTTGATGTTATTGTTGTGTCCGTGGAGAGACACGTTGAAGGATAAGAAAGTATTCGCCCTCAACCAGTATAGGTATTTTTCCGGTGGTGATGATCCCTTCTTGATCACATTGAACCGAAGTATTTTACGTGCCCGGAGAGCTGCCTGTTTGGAGCTTTTTATAGCCCATGTTATTATGCTGACTATGGTGATAGTCACGTGTTTTCTGTTAGCATGTCTTCAGAAGAGACTTGCAGTGGTATTCAGCCTGTGTCAAGAAGGTCAACTGGGTTTTAAATAATACAGAGAGGGAATTAACCGACTGCGTTCTGTTGATGAAATCTCCATACAATGCTATTCAACTATTTTAAATTTGCTGTTCTGCCATGTTGTAATTGTACTTAATAGATGATTAAGCGTCACATAACTGAACTTGTGTTAGTATTCTCTATCACCATACAAAATTTTAAGGTGATGTTTCGGAGATATAGAATTACGGTGAAATATTTCTCGTGAGAGCCATGTTACATTGATAAAATGTATTTAAATTCGAAAAGCGCGGTCATGGTCGGACAAAATATTACTATGACCTTACCGAGTTTCATTAAAATCGTTTCAGCCATTTATAAATTATTAGGGGGGGGGGGGGGGCACACGTACACAGCTGTCATTTCTGATCCGAATACATAATATTTCAGCTCTTCATCTGTTTCACAAAATTAGATTTGTTGAAATGACCCAGAACTTATGACAAATAAGTGGCTACTTGCTAGTCGTAAATTTTCACCCGCAAAGGGCATTGTGTTTAGTTCATTCTACATATCAATTAGGCTCAAATTGACTTATACTGCTATAGTAAGCAAATGGTTTGGTGTTCGTTACAAGGGCTCAGCTGATATCACTGATAGTGTGTTGCATGATCTTCATATGATATCCGAAACGAACTCAGCGCTGCTGATCGACAAAACAAGATAAAAAGGGAAATATGGAAGATACTAGATGTGCAAATCAGGTATTACACTAGGGTCAAACGGAGCATTCTTATGTCGTGCAGATTGCATATGCGGATGGTTTTACATTTTACAACAAGCGAACGGCCGTGTAGTGCAGATAAAAGCTCTATAGAGCGTAGCAGGCTGCAGCCACCAGGCTATTTCCGGACTGGAGAGACGAGTGAGTCCGAACCTGACCATCAACCGGTTTTGAAATGGTTGAATTGGTCTCCATTTATGCGACTTAAGCAAATACCAAGAGGGAACTTTCTATCAATCCACGATCACGATTCCTTACAATTTTACATTAATTTTTAATCCTTGTATTTGAATTCTTTCATCTCATGAGGTTAGCGTCAGAAAGGACGTCTGGCCATGACATTATTTTTGCATAGAAAATCGTGTTGCATTATCCCCGATCCTGAAGAAACGAGAATAATAAGGAATTGAAATTCAATTGATAATTTGCGAGCTGAATGATTGTATTCATCAGCACCATTTTTCCAACGTAACTATATGCAAGGTTGAAGCAATGAATTCACATGGCTGACAGCAAACGAGGTTCCACTGAATCCGATACCTTCGCAACATATCACTTATTCATGCTAATCGCAGACGCGTAGAGGTCTTTATTTATTTAATGAACCCTGCTGTTTGAACCCGTCAACAAGTGTTAATCTAAGGTAGTCCTTTTTATAAACATATCGTACTTCTGTACTTGTGCCTCATGCATGAGCTTCTTATTACACATAAATTGTGCGGTTATTGATCATCTTTAAGCATGGATATCCAATTTGAATAGCAAACATGACCAGCTGCCATCTTTAAGTTAGTAGGTTGAAGGTCTTGTTCCTTCAGCCAATTAGAGAGGTTTGATAAATAACAAATCAAGATTATCCAGATAAAAATATGAACACACATTGAATGGTAGTGCGCATGCATTAGGAGTGAAGAAAAAAAGATAATATAGTTAAGAGTGATTCCATACTGCTCCATTTATCTGATAACAACCTTTCCCATTTCCTGAAAATTTAAGGAATATGACTTAGTGTGGTTTGAAATCTACCATGAACTGTCCCTACAAGGCTCAGTACAACCTCATTGAAACCTTAAGTTATATCTCAAAGGTGTGGGACAGCCAATAATGGATCCTGGTGGCCCGTAGTTAAGCCACAAGTATGGTAACCCTACTCCGCAGGGCCTGAATATATTTTCCTACCGGATGTTAATTAATAATTATGTTATTGGTTTAACGTCCCTTCTAACTACCGCCGCTTTAAGAGACGCGGATGATAATTAACTGTTGAGTCCCAACATATGTGCATTTCTGTCACATGCTTACCCCACTAATACAAGCGCATCTCCTGAATTCGTTATTAAATAAAAGTCATTAATCAAATGAATATAGGCTATATGTATATATTCCCTGTCCCTACAAGGCTCAGTACAACCTCTTTGAGACCTTAAGTTATATATATATATATATATATATATTAAGGATATATGCGCGCCCTAATTAGCCCCGTTTCGTGCACACTCCCGCCGGCTTTGGTGTAACTTCCAAGCTCACAATTGTTTTACAACAATATCTCTGTAAATAAAAAGAGTGTAATGAGTTAGTTTGTTGGTTAGTTATTGTTGTGTTTTAGGGCGGAAAAGCCAGGCCATATACCTCTACAGTACCGTATATTGAAATATTCCCTATTCGTGCAAATGAAAAATTTGCATTACTTTTAATAACTCTTAGCATTCTTTCTGAGTCGTCCAATAAATTGCTAGATCCCTCCTCAGTTGAAACACGGGCTGCTGCAGGGAAATTCTCTCACATAATGGGAGATTTTGGGCCTTACGTAATGAGAATGACACACACGACCGTGTGGAACAAACATATGTAGAGGCGGATGAAATGCAAAACATTCCATCATTCTGCAGGGTCTATATTACTACCAGCGAAATGAGGAGAGCTGTCAGGGTTGTGAGGCCTGTCACCTAGCTGGCAGTGTTCACCACGCGCAGTGACGCTCAAAGGAACTAAGGACATTCATCTATATGAAATGGTAATGAAAGGAGACAACGTAATGTACTTTCATCAAATTCACACTGAGAGATTTTCAGCAATGGAAATCATAATTCCTATCAATAGTAGGTCTATATAATAATAAGGAAATATAATAGGCCTATGGGACCGTTTATTTTTATTTTTGGGACAGTTACCATACATCAAATTAAAAAAAAGAAGGATACTGCTTATATGATGTGGTGGCGTGTGATGATTTTAAGAATTTATTTACTGGCATTACATTTTGATTATGTATCTAATACTTTGTTTTCATCCTGAATTTATTGCAACTCCCACGGTTTTCAAATGTATTTTTACTGTTCAACCCTGTCTGTAAACCTACTGCGGCGTATGGCATGCAATGCCACCTGAGAAGATTGATTATTATTGGTTTTACCTCCCTTTTAACTAGTGTGGCTTTCAGAGACACCAAAGTGCCCGAAAATTTCCCCGAAGGGGATTTTTAACGTGCCAGTAAATATACGGTCACGGCTCCCTCACATTTGCGCAAACTCAAATGCTGACTGCACCAGGATTCAATTCTGCAACCTTGGGCACAGAAGGCGAAAACGTTACCGCTGAGCCACGCAGCCAGCCACCCGATAAGAACACTACAACTACTAATATGTAGAAGTGGGTGCAAGCTCAAAGCCTTATAGTATCCGTTGCTCGCTCTTTCAGAATGGCTGGTTAAATGTATAAATCGCAAGGAACGCAGTGATTATAAGCATTTAGGTATCGATTACAATAAATAAATAAATTTGATGACAGATTTCTTAAAGAGGCACAGCGTCATTGGTCATCATTGTGGGAACCCAGAAAATGATCGTGCCGTCTAATGTCGGTTTGGGCCTTAAAGAATGGGAAAATTAGACACATTATCTAACATTTGCAGTATAAGTAGCTTATCGAGATCGCAAATGAGAGAAATGTTACCAAAATTAAATAAGGTAAGGAAGATGAAAGACAGACACCTGGTAAATGTAAGATGGTGCGATTCTATAATCAGATCAATGCCCCGTGATTGGAATACGTCTCTCAGAAATAATAGCCCCTTCTAATATTCTGATTAGCTTTAATACCACGGATTATAACGCAATATTGCTGCGTGGTGCGTGCTAGTGATATCCAATCCACGCCATCCCCTTCCCCAATTTTTTTTCTAGTAACAGTGTTTCCCCTACTCCCTTGAAAATATACCGTACACCTGTATGACACACTAATGATAGTTTATTTTCTAAAATAAAACATTTCGTGGCTGGGCTTGTATTTTCACATTTTGAATCCAATAACCACCTGTTATCGGTCAAGCCAGAATTGAAAGGCTGCGAAATAATTGCTCAGAACATAGAATGCATGATTAATTTGGTCAAATTCTTGGTGAGGCGTCGGGAAGAGAGAAACAATGTGATAACATTCCAGTGGAGCGTACTGTCTAACTCTGACAGCATTATGACATACATGTGCGTACAGTTATGTTTGATGTGGGGTTGTGTGGCTAACCAAGGAAGGGGGTCACAGCGACACTATCTAGGCAAGAAATTACTCAATGCACAATACAACGATATACTGCAGCATGTCTGCAGCAGCCTGCTCTACAGCAGAGCTACATTGGCCTAGGTAATAAAATATTTCGTTCCGAATCGAATAATAGACATGACAATATTGTCACGGCCAGTATTTCTTTCAGGGATGCCAGGGAGGAAGGTTATTATCCACGCCGTGTTTAGTGTTGTGCCCTGCGGCAAGAATAGCATTGTCCCCGATATGTCATGTGTCAAGATGTCAGAATGCACCACGTGATCTAAAGGGCGGACAGATGACGTACATGATTGCTTGCGACGTCACTGGCATGGCCACATTGATTCCAAGATGTCCAGAAACCTTGCATTATGAAAGGATATAAGGCTCATAATTTTACAATTATTATCTGAGGATTTGTGAAAGAGTCTTGAATGACGTAGTAATGTATGGGACCAGTAAGGGAAGAAGAAGACCACGTGATCAAGGAGGTCTCTGTAGAGTGCTCCGTACGCAGAAAGTGAGCTTTTGAGAGGAGCAGATGACGTGAGGTCAGCCACTTGCTTTCTATACGCCGACTACTGTCGACCAAAGTATTATGTGTACTCGAGTTTGAAGGTTGTTTGTTAAGTAACCAATAGACCTACATAAAATCCAATACCATCAACATTTTCGTCGTTCTATTTTACGTTAGTTCATGTAGGTTTGGATTTTTAAATTTATATTTCAATATTTTTTATCGCAGTTGGAACACAAAAAGTGCACGTTTTTAAGCATGTTTCAACCATGCGTCACATTTAATAATTATTATCTCCAAAGCCCGTCATCAGATCGAATCCAAATTTTAACACAATATACATTGGAATGTTGTATAACTGGTTTATTAATTTCACAATTGTGTGTGTCCAAGAAACAAAGTTGTTATCATTGTTGTAAGGTAACTTTTTCTCGGCTCGGGGTGGTTGGAAAATGTAGTTCTTGGTTGCGTTGTAATCGTTATACATAAAAAAGTTATGCTGTATGACTGTGAAATACGCAAATTAATTCACTTATTTTATATCGGCTTGTATTTGTACCAGGATATAACACATGGTTCACCTGCTAGCCGCTCCGGGAATTGCTGTACAGCGTTGCTGATATGGAGCCCATCACTTCCGAGCGAGACGCGTCATGATGCGAGCCGAGAAAAAGTTACCTTACAAAAATGATAACAACTTTGTTTATTGTACACACACAATTTTGAAATTAATAAACCAGTTATACAACATTCCAATGTATATTGTGTTAAAATTTGGATTCGATCTGATGACGGGTTTTTGAGATAATAATTCGTAAATGTGACGCATGGTTGAAACACGCTTAAAATGGTGCACGTTTTGTGTTCCAACTGCGATAAAAAATATTAAAATATAAATTAAAAATTCCAAACCTACATGAAATAACGTAAAATAGAACGACGGAATTGATGATGTTATTGGATTTTATGTAGGTCTATTAGTTACTTCACAAACAACCTTCAAACTCGAATGCACATAATACTTTGGTCGACAGTAGTCAAGACAGTTCCGCGAGCGTGCATGAGTCATACTCAACTACAGTCTAGTGGCGAAGGACTGATCGCAGCGCTGTGCCAGCATGGCAAAATACGGTATTCAAAGTGATTTATAAAATCAGCCAGCATAAGTTATAGCACAGACAGTTTACGCAGTACAATGAGGCTTCATGTTTAAAAAGTGCGGACAATACGTGTGCGGTAACAGCCTATAAGTTTTCACGAGGTTACAATACCGTAGGAAATGCTGTTCGAGCTAGGCTGGACATTGAAAGTCAATTATATCAGTGAATCTGTAAGCTGCTTGAAGCGAGACTCTGTTTACGGAAAGGCGAGGTCATTGGGTGGTGTGAATAAAAGTGAGCACATGCTCTTTACTCGCGAATTTAGAGCAGGCACTCGCATTGAGGTGAATAAAATCCGCTGGTCGGTAGCAGTCACTCACAACAGTCCCTGCGTCCTTGAGCGCACGCTCCAGTCATTTGAGTAGCAGAGCGGGCGCTCCAGATTCCTGGTGAATAAAGATCGAGCAGACACTCATACCTGTTAGCGCCTGCTCATGTTTCCTTGAGATAGCTCAGTAGGTGACTCCAAACCAGCAGCGTAGCCAAGATGGACCAATGGGAGGGGTTATAGTTAACTGGGGGATAACCGTAATTTCGGGAATTGCTGGACATAGCAATATTCAGCAACTCTGCTATCTCACACGCAAGAAATTAACGGTCTCCAAATTAGTGTTAATGCATTTTCAAAGTCCTTATTAAAACATTTTATTTCGAATTAATTAAAACTACATTCATTTATATATAACCTTCCTCCCGCTGAGAAACGAAAGAAAGCGGATTGCCTCGCTAGGTTGATTTAAAATAAAATATCTATATTTAGAGGGGGTGGGGTGGGGGTGAGCTAGATTGGCAACCCTGAAAGGAGGGGGTTATGGGTTGTCATGAAGACACACTGGACCGAAAACGACAGCAGTACATCTCCAAGCAGTGATACAGATACAAATCACAACCATAACTGTGTTAAGAGAAACAGATGACCTCGTAGTTCCGCCCCTTAAAACAACAACAACAACACAACCATAACGATTTCCCACATAACATGAGTTATACACTCATTATCAGCGAGTACCATTACCGGCACTTAATTTAAGACATGTTTATTTAGCTTCTTAATTATCAGTCTTTTTGTAAAAATTCCAAGGTGGAGGGAGGGGTTCTAACCCCCAGTAATACCCCCCTGGCTACGCCACTGCTCCAAACAGTGGTGTCAAGTAGCATGGCAGAGTTATGATGGTGGTCAATAGGAAAAGAAAATAATATATATGATAAACTTCGAAGAGAATAACTTGAGTAGCAGAGCTGGCGCTCCAGATTCCTGGTGAATAAAGATCAAGCAGGCACTAATTAGTTCAAAATATACCTGGTATAACGTAGCCTAATAGAACACTACAGTTGGCAGCCCTGGTGACTGAATATGTTTTAGTTCCATCTCTTAAGGTACAGAATACAAAATTTGGTCCATTGGATAGCACGAACGTTACATGCAGTTAGACATATAATTGGATCTATCAGTGCGCGTAAAATCATGTTGGCAACGATGTCATGCATGTGTTTGTGTTGGTCAGAAATAATTTGAAATATTATTATGATCTCTAATAGTGCCAATTTGGGATGAAATCCATTTATTAATATAGAAGTTACATGTATTTTAAAATTGGACCTATCAACAAGCTTAGAATCATGTTGGCAGCACTGACTTCTATTAGTTACTCCAAATTAATCTAGAATGGCAGGTACTATACGTGTGCAAAGATTAGAACTGTTGGCTTGCATACTTTCTGATATATTGACATTAGGGTAAAAAAAATAGAGACAGCATTTATTAACAGCCCTGGTAGCTCTTGAGATTACGCCCAGCCATATCTGTTTATGTACACATATTTTATACGAAATTTGGTTGAAATCCAATTAAAAGTGTAGAAGTAATATGCATTTAAAAATTGGACTTATCAGCAGGCTTAGAATCATTTTGGCAACACTGCCATGTATGGCCTCCTAGAAATTGAACTAAAATATTATTATCTATATGTGTGCCAATTTTGGTATAGCTGCCATGCATACCTTCCAAGATATCTAACATGGAGCTCAAATTTCAAATGCTGTTTTTCAGCAGTTTGTAGCACTGACATTTTCAAATATGGGATTGAGATATTCAGGTATAGATCTTTACTCATACCAAATTTCGATTACTGCAGCCGTTTAGGAGTTGATAGGGGGGCGGGGGTCAGAAGGACAGACAGACTTTTTCCTCATTTTTGCAAAATGAGAAAAGTAGGCTAAAAATTAAATACCGGTAAATACAATAAATGAAACAAATAAAATAAATCAAATAAATCAAATGAAATAAATAAAATAATGAAATAAATCATCATTTATTGCACGTAACAGGCCATTAAGACCCATAGCAGAGAAAACAAGGGCATACAATAATTCTTAATTACAAATAAAATAAATAAATAAATGAAATGAAATAAATCAAACAAATAAAATAAATAAATAAATATAAAATAAATAGATAAAAGCAAAGTAAATACAGTTTATGATCACATCTGATGATAGCACACATCCGATGATAAGAGTACACTTTCAGCACCTTCACAATCCATCACTTGTTCCTTTCTCTTTCTTTCCCTCTCTCTTCCTGTGTCTATTTCCCTTGCTGTTTCCCGTTCCCTTTTTCTTTCCATATCACATTCTATTAGCTTCAGCTGTTTCTCCTGCAATAACAACACCTTATGTTTTTGCTCTAAAACCTTCAATTGCTTTAACAGCACCAACCTTCGCAGTTCACTCTTATTTAGTTTCCTTGTTTGGTCTGTTTCGTCTTCCAGCAATTGCCTATCCGCTACGCTCGCTGCTGGTGGTGGTGTGCTAGGATATACCAGTGATGATGTAGAGGCCCCTGCATTAACTTCATAATTATGTGACGAAACGTCTCCATATTCCATAATCGGAGTGTGGCCCCTTAAAGATACCGTAATAATATATAGAAATTACCATACAATACAAAAATAGCATTGCATAATATTTTAAATAAATTCTATCTTCCACAACTTATTGGTACTGTATTTATATAATTTCCTTACCATTCAGGTTTTCACTGTCGCTTCTGCTGCAAGTCGAATTAAGACAGCTCCTGCAGATCTTGCTCGTGAAATATGCATTCAATTGTAGTTAATTGTCAATTGTTAATGTATTATTTTCATGATAATGAAGTTTTGTTATTTACATGATTCCAATTTCCTAAATTTATTAAATTATTATTTATTAATGCTTTAATTTTCAGGTTATTATTTCCTACCTTTCAGACGGCCGATGGTTGGGTTATCCTCCCCCTGCATGAGTCTCATCGGCTGTTTCTCCCAATATTTTAACGTTATGGATTTGTTTCCCGTACGCTTTAAATCTATTTTATATTTTAACCTGGTTTCTATGTTTTGTAATTTTTTATACAGCTGTTGGACCGAAAGATATAAATTAAATTTTGCCAGTAAATCACACTGAACTGCATTTATTGCCATTGCATTCTTGTGCTTTGTATCCGGTAGCTGAGCCTTCGAAAACAGAATTGGATGTTCCTTCAAAATTGAGACAAAAGCGGACTGGAATTCAACACTGTCTTCTGCAGTGGTCTTTCTTTCCGTGTGGCCTCCGCAGAGGCCGAGTGCAGGTTTTTCTATTCGACGCCCGTGGGAGATGGAATGGATGAAGATGAATGAAACTGGGCAAGGATGTGGAGGAAGTGGCCGTGGCCTGTCAGAAGGTACCGTCCCAGCATTTGCCTGGTGTTGAAAATGGGAAACCACGGAAAACCATTTCAAGGACAGCCGACGGTGGGGCTCGAACCCACGCGTCTACCGAGTCAGCAGAGAGCTTGGTCCCATGACCTAACGCTGAGCTTTAGCCAGCTGAGCCACTGCTGTCGGTTCTGCAGTCGTGAGCAATGAACAATCTTTCAAACATCAGGAGTCGGCATCGTATTACACGACGCGTGCACGGCCTTGAGCATTGTCGCTGAGTAGCTGCTCCAGACACTTGAGTGTACGCTGTGCTTACACTTCACATTCTTATTCACCAGAAATGCGGAGTAGAAGCTCATCGGCAATCAGACACTCGGGCACTCACTGAGCATACGCTCACGAGCTTTGACTCATTTTTATTCACACCACCAATATTGCCGATCGACAGTATGCGAGCCAAGGCCAACCGCTTGTGACGTGCTCAACACACAGGTGTTTCGAGGCCACGTTTGAGACCGCAATCTCACGGGATATTACGTACGAACTTTGCGTTTTGGAAACAGGTCTATTTCGAGTGCGGTTTGCGCGATTGTATCCAGAAACTTATAAACTGTCATATTAGACGGGCGGAAATTTTGTGAAATTTTGGACATGTAGGTAGTTATCAGACCAGGCATCTATTCGTATCTTGCGAAGAACTTCCAATATCGTAGGATGGCGCACTAAGAAACACGCGACATGGGAGATTTAGGAGGCGGCTGACGTTCCTGGAGACGAGCATGGAGGCCCACAGTCAATCGCTAGTCGACCACGAGGCTTGGAGATGGGTCAAGATCAAATGGCGAGAACGATGGGAGTCGCCATTGGTCCTACAAGAACTCCATACTTCTTCAAGAAGAATCCTAAGGTACAGATGACATCACCATGATTCTAAATAGCTAGAATTTTAAGTGAGGTAGATTTTAGTGGTTTGGACAGCACTCATCAAATTGTACTGCGATAATTTAAGGGGATCTATTGTCATTAATTAGGCGGTGACATTGACACATTTTTTCTTACGTTGTCTAGAGAAACAACTGGTTCTTTCAGATATAGTGGATATAATTCTAGTTAAGTAGTAGATAATCTTAGACATGAAACATTAAATTAGTGAGATATTGAGAAGATACTGTTAATAAACTTGATCACAGTTACACCATAACATCAGTAAATTTGTAAGGTATGTTTGATGGATAATAATCTTTTAAACTAAATATTCAATGAAATTTAAATAATGCTGCACAATTTAAACATTTAAATAAGATAATTAAATCTTTCTTTAAACACACTGTTAGATTAGAATGTTAAATCTAGACACGACATGATGTCATAAGTTCTATGATTCAGTTAATGAGAATGAATGGCAGGTAATAGTAACGCTGCAATGCTGTAATTAAAATGATAAAGTGTAACGCAGGTAATATGTGGCGATTTAATGATGTGATTCAAAGATTATAAATATGCGAAGATATGAGAAATAATAGTGTGATAAATAGGTCACTGTGATATAAATAGGCAAGTAATTAAGTGAGAATAGGCAAAGTATGGTAGCTTTTGTCGAGAATAAGCCTGTGAAATGTGTAGAACGAAGCCATGAGGGCCATTTAAAATATGTGTGTGAATTTAGTGAAAGGTCACTATGTAAAAGTTGTAGCCTATAATTTTGCCTGATGAATATTTTTATAATTCTTTTTGAAATAATATTACTCAACATCAATGAGAGTTACACCAGTCAAATATACCAGTGGAAAGTTTAATTATAACGAATCAAAATGTGAACCAAATCAGTATTAAATAATTGTGAGAAGTTTCAGAACTTGAATAATGACTAAACATTTGTAAAGGCAAAGACATTTTGGATCCATTACGAGTTAAGAGAAATGTTGCTATGATGTGATGTGATTATTCACATGAGTATATAGGTTGTAAATTTGTTGATAGAATAAGCATGAATTTCCACTATGCACCAGTCGTGATTTAGTTAGAAGGAGATCTAATAGAATAATCCCAATGATTTTTTTGTGTTTTCTTTTTAATGCAGTCAGTTTTTAGAACATCCAAATATGAACTCTATATTAAGCTATGGATGAAAAATTGAAAGAGTAACTAAAACGTAACCCATAGGAGTCAATATGCGGGATCTCCGTAAGTTTAATTATACCCAAAGACAGGACACAGGATATTTTGTCCCAATTAAACATGTATTTCATTTAATTTTTGTTTCTTTGCACATCAAAACTTAACTTAGTCAATCTCCAAGTGCAGGGGATAGGAATTATTATTTCTTTATTGGCTGTATTAGTGCTTCGGTGAATAAAAATGTGGAAGTTTTACCGTATTTGTGCATATTCTCTCTGTGGCTTCGCAACGTAACGTGGATGGTTGGAGATGACGTTAGATGGTAATATATGAACCCCTGTCCATGCTCACACCCCCGAGGTCACTTGAGGTCTGACTTTTTCTTATCTCATCTTTATGCAGACGTATATATAATCATCCACGATTTTTCTTGGTAAAATTTTCTACTACTGTTGTACCGAATTTCAACCTGGGATCGCGATGAGTCGGGCCACGCAATCCAGGGATGGAATATCGGGCACAGCATGGATGTTATAATTCACCACAAGTGTTACTATTTTAGTATTTCATATCCTATATGGCTTCAAGTCACTTCTGGTGGTGATTAGGAGGAATCTGCTGCACTGGGCTAAATCAGTATTACTTTGTCTTATAAGTGGTATCCCTCTTGAGAGAAGCGGCCTGGCACGTTCCTGTAACAGAGCAATGCCTGATGGCACATGGTGCGTGTGTCTACGTAGCTGGATAGTTCCCCCAATTTTATCGTAGTTGGTCAGGATGGTCATCAAATTCGTCCCAGTGCCTATCTCTCGGATCTCGAGTCACTGCTATTCTGGACTGCCTTGTCGCAGGAGAGGATACAACGGCTATGTGACTCCCTTCCATAGAGTCAGCACCTGTATCGAGACCTGAGTAGGTGGTACCGATTTACGACCATCAGTATCCCCTACGACGACCTCTGAGTGCCAATTGATCTGATCTTGTATGCATTGAACTTTCGATTTTTTATCTGCACCCTCCGAGAGCTTAGCTGAAAGTGTATGATCTTGTGTGTATGTGGGCAAGCGTTAGTATTATTATTGAAATAGCTCATTACAGCTCGTTTGGCCCTTCTGGTAACGCTTTCTTTGGGCAATGAAGCTTGGAACTAGCCATCCATGCCAACAAGTCTCGAGTCTTCACAGTAGTCAATCAGTCAAACGTGGAGGATAATGTGTGCTGCAGTGTCCGTATTCCACATGATTTGCAGTGCTATATTTAATATTGCCATAGAATCCATGGATAGTTCGTTACATAACGAACATGTTGTACGTAATTCACAAATATAATACTTACTTTGTTGAACTTCGTTCCCAGGAGTTACATTTTCGCTACGGTATTATATACAAAACTGCTGAGGTGCACTGAATAATTTGCACGGTCCGGTGGCGTGGGATAAAAGCATGGGATATTTGTCTGTTCCCGTATTGGGAATTGACATTGATCTGTGTGCGTACAGTTGCATTATATTTGTATAAATCATTCTTATTTTATTTACGTAACAATTTGGCAGCCCTTCACGATCGCTTGATGAGTATATAGCACTATATATATATAGATTCAACCTTTTGTCGCTTTAAGCGAGTGCTCGCATAGTGCTGGATGTTCCATTTGTCAGCACCACATTGATATGCGAGTGTTCAACATGGAATCTCAGTCACTGAAATAGTACATTTCATTTAACAAATATATAGCTCCACATTCTGTACTTTTTACGGTATTATAGCGTACATTTAGTAATGTACAAATACGCAGATGTGTAGAATGAATACGAGTTGTCAATAAACGATTTGGGGAACCAGTTGCATAACCATAGCGCACAGAACATTTGATATGGACAGCACGCTCACCTCAGTTAGTCAAAAAGAGGAACTAACGCCATGCACGCTCGACTAGACAGAGAGAGTGAGAGAGGTATTATGAAGCAAAGATTGTTTGTAACCCCTAGTTAGGAAATGAGGGTTAATTATATATTTTCAATTCATTCAACTCTGTAACATTCTGGAAAATTATATAAAATTAGGATTATAACATAACTTAGATTTCCAAATGTCGTTATGTCCGTTTGTGCATCGGTATCACTGCCTGTTTGGGGAACCGCCGCCCCATTATGGGGTTTGAACCCCTGTACAGAAATCAAACATACCGTACTATCTTACCGCATATAGCACGTAGCCACCATTTAAGACATTAATATCGACGATCCACTATTTATTACAGTTACAATTTTGAAACCCGGCAAATATGTGGTCTCTCAAAAGAGGATTTCTCTGCAGAAGGCGCAAGATAAACGACTCCATACATTCAGGATGGAGGATAGACGTGTTTTTCTAATGTTTCAAACAATACCTCAGGATGAAAATGAGTAATTACAACGAAACCAGTTAAACGGGGAGTCTTGTGTAGAGTACAACCGTTAAACGTTTAACACAAGGCTACTCCTTGATGAGGAGAAAGGAGGCGACATATTCTTTAATGAATATCTTCTTAGTGAAAAACGAGGTAAATGTAAGATGTAACTGATCAGTTGTACCAGGTATCAGTTGATATCTTTGACTCCATCATGCCTGAAGATATCATATCGCTGAAGTTCTTCACATACGGCAATCTCAGTTCCGAACGAGTCGTCATCAAAGAGTACAGCGTAAATGTCAAACATGTGCCACAGAAAGTTTTGGGTTTTAGAGAGAAGGCTTCAATAATGTCCCTAGTCTCTCAATGTCTCTCAGTTTTGTCGCAAGTAACGTACACATCTTGAGTACGGAAGTGCCTGCGTCAATACATCTAACCAAATCGACGTCAACCTGTTCTCTTCTCACGCCTCGGCATTGGAACGGCCCATTTATCTGTCCCAAGGGTCCAAAATTCTACACCTGTGCCTGGGTTATTATTTTATCTCTATTTATCTTTTGGTTACACAATTTTTAATATTCGGAATACAAGAGTACTATACAATAGATGGAAAGCTAAAATCTAGAATCCCATAAATAATTATTGATTTTATATTAAACCTGAAGGCTACCATTAGGTAAATTAATAAGTTTACTAGTTGAAACCCGTCAAAACATGACGGTCATTGGGAAAATATTTACGGAAGGATTTTCTTATATGCATTATTTGTATGATTACAGAGAAAGACGACTTTGCAACATATAACTGCCCATGACTGAAAACTTGATGAGGCAAATAGTGACCTACACGTTCCATAGCTTCCCCTTGAGCTTTATTGTGATAAATTATGCCAAGCGATTGGAAATTGGTGGCTCTTAAAAGAAAATGGGAGTATTTTTATGGCATATTTATATTGGATTTTTAAAGTGGCTTCGTATTTTGTCCGATTTCTCACTTTATTGCGTCAATTTGCAGTTAACATACGACCGGACAATGTTCCTTTTCGTCGAACGGGGTTTTATAGTAGTATTTCTCCCAAAATTAACGTCTTATTCGATAACACTA
This sequence comes from Meconema thalassinum, assembly GCA_946902985.2. Lineage (NCBI taxonomy): Eukaryota > Metazoa > Arthropoda > Insecta > Orthoptera > Tettigoniidae > Meconema > Meconema thalassinum. The sequence continues at coordinate 296,982,676 of OX336389.2, forward strand.
TAGTGCCCTGCATCAATGGAGCCGCTAAATATTAAATGCCAAATAATACTCCCCTTGCAAAAACAACAGTGTGGTTAGACTCATTGTTATGTACTCTAAACAAATAAAATCAATGAACAATTGGCTTATACAATGAAGTTCAACATGATCAGTGTATTCACCGTTCAGAGACTTTCATACTAAGTTGGTTGCTGAGGAGAACGCGATGAGGCTGATCGCCAATAATAAAATCCTTAAAATTATCCTTGTCAGCAACAATGTTTGCAATAGTTTGCAAATGAAGCTCAGGACGATGTTCTTCATTTTGATATAAACAGCAAGAAACTTCTCGAAATAAGGAATTTCTATCGCCTGTTATAGGTTCAATCCTTTGGGTTTCTTTAACAGCAAACTATGCAGGGGAGCATAGAATCACTTCACCAATTACAGGATGAGCACTGACTCTTTGCCAGCCACCGTAAAGGAGGCAGTTTTAGAATTATATGTCCAGTGCATGTCGAAAAACGCATTAACATAGGGAAGCCCACTATTAAGTATATTCTTGGCCATCGCCCCAGAGATCCGGATTCATTTCCCTGCTCTGCCAAGAAATTTAATTCTGGCCTGAGGGCTGGAACGGGACGCACTCAGCCTCGTGAGGTAAAACTGAGGAGAGGTAGGATCGATTCCAACCTTAACTATCTTGGATGTGTTTCTCTTCGGTTTCCCACTTCCACTCCAGGCAAATACCGGGATGGTTCCTTAAGTAAGGCCTCGGCGTTCTCCTTCCTAATTCTCACGTTAATTACAGATACACGCATTAATACAACCATCACAATAACACAGGTCGGTAACATATTTTTTTTCTCTTAAAGACACTCTGCAAATCTACAGGCCAAGAGCTTTTGTCAGAGTGCTTTACGAAGTCGAAACATGATGGTCAATGGTAATATAATTACCGAAGGATTTCCTTATATACGACATTCTTTGTACGACTACTTTTTGGCACTGTTGAAACTTTAAGGGCGTCGAAAGATCGCACTCTTGACATTGCAACATATAACTGGCCATGACTGAAAACTTGCTGAGGTAAATATAGACCTACACGTTCGAGAGTTTCCCCTTGAGCTTTATTAATTGTGATACAGAATGCCAAGCGAATTGGAAATTGACGTCTCTTAAAAGAAAATGGAAGGGTTTTGTCGGATGGTGTTAAATCAACTCGAGGGATTAGAGCTCTCTGCCCAATTTTATCTCCGCTGATTATTTCCAAATCCAAGCAATTTTCATACATATTCTTTACAAATAATCTGGTTCCGTTCAGGAGCCCTTGGGAAACGTTCAGATTTCTGAGGAGCATAACTATGGCTCCAACTTTTAGAGTAAGAATATGTGGAGGCAAACCACTTAATTCCAAGGAATTCAAGAATTCTGTAGGAAATTGAAGTAGCTGGCTTTCATCTTCAGTAATTAATCTGTTAACGCTGGTGTATGTTTTTGAACTACCGGGTATAAGTTCGATGATGACTTTCAAATTAATTTCATTACAGTGTTCATTTTTTGGTGTTAGAATGCATACTTTCGAGAAATTGATTATATCTTTCGTAGAAATGAATGTTTCGCCGTAAATCTCAGTCACGATGTCATCATGCGCTAAAATTCTGGGTGGTAGTTCAATAACATTTGATTCCTCACCATCTACAGAGGGGTAGTCACCGTTACCAATTTGTAACAAAATATCAGAAAATTCAATTTCTTCTGGTTTCAACCGCATGTTTTTATATAAGCAGCGTATTTTGAAGGGCCAGAGAGGAGAGTATTTAATACAGTTTTGATTAATTGTTTGGCGAGAAGCGTGCGGAACAACAGGCAAAACCTGCCTAAAGTCTCCTCCGAGAACAGTAATTTTCCCACCAAATGGAATGTCATTACCCATAATATCTTTTAGAAGACGATTCACACACATTAATGAATGAATATTTGCCATTGGGGCTTCATCCCATATTATGAGCCGTGCTAATCGAATATCGTCAGCTGCTTTGGAATTTAATTTTAATCCAGACACTGAACTCTCATTTAAATTTAGAGGAATTTTGAATGTACTGTGTACTGTTCGACCGTTGGTAGCAAAACAGCGGCTATTCCGGTCCATGCTACTGATATAACATGAAGCCCTAAACTCCAGAACTTTTGTATTAAGCATCGGTAAATAAATGTTTTTCCTGTGCCCCCAGCACCGTCAATAAAGAATGCGTTCGTGACAGTTGTGTTGTTATTTTGAAGAACGCTAGTGATTTCATTAATAATTGAAAGTTGTTCCTGGTTTGCTAAGGACATCAGGTCAGCCAAATCAAAAGGGAACACTGGCTCATTAGTAGTTTGATCGTTTGAGTGTGTGTCAGTACCAACAGGCAAGTTAAATGTTGGCAGAGAGAAACCATGCAATTGCAGAGTTTTATTAATATCTCTGAGAGATAGTTGATAAGCTGTATTTTCATCTTCAGACTTTAAATAATCTTCACAGAGAGAGTTTTTGTGCATGTCCCATAAGTGACTGGCATTGCAAGGTTGATGAAATATGCATATGTAGGCGAATAACTGTCTCAGTTGAAAGGGCATTTGGAAAACCGATGCTTCCATCAAACAGTGTTGCCATTCTGAATCATCGATAAGCAAACCAAGTTTAATTGCCATATCCTTATATGTTGGGCAGGTAACACCTTGGTATGTTCGGAGATCCTCAAAGCTTGTGGCACCTACTATGTGAAGTAAAAGTAAGCGCAGATGGTATCTTTCTGATTCAGATGGAGAAACATTGTACATCCGACCTATTACCTTTTCGAATCTAAGTCGTTTTTTCCAAATGCATTTGCATTTATCCCATACATAATGAACGGGCGTTTCAGGATAAATATATGCACTCTTAGTTGTTGGATTTTGGTTCAGCTGAAACCATGCAGTGAGTTGTGTACTTTTTAACTGAGCCCGTATTAATGCTTTGGGAGCATCATCGGCATGAAAAAATACATCTTGTTGGTCTGGTAAATGGACAGGTAACCGGGCAACAATGTGGGACTGTTCGTGCATGTTGTAACCAAAAATCCTGTATGCAGCCTCACTTGACCCAACATATCTAGCATTCAAATACATAGAAACTTCGTCATGATGTAGCATTCCATCGTTTGCCGTGATTTTCAAGTTAGCGCAATCATGCCCCTTATAAACATATTTATGTATGTATTTGATGCTGTGTACACTTGCACAGATTTCGACGTTAATATGGGCCTGAAAGTACATCAATAGATATCGATTGTATGGAACAATGAAGCGATTGTCGATTTCAACATTGGTGCCTTGTACTCGTTTAGTATATGATCTTCCATTCTGTCGCCTACGGTAAAGTGGATAACCGTTCACATTCTCTTTAGTTTCTGGCACAAAGTCTTTGGAAAACCCTTCTTACATCTTCCAACCTTCATGCAAATTGAATTGGGATTCAGAAGGCCGCAAGGTCCATGTACCATGTGTGTCTTTACTAAGTTGTACAATGTTGTATTGGAAGGATCTGGTATTTCTGAAGAAACTGTCATATCAATATCATAGATTTCTCGTAATTTACAACTATCTCGAAGACAAACCAGTAAGTGTATATGAGGTAAACCTCGCTTCTGGAACTCAACCGTGTATAAGAAAGTTTGTACCTCGCCAAAAATTTGCTTTTGATTTATTAAACGCAAGAGTTCCTTCACTTTCGCATGAAAAACGCGAACAACGACATCAGGTCTATTGTTTGCATTTTCATAAGGTTGGAGGCTAGTAGTAATTTCAGGCCATGAAGGGTTGCAAGTGAAAGTTATGAAGAGGTCGGGCTTGCCAAATTTTCTCACAATTGCCATTGCATCCTGATAATTTTGCAACATATTTCGGGGACTACCAATAAAAGTAGAAGGCAAAATAACTATGCGACCAGCTCTTAAACTTTCATTTTCAGCTCTAAAGTGTAAAGCATCAGCAAGACCAACGTAGGTATCGACACGCAATTTCGTTTGTTGATTGCGAATATATTTTAGTATATCACCTTCTATTCGACAATAATAGTCAACTATTAATTGTTGGGTAAGTTTACCTGCATTAAGTAAAGGGTTGAAACCTCCTGCGGGAGGACAACCTCGAATCGGCAGCCTATACAAAATATATTCACGCATTGTCATATTTTGCCTAACGTTCGTCTTACGGTTCCCTCCTGTTGGCAGTGAAATATGCCACCCTGTTTCTCCGCAAGGCCAGATTAAAACGTAAGTTAATGGATCACAATGCATGCTGTCAACATCAATTTCCTTTGAAACTCCCTGATAAGAAAATACGGCTATGTGGCGGTGTGAAGCCGGAGCGCCGTCAGTTGTTTCAAAAATAGCTGCAATCTCTGAGGAAGCTGGGTTATTGTAACGTCTAGGATCTTCTTGAGGTTCATGGTAAAAGCGCATGACCAAATCTAACGGTTGACGTTTTTCTCTTAAAGCCAGTTCATTTTCTTCGCATATTTTTGAATGCATTGTCTTATACAGTTGAATGTAAGGGTTATGCTCTTGCAAAATATTATTTAGAATATGAAGTGTACCCTCCCTGATGCAAGAATTCACTCGATTTGCTAATCTGATTTGATTAGCTTCTGAGCAGTCTAATACATACAATTGGCCGTAACAACTGTCGCTTATATTTTTGGAATATATGGAAGAAATGCGATGATGTACAATTCCTGAAATTTTAAAACAATATGGACCGTGTTCAGGTGGTACGGTAACATTGGCACCAAAGGAAACGAAGGACATAGAATTGTTGTACTGCCGAATATTCTCTCTGAAGTTCCTTGAGGTATCATCATTTCCAGTGAAAAATGGTTTAAGCCTGTCAAGTATTTTATATTCCGGCAGATTAATTTTACCATTGCAACAGCAAAGGCCGAAGTAACCAAGCGTAGTTTTTTCGCAAGAGAAGGATAATGCAGAACAATGTTTACATTCGTTCGTCAAGGACCCAACGCTGTACGGCATAATATCTGGCATTGTTTCTGAAATGGCAGATTTATAATTTATATTAAAAGTGGTTTCGCCTTTTCTCCGATTTCTCATTGTTTTGCGTCTATTTGTAGTTTCCACACGACCGGTTAATGTTCTTTTTCGTCGAATGCGTCTATTTACAGTAGGATTTATCCCCAAATTAATGTCGTATTCGATCACACTATAGTGTCCTGCATCAACGGAGCCGCTAAACAATAAATGACAAATAACACTTCCATTGCCATAATCTACAACGTGGTTAGTCTCATCGTTATGCACTCTAAACAAATAATCATTAAACAATTGGCTTATACCATGGAGTTCAACATGACCACCATATTCACCGTTCAGAGACATAAGATTTTCATACTCAAGTTGGTTGTTGAGGGGAAGGCGATAAGACTCATCGCCAATAATAAAATCCTTATAAATATTCCAGTCAGCAACAATTTTTGTAACAGTTTGCAAACGCAACTCGCTATGACGTTCTTCGTTTCGATACAAACAGTACGAAACTGCTCTAAATAAGCAATTTCCGTCACCTGTTATTGGTACAATTCTTCGGATATCCATGACAGTAAATTATGAAGAGGAGCATAGAACCACTTCGCCAGTCACCTTAATAATGGAGCCAGTTTTACAATTACATTTCCTGTACGTGTCAAGAGTCGTATTTGCACAGGGAAGCCCACTCTTAAAGCTGGCAATGAATTATCGAGACAAACCGGCCCAGTAATTCTGCGTAGTCACTTTCTAGTATGCCGTAGTTATGGTATATACAATGAAAGGTTTAACAATTCGTAGAAGCTGCGATATGTATTCTCGACAGAAAACGACTCACCACCAAAGACTATAACAGACCACCAAAGACTATATAACAGAAAGATCGGAAACACAATACAAATGGCGGTTCCAACATTCGACTGCAGCGGCATCTGCTACTGAAATATAGAAGTTAATTTGGATAACAATCTAATCAAAAGTAGGCCTACATTTTGTAATACCGGTATCAGAATTTCAACGTAGGCCTACTGTATTATTGCCGTATAACTGGTAAAGGTACAATTCATTAGTGGAATTTCATGTAACAACATTTTGGACATGCCTTGTATGTTTATAAGGCAAAGAAAGAACTGAGGAAAACAAATGAGTTACGTAGCACATGGCTCGATTTGAAGACACTCGGGTGGATTCACTGCATATATTCTTCGTAATGTGTTGGAATTCGTACAATCCTTGATTCACAGTTATCCCATGTGCAAAAATATGCCAAAACTTCTGTAGCAATAAAGATAAATAGCCTACCGTTATTGCAAATGTAATCTGTCGAATGTTGGAACTTATAAAGCTTTTCAATGAAATTACCATAGCGTTTTAAGTTAAATTGAGATGGGAACGTAGAATTCCTTAGTTACGGGAATGCCAAGAGTTAAATATGTTTTGGCAATATAATAGCAATTGCAAGAAAGGAAAATACGGAAATAAAAAAACATGCCGGAGGGGGGATTCGAACCCCTTACATTGGGTGATGCATAAATTAAGAAAGTACGGCGTAACCGCCTGAGCTACCGAACCACTGGTAACGATGCGCAATATTAAGGGAGTTAAACATCAAGCACACTCAAAATTTGATGTCCGTTTACGTTTTTCAGCATTTTCTGTCTGGTAATTCCAGTGTATGTCATGAAAACGTAATAAGCAATGTTCCCTTCCATTATAATTCTTATACATAAACATGAAATTAAAACGCGATGGACTTGTAACCGCCATGACTGTCATAAGGCAAGGCGATTGTGCGCATGCGTGATAGGCAAGATTTCTGAATTTTTGCTTATTAATTTAAAAATATTCTGTAACATATTTGTTTATTTTAAAAGACACTCTGCAAATCTACATGCCAAGAGCTCTCCTTAGAATGCATTACGAAGTCAATCGGTTGAGACGTTATCTCATTCTCGATGTAACAAAAATCGCCTTAGTGTTTTAAATATATAGATGGTTACAATGAGCTCGGTGGATATCATGTTGTGGCTACCGTAATAGCATGCGAGTTTGAGGTCTCACACAACGTATGGTTCCAGGCAGATTTTCTTCTAAATCCGTAAATGCAATTAATGAAGGTCCAATTTGCTCGATGTCTGAGAATATTTCAAACAGATTCTGTATTGATTCTCTTCGCAGCAGAACGGTGCTGTTCTTACATATTAGTACAGCGATTCCAAAGTCCCAGACAATCAGCCTGATTTTACACACACCTAAGTACAGGGAGCTACATGACCACAATGTCACAAATCTACTAAATGTGTCAATAACAACAACAACAAAATCAATAACGTTAATATACTTGTGAGACAGTGGAGATTGACTTAGTCGATGAACTGAGCTAATCGCTCAATAATGGTAAACTTGACGTTTATACTATGCTAGCAACCCGACCCGGCTTCGCCCGGGAACAGTTATGAATGCATTAAGTGATAAGCGCTTTTTTTTTTCAATGACAATGAACAACGACAAATATCCGTTTTACGTCTCGGCATAATGGGTTAAAATCACTGACTGGACTAGTAATTATATTATCATGGAGATGCATGTGCAACAAATTCTTGTCAGACGTAATTTAAGAATGCCGAGGTGCATGAAACACGAATTCCCCTTCCGTCCAATCTTAACTTGACTGTGAATTTTGCGGAACGAAAAGTTCACAGGCGAAATGAAGAAAAGCCGAGTTGCACTTCCAGGGAAACTCCAAACACAACCACTCTTCTCTAAATTTTTAACTCAACAAGACTCGACAGTTTGCTGCTGGCTTTATCTGGGGCAATAATCTCGTCCGCTAGCCAAGCTGTAACTGGGGTGATAGACTCACCCCTAGCTAGCTCGTAAACTGTCGCCTCAGTAACTGAATGGAGATTGTTGGAAGAAATGAAAACGTAAAAACACTTACAGTAGGCGATCTATTGAAGATAGAGATATGCTCTTGTAGAACTTTTCATGCTGAACATTTCTTACACTCATAGTATTTAGATATTTTTAACGGTTTGCCAAGCGTAAGCTTAAAAAGCGCACGGACGCCATTTTTTTCGATCTTTTCACTGAAATCGTTAGTGCTTGACTTCCTTTGGTCATAAATAAATTATTTTCTGCAGAAACCTTCCTCGTGATATCCTTTACAGAATGGTGAAAACCGTATGAAAATCCATTGTGTGGTTCTCGAGATTACCCATGACAGCCATGAATAGGGGACTTTGTTTTATACTAAGTAGAGATTATACGCCAATCAGTATAATTTAATATTGTATAATCCCCCTTCCGTCCAATCTTAACTTGACTGTGTTTCACAGGTGAAATGAAGAAAACCCGAGTTGCACTTCCAGGGAAACTCCAAACACAACTACCCTTCTCAGAAGTCTTCACTCAACACGACTCAACGGTTTGCTGCTGGCTATATCTGGGGCAATAGGTTCGCCCGCTACCTAGGCTGTAACAGCGATGATAGACTCGCCCTTAGCTAGTTCGTAAACTGTCGCCTCAGTAGTTGAATGGACACGGTTGGAAGAAATTAGAACGTAAAAACACTTATAGTGGGCGATGTATTGAAGATAGACATATGATCTCGCGGACTTTTTTGTAGAACTTTTCATGCTGAACAATTCATACACTCATAGTTTTAGATATTTTTAACGGTTTGCCCAGCGTAACCTTACAAAGCGCTCGGACGCCAGGTTATTTTTCGACTTTTCCACTGAAATCGTTACTGCTCGGCTTCCTTTGATCATAAATAAATTATTTTCTACAGAAATCATTCTCGAGATATCCTTTACAGAATGGTGAAAACCGCATCAAAATCTATCCAGTGGTTCTTGATTTTACCCGTAACATCCAAGAATCGGGGACTTTGTTTTAAACTAACTAGAGATTTTAGTAAGTAAGTACAAATAAAATAAATTAACGCGTTTCATATGACAATATGCCTGCCTAAGCCTGAATTCGTCAAGTTCTTCGCAGTGTTGCTCCGGTGAAAAGCCTAATTGTTATTTTCCTTGAACCTTTTGGTGATCGACATTGACTTAGCTTTCAGGCATCTAGTAGAGAATTCAACTAAGATACGAATGCCTTTCTTAGCACAGATATGGTTCTCATACTTGGAAAATTAACACCGTTCAAACACTGCAGGCGTTGTGGCGCAGCCGTAACACTCTATCTTGATATGCGCTTAATGTCCCGTCTCATTTTCCTCATTAATCCAACAAAACTTTGGTGGCTGCTGCCGCCACTGATACGTTTCACAACTACCTTCACCGCACGGCTCCCGTATACTTGTTGTCTGACAAATGCCTTTAGCGTAATATGAACAACAAAAGTAATAAGACGATAAAATGGAGATTATTATTTGTAAGTACAGAGATATAGCGACAAAGCCTCTGAATAAAAATTAAGCTCAATATAAGGTTTGTTAAATTCCTCCGTCTTGCCGCGAACATATTAAACAATACTATCAGCGGTAGGTATTTTTAAGGTGGGTGTTAGCTGGTACGTATGTCTGGAATTTAAATGTCACGTTCAGAGGTAAACGTGTAACATTTTAATGTTAAAGCTGATGTGTAATTAGGCAGCCAGGTTGGTTGTGAATGATTCTATGAAATTGACAACATGATCTTTCAGTCAGGTTCACGAATTAAAACATGGGAAACAGAGTAAATACATTATAAGGGCGTCGACCGTTGGGTTCGAAATCACTTGTAATCCGGATCAAGGGTTAGCATAATTATTGTAATAATAATAATAATAGAAATCTCAAAAATTTCATAATGCGTGCCAAGCAACAAAACACCTCTTAACGTTAATGGCTACAGCCACCAATGATAAATGCTTGAATTCACATTGAAGTGGTGTTGAGTCCAAACATATTTTTGAAAAAAATGCTCATAACAGCTTCGCACATAAGAGGTTCATTTGGAAAAACATACCCCTAAGATGTTGCCTAACGAGTCGCTACTGACGAGTTCAAATCTTGTGCCTATGCGCCATTATGTGTCAAAAAGTTGCAGACATTCTCTTCGTGAAGTCAACAATGGGTACGCCATTATCTTAATATGGAGCAAAGAGTGCAGGATATTTTTGGGATTTTCCCAGGAGGAGTCTGTGAAGTTCGTCACGCTAGAGAAATTCGACGTTATAAGGTTGGCAACCCTAGCATTCAAGATGGCTGCTTATTTCTTAATCGAGGGCTTTGGAAATCTCTCTGAAGCAATTGTCTGACTGAAATACGCATCCCACATCTACACTTATATAACGAATACTTTACACGGAGAGATTAGGGATTCATTTCACACCTGACATGATGCTTGGAGTGTAATTCCTATAGAAGGTGACTGTAGAGATTATGGTGTCTTAAGGTCACCACGTACTCTTACACGATGAAAAAGTTATTTTTGTGGCATCACTTTACTAAGCATTTTCTGGGTTTATGCTTAAGGTACAGCTATTATTCTTGTCACACATAAGAAGCGGTATATTCGGAGCTGTTTTTGACCATGTAGTGCTACTTTGTTTTTATAGGATGTGTGAAATGAATACATATTTGGACAGATACATTTTCAAAAAATGTTGTATAAGTTGCTTCAGGTACACATTTCGCAGTTGTTTTTCAATCAAATATTCTCAAATTTTTTTCACATACTTGGAATGGATCGTGGCAGATGAGTAACCACTTTGTTTCATTATTATTGGGACAGAATGCAAGAAAAAAAATCCGAACTCTTTCTTTTTAAATTTATTCAAAAATATGTATCAATTTTTCTCTTCCCAATCCATGCCTACTATGTTTTGGAAGTGAAAATAGGTTAACATTCAAGTACTCGATTAGGCAAGTTAATGTAAAAAAATAGCCCTCTATCTTAAATGGTTTCCTAGTTATTGGTAGCTAAACATGAAAAATGAGTATTAACGGAAAACAGCTGGCAAAGTTAAGTGTATGATTCAGAGCATGGGACGCTAATTTTAAAAAACGAATTTAATGTAGTTGCAGACATCAAAACCCCAACAAACTATATATATTTGGATTCAGAAAAGAATGAAGAATTTTATGGCACCAAAAAAAAACGATTTTTTCATCATGCAACAGTACGTGATGTCCTTAATTAGACAAACATATTACCACATGATATGCTTTGAACTGAACATGTCACCATACACAAGGGACCTGTATTCACTAGTGGAAAATGAACAGCAAACACCACTAAAGTAGTGATGTAATAACACTGTATTTACATGGAGCACTGATAGCGGGCAGCAAAGGCAGTGATTCAAAACTCCTTGATGTGAGAGATGTAAAACCTACGTACTGAGCATGAGAACTCCGTGCTCATAACAACTGTGTTTGACTTGGTGACTGAGCGACCCGTTGATTCGTACATAGTACTGTGTGAGTCAACATTGTAGACATGCCTAGACGGCGCCCACGAATGCAATATGTATAATTAACTGGCATTTCATTTAGAGACGTATTGTGAGCCAGCATGAAGCTGGATGGTCTTTCCGAAGAAATGTCCAACGTGTTGGGCGTGAGGTGTAGGTATCAATATTGTTACGGAGGTAGGCAAAATGTGCTAATGGCTGTCATTCTGGTTCTGGAGATCAGTGCCATACATATTGACGCCTGGACCGCCACATCAGATGAGCACGTTTCGCTGATCGCACGATGACCAAAGAGCAAATTGGGACCGATATTGCACCATGAATTTCAACAAGAAGCATCCTGTACCGTTTGCTCTAAGCAGGGCTACGCTCACACCTCTTCACGATGCAGCCTGCCTCCAATGGTGTCACAAAAGACGCAACCGGAGGGATAACCGATGATGATGATGATGATGATAATTGTTGTTTTAAGGGGCCTAACATCGAGGTTATCCGCCCCTAATGAAATGAAATGGCGTGAAATGAAAGGATGTAGATAAAAACAACTCACTGCCATGGATGAAACGAAAATGGTGTTTATAAAACAGACAGTGAGCCCCAAAAATTATGCCTTATTTGAATAAAAAGAATAAAAGGCGGATGGTAAAAAAGGATAAAACAAATAAGGCATAGTGAACAATAAAATAGATGAACACAATAAAAAACATAAAACAGATTTAACCTGAATTAAAAGTCGTAACTACACATTAAAACTTAAAAAATTTACCACTCTCCCTCATGAACCGGATGACGAGGTCAGCTGACGGCCCGTCATCACGGAGAATAAGGGAGAGGGTATTAGGCAGTTTAAGAGTCCTGCGCAGATCGGCCAGATCCACACACTCCAAGAGAAGGTGTGCCACGTTTAGGTGGGCGCCGCAAGGACACACAGGGGGATCTTCTCTCTTCAGCAAGTGGGAGTGCGTAGCAATCCCATGGCCGATCCGGAGTCGACAGAGTACCACAGCTTCCTTCCGGAGAGATCGGAAGGAAGATTTCCACACCTTCGTTGTCTCCTTGATGCCTCTCAGTTTGTTGGATGGAGGCGTGGCACGCCATGCTTCCTCCCAATGCGACAGGATCGAATGCCGCAACTGAGAGCGCACATCACTAGCAGGCACCTTATACGGTAGCGAGGGCAGTGCGACTGCCTCTCTCGCCGCCTGATCAGCAAGCTCGTTTCTCGCAATACCCATGTGGCTAGGAAGCCACACAAAGGACACCCCGGCCCCTGCGTTAAGCGAACTGACGAGCAGGTCGTGCATACGCTGGTCCAACGGGTGCTTCGGGAAACACACATCGATCGCTTGCAGCGCACTCAGAGAGTCAGTACACACAAGAAAGTGCTGGTGATCGTCTGATAACGTGTACCACAGAGCCTCTAAGATGGCATAGAGCTCCGCTGTGTACACGACACAGGCATCGGGAAGTGAATAGAGAAACCGACGATTCTCAACCACAAATGCACAGCCTACTTTCTCGTTTACCCTCGAACCGTCCGTGAATAGAAGCCCTGATCCCGGATACCGGCTCACCACGGACTGGAACAGCCTCCGATGGACGGAGGAGTCAGTGTCCGACTTGGGGCCGGTGTGCAGATCCAGGATGATATCAGGGCTAGAGACCATCCACGGAGGGGCCTTGCTAGGTACTCGGACGATACAGGAGACAGAAGGAAATCGGAACTGACGGTATAAGTCATCCAAGCGAATCCCCGCCCGCCGAGTGGCTTGGGCGAGCGCATCATACAGCCGGCGATTCGGATTGGAAAACAAACATGGATAGCTTGGATGAAGGGGCATCAGTCGAATAGTTGCAGCATAGGTCAGCAGTACTTGTTGGTGCCTCAGGTGTAAAGGAGGTACGCCAGCCTCGGCGAGCAAGCTGACGACTGGGCTCGTCCGAAAGGCACCCGTCGCCAGCTTCACACCGCCGTGGTGGACACTGTCCAGTTTGACAAGCACTGACTTACGGGCCGAACCGTATGCTACACTGCCATAATCTAATCTAGATAAAATCAGGGCCTTATAACAGCGTAGGAGCACCACGCGGTCCGCCCCCCATGATGTGCCGCTAAGATACCGCAACATGTTGAGTTTCTTAGCACAGGCAGTTTTCAAACACCGCACGTGTGACTCCCACGTCAATTTCTGATCGAAAAGGAGCCCAAGGTACCGTAACGCAGCAACAACAGGCAAAGCTACATTGCCCAGATAAAGCTCAGGATCAGGATGGAGAGTGCGCTTTCGGCAGAAATGGACAACCGAGGACTTAGCGGTTGAGAATCGAAAGCCATGCTCTAGTGTCCAGCGTTCCACTCTCCAAATAGCTTGTTGTAGCTGTTGTTCAGCGACCGCCAAATTTTGCGCACTATAATATAGAGCGAAGTCGTCTACATATAGCGACGGTACCACTGCTGGACCAGCAGCAGCGACTATACCGTTTATGGCAATCGCAAATAATGTTACGCTAAGCTCCGATCCCTGTGGGACTCCGTTTTCCTGTATATGATATTGCGAATATGTCCCCCCAATTCGGACACGGAACAGGCGAAGGGACAGAAAATTCGCAATAAAAACCGGCAAGTTACCTCGGAATTTCCATTGATGCAGGGTAGAGAGGATGCCGTAACGCCAAGTGGTGTCATAGGCCTTCTCGAGGTCAAAGAAAACAGCGACTATGTGCTGTCTCCGGAGAAAAGCGTCCTGTATGGCGGTCTCCAGGCGTACCAGATGGTCGTTGGTACACTGAGGCCCTGAAACCACACTGGTATTCAGACAGGAGTCCCCGTTTCTCCAGGACCCACACCAGGCGCCGATTGACCGTCCTCTCAAAGAGCTTGCACAGACCGTTAGTGAGACAAATAGGTCTGTAACTCCCTGTCAAATTGGGATCCTTATCGGGCTTCAGGATAGGTATAATGATACCTTCCTGCCATTGCGCTGGAAACACACCTTCCAACCAGATTCGGTTAAACACCCTGAGCAAATAACGAATGCTCTCATCGTTAAGGTGCTTAAGCATCTGGTTGTGAATATTATCCGGGCCGGGAGGCGTGTCCCTGCAGAGCGCCAGCGCTCCGCGGAGTTCCCACTCCGTAAAGGGCGGAGGGATAACCGGCTGTGTTCTTTTGATAAAAGCAGATTCTGCCTTAACTTCAGTGGTGGTATTTGTGAGTGGGGTGTTGTCCAGGATAGTGACTTTAGCTTGTTCGTACTGAATACGATAGCAACATACGTGACCAACTGTTGGCATCATGGCGTGCGAAGCCAGAACATACAATAACCGTAAGCCTCTCGTGCTTGTTGAACAGTACAGGATACATTCAACGCAACATCCAGTCCATTTTCTTTCCCTTCCTACAAAGCCAGGGAGATGTCTCCTTCCAACTGGGCAATGCCTGTGTACACCCTTCTCGTGTTAATTGAAGCGATACGTCATTTTTCAGTGTTGCCTAGTTCTATTAAAGATAGCTCCCCAGGGGGTCATCACAAATTGTGCCTAATTACATTAGGCGGGAAAAACAAGAATTTATATACCCTAACATGCAAGAAATATTATTTAAGATATTTATCGCAAAATAATACGCGTTTATGAACTGGAAATCTTTCCTTAAATTCTCATTTAACCAACGCACTCTTGAAGATGTTCGTGAACTCTCCTGGCCAGTGCCATAACCTGACATGTCGCTAATTGAGCATTTTGGGACTTGGTGAAGCAAAATATGGTCCGGTCTGCATACTGGCAACACCCTTTGACCGATAGTGACAACAATTGGAAAGAGCATGGATAATTATATCCCATGATGACATTCGAAACCGCCTTGATCATCTCTATGCACGATTGCAATCGTTTATTGCCTCTAGAGGTGAATATTCAAGATACTGACATTATTTTTCGATAGTGTATGATCTTGTGATAACGATAATATTTATATCGTGCAACCAACATAATATTTGATTAAAACTGCATTCATGCGGGAGCATTGTTCCAGGGTGTTCATTCTTCATTTTCCACTAATGTAATACCAACCCACCGTAGAATTAAATTAATACCTGCGTCCATAGCCAATTTATTCCCTTCTCGATACACCATCAGGGGATCTCTTAACATCCTAATTTGGGGTAATTTACTTTCTATTTAATGAGAATATTCCATGAAACAGGAACTGTTCCATTTAAAATAATTACAGTCTCATGAGAGCGATTCAATCGCCTTTGTACTGATAAGCCTCTGGATGAATATATTAGAATATATTCCCAGGGAAAATTGCTTCACGATCGATCAATGTCTCTAAAATAAATTCTCTAGAACACAGAATGACGTTTTCTTGATTCTTACTTTATCTTCATAAACATAATAATACTGATCATTTGATTGCGTTAATGACGGAATACTCGGGAACATTTAAATGCAAAGAGCATCGTTCGACGAGTCACTATGAAAATATGAACATCACAGGCATGACTATAGAGTTGACTTTTAACCAGACCCTTCAATGCTCTCTAATTATGTTCTACTGTGTAAATTGAAAATGTATATACTACTTTGCTTACCTTTTGACAATGAAGAGACATCGGGCATCGTAGTAATGGTGCTAAAATTTCTCCGAATCGCAACTTAGGACAGTTTCTTCAGCTTTGATTGGAAAGTAAGGTTAATAATACATTGTTCCAATGACCGACCGAGGAAACTAGACACAGTAAGGCTCAAGGCAATTTTATCAGGCTAGGTGTTCGAACCCCAGCGAAAGCCGTCATTGGGATAGTTTTCATTAGATTCCAATTTTCCACTCCAGGCAAATGAAAAGCAGTACATTCTAGTAGGCCACGAACCCTTCCGTCGAATTCCTTGCTCAGTTTCATTCATCTTAATTCATTTCATATCTCAGTAAATCTTCTCGTGAGGTTTGCTCTATAGAGGATATCTTTAAAACAACCACCACATAGAAATTCATCCCACATACACCCTGGCCCCATAGAAACTGGAATAAAACAGGTAGCTCTGTGAACTACTAATATAGTACCTTCCACCTCAATACTCTCAGAAAATATGTTACCTGTAATAGACTCTACCGCGGATCAATATGTGGTGCTATAAGAGTAGTTACGAAAAGACGGGTCTGGCGGGTTTGCGCAGTGAAGTGCAAACGGTGCCATAATGTAGTCTTTTGTGGCCATTCTTCTGGGATTTTGTACATTCTGAGCGCTATAGTTTTGAAAATAATCACTTTTGGCAGATTGGCTACTGAGCAGGAACAGTGACTAGTAGACTACTTTGGGTGGCATATTAGCAGTTTATTGTCCAGATTTCAGATTTCCCCAGGATGAGATCTCCTTCAGTTCTACAAGTAGTTGTGATTCGCTGCAGGTAGGATCCTCAATCCTCATTCCAAGATGGCGGTCCCCGTTTTGCTTTGTGGGCTATTTTGTATGTGCTGTATCATGGTGCCTTGTACTTTTTGATTTTATTTTTCAGATTGCAGCTTGGTTGAGAGGTTCCGGGTTCGATTCTTGGCGCTTTGTACTTTTTGTGTGTTGTAACTTAGGGACTTGTACTTATTTTGCTACAAGATAACATTAATATCATAGGGACTTGTGTTTTTGTTACAAGCTGTACCGCTTGGCTCAGTGGTCCTGGGTTCGATTTTTGGTGCTTTGTACATTTTTGTGTGTTGTATCCTAGGGACTTGTAGTTTTTGCTACAGGCGAGCAATGCTGTATTTTTGCTGCGTCTAATGTTATAGGGACTTATACTTTTTTGCAACAAGCGATCAATGCTAATATAGGACTTGTGTTTTTGCAGCAAGCGAGCAATGCTAATACACTAAGTTCATTTTTCTATTAATGATTTGCAAGTGCTAATTCACATGGAAATATTTTTGTGACTCTATGTAAGTATGCTTGGGAGCTGTATATAAAGTACAATTTGGCAGTGTAAACGGATTGATTTAGTGGAATTAAGCCAAGATGCGAGTTACAGACATGTTTTTGGTTTTACTTTTTTTTTACTATGTGCAATGATGGATGACAAAACACCCAAACGTTGAAAGTTAATACAGTATTTATACAGATCAAGCGGTCTTGTACTCACTTCTATGTGGTCATTTTGTCTAAAGTTTTGGTGTGTAAGTTACAAAAAGTTAAAAGCAAATATTGATACAGATCAAGCTCTCTTGAACTCGCTGTTATTCGGCCATTATGTCTTAAGTTTTGGTGTGCAAGTAACAAACAGTCTAAAGTTAGTATGTATACAGAACAAGCGGTCTTTTACTCACAGCTATGTGGTAATTTTGTCTTAATATTTTGATGTGCAAGTAACAAAATTTGAAAGTGAGAGACCACTGTCATATCACCGAAGAATATCGTGGCTCTGCACATAGCAATTGCAATTTGAAATGTAAAAAAAAATCACATTATTATCCATCTTTACACATAATTTACAAAATTATGATATGCATTTGTTTATAAAAGAACTAGGTTCAATACAGGGGAGAGTAACAGTCATTCCGAACACTAGTAAAGAGCTCATTTCCGTAACACTATATCTTCCAAGTGAAACTGTGCGAATTGAATTTATAGACTCATTTAGGTTCTTGAATAGCTGTCTGGGAAAACTAGCCGAGAATTTAGAACAATTTCCTGAAACTATCAAACACTTTATAGAAGACAACGCTGTTTTAATGAGGAGATATGGTGTTTTTCCTTATGACTACATCGATTCGTGGAGTAAATATGAAGAAACGAGTCTGCCTTCAAAACAAAAATATTACCGATGAGGACTATGAACATGCAAAGCAAGTATGGAATCATTTCGGTGTTAAAACCTTGGGGGAATACAACGATCTGTACTTGAAACAAGACGTGCTTCTCCTTGCAGACATTGTCGAAACCTTTCACACGGCAACTATGCGAACCCACAAACTCGATCCAGCTCATTTTGTCTCTCTTCTTTCGCTTACCTGGGAGGCTATGCTTCTTTATACAGGCAATCAGCTCGATTACCAAACGCACTACGATCAACTGCTTTTTGTAGAGCGTGGCATATGAGGTGGTATGGTCCAACTTTCACATCGCTTTGTAGTGGCAAATAATAAGTGCATGTCTGAATATGATCGCGATAAACCATCTCAGTTTAATATGTATGCAGATGCTAACAATCTGTATGGTTGGACCATGTCCTTACCACTTCCTTACGGTGGATCTTGCCGGGTGTCTCCAGATACTGTTAATATTAAGGAACTCAGTCAAAATGAACCACATGGCTACTTTGTTGAGGTGTATATCGACTACCCCACAGAACTAAACGACCTGCATAATGATATGCTGTTTCTTGCTGAAAGAACTTGGACTATTGGTAGATAAGGTGCATCGGGTGTTAAGATTTGCTCAATACCGTTGGTAAAAGAATTATGTGGACTTCAACAGTGAGCAGAAAACAAGAACGACTTTGAAATGGACTTGCAGAAGCTTTTTAATAATTCTATGTTCGGAAAGACCATGGAAAACGTTTGAAATCGCTGATACATTGATCTCGTAACAACAGCGAAACAGCTTGAGAAACTTGTGTCAAAACCGTTCTTTGTAGACAGAAAGATCTTGGAACCTAATATTGCGGCTGTACATTTAGCAAAACGTTCGCAATATTTAGACAAACCAGTGTACATCGGTATGTCTTTTCTAGATTTATCCAAAACGCTGATGTACCAGTATCACTATGACGTTTTGTTTCCGTTCTATGTCAGTGAAAAGTAGAAATTAATGTACCAAGACACCGACTCATTTATACATTTGTTAACAACTGATGATGTTTACCAGCACATAGCGAGCGCTAACTTGAATGAGTATTTGGCCACAAGCGACTACAAACCCGATCAGCCTCTGTATTCAACCGAGAAAAAGAAGGTTTTGGGTAAATTTAAAGACGGAGCTCGTGGACAGCCTGTTCAGAAATTTATAGGGCTTCGACCAAAGATGTATGCTTTGGACATAAACAAAAAGCTGGTTAAAAATTAAGGGAGTTACACGAAGCTTTGTTGAAAACCGTATTAGTCTCCGGGACTTAGTGCCTTAGTTTCCTCACTATCAAACGATGTCTCATCGGAGACTCAATGTTACGAGTGACAATGAACGTTTTTAGGTCCAGGTCGCAAAGTTTAACTACCGACCGCTTGCACAAGATTGTTCTGAGTCGAGATGATGCCAAGAGAGTGATCAAGTCTGATAATGTAGGCAGGTTTCTTCTCGGACATTATGAATCTACACATTTGTAACATGTTAAAAAAGACACAAACACATACATACTATGCATTGAACAATGGTACTTAGATCCAAAACCTCTCTCTTAACGTGAGGAGACTTTTTTTGTTTGTTACAAGCAAACGTTAAGACAAATAAGTAATCAGCCTACACGTATAATGTGGGTACAGGAAGCAGCTCATTTACAGCTGCTTCATGTACCCACCCCATTTTGAACTACAACAATATATACAGGGTATACGTGTTTGGTTCACCCTTAACATATTACTTTAATTCCAGTAAATCAGTTCAAATATGCTGCTAATTTGTGGTAACTGCACAACATATCGCAATGCCTATTTAAGCGTATACCAATTGTTTCAAGTAGACGCATAATATAGTTTTTTGCAACAAATAACATGATAGTTTTAGGTAAACAAGGGGGCAGCATTCATGTCAACAAGAGGAGCTGTACAGTTAGCCATTTGTACTGATAGCTCAAGAACGCTTTGTTGAGTTTTATCATTTTATACTATTGCCAAAGTCTAATGTAGATTTGGATTGAAAACAGATTGTGCTATAGAGATTCATTATCTCATGCATCAACTCATGACTGCGCGAATACAACTCGTATTCCACATTGCTAATCTTCTCATTCATGTCCTATATAAGCCTTATATATACAAAAAGGTTCATGTTTTGATATAAAAAAGAGACACAATTAATAGGGTTCATAATTTTTAATTTAATTTTTATTTAAGTTGAACTTATTTTTTACTAAGCTTTCTTTACAATATTAATAAGTTGGTGATAGACGACTTGTGTATCATGGATGATTAAACAGTAAGCACTCCTATTAGCGAGCATATTTTCTATTGTTTCAAAACCCAAACCAATGCCTACGGTGACCTCTTTAAATCGATTCCTCCGAATGAGAGCAGTCAAAGATGGTTAAAGGAGCTTTTGTTTTGAAGTCCTCAGGCGAGAAGAGTGGACGACACAACTTTTGCTAATAAGATGACTGAAATTTTACAAACATTTCGTACAGAGCTCCGAATGTATTCTTTTCAAAGTTCAAGTACAAGTCTATAGCTTCATAGGGAAATGAGACGCCATTCAGGTAAAGACGCATGTTTCGCAGCTTTGTGTGATCGAACTGCGAAGCATCTTTAGCCTGTTAGTACTTTCGATCGGTCTGAAACCCCCACAATCACATACAGTGGGTGCTTTGCATAGCGAGAAAGCTTAACAGACCAGCTGTAGTTCCCAGCTCCTGAACTGAATGGGCAGCGGAGTGTCTTTCTCTACTAGTTTGAGCAGCATTAGCTTCCGCTGATCGGGGGTGTTACGAGAGGCACCTTCCATAAAACACGGATCAGTTGGATCTTGGAATCAACGACAGTGTCTGCTCCTTTTAGTGTGTTGTGTGTTGTAGTCGCTTCTATCACGAATGTGGATGACTTCCTACCTGGCATTGACAGTGATATGTTGATGGTCCTCACCAAAGCCAAATACGGACTTAAGTGGCAGATCCCTGTGAAGGTGCCGTCTGTATTAACCATCCAGTCGTTGTTCTCACTACCAGGACACCAGGCAGACATTTGAAGTGCCTTAGTTTCCTCACTGTCAAACGACGGATAGAGCTTCATACAAGGCGTTGTGTCCACGATTCTAACGCTGTACTCTTCGACGCCATTGATTAAGTACCTAATTTCAGAAAAGAACAAGTAGCTCCGTGAAAAACTAAAGCCTATTTACTGCACCCTTCCGAAGAATTTATACACGGTCACACTTCGATTAGCTCAGTCAATTCGGGGGCGGTACATCCATTCCCACATAAGACACATGTATTTAGGATCTTAAGAAACACTTCAAAAATAAACTCAAAAATCTAAACAAAAAACATATTTATTTGTAACTAAATATGGCGCTACAAACACTAAAACATTCAATACATTAACACAAAAATCAAACACTTGTCCAAATGAACAAGGAATATTCGTATAAAAGTACAATAACTCATAAAATGGTTCCAACTGAACCTATAATCTCGAGTTTCCCTTCCATATGGTCCTTTTCCCCTGATGTTTGTTTGGAGTTCAAAACGACTCCAATAAAATCTTTGATAACTTGATTACTTTACTGACTTCTCTTCTATAGCATAGGGTTATTTTTCTATTGTGTAACTTGCATTTATCTTTACATAAACTAACAATAACAATTTCAAACAGGTTCACTTATTTAACAAATTTTCTCTCTTTCTCTTTAATACTGCCTTTCATTGGACGGTCGTGCGGTTCTTAAGTACACAAATTACGGAGTTACTCAAATAAATAAAACTCCCTGAATTATTTAATATTTGCATTTACCGTAAGAACATCTTTGTTGCGATATGTCAGACATAGGATATTAGTCATTTTAGAACAATAATTCTTATTTTAACGGCATCTGAAAACGATAGTTTAGCTAGGGAATCTTCTCATAATTAGGTCACGAGATCAAATCTCCGTGCCACTTCTAAATGTATTACACGTTCTTTAACACTGGTGTGTTGACTAAATAAACATCTGGTCTGTCCCCAAGCAATATCTTGGCCGACGAACCCTCTGTAAGTGTGTTGAGTCCTTGACAAGATTAATGGCTCGAGACAAGCGTCCAGGACATACCGAGATTTCAAGGCCGGCCATACTCCTACATTCATGAGTTTCTTACACGAAAAGCTTTAAAATTTTGCACCTAGGTGTTATATTAATGCGGCTATCATATCAGCCGATATTTATATCACACAGGTAAGGTAATTAATATATGAGGGTCCATCTTGCTTGGTTCGAGGGACGAGAATTGATTGATAAGGGGCATTCAACTTGACGTGGCCCACGGCCCACGTATACTCCACTCCTAGGGATGACCCATATTCGGAGGATTCAACGATACATATTTCGGTGTGGAAACCTTAAACCTCTGACCTCCACCTTCCTGCAGCTTACAGAGCGGTATTGCATTCATACCTCTGGGTGCAATTATAACAACAACATTGCTCCCTTTTTAAGACACTTTTACAGTCGTTCCACCCAACCACAGACAACTATCCCCAAAAGTAATCCTTCCTGGCA
The DNA here is from genome assembly GCA_946902985.2 of Meconema thalassinum. Lineage (NCBI taxonomy): Eukaryota > Metazoa > Arthropoda > Insecta > Orthoptera > Tettigoniidae > Meconema > Meconema thalassinum. The sequence continues at coordinate 297,005,518 of OX336389.2, forward strand.
TTATTTATAACAATCATTCGATTCTATAAGTTACTTCCGCTTCTCTCAGCGTACTTCATCAATATTTCCTGAAAAGCTTTTCGAGAAGAATATCGTATTCCCAGACCGTTCTTATTTCCCTTCATTACTTTAACTTCACAGTTATTTCTCAATATATACTTTAATTTTGAGCATACTATTCAACACTTTCTTTTCTTTGCTTGAAAGATTCTACTCTTAGCATTATTTATTTTGAATATAACAATTCAACAATTATTTATTTACCTTAAGTTTTTGCGTATTCATGGATATTACATAATATCAACCTACTGATGGTTTACATACATTTATTACACTACAGCGTACAAACCCACTGTCGGTTATCATGCTTACATACAGTGTACCCCCCTAACGGTTTTAATTAACCTATATTTATTCCACTTGCTATCGTTCAGATCAGTTTTATCCCCATTTCACATTTGTTTTCACACATCAATTCCTTTCCTCTGGATGTGTGACATAATCAACTATTTGAAGCTGCACGACCTCCAAAATACCCTTATAATAAAAGGTGGTACTTAACATCTTTTCCGGTGGTCTGGACCAATGGTTTGTGGTATCTGGTTTGCCCACCATCTGTGATTTTACTTGGTCATCTCCAACACGCAGGCACTTTTCACACATAACTTTACTTTGCACATTTTAAAATCACTTACCCTTCCTTTCTTAGGGTGGTTTAACATACTAAATACAATAATACCCTTACAAACAATTCTATAAGATTTATATAAACACTTGAAAAATTATTATTTTACACTTTGATTTCACCATTAAGCATGGATTAATGCTTTTCCTTTAATACTTGTATTTTTAACTTTCTTCACACGTTTTCTTTTCCGTTGATCTCCTCCAAGAAATGTAGGTTTTACGGAGATCTATCCTGATCCGAAACACTTGCTTGAACTGTATTGAAGTCTGAAGTCTCCTCTAATTTATCCTTGACCTCTCCTGTAGACTATTGAAAGTCTCTGGTTCCTTGCCCGTTTCCTTGTCTGCTCACTTCGGATAGTCTATTTCAATGTTCACTTCTATCCCTATCGACTCTGACTATGCTGTACGGGCACGATAATGTCTTGCACGGCTACGATACTGTACTAATGCCGTATATCTCTTTAACAATATTCTCCTAGAGTCGCCTTCTAAGTTTGAACTAGTGCTCCTAGTGACTGTTCACTTGAAGTTTCTTGAAGACTAACTGGCTTCCCTCGGTAACTACAGCCTTCTGACTCGTACTATGATTTCGAACTACGGTCCTTTTAACTGACTTCGTTATTCTAACTTCCTAAGCACAGGCAAGTTTAGAATATCGTCTAACGTTCTGACCCGACTTGGTCTAATACGTAGTTTGTGAACTGAATAACACTGTCGGTGTTCACGAAGTATTAACGATTCATATCACTGAAGTTCTATCAACTGACTTATTTCGATGTAGTCTGGCAACCCACCTGGTTACGTAACTTACTAATCACTGATGCAGCACCTCCCCACTGAGGTTCACTGATACTTCACGCCGCATGACCAATACAAGGTCCTTCGAAGACTGCATACTTCTTGCTCGGCCAGCTGGCTATTTATCTAAATCTGGCCGAATATAGTGCGTTTCCTCCCACTTTGAAACTTAACATCCACAATAATGGTCCTATCGGCTTATAAAACCTATTTCCATACTCCTTAGAGTGTCTAGGTTCCAAAATTATCTTCAAATCCAAAAATCGATCTTACATTTACTTGTTAATAATTTCCAAAATTGTCTGGCTTTATGTGGACGTGGATTCTTCACTCAAATATGTCCACGATATGCATACACGCCAGCCACACTACGTCATGGTGATTTGAAAGTTCTGTTCTGTGCAATAATTAGAGGATTTTATATCCCTTAAAATTCTCATTCCAATTATTCGCCCTTCTGGCGTTTTCTGTTGTTTCTAAATTCGCATATTCCTAGAAAACATAGAAATTGCACCACAGTTCTGACTCCTCCTACTGCTAAATATCCTTATGTCAGCTATTAATCGGGGAAGCCCTTCTCTGCCTATAGACCTTCTTAAGAAAATAGTTCTTTGCAATATTGTCCAACGTGAATCACGGGCTTGATATCGCAGCTCACGTACGCCATGCCGTCATCCCTGAGTCACCGCGCAGCCGCGTCGTAAATCAGATTGTAGGATATGTCTCCACATTAGGACATCTCAAGCCTTCTCCAGCACATAGCTTGGGCTTGGGGTTTCATTATAAAATCTGTCTTTATTTTTTTAAAAGATCACGGTTTCGATCCTTGTACCTGCCCATAAGGGTACATTACATATATCCTACTTATGTTAGTTAGTTAGTTATTGTTGTTTTAAGGGGCAGAACTACAAGGCCATCTGCCCTTCTACTTATGTTAATTGCCTCTGTCAGCATACAAAATTACAGTTTGATATAATAGATTTGTTGTGGTAACCAATCTATTACCTCAAACTGTAATTTTGTATAGATTCGTAGATATTGAGAACAGTCTAATACTACGGATGGTCGCCATGGTGGATTTTTATATATGTAGGTCTCAGAATTATGTACCAGTACATGAGTATGGTTGTGTACGTGTAGTTTCAAACTTCAATCGCATGATTAGGGCACAAGAAATAAAAACAAGATTTTAAAATTTCGCACATCTGCCATCTTGTGGTTATGAAAACAATTGAAATAAATTACATGCCAGTGGATTAACATTTGTATAAGCATTTACTGTACCAAGTTTCACTGCACTCGGATGATTAAATCGCGACAAACGTCCATATAAATATTTCGCGTCGCCGTTATGTTGGATTTGTGCTCACCAGGTTATTGAATGTCCAATAGGTGAACTTATGTTTATAGCCTCTATGAACATAAAATATTCAGTTTGATTGCTGTAAAAGATTCGTAGATATTGAGAATCGTCCAAATATTTGGGATGGTCGCCATTTTGGATTGTTATATATAAGTTATAGTCCATAGAGTTATGTACCATTAAAGGAAAATTATTGCGTAGGTTCATTATTCAATTTTTCACTTCGATCGCATAATTACGACACAACAACAACAAAATTTAAAATTTCGTTCAGCCACCATCTTCAGGTTATGTAAACAAGCGAAGTAACTTAGATGCCAGTGCATTGCAATATGTATAAACATTTGCTGTGCCATGTTTCATTGCGTTTGAATGGTTAAATCGCTAGAGAAGTCTATTTAAAATTCTCAATTTCGTTTGGCCACCATGTTGGTTTTGTAGGTACCAGGTTTCTGAAAGACTCATATTTAAACTTCTAGTAGTGCCCTTTATCACCGTACAAAATTTCAGGGTGATACCGGTAATAGTTTCGGAGATATAGAATGCTGGTGAAATATTTCGCACAGCCGCCATGTTGGATTGGTGTAACGTAATAAAATTTGAAAGGCACGGTCGGGGTCGGCCAAAATGGTGCTATGACCTTACCGAGTTTCATTGAAAACGCTGCAGTCGTTTAGAAGTTATTATATGGGGACCCACACACAGTCACACATATGCACACACATACTCACACATGGACAAAAGGTGATCTCATAAGACTATTTTTTTTTTCATAAAATGAATATAGGCTGAAAAGGCTCATGCATTATTAGCTAGCTTTGATGTTGTAGGTGTAGTACCATCAGCTTTCATGAGCTGGCCCTCGATATTAAGGTGGCTCTCTTGTGGAGATGTAAAAATCTTGTCGGTAGATATCGATGCGGATTTCATCATACAGTAATTATTATAATTTTGTGCTGAAGCCTAGTATTAATGAAGTTGAATCCTCAGAACACCCTCAGAGGTTTCGATGGGACTCGTTACGTCCACAATCGAGTTCATTTTACTTGTAGAATGTAACCGAATCGCTTCAAAGTTTTCTTACTTTTCGAGCTTAGCTTAGGCTTGCAAGATTTTAAAATTGGTTTCACTCTATGTATAGTGCGTTTTATTTTGTAAAAACGATTCATGCTTAAAAAACGGGTTCACTCTATGTATAGCTTCATGCTGGTTTCGAGTAGAGCTTGTAAGTTACAGGCGTGTGATTGGCAAGGGGAATGAGCTGATTGTTCTTGTTTACCAGACTTAGAGTTATTTCGCAAATGCAGTTCACGCTTACAGGATGGTAGAGAACTGAGGAGGGTGTTTCGCGAATGTTAAAACCCTTAGGCACTGTAAGCATCAAGTCGTGTAGCGAGTGCGAAGCTTGCTGATTGTAGTACACATCGGTGATAATGTTGCAGTTTATGAAAACGTGGCGATTTTCCACCAATTGTATTGGCAAGTCGGAGTGATGGGTTTCGTTTGCTTCAAGTTCACGTGGTGAGAAGGCTAACAGTGGGCCAATGGAGTCTGTCGTTATGAAATTTATTTTGAATGGGGCTCGGATATCCACGCGATGCGTTGAGTTGTTAGCATCGGCCACAAACTCGCGGCAATCTGGAAGCTTCTCATGCTTGTAAATAACATAATCGATGTGATCGAAAATGTCATCCGTGCTATAACAGCCTGGTAGTAAAGCCAATACTTCATCGTTGTAGTGAAAGTTGTCGTGGATGCCTTCTTCTATGTTAATTATTCTGTTGAAGCTTTCAAACGAGATGAGCCCCAACACAAAAGGCCTGTGTCCTAGGTGAATAGGCGGATTATAATGCACGGTGAGCATGGGCGTTTCTCCGCGCAATGTGAGTGTTCATGTTTGCATACTGTCTATAATACAGCAAAAAAGTGAGACAGCGTCGATCAGAGCCCTGGATGTTATAATTTTGTTCCCGTTTAATGTTATAATACGTCTTAGAAGTCCCAAAATTAACGTGCGAGCTTCATTGCAGGTGCTAAATTGCTGAAACTGTCAAAATAATACACCTGGGTTCCTCCCTTGGAATAGGCTACGAAACGAGCCCCAGGCCCGTGGCTGTCGTCTAAATTAACGTTAGGTTTTAGTTCTATGCATAGTATGTTTGTGTTTGCCCAGCTCATATGAGCACACACCACAGGGATCCATCGTTATTTTCTATTATTTTTCTTAACATGTTACAACACCCATTTATGTGAAATATATCTTGGAACAGGATGTGGCTTGTTTTCTAAATAATTGTCTGGATTAGGAAACAGGTCTTTTAATTCTCAAAACAAGCAAATTCATACCAATTTCATTTATAAATAGTGTTTAAGGCTGTATTCTATGTACGGGGTAAGTATTACTTAGAACTGTGACATCTTGAAATTGTTCACAGTGCATGGTAAAAAACAAGTAGTTCCGTGAAGAACTATACAGCCTGTTTTCATATAACCTACTCACGTTAATTGCCTCTATCAACATACAAAATGTCAGTTTGATTGTCGTAATAGATTCGCAGATATTGGGAACCATCTAAATATTTCAGATGGTCGCCATGTTGGATTTTTATTTATGTAGACCTACTATTACAAGAAGATTATTGTGTACGTGTGGTATTCAAACTTCAATCACATGATTACGACACAAGAAGTAAAAACGAGATTTTAAAATTTTAGACAGCTGCCATCTTGTGGTTATGGAAACAATTGAAATAAATTAGATGCCAGTGGATTAACATTTGTATAAGCATTTAACATACAATGTTTCAATGCACTCGGATCGTTAAAGCGCGAAGAACGTCCATATATATATTTATATTTCTCGTCGCCGCCATGTTGGATTTGTGCTCACCAGGTTACTGATAGTCCTATAGGTGAACTTATGGTTATAGCCTTTAAGAACATAAAAAAAATCAGTTTGATTGCTTTAAAAGATTCGTAGATATTGAGAACCATCTAAATATTTCGGATGGTTGCAATTTTGGATTGTTATATGTATAGACCGTAGAGTTATGTACCATTAGGCTATAGGAAAATTATTGCGTAGCTTCATTATTCAAATTTTCACTTCGATCGCATTATTACGACTCAAGATATAAACACTTAATTTTAAAATTTTGCACAACCACCATCTTGAGGTTATACAAACAATTGAACTGAATTGTATGCCAGTGTATTACAATATGCATAGTAATTTACTGTACCACATTTCACTGCGCTCAGATGGTTAAATCGCGAGAAAATTCTATGAAAATGTTTCAAATTTGCTTGGCCGCCATGTTCGTCTTGTACTTGACAGGTTTTTGAAAGTTACATAGCAAAACTTGTAGTGGTGCTCCTTATCACCTACAAAATTTCAGTAATTCTTTTGGAGATGTAGAATGCTAGTGGGGACGCGCTGGCAAAGGCAATTAATATTAATTAATTGGCCGATCGATCCTCGGGCACACAGGCGGATATGTAATCAGCGAGGCAAAATGGACCAGGAAAACGTTATTTCAAGACCAGAGAAGCACGGATAGAGGAGATGAAGCTCCATGGAAATTTTAGATCTACTTTTCGCCTCCAAACAGATATAAGGTCAGTGGAGCGAGCAGTTGAGGTCAGTTGAACCATACGCTAGTGCGGAGCGCACGTTGCCTGAGTCCAGGAGGGGGACGCGCGCACATTAACATATTTAGTGTTCAACATAGTAACCATGCAGTATAACGCACTAATTAGAACAATTAATAAGGACAGTCGTGCCATACTTTTATAGTCGGCATTACAAGTGATTACTATTGAGTACGCAGTAAATGTACCGGGTGGTGTACAAGTCAAGACAATGTCATATTAGGCAAATCGTACCTCATGACGAGGAGATATTATGTGGTATCATAATAATGTACGTGGAACTGTCCGAGGCTTTGTTATAAGCAGATCATTCAGGGGGACAGTAAGTTCGGCCGAAGGACAATTGAAAGTGGTAATTGTACTAGTACAATGTACAATGGACGAGCGCAATATATAAGCTATTGGTTAGACATAATAATAGGATGTCGAACTGCGCAGGTATAAACTTTGCTATACGATCGATGCAATTTCGCAGGGATAATACCACTGTAATTAATGCTCAGGACGATATGGAAGCATATCTATGCCATATCGGGAAATTATCTAAGGATAGAAATTGATAGACAGACTGGGGACCGCTAGGAATCGTCAGGCAGTGTATAGAGACTTTTGAACGAGATACGGGTGTATTTATGAAGGAAAGATCTTCAACGCCTGCATTTATGAAATTCTGCAAGGAAGGGTCAACCATTAAGAAATGCACATAGTGATCGTGTGATTTTAGTGATGGTCGTTTAAATGTGTGTAAAATTACAAGTGTAATAATTGATATAACGTGTTTTGTGAAAAAGGAAGCGACAGCTTCGAAATGGAGAAGCAAAGTGCAATGTGTTTTGTAATGCAAAAATTATGTAAAATGTGTGTGAAAAGTGTGATAATGCCTTGCTAATTTGCAAATTATGGCAGGCATTAAGGGAGAAAATGTATGGTCGGAGCCGCCAGATTAGCCAACGTAAGTAACCAAAACCATGATTTTGTAGTGAACGTAGTCCACTGTATGTTGAGTGAGGTCAAAATTGTAGAATATGCCAAAAAGAGTCAATTTTGGGAGGTAGAACCTTCAGATATTAATGCTGTATTGATTTTAGTCAAGATGAGATGTCTTTGTACATCATTGAGCGGATAAATCGTTATCACTAACGTAGAAATGGCAATTGAGTTAAATAGAAAGTTAACGTAACGAACACGGATGTTCGGTTATTGATTATATAAATACGGTTACGTTGTGTCGGTATAGGGAAAATTTGTCAGTAATAATAATAATAATGAGAATAAATGAATACACATCAGGGAAAAATGCTTGTAAGCAAAAAAATATGCTAATTGGAATACTTGTGTATCCAAGCAGTAGTATTACAAGTGATGGGCTAAGCAAAGGAATTTAATATCAGTGTATATTATGATAATGGATAAATAAATATGCAAGAAAATAGGAACTGGAAGGGTTTAATAGTGAATTGAATCGCAGCTTGATGAATAAGCTTATAAGAAGTAATTGATAGAGCTTATCTTATTAATTAAAGGACGGGATCATCTCACAATGGTCATGGGAGCCAGGTAGTCTAATCGACGTGTGAAATCTCGTATAGCCAAGGGCATACAGAGAGGTATTATTGTTGCAATCGAGCGTATTTAGTGAAGGAGACCCTAGCTCTGAGTATTGCTATGAAATGTTCCGGGTTCGAATCCAGTGGTGCATGGGAGGATAACAATGGACACCTCAGCATGACACCTGATATCGACCGAGAACTAGCTATTGTGTGAATAAATTCAGCTCCTGGGAGTGAATTTGGACGGCAGGAAGTTGTGCCTGACCGTGTTCTTTGACAAAAAAGATGCCGGCTATTCCAATTCGACATGTATTTGATGAATCTCGTTCCTTCATATAAATGTAAATGGACCTGTTGAGGCCAGCTATTAATATCCTAAGGATAGGAATAAATGCTTAAGTAATTCCATATTCCGTCTTGCATACAGTTGAGTTAGATCATCTATGTTGTGCGGGTCATCCAGACGGCACTATTGTATTTCAAGCCACGTGCTACTGCTTGGAAAGAAAAGGAAAAGGGAGAGGGAGGTAACAAGCGTTTTGTTACAGCCCGTCACGGACCCATTCTATACAGGAAGGGCCAGGGGGAAGAGGCTTTAAACTACCCAGGCTTGGAGGGTGACGTTTAGAGTGGAAAGACTTTGAAACCCTGTTTGTTATAAAAGAATCATTGTAGTATTGTATAATGAATTTGTGTGGTTTGAAACACATTGATAATTAAGGATAATTCTGATAACTTAATACTTGGCAAACTATTGAGAGGTTATAAGTTGTATTTTACACTGACATTGTCACCTATTTCCGAAGGTGGATACCAGATGTCATACGCTACGCCCACGCAAGGGTAGCATAAAATCCCACCCGACACAGCGGTAACGGAATCATTGAAATTGAACTCAGTACGGCATACAGTGGAACTACATAAAGGGTTAGAATTACAAGTAACAGTGGAGTTGCAAGTAAATCTGAAGTGCAACTCATAAATTGGTTAATGCATGGTACAGAATTTTGGTGGGAAGAGAAATACAGAACATAATTGTACGCATAATGTAAAGTAGGATGTGTTGATAATAAACAACTAGATTGCGAAATTAAAGTGGTCACAATAGGTGACGTAAGATTGTAAGTACAGTTGTATGTGTATTTTATCAGTGCATCAGCGCACCTGAGAATGAATTTCATGAATCTCATAGTAAATGAATCAATAATCATTTGGATTTGCGAGGATAAAATGCGAATAATAGTGGATTGAAGGTATAGGTTTTGCATTGTTTTGTGATTTTGTTGTTGGGATTGTGTTTTTGTTTGTGTGAAGCCATGATTTAGAGCCCAATTAAAGTCTTTAGAATAGAGTTGTGCCTTATTATTGTAGAGTTGATACCTTTTAGTCTCAGATCAAAAATATGCAACTGCTCAGTGGGTGAACGGTACACACCTGAGGACTGATGCTAGCTGGAGGCAGAAGAATGTTTTCCATGGAAATTATTCACATGGGTACACTATACAGCCCCAAAGCATGCTTACATAGAGCCATTACAAAATTTCCATGTGAATAAGCACTTGCACAACATCTATAAAAAGCAAAAAAGAACTTAGTTTATTAGCATTGATCGGAGGCTGCAAAACACAAGTTCCTATAATAGATCTTAGTTTATTAGCATTGACCGCTTGCTGCAAAAACACAAGTCCCTATAACATTGAACGCTTGTAACAAACGCACAAGTCCCTATAGAGCTTATAAAAGCCACACTGCCAAAAACATGTCTGTAACTCGCATCTTTGCTTAATTGCACTAAATCAATCCGTTTTCACTGCCAAATTGTACTTTCTATACAGCTCACAAGCATGCTTACATAGAGCCATAAACATATATCCATGTGAATTAGAACTTGCAAATCTCTACTTAGTATAAAACAAAGTCCCCGATTTTTGGATGTTACGGGTAAACTCGAGAACCTCTGGATGGATTTTGATGCGGTTTTCATCATTCTGTAAAGGATATCTCGAGGATGATTCCTGTAGAATATAATTTAATTATGATCAAAGGAAGCAGAGCAGCAACGATTTCAGTGGTAAAGTCGAAAAAAACCTAGCGTCCGAGCGTTTTGTAAGCTTACGCTGGACAAACCGTTAAAATATCTAAATACTATGAGTGTAAGAATTGTTCAGCATGAAATGTTCTACAAAAAAGTCCCGGAGAGCATATGTCTATCTTCAATACATCGCCCACTATAAGTGTTTTTACGTTTAAATTTCTTCCAACCGTGCCCATTCAACTACTGAGGCGACAGTTTACGAGCTAGCTAAGGGCGAGTCTATCATCCCTGTTACAGCCTAGCTAGCGGGCGAACCTATTGCCCCAGATATAGCCAGCAGCAAACCGTTGAGTCGTGTTGAGTGAAGACTTCTGAGAAGGGTGGTTGTGTTGTGTGTTTCCCTGGAAGTGCAACTCGGGTTTTCTTCATTTCACCTGTGAAACACAGTCAAGTTAAGATTGGACGGAAGGGGGATTTGAGTTTCATTTACCTACTGGAAGTGCAACTCTCATTTCGCCTGTGAACTTTTCGTTCCGCAAAATACACAGTCAATTTAAGATTGGACGAAAGGGGGATTGTATTATATTAAATTTTACTGATTGGCGTATAATCTCTACTTAGTATAAAACGAAGTCCCTGATTCTTGAATGTCACGTGTAATTTCGAGAACCACTGAATGGATTTTGATGCGGTTTTCACCATTCTGTAAAGGATATCTCGAGGAAGGTTTCTGTATAAAATAATTTATTTATGACCAAATATACAGTAGTCAGGCACTAACTATTTCAGTGAAATGGTCGGAAAAAAAACCTGGCGTCTGTACGCTTTTCAAGCTTACGCTGGGCAGACGGTTAAAAATATCTACCCATACTATGAGTGTAAGAATTGTTCAGTATGAAAAGTTCTAAAAAAGCCCGGGAGAACATATCTCTATCTTCGATACTTCGCCTACTATAATTTTATTTACGTTTTCATTTCTTCCAACAATCTCCATTCAGTTACTGAGGTGACAGTTTACGAGCTAGCTAGGGGCGAGTCTACCACCCCAGTTTCAGCATAGTTAGCGGACAAGCTTATTGCCCCAGATAAAGCCAGCAGCAAACTCTCAAGTCGTGTTGAGTTAAAAACTTTAGAGACGAGTGGTTGTGTTTCTTCATTTCGCCTGTGAACTTTTCGTTCCGCAAAATTCACAGTCAAGTTAAGATTGGAGGGTAGGGGGATTTGTGTTTCATGCACCTCGCCATTCTAAAATTATGTCTGACAAGAATTTGTTGCACATGCATCTCCATGATAATATAATTAATAGTCCAGTCAGTGATTTTAACCCATCATGCCGAGACGTAAAACGGATATTGGTCGTTGTTCATTCACATTGAAAAAGAAAGCGCTTATAACGTAATGCATTCATAACTGTTCCCGGGCGAAGCCGGGTTGGGTTGCTAGTCATTAATAAAATAAGAACTTAGTTATTAGCATTGCTCGCTTGCTGCAAAAACACAAGTCCCTATATTAGCATTGATCGCTTGTTGCAAAAAAGTATGAGTTCCTAAGATACAACACAGAATAAAGTACAAAGCACCAAGAATCGAACCCGGGACCTCTCAACCAAGCTGCAATCTGAAAAATAAAATGCAAAAAGTACAAGGCACAACGATATAGCACATTTAAAATAGCCCACCAAGCAAAATGCGGCTGACATCTTGGATTGAGGATTGGGGATCCAACCTGCAGCGACTCTCAACCACCTCATCCTTTGGGAAAACTGAAATCTAGAAAATAAACAACTAATATGCCACCCTAAGTAATAGACACAGTTCCTGCTCAGTAGCATCTGCCAAAAGTGATTATTTTCAAAACTTTAGCACTCAGAATGTACAAAATCCCAGAAAAATGGCCACAAAAAACTACATTTTGGCACCTTATGCACCTCAGAGCACAAACCCGCCAGACCCGTCTTTTCGTAACAACTTATAAGTATATATTATATGTTCCATTGCAATACACACTATACATAGTGTATAATAAATAAATATATAATAAACCCTGGCACTCCAGTCCTTGAAGGGCCTAGTCCTACTAATCGACCACTGCCCAGCCATTTGACCTGCAGATATTGGGGTGACGCGTTGTCAGCGCATCGGGTCCCCTCGGCCGTTAATCTTGGTTTTTGTAACCGGAACACTATATATATATGCTTAATATTATAACGTCAGAGTAATTGTTAAACAATAAATATTAAAAGAATGAAGTAAAGAACCATCCCCGCTTATATATGAACCACAGCCCTATAGCTGGCACTCGAACAAGCTGAGCCCTCGGCTATCTTAGACCGTTGCTTGAAGAAAGTTATCAATAGCCTTAGATATAACTGACTAGCTAATAATATCCTTGAATAGACGATTTCTTCCCCGTATTATGCCTTTATTCTAAAACATTTCATACTTTAAGTTATATTATTTCGTTCAGTACATTCCATCAAATAATTTCATTCTACTTAAATATGGACCAAGCAGCAAACAATGACGTGTGAACTCGATGCACGGCATTGCAAGGAACGGTACGGCCGCTCTTCCTGAGCACTCTAGTCACTGTTATACAGTATAATGAAAATGAAAATCCACTGCCTGCTTCCAGTCTCCGACCGGGTCAGGAATGGAATGAATGAAGCCCCCATCTAGCGGCGAGGATATGAACTGTACCGGCTGCCGAGGCCTGACGCACTCCTCTGGGGCAATGATTAAATGAATGACAGATGAAATGAAATGATAGTGGAGAGTGTTGCTGGAATGAAATTTTGACAGGGAAAACCGGAGTACCCGGAGAAAAAGCTGTCTGCCTCCGTTTTGTCCAGCACAGATCTCACATGGAGTGACCGGGATTTGAACCACGGACCCAGCGGTGAGAGGCCGGCGTGCTGCCGCCTAAGCCACGGAGGCTTCCAAATATTGTTATATAAAATTATAATATCCAGCGGGTTACCTCCTTGAGGACAGTTTAAATCACCTTAGGCTCAATAGGTGGAACTCGTGAAGCCGGGCCTTGTTGAATTATACGTTGCGGATTAGCCAATATGCTTGCGTGATTCACATGGTCCCCAATTTGAAATTGTATGGCAGATGATCTTGTAGTTTGGGCAACAACCGCTTGTTACATCATGGTATAAATTTCCAAAATAATTGACCAGTAAAATGCTCGTAAATAAATAGAACACCTATCAATACAATGTGCATGCTTCGGCCCATATTGGAGCAATCTTCAGAAGTTCTTAACCAACAAATGTTTTCTAAATAAACATAATTAACATAATAATTTTCTTAACGTTATATCTAGTTCTTAAATAAAAATACAGAATTAAAATATATGTCCTCACAATCATAGGCCTTTAGTTTTAATTAACAATATTGATATACAGTATATTCCGATAAGTAAATTTTAAAAAGCTAGAGAACCCATATTAAAGATTAAAGTTATGTGTCAATACGGAGAAGGAAAATTCTTGATGTATAGAATTGGCATACTTGCTATTTGACAGGAGATATTACTGTAAATTCAGAACGGAATGTGTAAGAACTTCAATGAATGTATTTATTAATTTCATATCTTTTCAGGTTTGGAAAACTTCCATTACAATCGGGTACATACATGTTGACCGACTGAAAAGCATTACTAATACAAGACTGAACAAGTAGTTCCATGAAGAACTAAATGGCTTATTTTCAAATATCTTACTGCTCTTGCCTAGGGCACAAGAAAAGAAAACGGGATTTTAAAGGAAAATTCACAGCCGCAATTTTTATGTTGTCATAAAGTTCCATTAAATTAGACATCCGTATATTAAGGCTTATATGAAGATTTACCGGGCCAAGTTTCACAGCACTCCAATGAAAAGTCGCTAGAAAAATACATTTAAAAATTGAGATTTCACGTCGCCGCCATATTGGTTTCAGGCTCACCATGTTATTGAGTGATCCCAAGGTGCACTTTTCTTAAAACAATTTAGTTTAAATGGCTGTTAGTGGATTAAATATTATATGAAAATTTACTGTGCCAAGTTTCACAGAGCTCGGATGATTAAATCACGCGTAAATTCCATTTAAATGTTTAAATTTCACTTTGCCACCATGTTGGTTTTGTGAACACTAGGTTATTAAAAGTCCCATAGATGAACTTGCGTTCATAGACCCTATCAACATACAAAATTTCAGTTTGATTGCTGTTATAAATTCGTAGATATTGAGAGCCGTCTAGGCCCATTATTCAAACTTATTCAAACTTCAATCGCATGATTAGGACAGAAGAAATAAAAACGGAATTTTAGAAATTCGCTCAGCTGCCATATTGGGGTTATGTACACAATTGTTCTAAGTTAGATGTCAGTGCATTAGAATGTGTATAAACGTTTGCTGTACTAAGTTGCAATGCGCTCAGATGTTTAAATCGTGAGAAAAATAATTTTAATATTTCAAATTCGCTTGGCTGCCATGTTCGTTTTATACTTAACAGCCTTATGAAAGTCACATACGTGAACTTCTAGTAGTGCCCATTATCACCGTACAAAATTTCATGGTGATATCTGATACTGTTGCGGAGATATAGAATGTCAGTGATTTATTTCACGCCGCCGCCATGTTGGATTGGTGAAAAGTATAAATATTTTGAAAGTCACAGTCGAGGTCGTCTAGGTAGTATTATGCACTTAACGAGTTTCATTGACATCGCTTTGGCATTTTAGATTTTATAAGTGGGGACACACACACATACACACACACACACACGGACAATAGGTGATCTCATAAGCCTATGTTTTTCATAAATAATAATAATGATCGAGTGGCCTCCGGAGAGGCCGAGTGCAGGTCTTTCTAGTTGACGCCCGTGGGCGGCCTGCGCGTCGTAATGAGGATGAAGTGATGATGAAGACCGCACATACACCCAGTCCCCGAGCCACGGGAATTAACCCCAGGGGATTAAAATCCCTGATGGCTCGGCCGGGAATCGAACCCGGGGCACTTTGGGCCAAAGCCTAGCGCGCTAACCATTTATCCACGGAGCCGGACTTTTCATAAATGAAAGTAGGCTAACAATGGCTTCTGACACGATAATAATAACTTGTCTTGCTTTACTTTAAGGTTTAAAAGGCTGCCCAAAAATTAATTATATTTCACACCGTTGTGGAGGCAGAATCAACTAAAGCATTTCATTGGATATTCAAGTGAGAAAAGTCCTAGAACTCGTATTCTCCTCTAATTTCATTTTATTCAATTATTGGTAAAGGCCATTCTTCTAGATGTTAGGCCCCTTAAAACAACAATTATCATCATTTTTCCTGCCGGTACTTCACTCAGGTACTTAGGTCTTCATGGTAATTAGCCTCGCGCACTTGGGCATGTGTCTGAGTTGCTAAACGATAAACTGCTGTAATTGTGGGTAAATATAGGGCTACGATTATGGAGGAGCAGGTCATGCCACTAGATTAGATGAAATGAAAATCATCGAAATTTTCTAAAAGTTTTTACACTGAATGATTCGTCACGATGGTGAAAGTTCCCGGTAGTGAACTGCGAATCACGATTAGAACGTGGATTCCTGTTTCAAACCAGAAAGTAATGGCGCAGTGGTCTGGCTGCAAGATGGACAGGGAAAAAAACTGGTTAATTCTAGGATTTTTTTCCGCTTTGAAATCACATACAGTGGTTTGGATTGCATGTAAAATGTAGCTACCGTGGCATTTGATAACAGAGTTAAGTACCACGTATAACTACAAGCGAGTGTACATCAGTAAGGAAGCTGCGTGTCATGATGATGCATTTATGGAAATGTTTTAGCACCCAGCCCACGAGCCAGGAGAAATAACTATATTAAGTAGAAAACGTTCATCCAAAACAGGAATTGAATCAGAACCCTTGATTTTAAATATCTGTTCCCTTGTTTATTTTTTAATACTTTTCTTTTTAAATTTTGGTTGATTTTATTTTTAATCTGATTTTTATGACGGTATAACAAAGACCAAACTCACCATAGGAGACTAAAGTCTCCACAGCCAGGCTGGGAATCAAACCAAAGTCCCTTAAGCAAAATCTTTGCATGCTAGTCCCTTAGTCATGGTATCGGACAAGCCAAAAGTTTACTATTAAAACCCGCGGCATGAAATCGAGTAGGCTACCACGACCACGATGAAGAGCAGCAGCAAATCCGGAAGTCGGAGGTTCGAAACCCACTGCTGAGCGCAGCTATCATTAGTGTGGGTTTTACTCGAAGTTTTCCATACTCCTTCCAGGTAAATGCCGGCGTAGTTCCTTACTTCTCATGCGTCTAATATGCAACACACACTATTACAGTCAAAGAAAAGCAGGTTGGCAGAAAAGTTCAACACATTCTCAAGTACACGGGGCCGGTTACGAAAATGTCCCAAGCACATAAAATGATTTCACAACAACTGTAACTACTAAGCCATGTAGCTGAAGAACCTTTTTATGAGACTTCGCTATAGAGCTGATTGAATTAATGTGATGCTTCCCAAGTGAATACTTTCGTTGACCCCAACATTAAACCTTTTAGTATAGTACAAAAGCAGACGCTAAATCTATGCACATATTAATCAAAGTAATATGTTCGCATGATAATTATATTATGGTCGGTAAAATTTGCAGCAAATCATAAATAACAGTGCGGGACATGTGATATATGAATAACTATTTTGAGGTTAATTCATCCCCTATTATTACAATTAGCGACATTTGACATATATGTAATTACCCCCATTACATTTCAACATCTAGCTCTAATTTATTTATATTATTACCAAACTGCACAATTTAATGTCGATGTTAAACATTCCTGGCGTCCAAGGTAATAATATTGTACAAATTAACACCGCGCGGTAGTGTGATTTGAAATGAAACTATTTGTTTGTCCGTATGAAGCTCAAAGGGGAGTGATGTGGAATTGTAGTATAATTAGCAAGGGACACCAGGATCGGAGCCAGTCCCTGTTCTACTTTTGTGATCGCAGAGAAAAGCTAGGCACGACTGAATCGAATCCATTGTGGACATAGTTCACTCCGTTAGTTTCGCAGAAAGATCTTGTCGTCCGCTAACCTGTATTGTTTCATGCACGTTTAAAGTAGAGCTGGTACTTTTGATCGATTAATTCCACTAATCAAATAATCGATTAATCGAAGCAGAATATTAGATTAATTCCTTAATCAGTTTTGTCGCCACTACTGTTTAATCCATACATCTCTGATCTTCCAGAAACAATATCCAGAAAGTTCTGCTATGCTGATGACTTGACCCTGGCCACACAACACAAGATCATTGAGAAAACTGAAGACAGTTTGATTAAGGACTTATCCACCCTAACAGAATATTTCAGGAACTGGAGACTCAGACCCAGTGCAGCCAAGACGGAGGTCTCTTGCTTCCATGTGAGTAACCGGCTTGCTAACTTCAAACTAAATATTACCTTTTCCAATAGAGTACTTAATCACAATAGGTTTTCGAAATATCTTGGTGTTACCTTGGATCGGACTTTATCCTTCAATCAACATCTTTTGAACTTGTCGAAGAAACTGAAAACCCGAAACAATATTATTCAGAAGCTAACTGGTACTACCTGGGGATCTGCTGCGAACATCCTGCGCTCTTCAGCCTTAGCACTGGTTTTCTCTACTGCCAACTATTGTGCTCCAGTGTGGCTTAATAGCCCGTATACGAAGTATATTGACCCACAATTGAATACCAGCATCCGTCTTATATCTGGCACCATCAGACCAACTCCAGTCCACTGGCTCCCACTATTGTCTGGTATAATGCCACCTGACTTAAGAAGATCCAGTGCTCTTGTTCGAGAGTACAACAAGATCTGCAAGAATCCTCTGCTACCTGTTCTAGGGGACATACCAGCTCTTTGTCTCCAAAGATTGAAATCACGACATCCACTTCTTTGTGATGCAGCTCTGAAGACATCCACCAACTTCGATGCATTGGAGGAATGGAAAGGCCGCTGGAATAACTCCACTGACTTGCCCCTACATAACATCTTCAGAGGTGAAAAAATTGCTAACGGATTCCAACTACCGCGTGCAACTTGGTCCAGACTGAACAGGATCAGGACAGGTCATGGAAGGTGCAGGGATTCCCTCTATAAATGGAACTTTGTACCTTCTCCAGAATGTGATTGTGGAGCCCCTCGCCAGACCATTCCCCACATTTTAAGCGAGTGTCAACTACGGGCTTATCCAGGTAGATTGGATGACTTTGTATCACCAACAGCGGAGGCACTGCAGTGGGTTCAAAAGTTGGACATTCAGCTTTGATGGATAACTCTAATGTCTGACGTGAATCAATGTTTTTTGTTATTGTGTATATATTGTATATATTATGTATATAATTTTCTTGCCATACGCTAATAATAATAATAATAATCCTTAAAAATAACGATTAATATATTGTGCGATTGGTCGATTAATGGATTAATTATTTTGTCGATTAAGCGATGTACTTCACTGCTTTCACTACGCTGTCACAGAGTCAAAACATCAATTTAGTTAATTAATATATCAATTTTTTTTAGGCTACTTTTGATTTTTGCAAAAAATGAAAGTAGACTTATGAGATCTACACAAGGCCAAAAGTTGTGTGTCTGTATGTGTGTCTGTGAGTGTGTATGTGTGTACTGTGCATGTCTGCCCCCCCCTATCAATTCAAACACGGTGAAATCGAATTGAACGAAATTTGGTACAGAGGTGGCACTAGCAAATGGCACCTCAGTATCATGTTTTATATCGCCGCCATCTTGACGGAAACGTAACTTAATGGTGGCCACCCAAATGTTCAAAGCTTCAATCAAATTACGACCAACCTAATCGCTTAATCTCTGTCAAATTTTGTGGGAAGCGTATTCTGACCGAACTGCAAGGTTAACAGCCCAGTAGTTTGCAGATGGCGGCCATGTATGTGTGCAAAACGATTCCCCCTATTCATTCCATCACAGTGAAAACGAATTGAACGAAATTTGGTACAGAGGTAGCACTAGCAATGAGCACCTCAGTGTCATGTTTTATATCGCCGCCATCTTGACGGAAACGTAATGGCGGCAACCCAAATGTTCAAAGCTTAAATCAAATTACGACTTAACTTAATCGTCCGATCTCCACAAAATTTTGTAAAAATATACCCTAATGTGAGAAGCGTCTTTTGCCCAAGCTACAAGGTCATCAGGCAAATAGTTTCAATATGGTGGGTGTATGAATCATGCAAGTATTATAGCCAAACCGTAACTTACGATTCAACGAGGCCTGGCCTTACCAAATACGATCATCGTTCATAGAGAGGTTTAATCTGTCCTCTATGAGGTGATCGGTAGGATATTAGCATTTTAAAATAGAATATGCAACCGCATGTCGCCTCCGTGGTGTAGCGGTCAGCGTGCTTAGCTTCCACCCCGGAGGTCCGAGGTTCGGTTCCAGGCTCTGCCCCGAAATTTGAAAAGTGGTATGAGGACTGGAACGGGGTCTACTCAGCCTCGGGTGGTCTAAATGAGTAGAGGGGGTCCGATTCCCACCTCAGCCATTCTCGAATTAGTTTTCCGTGGTTTCCCTCTTCGTCTTCAGGCAAATGCCGGGATGGTACTGTGCCAGTATTTTCCTGTTGATATTATAGCGATTTGGTTTGGTTATATTGACGCAGAGTTGCGATGTTTTATTGACGTGAGTATAGTTGCGTAAATCTAACTCCAGCTGGTTAAGGAGAGCTGAGACTAACCCACAAGACACCATAATGAGGTGGTCAGTTTCAAAACGGCCTATGTCCACCGTCCTAAATTTGTGGTAATTAACGAAAAACGTTTTCAGACCTAAAATATCTAACAGACCCCCTGGAAATATTTTTTTGATATGCATTGCATCATCTGTTATATTTTATCTCAATATTGTCTGTACAGACTCATCAGTTTTTCTATAATTTGAGAAATTAATTTGGACAAGGGTCATTTTGAAACTAAAGGATGGACAAGAGACAATTTGAAAACAAATACATTGGACAAGAGAGACTTTGATTCTAAAATGAAGATAGAAACGTAATTGCACATAACTATTCAGCAAGGTTAGTAAGTAATACGATAGCAACAAAAGTAAAATTTGAGTTGAACATTAAATCGAAGGATGTAGAGCTGAAAACTGCTTTTATTAATGAATATGCATACAGAAGTTAGATATT
Organism: Meconema thalassinum; assembly: GCA_946902985.2. Lineage (NCBI taxonomy): Eukaryota > Metazoa > Arthropoda > Insecta > Orthoptera > Tettigoniidae > Meconema > Meconema thalassinum. The sequence continues at coordinate 297,025,822 of OX336389.2, forward strand.
TCTGTTTGTCTGGTACTCTCAGAATAGGGTTCAGGTTAAATGCAATAAAACTTATTTAACACTTAGAAAGTGAGTTTCCAATCCTTACAACTCATCAGCATCCTCCATCATATTTACCAACTCATCCTACGACACTTCATCATTTGTATCTCGATTAATTACAGCAGTGTCGAACTGCAAATCAGGATTTACCTCCCACCAATCACCAAAATGAAGTTCCAACTGCCTTTTTACATCAGCAATTTTTGATCCCTTTATTGGGACACCAACTGGAATCAATGGTAAAGCTGAATGTGAAACGTCCACACTTGGTTTAAAAACCTTCTTTGACATTCCTCTGTCAATTTGATACCAGGGCTCACCTCTAACTAGAATAGGAGCAGTGATGGAGTCACCCCTCGAGTAATGACGAATCTCTTCGCTGTTGCAAATTTGAAATGCCATTGCCCAGGTTTCTTCATGCTTTGTTGTGACACAATCTTCAAGTCGTATACAGGCCAATCATTTCCCATTCTGAAAACTGTTCCATGGTTACCGAAGACCTCCCAATATCTTTCAGGCGTGATAATTGTGTCAAAATCACAAAGTTCAAGAATTTCAACTGCATTGCCTTATACCATACCTTCTACGCACTATCAATCAAAGATTCCAACAGTTATTGGATTCAAAATGTTTCTATTTGAAGATCTTAATCGTGAGAAAAGTTCTATACTCTGATTTACGAAAGGTGAACGGTAAAAGCTGTCATCCGCTTGAAGGGTGAGGTTAGGAGTGGAGACGAGAGGGGTAATGGTATCCATGGCAACAGCGAGCAGTGTAGCAAGTACGCAGACACAGTAGTGAGCACAAGGTTTGACACAGTGTTCTACTGTGCCTTGACTCGTCACTGTCATTAGACCGCCAGGAAGTGGGGCTAACATCCTCAGTAAGTTATTTGTGTCTTCCTGCAAGTCTCTTGGAATGTTATGAGTACGCAGCATTTCCCCACGGGCTAGCTTTGACAAACGTCAGCGTCAATTATTGGTAATACGGAGTATGTTGCTGATGAACTTTCAAACATGTGTACAAACATAACCTATCGTTAGAAAGTAAGATATTGCCGTTGCAGATGATCATCAGGCCTACCACTTTGAAACTTTTCCATTATACAAGGAGAAGTCAATGAAATTTATATCAAAATGTGCTCTTTCTCCTTGGTCTCTAGGTAACTTACCAGACGGACACTGAAACAAAAAACTAAATTTCGACCTGAGGTGGACATAGGCCGTTTTGAAACTGACCACCTCAGTTCAAGCCAAGGTAACAGACGCATCACACGATGGCCGATGTCAGGCAAGGTCAACATTCTGCAGAAGGCAGTAAGCGATTTTTAACGAAATACACACGCAGAAGGCGATCATGTATAGATTACTGAGAATACAGAGGGGAGAAAATACATTGAATTGTACTGAAAATTAACACGCATTCACGTGAAGCTATTTCAATTAATTTCTACTCCTTAGTTGCCTGGAATGCAGTTTTATGATCGACAGCGATTTACATCGATATATAACCGAGACAATTGCAGGTTTGTGACCTGAGCAGAGACAGCAGATTGATTCTTGCACACGTCTAGTCAAGTACATTTGGATGGTGCTACATTTTATAAACTGTGAAATGCGTTCAGCGCAGTATAATATCTACACAAGGCAAAGCTACGTGCAGGAACATAGTATTTGAAACACTACAAATGCATAATATACATGATAGTTCCTCTTCGTTCTATCATTGTGAGAATTGCAACTACTAAAATCTACAGTGGAACTTGGTAAATATCACATCTCAATGAAAAGCATTTTGATACAGACACTATTCTACATTTATACAACATGTTATCGAGACTGAATTCAGGAGGAATAACCTTGAAGATACATAAATCTGCCATTATGAATCGCTAAATCATCACAGGAACTGTGGTTTAGGTGCATGAGAGGTGGGCCACCACTCTATCACGCATCATTCAACTTGGACCAGGGAAGTGCACACACTGGAAATTTAATTCTGGTCTAAGGTCTGGAGCGGGATAGACTCAGCCTCGTGAGGCAAAACTGAGAAGAGACGGGTTCGATTCCTACCTCAGATTTCCGTGGTTTCCCGCTCCTACTCCAGGCTATTGTTGGGATGGTAACTAACCGCCGCTTCCTACCCAAATCCTACCTCATTTACAAGTGCATACACTAGTAAAGATAGCACAGTGACACAGGTAATCAGACAACTTCTATACACAGTTGAATACATGATCACGATATCACTGCCTCTTAAATGAGCATATAAGCCAGAAATTGAATTCCGTGATATAGGACTATAAAACAACTACAGCGACAAAACGTGCAAAACCTTGACAAGCAGGAATCCAAAATGGTTGCACCGTGAATTCTCAACATGCAAACAGCCTCTTCTCGGAAACTTTTATAGGTATGAGTTTGCATTTATTGTTACCATGATAGAATATTAAATTTAAATGATCCGTTATCAATATTAATTATGAAAATAATCATTGCTACGTTCAATGATGTCGAAACGCTGCTAGAGGGTCAACAACATCACCTCATTTTTCTCACCGCTCAGTTATTTTTAGTTTAGGCCTAATAAGAACGATTAATGTATCGAGGATTTCTTCTATTTTCTAATCATATTGCTCAGACTCAATATTATCTATATATATTAAAAAAATCAATGTTACGTGATAGTTTGTGTGTCTCATATACGTTCATATACAATTCATCCGTTTGCGATGAAATTTGGGTGAGTTGTTGTGTGCACTCCAGGGAAGGTTTCTGGCTACAAATTATTTATGTAACACAAAAGGGTGAGGGACTTAACAGGAAGCCTTAAATCCCACAGTAACCTAATTGCACAATCTGTATACTTATAAAAATGCAATGCCAGGTGTTAGCATGGCATGCTGATTCATCGCGAGGTGACATGCTGACTCCGCATCGCTCTAATGTAGTCTGTAAGATTGTCTACCAATCATTTTTATTTGTATTTTTACCAGCTGGCGTCGGTCAGTGGTAAAGTGCAATTCTTAAAACTGAACTCAGGCTTGGCTGCTGGTTCGAATACGGTCATGGCGTGCGAATCGTTTCATGTCCCTTATGCGTTCATTTACCATTCATCCGATTGCGATTAAACTTTAGTGAATTGTTGTGCATACTCCAGGATAGGTATTTACTATAGGTAGTGCACGAGTAGAAGTTTTAAGAATTAGAATATCCATTTTACAATAAATGGTGTGCGAGTCTTTTCAAGAAATGAACATCGGTGAACATTTATGCACGCCTCAATATATTTGGTCTGTTACCACGCAAGGACCGGGAACCCCACACGTCTGTCATCATAGGCTATACCGTCATCCATGGGGTCCACATTCCTCTCAGATTCACGGAGCTGGAACCCGAGCAGTACGCCATCAGCTCATTCTCTAGATGCAACGAGTATCAGTCTAAGCCAGCAAATAAGGTTGAGACTAGGAAAATATCAAAGGTAGAAATCTGAATTACCTAAATCTGTTTTAAAATTTCACCATGTTTGTTTAGTAATTATTTCCTTTTCCTTTAGCCTAATATTCACATTAAGGGCAAATGAGCTAGATGTTACGAAGTTACAATTCAGACACTTGTATTTATTCTTTCTTTCTTTCTATCTTTCTTTCTTTCTTTCTTTCTTTCTTTCATGGGCTGGCTGCGTGGCTCAGCGGAAACGTTCTTGCCTGCTCTGACCAAGGTTGCAGGATAGAATCCTGGCGCAGCCAGTTTTGCATTTGAGGGTGCGCAAATGCGAGGGGGCCGTGCAAGTAGATTAACTGGCACGTTAAAGATCCCCTTCGGGCCAAAATTCCTTCACCCTGGCGTCCTTAAAAGCCACAGTTGTTAAAAGAGGCGTAAAAACAATAATTGTATTATTATCTACCTTTCGTTCTGTTTATTTATCTGTCTTTGATTGGCATTGCAACGCATGCTGGGCATAGCTAGTGATGAATAAAACTGAAATATTCCTGTATTTATACCAGGTGAATCAGCTGTCCCTAATAATTTGCTATATTCAGCCCACCTAGCGGTGTTGTCAGGAAGGTCTATATTTCATTGCTTGCATCCCGTATAATACTAATGCGCTGCAAGCATATCCTGCAAACGATACTGAACACTCTTACTTTTCCTTCGATGTGACTACAGACAAATACGAGGGAAAATATGATAGTGTTCAGTATCGTTTGGGGGATATGCTTGCAGTGCATTAGTACCATACGGGATGCAAGCAGAGAAATATCGACTTTCCTGACAACACGCCTTAGTTTGGCTGCTTAAAACAATATTATTAGGGGCAGCTGAATCACCTGGTATACTATATATATGTATATATCTCGCAAGGGAGGTATCTGGTATCTGGTCAAATCGTACCTGACATCTTGGTACGCAGGCATGACGCCCGGCGGAGCTGGACTTCCCTATGGCACTCGGAGTAGTAGCTACGCAGGTCGGATATGCTTACTGGAGCGTGCCGCTGCTTCTTGCCGGCCAGGAGAGCTTGCCCGTCAGGGGTGTCCGTTCCAACATGTACGGTACTCGCTACTTCCCATTAATTTATATGAGAGAATCGCCACATGATTTCGCAGCCTTACTGTTCAATCTGGCAGCTGATTTTTCCGCACGTTTTCCTCTTATAGTACAACGATTGCGTCTACAAAATTTCAAGATAGTTTTCGACCTGTCTTACCTGATCACTATTATTTCCCCTCAATGTGACTACAGACTAATAAGAGTGAAGAGTTCAGTTTCGTTTGCGGGATATGCTTGCAGTGATTTAGTACAATACGGGGTGCAAGCAGAGAAATATCTACCTTCCTGACAACACGCGCTAGTAGGGCTGCATAAAACAATATTACTAGGGGCAGATGATTCACCTGCTAAATATATAATTGTGCAATTCAGGACCACACACAACCTCCATGCCATACATGTATGTACACTACCACGCAATAATATATATCACGTTTATATTTATATGATTTAATATAAAAGGAAATGTAAGTTAATAACATTCTCGTGTAGAAGTGCATATCGGGTGTTAAGAACCCAGAAATGGAGCTAAATTGGCTTTGCATATAGGCTACACGCACTTTATTTGTATTCGCTTTCAGGATGAAAAGTGCATAGAAATCCCAGGAGCAATAATGAATTGTTACCAAATCTACATCTTCTTTACGTTGTATATACTGTATCCATAAGGAGTCTAGCTCTCCATTTGCCTCGAGCTTTCTTTACGCCGCGACTGTGATTCACTCTTTAACAGCCGCCAGAGAACTAATTCGGGATTTAGAGTTCCTCTTTAATGCAAACGTTGGGGGAATTGGAGTGGTAACCGGCGTGCATTTAGGGCCTGCCCTCATGGTGAGTGGATGGTGGATTGAAGCACCACTTGCTTTATTCATGCGCCATAGTGTTGATGTTACCAAATGGGTTAGCAGATATAAGGTGTCACTGACTACAAACAGCAAGACATCTGATTTGAATTTACGAGGAATTCTCTGAATAATGATTAAAGCCTTCCAGTTGTATTCAAGAGACAAGCATATTGTTTCCTCTGCAAAATCTACGAGAGAAAATTTATCAAGGTATATTTCTTTATTGTTTCTCACACGCCATGTCTTAACCTTTGTCCGTCTATGTGTGAAATCCGTTTGCTAAGTTATGTTGTTATGGTAATTTTACTCATCTGGAACCAACCCCAGTACACTTGATATACCATATTTCTTGTCCAACGATCATACAATAATGAACTCCAATTACTTAACAAGCTCATGAATTGTTTCGTAATCTCGGCACCTTTCCATGATTACATACTAATAATAAAACGTATATTAAGTTGTAATTTGTCTTATACCACTTGTAAATACATACATTCATACAGAATATTCATTTTCATTTCAGGATAGTTTGCCTTTCAGCGTCCAGTCTAGTCTGCAAGCCTCTGTTTGTGGAAAAAGTCGCCTCCATGATGCCTTATTAGCAGTTAGCACTGCGGCCTTCTTGGCTTTTACATCTCTCACTTCGAAATCGTTCAACATTGAATCTAACCATCGCCTCCTAGGTCTACCTCTGCTTTTCCTACCCCCTGTAGCCGAATTAATTAACATCTTAGGTAATATCTCCTGCCCCATGTTCTTCACATGACCCCACCATCTGAGTCGACCCACACGAACAGCCTTTATATCCTCAATACGAACACCTTTCGGCCATTGCCTCATCTATTTGTCCCAACAATCATTCGTGCTACCCTCATTAAATTTACGTCTAGCTTTAATATCAGATATCCTGAATCTACCCAGATCTCACTTCCATACAGCAAAGTCGGTCTAAATACTGAGCGATGTAGGGCAGAGTTTCGACGCTACACTTCTGTCTGGTAGAATTGGCCACTGTAGATCGCAACTGAGAACTCATTGCATTGGCTCTTCTGCACAGAATAGCTCTTTAAGTTCCATGACCAGTTTATTGGAATTATCATCATATATGTAAACCCCAATAAACTTATTACAGGCTCGCATATTGCTAAAGTCATCACAATAAAATAAATTTACAAGACAGTTACCATACAAATACCAGTACATACAGCCGATGATAACGATTTCCCAAGCCCCTGAATTTAACAACAGTAACATGCATTCTCAGAAAAAGTCACGGAAAGTTTTGAAGCCATATATTCAAGTGCTGCCTATAAAAGCTGCTAGTTGTAACTCTTCAAACGGCCAACATGAATTTTCCCACCAATTTGCTTATTAAGTCATTGCCAACTTTGTGTTCACCGACTGAAGAGTAACAACAAACAGTCAGATAAAGACTACCAGGTTGTCTCGTAATAAAATGTAGCCAAATTCAGTCAAAAACTTCATCGGACGTGGATTTCAGCCTTACTTTTCCTTGTGTCTTGACACATTTTCATCATATGAAATATACGACTGTGATATCGACTTTTCTCTGAGTGCATGTATGGGTGTGTTTCCCAAACCCTTTTCACTAACTGAACCTTCTTGAATGAAATTTGGTAGCAAGTTACTTTCACCTCCGAATTCCTCAACAGTACCATTTGTATTTCCAAACCATCACAAATCAAACATTGTGATCGCGTAATATACCTCAGTAGTAATCAATATAGCTGGCTGCTTGGCTCAGCGGTAACGTTCTCACTTGCTGTTCCCTAGGTTGCAGGATTGAATCCTGGCGCAGTCATCTGGCATTTGAGGGTGCGCAAATGCGAGGAAGCCATGTCAGTAGATTTACTGGCACGTTAAAGATCCCCTTCGGGGCAAAATACCGGCACACCGGCGTCTCTAAATTCCGCAGTTGTTAAAAGGGACGTAAAAATAACATTACTAATATTCAATATTTCGGATCCAATTCTATTTGTCAGTTTGACATTTTGTGGCATAATGTAAGTCAAGTTCAATGATACAGCTTTCAAAACCGAAACAGGTAAGAAACCAACATAGAGGGAACACGGAAATATACAAAGCGTTTAATTCCCCTTCTTACGGAGCCTATTTATGTACGCCATATCACCTCATGGTGTAGCGGCTAGCGTTCTTGGCTGTCGTATCAGATATCCGGTTCGTTTCCCGGCTCTGCCGATGAAATTTAACGCTGGTGTGATTTCTGGAACGTGGTACACTCATACATGTGAGGCAAAACTGAGGTGGGTTAGATTGCTACTTCAGCCACCCTGGAAGTGGTTTTCCGTGGCTTCCCCACTTCTACTCCAGGCAAATGCCAGGATGGTTCCTACCTAAGTTCACGACCACCACCTTCCCAATTATATCCTAAATCTACAAATAAACACACTAGTACAGCCATCACAATACCACAGGTTGTCACACAAATTTCACACACACCCATTTATACGGGGCTATATGACCTCAATTTTACTGTCCCTAAAATAAGAAACAAGAATGTAAGCCAGAAGTAGTATGCCGTATTAGAGGACTATTAAACAACTTTGCCGCCATGACTTGCGAAACCGTGACAAGCAGGAAACCAATATACAGTAGTAGCACCGTGAATTTTCAAAATAAAAACTGTCTTTTCTCGGAAACGTTTATAGGTATGAGCTTGTTATCATGATAGAGACTATGCAACAGGGTATTGGTATATTCCTGCATGGTCATAAAATTACTCATACGTGTGAACTCAACCACCACATACGTATTATCCATCAAATCGCTTGATTGAACTCCGCCATTTATACACCGGCATTAAATGGTCAAAATCTTTTACCTTTACAAACCGTCTGTATTTAAGCCGTTCTTACCTTCGTGTTCTAGATAATGAATGAAAATCCACAGCCTGCTTCCAGTCTCCGACCGGGTCAGGAATGGAATGAATGAAGCCCCCATCTAGCGGCGAGGATATGAACTGTGCCGGCTGCCGAGGCCTGACGCACTCCTCTGGGGCAATGATTAAATGAATGACAGATGAAATGAAATGATAGTGGAGAGTGTTGCTGGAATGAAATATTGACAGGGAAAACCGGAGTACCCGGAGAAAAACCTGTCTGCCCCCGTTTTGTCCAGCACAGATCTCACATGGAGTGACCGGGATTTGAACCACGGACCCAGCGGTGAGAGGCCGGCGTGCTGCCGCCTAAGCCACGGAGGCTTTGTTCTAGATAATATTTGATGTTATTATTGCTTGGAGATTTTTTCAATTTGACTGAATTACAGAGGAACCCTGCCTCACTACAGTAGTTCATTTAATTGAACCGGTATCAATATTGCCTGCCTCCCACCCGGCGGCCCCGGGTTTGATTCCCGGCTCCGTCAGGGATTTTAAAACTGACGTGAGGGTTGGAACGGGGTGCACTCAGCCTCGTGAGGACAACTGAGTAGCTGTCTGACAGTGAGGCAGCGCCCCGATCACGAAAACCGAGATTAACGGCCGAGGGGACCCGACGCGCTGATCACGCTTCACCCCAATATCTGCAGGCCAAATGGCTGGGCAGCGGTCGCTTGGTCGGCCTTAGCCCGTCATGGACTGTATAGTGCCAGGGGTTGACTTTTTTTTTGTGTCAATATTAATTATGAAATTAATCATTGCTAATTTAAACGAATATATTGTCAAATAATTCTTCCATATCTGCTTATATACACGCCATGCACCACAAGTCCACTATCTTCAGTCATGTTATACTGCCATGTAAGATTCCGGCTGTGATTGTTCAACAGGTAGCTAGAGGCGTCAGCAGTGGAAGGGTGTCACTTAAGGACACAGCAATAATAATGTATTGTTGTCTACTGTACTCTGGGCACATATCAAATTGAAATTCCTCACATATTATCACACGTAATAAGTAGTGACTCACTTAACAAGGTGTGTGATCAGCAAGTTCATATCAAGTATCCTCATGAATGTTAGCAAAATGTGTCTTAATATGTTATTGATAATCATAACTAGTTGTTAAACCCGTCGTTGACGGCTTAGTCCTCATATACCGGGTGAATGAGTTGCACCTAATAATAATGTTTTATGCAGCCCAACTAACGCGTGTTGTCTGGAAGGTCGATATTTCTCTAATTGTATCCCATATGGTACTAATGCACTGCATGCATTATATCCCGCAAACAATACTGAACAGTATTATTTTTCCGTCGTATTAGTCTGTAGTCACATCGAGGGAAAATATATGAGTGATCAGTATCGTTTGCAGGAAACAACAGCTGTAGCTACGTTCGCTAAATCGTAGTGCTAGGCCATGGAGCCAAGCTCTCGGAGGACTTGGTAAACGTGGGTTCGAGCCCCATCATCGGCCGTCCTTGAAATGGTCTCCGTGGTTTCCCATTTCAACTCCAGGTAAAGCTGGGACGGCACCTTCTGAAAGACCACGGCCGCTTCCTTCCACATCCTTGCCCAGTTTCATTCACCTTCATTCATTTCATCTCTCATTAAGTCCTCTCATGAGGTTGGCATCAGGAAGGGCATTCGGCTTTAAAAATCATCTGCCACGTAGACCATCATCGCAACTTATTCACGACCCCATTCAAAACGGGAATAATAAGGGGTAGTCAGGCACGACAGACACTGTACCGTTTACAGGATATGCTTGCAGTGCATTCGTACCATACGGAATGCAAGCAGAGAAATATTGACCTTCCTGACAACAGGCGTTAGTTGGGCTGCATAAAACAATATTATTAGAAGCAGCTGATTGACCTGGAATATGTGCATGGGATATAGTAACTGCACCTTTTGCAAAGTGACTTTTTTAAACAACATTGATGCCCTTTATCATTGTCCAAAACAAGCCATTTGGGTGAAGGTCAACACAATTAACATAAAACAGTAATGTAAACGACAGCCAACCCGTGGCGCAAATGTGCGTGTTATATACTGCATATCGACCACAAGGGGAGTTGGAAGTCCGGGGTTACCGGTTAGAATCATCCGGACGCTGACAGTTTTCCTCCAGATTGTGTTTTTCCCGTTTCCTTCACGCTGTCTTCAGGATAATGCCTGGATGACACTGCATTTCAAACCTACAATAACTACAGTTACACATACTATTGCATTCACTAGAGAAACGCAGGTCATGCAAATTCAACATACACCCAAGTGCAGGGGGCTGATGTCTAACATGTCTTAAGCTCTTAAACAAATAAACAAGGAATCGGTCATCTCTCCTCGTGTCTGAAGCAACTGGATATGTTAAATAACAGCAGTGTAAAGTCAATGATATGGACGGTTTCATTTAAACATATCTGCATACCAACCGCTCACTAAAACGAAATACTGTATGATACATAGGTTTTTTTTAAGTTTTGGCACCTTAGTTAAAACTGGTTTTTTTATTTTTTATTTTTTAATTTATTTTTCGTGTGGCCTCCTGAGAGGCCGAGTGCAGGTCTTTCTAGGTGACGCCCGTGGGCTACCTGCGCGTCGGGATGAGAGATGGAATTGATGAAGATGAATGAAATTGGGCAAGGATGTGGGAGGAAGCAGCCGTGGCCTGTCAGTAGGTACCGTCCCAGCATTTGCCTGGTGTTGAAAATGGGAAACCACGGAAAACCATTTCAAGGACGGCCGACGGTGGGGCTCGAACCCACGCGTCTACCGAGTCAGCAGAGAGCTTGGCCCCATAGCCTAATGCTGCGCTTTTAACCAGCGTAGCCACTACTGTCGGTACTAACTGGATTAATAACTGACTTAGATGAGTAGTGTATTTGTACGGGTTCAGATCCCTCCACCTCCACACACTCCACACAAGATGGCGGCAGCCCGATAACTCCCGAACCCGTGGTCGGATTTTGATAAATGAGGTGTAATTGAACTCGGGCTAACACCCCCTTTCCAATGGACAACATATTTCAACCCCAAAAATAAAACCTACCCCTACTAGAGGGTGAAATTGATTTTTTTTAGAGAATCTCTGTTACCAATTGCAACATGTGAGAGTTGGAATGCCGATATGGATTTAAACGTTGTTCCACATAAAGTGCATATGTATGGTGGAAAGCCACTATGAATTAGCATGCCCACTCATGGCTTTTGTAAGAGGGTGGGGGAGCGGATCCCTATGGATGGGTTATTGTTGACGGGTCATTGTTGGCGGGGTCATGGCTGACGGGTCCTTGTGGACGAGTCCTTGTGGACAAGTCCTTGTTGACAGGTCCTTGTGGACGAGTCCTTGTGGACAAGTCCTTGTGGACAGGTCATTGTTGACAGGTCCTTGTGGACAAGTCTGTGTGGACAGGTCCTTGTGGTCGAGTCCTTGTGGACGAGTCCTTGTCCCTTTGGACTGATCCCTTTGGACGGGTCCCTTTGGCCTGGTTCCTACGGACGAGCCCATGAATGTATTTAAATTATGTCAAAGGGCCTAACTACATTTGTGTGTGTTGAATTGACGTTGTTCACTAATCCCCCACTACTAAAATGTAATAACGATATGAAAGGAAAGTGATGAAATACATGTGAACACGTGTGAGATGTCATTATTAGCATTCTCCTTGTGAAACAAGTCACATCCTGTTTTGATTCATACGTGAGAAAATGCGAGTTCATGTGTAATATGATCTAACACACAGGTGTTCACATGTGCACGTGCACGATAAGAGCTAACAAGTCACAACCTGTTTTGGCAGTGGTGGGAATAAGGCTAGAGACATGTACGAGTAGTCAAATTACTCCGGCAGACAACCCCTTTCCTATGGATAACTTATTTCCACTCAAAAATAAAATCTACCCCTACTAGGGGGTGAAATAATAATTTTTAGGTAAAAGTCGCTTTCTATGTGCAACATGTGGGAGTTTATATGCCAATATGAAATTAAACTCGTTCCACATAAAGTGCATGCATACAACTGAATGCCGCTATGATTTATCATTTTTGTTTTTTGTTTTACGAATGCGCAATTGAGGTTTTTGTAAGAGGGCGGGCTTTTTGAATAATGATTTATAGATACGTTTTTTTTTGCAAATTAACCAAAGATCCAAAAACTAATAGGTCATCGGCTTTTTAATATCTTATGAACTAAGAAAGCTAGGAACTTGTATGAGGGGTCGTTGGACTTGTGGTGACGCCCTGTTTTTGAATGTATTATTCTTTTTTTGTCAAAAGGGCCTAACTGCACTTTCGTTAATATCTCGCTAACTAATAATCACAGAGGGTCGAGTGAGGTGTCATAGGACTTAAAATGGCCAACCCCTCCCCATGACCAATGAATTTACAAAAAAAAACCAGCAAGGTCATTAACCTAAGATTGTATCAACTAATAATCAGAGAGGGACAAGTGAGGTGTCACAAGACTCAGGATGGCCAACCCTTTTCCATGACCAACGAATTTACCCAAAATACCCAAAACAGCAAGGTCATTGACCTAAGATTTTATAAACTTATCAGTAGAGAGGGTCAAGTGAGGTGTCATAGGACTACGAATGGTTAACCCTTTCCCATGACCAATGAATTTACCTCAAAAATTCAAAACAGCAAGGTCATTGACCTGAGATTTTATAAACTAATAATCGGATATCAACGTGTGAGGTGTCATAGGACTTAGAATGGTCAACCCTTTCCCATGGCTAATGAATTTACCCAAAAATACCCAATACATCAAGGTCATCGACCTTTGATTTTATAAACTTATAATCGGATATGGACATGTGAAATGTTTACAGTGAGTGATGAAACATAGCTAGGTAGTGAAAGAATTATTGTAGGCTACATGTATGGTGACTGACAAATCTTTCACCATTGGAACTTGTTTTCAGATCAAACTGCAGTACAGAGAGAGTATAGGTTGTAGGTATGGGATAATAAATGACAAATGGTGTATACAAAATCTGATTAATCGATTCAAGAAATAAGAGTAGTCAATCTTTAATTGATTGGTTAAATAGGATAGCTAAAATCCAAAATGGTGACTACATTGAACTAAACTGAACCAAGCTGAATCAAATCCAACCAAACCGAACCAAACTTAATCAAGAACAAGCCAATGGTTTAAGTGTAAAACTTGTGGTTGAATGTGGGCATTGGTAATGTCAGAAAGGAAAGGGATAACGCTCTACCTATACAGGGTAAGGTAAAGCTAGTGCATGATGCTAATGCACACACACACACAAGTACATGAACCACACACAACCATCCTATGCAGTTATTATGGGTTGACTGTTATAACTTGCTCAGTGGTTACTGGGACAAGATGGTCGCTACACACAACAAGCTTTAAATACCTGAGGCTAATAACCTATACACACACTCACACACACACTTGTTCTAAACTAAACTGTCTTGCTGGCAGAGCTCACACAGTAGGTAAATGACAGAAATGCTTGGCTAACAGAAATACAATCATTTTCGGTTGTCTAATGTTACCAGCTAAACATTACGTGCTATAGTGGTGAGCACATGTGCCTCTTTCACTGGAGACCTTAACTCGATTTCTAGCTCTAAGGCCTAGAACGAATCAAACTAAGAAAAAAGGGTATGGTGACGCAGTGGTTAAACTGTTAGCCTTTCACTAAGGTAGACTAGGGTTTGATTTTTGGTTAATATGCATGTCATAAACAATCAAATAAAAGCAGAGATAATGTTTAAAACTGATTACACTTGTCTCTTTTCAAATTATTACTTAGATTACAAATACAAACGTGGACTGGGTTTGACATACAGTTAATGCTTCCTATCACATACCAGACTGCAAGAAAGCCAAACAAGCAAAAGCAGTGGTAAAATCGCTATGTGTAGAGAAATACCTAACGGTTTTTATGAACTGGCAAAGGTATGTCGCATAAACAGTGCAGGATACAATCCAGCAACCATAATTTTTATCTCGTGGACAAGAGAAAACATATATATAGAGAGAGATATATAGAAAGCGCGTGTGTGTGTGTGTGTGTGTGGGTAGCATTGGTTGTTTGACCAGAGAAAATACGGTGAGGTAGGGTGGGGAGAGGGAGTATTAGCACTTATATATGAATGGAAAATAGATTTTTTTCAATCGTTTTGTTTTTCAAATGTAGTGGTAGATAGTCGTTTTTTGTAAAACATTCTTACTTGCAGTAGTAATAAGCCTCTATGGTTCCGCTAACACACATAGATAGACTGTATTATTGCCATGGTCAAGCACTCACATTAAGATCATTTATAAAATCATAAAATGAAAAATAAAAATCTTGTTTTGGAAATATCGTTTTTCAACATACACACAAAATAAATATATAAAAAAATTGTAAACAGCAAATTGGAAAATCCATGTTTCCATATAGACAAAATTTAAAATCCTTAAACGGACATTTAAGAAAATATATGCAAATGGGAAATTGACAAATGTGTAAATATGAAAATGGAAAAATCCATGTTTCCATATCATGAAATTGAAAAACATCAAACTGTCATTTTAAAAAATGCAAATGGAAAATCGACAAATTGCAATGTGTGAAATGTGAAATTGAACAAATGGCTATCATTATAAAAAAAAGAACATGGTGCTCTATGGTTGAGGTGTGAATCAAACCCTCTCTACTTATTTGGACCACTCGAGACTGAGTAGACTAGTTTTAGTTGTCATACCACTTTTAAAGGTTTTTGTTAAATCTAGGAATTGAACCCAAGAGCTTGTAGGGGGGATCCGAGGTTATAATATGTTAAACAGATAGCCTTGAATGTAGGGTGTGGTAGTTATATAGAGATGAGACGTTTCGCTCGGGGCAGGGAGGCATGGAGATCTGCATCAAACCAGTCAAAAGACTGACGACTCAAACAACAACATGTAGAGCTCACCAAAATAATGTTGTGTAACGGTAAATGTTAGTCAACGAACAGTAATGCATTACTAAAATCCATGACACGATACCTAAGAGCTTTTCTAAAATTATTTTAAAATGCCTTTAACCCTATATTAAACACCCAGTTCACAAGACTCATAACTGTAATGTTATGGTCAAACAAAACAAAATCTATATTTCAAAACAAACAAGTGGTTTAGTCAATGTATACTGGAAAAAGTTTTATAAACACTCAAGTCCACAAAAATAATTAAATTAGTAACTGTCAGGTTGACCGAGTGGTTATGGTGTTTGACTTAAGCTCAAATTTTCTGTACAAGAAAGCAAGGGTTCGAATACCTTACCTGATATAACTATTGCCTCAACATGACTTGACCACACTGTATTATTGTGTACTCGGTACACAAACCATAGATAGAGTGTATTGTTTAAGGTCACTCTCTTTGAGAACATAGTCAGAGACTGTTGATGGTTAACAATTGCATTAATAGTGGGACATAGGGAAAGCAATTAAGAAAAACAAACAATACCCATACACTTTTTTTATTTATTTAATGTAAGTACTTGTACAATAGTTATATACAAACTACAACTCTCTTTTGTCTATTAATATCTAGTCCTTTTCGATCCACTTGCATAACAAGGCAGATGACTTTGTAGTTCAGCCCCTTAAAACAACAACAACACTACCTCTTGCATAGTCTGTGATGTTGATGACTCTTGAGGCGTGGAAGATGGATACAACATAACTTTTACAACAGGGGTTAAACGTTGCTCAACAATCAATGCACTATTTTGAGTAGCAACATCTTTCTCTTGTACTAACTTATTAGCATTCTGATAATTTTTTGCCAACACCATCAGCGTTTTGTCTGGAGCACTACATTGATGATCACTCACACTTAAAACCACACCATTTCTACTTTTCATATTGCCTCGACATCTTGTTGACCTCTGTTTTGAGCATCGCCAGAATATTATTCCTTTTACATTTTGTCGTCTATAGTTATAAGAGTAGCCTTTATAGAGTACACGTTGTTTACCTCGGTTAGTTGTAGTAAGTTCCATAGTAGTAACTAACCTGTTAGTATGATTTGCACACTACAAAGGTTATCTCTGTTCTGGTAATAGAATTATTTAGCGTTGGCTTTTATATTTAATATGTACAGTTAAAAGTGATAGAAAAGTGGTAGAAACGTAGTAGCAAAGTGGTAGACAAGTGGTAGACAATTGGTAACATAGTGGTAGAAAAGTGGTAGCAAAGTTGTAGCAAAGTGGTAGAAAAGTGGTAGAAAAGTGGTAGAAAAGTAGTAGAAAAGTGGTAGCAAAGTGGTAGAAAAGTGGTAGCAAAGTGGTAGCAAAGTAGTAAAAAAGTGGTAGCAAACTAGAAAAGTGGTAGAAAAGTGGTAGAAAAGTAGTATAAAAGTGGTAGCAAAGTGGTAGAAATGTGGTAGCAAACTAGAAAAGTGGTAGCAAAGTGGTAGAAAATATTACATGTATTGTTAAGAAATAGTTTAAGCGGTTACATGGATTCATTACACTATAATTTTAGCATCACGAAGCTCATTTTCTATATCCAAAAGTTCTTCCTCATATTTAGTATGACCAGCCTGTTTACAGGTATGCAAGTACTGAAGCCGCTGGATTAGCTTATTGGGATTGTTCCAGTAAACAAATTTAACAAATGATTTTTTTGGGTGTAAACCATTATCATCCTCCTCATCATCATCATCATCATAATCATCATCATCATCATGGTTATCATCATCAATATAATTATCATCAATATAATCATCATCACTATTACTATCTAATCCTTTTTGTTCATCTTGCAATGCAACAACCTTTGGCATAGTTTGTGTTGTCTTTGATAGTGTTAGAGGTTTCTTAGACGTTAACGACTGTCCTAACATGTCTTTTTCAGGAGATAATAAATGCTCTTTAACAAACAAAGCACTATCTTGAGCCACACTATTTTTTTCTTGGTCTTGCTTTTTTACCTTGGTTAGAGTATTTTGTCCATTTAAATGAGTATTATTTTGAGATTTACAATGATGATCGATTGAAATAAGTATGTTGGAGCCTTTTGTTTTAATCATTCCTCGACACTTTTTAGATCGTTGTTTCGAACAGCACTAAATAACAGTTCCATTTTTATTAGTTCGTTTTACAATATATGCATATCCTTTATAGTAAGCACATGGCTTACCATAGCTAGTCGTTGATACTTCCATGTCGACTGTTGAGCATAAACTAACCTCTAGTAAAGTTAACTCGATAATAAAAATGATAGTTTGTAGTATGTGCAGTTTAAAGTAAGAGCAAAAGTGAGAGTCAAATGGTAGAAAAGTGTTAACAAAGTGGTGGAAGAGTGGTAGCAGTTTATAGTAGTCATGATCTTTTTTACCAGAATGTGATTTGAGTAAATGTAATTTCTAAACCTTAGCAGTGAGTAGTCAGTTAGTCTTGGTTCAGACAAGCGTAAACAGTTCTCCAATGAATCAGAGATCAAGATTTTCATTATGAAACAGTTGTGTGTAACCAATTAGGTATCGGTACTTGATAGCTTCACACATGAACAAAAATTCCAACATATCTGACATCAGATTTTCATTATGAAACAGTTGTGTGTAACCAATTAGGTATCGGGACTTGATAGCTTCACACATGAACACAAATTCCAACATATCTGACAAGGAATACATGATTTGAAAGTTGACAAAGAATATCCAATCAACCATTGTAGTTGCAATGTCAAACACAAAGACAAAATCAGCATGAACTTTTAAGTTACAGGAAAATTCTATGAAATAGACTATGCATGAAATTTGGAAATACACATTAGAAGTTTGCAACACCATCCTTCTAGCCTATATAAATTATCAACATGGAAAGTGTGCACTGCCCCTAACATTAAACCAATTTATCAATAACGCAAGTCAACAATCAAAACATTTTGTCTTGAGTCTATCATTTAATGCATATATTCTGTCTACATTGAACAGTAACAAAAAACGCCATTCATAATTAATTAAGTTTGCTTTAATTCGTTATGTAATGATAAATACATATTTAAAGTTTTGGCTGACTGTTCAGAGTGAATCGGCTTTGAACACATAAGAGAGGGAATATTTTAAGACTTAACCTCTGCTCACCTAACATAACCTAAATTTACCTAACCTAACCTTGTCATATAGGTAAGAAACGGGTCAAGCTATGCTTTCGACTACCGAGTTTCAGCTACTTTTCAAGGTTACTCCCCCGAACATTGCCGGAGACTGCTGATAAACACTTATGTTCCCACGGCGGCGGCGCGCAACGACTTACATGATGCGCTTCCCCCTTTTCATTGATCCCTGTTGATTTGTCCCTTTGGACTGGTCCCTGTTGACTAGCCCCTTTGGAAGGGCCCTTTTTGAATGGAGTCATTCTTGACGGGTCCCTGTGGACAGGTCCTTTTGGCTGATCCCTTTTGGACCGATCCCTTTGGACTGGTACCTATGGACTGGCCCATGCAATTATCCAAATTATGTCAAAGGGACCGGTCCAAAAGGGATCAGCCAAAAGGACCTGTCCACAGGGACCCGTCAAGAATGACTCCATTCAAAACGGGCCCTTCCAAAGGGGCTAGTCAACAGGGACCAGTCCAAAGGGACAAATCAACAGGGATCAATGAAAAGGGGAAAGCGCATCATGTAAGTCGTTGCGCGCCGCCGCCGTGGGAACATAAGTGTTTATCAGCAGTCTCCGGCAATGTTCGGGAGAGTAACCTTGAAAAGTAGCTGAAACTCGGTAGTCGAAAGCATAGCTTGACCCGTTTCTTACCTATATGACAAGGTTAGGTTAGGTAAATTTAGGTTATGTTAGGTGAGCAGAGGTTAAGTCTTAAAATATTCCCTCTCTTATGTGTTCAAAGCCGATTCACTCTGAACAGTCAGCCAAAACTTTAAATATGTATTTATCATTACATAACGAATTAAAGCAAACTTAATTAATTATGAATGGCGTTTTTTGTTACTGTTCAATGTAGACAGAATATATGCATTAAATGATAGACTCAAGACAAAATGTTTTGATTGTTGACTTGCGTTATTGATAAATTGGTTTAATGTTAGGGGCAGTGCACACTTTCCATGTTGATAATTTATATAGGCTAGAAGGATGGTGTTGCAAACTTCTAATGTGTATTTCCAAATTTCATGCATAGTCTATTTCATAGAATTTTCCTGTAACTTAAAAGTTCATGCTGATTTTGTCTTTGTGTTTGACATTGCAACTACAATGGTTGATTGGATATTCTTTGTCAACTTTCAAATCATGTATTTCATGTCAGATATGTTGGAATTTGTGATCACGTGTGAAGCTATCAAGTACCGATACCTAATTGGTTACACACAACTGTTTCATAATGAAAATCTGATGTCAGATATGTTGGAATTTTTGTTCATGTGTGAAGCTATCAAGTACCGATACCTAATTGGTTACACACAAATGTTTCATAATGAAAATCTTGATCTCTGATTCATTGGAGAACTGTTTACGCTTGTCTGAACCAAGACTAACTGACTACTCACTGCTAAGGTTTAGAAATTACATTTACTCAAATCACATTCTGGTAAAAAAGATCATGACTACTATAAACTGCTACCACTCTTCCACCACTTTGTTAACACTTTTCTACCATTTGACTCTCACTTTTGCTCTTACTTTAAACTGCACATACTACAAACTATCATTTTTATTATCGAGTTAACTTTACTAGAGGTTAGTTTATGCTCAACAGTCGACATGGAAGTATCAACGACTAGCTATGGTAAGCCATGTGCTTACTATAAAGGATATGCATATATTGTAAAACGAACTAATAAAAATGCAACTGTTATTTGGTGCTGTTCGAAACAACGATCTAAAAAGTGTCGAGGAATGATTAAAACAAAAGGCTCCAACATACTTATTTCAATCGATCATCATTGTAAATCTCAAAATAATACTCATTTAAATGGACAAAATACTCTAACCAAGGTAAAAAAGCAAGACCAAGAAAAAAATAGTGTGGCTCAAGATAGTGCTTTGTTTGTTAAAGAGCATTTATCATCTCCTGAAAAAGACATGTTAGGACAGTCGTTAACGTCTAAGAAACCTCTAACACTATCAAAGACAACACAAACTATGCCAAAGGTTGTTGCATTGCAAGATGAACAAAAAGGATTAGATAGTAATAGTGAGGATGATTATATTGATGATAATTATATTGATGATGATAACCATGATGATGATGATGATTATGATGATGATGATGATGAGGAGGATGATAATGGTTTACACCCAAAAAAATCATTTGTTAAATTTGTTTACTGGAACAATCCCAATAAGCTAATCCAGCAGCTTCAGTACTTGCATACCTGTAAACAGGCTGGTCATACTAAATATGAGGAAGAACTTTTGGATATAGAAAATGAGCTTTGTGATGCTAAAATTATAGTGTAATGAATCCTTGTAACCGCTTAAACTATTTCTTAACAATACATGTAATATTTTCTACCACTTTGCTACCACTTTTCTAGTTTGCTACCACTTTTCTACCACTTTGCTACCACTTTTCTACTACTTTTCTACCACTTTTCTACCACTTTTCTAGTTTGCTACCACTTTTCTACTACTTTGCTACCACTTTGCTACCACTTTTCTACCACTTTGCTACCACTTTTCTACTACTTTTCTACCACTTTTCTACCACTTTTCTACCACTTTGCTACAACTTTGCTACCACTTTTCTACCACTATGTTACCAATTGTCTACCACTTGTCTACCACTTTGCTACTACGTTTCTACCACTTTTCTATCACTTTTAACTGTACATATTAAATATAAAAGCCAACGCTAAATAATTCTATTACCAGAACAGAGATAACCTTTGTAGTGTGCAAATCATACTAACAGGTTAGTTACTACTATGGAACTTACTACAACTAACCGAGGTAAACAACGTGTACTCTATAAAGGCTACTCTTATAACTATAGACGACAAAATGTAAAAGGAATAATATTCTGGCGATGCTCAAAACAGAGGTCAACAAGATGTCGAGGCAATATGAAAAGTAGAAATGGTGTGGTTTTAAGTGTGAGTGATCATCAATGTAGTGCTCCAGACAAAACACTGATGGTGTTGGCAAAAAATTATCAGAATGCTAATAAGTTAGTACAAGAGAAAGATGTTGCTACTCAAAATAGTGCATTGATTGTTGAGCAACGTTTAACCCCTGTTGTAAAAGTTATGTTGTATCCATCTTCCACGCCTCAAGAGTCATCAACATCACAGACTATGCAAGAGGTAGTGTTGTTGTTGTTTTAAGGGGCTGAACTACAAAGTCATCTGCCTTGTTATGCAAGTGGATCGAAAAGGACTAGATAGTAATAGACAAAAGAGAGTTGTAGTTTGTATATAACTATTGTACAAGTACTTACATTAAATAAATAAAAAAAAGTGTTTGGGTATTGTCTGTTTTTCTTAATTGCTATCCCTATGTCCCACTATTAATGCAATTGTTAACCATCAACAGTCTCTGACTATGTTCGCAAAGAGAGTGACCTTAAACAATACACTCTATCTATGGTTTGTGTACCGAGTACACAATAATACAGTGTGGTCAAGTCATGTTGAGACAATAGTTATATCAGGTAAGGTATTCGAACCCTTGCTTTCTTGTACAGAAAATTTGAACTTAAGTCAAACACCATAACCACTCAGTCAACCTGACAGTTACTAATTTAATTATTTTTGTGGACTTGAGTGTTTATAAAACTTTTTCCAGTATACATTGACTAAACCACTTGTTTGTTTTGAAATATAGATTTTGTTTTGTTTGACCATAACATTACAGTTATGAGTCTTGTGAACTGGGTGTTTAATATAGGGTTAAAGGCATTTTAAAATAATTTTAGAAAAGCTCTTAGGTATCGTGTCATGGGTTTTAGTAATGCATTACTGTTCGTTGACTAACATTTACCGTTACACAACATTATTTTGGTGAGCTCTACATGTTGTTGTTTGAGTCGTCAGTCTTTTGACTGGTTTGATGCAGATCTCCATGCCTCCCTGCCCCGAGCGAAACGTCTCATCTCTATATAACTACCACACCCTACATTCAAGGCTATCTGTTTAACATATTATAACCTCGGATCCCCCCTACAAGCTCTTGGGTTCAATTCCTAGATTTAACAAAAACTTTTAAAAGTGGTATGACAACTAAAACTAGTCTACTCAGTCTCGAGTGGTCCAAATAAGTAGAGAGGGTTTGATTCACACCTCAACCATAGAGCACCATATTCTTTTTTTTTTATAATGATAGCCATTTGTTCAATTTCACATTTCACACATTGCAATTTGTCAATTTTCCATTTGCATTTTTTAAAATGACAGTTTGATGTTTTTCAATTTCATGATATGGAAACATGGATTTTTCCATTTTCATATTTACACATTTGTCAATTTCCCATTTGCATATATTTTCTTAAATGTCCGTTTAAGGTTTTTAAATTTTGTCTATATGGAAACATGGATTTTCCAATTTGCTGTTTACAATTTTTTTATATATTTATTTTGTGTGTATGTTGAAAAACGATATTTCCAAAACAAGATTTTTATTTTTCATTTTATGATTTTGTAAATGATCTTAATGTGAGTGCTTGACCATGGCAATAATACAGTCTATCTATGTGTGTTAGCGGAACCATAGAGGCTTATTACTACTGCAAGTAAGAATGTTTTACAAAAAACGACTATCTACCACTACATTTGAAAAACAAAACGATTGAAAAAAATCTATTTTCCATTCATATATAAGTGCTAATACTCCCTCTCCCCACCCTACCTCACCGTATTTTCTCTGGTCAAACAACCAATGCTAGCCACACACACACACACACACACACACAAGCTTTCTATATATCTCTCTCTATATATATGTTTTCTCTTGTCCACGAGATAAAAATTATGGTTGCTGGATTGTATCCTGCACTGTTTATGGGACATACCTTTGCCAGTTCATAAAAACCGTTAGGTATTTCTCTACACATAGCGATTTTACCACTGCTTTTGCTTGTTTGGCTTTCTTGCAGTCTGGTATGTGATAGGAAGCATTAACTGTATGTCAAACCCAGTCCACGTTTGTATTTGTAATCTAAGTAATAATTTGAAAAGAGACAAGTGTAATCAGTTTTAAACATTATCTCTGCTTTTATTTGATTGTTTATGACATGTATATTAACCAAAAATCAAACCCTAGTCTACCTTAGTGAAAGGCTAACAGTTTAACCACTGCGTCACCATACCCTTTTTTCTTAGTTTGATTCGTTCTAGGCCTTAGAGCTAGAAATCGAGTTAAGATCTCCAGTGAAAGAGGCACATGTGCTCACCACTATAGCACGTAATGTTTAGCTGGTAACATTAGACAACCGAAAATGATTGTATTTCTGTTAGCCAAGCATTTCTGCAATTTACCTACTGTGTGAGCTCTGCCAGCAAGACAGTTTAGTTTAGAACAAGTGTGTGTGTGAGTGTGTGTATAGATTATTAGCCTCAGGTATTTAAAGCTTGTTGTGTGTAGCGACCATCTTGTCCCAGTAACCACTGAGCAAGTTTTAACAGTCAACCCATAATAACTGCATAGGATGGTTGTGTGTGGTTCATGTACTTGTGTGTGTGTGCATTAGCATCATGCACTAGCTTTACCTTACCCTGTATAGGTAGAGCGTTATCCCTTTCCTTTCTGACATTACCAATGCCCACATTCAACCACAAGTTTTACACTTAAACCATTGGCTTGTTCTTGATTAAGTTTGGTTCGGTTTGGTTGGATTTGATTCAGCTTGGTTCAGTTTAGTTCAATGTAGTCACCATTTTGGATTTTAGCTATCCTATTTAACCAATCAATTAAAGATTGACTACTCTTATTTCTTGAATCGATTAATCAGATTTTGTATACACCATTTGTCATTTATTATCCCATACCTACAACCTATACTCTCTCTGTACTGCAGTTTGATCTGAAAACAAGTTCCAATGGTGAAAGATTTGTCAGTCACCATACATGTAGCCTGCAATAATTCTTTCACTACCTAGCTATGTTTCATCACTCACTGTAAACATTTCACATGTCCATATCCGATTATAAGTTTATAAAATCTCAGGTCGATGACCTTGATGTATTGGGTATTTTTGGGTAAATTCATTAGCCATGGGAAAGGGTTGACCATTCTAAGTCCTATGACACCTCACATGTTGATATCCGATTATTAGTTTATAAAATCTCAGGTCAATGACCTTGCTGTTTTGAATTTTTGAGGTAAATGCATTGGTCATGGGAAAGGGTTAACCATTCGTAGTCCTATGACACCTCGCTTGACCCTCTCTACTGATAAGTTTATAAAATCTTAGGTCAATGACCTTGCTGTTTTGGGTATTTTGGGTAAATTCGTTGGTCATGGAAAAGGGTTGGCCATCCTGAGTCTTGTGACACCTCACTTGTCCCTCTCTGATTATTATTTGATACAATCTTAGGTTAATGACCTTGCTGGTTTTTTTTTGGTAAATTCATTGGTCATGGGGAGGGGTTGGCCATTGTAAGTCCTATGACACCTCACTCGACCCTCTGTGATTATTAGTTAGCGAGATATTAACGAAAGTGCAGTTAGGCCCTTTTGACAAAAAATGAATAATACATTCAAAAACAGGGCGTCACCACAAGTCCAACGACCCCTCATACAAGTTCCTAGCTTTCTTAGTTCATAAGATATTAAAAAGCCGATGACCTATTAGTTTTTGGATCTTTGGTTAATTTGTAAAAAAAACGTATCTATAAATCATTATTCAAAAAGCCCGCCCTCTTACAAAAACCTCAATTGCGCATTCGTAAAACAAAAAACAAAAATGATAAATCATAGCGGCATTCAGTTGTATGCATGCACTTTATGTGGAACGAGTTTAATTTCATATTGGCATATAAACTCCCACATGTTGCACATGGAAAGCGACTTTTACCTAAAAATTATTATTTCACCCCCTAGTAGGGGTAGATTTTATTTTTGAGTGGAAATAAGTTATCCATAGGAAAGGGGTTGTCTGCCGGAGTAATTTGACTACTCGTACATGTCTCTAGCCTTATTCCCACCACTGCCAAAACAGGTTGTGACTTGTTAGCTCTTATCGTGCACGTGCACATGTGAACACCTGTGTGTTAGATCATATTACACATGAACTCGCATTTTCTCACGTATGAATCAAAACAGGATGTGACTTGTTTCACAAGGAGAATGCTAATAATGACATCTCACACGTGTTCACATGTATTTCATCACTTTCCTTTCATATCGTTATTACATTTTAGTAGTGGGGGATTAGTGAACAACGTCAATTCAACACACACAAATGTAGTTAGGCCCTTTGACATAATTTAAATACATTCATGGGCTCGTCCGTAGGAACCAGGCCAAAGGGACCCGTCCAAAGGGATCAGTCCAAAGGGACAAGGACTCGTCCACAAGGACTCGACCACAAGGACCTGTCCACACAGACTTGTCCACAAGGACCTGTCAACAATGACCTGTCCACAAGGACTTGTCCACAAGGACTCGTCCACAAGGACCTGTCAACAAGGACTTGTCCACAAGGACTCGTCCACAAGGACCCGTCAGCCATGACCCCGCCAACAATGACCCGTCAACAATAACCCATCCATAGGGATCCGCTCCCCCACCCTCTTACAAAAGCCATGAGTGGGCATGCTAATTCATAGTGGCTTTCCACCAAACATATGCACTTTATGTGGAACAACGTTTAAATCCATATCGGCATTCCAACTCTCACATGTTGCAATTGGTAATAGAGATTCTCTAAAAAAAATCAATTTCACCCTCTAGTATGGGTAGGTTTTATTTTTGGGGTTGAAATATGTTGTCCATTGGAAAGGGGGTGTTAGCCCGAGTTCAATGACACCTCATTTATCAAAATCCGACCACGGGTTCGGGAGTTATCGGGCTGCCGCCATCTTGTGTGGAGGGTGTGGAGGTGGAGGGATCTGAACCCGTACAAATACACTACTTAGATGGTTCCAAGTTTCACAGGCCCTCGATGTAGTCCCCACCGTTGCGTACAACGTGTTTCCAGCGATGTGGAAGTCGTTGGATCCCGTTGGCACTGCCCAATCTATTGAAGGTACGAAGAGAGCGCTCGGCAGCCTGCTTAACGTCATTGTCATCTTCATCTTCGGGATGAGATCATAGTCGCAGGGACTGATGTCGGGAGAATATAGGGGGTGATAGAGGACCTCCCAGCCCCAGCGATCCAACAATGCCGACACAACGCCTGCTGTGTGTGCCCTAGCATTGTCATGCAGAACGATGGGCGGCGTAACCATGTGGTGGCGCTGTTTCCTTCTCAGAGCTCCTCGGAGATGGTCTTGCAGAAACGAACAATAGTACGCCGCATTAACGGTTTGCCCTCTGGGAACAGTATGGTAGCGCTTCCGTACCATTGAAGACGTTAAGCAGGCTGCCGAGCGCTCTCAACGTACCATCAATAGATTGGGCAGTGCCAACGGGATCCAACGACGTCCGCATCGCTGGGAAC
This sequence comes from Meconema thalassinum, assembly GCA_946902985.2. Taxonomy (NCBI): domain Eukaryota; kingdom Metazoa; phylum Arthropoda; class Insecta; order Orthoptera; family Tettigoniidae; genus Meconema; species Meconema thalassinum. The sequence continues at coordinate 297,052,760 of OX336389.2, forward strand.
ACGTTGTACGCAACGGTGGGGACTACATCGAGCGCCTGTGAAACTTGGAACCATCTAAGTGAGTTATTAATCCAGTTATAACTAAGGTGCCAAAACTAAAAAACCAACCCATGTATAAGACTCTCTCTTATCCCAGTGACCCCTTTGTGTGAAAGACATATTTTCAGCCTAGTTTTATATTAGAGATGCATTCCACTTAAATAAGATCCTTCATGCCATTCTCTCCAGTAAATTTCACGGCAACCCATTACAAGCAGACAAACGTTAAACAGTGTTCATATTTGACTATTACACATCCGGGATTGATACAAAAAGAAAACTTTTGATAATTACGGTAGAGATTATCTCTTCCCTGTAGCCCAGTAAAAATATAACCATAAATGTTACCTCAATGCAAATTTTTATTATTATTATTATAATTATTACTGTTATATGACACACTAGGTATATTACATTTTATCTCATCCTCTCAGCGGTAACGTTCTCGCCTGCTGATTCCAAGATAGCGGGATCGAATCCTGGCACAGTCAGTTGGCAATTGAGGGGTCGCAAATGCGACAGAGCCGTGTCAGTAGATTTTCTGGCACGTTAATGATCCCCTTCGGGGCAACGTTTCGGCATCGCGGTGTCTCATAAAGCCACAGTAGTTAAAAGGGACCTAAGGACAATAAAATTATTGATTATATGTTATATACATACCTACTGTATTGTTGGGTTAGACCAACACAGGGACACCTGCTCCTAGCTTCGCAAGGTTAAATAAATCATTGACCTACCAATCTACTGTGTTTACTGTACTTTAACCAAGGGATATTCCTCCATCAACGTTCACCGTAACCTGCTACTTCATACGAATATCTGGCTCACGTCAAACATGTTCTCTCAATTGCCCTCAGTGTGGTGCAGTCGATGAGGTCCTTGACAGAGGTTGTGGCATCGATTCCTGGCAGTCAATTGGTATTGGAGCTGTTCACAATACATGAAACACGCGCCAATCGCTCTTCTGGCATGGCAAAGATCCTCCCTAAGAAATTATTCAGGGATTTTAAAAGTTTCCAGTGTATAACATCATATTTTGAAGGATTTCTCTGTAATTCAATACTAGGGACAGCATCTTTACCCTTGCTCCAGGTAAATGTTACCCGAGTTTGAATGGATCAGCCCGTTTTTTCCAATGCACTCGCCGTAGTGTCTCCCGTTCCCAGCACAGCGATAACTACCCAGAGCCACTATTTCAACACGATAATTTATAGCGTTTTATGCAGCCGTGACGCTATCGGTTTATCGGGCATGTTTTGTAAATCCTGCTTCGTCTCTACCATACACAGTTTACAATAACGTGTGCATTCAGTTCTCTTGTTAGGTTCACAATGGAAGTTTTGACACGTTTCATCCGATAACGAGCCCTTCTGTGCTCACTCGCAGTTATTACACACCCCGACTTATCATATTGTGTCTTGCTTACGTGACCATTCTCTCACAATAGAATGTAGGAACAAAAAATTCGATATATCATGTTCAACACGCTCTCCTTTAATGTATACTCAATACCATTCCCTTCCCATGTGAAAGTGCAATTTCCCAATAGTCTACCACCGTTTGAATAATCATGCCCTTCATAAATTCACCAAGAAATTCAATTTTTCTTTGGACAACGGATAACAAATGATTAATCAATTATGACTGAAACGACTAGGATTTTCATCATGATAGTCGCTACATACACTATCGTATCCACGTTCCCGATAGTCCAGCTCAAATCATTCTGATGTCAAATTATGTACTAGAGAGTATTAATCAACTGAATGATAAATCACGCTTAGGAATGTTATAACCGCTTAATACTTTGGCCTGGACATTTTCACCAAATTTACGAATACTAGCGGGCAGATTATTCCAACAATGTTTAAGGAGTTCAATAAACACTGGTTTATTCAATCAATATTGTGCTGTTTATTATGTTCTATGATGCAACCTAGACTCTAACAAGAAAGTTGCCGTCCTCATACTCTTACGTATGTTGGGACGGAAAGTACGATGGTGCCACGGTGATCAAATTCTGAGAGAAGGTGGCTAAGATTTTAGTCCGTGAATATTTTGAGCCGGTTCCAATACAAGAAAAGAGCTATGAATAACATACTAACCAAAATCAGCATGATTCAGTTCCATCCGTTGTTGTAGAAGCGTCTTTTTGGACTTCGCAGTTCATATTGACAAGCTTTCCAGTTGCCCACTGGGTTAAAGGCTGTGACCTTTGCAAGAGGAAATTGCAATGTATAAGGGACCCCCCACTGTTGATAATGTGGTCAAAATTTGAAAGCATCACTTGGTAAAGAAAATATGAAGACCTATCCCGCTTAGCATACATGTATTGGAAATTATAATTTGGCGAGTTGTATTATACTTCACTATGTGGACAAGAGCTTACCACGATGGGTGAGTGGTTATCGTGTCTGACTGCCAACCCCAAGCTTGCAAGTTCGCTCCTGGCCGTGCTAAGTGATTTTTGAAAGGCGACAAAAATCACGATACGCATGTCATACGATGTTGGCATGTTAGAGAACCCATTTGAATTCAGTAGGCCGTGCTCATAATGGCAAAATTGAGTGGCTCTGTGCCGTAGGTGCCTAACCCACAAATTTCAAATATGCTGTTAATGTGCTTCAATGTACTCCTAATGGCTGCCTCTATCAGTGCCAGACTTGCCTAATACATTCCAGTTGCTTGATTGGTGCTGCCATCTGCAAGTATGTTAGGCAACTTCCATAACCGTCAGTTCCTTTAGTGCCAGCTGTGCCTATCCCACAACAAGATGGCTGAAGAGAGATGGATTGTAGAAATGCTCCTGGACGAAAATTACGATATCAGCGACAAGGACAAAGATTGTGAGAAAAACTTTGCTGATTTGCAATCCTCAGGTAATTTAGAATATGCACATATACTGATATTAGTAATTACTATGTTGAATGGTTTGTGATTAATGAAGGAAACGTGTAGTTGGTTAGGCATTTCTAGCTCTGACTAAAGTAAATTAAATTGTTTTGTGCTTAGGCATAACAGATTTATACGTTAATGGTGATTATGTTACATATAAAATTTGGTACTACTTCTAACATAATGAGTAACCGTAGAGGATTAGCCCTGGTTATCAACATATTAGTATACAAAATTCAGAAAGTCCATTATAAATATTATGTTGGTTAGGCAAGTCTGGTTCTGATCTACCGATATATTTTCAGATGTACAAAGGCAAGATGGGCCTGCAGTTGTTGCGTCTGTATGTGATCCTGTTTTACAACACTCAGGTAAAATTTCTTTAAAACTGTGTTAGGTTTAAAAATTATATTCATTTGAAATACTTTTTGAATCATATCTTACAATGAAAATATAAGTGCAGTGGAGAAATATTCTAGAGACCTGCTGTTGACAGCCAATGTAATTTGGTTACAGATACCTCAGAACAACAAGGAACTGTATCTGAAGAAGTAGTATCTCATAACGTAGTTCCTGAAATACCAGACATGACACTGAATGGAGATGGGAATGATCAAGTAGTACATGTTGACTTACCAAAAAGAAGGAAAAGACCAAGACAGCCAGAAAAACACAAGAAATATATCAGGAAGTACAAACATGACCATGGTGAGGAGTATTTATCCGTTACTGGAAAATTTAGTACCAAAAAACAGAGTTCCTTGGAACCATGTGGTTGCCAGCTACAGTGTCATAAACAAATTTCGGTAAGACACGACAGCAAATTTTTGATGGTTTCTACCAAATGAGTTGGTCTCTCAAAAATGCATTTATCAGTGGGAAAGTTGAAGTAAGAGACATCCAGACAAGATATACTACGAAAGTGGAATCTCGACGAAGCAAAACTAGAGTTTATAGACTCCAGGATGAGAATGGTGAAGATGTGGCAATATGTAAAAATTTCTTTAAAGATACATTAGCCGTATGCGATGGTACAATTAATAATGCTCTTAAAAGGAAACAAACCAGTGGTACCCCGGAGAGTGATAAAAGAGGCAAACATGCACCACACAACAAAACGAGCCCTGTTGAAGAAAAGAGAGTTTGTGACTTGATAAATAAATTCCCAACTTATGAGAGTCACTATTGTCGTCGAGAGAGTACCCGTAAATATTTATCCCCAGATCTGAATATGGCTATAATGTTTAAGCTCTACAAAGAAGAATGTTCCAATCATGGACACAAATCAGTGTCGCTTTACATGTTTCGCCATATTTTCAATACACAGTTTAATTTACACTTTAAACAACCAAAGAAGGACACATGCAACACATGTGATGAATTTCAAGCTATGATGATTGGATTATTGGATGGTCTTGAAAAGCAGAAGCTACTTGAGCAACATGAACTTCACCTGCGGAGGGCAGATGGCATCTGCGATATGAAAAAAAAAAGGATATTGAGGAAGCTCGTGCCTCAAATGGTAGGAAACAAGTTCTTGTTTTTGAGCTTCAGAAAACACTCCCTACTCCATTATTATCAACGGGTGTAGCCTAATATAAACGGCAGCTATGGATGTACAACCTTGGAGTTCATGATGAGGTTACCAACTGTGAACACATGTATGTTTGGGGAGAGCATATTGCTTCTCGTGGGCCTCAAGAAATTGCTTCATGTCTTTTATACCATATCAGAAACTGTCTTCTGTCAACAACAAGGGAGATTGTACTGTACAGTGACAGTTGTGGTGGTCAAAACCGCAATATCAAAATGGTTCTAATGCTAAGTTACATCATTCAAAATTCAGAAAACATTGAAGTGATACATCAGAAGTTCTTTGTACCTGGTCATAGTTTTTCCACTTGTGATCAAGACTTTAGAATTGTAGAAAGAGAAAAGAAATACCATCCTCACATTTTTCATCCAGAAGATTGGTGTGCTGTAATAGAGAAGGCTAAGAAGCAATGGCCAAGGTTGTCCATAAAATGACTAGTGATCTGTTCTTCAGCACCAAGGCTTTGGAACAAGGTGTAACTAACAGGAAAGCAAGTACGCACAAGGAAAAAGTGGAATGGTTGAAGATGCGATGGCTTAAGATCCAGAGAGAGTACCCAAAGATCCTGTTTTATAGCTACAACAGCCATGAAGAAGGAATATTCAATACTGTTGATCTCGCAAAGAAATCAGTTCGGAGTCGACCCAACCGTCAGTTGCCAAGTTCACTGGAGCTCCTCTACCCCCCAGGCAGGAAAATATCAAAAGAGAAATTAAAAGATTTACTGGATCTGATGAAATACATTCCACCACAACACCACCAGTTTTATAGATCACTCCAGGAAGAAGAAGAAAGTGATGTAGACGAAGATTGAAAACAATAAGGAGACACCGTAGCTTATGTAATATGTATTGTTAAGAACAACAACCAAAAGTATTAACTTGTGTCATAGAAAATCCTTTAGAGGTAAAGACTGAACTAATTACAGTAGTTCCTACTGAAAAGAGCATTGCGAAAGTTCCTTATATACCTAGGTACTGAACCCATGGGCCATAGGGTCCATGGAAGGTCGAACCCATGTCCTTAAGGAAGAAATGAAAGAAACGTATAGTTTCCTAAAGGAACGGAGAGAGATTTTAAGCCAGGATTATAGCTTAACATTGTGCAAGCGACTAGGGACAGATGTTCTTTAAATGAGATCACCCCACTCGACATTCAAGAGAGGGCTGGTCACGAGTATTAATAACTGAATGGAAATTTCCACCGTGATAGACAAGGAAGCCTGAATCGGAATTCGAGCTGACGTTGCTGGAAATTGACAACGCCGCTTATGCGCCAGAAGAGGAATAATTAAAATTAACACGTTTACGAGCATAATAATGAGTAAACAAGTATAGTACAGTGAATCATTTTGAATGAGAGATTTTTCAGTAAAGAGAAACCATTTAATAATTGCGCAGAAAAAAACTGCCGACGTAAGACGACGTCATTGGGGAATTACCTAAGCCTCTGTGGAGGGGGGTAGAGCAAAAGAAATACAACACCCACACAATTGAGGACGAGAAATTAATTAATATCTCCGAATTGCACGATCGATTCTTAGGTGCAATGAGATTATGTGACATTGAGAAGAAGAGCTTTCGGAAGGTATAATTTTTATATTTGTGGCACCATTATTTTAGAAGTTGACCACAGAAAAGGCTAGAGTCTTATTTTTTTGTAGTAAAATAGTATAAAGCTTCGGGGTTTACCAAGCCAATCATGCAGTATTCAGACAGCCCGAGGGGGCGTCCCTGTGTCACATCGCATGCAGTTTTACAACGAGCACTCCGTGAGCGGAGGTGCTGCATCAAAGTCTTCAAACGTATGAACCTCAGGGGTGGTCATACTGTGCAACAAGTATAAGCACCGAATGCAGTTTCAAACGGCCTGAGGGCACGTCACTGTGCTACATCACAACGAATGCAGTCTTGAACAGCCCGAGGGGTGTTGCCACGCATCACGTAGTACGAATCCGTCCAGGAGGACGTGAAGTTATATCAGCACAGGCAGTCATACGAGCACTCCGTGAGGGGAAGTGCTGCTCCACGACGTAGAAGTAGTCATTCCGACAGTCCGTGAGGGACGTAACTCTGCGTTACATCGAAAACAGCTACCAGTACTCCTTGAGGGGAGAAACGTTGTGTTACACCGCAGAAGTAAGATCCGATAGCCACAGGCGTCACAGTATTAACGACTTGCTTGCCTCCATAAGGAGTGGTCAAGACGAAATTTTAAAGTATCGCCGTAGTGAAATATTAGGAAAATCCTAATTATAGGATTTAGACCCGACTGTATACAAGTTAAAGTGAAAATTCGTAGGATATAGTCAGAGCAGGCTGCGAACGTCGGACTTAAAGGCGATAGGTCGTTAATTGTACGAACGAAGGGATCATAACGTACGGAAGTATCGTACCAGACAGATAATCTGTTATTTAAATTAAAGAAACCTAAAAGGGAAGAACAGAATAAGGTTCGGAACGTATATCAAAAACGTAGGAGTGTTAAAACAGTTCAAAAAAAGAAGATAGGAGACTATAAACATTATCTCCAGAAAGCAGGCGAACTATTCTAAAAATACTAGAATTGAGAAGTGCTAGCTGCTATAAACTAAATCTATAGGTCTTAGAGGAGACCTCGATCCGTATAGACTTTCGTTAGGATCGATAGACAGATCTACAAAGAAGCCGTTCAAGCTAGAAAAATAGCCGGTTATCCAGGATAGGAGTAGCAGAATTGGACTCCAGGGAACAGTAGATGTTTCGGGACTTTCGCATTCTGCAGGATAGGAAGCCGACATCGAATAAATTTCACCCTTGGAAACGGGAATTTAAGAAGATCACGTGTAATAGGCTCAGAAATACGGCCTAGTGATCGAGTATTGTGAAGTGTAAAATAATCAAGATTGTGTGTTAAATTAATATTTTTAGTGTTCATTATGTGTTCAAAAGGGACACATCAGTATATAAAAATGTCGTTAATGTTAAGTGTTTTAAATATATGTCAAAAAGTGTTTTTACGTAAGATGAATTCCTTTAATATGGAGTAAAAGTTCAAAGTGGGCCCAAAAATGAAGCACCGCACCAGATTAAAGATCATGGGATGATCTGGAAAATATGTGAGTACTAAATTCATTTTATTTTGGTGTCAGAAATTGATTGTGTACAAACCCACCGGAGTTTTTGAGTAAAAGGGATGTGTTTTAATAAATAAATACTGAATAATCAAGAACACGGTCTGAACGATAATAAAAAAAATTGAGAAATTATAAATAATTATGTAAAGAATAAATCCCGTAGAAGGAATATGTGAATAAAGGGTTCATGTATTTAACAAATGTCATAAGAGCAAGCGAAATATCATTAATTATCATGAAAGACATTGAAATAAAGTAAGTTGAGATATGAAAGAAATAGCTTTTGAGCTGGTATAAAGAATAAAGAAAATAATAATAATTAAATATGGAAATGTTAAATAAAAATCAAATAAATTGATATGAACATAAGAACGTTAAGCCTTAACGTATGTGTAAGATATGAGGTTCAATGGAATATTTTAAAACAGGGAGCGATTTATCGACAACGGAAAGATTAATATGTGAATTAAAATAATATGAATTGTTACTAAAGAGATTTTATCAGTTCTTGGGAAGACATTTTCGGCTTAAAATAATGCATAGCGCATAATGAGCGCAAATATAATATTAAAGTGTCACGCTAGGAACGCGTAGTGGTTAAAATACTTGGTACATTACTTATGGAGCGTAGTTGATTGCAGTGAATTGATAATTGTATAAGTCCTCTATTTGTGACATAGTATCACGAGGCATTGTGTATGTATTTAAAAAGGGAGCTAATATATGGTATTATTGAGCGTATGTCATATGGGCCACGGCCGACTCTAAATCGCATTTTGTGTAAGTCCTCTGTAAGGGATTGGTTCCCGAGGCACGTGAACAGATTCGAATTCAGAATCTTCTTATGATAAAAGCCCCTTAAATTCTCCGTCGTCGTATGTGTATTAATCTTCCCAATCAATGAGGACCCTCTCATAATTAATAAATGCCAAGGATACGAAAATGGTCTGTGAACCAAAGAATAGTTGTTTGAATGAATACGGTACAGTAAAGCCCGGTCTCCCCAGAACTGGATATAATGGGAAGGTTTGTTTTGAAAGCCTTGGAAATAAGCTACTAACGTTGGGTCAGACAGGGAGTCGCCGTCACCCTACGTGGTCATAAATCGCACCCCAAGTAGTAGAGTCTAGCTCTCTTAAAGCGAGAGGGAACAGAGACCGTCTCGTAAGCTGTTGTAAAGAGAATGAAGACACCAGGAGTGTTTAAAGTTGTTAACGACCCGGGCGATGAACCGAGGTCCTAGTAGATGGATATTTTCGTTTGCCGGTTCAGATCGTAGTTTCTTATATGATAATGGTCTATTAAGACATAAGAGATAAATAACAATCCCTATTGTAATAATGTATGGACGTGGGATTCCACGAGTTGATTGAAGGCAACTGAGTTCGGGAGTAACTATAGTTTTTTGACTGTGTCAAGTACCTTCACGCTCTGGAGTACACAATTGATTTTCTGATTACCTTAATATATTTGTGAAATAAAGAGAGATGATAACAACTGAAGGTGTGGACATGCCCAAAAATATTGAGTTAGATAATTAACATGGATTTTAAATATAAGTATATATTTGTTTTTGAGAAATAAAAAAATATAAAAGATAGTGTTTGATGTGTACAAGAATGACACTATAATAATGTAAATGCATGGAGCCAAAGAGCTCGGAGTTATGTAAACTTAATGTTAGTACTTTATGGAAGTGAGACTAAGTAAGAATTGTTGGTTTATGTGGAAACCACAGGTTTTGAATACAATATTTGTTTTTATTTGTGATTCCTTGTTCATTTTGGAACAAGCAGTTGATTATTGGGTCAGTAATTAAATTGTTAAAGTGTTTGTAGCGCCATTAATTTTATTAATTAAATGTGTTTAAATAGGAGTTGATTTTGTTGTTATTTTTGCAAGTGTATCCTCTAATTAATCCAAGATATGTGAGTCACAGAGTGGGGGAACTTACCGCTGCCCCGAAAATTCCGAATTGAGCTACGCTGGTATACTGTGATTGGCATATTTCTTGCTAAATGGGCACAGTACATAGTTGCCTAACCAACAATTTTGTTTGTGAAGTGTCATCTAGTTCAGCGCCAAAGTTGCCTATAAGTTTGTGGGTTAATTTGGTGGGGAATAATTAGTGCCAATTTTTTTTATTATTATGTATGTGATAAAACCATATTTGTACAAATTGATGCAATAAAAAGTAATATTCAAGATGCATTCTTTATTTTTCAAACGTACATTAACTTTAACCTTAAATATCTCAAAATGAAGTAAATGTGGGTTAGGCACCTATGGCACAGAGCCACTCAATTAATGTCGGTATTTTCCATCAAGACAACGGTCCTCATTTTTCTACTAGAAAGCGCTATAGTGTCAATGCGCTTACATAACTAACATCCTTGACTTTCATAGCGCTTCAAGGAGAGATAGAATTCGACATGAATGTTGCCCTCTGGGCGTCAATTAACAAAGCTTTCGCCCGGCACCCGAGGCCATACGATATTATTATTATTATTATTATTATTATTATTATTATTATTATTATTATTATTATTATGGGGACAAGAGAGGAGGTCTAATGGAACTTCGACAGAATGCATACATCAAGAGAAGCCAATTAAATATTAAGATGGTCGATGTACGCTATATTCAGTGTATTTGACTAACGCAAGTGAGAACACTCATATTATACTCATTTCTTGCTAAAATTCGTTTTTTTATGCGATTCATTTCTAAGTTATCGATTTATATGCTCGAATAGTTCACGCAGCCACCATCGCGAGTCTTCGTTCTTTTGCCTTGGTTATACAAGGCCACATATAAGGTTTTACCATTTCACTAATTGAATCAGTCATTTCTAAACGGCCCTTTCTGACATGGTAGTTATTGTTGTTTTAAGGGGTGGAACTACGAGGTCATCTGCCCCTTATCTGACATGTTCGGTGAAAAAAGAACCCCAACCCATGCTTAACTCATTTTCACCAAACATGTCGGAAAAGGGGCAGATGACCTCGTAGTTCCGCCGCTTTAAACAACAATAACTAACATGTCAGAAATGGCCTTCTAGAAATGAGCGATTCAAGTTTTGATTCAGTAACTCTCAGGTGATGAGAGTTATACATGTCTGTATTTTATAATTTCAAGATGTTAGTGTAATAGGCTATTTACTCTCTAGTAGTCATTACGTTGATGCCATAGAGTCCTTACTTAAAACATCATGAATTTCAAGAACTGTGAACATTGAATCATTGGATTCAATAATACTTCCAGGATTTGCAAGGATATCATCTTGAAATTATTTTTCTGATGACCTTTTAGTTTGTGCTCAGACGCTTCGCGCATGAAGTTTGATTATCCAAAATATGGTAGAGATCCGTTGATTATATGAGTCATAACCCGATTTAAGTCTTGATTACTCGGGTAGTCACCATTTTATTCCCGTCAAGATGGCGTGAATATAAAACAATACGATGAAGTGTCCCGTTAGTAGTGCTACTTCAGTACTAAATATGATTATATTGTGTTTCGTGGTTTGAGAATTGAATAAGGTGGAGTGGGAAGACATACATACATATATTTCATACACACATACATAACATACATAACATACACACATACAGATACATTTGTCCCGCATAGATCTCGGAAGGCTACTTTAATATTTTACAAACTTAATAAGTAGGTTAAAATGGTATCTTCTTGGGATATAACCTCAAACAAAATATTCAGTAAAGAACATATAGACTACTTTCTCCTAAATATATGTAAAGTGCTGGTCAAATCAATAAGGATACCACCCATAAAGTAATTTTTGCCTATTGTCTCACTGTATTGGTAATGCTCTATTTTCTTATTTATTAATAAAACCTACAGAGAATGAGCAGGCGTTTAGTAAAAGCACATGAGTTTTGGTTGAAAAAATGCGAAAGTTATTGGCAATTTGTTTTTTAAAATATGGCACAAAAATCAACACACTTATGTATGGAAACCCCATCCTAAAAGAAAACGCGGGCATGTACACATTTGAAACTTGGCATATCAATAAACTTCATAAAGACCTATCAAACATGTAGTGTAAAAATATTAAGGAAAAATGTGAGGATGAGTGAGAGGGTGATAGATTCGTTGAAATTCTTTGAAATTTTCAGGAAAAGTCCCAATTTTTTATGGTTTTATTAAAATTTTATGTTTGTCACCAGCGCTCAAATATTGTCACAGCCTACTTGATACACGTCTGTTTAGGCGGGAAATGATGTTTGGGAACAGCTGATTGCTTTGTTCGCTGAGCAGCTTGTGATAATTTTGATGTTAAGTGCGTACTTCGTAGAGTTGGGGAATTTATTGAAACAAAATGGGTCGTCGAAGTGTTCTAGATGAAATAAAGTGGCAAATTGTAAGTATGCATAAGAGTGGCATAAGTTATCGACAAATTTGGGATAATTTGGACGATAGAAATACATGTGTAGAGCAGACATTGAAGATTTTTGCAGAGACTGGAAACATCAAGAGTGAAACCCATGGTGGTGGCCAAGGAAAACCTCTTCTAGACAGGACAGAAAGCTTATTCAACTGTCTAAAGTGAATAGGAGGGCGAGAATTCAATATCCTAGTCAGTAAGTCAACAGTTAGCCGACGATTGCGTGAGGTTGGTCTTCAATCTCGATATGCTTTGCGAAAACCTCTGCTTACTGAACAGCATTGACTTAAAGAATACAGTGGTGTCGTGAGAAAAAAGGCTGGCCTGCAGAAGCTTGGATGCGTGTAGTTTTCTCAGATGAGAGTCGATTTGAGTTATTTCCACGCAGAAAAGTTCTTGTCAGGAGTACGGTACCAGAGAAACTCTTGCCTCAATGCCTGGCCCCGCCGGTTCAGCAGGACGGTGATACCGTTATGATCTGGGCATGCATCACCAGTGAGTGACCAGGGGAATGTTATGTGGTAGATGGTTCTATTAATTCAGAACGTTACTGCACAACCATGGAGGAAGTCATGTTACCATCTGTCAAACAGCTGTTGGGAGAGAACTTCATCTTCCAACAAGACAATGCATCATGCCATACATCCCGCGCCACGTAGGCCTGGACGAAGACCAATGGCGTGGAATTGCTGCCATGGCCAGCTCGTAGCCCTGATCTCAATCCTATTGAGAACCTTTGGAACAACATTGGGCTACAGAAGGACAAGAAGAAACGGAAGAATAAGGAAGAGATGCGTCTAAATCTGCTCGAACTCTGGATGAAGGTGACCAAGGAAGAGTGCCGCAGCTTTATTGACTCTATGGAGCAGCGTGTTTCAGCATGCAGGAAATCCAAATGTGGCCACATCATGTACTAACATTGTAATGTATGTGAATTGATCTCTTTAATTTTGAAATGGAATAAAAGACTTATTAATACAAATTTTCCAGTTTATGGGAAGTGTCCTTATTGTTTTGACCAGTGCATTTTCTAATGTAATAACTTTCTTCCTTATAAAGGAGGATAATTGAATGTCCTTGTGATGAAAGTTAAGAGTTGTATCCTACATAACACTCTCCGTTTACTAAGTTTCGCTGTGATTCCGCTTCTCCAACCAGAGGAATTGATTGAAATATTGGAAAATTACGCCCATCCACCATCTTGAATGAAGTCTCACATAATATGCTTTCTCTGCAGAAAGAACACCCAAATGCGTTTTGGGTACAAAACACATTGTTAGTTTCACATTAAAGCTAATTTGATATATTGTGTCTCTAAAATATATTGATTTTTTTTTCATATTTAAAATTCCAAAATGTCCGCTTCATGCTATCTTCAGTGTCATATTACTATAAATAAGGGTAGCAAGGTTATTTATATGGTACTCCTCTCTTACTAAGTGTCGCGTTAATTGAGTTATTGTATCGTGAAATTAATATAGTCTAGTTTTAAGAACCCGTCGACCCACCATCATGACCCTATTGAGTATTTGAATTGGTAACTCAGGATGTTATTGCACAATTAAGGTGAAATTTGTTACAAAAGAGTATTATTAAGAGGTGTAAGCAGCATTATTGATATGTTATCGAAATGAATATTGCGCAGAGCGGCTATCCTGAAATCCACAATTTAAAATTTGATGAGACCCCCAAGTCATGAAATACTGTAAAGGAAAGACTTCATCGAAATGTCCAGATACTCTTCAGTTTTGTCTCTCTCAGCTATCGTTATCAACTGGTATACCTCTTGCACATCAGCTCTTACGATCATGAAAAGAGTTACTCTCTGCTATCGTTTGATCCTCTAGTTGCTGCTACAACACACTGCATGATAATCACACCATCCGATTCGCGTGTGTATATAAACATTCTGACTGAAGTACGTATGTGATGCTAAATTCATTTGTCCTCCTTTTGAATTAGCTAATAACTTGATTTCTTGAATAAAGGTTTCACGCTAACATTTGCTTTGATATATTGTGAAGTAAAAGTGGGAACTTCGGAATTCAGAATAGAAGAGGTTTGCATTCATATACAGTGTCTACGAAATTATGATAGGTCTATTAACATATACGGTACTACTAATTTAATAATTCACAAGCCTGAGAAATTCAGTCGAAACTATATTCGTCCCAGTTTAAATATGAAACTTGGACTGTATCACAGAATAAAATAGTCTAACTTCTTCCCTACTAGCAGAATGTATGTATGTATTTTTATTGTCAGACAGATAGGCTCCACTAGTGACAATATAATAATTAACAATAAAATGTACTAGTATAAACAAAACAAAACCTCAGATACGAACAAAAATAAAAAATACACTGTTATATATATCAACAACCACAACCATGCAGACACGCACTCAAACATCCTATCTCTAGCATTCATTCATACAATCCCTTTGTACAAGAAACATTAAAATAATGATTACAGAATAATAAAAACTATCTAGAGTAAACGGAAAAAGGCAAAACAATAAATGAAAGGATCAGAAGAAAAAATACAGTCAGTCTGGGAGACTAGACTTTATATCATTTCATAGGCCTATGACGCATGCTACAAAAAATGCTACACATGTTAGAAAGGCTCAGGAGGGCTTCTCGCTTCGCTCGAAGCCCCAGGACACTTTCAACAGACTCCATTACAAACTTAGAACAAAATATTTCAACAATTAGTTCCATCTTTTACAACTCTTTAAGGGTCACCCATTATTTGAAATTGATATCATGCAAACCTCTTTAAGGGTCACCCTGTATTTGAATTGAATCTAACATACTGTACACCTCTTTAAGTGTCATCCTGTATTTTGCTCTGGCATCCTGCACAGCTCTTTAGGAGGCACCCTGTATTCTTATCTGGTATCTTGTATATCTCTTTAGAAGTCACCCTGTATTCTTGAGTGACATCTTGTACACCTCTTTAGGATTCACCCTGTATTCTTGACTGACATCTTTAGGAGTCACCCTGTATTCTTGTCTGACATCTTGTGCACCTCTTTAGGAGTCACCCTGTATTCTTCCCTGCAATCTTGTACACCCCTTTAAGAGTCACCTTGTATTCTTATCTGGCATCTTGTATATCTCTTTAGGAGTCACCCTGTATTCTTATCTGGCATTTTGTACACCTCTTTAGGAGTCATCCTGTATTCTTATCTGACGTCTTGTATATCTCTTTAGGAGTCACCCTGTATTCTTGTGTGACATCTTGTACACCTCTTTAGGAGTCACCCTGTATTCCTGTCTGACATCATGTACACCTCTTTAGGAGTCACCCTGTATTCTTATCTGGCATCTTGTATACCTCTTTAGGAGTCACCCTGTATTCTTATCTGACGTCTTGTATATCTCTTTAGGAGTCACCCTGTATTCTTGTGTGACATCTTGTACACCTCTTTAGTAGTCACCCTGTATTCCTGTCTGACATTGTGTACACCTCTTTAGGAGTCACCCTGTATTCTTATCTGACGTCTTGTATATCTCTTTAAGAGTCACCCTGTATTCTTGTGTGACATCTTGTACACCTCTTTAGTAGTCACCCTGTATTCCTGTCTGACATTGTGTACACCTCTTTAGTAGTCACCCTGTATTCCTGTCTGACATTGTGTACACCTCTTTAGTAGTCACCCTGTATTCCTGTCTGACATTGTGTACACCTCTTTAGTAGTCACCCTGTATTCCTGTCTGACATTGTGTACACCTCTTTAGTAGTCACCCTGTATTCCTGTCTGACATTGTGTACACCTCTTTAGTAGTCACCCTGTATTCCTGTCTGACATTGTGTACACCTCTTTAGGAGTCACCCCGTATTCTTGTCTGACATCTTGTACACCTCGTTAAGGGCCACCCTGTATTCTTATCTGACATCGTGTACATCTCTTTAGGAGTCACCCTGTATTCATGTCTGAAATCTTGCACACTTCTTGTCTGACGTCACGCACTCGCCGTCTCCGTATCGCAAAACGCCAGACCCCAGGAGTAAACTCAGACTCGGTGCATATGCACTGAACAGCATGATGACGTCATACACGCCGTAACCAAAACGCATAACGTTAGACCTAAGCATAACGATGAAGTCGACAAGATCATTTGAAATGATAAAAAGTTCTAAAACTGGCAAAAGAAACAATACAAGATTGACATTCGAGGATCTAAAAAACAGCAAACAAGAAATACATTACTTCAGTCGCTCAATGAATCAACCATTCATTCAACCACATATTCAAACAAATTATCAATCAAGCACAATCAGAAATGAATATAATATACATTACAATATTTTACAGCCCACTTGAGATGTTTCTCATAACAGTTAACATTGAGTCGAAGTGAATATCAGGAGCACTTTTACTCCCCATCAAGCTGTATGTTGACTGCAACCGGATCAGACATGAATTGGTGTGCACATTAATTCTCGATATGACCCCATCGAACGTGTGCTTCCATCTGGTGATTCTCGGAGGGACGTGAATACCCAAGTCAGCTAGTTACTGATGAGAGTCAATTCCGCCATTTACCAGCTTCCAATGAAATCTCACGTCACCCAGTGTGCGCCGACTGCTCAGTGGTGGAAGACCGTATACGTTGCAATAACTCTCACACTCAGCGATATGGTGCGATCTTCCACCCCTGTAACAGAGCCATTTAACAACAATACTCTTCTGTACACGTTCGATGGCGTTAATTTTTTACTGTGGAAAGGATTCCAGATAACACAACAGTATTCTAATTTAGGCCGAATGAGTGACTTAAATAAATTGGGTAGAGTTATGTCCGAAAAAATAATTTAAACAATTCCTTTTTAAATATTCCAGTATCCGGAAACTTTCAGAACATATTTTTGAAATATGTTTGTCGAACGAGAAATTATTTGTGATTGTCACCCCTAGATCCTTAATGGTTGACACTCTACCTAGTGTTTCATGATTGATACAATAATTAAACCTAGGTAGGAGGTTACGTTTCAATGAAACTGACAAAACTTTACACTTTTCAGTATTCAGTTTCAGTTTCCATGTTTCACACCATTCACTCAGTTGGTTTAGGTCTTCTAGCATCAACTCACAGTCATTTATAGTTCTGATGGGCATATACAGTATAAGGTCATCAGCGTTCATCAGGCACCTTGAATTATGAATGATATGAGGGATATCATACACAAAAGTATAAAGATAGTGGGCCAAACACAGAACCCTGAGTGATACCGGGAGTAACGTTAACAGATTTAGACTTCTTATTAGTAATTATAACTGATTGGGTTCTA
Source organism: Meconema thalassinum (assembly GCA_946902985.2). Classification (NCBI taxonomy): domain Eukaryota; kingdom Metazoa; phylum Arthropoda; class Insecta; order Orthoptera; family Tettigoniidae; genus Meconema; species Meconema thalassinum. The sequence continues at coordinate 297,070,115 of OX336389.2, forward strand.
TTTGAAAGGTAGCTTTTGAAGAAACGTAAAAAATTTCCAGTTATACCAAAGTTTGAAAGTTTGAGAAGCAGTAGGTTGCGATGTAGGCTGTCGGAAGCCCTAGAGAAATCAGTATAGATAACATCAGCACTACCACGGTTATTCAGAAAGGTGGATACGTGATGAGTGAATACAGCTAGGTTGGTAGCAGTGGATCGCCTACGAAGGAAGCCATGCTGAAGTTCAGTGATGAATGGCGACACGTGAGCGTGCGCTTCGTCCCGAAAAAATTGTTCAAAGACTCGTGCGAAAATAGACATGAGCAACACTGGTCTGTAATTTACTACCTTCTGCCTAGGGCCTTTCTTCAACACTGTGGTGATACGGACTGATTTCCAGTAATCCGGAAACACTCCTTCACTGATGGCTTGGTTGAATAGAATGTAAAGTGCACGAGATAGCTGGTGGCATAAAGAATTAATCATTTCTATAGGAATAGTATCAGGACCGGGAGACTTGCTAAAGGGTAGATTATGTAATTTAATCTTGATGCAGTCTTCGGAATTATGGAAGTACTAGGTGGTGGCAGGTCAGGTAACGGTGGCGGAATAGAATTTACAGGAAGGAATAAGGTACCGAAATAATCAGAAAACAGCTCACAGGCAGAGTTTGCGTCAGTACAGATACGCCTGTCGCACTCGAGTGAGACTGGTAACCTGGTATTCCAGGATCTCTGCTTGATGAAGGACCATAGTCTGTCCGGATTAGATTTAACACTCGAGTCTATGTCTTTCAGGTAGACGTCATACTTGCGGTGTTGAAATTCTATGAATTCGGTCCTCCTGATCACAAATTCAATTCTATGGCATTCCAAAGAAGAGCGTTTCCATTGACGATGGGTTCTATTTTTCGACTGCAGCGCGCTCATTACATCTGCGTCAAACCAAGGTGGGTAAAGGTAGGGCTTAACCTTCACACGAGGAACTGCTTCTCGAACTGCGGATATCATGAGATCATCAAATATCTCACAGTTCTCATTAATGTCGTTCCTGATATCAAGAAGGGACCAGGGGACATAATCCAGCAGTGGTTTCAGGTGGTTCATGTCTGCTTCCTTCCAGAGAAAAAATTCCCTGCGATGTGGTTTTTGAAATAAACTAGGGTCGTGAAACTCAATGTTCCATATTAGAGCACTATGGTCGGATGAAATCCAACCCGGTTTTTCTAACTCTACAGTCTGAGAGATGTTAGCAGTATTAGTAAACAGCAGATCGAGGCAGTTATGTCCTCGGCTTCTAAAATTAATTTGTAACAACAACCATTTATATTGTACTGGATTAAAAGTCAGAACAATCAGTGGGTATGTTTCAAGGTTAAACTAGCGCAGTATGATTCTCAAGTGGTTTCAACAGGAACGTTCCCCAAAATTAGGTAGAAGGTAGATTCAAACAAGTATGGTATAAACAATGAATTACAAACATTAATATACAACTGAAGTGGCATTCGTTATAGTTTTGAGCCCTCACCTTAGATTATGAATAATTTCCCTCCAAGACTGAAGTACAGTCCAAAACTCCATTCTGATTGATTAATAACTTCAATAAGCAGTAAGTCAGAAAGAGTTTATATTCAAGACAGACGACACGTGTATGTTACAGAGCGCAAAACCACCTATCAAAATACAAACTCAAGATTTTGTAGGGGTACCTACATCCAGTTCAAATTTCAAACCTTCGGACGTTAATTCATAATACGTTCCAATAATAGGATTAATTTCCTGTGTATATAAATTTTATAATAATCCTTGTGCATTGGATGATGTAGAGTGAGCTTGTAAAAATCAAGATGAACATGGCAAGAATATTCATATTATATTGGAAATCTAATTCTGCTGAATGATCGCTTCTTCCAAGAGCATTCCACCACCCTTGTTGCAGTAAGCCAAAGTTATGTCTCGCGATGGTGGCAAACTTTAGGTGGGCACAAATAGTTGGTAATTTGTAATTCATAGAACATCGACTTATTATGGCACTCAATGACGACAGCTTTCAAAGAAACTGTACCAGTTGCTCTTCTTAAAGAGCAACGCAAGGTAACTAGCGTACATTTCAAAACATTGGATCTCATACGGCGTTGGGAACAATGTGAACTATTTTGTACATAGAGCAAATGTGTTAATGTTCGGAGATGACACTCCTCAATCTTTCTAGAACGCCATGAGAAGCCGAGGAATTCCATAACATATTGTGGATGGAATCATGTTTAGTCAACGTGCACCTCCGATTAATATCCTAGATAATTTAGCTCTGCTGGTCAACAGTTACCACAGTTATGGAGGAAGAAGAGGAAGTTATGCGCTTGCGGGAGGAACCTCTGATTCCATTTTGTTCAGGTGAGGAAAAGAACTGCAAAGGCTCTTGGTGTGAGTGAAACTACTGTGTACCGAGTGACGAAAGAGAAGTTTCCGTCTGATGATGCTGGCCCGTCTAAACTATCAACTCCAGGGAAGAAGAGGCAGAGGGAAGGGGTGGTCACAAATTTAGATGGCTTTCAACAAGTTGCTGTTAGACGGCATATTATAGCTATTATTTTAGGAAAGAAATTCCCACAAGTTGAAAACTTCTTGTTTCGCTCAGAGAGGCAGAATTATTTCAGGGAAGCCTATCTTCGCTGAATAAAGTGTTGCATGATCTGCGATTTAAATATAAGAAAATTAATGGCAGGAAGGTGATCATGGAGAGGCCAGATATTGTGGTTTTGAGGTGTCAGTTCCTAAGTGAAATTAAGGACAAACATTTTATGGATATTGCGTGGTTAGATGAAACGTGGGTCCATGCTGGTCACACAGTGTCTAAGAGTTGGAGTGACGACTCAGTTCAGGGGGCAATGAAAGGGCCGTCAAACAGAGGGGGTCGATTTATTATTCTACATGCCGGGTCATCACAAGGCTTTGTTAATTATGCGCTTTTGCTCTTCAGGTCGAAAAGAACTGGTAATTACCATGAAGACATGGGCCATAGCCGGTTTTTTAAATGATTCCAGGAACAATAGTTACCCAACATCCCTGAACACAGTATCATTGTTATGGACAATGCTTCGTACCACACAGTGCAGATAGACAAAACTCCAACAACGTCAAGTACGAAGCCGCGAATGTTGGATGGGCTCGGCCACCATAATGTACCATGTGACCGCTCTATGACGAAGGGAATTATTATCAACCCTGTACGGCAGCACAAGCCTAAACCCATGTACCACGTGGATGAACTGGCAAGAAAGCATGGCCTCGAAATCATCAGACTGCCCCCATATCATTGCAAATTCAATCCTATAGAAATTATATGGGGTCAAGTGAAGGGTTACGTAGTACGGTATGATAAAAATTTCACACTCCGTTAGGTTGAGAAGCTTACCGTTGAGGCTATTAGGGAAGTGACTTCAGAATACTGGAAGCGTGTAGTGTTAAAAGTGCAACGAGAATTGGATGAGGCCACGAAACGTGAATGTATACTAGATGATGGGGTAGATCGGTTCATCATTCCCCTGGGATGCAATTCCGGATCCGATTCAGACACAAGTGACGAAGAGGGGGCTATGAAAGGAATAGAACCCATAATTAGTAGCAGCGAGAGCCATTAGGTAAGTTTCATTATTTATTATTAGTTGCATTTATTTTTATTATTATTATTATTATTATTTATTTTTATATTATTTTTATATATTTATTTAGTTATTTATTTTATTATGATTATAATTATTATCATTGTGTTATCATTTTGTTGCATCGATTGTGCCCATTCACACAAATACGGCTGACCCACCACAGATCCCGGTATTTGTGTCTACCTGGAAGCCTCTTGGAATGTTATGAGTCATGATCTGCCTCAGCGGCAACGCAGCATTTGCCCACATGCTAGCTTTGACAGCTGTCACCGTTCGTTATTGTTAAATCAGAGTATAGCAATACTATATTTGACTGAGCTGCTGTATCTAAAACATGAAGTTGGCAACATTCCTAATTTTTTATCGCTGACTTACAACATTAGGGATTATTGAACCTTGGAATATTAAACTGGATTAAACTGCCGAATGTGTTAAGACACGTAATGAGAGGAAGTGGAGGCTAATTTGAGTAGTATAATTCCTAGACACACATTTGTTTGGCCTAACTGATATCAGATTAAGCCATAATTTATTCATTGCTTACTTCAGGAAATAACAAGTAGTTCCGTGAAGAACTATACAGCAATTTTCATATAGCCTACTTATGATAATTGCCTCTATCAACGTACACAATTTCAGTTTGATTGCTGTAATAATTTCGTAGATATTGAGAACCGTCTATATATTTCGGATGGTCGCCATGTAGGAATTTTATATATGTAGGACTTAGAGTTATGCACTATTACATGAAGATTATTGTGTAGTCTTCAAATTTCAATCGCATGGTTAGGACGCTAGAAACAAAAACAAGAATATGAAATTTTGCACACCGTGCCATCTTGTGGTTATGAAAACAATTGAAATGAAATTAGATGCCAGTGGATTAAAATGTTGTATAAGCATTTACCGTACTAAGTTTCACTGTACTCGGATGGCTAAATCGGGAGAAACGTCCATTTAAATATTTATATTTCACATCGCCGCCATGATGGCTTTGTGCCCACTAGGTTATTGAAAGTCCCATAGGTGAACTTATGTGCATAGACTCCGTGAACATAAAACAAGTAGTCCGTGAAGAACTATACAGCCTATTTTCATATATCCTACTTATGTTAATTGACTCTATCAACATGTAAAATTTCAGTTTGATTGCTGTAATAGATTCGTATATATTGAAAACCGTCTAAATATTTCGGATGGTCTCCATGTTGGATTGGATTTTTATACTTGTAGGTCATAGAGTTATATACTATTACATGAATATTATTGTGTAGGTGTAATATTAAAACTTTAATCACATGATTAGGACAAAAGTTTGGTGCTTTTCAGTCGGTCAACACGAATGTACCCAAATAGAGCTGCGTTATGCCCTGATCCTGAAATAAATTGCATAAGATTAATAAATACACTAGGATGACCAGTTTCGATAGTCAAGCGATCATCATCAGATCCATACACTTAGGCTATAACATCTATGTTTGAGAATACAGGTGAAAAATATGTACAATATGTACAATTATTTAGTTGCAGTGTTGGTAATGCAATAGTCGGTGTGTGTTAAATGTGGTACATCTAATGTTAGGTAAACTTCTAAATTAGTGAAGAAAATCCGGAATTTGTCTGTTAGGGGTGATTATATGGTTTTACAAAATCAACTATGGTTATACTGAAATAATGCAAGCTTATACTTATCGAGTTGTCTCCTTAACTGGAACTTGAAGCAGTTGCGTGTTTCTTTAGACACCAGTTACAGTCGACTAACCCCGAGTGTTAGCTGGGTGGAACTGGTTTTCCCCTTCCTCCCCCTTTAGTTACTATGTTCTTCCAGAGGTCAGTGCCATGTGTATTTGTGTGACTGTGCCAAGTCTAGATAAGAGTGTATGCTATTGAATGCAGGAGTCTGCAACTACTAAAGACCGTGGAACTATATTCGCCACGCTTGGGCTAAAAAAACATTTATACTAAGCGGTACACGGTCTATTGAAGACGTCCCGGCATCTTTAATACTGCCGCGCATATCGGCCTAGGTTTATTGCGGAAAAAATGTACATAGTACACCTGATACAAATAACATTTACCTATAAACACCGCTATTTTCCCCCTTTTTTATCTAGCTTGGCTGTATCGCTAAGTTGTGTCTTGTTTTCGACAGGGTGGGTTCTTTAGTAGAGCGAAAAGGGGTGAACTATCCATAAAAGTATGTTCATTTAGATTGTTGGGATTGTTTTGTTTGGCTAGGTGAATCTCGATTGCTTCTTTTATGTCGAGAGCTCTGCCTTTCGATTCGTGATGAATTCTTTTTAGATCAGTCTCGATTTTAGTGAAGCTGTGCCCCGTGTCACACATATGTTCGCATACGGCTGAATGTGTTACGTGTTATAGCGGTGTTTATAGGTAAATGTTATTTGGATCAGGTGTACTATGTACATTTTTTCTGCAATAAACCTAGGCCGATATGCGCGGCAGTATTAAAGGTGCCGCGACGTCTTCAATAGAACATGTACCGCTTAGTATAAATGGCTTTTTAGCCCAAGCGTGGCGAATATAGTTCCACGGTCTTTAGTAGTTGCAGACTCCTGCATTCAATAGCATACACTCTTATCTAGATTTGGCACAGTCACACAAATATACATGGCACTGACCTCTGGAAGAACATAGTAACTAAAGGGGGAAGAAGGGGAAACCCAGTTCCACCCAGCTAACACTCGGGGTTAGTCGACTGTAACTGGTGTCTAAGGAAACACGCAACTGCTTCAAGTTCCAGTTAAGGAGACAACTCGATAAGTATAAGCTTGTATTATTTCAGTATAACCATAGTTGATTTTGTAAAACCATATAATCACCTCTAACAGACAAATTCCGGATTTTCATCACTAATTTAGAAGTTTACCTAACATTAGATATACCACATTTAACACACACCGACTGTTGCATTACCAACACTGCAACTAAATAATTGTACATATTGTATATATTTTTCACCTGTATTCTCAAACATAGATGTTATAGCCTAAGTGTAATGGATCTGATGATGATCGCTTGACGATCGAAACTGGTCATCCTAGTGCATTTATTAATCTTATGTAATTTATTTCAGGATCAGGGCATAACCCAGCTCTATTTGGGTACATTCGTGTTGACCGACTGAAAAGCACCAAACTTTTGTTTACTTAGGCAACACTGAAAAATGGCTTCGAACCTCACAATGATTAGGACACAAGAAATGAAAATAGGATTTTAAAACTTCGCACAGCTGCCATCTTGTGGTTATAAAACAATTGAAATAAATTAGATGCCAGTGGATTACATTTTGCATAAGCATTAACCGTACAGAGTTTAACTGCGCACGGATGGTTAAATCGCGAGAAACGTCTTTTTAAATAATTATACTTAGCATCGCCGCCATTTTGGATTAGTGCACACCAGGTTTTTGAAAGTCCCATATGTGAACTTATGTTCATAGACTCTATCTACATACAACATTTCAGTTTAATTCCTGCCATAGATTAATAGATTTTGAGAACCGTCTAAATTTTTCGGTTGGTCACCATGTTGGAGTTTTATATATGTAGGCCATAGAGTTATGTACTATTAGATGACGATTTATGCGTAGGCTCATTATTCCAACGTTCACTTCGATGGCATGGTTAATACACAAGAAGTAAAAAGTTAATTTTAAAATTGCGCACAGCCGCCATCTTGTGGTTATGTGAACAATTGAACTAAATTAGATGCCAGAGCATTGCAATGCGTATAAATATTTACTGTTCTATATTTCACTGCGCTTAGGAGGTTAAATTGCGAGAAACGTCCATTAAAATGTTTCACTTTCGCCTGACCGCCATGTTTGTTTTGTATTTTACAGGTTATTGAAAGTCTCATAGCTAAACTTCTAGTAGTACCCTTTATCACCGTACAAAACGTCATGGCGATATCAGTGACAGTTTCGGAGATATAGAATGCCGGTGTAATATTTCGCACAGCCGCCTTCTTGAGGTTGTGAAAACAATTGAACTAAATTAGATGCCAGTGCATTACAATGTGCATAAACATTTGTTATACCAAGTTTCATTGCGTTTGGAGGGTTAAGTCGCGAGAAAAGTCTATCTAAACTTTCAACGTCGCATGGCCGCCATATTCGTTTTGTAGTTAACAGGTTTTTGAAAGTCAAAAAGGTGAACTTTTAGTAGTGCCCTTTATCACCGTACAATATTTCAGGGTGATGTCGGTAATACTTTCGGAGATATAGAATGTTGGTGAAATATTTCGCACAGCCGCCATGTTGCACTGGTGAGACGTAGGAAAATTTGAAGGGCACGGACGGGGTCGCCCAATATAGTACTATACACTTACCGAGTTTCATTGAAATCGCTCCAGCCGTTTAGACGTCATTAGAGGCGGACACGCACACAAACACACACACACCTAGGCACACACATACACACACACGGAAAAATTGGCTAAAAAATCAGTTTTATTGCTGTAATAGATTCGTAGATATTGATAACGGTATAAATATTTCGGATGGTCGCCATGTTGAATTGTTATATGTATAGGCCATAGAGTTTAATTAAAATTAAAATTATTGCGTAGGTTCATTATTCAAACTTTCACTTCGATCGCAATATCACGACACAAGAAATAAAAAATATGATTTTAAAATTTAGGACAGCCGCCATCTTGATGTTATGTAAACAATTGAACTAAATTAGATGCCAGTGCATTAAAATGTCTACAAATTACTTACTGTACCATATTTCACTGCGCTCAGATGGTTAAATCGCGAGAAAAGCCTATTAGAATGTTTCAAATTCGCTTGGCCTCCATGTTCGTTTTGTACTTTACAGGTTTTAGAAAAGTACATAGGTCAACTTGTAGTAGCGCCCTTTACCACCGTTCTAAATGTCAGGGTGATATCTGTAATATTTTCGGAGATATACAGGGTCTTTCACGCGGCGCGTCGGACGCGCACATGGCAACTCGCTGAGCTTGGGGTCGAGAGAGCGCCCGTACGAATCGCATGTAAATAACAAGCACCCAAATAACACATAATCAAAGCAAAACCATTACTCAACTTGTCACAGAAGGTTGAAAATGTCCTCCACCTGCATCTACACATTTATGGCATCGTCTAAGGAAATGTTCATTCACACGCATTAGCTCATCTACCGAGATAGCCTCAATTTCTTTCGATATATTTTGTTTGAGTTCATCTAGAATGTGGGGGTTTGTTGCATAAACCTTATTTTTCAATTTTGCCCATCAATAAAAATTGAAGCAATAGGCTTTAACATAATATTAGTAACACGTTTTAACATTATTAAAAACAATAACAATTAGACAATAACCACGTACACACGTTATAAACTTATAACTTAAAATAGGCTGTAAACGAAATAAGGAAGTCCACTTTACTCGGCAAATCCTGCGTCGCAATTGCCTCAGCTCCTCGTTGCCATGTACTCGTTTCATCTTCGGCTCGACTTTCTACCTGCATCGCTGTGCCGGCCGTGCGGACGGACACATTGACTGAAATACCCTGTAGAATGCCGGTGAAATATTTCCCACAGCCGCCATCTTGAGACTATGTAAACAATTGAATTAAGTTAGATGCCATTGCATTACAATGTCTACAAGACATTTACTGTACCATATTTCACTGCGCTCAGGTGGTTAAATCGCGAGAAAAGTCTATCTAAATGTTTCAAATTCGCTTGGCCACAATGTTCGTTTTGTAGTTAACAGGATTTTGAAAGTATCATATGTGAACTTTTAGGAGTGCTCGTTATCACCAAACAAAATTTCAGGGTATATAGGTAATAGTTTCGGAGATATCGAATGCCGGTGAAATATTTTGCACAGATTGGTGAGGCATAATGAAATTTGATGTGCACGGTCGGGGTAGGCAAAGATGGTGCTATAACCTTACCGAAAATCATTGAAATCGCTCCAGCCGTTTAGAAGTGATTAGAGGGACATACACACACACGCGGACACACACACACACGGACAAAAGGTGATCTCATCAGGCTATCTTTAGACTATATTTATTTATGAAACAAGATGTTCAGTAAAGAACATATAGCCTACTTTCTGCTAAATGCATGGGTATAGTTAAAATAATTCTTTGTCCTTTTCAAGGAGTATAATTAAATGGTGGGTATGGTAGCTTGTTGAAATACAACGAACTATACGGATATTAAACGTTCATTGATTGAATCCTCACCTGAATTATGTATACACTAATACAGCCATCACATTAACACAGGCCATTAGACAAAATTCAACACTCACCCAGGCAAACGGTACTAAACGACTATCATGTCCATGCATCTTGAATGAAACAACAACAGCTTCCTCCCCAAATCCTTCCTCGTATAAAAGTACACACACTAGTAAGCCTACAGACATCACAGTCACATAGGTTATCAGACAACATCTACACACACCCAAGTAAGCGGGACTACAAGACCATGATGCCGCAAAAATCCTAAACAATCAAAAACAAAAACAACAACAACAATAGTCTCTACCGCTGATCAAGGTCAAAGAATATTAATCGTCGTATTCGAGTGTAGAAATATGTGGTGTTATGAATATATATATAATATTTTTGATTGGAAATAAAGACCATAAATGCTAAAAATTATAACGTGTGAGTTGTTATTAACCAATAAATACCAAAAAACGAAGTAAATAATTTGAACGTGCAGGGATTTGATCCACGAATCCCCGGACTATTAGCCCAAGTCGCTACCAATACGCCACTGATGCGCAACGATAATACTTGATACACAATTGGTTTAGTATAACTGTATCATATTTTGTGTTGAAATCAACGATTTCATTAGCGTTTTCTGGCGTTATTATAAACCATTTGATACAAAATATGTATTATTTTTCCAGTGCATTCTTAAAAGGATATGAACATACGACGTTACGTAAATATATATATATATATATTTAAGAAGAAAAATACCGACCATTTAGACAACGGGACGGCATGGGCCCACAACAATTTGGCAACGTAAGCCTGACCTGTCAGTCACTTCTACGGTTACATATTCTATTATAATATGCTAAAATCCTACCGGTCACCTCTTTGAGGACAGATTAACCCTCTCTAAGTATGATAAGCTGAATTCCTGAGGGCAGGCCTTTTTGAATCGTAAGTTACGGTTGGGCTATAACACTTGCATGATTCAGACATGCACCATCTTGAAAGTATTTGGCTGATGACCTTGTAGTTTGGGTAAAACACGCTTCCCACCTTAAGGTATATTGTTGCAAAATATGGTAGAGATCGGATTATACGATTAGTCGTAATTTGATTTAAGCTTTGAACGTTTGGGTGGCCGCCATTATGTTTCCGTCAAGATGGCGTTGATATAAAGTATGCCACTGAAGTAGACAACCCTTTGCCAGTGAACCCTCTGTACCAAATTTCGTTAAAATCGGTTTCACCGTGTTTCAATTAATAGGGGGATTCAATTTGCACACATACATGGCCACCGTCTGCAAACTATTGAGCTGATGACCTTGTAGTTTGGTGAAAAGACGCTTCCTACGTAAGTGTATGTTGTTGCAAAATTGAGCAGAGATCAGATGATTAGGTTAGTCGTCATTTGATTTAAGCTTTGACGATTTGGATGGCCGCCATTACGTTTCTGTCAAGATGGCGGCGATATAAAACATGACACTGAGGTGCCCTTTGCTAGTGCTACCTCTGTATCAAATCCGTTCAATTAGGTTTCACGGTTTGAATTGATAGGAGGGGGGGGGGGGGGGGCAGACATGCAGGAGCGATTTCAATGAAACTCGGTAAGGTCATAGTACTCTTGTGGCCGACCCCGTTCGTTCCCTTTAAATTTTATTACGTCCCACCAATCCAACACGGCGGCTGTGCAAAATATTTCACTGGCATTCTATATCTCCGAAACTGTTACTAATATCACCCTGAAATTTTGTACGGTGGTAAAGGGTACTACTAGAAGCTCAGCAATGAGACCTCCAAAAATCTGTAGCATACAAAACGAACATGGCGGCCAAGCGAAGGTGAAACATTTTAATAGACTTTTCTCGTGATGTAACCATCTGAGCACAGTAAATGTTTATACACATTATAATGCACTGGCATCTAATTTAGTTCAATTGTTCACATAACCTAAAGATGGCGCCTGTGCGCAATTTGAAAATTAAAGTTTTTATTTCTCATGCATTAATCACGTTATCGAAGTAAACTTTTGAATAATGAACCTACGCAAAAATCGTCATCTAATAGTACATAACTCTATGGCCTACATACATAACAAAATCCAGCATGGCGAACATCCGAAATATTTAGACGGTTTTCAATGTCTACGAATCTATTGCAGCAATCAAACAGAAATCTTGTATGGTGATAGAGGCAATTAGCATATCTGGAATATATAAAAATAGGCTGTATAGTTCTTCACGGAACTACTTGTTTCATAAATGAAAATAGGCTTAAACTCATGCTATGAAATTGATCCGTGAAAAACTAAACCACCTAATATAATAACTAGTATATATACAGTAAATCTCTGATGCTTTCTATCTAGGCCAATACCGGGATGTTAGGCCCTCAAAACAATATCGTCACCCCACACAATTGGACAAAGCGTAATTTGATGAACCGGTGTTTCATATGATCAAAATAAACTAAAACTTACAAAATACTGGCTTTTCAAAAATTTCACGCGTTCCATTGCACGTAAGGAGTTTCCACATTTTCACAAAATCATGGATATTGTTTACTTTATTTCTTTTCAGTTCATACTACTCCTATAATTACTAAGTAAACTTCAGCCATTTACACATGCACCAATTAAGAAATATTCTTTAATTTTCATTTATCAAACCAAACCAAAACTCCTGAATGACCTAGACCCCTCAAGCGACCGCAGCCTAGCCATTAGGTCTACATATTACGAGGTGATGTGTCGTCAGCACGTCCGGTCTCCTCGGCCGTTAACCTTGGTTTTAGTGGTCAGGGCTACTCAATTGACCTCACGAGATCACCCCGTTCCAGCCCTTACGTTAGTTTCTAAAATCCCTGATGGAGCAGAGAATCGAATCCAGATCCTCCAGGTGCGAGGCAGGCACGCTGCCGTAACACCACGCGAATGGTCTGAAAGAGATAATTTATAGACAGGCAAATTAGAGCTCTACTCTTGTGAGTGAAGTTACCCTTGTTGTATAAAGCTGAGAGACAAAACCCTGAAGCATTGGGCATTGTCCATCAAAAATAGTTTTTCTAAGGTGGAACCTATACAGATTACAATTCCAATGGAAAAGGAATTGAATGGGTAAAATCAAAAAGTGCCTATGCAATATTCCGACAATTATCGGGGGGCAAAAAATTAAAAAAACTTTGGTAATATTGTTTTAATAAATCAATTTTTTTGTTTGGTTCCACTAAGTAATACCATAAACATATTCATATGCGGGTTTTCCCGATTAAATACTAGGTTAAGTAAAGAAAAAATAGAAATAAGTTTTATATTTAGTTTTTGACTTGAGCGTGAGACATTGATACTTACCATAAGGTAAGTGCACCAGGTAGTGTACAAACTCATTATAAATATGGCTTTGGTGTGTTAAACAATACAACTTCTCATAGTAAGTCATACGAAAACCAATGGTACGTGATAGTTTGTCCGTGTGTCCCCTATACGTTTATATACCATTCATCCGATTGCTATGAAATTTGGCTGAGTTGTTGTGTGCACTCCAGGGAAGGTTTCTGGCTACACATTATTTAACACGAAAAGGTGAGAGACTTAACACGAAGTATTTAAGTCCCACAGTAACCCAGTTGCACAATCTGTATACTTATGATACCGCATTGCAAGGTGTGAGAATGGCTTGCTGATTCATCGCCAGGTGACAGACTGTCTCACCACAGCTCAAATGCAGCCTGTAAGATTGTCTAATCAGTTTACACCGATTATCTTTCATTTTTACTTTTACCAGCTGGCGTGGGTCAGTGGTAAAATGCAGTTTTTAAAACTGAACTCAAGCTTTGCTGCCGGTTCAAATACGGTCATGGTGCGCGAATCGTTTCAAGTCCCTTATGCGTTCATATACCATCACCGATTGTGATGAAACTTGGGTCAGTTGTTGTGTGCACCCCAGGGAAGGTTTTTGGCCTAGTAAATCAATTTTACAATAGGTAGCGCACGAGTAGATTCAACAAATGAGTGAAGGCGCGCGAATCGGTTCAAGTCCTTTATGCGTTCATACACCATTCATCCGATTGCGATTAAACTTTAGTAAATTGTTGTGCACACTCCAGGAAAGGTAGGCCTACTTACAATTGGTAGCGCACGAGTAGAAGGTTCCTGAATTAGAAAATTCATTTTACAATAAATGGCTTGCGAATCGTTTTAACAAATGAACTTCGGTGAACATTTGTGCACGACCCAATGTATTTTGTTACAACGCAAGGACCGTGACCCCCACAGCCCACACGTCTGTCATCATAGGCTATACCTTCATCCATGCGATCCACATTCCTCTCAGATTCACGGAGCTGGGACACCAGCAGTACGCCATCAGCTCTTTCTCTAGATGCAACGAGTATCGGCCTAAGTCAGCAAATAAGGTTGAGACTAGGAAGATATCAAAGGCAGGAATCTGAATTACCTATATCTGTTTTAAAATTTCACCATGTTCGTTTAGTATGGTAATCGTTTCCTTTTTGATTAGCCTATTATTATCATCTAGGGAAAGTACCTAGATGTTACGAAATTACAATTCAATCACTTCTTTTATTCATTCATTCCTTCTTGGGCAGGCTGCGTGGCTCAGTGGAAACGTTATCGCCCGCTGAGACCAAGGTTGCACGATCGAATCCTGGCACTGCCAGTTGCCATTTGAGGGTGCGCAAATGCGAGGGTGCCGTGTCAGTAGATTTACTGACAAGTTATCGATCCCCTTCGGGCAAAAAAGACGGTCACCCCGGCGTCTCTAAAAGCCGGAGTTGTTAAAAGGGACGAAAAACCAATAACTTTATTATTATCTTCCTTCCTTTCTTTCTTTCTTTCTTTCTTTCTTTCTTTCTATCTCAACTGTCTTCTATTGGCATTGCAACGCATGCCGGGTATAGCTAGTTATTAATAAAATCAGTTATGTATTTTTACATTTTGGCTAATAACAAATAACAACAGAGCTTAACTTAATATATGCCTATAATTATTGTAACACTCCTGCCAATGTTGAGAATAGCTTGAAAATATGCGTTGAACTTTATTACAACATAACAAACCATGCTTTTTAATAACTCATAATAACTAATGTTTAAAAAATACAATTTAAGAGTTACAAAACATAACTAGATACACATTCACAGAGAAGAGTTTAGACTTGCTACATAATGAAACCAGCTGCAAATGACAAGACTACCAACCTCATGGGAAGAATCGCCCACGTACGTTGGACTTGAGCAGTTCTTGACTTGAGGTTGATTTTATTTCTCATTTTAGCTAGGCAAACATTTTGTACTTGGGCTGGTTTTGCCTTCAGAACATCGAACTTTGAGAGTAGAATTAATTGGCGGTCATAACTCAATTTCGGCATAAATGTCATTTGGTCAGCTGTTGACCTGACCTATTCAGTTACTACTCTTATGTGATCATAAATTTGTGTATATATTTTGGAACAAATCCGATATTTCTTTAATTATTTCGGTAAATTAAAATGTCAATTTAGCATGACATGACCAATGAAAAAATTGACATTTTTCAAACTTGATTGGTTTTATCTCTCCCCCTTAAATCCACGCGAAGAATTTACCCATTACTAAAGATCTCCGAAACTCATACAGCAACTAATCTTATATTTTGCACGGTGATAGAATACTATAAATAAAGACTATCGTAAACCTGATAAACATCAACACGATAGGCCAGACGAGATTCAAATATTTCTAATTCATTATCATCTTATAAAATACAGGCTTATAAGATCACACTTTTCCCGTGTGTGTTCCTTTCCCCATAATCATTTCTAAAAGTCTAATGTGACCTCGGTGACCTCATCCAACCCCAACGCTGTCCTTAAAACTCCAATAAGCATCACCAATCCAAAATGGTGGCTGAGCGCATTATTTCACCGGCATTCCATGTCTCCAAAACTATCAATCAAACTAGCAATCAAACTTAAATTTGGTATGTTCAAACAGACCACTAAATCAAGTTCATGTAAGGTGCCGTTAAATCTGTTAGGTGCAAAACAACCATGAACTTATAATACTTAAGTATTTAAATGGGTTTCTCATGCGACTATATTCACCAAACACAGGCAACTTTGGCACGATTTTTTAATTTTAAATTTAACAATTAAATTACAGCACTTTAGACACCAATATATTATCAGATATTCAAAATTTCAATTTGATTGCTTTAAGGTTTTCGGAAATTTGAGAACCGGTTAAATATTTCGCATACGTGCCCTTTTGGATTGTTTCGAGTATGGGCGGTATAATTATATACAACAGAAAAGGTTATGTTGGTTACTATACAAATTATCACTTGGATCCTGGTGTAGCGGCTAGCATTGTTGGCTGTCGCCCCGTAGATACGGGATCGATTACCGGCTCTGCCAAGAATTTTATTCTGGTTTTAGGGCTGGAACGGGGTATAGTTATCTAACATTCTTCGTAAACGTGCGGCGTGCCTGTGAATCTCAGTTGGGCCGATGTGTTTTACATTCCATGTCTGTGGAGAGTCAAGGTTTTCCCAGCTCGAGGCACAGTGTTGTCAACTCTCCACCATAGCCACTGAGAGCAAGCTGCGAGACTGGAAATAACTGCGAGCAGCTGTGCAACACTCAAGACCTGATACGCGAGCAGGCCGCTCGGACCGGAGTCTGCACTCCACGTGGAGTGATAGAGGTCAATAATTGGTCATCAGTGAACAATGGTTATACGGCGCGTGATACTGCCTTACGTTTGAGTCGCCGTTCGTTAACCAGAAAAGTGAGAGAACTGTACACCCAGCGTCGTGAGGTAAAACTTAGAAGAGACGGGTTCAATTCCTACCTCAACCATCTTGGAACTGTTTTACCGTGATTTCCTACTTCTACTTCAACCAAATACCGGGATGGTTCATAACTAAGTATACAGTATCCGCCTTCCCAATCCTCACCTACAAAACAAATACACACAACACTACAGACAACACAATTACTCAGGTCATCAGACAAATTCTACTCACCCCTAAGTACACGGTGCTAAATAACCACGAAGTCTAAAACCCTCAAAATGAAAGAACAACAACATCACTTCGATTGACTTGATTGGGGCACACATAGTCAAACTTGATTCAAAATTTTACAAAACGGCTATTTGGAATTCCTTATAAAAACTGAAATTCATTAGATATCCGTATATTGAGCTCCTTATAAAGAATTACGGTGCCAAATTTTACTCAGCTCGATTGATTAAATTGCGAGAAAAGGTCAATTATGTTTTAGAGTTTCCGTTGCCTCCATGACGGATTCATACTCATCATGCTGTTCAAAGTTACATAGTAAAACTTATTATAACATTCTCTATAACCGTATATAATTTCAGTTCAATTGCTGTAGTAGATTCGGAGATATTGAGAACCGGTGAAATATTTCGCAGAGGCCCCCTTATAGACTGTTTTATCACTTAAAATTGATAGCAGGAATGCCTTCAGTTATACTGAATGTCAGTGAAATATTTCTAGTGGCCGCAATGTTCGATGAGTGATACCTCCTGAAATTTCAACGAATCGGTCGATGTCGGAGAAAGATCTCACCAAGATTCACACAGCCGCTGGAGCCACTTATATTATATTTGGGACACGTATACACACACTCACACACACACATACGGACAATAGGTGATGTCATGAGCCTATTTTCTTCTTCATCCCATAAAAATAATGGTTTTTTTTTAAATTTTGACAAGACGCCATCTTAAATTTGATATAACAATTGAACAATTGAATGGCAATATTCTTAACTGTAATTTAAAATTCAATGTGACACGTTTCAGTGCGCTCGGACGATGGGTCACCTGAAGTCATTTTAATGTTTGAAATTTTTGTGGCGGCATATTTGTTGGTGCTCATCAGGTTTTGGAAAGTGACATACAGTTAATTTACTCGATTAACTATCCTCTATCGCCATACAAATGTTCAATTTGATTGTTTCAATAGTTTCAGATATATTGAAAACGGTGAATTATTTCGCATGGCCTCCATGTTGGATTGTGTTATATGAAAGCCATCAAGTTATATAGCTGCAATTGAAGAGTATTTTGGTGGTCTCATATGCAAACATGCAATTCGAGTGCTTGATTAGGACACAAAAAATAAATCGTGAATACAGGATTCCTGAATGTCTCTGGCTTGTTTACATGCCTTAATCAAACCTCCTAGAAATGTAGAACTAACTCCAGTATCCAGTATATAGGTAATAAGAACTGTTCTACTATTTGAAATTAAGTTAGTAGTGACAAATTGACGAAAATATGAATTTACTTCCAAACAAAAAGATAAAAGATTGATAATGTGAATATTGGAATTAAGCCTTGCATTTAACGGAAAAATTACTCCTTCAAATATACGTGTTTCCACAACTATCCCCTCGTTCGCAATGTCCCAGTTAATTGTTGAAGATCAGCAAGCTTCCCCTTTCCGCCTTTAAATGTTTGCGAAATCGTGGCCACAAATTTGCTTTGCCTGCCACCTGTTCGATGTCTAGTTGAATATTGGTCCTTCGACCGCTCCATGAATTCAGTACGCGACACTCTCTATTCAGGTGCCAGACTAGTGGTCTCGTAAGATCTGCCAAACGTATTAAGTGATGATTATTTAGTTCAATACCTGAGGATTAGATATGATTTAGGCACAGACTCAAGAGCCTCAGTCGCCACACAGCAATGAACGTGTCTATTCAAGTAGGCGAAGGTCATAGGCTCAAAAGCAGCACTCGCCAACTGTCAATACACGAGAAAAGTCACTAAAGGTCTCGAAGACTCACAAAACAACACAGAGACATACGGACAACTAATTGTTGTTGCTCAGAGTTCAAATCCATGAACCTCACTCTGCTCTTCTCCAAAATACAGTCTGTCTCTATCTTGAGATTCAAATGCCGTGATCATCATTCAACGACCACGTGAAAACCACGTAACATCAAAGTTCCCAAGTGACTTGTATACTGTGAGTCATGGGTCTCTTCAGTGAGCCACTTGAAAATTCCAAGCTATCAAAATGCTATCGTCAGACTTTATCCGGAATTTAAATATGACATATATAGGATAAAAATCACAAATATAATATTGATAATAATAACAATTTGATAAAATACAGTTATTAACCAGCATCTATTGCGATCGGACAATTGGACAAGTTGACAACACAATAAGAATACTGATATGAAATTATATATTGAAATCAAGGAAAATTAAAAGCCTAAATCAAACTTTCATGGGCAGGGACTCATGTTAATGGTTACATTACCCCCCAGCAACCTATCTCTTCTCTTCATTAACGCACGCCATAAATATTTACCCTCCCTCACTCATCTCAATAAATCTTGGTTAGATGTCTATCTTCCCATTTGGCCAACATAATTCTCGTGTAACACCATATTTCAATAGCTTCCATTCTCCTCTCGTCCACTGAACCAGTCCAACAGTCCAAGTTTCAGTTCCATAGAGAACTACTCATCATACAGAAGATTTCAAATATAACATTCTAACACCTTAATTTATATCTGATATCAACATACAGTATTTCTTAATAAAAACGCTTTTCTTGCCTGTGGCAACCTACTTATTATTTCATCTTTGCTCCATCAATCACTAGTCACTGTCAGCTAGCATTTGAGGGTGTGCAAATGTGAGGGAGCTGTGTCAGTAGATTTACTGGCACGTTAAAGATCCCCTTCGGGACAAAATTCCGGCAACCCGGCGTCTCTGGAAGCGAGAGTAGTTAAAAGGGACGTAAAACCAATAACATTATTATTATCAATCACTACTGGTTTTGCTTCATCCAGTAGTGTAAGTATCCTACCTCTTTTAGCTTCCCCCCCAGGGGCTCACATCTAGTGGGTTGTGGGTTGGCGACCACGGGGCCCCAGCTGAGTCCGGCATTGCTTCCACTTACTTGTGCCGGGCTCCTCTCTTTCTTCTTTCCTGTCGACCTTCCTTGGTCAACTCTTGTTCTCTTCCGACCCCGACGGTATTAGGGTATCCGAGGCCTAGGGAGTCTCTTCCTTTCCCGCCTTAATTGGCCCTTGTCTCATCTTTCCTGATACCCTCCTTCTGTGAGGGGTCAGCCTTCTTGTTCTTTTCCTTTTACCTCCTGCCTTGTGCACAAGGCCCTTAAGGAGGCAGGGTGTATGTAGCCCCACCACTTCTGGTGCACCGTCGATAATGCTACACCCTCAGGGGCTCACGGCTGGTGAGTTCGGGCGTTGGCGACCCCGAGGGATTCCTGAGCTGGGTCCGTTTTCCCCTTTTGTCCCTTCCCTTTGGGGCGGACCTTCTCCTCTCTCCCCTCCCCTCTCCTCTCCTCTTTTCCTTCTATTTCCTTTTCTCTTTAAGATTCCCGCACTGTTTTTGTTACTCGAATCACCGTGTATCTAAATTCCCTTTTAGCGATTTTTAAGGCATTTTTGATCTATGTTGCATTTTGTAAGTTTTTTCGATCTAAATTACATCTCGCGATTGTTTTCAACCCCAATTGCATTTTGTAAAGATTGACAATCTAAATTGCTTTTTAGTAAGTCTTTCAATGCAGGTTGCGGGGCCTTTTAGTGAGTATTTTGAATTTCAATTGCATTTTGTAAGTATTTTCAACCAAAACCGCATTTCGCACGAATTTTGTATCTAAATTGCATTTTGTTTGGTGGGCATTTTGCACATATTTTGATTCTCAATTGCATTTTGTGGGTATTTTGAATCTGAATTACATTTGTCAAGTATTTTCAATCTAAATAACTTTTTGTAAGTATTGTCAATCCACATGAGTCGTTTGAATCTACCGTACATTTTGTAAGCATTTTCAATTTTAATTGCATTTTGTAAGGATTTTGAATTTCAATTGCACTTTGTGAATAATTTGGATTGGAACTGGGATAGGGCTTATTTCAATCTGAATTGCATTGTGCATTTTCAATTTCAATTGCATTTTGTAAGTATTTTGATTTTGAACCTCAATTGCATTTTGTACGTATTTTCGATCTCATTTGCATTTTGTAAGTATTTTGAATTTCAGTTGCATTATGTAAGTATTTCGACGCTACATTGCATTTTGTACGTATTTTGAATCTAGCCTACGTTTTGTGGGTCTTTTTCAATGTATTCTTTTTGTGCATCTTTTCGTTCTAAATTCCCTTTTGTAAGACCATATTGTAAGTTGTTTCCATCTGAGTTCCTTTTTGTACGTATTTTCCGTCTCAGATAATTTTGTTCTGGTTTCCATTTCATTATCATTTTCGCTATCACCCAGATCATTAGGGGCCGATAACCTCGATGTTAGGCCCCTTAAAACAACAATTATCATCATCATCATCATCTTTTAGCTTCTCAGTTGCCAATTCGATGTCAATAGGGTGTTATTCATTTCTTCTCGTGCATTTCATCATTTTTTCTACATTTATTTTCATCATGAATCCTTGCGTAAAACTCATCCCATTCCCATGAGAAACTCATTCAAATCCTCTCCTGAGTCGCATAAGATTGTATGATAATATACATACTTGTCAGTTCTTGCTTTGGTAGGTACAAATACGATAATCTAACATTCCTCTTAAAATCAAAGGGCATCTTACCTGTCTCATAACTCCTGCATACCTATCAGATTAGGCAAAAGAGCAACTCTGTCGCTATATCATGTATTCTTTGTGCTATGTTCCCACTTAAGTATTCCAGTATCCTATCAAATTCAGATCGCAATATTATGTCTCCTTGTCATCCTCATCAATTCCCTCTTCGCGTTCCACTACATGATACTCAATTTCCTTACCACTCTTCAAAATATGCGTGATTTTTATCTGTCTATGTTTACTTCGTTGTCTTTTATTTGTTTTATATCTAAGTCTATAATATTACAGCACTCGGCCTTCCCTTCCTCGAAAGTACTCTTAATACTTCGATAAGCTGCGTTTACGTTCCTACTTTTCTATACTTGCACATTTGTCTTAAGAGTACATTGATAGAATTATTAAATGGGTGATAACATCTGCCACACCATTGTTTTTGCCAAAGATGAACTCTCATTTACATTTTTAGCATCTGTTACAATTCACATTGATTCCAAGCTCTTCTCCTATGATATTCATTATTTCGATAGAAAATTAGCTATGTACCGTACACTGTATTTATTCCGTACTTTACATACGAAGATGTTAGAAATATGTTAAATTGAGTGAGGTGCAGCCTGCAGTTCACGCAATTCAGAAATTTCCTTTGCGTGCTGACAAGGTAAGGGAATTGTGATTAAGTTCCTACCATCACTTGCCTTGAAGGAAACATAGATTGCTTTCAAGATTAAGTTGATATTTTAATTAAAGGCGTTGTAGTGTAACAATCGCATGTCTTTAAAATAATAATGCTATTTAGTCACACATAAGACTAGCAGCTCAGTGGACGTTAAATCTCAATCCAGGTTTGGAGATAAATTACAATGGAGTGTAAGCCACGTAGGGGCGTACCTTTCGCCAAGGTAGTCTGGCTTCTATTCCTGGTTTATGCATGTGAAAATTTTGTGAAGCAAAATTTCACATACCGTCGTTTGAATTCCTCGTACAAATAGAGCTCCCGTCGCTCATGATTGCGAAATCAACGGTAACGTAAAACTACAAGCGTCCTTCCTTCCTTGTAAACCACGTAGCTTGAAAGAAATATGCTTCAGGAGACCGCATTTTAAGTTGAATTGAGAGAGTGGACTTAAGGGAGTATACTGAATAGAATATTAAGAACGACCAGCAGCAGCTCAGCTTGCTAAGGCGTAGTACTAAGCCAAGGGCCAAGCAATCCGCTTACTCTGCAGACTAGTCGGTTTAAACATCACCATGCACCGCCCTTGAAAGGACTCACTGTAGTTTCCCATTTTCAATTGCAGGCAAATGCCAAATGTTGCTAATAGGTCATAGCCAGTTCCTTCCAACTCATTGCCCAGTTGCACTCATTTAATCTCTTATAAACTCCTCTGATAAGTTTGGCGTCGGAAAGGGTATCCAGCTGCAAAATCCACCCACCACAAAAATATCCATCGCATCTCATCACCGTCCCCGTTGAAACGGAAATGATAAGGCGTGTACATACACTACGAAGCTAGTCCCTAAAGACCTACATGTATGGAAAATGACAATCATTAAATTAGTGCTGAAACAATATTTCTTCTGGATTGTCCTATTATTTACAACATTTGAGAAACGATTTTGTTAGATGAATATTTCGTGAATTATTAAATTGTATTAAAAGAAGAGTTTATGAAAGAAGGAAGTAAACTGTACCTGGAGCTATTTTGCAAATGTAATACATTTCGATGGCCTAGTTCCAATACCACGCAAGTTTCTTTGCTTGAGGGAGGAAAGAAAGCTTTCTATGGCAAAGTTCCTGCCACAACAACAAAATGAAGTAAAATCTGATGGCATTGAGTAGCCACACCCTCACACGCAGTGACGAATTAGAGGCATATTTCCTGCGATTGGATTCTCAGCGTTCGGCAGCACGCATTTTCACAGGTAATGGGTGTGACATCGTATATTAAGTGGTTCACTCCACAAATATTTCATTGGACACTTGTGCGCATTGGAGATAACGTTCACTGAATAGCACCTACAGATATAAGGCGTACTTTCTTCTGTCTTATAAACACGACTTACGTAGTATTAGAACTAGGCCGTCAATATGGCAAAACAAAACTTTTATTACTACAGGTTCATTATCTATGTGAGCCCCGATAAACACGGCAAGCTAAGCCGGCTTGGTTTGGTGCAGATGGCGGGCGTGCGTACACGGTTCAGCCGGTTGTGGCGCGCACCGCTGATTCATATCGTTAGTTCACACGTGTTTTGTCATTCACACGGACGTGTATCTTTAAAGCTTATACGTTAGTGTTGTACGTTTAGTGAGTATTGTGATTACTGTGATTTTTGGTCATGCCTAGAAACCAGTTCACATTGTGTGAACGTGTGTATATCCATAATTCGTATATGAAAAGCAGAAAGTCTTGTTCTGAAACAAGACGAAAATTTCGAATCATGTTTCCAGAAAGACCTGTGCCTAATGCCATCAAAATTCATTAGGAGGCTCGCTAAACGATTCAAGAAAACAGGCTCCGTAAATAATAACAAAGTTAACAGACTACGTTGTGTTCTTACAGATCACAAATTAGATGAGATTGTTGTCAATTCTTTCATCAGAAGCTGTCAGGTGTGTGTTACAAGAAAGGGAGGACATTTTCAGCATCGGCTATGAGCACTGTAAGTACACATTATTGAACATGTTTGGTAAATGTGTAAAGGTGCGCACCACTACCGGGTGAACCGTGTACGCGCGCCCGCGATCTGCGCCAGTCAAAGCCGGCTTAGCTTGCTGAGTTTATCGGGGCACACATAGATAAGGACCCTGTATATTGACCAGTTCGCCAAAAGTGTATTCGTTTCAAATTATCTTCAAATTAAGGTAAGTTAATTTATTCATTGATTTCTCATGCCAATAAGGATTGTCTTTACTCGCAGTTGCTCTAGGTATAGTAATATGAAGCTTACGTATGGTAATTCAATGATACTTGCATCAGCATCACCATGCCCTTCAGAGGGTAAGTATGGTTGAATAAGTATATTATATTAAGTATCTAAAATTCTCTATGGATATATTTTTCTTGTTACTTTTAGCACATGCCAATGTAACGTGTTTAATAATACTGTGCATTTAAGTGCATAAATGACAATATTCAATTTAAAATTGACATATGATGTTTCAAGGTGGATATATTCTTGTATTACTGTGGCTCGTCCAAATAGGGATGCAGGTTCACAATCTTTAAGTTGAAGAGAGTAAAGTTCAAATTAAATACATTGGCCTAAAATTTGTAGTGCTCTTCTTTGCTAATGCGAGCCCTATATGCTTGCCTATGCAATAGCACTGACAAAACTGTTTCGCTGACATTGGAATGAGACGTCACTCATCATTAAGTTTCGAAATTCACTTATAAGGACTAAAACAGTCTGGGTACACAAGCTTCAGCTATAGGCATACTAGGATCAGAGTCAACTGCTTTTCACTCCTCAACCTTGCATTTCTGTCGTGTTCCGAATGTCAAACTGTTTGGCCCTTTGCACATTAATATAACAGAACTTCGGTAAAGTGTATCTAATGCATTGGAAATACTTTGCTCGAGTTCGATATGATGGGTCGAATGTCACACACGCATCCTCGTATAAACAATTATATAAAAGCAAGACAAAGATCAGAAGCTCTGGCAAGAGGTCCATTTATAACAAATACAGTTGTTGTATGTTAAAATACTTTGCCTGTCGTTGGAATGTGGCTTCGAGGAAAATCCTGTAAGCGATTTGTGCTTTATTAAGTATATAGTAATTACAATAATGATGATAATAATAATACTGAAAATAATCATGAACAGTCTCACCTTGCAAATGTTTATGTAGCAGTGGATCCGAGTACCATAGTCCTGCGCTGTGCTCACATTTATAGGACAAGGAGAAGGTGAATAGAGAAGACCGGAATGGCGAGAGATCGAAAGGGGGGAAAATAAATCCAGGGTCGTTGACTGAACGTACATTCACATGGAAGTGGATGCAAGTTCAATGCGATACATAAAAGGGAGCATGGGCCAAGCCTAAAACCAATATTGTAGAAGTACATAAAGATGCAGAACATTTTAGAGAACCGCTCCATAGTTCGTTCGTTCCTCAACCTACCAACATCGAGAAGTCCACTCCATCTTACAACAAATGCCGAATTAATGGTGAATTATATCCAATGACATGTTGAACATATGAATAAACAACAACAACAACAATAATAATAATAATAATAATGAAATGAAAATCCACTGCCTGCTTCCAGTCTCCGACCGGGTCAGGAATGGAATGAATGAAGCCCCCATCTAGCGGCGAGGATATGAAGTGTGCCGGCTGCCGAAGCCTGTCGCACTCCTCTGGGGCAATGATTAAATGAATGACAGATGAAATGAAATGATAGTGGAGAGTGTTGCTGGAATGAAATTTTGACAGGGAAAACCGGAGTACCCGGAGAAAAACCTGTCTGCCTCCGTTTTGTCCAGCACAGATCTCACATGGAGTGACCGGGATTTGAACCACGGACTCAGCGGTGAGAGGCCAGCGGGCTGCCGCCTAAGCCACGGAGGCTCAATAATAATAATAATAATAATAATAATAATAATAATAATAATAATAATAATAATAATAATAATAATAATAACAGTATGAATTGTAATTGCCCTCTCTTTTAGAGCTTTGGCGCAGATGCGTTCAAATCTATGAATATGTAAGTTAAATTTGCCATGAAGGATCACAAGAAGAATGTTTAGCACGAAGGAAAGGGAACGCATTATAGGAACATGTACACCTAATGATACTTCATGTTGCAACTTGCCAGGCCACTCTTCTAAAAACACCATTCAATTTAGAGAGTATGTAGCACCGTCCATTACAAACACATTAGTGGTGTCTCCACTGTCTTTGTGTATGTGTGTGTGTCTCCCCACCCACCTTCTACACGCTCGTTATCGCTTTTAAATAATGCGAGCTCTCAATGCTAAGCAGAGTATTAAGTTATTTTCAAAATTTCTTGTTACAACATATTATCGTGTGCCTAAAACATAAATAAGAACATTAATTCTGACGAAATTTTGGAAATACCCAAGGGACACTATAACATATGTAGGGATCATTTTGACCACGATATTGAATGGAGACCTCATATTAATGTCTTGAAAATGAACTACTTCAATTTTTGGCATTTCGTAACAGTTAATTTTATATTAAAACTGAACGTTTGATATAGAAAAGCGTCAATTACGTATATTTAATTCAGTACAAACACATATACACGTCCTTTAAAATTCTGAAGGCACCATTACTGTTTCGACGGTGATACTAACACATGAAATTGAGTTTTCTCTACAAAACAAATCCCCTGGTGTCTACACTGAATAGTTTTGATAATTTAAGTTTTTCAGTAAATGAGAGCAATTTTCCTAAGGCTTAATAATGTCAGATAAATACAATGTTATAGCACTTTCAATTAAAATTACAATAGACCGAAATGGAATACACCGTTTGGTTCCAAAACCTCAAAATACTCTTGCAAAAAAATAAAAACAGATTGTTTTGACCCCTCTCACGGGCTTACCTCCCTTATGACGAAGCCTGCCTCCTTCTTAATCCTTGGCTCAATGCCAAATACACACACAGTTACAGACACCATAATAACACAGGTAATTCGACAAAACATACACAGAATAAAGTACACGGGGGCTGAATGACCACAATGGCGCTAACACGTACATGAATCAACAACAACTGTGGGTTATTGGAGAAATATATAAACCACAAGGATGTAGGTACGGCATGGAATCTATAACTCCACAGAAGGAAAACGTTGTTTTATCTCAGCCACTTTGGAGAGGATATGTGAACTTTATTCGCCACGCTTACATTGCATCGTTTCAGAATTAACTCCAGAAGCATAAGTGAAGCATCCCCGTAGACACAAACTTATTTACTTGATGACGCGACGTCCTTGGTTAAATTGGAGTTCACAATCTACAAAACTTCTGAGCTTATCTCCACAAGGAAAAGAGATTTGGACTGAGAAATGGGACTTGAAGAGAAGAAAGGAGTTAATTTCACCCTGTAGTAAAAAGGCAATGGTCTCTGCTTGAATCCAGGCAATTCACCTCGGTACTTGCTCACTATAAATAGTAAGTTGTGGTGTTGTATAGTCCGCGCTTTCAACAGCTTACTAAGGGACTCTTCGTGAAGTAGATTGTCACGTGCCATTTTAGCCTCTATCTTGTAATCTGGGAGCGAAGAAATAAACTTGCACTAAATATTTGAGTCACTTCCCCCGTGAAATGGCTGCAAAGGTCGGTTGTTACATTCCTAACATATCCTTGTCCAACTGCTTCGATTCTCTTTATATTTGTTTCATTTGGGGTCTTTGCGACATCGTAGTAATGTAGCTCCATGTAATCGGGTGGGTGTAAAATCTCTCTAATAACACGTACCATTGTCTGTTCTGTACCCGTTTTCCAGAGGTCACGGTGGCCCGGTAATCACAACGTGATGTCGAAGAAGCGATACAGTTCCACAATGAAAGAAAATTGGAGTACCTGAAATATCTGTCCGGGAAAAGCTTGCTAAAATCATTATACTTGGCCTGGCATGAGATCTAGTCTCTCGGATCGTCTAATGGGATAGGTGAGAAGGGTTAACTCGGACACATATTTCCAAAACTAGGATCGTATCATTCAATCAGGATCTTCCTAATATCTGCAGAAATAATTTGAAATTATCTATAACAAATGTCCTGTGCTTAATGAAGACCAGACGGACACACAATAAATAGAGAAACAAATAGCACTCCTAAGATCTCTGAGATTAGAGTTATGGTGGGATCTTCGATCCATAAGTCCTCTCCTTATCAGAAGATCGTCCTAAGATTTTAATTGTATTGGGGAGATATTGAAAGAAATAAAGTCCATTGTCCAATATTCTCATACTGTTGGATTATCATTAAAAACAAGATGTTCAGTAAAGAACATCTAACCTTCATTCTCCTAAATGCATGGGTATAGTTATTACTCTTTGTCCTTTTCAAAGAGTATAATTGAATGTTTGGTAGCTTATTGAAATACAACGTGTTATACTGATAGTATACGTTGATTGTTTGAATCCTCACCTGAATTATATAAACATACATACACTAATACAGCCATTACAGTAACACAGGTTATCATACAAATTTTAACACTCACCCAAATACACAGGGCTAAATGACCATGATGTCCATGCATCTCAAATTAAACAACAACAGCTTCCTTTCCAAATCCTTCCTCGTATAAAAGTACACACACTAGTAAGCCTACACACTCCACAGTCACACAGGTTATCAGATGACTTCTACACACACCCAAGTACTGGGGCTACAAGACCATCATGGCGCAAATCCCTTAAAGAATCAACAACAATAGATTCTTCCGCAGGTCAAGGACAACGAATTTTAATCGCTGTAGTCGAGTGTTGAAATATGTGGTGTTATTAGTATTTATATATATATATAATATTTTCGATTGCAAATACACAGTAAATATGCTGATCATTATAACGTGTGAGTAGTTATAAATCAATAAATACAAAAGAAAACAAGTAAAAGAAATTGAACCTGCTGGGATTTGATCCACGAACCTCCAGACTACGAGTCCAGGTCGCTACGACTACGCCAAAGATCCCGTACTCAAAGGCTTGGTTAACAACTGATATAGTATAACTCCATGATAATATGTCTTGCAATCAACGATTTCATTAGCGTTTTCTGCCGTTTTTATAAACCATTTGATACTAAGTATATAGGCCTATTATTTTGTTCAGTACATTTATAAAAGGATATAAGCTTACAATGTTACGGAAATATATGGATTTACGAGCAAACAATGGCGGCCGTTTTGACCCAACGGGACGGCACGGACAAGCCTGATCTGTTAGTCACTACTGCAGTTACATATTCTATTTTAAAATGCTAATATCCTACCGGTCACCTCCGTGAGCGTATTTGGTAAGACCAGGCCTTGTTGAATCGTATGTTACGGTTTGGCTATAATAGTTGCATGATTCATACATCCGCTGTCTTGAAACTATTTGGCTGATGACCTTGTAGTTTGGGCACAAAACGCTTCCCACACTAAGGTATGTTGTTGGAAAATGTGGTAGAGATCGGATGATTAGGTCAGTCGTAATTTGAGTTTAGCTCAGAAAATCTGGGTGGGCGCCATTTCCTTTCTGTTGTGATGGCCGGCAATATTCAACATGACACGGAGTTGTCCCTTGATAGTGCTACCTCTGTACCAAGGGTGGCTCGATTTGGATTTGTTGTGTTTGAATTGATAAGGGGGATCGATTTGCACAAATACACGACTGCCATCTGCAAACCATTGAGCTGATGACCTTGTAGTTCGGTCCGATGACGCATCCACATGAAGGTATGTAGTTGAAAAATCTGGTAGAGATCAGATGATTAGGTTAGTCGTAATTTGATTTAAGCTTTGAACATTTGGGTGGCCGCCATTTCGTTTCCATCAAGATGGCGGCGATATAAAACATGAAACTGAGGTGCCCTTTGCTAGTGCTACCTCCGTACCAAATTGCGTTCAATTAGGTTTCTCCCTGTTTGAATTGATAGGGAGGGGGGGGGGGGGCAGACATACCAAATCCCACATACACACTCTCACACATACACAGACAGACACACAATTTTTTGGCCCTGTGTAGATCTCATAAATTCACTTTCATTGTTTGCAAAAATCGAAAGTAGTCTAAAGATCACTTCACTTCACTTTCCCACGGTATTAAAATAAATTATGAACAATGCCCTCCTCAAGAAATTATTGCTAAATCCATAATCACTAGCACTGTCGATACATATAAATATATACATACTGTGCCCAACTGGTCACGGCAGTCTGGTATCAAACTCAGGCCTTATCAGAAAAGACCAGGCAAATGGTTATGCCTAAGGTCGAACCAGTGGTCTCTAAGGGGGAGCCATTATATGGAACCCACAGAGCAATGAGAGGTCTACTGACACATAATAGTCCAGCGTGATTTCACGATTATTTAGGTGAAAATCATAGCAATTGAAAGGAGAAATTATAAGCAAAATGCAAGGGAATGTACGTTTTCAGTGCATACGAAGTCGAGAGAAGGCTATTTTGAAGTCTGACAAATGACTTTAACAAGTAGGCGGGGTAGCCCTGGCGCCTACGGAACTATTTCCGTCTAGGGCGGTCAGACAGCTAAAAATTAATGACCCGGGAATCCACCGGTCGACAACGAGCAAAGCTTTGGCGGGACCAAGCCCACAAGAAATTAATTAATTACAGGTAAATGGAGCATTGTAATGCAATGGAACATACACACAGATGAATGTATTCACGGAGGAGTAATTTAGGAGTGGTTTTTCACCTAAAATTACGCCTATTTCTCAAAATGACCGCATTACAACCTAACTCACGCTCGAGAGCACGAATACTTTAACCAACCAGCGGGAAATCCCCACCGTGGCATCCCACGCGCTGAACTAAGGCAATTAATTGTAATTAATTGGCCGAAGCGATCGCCGGCACGCGAGTGTTTTTAAAACCTCCACGCCTAATTAAACAAGATGCAGATGTTATTTTGGCTGAAGACGGAGTATTTCAAGAAGGGAGTCGCTCTCACGTGTCCCGTGAACTATTTTGTGCAAGAAACCAATATAAGGGAAGAGCACCCTACGCCAAGGGTCAGTTGTAGGTCAGTTACAGTTACGGGTCAGTTGGAAAGCAGTTGAAGACGTCAGACGGTCGCTCGAGTTGGAAGTTAGTCCTTTGTCTACAAACGCTCTGCAGTAAGCACGCCAATTATTAAAATATCAGCGTACCGCCGTTGAAGACAATGGAGGCAAATTGTAAGCTTCATCAGTAATAATGAAGTGCATAAAAAGTAACAAAGTGCAGATATTTCTGTATTATCTGACACAGATATAAATTCGCTACTGTGAATAGGAACTGATAATGTTTGGAACAGTTCGTATACCGGAAGGTATTGTCAATTATATGACATCAGCATCAGGAACACTCCAGTGATGGGAGAGTGGAAGTTATTGCCACCTATCCAGGACAGTGAGGTGAACGGGAGTGCAGGGAACTAGGATCGAACATCTATAAAAACGCTACTAGATTTCACGGAGACCAGCGGTTATCATAAGTCATCGCATCTCTGAGGTCAAGCGTAGGTGAAATCCAGATTAAGGATCAACATGTGAAATGATAGATGAAGTGTATAAATTGTGAAATAATAATTTAAAGTGTTAATGTGTTTAATGATTAATATTCAGTGTTTATCAGTGGTAAAGGCCACTTGTGGTAATATGTGTATCATGTGTAAAAAGTTTGAATCTCAGTGTTGTGTATTGGATATCATGATGGATTAAGTCAAATCGTCATGGTAGAGCTCAGGCGGAGATACTGGTACTTTCCACCCAGAAGGAAACGTGAGTACACATGCAAATAATAGCATTATAATGGCATAGTTCACCATGTAACGATTAATCACTTTGAAATTAAAGAAGTAATAGTCACTTACTGAACGAGTTTTCACCACTCGTCTTGAATAAAGTATGACTTGGAAGGTGATTTGCTTAGGACCATGTAGGTCAAAAATAGTGATGGATCTAAACGTTAAAATAATAATAATAATAATAACTGGGGTCGGCAACCATAAAGTAAGGGCAAAGTTGGCCTAAGTAATGTTCAAATAGTGTCATGTCTAATTTAAGATACTGTCATTTGGTAAACAGTAAAGAATGTAGTGTGGAATATCGCGAATACGAGAGCTTTTCTCAGTGTCAGTGAAATTTTGAATGAATATGTGAAATTAAAGTAAGCCAGTATATTTATACATTTGTGTTAGGAGCTATGTAAAGCTTTGGCTTAAATAGTATAACAGGAAGAACGCAGGTACCTTGATAATGGAGTCATATATGTGAAATATTGTTTAGCCGCATATAGCGTGCAGATTAACGTAGAATCCAGTGATTTACGTAAGATAAGCACGGGAAAGACTAGTATAGCTTGCGCGTGAGGTGAAAATTGGCTTAATCTTCGAGAAGTATCGCCCTTGTGCATACTGTATGTGTTACGCAGCGATTTGGATAGATTCTGTCTATTGCCAACGCTTGCATTGAATTATAGCCACTATGGACGCCCAGCGAGGCGCGGTGTGCATTTTTACTTATGGTCTGCCCGAGAGGTAGAATCATATTCGTCGACGAGGAACGTGGTTCCCAAAAATATGTAAATGACAGCTGCTGATGATAACCATGGGGTTTCATTATGATGCGCGTCTTTAAAGCCACAAGTAATCACCTTAGAACGGCAATGCTATCATTAGAATTCCACCCCTGCCATGAATGTTTAATAGGAGCCATTTGAGCCCAAATACACTGTAAAGTTAGGTGTTAATTAATTAAATGACTCAATTACTTAGGACTATGCCTAGCGGATCTTTATTGTTATATAATTGTAAACAAGAGTGGCCTTGACGGTAGAGAGAGACAGGAAATGTAGACCATTTCCGTGGCAGCCATCTTGGAGAGCTGTCTGGAACTAATTTTATGACCTGCTGAGGGGAGGGAGGTCGCTCGACCGATCCCTTGTCAATTACAGTCACAATAGGACACTGAGAGATCTCGGTATTCAATAATGCAATTAAAATATGAGTATTTTAGTGATGCAAATGGAATTAATTGGTGTATGGCAACTCACATATGTGGTTGAACCATAGAAATCAGATGATATTTGGCGAAGTTATCCTCTGAGGGGGAAAGCTGAACCAAAATAATGTAGGCATCTTCTTTAAAGTGCATTTTACCAGTTTATGCTAATTTAGGGAAAACGGGTATGTGTTTTTCCCAGAACATGACACAGTTGTATCTATAATAAGTCCGACAAGACCCAGATAATCGTTATATGGTGAAACTATAAATATTCTATCCATGTTTATGTTTATTTTATGATTAAGAAGCATGACTCATTTTCCTAGAGCGTTCATAGGGATGGAAAGAAGGAAGATGATTCGCACGACACAACAAAAATATTTGCTAATAAATGTAGGGAACATTGAAGTAATGATAATTAAAGTAAATGTCGTAGGAGACGGAATAATGTCTTAGAAATTCATGTTTATGTGACATGTGGTTTTTGTGTTAAGATAATTCCATTAAATAAAATTGTGTCACATGACGAACACTATGAAAACCTTGTAATCTGAACTATATTATTGACAGGATATTAGAAGTAGGTTTGAGTGCATTGTAGCGCTATTTTTAAGGAGAAAGCTCACAGAATAACCCTATTTATTTGTGGGAATTAATTGTAATTTGTCCTTTGTTTTGTATTTGTTGTACAGCCATGATTTTAGACCAGTAAATATTTATTCATAGGAATGTTGTGTATTTCCTGTAGAGTAGTTACCTGGTAGACTCAAATCCTGAGCATGTGGTCGTATTGTGGGCAGGAACGTCCCATACCTCGAAATACCGTGAGCTAGTTGGGATACGAACACATGGTCCACATGGTGACAATCGGGTACATGGGGGAGTTGTCTCTGTACTTGGATTGAGTCACAGGTAATAACTTAAGTCGGTCAAGGTATAAATGGTAGAAGCAAATATAGCATAGAATTTAGGACAGAATAGGAAGACCGCATCCCATTTGTTAATAAGCCACCACATTAAAAATAATTGTTATTCCTCCATAAGACATGCTTATATAATTGTAACTTTCATAAACCATAGCCATGGATAACACATATAAAATAACATGACGCTGATATGTGGGGCCAGTTCAAAATACAGGTAACCTCCACTTAAGCATCATGAGCATGGCATAAATAAGCATGTTGACCACCCTATAAATATAGCATGGCATGGCCCAATGTGGGACATTCGGCAGTAAAAACCACTCCTTGGACAGTTTTAATAATAAATTAGAATATGGCCGATGTCTTACAATAGCCACCATGTTTACTACCCCTAAATTAACATGGCGCCCGTACGTGGTTGGCTTATGGGATTTAGAAAAACCCCATAATAATAGCATGGTTTTCATGGGGAAAACCATAGAAATAATTTTTTTTCCTCAAACTTGGTTTGAGCGATTGTGAGTCTTTCTAGATGATGTTCAGACGTCAGACAAATGTTGTCAGACGGGTACGAGGGTCTATACCCATTCCATAGTTAGTTTTGACATTTTATAATATGTTGTTGTTGTTGTCGCGGGATCGGAATCTTTTCTTTCCAATAGAACGCGCCAGTGTCTTCAGCTAGGGCCTACCTGAATCTCAAATTAAGTAGTACAGGATGGCCGGAACGGAAGAAGTACTCAGGTGTATCGCCGAGTTAAGGGAACATTTCGATGTTATAAATGCAAAAAGTAAGGAAGAATCCAAAGCATTTAAAGATGAAATAGCGGGTAGATTAGATGCCAATCAAACCGAAATAAACAATAGACTAGAGGCTAGTCAAACTAATGTAAACACACAGTTAGAATTAAACCTAGTAGAGGTTAATAAGAAAATGGACGACGTTAAAGAGTCTGTCCAGAGACAGGTAACTAAGAATATTGTTAGCGTGATCTCAGAAATGCAAAATGATAACGAAAAACGCTTTGAGTCTATTGAATTAAAATTAGAAAGCAATTTGCAAATGTGCAGAGAGTCACAGCGTGAAATTAACGATAATTTAAACAGTATGTCCCGGGAGCTTAAAGACATTCAAAGTCAGAATGAAGCAAACACAAAACGTCAGTTAGAACAATTTAACACGTTTACTCAGACCGTGGATCATAGGTTCGAGGATAATGAACTAAAATGGAATACGCGAATGGCAGGTTATGCCAAGGCTGTAGACGAAGCTTTAAGAAAGCAGGACCAGAATATCCTTGACCAATGCAAGGAAATGCAGGAAATAAAGACGTCTGATCGAGATAATAAGGAAATAATGTCTAATATGAAGATACAAGTTGGAAAAGTGCAGAAAGAGTTGGAACAAACTCAGAACGACTTAGCAGTTCTCCATAAAAGACAGGACGAAGACCAAGGAGAAATCACAAAAATAAGGACTGAAATCTCTCATATACAAGGTCACATTCAACGGGAAGTTACAGGCTTACGCGAAGAGTTAGAGCTTCGAGAAGGCTTAAAGACTGAAGCCAGTGATAAGACTCTTGCCGAAGTAAGAGAAAGTCTAGCAGGAGAAATTGTCCACCTGAAGGAAAACCTTAAGGATAATAAAGAAAAGGTATTTTCTATGGCAGAAAGAAACCGAGATCGCCTCGAGAAAATAGAACGAGAGGTATTAGCTCGTTTTGAAAGGACTGAAAACAGGCACAGCCAATTAGAAACGAGAATGATAGCGCAGGAAGAATCCATGTTGCGGAATCCTAGGTCTAGCGAAGGAAGTATAGACGAGAATAGGAGGAATAAATGGGCAGAGATAGAAATACAGCCCACTCCAAAGAATGCAGCAATGCCAAGTGACAGCCCGTATGCCACACCTGGTATGCCAATGGCTATGTCAACACCGCAGGAAAATGCTGTACAGAACCAAATAGTCACAGTTATAAGGGCTAGTGATGAAAAACCAAAGAAATACTCTGGGAGTAATTCTAATATGACACCCAAGTACTGGCTTAAAGAAGTTTCCGAGTACTTGAATGATGCGAAAGTACCGCCAGAGCGCAGGTTGAGAGCGATTGAAAAACTAACCGAAGGAGAGTGTGCTCTATGGTTTAGAAGTTTTAGGTACACGTTCGACACCGTTGAGGAATTTCGCCAAGCATTTTTAAGCAGGTATTGGAACGCGAGCGTACAACAAAACCTCAGACTGGACTTGTATTCCAGGCGTTACAGTACTAGTAACCCGACCAAGTACGGAGAGTTTTTTGTGAACCAATTATGCCGTTTTCGCGAGCTCGACGAAGGGCTCAGAGAGTCAGATTTATGCATAGCAATAGCTAAGCAGCTGCCGTATGAAGTGCAGCGCCTGCTAATCTCAGCAAACGCCAAAACTGCAATCGATATGGAGGAGGTGCTGAGACAACTTGATTTAACCACAGTGCAGCACGCAAGACAAAGCCGACATGTGGAACAAGTTAATATGACGAATACGCCGATCGAGCCAACGAAGGTGCAGACGAAATGCAAGTCTACAAGCACCGAAACAGAAAAATCCGACTGGCAGCGCGAAGGACGCGAAAACCAAAATTGGAGGCCAGCGTATCGAGGAGGTTCGAACCGTGGTAACCGAGGAAGGAAAAACTGGAATCAGCGTGGTACCAGAGACCAGCAGCTGGATAACAGAAGAAATTACGGCCGAAATGGGAATAACCAAGGATGGAGATCCCAAGAGCAGAGTCGTGGGTTCGATGAAGAGGCGGAAGAACGCTATCATGCATCTTTAAGATACATGGAAGAGCGCGGAGATGATCCAAGACAATCGCGAGTTCACTGGGATGAAGCGATTCGAAATAGAAGGTCACCCGACATATATCAAAATGATGATGGTGCAAAAAGTCTGGAACTTCAACAGCATGAAGACAGGCAGAAGAAC
This sequence comes from Meconema thalassinum, assembly GCA_946902985.2. Taxonomy (NCBI): domain Eukaryota; kingdom Metazoa; phylum Arthropoda; class Insecta; order Orthoptera; family Tettigoniidae; genus Meconema; species Meconema thalassinum. The sequence continues at coordinate 297,107,184 of OX336389.2, forward strand.
TCCACAAAGAATGGAGCAATTGAAAAAAAAAAACACCAATTTTAAATGACCAGAGAGAGATAGGTTCAGGATGGAATACAGTAAATGTTATTAACTGGATTGCCAAACCTGAGGAGCTTATCGAAGACCTCGATGAAAGAACGGTCAATGTAAGAAGGGAACTACCTATTATTATTGTAAACATTGCGGGAACGAAAGTAAGAAGTCTCATCGATACTGGATCAACAGTGAGTTTGATAACCCAGGCATTATACAATGAAATCCAGAGTAAAATCCACGTATTGAAAATACCCATTTCAAGCGTGAAAATAAAAGGTGTCATACCAGACAAAGTTATGATATGCAGGTACCAAGTATTTTTAGATCTGCAGATAGGGAACTCTACATTCTCACAGAGCTTCCTACTTGTAAATAAGCTGCCATATAACCTTATTGTTGGGATGGATTTCATAAGAGAGTATAAAGTTATTATCGATCTCTCGCAAGACATTGTAATGTTTCGCGCAAGTGAGGGAAAGGAAGACTTAGAACTCTCATTAAGGCATAATGAAGCGAGACAAGAAGAATACGTATGGCATACATACGGAGATATGACTGGGGAGGCAGTGTCGACAATAGAAGATATTGAGGAAGAGTTGGCAACACTGGCCGCAGACATTGAAAAAGATCTCGAACCAAAATTTGAAGAATGCCTGGAAGAGAAGATTGAGGAAGCTAAATTTGGTCCAGAATATAAGAAAATGCTAAGGGAACTGCTATTCGAGTATAAAGGAGTCTTCGATTCGAGACCTGGCCGGATCAAGAATTTCCAGTATGCGTTTCAAGTCAGCGATTGGACGCCATTCAAACAGAAGCCGTATCCTGTAGCTGAGAAACATTATTTAAAGGTCAAAGAAGCGATACAGGAAATGCTAGAAGCAGGCGTCATTGTAAAGACAGCCACACCTTATGTCAGCCCACTGGTAGTTGTACCGAAACAGGATGGAAGTGTGAGGATATGCCTGGACCTACGAAATTTGAATTCCAAGGTTATACCGGAATTTGATACAGTTCCACCCATTAAGGAGGTACTCAGAAGGTTCAAAGGAAAGACTGTATTCTCAAATCTTGATCTAACGGCAAGTTTTCACCATCTTGCTCTGGAAGAGAAAACAAGTCTGTTAACCGGATTTTTATTTGACCAGCACACGTACTCCTACGTCCGTCTTCCATTTGGATTAAAAACAGCAGGTTCAGCGTTGATACGAGCGCTAGATAGGAATCTATCCGAAGAAGTAAAAGCTACAACCATATGCTACGTAGATGATATACTACTGACCTCTGAAACAGTTGAAGAACATGTCAGAGATCTACGCAAGTTGTTATATGACCTAAGTCAGGCTAACTTCAAGGTCAATATAAAGAAGTCTAACTTTGCTCAGAGAGAAGTTAAATTTCTAGGTCATGTAATCGATGCACAAGGAGTTAGGCCTAATCCGGGAAAACTGGAAGTCATAAAACGTTTCCCGAGACCAACGAAGGTGAAGAACGTCAGGCAATATCTGGGCGTTATTGGATTCTTTTCGAACCATTGTCCGAAGTACACCGAGACTGTAGCACCACTCCAAGACTTACTTAAAAAGGGAGGAAGATGGCGATGGACGGAGCAATGCGAGGAAGCCTTCGTGAAATCTAAACAGATGCTGTTAGATTATGTGAAATTGGGATATCCTGACTACACTCAGAAATTTATCATCCAGACTGACGCATCCTTCGTAGGCATTGGAGCTATGTTGTATCAGGAAAATAAGGACAGGCCAGAGGAGAGAACTTATGTCGCATTCATCAGTAGAAGGTTGAGGCCTAATGAAAAGAATTATACGGTCACGGAGATCGAATTACTTGCGATACTGTATGCATTACAGTATTGGCACAAGCTGATTTATGGTTTTAGAATTATTTTGAGAACAGACCATAAAGCCCTAACGTTCCGGCTGAAAACTGACTTGTCGAGTCAAAGACTGACAAGGTGGTCCCTGTACATACAACAATTTCAAGTGGAAATAGAATATTGCCCGGGGAAGGACAATATCATACCTGATTTGCTAAGCAGATACCCTACAGCAGAGGAAGAAGAAACTCTAGCTATTGAGATAGAAGATAGAGATCAGAAGACCTTAGATGATCTAAGGAACATCACCGTTTTTCAACGTGAAGATCCCTGGATACGGTTGATGATAAATTACTTCGAGGGAAAGCTGGATAGAGGAACCCCGATGTATATGGAAGCTGAAGCACTTTCAACGGAATATCTATGGTTTAACCAGATGCTACATAAATGGAGCGACTCGCACCACACAAAACCTAGGATTGTTGTACCACCAGCATTGCAGAGAAGGCTAGTTTGGCTAGCACACCGAGCTTTTGGACATTCAGGTGTAGATAAGACTGTTGCCCTGCTTAGAGAGGCGTTTATTTGGCCTAAACTTAGAGAAACAGTCAGAAATACTATCAGGACATGTGATATGTGCCAACGAGTAAAGCCTAACTCGTACTTAATGAGGCAGAAACCTATACCACTCTTACCAGAGAAGCCATGTCAGCTCCTGGCGCTGGACAACTTTGGGCCCCTGCCTAGAGCTAGAAGAGGAAATAAACACATCCTAGTTGCACTAGACGTGTTTTCCAAAATGGTAGTCCTGTGTCCAATTCAGAAAACCAGTACAAAACAAGTACTTAAGAGGCTGAAGGAAAGAATCATTCCTATATTAGGACAGCCAGAAAACATCTTATCGGATCACGGAAGCTGTTTTACCAGCGTAGAATTTCGCAGGGAGTTGGAAAATCTGGGCATAAGACAGATTTTGTCCACGGTTAGGCACCCGGAGTCGAACTCAGCTGAGAGAGTTATGAGGGAGGTGCAAAAATACATGAAAATATACTGCTCTACTGAGAATTGGAAATGGATTGACGTACTTGAGATTATTGAATATTGTATCAACAATACTGTGCACGAAGCTACAGGAGAGGTGCCAGTGAGCCTACATCTCGACAGAAGACACGAGAGGCCATGGAATAATGTCATCCAGACACCCGTCGATGCACAACTTGGACGTGAGTTGAGAATCCAGAGGACGTTCGAGTATCTCAAGAAACAAGCAGATAAACGACAGCGGAGAAACAGGAGGAAACGTTATCATAGACCGCTACTCGTGGGAGAATACGTCTTATTGAAAAAACCCGCCAGTTCAGATCCAGAGAGCAGGAAATATAAGAAATTCCAGCACGCTTATCTCGGACCCTACCTGATTATAAGGGATCTGCAGAATAACGCATATCGGATTAAAGATGAGGCAACAGGTAGAGAAGTTGTGGTAAATGCCGCTAATCTGAAGTTATATAGTCCACCAGAAGACTATGAAGCGAGAGAAGAGCAAGCTACACACATCCAAGTGAACGAGGAATCATTATGTATGCACGGAAAGGTTCTGGAGAAAAGCTTGCAGGCTCGAGAAGGGTCGAAGAAAAGGAAACAGCTCGCCAGCCCAGCGGACACGAGGGAAGAATGCAGCTGTCGACTGCAGGAGTTTTACGACCAGTTGAAGGGAGCCGCTGTGGAGTTAGAGGAGATGAATGAACAATTGAGACAGGAAAACGAAAGTCTACGAGACAGCAGACAAGAGTGGAGTGGGAAAACGTGAAAGCCCATTGCCAAGAGCAATGACCGCTTAAAGTGAATACTGCAAGGAGTTGATACCAGCTGATAGGCCCGAAAAATTCACTTATGAAATGAATTTTTCGAACTTAGCAGGAGAAAGATGTGCCCAACTGGTCACGGCAGTCTGGTATCAAACTCAGGCCTTATCAGAAAAGACCAGGCAAATGGTTATGCCTAAGGTCGAACCAGTGGTCTCTAAGGGGGAGCCATTATATGGAACCCACAGAGCAATGAGAGGTCTACTGACACATAATAGTCCAGCGTGATTTCACGATTATTTAGGTGAAAATCATAGCAATTGAAAGGAGAAATTATAAGCAAAATGCAAGGGAATGTACGTTTTCAGTGCATACGAAGTCGAGAGAAGGCTATTTTGAAGTCTGACAAATGACTTTAACAAGTAGGCGGGGTAGCCCTGGCGCCTACGGAACTATTTCCGTCTAGGGCGGTCAGACAGCTAAAAATTAATGACCCGGGAATCCACCGGTCGACAACGAGCAAAGCTTTGGCGGGACCAAGCCCACAAGAAATTAATTAATTACAGGTAAATGGAGCATTGTAATGCAATGGAACATACACACAGATGAATGTATTCACGGAGGAGTAATTTAGGAGTGGTTTTTCACCTAAAATTACGCCTATTTCTCAAAATGACCGCATTACAACCTAACTCACGCTCGAGAGCACGAATACTTTAACCAACCAGCGGGAAATCCCCACCGTGGCATCCCACGCGCTGAACTAAGGCAATTAATTGTAATTAATTGGCCGAAGCGATCGCCGGCACGCGAGTGTTTTTAAAACCTCCACGCCTAATTAAACAAGATGCAGATGTTATTTCGGCTGAAGACGGAGTATTTCAAGAAGGGAGTCGCTGTCACGTGTCCCGTGAACTATTTTGTGCAAGAAACCAATATAAGGGAAGAGCACCCTACGCCAAGGGTCAGTTGTAGGTCAGTTACAGTTACGGGTCAGTTGGAAAGCAGTTGAAGACGTCAGACGGTCGCTCGAGTTGGAAGTTAGTCCTTTGTCTACAAACGCTCTGCAGTAAGCACGCCAATTATTAAAATATCAGCGTACCGCCGTTGAAGACAATGGAGGCAAATTGTAAGCTTCATCAGTAATAATGAAGTGCATAAAAAGTAACAAAGTGCAGATATTTCTGTATTATCTGACACAGATATAAATTCGCTACTGTGAATAGGAACTGATAATGTTTGGAACAGTTCGTATACCGGAAGGTATTGTCAATTATATGACATCAGCATCAGGAACACTCCAGTGATGGGAGAGTGGAAGTTATTGCCACCTATCCAGGACAGTGAGGTGAACGGGAGTGCAGGGAACTAGGATCGAACATCTATAAAAACGCTACTAGATTTCACGGAGACCAGCGGTTATCATAAGTCATCGCATCTCTGAGGTCAAGCGTAGGTGAAATCCAGATTAAGGATCAACATGTGAAATGATAGATGAAGTGTATAAATTGTGAAATAATAATTTAAAGTGTTAATGTGTTTAATGATTAATATTCAGTGTTTATCAGTGGTAAAGGCCACTTGTGGTAATATGTGTATCATGTGTAAAAAGTGTGAATCTCAGTGTTGTGTATTGGATATCATGATGGATTAAGTCAAATCGTCATGGTAGAGCTCAGGCGGAGATACTGGTACTTTCCACCCAGAAGGAAACGTGAGTACACATGCAAATAATAGCATTATAATGGCATAGTTCACCATGTAACGATTAATCACTTTGAAATTAAAGAAGTAATAGTCACTTACTGAACGAGTTTTCACCACTCGTCTTGAATAAAGTATGACTTGGAAGGTGATTTGCTTAGGACCATGTAGGTCAAAAATAGTGATGGATCTAAACGTTAAAATAATAATAATAATAATAATAACTGGGGTCGGCAACCATAAAGTAAGGGCAAAGTTGGCCTAAGTAATGTTCAAATAGTGTCATGTCTAATTTAAGATACTGTCATTTGGTAAACAGTAAAGAATGTAGTGTGGAATATCGCGAATACGAGAGCTTTTCTCAGTGTCAGTGAAATTTTGAATGAATATGTGAAATTAAAGTAAGCCAGTATATTTATACATTTGTGTTAGGAGCTATGTAAAGCTTTGGCTTAAATAGTATAACAGGAAGAACGCAGGTACCTTGATAATGGAGTCATATATGTGAAATATTGTTTAGCCGCATATAGCGTGCAGATTAACGTAGAATCCAGTGATTTACGTAAGATAAGCACGGGAAAGACTAGTATAGCTTGCGCGTGAGGTGAAAATTGGCTTAATCTTCGAGAAGTATCGCCCTTGTGCATACTGTATGTGTTACGCAGCGATTTGGATAGATTCTGTCTATTGCCAACGCTTGCATTGAATTATAGCCACTATGGACGCCCAGCGAGGCGCGGTGTGCATTTTTACTTATGGTCTGCCCGAGAGGTAGAATCATATTCGTCGACGAGGAACGTGGTTCCCAAAAATATGTAAATGACAGCTGCTGATGATAACCATGGGGTTTCATTATGATGCGCGTCTTTAAAGCCACAAGTAATCACCTTAGAACGGCAATGCTATCATTAGAATTCCACCCCTGCCATGAATGTTTAATAGGAGCCATTTGAGCCCAAATACACTGTAAAGTTAGGTGTTAATTAATTAAATGACTCAATTACTTAGGACTATGCCTAGCGGATCTTTATTGTTATATAATTGTAAACAAGAGTGGCCTTGACGGTAGAGAGAGACAGGAAATGTAGACCATTTCCGTGGCAGCCATCTTGGAGAGCTGTCTGGAACTAATTTTATGACCTGCTGAGGGGAGGGAGGTCGCTCGACCGATCCCTTGTCAATTACAGTCACAATAGGACACTGAGAGATCTCGGTATTCAATAATGCAATTAAAATATGAGTATTTTAGTGATGCAAATGGAATTAATTGGTGTATGGCAACTCACATATGTGGTTGAACCATAGAAATCAGATGATATTTGGCGAAGTTATCCTCTGAGGGGGAAAGCTGAACCAAAATAATGTAGGCATCTTCTTTAAAGTGCATTTTACCAGTTTATGCTAATTTAGGGAAAACGGGTATGTGTTTTTCCCAGAACATGACACAGTTGTATCTATAATAAGTCCGACAAGACCCAGATAATCGTTATATGGTGAAACTATAAATATTCTATCCATGTTTATGTTTATTTTATGATTAAGAAGCATGACTCATTTTCCTAGAGCGTTCATAGGGATGGAAAGAAGGAAGATGATTCGCACGACACAACAAAAATATTTGCTAATAAATGTAGGGAACATTGAAGTAATGATAATTAAAGTAAATGTCGTAGGAGACGGAATAATGTCTTAGAAATTCATGTTTATGTGACATGTGGTTTTTGTGTTAAGATAATTCCATTAAATAAAATTGTGTCACATGACGAACACTATGAAAACCTTGTAATCTGAACTATATTATTGACAGGATATTAGAAGTAGGTTTGAGTGCATTGTAGCGCTAATTTTAAGGAGAAAGCTCACAGAATAACCCTATTTACACACATCAAAAAAAGTTTTGCATCACCTCGGTTCCCAGATCTCCGGCATATAGACGTTGACTGTGTATATTGTATCAAAGATACAGTCCCTTTGACTGTTCATAGATGTCACTAAAACTGCTCAAAGATGTAAACAACCATGCATGAGCAGGGCCTATTAGACGGAGGGGGTACGACAGCCGATCAGTTCCAGTCATTCCACCAGGACGAAGGTACGCTGCTCATGTTGTCTGTTAGTTCTACCATGCCTAGAAGGTCAATACCGCAGTTCGATCGCGTCCGCATTGTTACTTTGTGTCAAGAAGGGCTCTCAACAAGGGAAGTTTCCAGGCGTCTCAGAGTGAACCAAAGCGATGTTGTTCGGACATGGAGGAGGTACAGAGATACAGGAACTGTCGATGACAGGCCTCGCTCAGGCCGCCCAAGGGCTACTACTGTAGTGGATGACCGCTACTTACGGATTGCCGCTCGGAGGAACCCTGACAGCAATGCCACCATGTTGAATAATGCGTTTCGTTCAGCCACAGGACGTCGTGTTTCAACTCAAACTGTGCGCAATAGGCTGCATGATGCGAAACTTCACTCCCGACGTCCATGACGAGGTCCAGCTTTGCAACCCCGACACCATGCAGCGCGGTACAGATGGGCCCAACAACATGCTGAATGGACCCCACGGAATTGGCATCACGTTCTCTTCACCGATGAGTGTCGCATATGCCTTTAACCAGACAATCGTCGGAGACGTGTTTGGAGGCACCCTGGTCAGGCTGAACGTCTTAGACACACTGTCCAGCGAGTGCAGCAAGGTGGCGGTTCCCTGATGTTTTGGGGTGGCATTATGTGGGGCCGACGTACGCCACTGGTGGTCATGGAAGGCTCCGAAACGGCTTTACGATACCTGAATGACATCCTCCGACCCATAGTGCACCCATATCGGCAGAATATTGGAGAGGCATTTGTCTTCATGGACGACAATTCTCGACCTCATCGTGCACATCTTGTGAATGCGTTCCTTCAAGATAACGACATCGCTCGACTACAGTGGCCAGCATGTTCGCCAGACATGAACCCTATCGAACATGCCTGGGATATGTTGAAAAGGGCTGTTTATGGACGTCTTGACCCACCAACCACTCTGGGAGATTTACGCCGAATTGTCGTTGAGGAGTGGGACAATTTGGACCAACAGTGTCTTGATGAACTTGTGGATAGTATGCCACGACGAATACAGGCATGCATCAATGCAAGAGGACGTGCTACTGGGTATTAGAGGTAGTGGTGTGTACTGCAATCTGGACCACAAATGCTGAAAGTCTAGCTGTATGATGGTACAACATGCAATGTGTGGGTCTCATGAGCAATAAAACGAGCTGAAATGTTGTTTGTGTTGATCTCTATTCCCTTTGTATTTAAAGGTTCCGGAACTCTTGGAACCGAGGTGATGCAAAACTTATTTTGATGTGTGTATTTGTGGGAATTAATTGTAATTTGTCCTTTGTTTTGTATTTGTTGTACAGCCATGATTTTAGACCAGTAAATATTTATTCATAGGAATGTTGTGTATTTCCTGTAGAGTAGTTACCTGGTAGACTCAAATCCTGAGCATGTGGTCGTATTGTGGGCAGGAACGTCCCATACCTCGAAAGACCGTGAGCTAGTTGGGATACGAACACATGGTCCACATGGTGACAATCGGGTACAATACAAATATATACACTCTTATTATATTCTCATATAATAAATAAATAAATGTCAATTATCTCTGAATCCATTAAAATTTCCTAAATTGCAGAATTAGTTTAATAAGAAATTGTCTAACCAACATTTAAAATCATTGTTTGATCCATCAATAACTTATCTGATTATTAATTACCATCATAAGAAAAAGTATTTCAATAAGACTGCAATGTTAAACTGGCTGAATAATAAGTATCAGATTGCCTGTGATTACTCTACTAATTATTCGGCTTAAGAATAATCGAAATCCTCCGAATTCTGACCTGTGATTCCAATATTTCTCGTAGATTATGTAACACATTCAGTCGTCCATCAGCACCTCCATTTAACCTAAATATGAGTAGCACGCATTATCATACACCATAATTGGATTGTGCCAACATTCGCACATCCTCAAGATATTCTATATCACCATAGAAGTGGTGAAACACCTTATCATTCACTTAATTACCTCTAATAGATTGGTTTGGTCACCTGTAATCGAATCCAACTATTGCTACTATAAGACCACCTTTTAAACAAAAAAGTGTCTACAACCCTATTTGGGCCTACTTGCTGAGCTATTTATACATGTGCTGTTGCTAAAATGTGATGAACAATTCCATACAACTCTCAATAATCTATTAGACTGAGCTGTCCAAATCCATTAAATTCATTAAGCTGTGCTAAGCTGGCTGTGATATTTAGTTGTGCCATACAGTGAATTGCTATGTGTTGTGAGACTTTGTAAGCTTTCATTATATTACTATAATCTCTTGCTGGATCGTGCTCACAGCTATAGCCTAAGCGACCTGCTTGCCTGTAAGTTTAAACATGAGCTAATTGGGTGGCCTTGTATGTGACTGCAACTAAAAGAAAGTGTCACATTTGCTGTTGCATGAGATACGTTTCACGAGTTCACTGTTGTACAATAATGTGTTAATTCCAGTGTTCACATTCAGTCTCTGATAGTTTATTGTTTTTACACACGTCGAATACTGCAGTTTGTTCATGTACGCTAGCACTGATTTTAATTTGCTTGCACATTCGAATACCATCTAATACCGGAGATGCCTAATCATAATGACTATAATTTCAATCACTCTGCCGAACCCCTCTCGAGTTTCGAATGTAAGACATTCCCGTGCTCGCTATTCGATTGGAATATAACACGCGTGACCGTACAGATATTTCAATTGCTCGACATTCAGCTGGATTGGTAACTGAACTCGGAATGGCCTCTCTCGTCACGTGTTTCAAGATAGGAGGGGTCACGATAGGAGAGGTGAAGCCTCCCTCTATTGTTGTCACAACAGATTCAATGAAGAGCTATAAAGGTATTTAATATAAAAGTGACAGTCAGTCTAAAAGACTAGACTTTGTATCATTTTAAATGCTACAAATGCTGAAAAATGCTAGAAAGACTCTTGACATGTTAGAAAGTTATCTGCATAATACTTATCTTGCTTTATAATACTTTACCTTGTTTCAAATTACTCGCGAACGGCAAGTGCAAACCAAGGGCAAGGCAAGGTCAAGCGCGTGGGATGCCGTCACGCTCACCAGAGCCCTTCCATCCAGTCTAAAAACACTTATATTGGGCGATGTATTGAAGATAGAAATATGATCTCGCGGACTTTTTTGTAGAACCTTTCATGCTGACCAATTCATACGCTCATAGTATATTGATATTTTGAACGGTTTGCCCAGCGTAAGCTTAAGAAGCGCACGGACGCCAAGTTTGTTTTCGACTTTTTCACTGAAATCGTTACTGCTTGGCTTCCTTTCATCATATATAAATTATTTTCTACAGAATCTTTCCTCGAGATATCCTTTACAGAATGGTGAAAACCGCATCAAGATCCATCCAGTGGTTCTCGAGATTACCCATGACATGCAAGAATCGGGGATTTTTGTCTTATACTCACGAAGTAAAGATTGTCGGGGAACACATGCACCAAGCGGTACTATGACGTCACACACCTCAGTGCACCTGGGTACATTTCATCCCGTCACCGTAACGTAACGCCAGACCCCAGCGTAACGACGAAGTCGACAAGATCATTTAAAATGATAAAATGAATACTTCTCTGCTTTCATAAATTAACCAATTATCAATTGATATCTTCTGTTATGTTATCATGATAATAAACAACAATGGAGATTTTCAGAAGGTGACATAATGACAAATATAAATATAAATCCGAGAAACTTTCAAAAAAAAAATGGAGTAACTTGTGGAACAAACTATCTCTCATTTATGAGTTTGTAAACTCGCTCTTTAGCTCCAGTATCATTGACTGGTGATCCCATGCTTCTTTCCTCTACGCTGTTGGGGTAGCTGAGTGACATGATTGATTTTCGGTCACAGTGCGAATGCGTGAATTTGTAATCTGAGCTACGATTTAGATAGGAAGCAGCCGTTACGTAAATTTATGTACCATCCTGGCATTCGGCTGGAGTAGAAGAGGGAAATCACGGGATAGCTGAGGTAGGAACCGAACCCACCTCGTCTCAGTTCTGCCGCATGAGGCTGCGTGAACCTCGTTCAGGTCAGAATTTAAACGTACTAGGAATCGAATCTCAGATTCTACTACAGACACCACAATAACACAGGTTATCGTACAAATTCAACATACGTCCATGTGCTTGGGTCTTGGGCGTATTGGAAGCAATATTCCTAACTGGGATTTATAAATATGAGGAAAGAATGGGTTCGGCAGGAAGGAATTTAGGAAGGAAGTCAAGTGAGTTATAATTTCAATATTTAATAGTAAGAAACATGTAAAGGGTTCAAATTTCGACAACAATATACATTTCATTAAAAATAAGATTAATATGGCGTGAATTATAAAAATCTCCCCAAGGTTTACTTTAAAAATGATTATATGAATGGAGTTTAAAAATGAAAGGTTTAACATTATAGGGGTACCACGTAGAAAATAATTTTGGAGGCGGGACTCGTCGTACGTTGCTGCTGTCGAGCTTCCCCCGCCATAAACGACTTCACTCTCCGTCCAGCTGGCTGACACCGCAGTCACTGTCAGAGCTGCAATCGTTTTCATCTCCACATGTGTCCTCATCCTCACTCGCGCTGAGTCTAATTATCAGTCTGTCCACTTCACCATCTACAGTATTGTCGTGATGCAAATATTCGTCTTCTTTCCTTTTAACACGCTCACAACACTTTTTTTCACTCATCGGCTGTGTACTGCAGAAAACGTTTCCGACCTAGCTCCTCTTTTTCTTTTAAGGTGCCTCCAATGGACTTCTCTGCAACTTTACCTTTTATGTCCCCCCAAACCATTTCAATCGGATTGAGATATGGATGGTAAGGGGGAAGATGCAAAGGAATATGGCCTTATGAATGGATTATTTCATCCACTAAATAGTGTTTTTCATGCGAAAATCTCTAAACTATTTTAATAAGTTCAGCTTTAGTCATGGACATATCGAATACGGCTCAGGGATCTTCTAGCCAAAGAACAATATCGGCCTTTAAGCTTGCTTGTGTGGGCACGTTATCTTTTTCATTGCAGTGATATGTAGCGTTGTCCATGACGATCACACATGGAGACGATAAAGCTGGTAGAAGCTGAGTTTCCAACCACTTTCGTAAGTTTACATAGTTCTTAGTGGTGTGATAATCCCCTGATTTCTGCCCTGATTTAAAAATCAGTAACGCTCCCTCTACAAAGCCATCTTCTCCTCCCCCTCTCTGTCCAGCTCGATACTTGCAGTAAGTTAGAATCAATTTCTTCATTTGACTGCCAGAACTTTGAAACTATATGAGATTGCTGACTGCAAGTCTCATCTATATAAACAATATTCCAGCCAATACTTCTTAATTGCCTGATTTGTGTTATGTACCTTATTCTCCATAAAATTATGTCCGGTTTTTCTATGAGAATCTTTCTCTTTTATTCAAACGTTTTTCAACTGAAGCCTAGCATTTTAATTCTTTGCCTTATAAACTGCCATCCGCAGTCGATAACACCATCATCTTTAAGGGCAGAGAGAAGTTTTTTTATGGTGGGAATTTCTCTTTTCACTGTGTAAAAGAAGTGAATTGTTTGCCTGATTGCGCTGTCTGTGAAACTGTCAACTTCAATCCTGTTCTTTCTTGATTCGCTTTTTCCTGTTGGAGTTGAAAAGTTCAATTGAGTTTTCCCTAGAGCTGTCTTTCCATCTTTCAGATTCCTAGTAACCTTACTGACTGAAACACCGGTAGCTTCACTAGTCATATCTTAAATATTTGCGGTTGCTATATTATATTTTTCTTTTGTTTTTTTTTAAATACAAGGGTCTTTCATAAAGAATGAACCGATTTCGAAGCTTTATTATGCAGTACGCAGGCAACGTAGCAGAACAAGTCGCATAACATTGCAAAGAGCGTAGTCTGATGTTTCGAATAGTTGCCAGTAGAGTGATCTCTCGTGCACGTTACCCTCCAACCAAAACAAGCCGACCTGCCTGTTGCGCACAGCATTTGCCACGTTTTTTCCTGAAAAACACTGTCACAGGACAAAGCTCTCTCAAAATGATACAAACCTGGCTCTTCTCTTCGCTGCAAACACACTCACGTGACTTCATTGTCCAACAAGATAGAGCCCCACCCCATTGGAACTTAGCGGTGCGAGGAATTATTAATGAAACAGTGCCTGAACGGTGGATTGTTCGCCACACTCCTCCGGATAGTGCTTTATTTGCGTCGCCTCCAAGATCTCCAGACCTCATCCCTAGTGAGTTCTTCTTGTGGGGATACGTAAAGGGCATTGTTTATGATCCATCTCCTCCCAGTACACCGGATGACGTTAAAGAGCGGATAACACGTGAGCTCGACTGAATGGGTCGTGATATGCTGCGACGGGTTTGAGAGGAATTCTTCTCTCACTTTGATGTGGGCCGTACTGCTGCTGGTGGTGGTGGTAATATTGAACACTTGTAGGCGAAGAGACACAACTTCAACATCAGTCAAATACATGTGTCTTGGTTGCAGTCTTGTACTACTGACTATTACGGAGATATAGCTTGATTAAATAGGTTTATTCTTTATGAAAGACCCTGTATTGTGCAACATTGAAGACTATTCCTCTAGCGTGGCCTCTAAGAGCTCTCCCGGACACAGTGAATGATTTTGATTACGGTAGAGGTATTGTCGTATTGAAATAACACTCGTTTACAAATACGGAAAACACTTGGCACTACAACTCCACCTTGCACAAGCACAAGGTCCAACGACAAGCACAAGGCAACCAGTAGGAGCAAGAAAGAGAGAGAGAGACACTTCCCCTACCTGACGCATATGCGCAGAAAAAAGACTAGCAGTGGACAGACAAGAGAACTGGAAACACTCTCGCCCTTACTGTGGTACGCTTGCGCATTGAAACATTCTTTTCTATGTGGTAACCCTATAGAAACATTTAGCTTAATTTGAAGGAATAATACCTTCTTTTGTAAAGGGCCCCAGATGCCCATGCTATTATTTAAGCGCTAAAGCACCAATGCTGAAGAAACTGTGAAATATTAAGCAGAAAAGGTTTTGTGGTATAATTACAATTTGAGAGGGCCTGGCGAGGAAGAAAGTGAACATAAAAATGGTTCCACAATAGGCGATTAAGTTAATAAGTAACTGATTTGATTAAGAGAGTTCTTTTTCATGCCCTAATTAGACATTTAAAATACTTGAAGGGAGAAACCCGAAATACTAATCTCTTTTTTGTATGAAGCTGTTGATATTGGTTGGACGCTCAAAGTGGATACTGATCATAGCGATGCATGAAGTACTGTACTTCTCCATAAAATTCATGTAGATGAATTTTCATTATCACTGACCGTAAAAGTGCGCTCTGACCAGCAGGCGAGTACGGGCGGTGGCTGTGGCCACGAAGAAAGACACCTGGACCAGGCGCAGTTGCTCTGTGTAGTAGTTCCCGGACCCTGGCTGGGAATATAGCGACACCCGACAGCGTCAATGTAGATTAGGCTTGACCTCAACATCAGGTTCTCTGAGTGATCCAGACGAGGTAGTGAAGTTTGCAAGGTCCAGTGTCGTAGCCATGATAGCGTGTGCTGTCTGTTGCTTGCTTGGTGGATGCCAAGGCAAATGCTTCAGATAGCTCAATCGAAGAGTAAGTCGGTGAGTGCCATACGCAAAGAACGCTGTAGGCCAGTGACGTAAGCGAGAGCCTCGGCGTGAGGCTGAACGGTGATATCTAGAGACCGGATTTGTAAGCACAATCAAATTGTGAAATAAGCAAGCATATAAGGACGAAAAACGTAACAAATAAGCACAAAAAATAAAAATTAAATCATAAATATATTGTTTCATAGAAATCTTACCTTACGTAAGCTTGTTACAGTACACGAGGAAGGTCATCTTAAGATTTACTTGTGTGAAGCTCCGTCGTTTGTCAGTGAAGAATATTTTATACAGTGAAATTATCTCTCAACGTCGTATGACGTTACAGGAACATGTGAAAAGCTCCACATTTCTTCTTGAATGAGTTCCTCCATGATATACGTTTATATACCAGAAAGCTTTATAGAAGTTTTACACAGTGTTTCGTAACCAGGGTTCTTCGTTAACACCTTACTGAGTTTCTCAAAGGCAATTTTAGCAATACCCTGAGTCTCTGAAGACAGCGTTACTGAAATTTCATGTATCAAAGAAAGTGAATGTTCCAAGGTATTATTTCGAGCTTCAAACTGTGTAATAATAACAGTTATTTGGGAGAAACGGTTAAGAATGTACTCTATCTTATCTTGGGTGTCAATATTTGCAAAACATTCCTGTGCTGCCGCAATCCTGGCTGCATCTTCTGCACATAAGGAGTTCAATACTGTTCTTACTTCATTGTTAATGTTCTGCGTAGTATGACACAGGCTTTAACCACAGACGCTATATTTCACTGTATTGGAGCACTTTAATGTCCACGTAACATCACGTTCTCACCAGTTCCTATTGTTCGTAAGAATTTACGTAAACTATATCGCTCGGTTCGGTCTACACTTCCTGATACTAGCAGCTGGTAGGGCTGACCTTGGCCTACTTCTTGTGCTGTCCGCGGTTCTCCACCCCACAGCGCACGAAGTTAAAGTGAATACAGCCTTCCGCAACTTTCATTTCGCGAGCGATGCTCTACTGTCTTTACACGAATGCCTTTACAATGTCGGCCCTCGTAATAATGTTTCGCCTTAAATGCAATTATGTTCATTCGCGTCCGGATATTGCACTGTTCAGCTCTTATCTGACGTTCGTCTTTCATTAACGTTATCGTAAGCATAGGGGCTCACCTCTCACTAGCGGCATTTGTTCACACATCCAAATACGTAGTCTCATTATACTATGCTGCATGCATCCGACACTTCAAAATTACTATAATTCAACCTGACATTGTGAGGTTTGAAGCCATTTTTCAGTGTTGCCTAAGTAAACAAAAGTTTGGTGCTTTTCAGTCGGTCAACACGAATGCACCCAAATAGAGCTGGGTTATGCCCTAATCCTGAAATAGATTACATGAGATTAATAAATACACTAGGATGACCAGTTTCGATCGTCAAGCGATCATCATCAGATCCATTATAGTTAGGCTATAACATCTATATTTGAGAATACAGGTGAAAAATATATAAAATATGTACAATTATTTAGTTGCAGTGTTGGTAATGCAACTGTCGGGGTATGCTAAATGTATTATATCTAATGTTAGGTGAACTTCTAAAATGGTGATAAAAATCCGGAATTTGTCTGTTTGGGGTGATTATATGGTTATACAAAATCAACTATGTTTATACTGTAATAATACAGGCTGATACGTATCCGGTTGTCTCCCTAACTGGAACTTCAAGCAGTTTCGTGTTCACTCTGGCACCAGTTATGGTCGACCATAACTGGTCACCATTTTGTTTTTTTAGCTACCCTCTTTAACCAATCAATTAAAGATTGTCTACTCTTAATTCTTGAATCGATAAATTGGATTTTGTGTACACCGTTCGTCATGCCATGCCTACAACCTAAACTCCCTATGCTCTACACTCAGGTCTGAAAACAAGTTCCAATGGTCAAAGACGTGTCAGTCACCATACATGTAGCCTACAATAATTCGTTCTCAACCTAGCTAGGTTTCATCACTCATAGTAAACATCTAACATTATAGCTTTGCAATATATTAAGAAAAACGAAAGTCCATGATCTTGATGTTTTGGCTCTTTTCAGGAAATTCATGAGCCATAAAATAGAGGGCGTCATGTCAAGTTCTGGGGGACCTTGTGAGTCTAAATCCCATTATCGGTTTATAAAATCTCAAGTCCATGCCCTAGCAGTTTTGGCTTATTTCAATCAATGGTTCCACCATAGAAAAGATCAGAAAAATGAATACCCTTAAAACAAGTCGTCGCATGACCCTCTCCAAACAATGCTTCGCAAAATATCGATTCATCCATTGGACATGGCCACCGTGGTCGGCGACATCATCCTCGCTCTCCCCTCCCACCATTGTTGCCAGATCGTTTGACCTTTAAGTGTCCTCTGCGTCTCTACTTTTCCATTGCTCTGTTGTCTAGTCTCACATTCCAATAAGCTCCATAAAGATTCTCATCCTGCTAGTCTGCCCCAGCAGGTTTGTTTTCGGTACTCGCTTCAAGCAACCAAGTTCTACTCTTGGAATTATCATTTGTCATGTTACTCATCACCGTTAAAACGTTAAAGAACCCCTTTAGTGGGTAAAAATCTTAGCACGCTTCACGCATTTTCAAATACTAGCCTCCATCCAACCGCCATACATAATATCAGAAAACAAACCCTCGCCCTGTCATAAACCGTCCTGTCGAAATATCGATTGTTCTATTGAGCACGGCCATCGTGGCAAGTGATAGTCTCGTTGAAACACACACCAAGCGGTACCATCTATCTATCTGCAACCACTCTTCGTTAACATTTAAAACAAAGTTTTAAAAATGATTTTTTTCAACAAAAGTGTAGTTAGACCCTCTATCAACATTTCAAAAATACATTCAAAAGGGCAATGTCACCCCAAGTCTTTGGACACCTTGTACACGCCTCTAGCCTTATTGGTTCGCGAGATATTAAACAAATGTGCAGTTATGCCCTTTTGACAAAAATGAATAATACATTCATAAACAGGGCGTCACCCCAAGTCCAACGATCCATCATACAAGACCCTAGCCTTATTGGTCCTCGAGATATTAACAAAAGTGCAGTTAACTTAAGCCCTCTTGACAAAAATTAAAATACTTTCAAAAACGGGGCATTACCCCAAGTCCAACGACCACTCATACAAGTCCTTAGCCTTATTGGTTCACGAGATATTAAAAAGCACATGACCTATTAGTTGTCGATCTTTTGGTTAAATTAAAAAAACTCATCCATAAATAATGCGTAAAAACAAAAAACAGAAATGTTAATTCATAACGGCATCCAACCCTGCGCATGTATTTCATGTAGAACAACGTTTAATTCATACTAGTATCGAGTCGCATGCATAAAATACGTGCAAAGCAATGTTTACTAAAAATTATTATTTCACCCCCTAGTAGGCGTAAGTTTTATTTTGGAGTGGAAATAAGTTTTCCATAGAAAATGGGTTGTCTTCCCGAGTAATTTGACACCTCGTACAAGTCTCTAGCCTTATTGGTTCACAAGATATCACGTGCTCGCCATCTTGGAGGAGGAAAGCCGTAGGGGGGTGTAGAACTCTTCAAAAACCACTACTTAAACCAATTAAATAATTATATTTCGGAACATGAACACAAGTTCGTGCTTGATCAAGTATTCGCTTATAATTCTGTTTTAAAAAGCGTTTCTTCTGACGAAGGAAAAACCGTCTTCTTAGATGCTCCATGTGGCACTGGCAAGACTTTCGTGGCCAAATTAATATTAGCGAAAGTTAGGTCACTGGGAGAAATAGCCATTGCCGTCGCGTCCTCAGGTATTGCTGCTACACTATTGACAGGCCGAAGAATGGCTAATTCCACTTTTAAACTGCCCCTTACTGTGTCACTTGAAAGAGACAGTGTGTGCTCTATCCGTAAAATTGGCCCGTTGGGCAAAATCCTGCAAGTTGCAAGTCTTATAATATGGGATGAGAGCACCATTGCCAATAGAGCTCACAGATAGAACTCTCAGAGACATAAGGAGCTCAAATAAAGTGACGGGTGGAATTACTTTCATGTGTTCTGGTGATTTCAGACAATCATTGCCTGTAATAGTTAGGGGAACAGATATTATTAAATCTTGCTTAAAATCTTCCCACTGTGGAAATCTGTTCAATTCTTGAATCTTTATACCAACATGAGGAGTCACTTCTCTGTACGAAGCACATATTTCCCAAAAGAGATATTAATGATTGGTAACGGGAAAGTACCTGAGTCACACGAGAAAAAAAATACCATTCATAAAGACCTTGGTGAAATGGTGACCAACATTGAAGACCTGATCTCTAGAGTGTACCCGGATGTGGCCAATATAGGCCAAAACAATTATTAATGGATGTGTGAGAGGGCAATTTTAGCTGCAAAAAATACAACCGTCGACGACACCAACAATAAAATAATGGCAAAATTACCAGGCGACAACATAAACTACCTTGCCATTGATA
Organism: Meconema thalassinum; assembly: GCA_946902985.2. Classification (NCBI taxonomy): domain Eukaryota; kingdom Metazoa; phylum Arthropoda; class Insecta; order Orthoptera; family Tettigoniidae; genus Meconema; species Meconema thalassinum. The sequence continues at coordinate 297,126,778 of OX336389.2, forward strand.
CCGTCATGGATCAAGAGGACGCAGTACATTACCCTCAAGAATTTTTAAATTCTTTGAATCCTTGTGGGCTACCACCATATTCATTGAACTTAAGAACTGGCACTCCCATTATTTTTTTGCGAAACCTGCGACCACCAAGTTTATGTAACAGAACTAGACTTCAAGTTGAATTTCTTAGAATCAATATCATAGTTGCTATAGTTTTGACTGGATCAGCAATTGGTCAAACGGTACTAATATCTCGAATTCCTATGAGACCCACAGATTTACCATTTAGCTTCAAAAGATAACAATTTTCCATGAAGGTATCGTTTGCAGTCACTATAAATAAAGCACAGGGACAGACCTTCAAGCACGTGGGGATAGATTTAAGGGAATGCTCTTTTCCCCATGGGCAATTATATGGTGCCTTATCTAGATCAGGATGCGGTGAAAACCAATATATACTAATACCACAAGAAAATGTTACTAAAAATGTTGTCTATACTGAAGTATTATAAGTCATCAACCTGTGATTTCTTACATTACTGTACATTGCACGCGAGTGAAACCGCGGGGCACAGCTAGTACTGTATAATAGGCCTACTGTTCCACTCCGCTGTCATAATGGTACTTACTGCTGTGTCGTTTCAGTCGGCCATGCTGCCTCACATGACGAGCTCCAGTTGAATCATCATAACGCTTTTATACTTTTCAATTTACTTCTGGAGTCGCTAATTCATCCATTCAAATATTCATTTATAATTAAAGGCAATTTTCCACTAAAAATTCCTTGTAATGAACAAGCATTATTCGTTTTCTCACTTCATTTTCCAAGTCGTATTTTACTGGGATGTTTTCGCTATGTCCTCTCGCCTGAGTTGGATCCTCGATCAGTGCTCTCAACTTTCTGAACCTGTCGACCAATTGACTCCGGTCACAATATTGAAAAATAAGTCCCAACTGACAAATTCAAATTCCATGCCAATCACGATTGGTTTCCAAAGGACTGGAACAACCGTTGCTGATGTCAACCATGGGTAGAGCATGAACAAAATATGGGGAGGGAAGAACTACTCGGAGGATGAGGGGTGGCGTAATTCTGTTAGGAATGATAAAGATTGGAGGAGGGAGCAATCTCTTCATTTTCTCGAAATAACTAGTTGGTAACACTGGGAGAATACGACGTCATCAAGTTGGCAGCTTTACCGAGAGGCTGCCTCTATATTTAAGATTTTGGTTACGTTAGCATACAGTATTAGATTTACCGCAATAATACTCCCACTTTACTGTAAATACGCTACTGCACAGAAATTCAGTCAATATGTTTCTCAATATTTTTATTTGAAAATTCAGTGATACAATATAATTTAAGGATATTCTTTCGAAGGACACATTTCTGATGGCAACAACATACTGTACTGACGTCATTTCTTCTGCCAAATACAGTAGTCTTAAGGATCAATAATTACTGTTAGTGAACGGATGATGAAAATGACATTTGATACATATGCCGGAACATTGTCCAACGCTTTCTAAATTTGGTGGTTGTGGACAAGGATTTTATACATTTCCAATAACTCGGTGCCTATGCGCTTATTGGACAGCTTTTGTAATTGTGATGCACGGCAAATTTTATTGTTAGGCAGTGGCAGCGAATTCACTAATCGTGTAATTGAAGAGTTGTGTTCGATGTGAAGAGGCCTTTTAGCGAATTGTATGCCCATGGCTAGGGTAAATGGTGGAACTAGTTGAAGAGATCCAGAGTAGGCCTACTGATACATAAGAGATTTAGTATGCCATGTTGTGAAAGGGTCCGTGTAGTCGTAGATTGATTGTCGAAAGATTATTGTGGTTATGAAATCATACGCCATGAACTTTGGTAAAGTAATTCAGGTCGATGGATGAGCACGAAATATATAGACATTTAATAGAAATGGAAAGGATTCATAAAATTATCTTTTGGCTGTCGTGTTGTGCCCATTACACCGACATGCCATGGGGTTGAAGGCCGAGATCAACCACCAGGAGATCCCATAGTAAACAAACAACACAGAAGACTAGACGATCATTTGAACTAGTTCTAGCCCAAGAGTATTATCCCGGGTAGTATCGTGTGTAGGTAAGAAGAGGTTAAGAAACTATCCCAAAATTCACATCTTGAAAATAAAGTAAACATTTCAAATCTTTGAAAAAATAATCCAGGGTTAAAAATAAAGTATGTCTCCTGAAAATAAATGACATCCTACTTTCATGGTCCTGTCGTCACCTCAAGAAGTCCGTACAAACAAATTTGCGATGAAATAACACTAGGACAATGGTACGAAAATAAGTGTTAATTGAAAATATTTTTTAATGGCATTGCTCCTATTCTCGGTAGCTGATGACAATCTTGGATAGCGCGCCAGACATTGGCCCAAAGGGTTCAGGGTTAGATTTCTGGCCAGGCCATCAGGGATTTTAACCTCCAGGGGTTAATTACCCTAGGCTATAGAATGGGTGTAGGTGAAGTCTTGATCATCACTTTATCCTCATTAGGAGACGCAGGTCGCCCACAGGCGACCTGAACGTGGCCTCCCAAGAGGCCACATGACATTATCATTATTATTCACGTTATACAAAGCTCAAGAAGATGCGTCAAAAAATCACAAATAGATATAAGCTACATTACGATGGTACAATTTCCAACACTTAATTTACAATTCCAGTCTACGTATATACTACTTGAGTCCTTACTAACAAAATCCACCTGAAAAATTAACCAATTTGCTGTACAACATTAATACAAATTATGCACACCCCTGCCTACGCAGATCTCAAACTAGTGGCCACTGTCGATATTCATGACTAATTCTCAAATTGGTTTAGCCTCACTTTTAAGGAGGCTAGCTAATAGATAGTATTTAATTGTATTTCTGTTCACATCATGTTACAAAGGGTATGTCAAAATTCAGCATTATGTCAGATGCAGGTTAAGATTAAGTTATTCCATTTATTAAAAAAAAATCTTATATCATGTTCTATTTATCAGAATGTAGCGACTCTAGTGGCAATTACAACACCATTTTGTCGACATCCGTCGAAGGCTACTGTTAGGTCAGGATTGTTCCCATTTTGCTCAACAGCCTTTACGACTGTTTCTTGCATACATTCCAAATCATCACCATCTCCATAAGATCCGAACAAGTAGGTGTAATGATCAAACTTAGAAGGTGCACTAGGTTGCTGTAGCTCATACCTCCACACAACATGACACCTGCTGCTCTGCCCTTCCGTATTGATCAAAGTAGATTAACTAATATAATATTTACAATGTGCCGGTTCCTGTCTTGCTGCGAATTATTTACGGTTGAGTAATTGAAGAACTCGACAGTATACTGTAGGTACAATACGTACAGAAAAGTTGCAATTCAATAGCAAGGTCAATATGTCTGTTTTCTTTTAATCCAAATTTACCATAGTTTTGCAACATACAGTATATCACATGTGTGATATATCACATAAACTTGATTGACCTATCACTTCGTAAATTTCACGTTTAATTAAAAAGAAACGAATTTTTGTTCAACACCGTTGGGTTTTCTTTTCTCTTCCCTAACAGAGGTTTTACTAATATTATCACTCACGTCTTCAAGTAAGGTGTACTTGGCCCTGCTTCACGATGTGAAGGTTCTCAGTGTTGAAGAACCAGCATTTTCTTTTGGTAGGCCACACATTTCCTGAACATACTGTTTGAAAATGGAGGTTTAATGTTCTCAAATAACACATAAACTCACATGACTAACTCGCCCAAAAATGAGGCTAACCTGTCACTAACAACAAACAAAATACCAACAACAATGCAACCTATTACAGTATGACCAACGACAATCATTTTCAACAACATTTCTTTCGAATGAATAAATAATTCCTGTAACCAGCGCGATATTTGTATAAATAATGAAACGTTCAATGTTTACGGCAAGTCACCCGTCATGCTATAACAGATCTCTCACACACCAAAAACAATAACATTTAAATAATTAAATTAACTGCCTCTATACGTTATTTCTTCATGATTCCTGAAATTTTAGAATGAAAATCCCAAAATGTCATAATAGGAAAAGATTTTGTTTTCCCAAATTGATTTCACCCTTTACATCCATTACCTAATTTGTGTCTGAATGATTCGATCATCGTGAGCTCTAGCAAAGTGAAGGAATAATACGTATAACTTCAACCAAACCAACATGTATAGGCCTATATATACCGGGTGGTCCGCCAGCCCCTTGCGATCCAGTTTTATGCCTCCCGTCACATTTATAAAAATTCTGAAAGACATTGGTCCCTCTCCCTAAACCGGGGTAATATAACGAGACGGGTGTTTACGGGCTAGAAGACAGCAGGAATCGTGAGCGCCACTATTATTTCAGTATGGGTACTGCCCCCGTAAATTGAATTATATTGAGACCACGATGGCTACATTGGCAAATATGAATAAAGTTATGGCTGTCATAGTTGTGACGTGGATATTCATGACGTAGGCACGGATGACACAGACTTCATGCAAGTAGGCTGGTTGAGCTGAGATTCTTGGTGACGTCATGATTTTGTTCGAGAAAGATCTGAGATTTACGACGCAGTCGCAGGGAAACGAGGAATTGTGCTGAGGAAGAAGTTACGCTATTGGAGGAAAGGCTCGATGATAGTTTGGAGGGAGACGGAGATTACTGAAACTACCATATTTAATTACTTTTGGAATGCAGAATTGTGGAAATCTATTTTCAGTTATGGCATTGATTTGGAATTTTGAAGAAATTAATTTTGAGTTTTTGAAATTTGAAAATCCGTCAAGTATAGCCAAAGTTAGAACTTCTAGCAATGACGGAGGAACAAGCTATGGAAGGGATGGATACGCCCCTTAAGAAGTTGATAAAAGGCCTTGCACAGCAGTGAGAAGCTCTCATATCTCATACATATCTCATGTGTCTCATATTTCTGATGTCATATAGTCGTTTTTCTGATATGGTCAGACTTCGAGTGAATAAGTGAAGCAAGTCGTCATTAGAACGTGTGGTAGAGCCACCGCATCGAACAAGCTTCGAGCCTGCAAGCAGTACAATTTTACGGTGATTGAAACTAGGCGAAGTTGAAACGCACACATAAAGGAGTCTACAAGATTATACACCAACAGTTAGCTATTGCCTGTAAGCTAATTCAATTGTGCAGTACTATATTGAGGTGTGTAGAAAAGTTGAACATTTTCACGATTATAATTTGGAAGATATTGGCATTTTAAGACTGCAGACAAAAGTGATTTTCTCGCCACCTGAGAAGCACTTTTATAACACCACATTCTACGCTACGGCTAACACGTGTATTGTAACCGTGATACTACATATTGCATTTGGTGATACAACGCTACATTCTAATATGCAACAATATAATATGGCAGTTCTTTCAACTATTATAACGGAAGTGGAGATGGAAGGCTAAGGACTTTAATGCAATTGGGACATATATCAATGGAGTGAAATAGCAGCATGGAACTTCGTTAATCGTCATTCGACAAAAACGAGCAAGTGTTTGATGATAGTGATAACATATCATAGTCTGAATTTGATGAATTCAACATAATAAGCAGTGAAGGTGATAACAAAGTGATAGCAGTGACAGTGATCACGACTCCGATATTGACAAAAATAATGGACCGGAACGAGCATGTAGTGAACTACACTCATGCATCGTAGTCCAACGCTGAATTATATCAAATGGCAGTGGAAATACCTTCATACTCCACAACTATGAATATTTCTACGGAAATAACTGCAATAAACTTCATGGCGAATTTCTACCAGAACTTCAGGGAACTATCAAGAGAGGCCAGGGTGGACCCGGCTCACAAAGAAGAGTTTTGCCAGAACTTCAGGGAACTTTCAAGAGAGGCCAGGGTGGACCTTACCCTCCTCAGTCAGGCGAGTCTCGACATAATCCATTTCCCGTTCCAGTTGTGTGAGCCCGACATTTTATTGTCCCCTCGTCTCTGTCCCGACAAATTATCTGTTCCTATTTGGTGCTGCAATCTGTTGGTTGCGTGAGGAACGTTGGGAAATCTCGATATTGCGAAGCAGGCAACTGTTAAACTCTTATTTGGAAGGCTGTGCTACCTGTCAACTGTTACTCGGCGACCGCCAAACTGATAGTAAGCAAACATGGCCGATCGGACATTGACAGAGGATGAATACGGCAAGTGGGAATCTATTTCACAAAGAAGAGTTTTGCCAGAAGGATGCCTATCGTCTACACGGAGCAGTGCAATTTCCGGAGGAGGAAGCAGTTCGATTCTCCGAGGGCACTGGTTCCAGGTTCGAGGTCGGAGCACATCTTTACGCTGGTAAAATGGAACCATCAGCAGTCTTCTTTGGAAATTTTCCTCTGGAACTTCAATCAACAGATAAGGTAGTCGTGAACGTTTCTTGTTTTATTTGAGCCATTTAGCGATATCTGAGCAACCATTTTTCCCATATTTATTTTGTTTCATATATTTTGCCCCATTTTCTTGCTTGATATTTCTGTACTCAGTACACTTGATGATTTATGCCTTTTTCGACGATTTATTAAGACATTGTTGTGTCATTGGCTTAGTTAAATAATTTTGGATCAGTTGAGACTGATATAATAGATTCTTTCAGTAATTTGAATATTTTTGTAGTCACGATTTGACTGTAAAGTTAACGATTTTCTATGGCAAATTTGAATTCAGACAGCGTGTCACTTTATTAAAGTAATTCTTTTCAGTAAATTACTTTGACCAATTTTCTGTCATCCTCAAGAAAGAAGAATAATTAAAAGATTTTAGAGCGTTAAAATCTATTACTGTATCGACGATCTTGGAAATACTAGTCGTTTTATGAACATGATTGCAACATAGACATTTATCGTCAGTTTTGAAATACCATTGCATTATAGACAATTTTATGAAATATGAACTTTGATTACAATTTATTGAATACACTATAGTAATGAACATTTGATAGGAGTTTTTCTCAATTCTAGATTGGAACAATAATGTTTGCATTCCACATTCTAATTGTATTCTATTCGATTATTTATGCAGTTTAGATGAACTTTGATTGAAGATAGTATTTTTATACTACGTTACTTTGAAGATATTAATCTCAATTTTGATAGACCAGAGAGGCGTGTCTGATCGTATTTGCTATTAAATTTATTTGTGATTGGCAAATTTTTACTTCATATCGCTTCATGAATGAAACCCACGAAGGTTAAATATAATAACAGTTTTGATACAATTAATGAATATAAGAATTTTTAAAGTGGAACTATGGATGTATAATCGTTAGTTCAGTGGACGTGTAAAAGTCGCTGATGAATAATGCCCTTGAATAAATGAAGGAGGTTCCCACAGTAATTAATGATGTTGAAGAATTTGCAAGTGGAGGTTTTTTGTATGTATTGTGGAAGATTTTGATGCCATATATAGTGAGATATATGATGAATTCTGGGCCTATTTTATGCAATTTTGTGCGTTTGAAGCGAGGTATTTTTCCGCTGAGTGTATTGTCCAGGTCCTTTGAAAATTTAATCATGTGAAGTTACTGTTATAATTAACAACTAGTTGAAACCCGTCAAAACATGACGGTCATTGGGAAAATATTTACGGAAGGATTTTCTTATATGCATTATTTGTATGATTACAGAGAAAGACGACTTTGCAACATATAACTGCCCATGACTGAAAACTTGATGAGGCAAATAGTGACCTACACGTTCCATAGCTTCCCCTTGAGCTTTATTGTGATAAATTATGCCAAGCGATTGGAAATTGGTGGCTCTTAAAAGAAAATGGGAGTATTTTTATGGCATATTTATATTGGATTTTTAAAGTGGCTTCGTATTTTGTCCGATTTCTCACTTTATTGCGTCAATTTGCAGTTAACATACGACCGGACAATGTTCCTTTTCGTCGAACGGGGTTTTATAGTAGTATTTCTCCCAAAATTAACGTCTTATTCGATAACACTATAGTGCCCTGCATCAATGGAGCCACTAAATATTAAATGCCAAATAATACTCCCCTTGCAAAAACAACAGTGTGGTTAGACTCATTGTTATGTACTCTAAACAAATAAAATCAATGAACAATTGGCTTATACAATGAAGTTCAACATGATCAGTGTATTCACCGTTCAGAGACTTTCATACTAAGTTGGTTGCTGAGGAGAACGCGATGAGGCTGATCGCCAATAATAAAATCCTTAAAATTATCCTTGTCAGCAACAATGTTTGCAATAGTTTGCAAATGAAGCTCAGGACGATGTTCTTCATTTTGATATAAACAGCAAGAAACTTCTCGAAATAAGGAATTTCTATCGCCTGTTATAGGTTCAATCCTTTGGGTTTCTTTAACAGCAAACTATGCAGGGGAGCATAGAATCACTTCACCAATTACAGGATGAGCACTGACTCTTTGCCAGCCACCGTAAAGGAGGCAGTTTTAGAATTATATGTCCAGTGCATGTCGAAAAACGCATTAACATAGGGAAGCCCACTATTAAGTATATTCTTGGCCATCGCCCCAGAGATCCGGATTCATTTCTCTGCTCTGCCAAGAAATTTAATTCTGGCCTGAGGGCTGGAACGGGACGCACTCAGCCTCGTGAGGTAAAACTGAGGAGAGGTAGGATCGATTCCAACCTTAACTATCTTGGATGTGTTTCTCTTCGGTTTCCCACTTCCACTCCAGGCAAATACCGGGATGGTTCCTTAAGTAAGGCCTCGGCGTTCTCCTTCCTAATTCTCACGTTAATTACAGATACACGCATTAATACAACCATCACAATAACACAGGTCGGTAACATATTTTTTTTCTCTTAAAGACACTCTGCAAATCTACAGGCCAAGAGCTTTTGTCAGAGTGCTTTACGAAGTCGAAACATGATGGTCAATGGTAATATAATTACCGAAGGATTTCCTTATATACGACATTCTTTGTACGACTACTTTTTGGCACTGTTGAAACTTTAAGGGCGTCGAAAGATCGCACTCTTGACATTGCAACATATAACTGGCCATGACTGAAAACTTGCTGAGGTAAATATAGACCTACACGTTCGAGAGTTTCCCCTTGAGCTTTATTAATTGTGATACAGAATGCCAAGCGAATTGGAAATTGACGTCTCTTAAAAGAAAATGGAAGGGTTTTGTCGGATGGTGTTAAATCAACTCGAGGGATTAGAGCTCTCTGCCCAATTTTATCTCCGCTGATTATTTCCAAATCCAAGCAATTTTCATACATATTCTTTACAAATAATCTGGTTCCGTTCAGGAGCCCTTGGGAAACGTTCAGATTTCTGAGGAGCATAACTATGGCTCCAACTTTTAGAGTAAGAATATGTGGAGGCAAACCACTTAATTCCAAGGAATTCAAGAATTCTGTAGGAAATTGAAGTAGCTGGCTTTCATCTTCAGTAATTAATCTGTTAACGCTGGTGTATGTTTTTGAACTACCGGGTATAAGTTCGATGATGACTTTCAAATTAATTTCATTACAGTGTTCATTTTTTGGTGTTAGAATGCATACTTTCGAGAAATTGATTATATCTTTCGTAGAAATGAATGTTTCGCCGTAAATCTCAGTCACGATGTCATCATGCGCTAAAATTCTGGGTGGTAGTTCAATAACATTTGATTCCTCACCATCTACAGAGGGGTAGTCACCGTTACCAATTTGTAACAAAATATCAGAAAATTCAATTTCTTCTGGTTTCAACCGCATGTTTTTATATAAGCAGCGTATTTTGAAGGGCCAGAGAGGAGAGTATTTAATACAGTTTTGATTAATTGTTTGGCGAGAAGCGTGCGGAACAACAGGCAAAACCTGCCTAAAGTCTCCTCCGAGAACAGTAATTTTCCCACCAAATGGAATGTCATTACCCATAATATCTTTTAGAAGACGATTCACACACATTAATGAATGAATATTTGCCATTGGGGCTTCATCCCATATTATGAGCCGTGCTAATCGAATATCGTCAGCTGCTTTGGAATTTAATTTTAATCCAGACACTGAACTCTCATTTAAATTTAGAGGAATTTTGAATGTACTGTGTACTGTTCGACCGTTGGTAGCAAAACAGCGGCTATTCCGGTCCATGCTACTGATATAACATGTAGCCCTAAACTCCAGAACTTTTGTATTAAACATCGGTAAATAAATGTTTTTCCTGTGCCCCCAGCACCGTCAATAAAGAATGCGTTCGTGACAGTTGTGTTGTTATTTTGAAGAACGCTAGTGATTTCATTAATAATTGAAAGTTGTTCCTGGTTTGCTAAGGACATCAGGTCAGCCAAATCAAAAGGGAACACTGGCTCATTAGTAGTTTGATCGTTTGAGTGTGTGTCAGTACCAACAGGCAAGTTAAATGTTGGCAGAGAGAAACCATGCAATTGCAGAGTTTTATTAATATCTCTGAGAGATAGTTGATAAGCTGTATTTTCATCTTCAGACTTTAAATAATCTTCACAGAGAGAGTTTTTGTGCATGTCCCATAAGTGACTGGCATTGCAAGGTTGATGAAATATGCATATGTAGGCGAATAACTGTCTCAGTTGAAAGGGCATTTGGAAAACCGATGCTTCCATCAAACAGTGTTGCCATTCTGAATCATCGATAAGCAAACCAAGTTTAATTGCCATATCCTTATATGTTGGGCAGGTAACACCTTGGTATGTTCGGAGATCCTCAAAGCTTGTGGCACCTACTATGTGAAGTAAAAGTAAGCGCAGATGGTATCTTTCTGATTCAGATGGAGAAACATTGTACATCCGACCTATTACCTTTTCGAATCTAAGTCGTTTTTTCCAAATGCATTTGCATTTATCCCATACATAATGAACGGGCGTTTCAGGATAAATATATGCACTCTTAGTTGTTGGATTTTGGTTCAGCTGAAACCATGCAGTGAGTTGTGTACTTTTTAACTGAGCCCGTATTAATGCTTTGGGAGCATCATCGGCATGAAAAAATACATCTTGTTGGTCTGGTAAATGGACAGGTAACCGGGCAACAATGTGGGACTGTTCGTGCATGTTGTAACCAAAAATCCTGTATGCAGCCTCACTTGACCCAACATATCTAGCATTCAAATACATAGAAACTTCGTCATGATGTAGCATTCCATCGTTTGCCGTGATTTTCAAGTTAGCGCAATCATGCCCCTTATAAACATATTTATGTATGTATTTGATGCTGTGTACACTTGCACAGATTTCGACGTTAATATGGGCCTGAAAGTACATCAATAGATATCGATTGTATGGAACAATGAAGCGATTGTCGATTTCAACATTGGTGCCTTGTACTCGTTTAGTATATGATCTTCCATTCTGTCGCCTACGGTAAAGTGGATAACCGTTCACATTCTCTTTAGTTTCTGGCACAAAGTCTTTGGAAAACCCTTCTTACATCTTCCATCCTTCATGCAAATTGAATTGGGATTCAGAAGGCCGCAAGGTCCATGTACCATGTGTGTCTTTACTAAGTTGTACAATGTTGTATTGGAAGGATCTGGTATTTCTGAAGAAACTGTCATATCAATATCATAGATTTCTCGTAATTTACAACTATCTCGAAGACAAACCAGTAAGTGTATATGAGGTAAACCTCGCTTCTGGAACTCAACCGTGTATAAGAAAGTTTGTACCTCGCCAAAAATTTGCTTTTGATTTATTAAACGCAAGAGTTCCTTCACTTTCGCATGAAAAACGCGAACAACGACATCAGGTCTATTGTTTGCATTTTCATAAGGTTGGAGGCTAGTAGTAATTTCAGGCCATGAAGGGTTGCAAGTGAAAGTTATGAAGAGGTCGGGCTTGCCAAATTTTCTCACAATTGCCATTGCATCCTGATAATTTTGCAACATATTTCGGGGACTACCAATAAAAGTAGAAGGCAAAATAACTATGCGACCAGCTCTTAAACTTTCATTTTCAGCTCTAAAGTGTAAAGCATCAGCAAGACCAACGTAGGTATCGACACGCAATTTCGTTTGTTGATTGCGAATATATTTTAGTATATCACCTTCTATTCGACAATAATAGTCAACTATTAATTGTTGGGTAAGTTTACCTGCATTAAGTAAAGGGTTGAAACCTCCTGCGGGAGGACAACCTCGAATCGGCAGCCTATACAAAATATATTCACGCATTGTCATATTTTGCCTAACGTTCGTCTTACGGTTCCCTCCTGTTGGCAGTGAAATATGCCACCCTGTTTCTCCGCAAGGCCAGATTAAAACGTAAGTTAATGGATCACAATGCATGCTGTCAACATCAATTTCCTTTGAAACTCCCTGATAAGAAAATACGGCTATGTGGCGGTGTGAAGCCGGAGCGCCGTCAGTTGTTTCAAAAATAGCTGCAATCTCTGAGGAAGCTGGGTTATTGTAACGTCTAGGATCTTCTTGAGGTTCATGGTAAAAGCGCATGACCAAATCTAACGGTTGACGTTTTTCTCTTAAAGCCAGTTCATTTTCTTCGCATATTTTTGAATGCATTGTCTTATACAGTTGAATGTAAGGGTTATGCTCTTGCAAAATATTATTTAGAATATGAAGTGTACCCTCCCTGATGCAAGAATTCACTCGATTTGCTAATCTGATTTGATTAGCTTCTGAGCAGTCTAATACATACAATTGGCCGTAACAACTGTCGCTTATATTTTTGGAATATATGGAAGAAATGCGATGATGTACAATTCCTGAAATTTTAAAACAATATGGACCGTGTTCAGGTGGTACGGTAACATTGGCACCAAAGGAAACGAAGGACATAGAATTGTTGTACTGCCGAATATTCTCTCTGAAGTTCCTTGAGGTATCATCATTTCCAGTGAAAAATGGTTTAAGCCTGTCAAGTATTTTATATTCCGGCAGATTAATTTTACCATTGCAACAGCAAAGGCCGAAGTAACCAAGCGTAGTTTTTTCGCAAGAGAAGGATAATGCAGAACAATGTTTACATTCGTTCGTCAAGGACCCAACGCTGTACGGCATAATATCTGGCATTGTTTCTGAAATGGCAGATTTATAATTTATATTAAAAGTGGTTTCGCCTTTTCTCCGATTTCTCATTGTTTTGCGTCTATTTGTAGTTTCCACACGACCGGTTAATGTTCTTTTTCGTCGAATGCGTCTATTTACAGTAGGATTTATCCCCAAATTAATGTCGTATTCGATCACACTATAGTGTCCTGCATCAACGGAGCCGCTAAACAATAAATGACAAATAACACTTCCATTGCCATAATCTACAACGTGGTTAGTCTCATCGTTATGCACTCTAAACAAATAATCATTAAACAATTGGCTTATACCATGGAGTTCAACATGACCACCATATTCACCGTTCAGAGACATAAGATTTTCATACTCAAGTTGGTTGTTGAGGGGAAGGCGATAAGACTCATCGCCAATAATAAAATCCTTATAAATATTCCAGTCAGCAACAATTTTTGTAACAGTTTGCAAACGCAACTCGCTATGACGTTCTTCGTTTCGATACAAACAGTACGAAACTGCTCTAAATAAGCAATTTCCGTCACCTGTTATTGGTACAATTCTTCGGATATCCATGACAGTAAATTATGAAGAGGAGCATAGAACCACTTCGCCAGTCACCTTAATAATGGAGCCAGTTTTACAATTACATTTCCTGTACGTGTCAAGAGTCGTATTTGCACAGGGAAGCCCACTCTTAAAGCTGGCAATGAATTATCGAGACAAACCGGCCCAGTAATTCTGCGTAGTCACTTTCTAGTATGCCGTAGTTAATGAAAGGTTTAACAATTCGTAGAAGCTGCGATATGTATTCTCGACAGAAAACGACTCACCACCAAAGACTATAACAGACCACCAAAGACTATATAACAGAAAGATCGGAAACACAATACAAATGGCGGTTCCAACATTCGACTGCAGCGGCATCTGCTACTGAAATATAGAAGTTAATTTGGATAACAATCTAATCAAAAGTAGGCCTACATTTTGTAATACCGGTATCAGAATTTCAACGTAGGCCTACTGTATTATTGCCGTATAACTGGTAAAGGTACAATTCATTAGTGGAATTTCATGTAACAACATTTTGGACATGCCTTGTATGTTTATAAGGCAAAGAAAGAACTGAGGAAAACAAATGAGTTACGTAGCACATGGCTCGATTTGAAGACACTCGGGTGGATTCACAGCATATATTCTTCGTAATGTGTTGGAATTCGTACAATCCTTGATTCACAGTTATCCCATGTGCAAAAATATGCCAAAACTTCTGTAGCAATAAAGATAAATAGCCTACCGTTATTGCAAATGTAATCTGTCGAATGTTGGAACTTATAAAGCTTTTCAATGAAATTACCATAGCGTTTTAAGTTAAATTGAGATGGGAACGTAGAATTCCTTAGTTACGGGAATGCCAAGAGTTAAATATGTTTTGGCAATATAATAGCAATTGCAAGAAAGGAAAATACGGAAATAAAAAAACATGCCGGAGGGGGGATTCGAACCCCTTACATTGGGTGATGCATAAATTAAGAAAGTACGGCGTAACCGCCTGAGCTACCGAACCACTGGTAACGATGCGCAATATTAAGGGAGTTAAACATCAAGCACACTCAAAATTTGATGTCCGTTTACGTTTTTCAGCATTTTCTGTCTGGTAATTCCAGTGTATGTCATGAAAACGTAATAAGCAATGTTCCCTTCCATTATAATTCTTATACATAAACATGAAATTAAAACGCGATGGACTTGTAACCGCCATGACTGTCATAAGGCAAGGCGATTGTGCGCATGCGTGATAGGCAAGATTTCTGAATTTTTGCTTATTAATTTAAAAATATTCTGTAACATATTTGTTTATTTTAAAAGACACTCTGCAAATCTACATGCCAAGAGCTCTCCTTAGAATGCATTACGAAGTCAATCGGTTGAGACGTTATCTCATTCTCGATGTAACAAAAATCGCCTTAGTGTTTTAAATATATAGATAGTGTTTAAATAATTTGAGATAACGATTTTGAATGGAGGTTACTGTCACTAATAATAATAATTATTATTATTAAACCTTATTAAACCTGAATATAACATTTATATATAACTAACCTTCATTGGTCGATTATATCTCCACGATTTATGTAATTATCAACCGGATAAACGTGTGGTTTAATGTATTTCTAAACAAATAACATAAACATTGTAAATAATTATGTATAAATCTTTAATAATATTTGAAATGAAAGAAATTAATAGAGGCGTGTATATAAATTTTTGGATTGTCGTGTGACAATATTATAAACAATTTAAATTGTTATAAACAATTAATGAGCATTTGTTATAAACATTAGCGTTTTGTTATGCTACTCTATACAACGCTAGTTAAACATTTGGATTAAACAATTAAACAAGTTTTGGGATTATCAGAGTAATCCAGTAATATTTGGATGGAGCATTTAAGAGATTTGCGTGATGATATTTGAGTTGAGTTGAGGACATTTAAAGTGTTTTGAGAAGGAGCTAGGCTCTGATGTAACTAGCAGATGCTAACGTTGGCTGGACAGGTGAGTCCATTTGACGATGTAGGCATGCGACATGATGCAGGGTGGATCGCAGCTGGCCAGACAACTGTATGTTAGAGGCCAAGGTCGCCTACATAGCAGCCTTGCGGTTATAAATAAAAGTGTGATGTTTATGAAAAAGAAAAACAATTGCTATATGTCTCGTCCCAACTCCCTTATCCATTCCAAGTGTATTATTATTACGTTCTTTTAAGCTAGTGAAAGCTAAGATTTTGTATGCAAAGTCTACAAGTCCTACAGGAGGACATGATTATATTGACAATGGCTTCTGATTGCCACGTGTATTTTGTTGAAATTTTGTTAGAATCATTCCCTTTATGTGAAATAAATTATTGTACAGTTTAAAGTTTCTTGTCTTCGTTTTGGTTCATTTTAAATATCATGGTGGAGGTTATTGTGAGGGCATACTTTTAGTGATCCAGTTGACAACCCAGACCCGAGATTAATTTGAAGAGGTAAGTAAAGGTAAGTATGAACCCCCGTATATTTTGGTGTGTTCCACAATAATTTCTTGTTAACTACTGTGCTCTAATCTCGGTAGTATCTGTCAGTGCCATTTTCATTGATGTAGCTGTGCCGGTGCGATTGATTATTGGCAATCCGATTGAGGGGGCGGATATCTGACAGCCTACTATCCGGATTATCAACGCCAGTAGGATTGGCGACCCTAAAACGTGGGACATGTTCAACAAAACTGGATTACCAGGTTGAACGCCAGTAGGATTGGCGCCGCAATGTCGGTGGGGCACGATCAGCAAAACATTGGATTACCAAGTTATTGCAGTAGAATTGGCACCGCAATTTTGTGGAGTGCTCGAATAACATTGGATTACCAAGTTATCGATGTCAATGGGATTGTGAAGACTCAAATAAAGAGGTTGATTCTTTATTAGATGTCTTGGCCAATTGTAGAATTTGAGAGTGTGATTATATAGGGATTAAATGTTGTGTTGTATTAGGAAAATTACACTCAGAAAA
The DNA here is from genome assembly GCA_946902985.2 of Meconema thalassinum. Lineage (NCBI taxonomy): Eukaryota > Metazoa > Arthropoda > Insecta > Orthoptera > Tettigoniidae > Meconema > Meconema thalassinum. Next base: position 297,143,369 of record OX336389.2, read on the forward strand.
GATCAGATCTTATACAACTTGAGAGAGGTTAAATAGGCTGGAAACTTAGAAAAATCGCCTATGATCTGGAGTCTTATTTTATTTGACCGGCTTATGACATGTTTAGTCATATTAAAGATAAAATTAAATTATTTGGATTGTAAATGTAAATTATTTGTGTTAGGATATTTTAAAATGAACCAAGGAAATTTGAACATGTGCTTGAGTTTATTTCAACATGAAGTGTCTACGAAGGTTAATTATAAGGTAATTATGAGTTAGATTTAAGACAGAAAATTGCTCAAACTTATATATGGTGAATGATGTTGCTCAGATGTTGTTATTTTGCTCTGTTTGATGTATGTCCCTAAAGCAGTCTATTTTTGAATTAATATTGACATGGCAGATGAGAGTATGAAGCAGATGTTGGAGGAGTTGAAAGCTAGCATGAATGAAATTGCTAGGGAGATGAAAGCTAGCATGAATAACAGTATGAAGCAGATGATGGAGGAGAATTCTAGTAATATGTCTATTAGGCTGGATGAAAGTGTAAAGGAGATGAAAGCTAGGAATGCTAGTCGAACAAAGCAGATGCTGGATGAAAGTTTGAAAGTTCTTCAGACCAGTTCTGCAAACTTAGAAAATAATATGTCGCGTTTACCGATCAATACCCAGGGAATCGAGAATGCTGTAACTGACATGCGCACAGACGTGTCCAATGTGCATAAAGATGTCTCAGAGGTTAAAGTAGATTTGTCCAATGTGCATAAAGATGTTTCAGATGTTAAGACTGATGTTTCTAAGGTACAGAAAGATCTTACTATGTTGAATCTTGATGTTGCTAATGTCCGGGGTGATATTTCCTGTGCTAGAGCTGAAGTAATTGTTGTTAGGAATGATGTTGCTACTGTACAAGATAAAGTAGAAGAGGTTCAAAGAGAGATTAAAAATGTCAGAACCGATGTGTCAAACGTTCAAGTAGACATTAATAATATTCATTCTGATGTAAATGAGATGCAAAGCGATATCACTAAGATACAAGTAGAAGTTAACACTGTTTTTGTAGACATTGCCAAAGTTCAAACTGATGTTAATAAAGTAAGAGAAGAAATTGAAACTTCGAAAACACTTTGTACTCGTAACATTAGTGCTTTAACCACTAGGTTGGTTGACGAGTCTGTTAGGACAACAGCTTCTTTAGCAGGTTTGAAATATGATGTAGAGGTCATGAGAACCCAAGTTTTAGACCATAATCGTTTACTTAAGGAAGACATTGAAGTAGATATTGCGGAAATGTTAACTGCAAATATAACGGTTTGGAAAGATGAATGGAACAGGTCAAGTGGGGAACATGTCACTCAGATTCAGGAGCGAATTGATCGAAAACTTGCCAGTACACAAGTAGATATAAATAATGAAGTAGTTCAGATTAGAAAGGATTTGAGTATAAGGATGGATTCGCTATCCGAAAAGCAGGTAGAGGATAGAACTCAAATAGGTCAGGACGTGCAAACATTAAAGGAACAAATTCATAAGGTTGTCTCTGATGTTAATGAAACTACGAGCAAACTTCAGAATTTGAAACTAGGAGAAGCTAGCATGATGGAAACCTATAAAGAAGAGTTGATTAGGAATGTCATCACGGAAATCACGGATAAGGATCCAGAAGGCTTGACTTGCGAAGATGATAGGAATTACGTCAGAAGATGTAACCTCGCTACAGAAGAGAGAGATATTAGTCCTGAGGAACGTATATCCAGATTTCGGGAAGAAGAGGAGGATAGGAATATTGAACCTGAATGGAAATATCGTGATAGTGGGAAGATTTACATGGATTCATATCCAAGAAATGTGACAGTCATCCGAAACTTCGAGGACAAACTTCAAAAATTCAGTAATACTGATAGTCTAACACCGATAGAATATATCAGGAACCTGAAAGACTATTTCATTGAAGCTCACATTCCCAGAGAAAGAGAGATGAGAATCGTGGAAAGATTTCTAGCTGGAGGACCCCTTGAATGGTTCAGGGCATTTCGGTACACTTTCAGTAATTTTGACGAATTTGCAGAGGCACTGATAAAACGATTCTGGTCCATAGAAGCACAGAATTCATTAAGAGCTGAGGTATACTCAAGGAAGTATTCAGGTACTCTTCCAACACGGTACGCTGATTTCTTCACGAGCCAGTTATCACGCTTGAGATTTTTGCAACCTCCATTGTCGACAGAGCAGTTGATAGATGCGATTTCTCGTATGCTGCCTGTGGAGGTGAGAAGACTCATCATATCGTCAAACATCAGGGATTTGACCAGTATGGACGAGCTATTCAGAAGGCTTGACTACACGAGTCCAATGCCAAATGTGGTACAAAAAGGTCAGAGGCACGAATTCAAAGACATTAATACAGTCTATATGGATCAAGTTCAGCAAACTGATAAGCCTGATGAAGAAAAAACTGAAAATGTAGGTCCTCACAGGAACAATCATTTTCGCAACCACAGATCGCAAGGTTACCGTCCATATCAGCAAAGAAGAGGCTGGAACAATAATAGAGGCAATTATAATAACGGAAGAGGTAGATACTACAATAACCAGGGTTACAATAGAAACTACAGCAGAAATAACCAGAATCGAAATCAGAATTCTCAAGGTCAGGTTATGACACCCGACAAGTATCAAGAGAGAGAGAAAGAAAGTCAGCAGTATCTTAAGGAATTACGAGAGAAGGAAGCTGAAAACCAAAGGGAAAGACAGGATGTAGTGATCGATCCTGGTCCTTCTACAAGCCAGCAGAAATTGGAAAACAGAAATACAGGACAGAAGAGAAAGTAGAGAGGAGAGAATGCATTAGCCACACACAACCCAGAGTAGAAGAGACTTATGATTAAGGAACATAGAGGAAATATCTTACAAAAGTAAGCCCATAATAATTCAATTTCGTGTTCAAGTGAATTGAGATATTTATAACACAGAGTTTAAAAACAATTCGCAACTGTTTTTAAAACGTGGTGAAGGGAGAATGCCCCCGTAAATTGAATTATATTGAGACCACGATGGCTACATTGGCAAATATGAATAAAGTTATGGCTGTCATAGTTGTGACGTGGATATTCATGACGTAGGCACGGATGACGCAGACTTCATGCAAGTAGGCTGGTTGAGCTGAGATTCTTGGTGACGTCATGATTTTGTTCGAGAAAGATCTGAGATTTACGACGCAGTCGCAGGGAAACGAGGAATTGTGCTGAGGAAGAAGTTACGCTATTGGAGGAAAGGCTCGAACCAATGAATGATAGTTTGGAGGGAGACGGAGATTACTGAAACTACCATATTTAATTACTTTTGGAATGCAGAATTGTGGAAATCTATTTTCAGTTATGGCATTGATTTGGAATTTTGAAGAAATTAATTTTGAGTTTTTGAAATTTGAAAATCCGTCAAGTATAGCCAAAGTTAGAACTTCTAGCAATGACGGAGGAACAAGCTATGGAAGGGATGGATACGCCCCTTAAGAAGTTGATAAAAGGCCTTGCACAGCAGTGAGAAGCTCTCATATCTCATACATATCTCATGTGTCTCATATTTCTGATGTCATATAGTCGTTTTTCTGATATGGTCAGACTTCGAGTGAATAAGTGAAGCAAGTCGTCATTAGAACGTGTGGTAGAGCCACCGCATCGAACAAGCTTCGAGCCTGCAAGCAGTACAATTTTACGGTGATTGAAACTAGGCGAAGTTGAAACGCACACATAAAGGAGTCTACAAGATTATACACCAACAGTTAGCTATTACCTGTAAGCTAATTCAATTGTGCAGTACTATATTGAGGTGTGTAGAAAAGTTGAACATTTTCACGATTATAATTTGGAAGATATTGGCATTTTAAGACTGCAGACAAAAGTGATTTTCTCGCCACCTGAGAAGCACTTTTATAACACCACATTCTACGCTACGGCTAACACGTGTATTGTAACCGTGATACTACATATTGCATTTGGTGATACAACGCTACATTCTAATATGCAACAATATAATATGGCAGTTCTTTCAACTATTATAACGGAAGTGGAGATGGAAGGCTAAGGACTTTAATGCAATTGGGACATATATCAATGGAGTGAAATAGCAGCATGGAACTTCGTTAATCGTCATTCGACAAAAACGAGCATGTAGTGAACATCCAACTACACTCATGCATCGTAGTCCAACGCTGAATTATATCAAATGGCAGTGGAAATACCTTCATGCTCCACAACTATGAATATTTCTACGGAAATAACTGCAATAAACTTCATGGCGAATTTCTACCAGAACTTCAGGGAACTATCAAGAGAGGCCAGGGTGGACCCGGCTCACAAAGAAGAGTTTTGCCAGAACTTCAGGGAACTTTCAAGAGAGGCCAGGGTGGACCCGGCTCACAAAGAAGAGTTTTGCCAGAAGGATGCCTATCGTCTACACGGAGCAGTGCAATTTCCGGAGGAGGAAGCAGTTCGATTCTCCGAGGGCACTGGTTCCAGGTTCGAGGTCGGAGCACATCTTTACGCTGGTAAAATGGAACCATCAGCAGTCTTCTTTGGAAATTTTCCTCTGGAACTTCAATCAACAGATAAGGTAGTCGTGAACGTTTCTTGTTTTATTTGAGCCATTTAGCGATATCTGAGCAACCATTTTTCCCATATTTATTTTGTTTCATATATTTTGCCCCATTTTCTTGCTTGATATTTCTGTACTCAGTACACTTGATGATTTATGCCTTTTTCGACGATTTATTAAGACATTGTTGTGTCATTGGCTTAGTTAAATAATTTTGGATCAGTTGAGACTGATATAATAGATTCTTTCAGTAATTTGAATATTTTTGTAGTCACGATTTGACTGTAAAGTTAACGATTTTCTATGGCAAATTTGAATTCAGACAGCGTGTCACTTTATTAAAGTAATTCTTTTCAGTAAATTACTTTGACCAATTTTCTGTCATCCTCAAGAAAGAAGAATAATTAAAAGATTTTAGAGCGTTAAAATCTATTACTGTATCGACGATCTTGGAAATACTAGTCGTTTTATGAACATGATTGCAACATAGACATTTATCGTCAGTTTTGAAATACCATTGCATTATAGACAATTTTATGAAATATGAACTTTGATTACAATTTATTGAATACACTATAGTAATGAACATTTGATAGAAGTTTTTCTTAATTCTAGATTGGAACAATAATGTTTGCATTCCACATTCTAATTGTATTCTATTCGATTATTTATGCAGTTTAGATGAACTTTGATTGAAGATAGTATTTTTATACTACGTTACTTTGAAGATATTAATCTCAATTTTGATAGACCAGAGAGGCGTGTCTGATCGTATTTGCTATTAAATTTATTTGTGATTGGCAAATTTTTACTTCATATCGCTTCATGAATGAAACCCACGAAGGTTAAATATAATAACAGTTTTGATACAATTAATGAATATAAGAATTTTTAAAGTGGAACTATGGATGTATAATCGTTAGTTCAGTGGACGTGTAAAAGTCGCTGATGAATAATGCCCTTGAATAAATGAAGGAGGTTCCCACAGTAATTAATGATGTTGAAGAATTTGCAAGTGGAGGTTTTTTGTATGTATTGTGGAAGATTTTGATGCCATATATAGTGAGATATATGATGAATTCTGGGCCTATTTTATGCAATTTTGTGCGTTTGAAGCGAGGTATTTTTCCGCTGAGTGTATTGTCCAGGTCCTTTGAAAATTTAATCATGTGAAGTTACTGTTATAATTAACAATAGTGTTTAAATAATTTGAGATAACGATTTTGAATGGAGGTTACCGTCACTAATAATAATAATAATAATTATTAAACCTTATTAAACCTGAATATAACATTTATATATAACTAACCTTCATTGGTCGATTATATCTCCACGATTTATGTAATTATCAACCGGATAAACGTGTGGTTTAATGTATTTCTAAACAAATAACATAAACATTGTAAATAATTATGTATAAATCTTTAATAATATTTGAAATGAAAGAAATTAATAGAGGCGTGTATATACATTTTTGGATTGTCGTGTGACAATATTATAAACAATTTAAATTGTTATAAACAATTAATGAGCATTTGTTATAAACATTAGCGTTTTGTTATGATACTCTATACAACGCTAGTTAAACATTTGGATTAAACAATTAAACAAGTTTTGGGATTATCAGAGTAATCCAGTAATATTTGGATGGAGCATTTAAGAGATTTGCGTGATGATATTTGAGTTGAGTTGAGGACATTTAAAGTGTTTTGAGAAGGAGCTAGGCTCTGATGTAACTAGCAGATGCTAACGTTGGCTGGACAGGTGAGTCCATTTGACGATGTAGGCATGCGACATGATGCAGGGTGGATCGCAGCTGGCCAGACAACTGTATGTTAGAGGCCAAGGTCGCCTACATAGCAGCCTTGCGGTTATAAATAAAAGTGTGATGTTTATGAAAAAGAAAAACAATTGCTATATGTCTCGTCCCAACTCCCTTATCCATTCCAAGTGTATTATTATTACGTTCTTTTAAGCTAGTGAAAGCTAAGATTTTGTATGCAAAGTCTACAAGTCCTACAGGAGGACATGATTATATTGACAATGGCTTCTGATTGCCACGTGTATTTTGTTGAAATTTTGTTAGAATCATTCCCTTTATGTGAAATAAATTATTGTACAGTTTAAAGTTTCTTGTCTTCGTTTTGGTTCATTTTAAATATCATGGTGGAGGTTATTGTGAGGGCATACTTTTAGTGATCCAGTTGACAACCCAGACCCGAGATTAATTTGAAGAGGTAAGTAAAGGTAAGTATGAACCCCCGTATATTTTGGTGTGTTCCACAATAATTTCTTGTTAACTACTGTGCTCTAATCTCGGTAGTATCTGTCAGTGCCATTTTCATTGATGTAGCTGTGCCAGTGCGATTGATTATTGGCAATCCGATTGAGGGGGCGGATATCTGACAGCCTACTATCCGGATTATCGGGGACAGTACCTCGAAAGAACCCGGAAAACGAGCACAGATACGCAGAACACGTACTTCAATACAGGAGGTGAACGCCCTAATCGTGAGCAGGTATTGTGTAGACTGAGAAGTGCACGCTGCAGGTCAAGCGTCGTAGTAGCTCACATGGAAAGCGCGCGGTAGGATGGATGTGTGATAGTTGACAGTGCTCGAGGGTTCGAATGTTGAAGTCCAATGCAATTTTTTTTGTAACATGCAGTTGCCTTGGATGTGGTAAGGTTGTATACTTAATAGTTTTTCACAGACTGATTTGTTTATTTGGCTCTGAAAATGGCCGTTGGTATGGAGCTGGGTTTATAGAGGCTAGGAAACATGTGACATGATGTCAGTTATCCACGGTGTTACGCAGCATCTGCTCGAAGTGACGACCTCCGTGGTCGACACAGAGCTGCCCGCGATGTTGTATGGACCGTCTGGCTCGTTGCAACATCCCTGTTGAAAGGGGTCGGCATGCCTCGGTAATGAGCTGTCTAAGGTGACCACGACCAGCCGGCTCCTGTTCACACAACAGTTGTTTTACATGGCCCCACAGAAAGAGTCCAGGGGCGTAAGATCAGGCAATCTGGCGGGCCAGGGGTCAGGTGCTCCCCGTCCTATCCTTTTAATAGGATACGTCGCATGGAGATGATTCCAGACGACCACCGTCGCGTGCAGTGGAGCTCCGTCATGTTGAAACCACATCCTGCAGCGGTCATGGAGTGGCATATGTTACAAAAACGGTGGTAGTTCATCTTGGGCAAACCGCACATAGCGTTGTCCCATCAGATGGCCCTCAAGGAAATGGGGACCAGTGAGGTGATCATCCATGATGCCACACCATACACTTACGTCCACTATACAAGAAAAGCTGTCTGGCGCACCCAATGGGGATTATCCACACTCCAGTAATGCATAAATTATGTGGCGATTATTGGTTCCATTGCTAGGGAATCGTGCTTGGTCCATAAATAAGATAATCGCTAGAAAAGCAGGATCGGTGTCTATACGCTGTATGATCCATTGACAGAACGCCACCCGGTCATCGAAATCATGACTATGGAGCTCCTGGTGTAAATACAGAGGGTACGGGTTAAACCAGTGGGTATGCAAAATCCGCATAACAGACGCTAGGCTGATGTTCATCTCCTGTGCAATGGCCCGTGTGCTAGTATGAGGGTTACGCCACATAGCATCAAACACAACCTCTTCATTGTGAGAAGACGTCACGCGATGATCTCGAACAGGCCGTGTCCTTCCCAGGGTTCCAGTATCCCGCAGGCGTTTTTCCACACTCCGAAATGCCATGACTGTCAGTTGTCGTCTATCCGGATAGCGTTCTTGGTACTGGCATTGTGCCTGTTATGCATTCTGTCGAGCTTCTCCATAGATAAGTAACATATCCACATACTCGTCGCTGGAATACATCTCGAGGCAGTGGATAAGCTTTGTGTTGTGAATTGCTTCGAAGGAGGGGAGTTGGCGCAGCTACATACTGACCTAACATCGCATGTTGATATCGTTCCAAAGGGACACACTTTGCCCTACCTGTGATATACGAAGCTTGGAACATGTACGACGTAGCTAACTGGTCGCCTATGCCCTAGGCACAGACCTTCACTTCCTCGTCCTCGTCCAATCCATCACCATAGCTTATGCAACGATACATACGGTTATTTTTTTTATTGATAACACTCCAAGCTCGGCTTCACCCTTGGACTCTGCGAGGGATCACTCTACCGTCGCATTCCAGGACGGTGTCTCTGAGCTGAACACACCTTGTCATCAGATACAACTGGGGATGAAGACGAGCCATTCACCCAGGCGACCACGAAGTTGGGTCTAATGAAGGAAAGGGCAGCGAAGGGAGTGGGAAAGAAGACGGCCGTGGACCTGTCGAAAGGAACCATCCCAGCAATAGCGTGTAGGAGAAGTGAAGAAACTAAGATAAATCACTTCCAGGATGGCTGAGGCAGGAAGCGAACCAGCCCCTACTCAATTTGTGTTTCCCACGAGGCTGAGTGTACCCCGTTCCAACTCTCAGACCTGAATTAAATTTCGTGGCATAGCCGGGAATCAAACCCGGGCCTCCGCGGTGTCACGGTCGTTTACAGGGCCAAATGAGCAAATCAGTCTGTGAAAACTATCAAGTACACAAACTTACCACATCCCAAGACGTTACAAAAGAAATTGCATGGGGCTTAACTCTCAACCTTCGAGCACTGTCAACTATCACACATCCATCCGACCGCGCGCTTGCCATGTGAGCTACTACGACGCTTGACCTGCAGCGCGCACTCCCCAGTCTATACAATACCTGCTCTAGGTCTGTTCGTGCACCTCCTGTTTTAAAGTACGTTATCTGCGTATCTGCGCTTGATTTACGGGCTCATTCAGGTATCCATTCTGAATTAATATTGACGCTCACGATTCCTGCTGTCTTCTAGCCAGTAAACACACATCTCGTTATATTACCCCAGTTTAGGCAGAGGAACCGATGTATTTCAGGATCGTAGTACATGTGACGGGATGCATAAAACTGGATCGCAAGGGGCTGGCGGACCATCCTATACTGTACAGTATATTGCTTCCTAACAACGAACTATGCAAGGTGCGCATGTCAATGATTCAGGTATGATTTCCTCTAACTTGTCATTGAATTATCCAATCTCGGTGATACTTTGCATTGTGGTCCACTACTACAATCTAAACATACAAAAATATAAATCTCTTCCTTGCACTTCACAGTTTATAGATGGCGTGCATACCAATTCCTGATATGAATTCCAGTCATTGTCAAAAATTGATCGGATTTTTGTGGAACATGGTACAATGAACATTAATACTATAATTGCAATCTGTATCTTTACAAATCTACAGTATAGGTGAGCTTTTGCACATTATAGATGGAGCACATGTCAATTCCAATGAGATAAGTTACTTGAACTTGTCATGGAAAGACTCAATCTCAGTGAAGCTTGGTATAGGCTTTGATAACACTGAAGCATTCTTTGGTGTAATTTTCTAAGTTTAGTTCTCCTGTGTAAAATGTATAAAGCACTTGGTGTCTATTGATCCTATCGTAGAGAATTATGATAAAATAAACTACTACGATGAGCAGAACATACTGGTTGACTTTCTACTCATCACGCAACACAAATGGCTTGCGTTTGAACTTCTAAAATGAGTTTTCTAGATTTCGTGGATTAATGAGCAGATTGATGTAAAAATGTGTAATAACTACTCCTTTATAAATAATATTAACTCCTAGCACTACAGCCCGTGAAGGGCCTAGGCCTTCCAAGCGACCGCTGCCCAGCCTGCAGATATTGAGGTGACGCGTGATTAGCGCATCGGGTCCCCTCGGCCGTAAATCTTGCCTTACTGTCAGACAGCTACTGAATTGTCCTCACGAGGCTGAGTGCACCCCGTTCCAGCCCTCACGTCAGTTTCTAAAATCTGTAACGGAGCCGGGAATCGAACCCGGGGCCTCAGGGTGAGAGGCAGGCGCGCTACCCCAATACCACGAGGCTGGCAACTACTCCTTTAGATGATGATAACGATAAGGGACATATATTTCCAGTTTAACTTTAATAAATTATAAATGCCTTGCATATGACTTTCCGTTCAGTGAACATCAGTAAATCCTCACAGAAAGATACGATCTCAACGAGGATGATTATAATTAACTAATAATGAGAGCATAACTATGCTAGTGTGGTGGTATTCCTGTTCTTTGCTAAAATGCATTCGTATATCAAACCTATCTCACGTTCATATGTCATCATGATATGCTCACAGATGGCTCAAGCTACTGTCCTCAAATCCAGTTCGTCTGTGAGCAAGGGAAGCAAATGCAGAGTATAAAATAGGCTCACTTCCCTGAATTAATTTTCGCATTCATCTCTGTAATGATTTACTCATTGATACATGCGCACGAAAAAATAAGTAATTACATTCGCAAAGAATTTTGTTTTGTACTTACTTTTAGCCTGCTTTCCATTTTTGCAAAAAGGTAAAGTAAACTTGTAAGATCTACACAGGGCCAAAACATTCTGTGTCTGTCTGTGTGTGGTGTGTGAGTGTGTATGTGTGGGTGATTTCGTATGTCTGCCCCCCACCTATCAATTCAAAAACGGTATAGAGGTAGCTCTAGCAAAGGGCACATCAGTGTCATTTTTTATATTGCCGCCATCGTGACGCAAACGTAATGGTGGCCACCCAAATGTTCAATGCATAAATCAAATTACGACTAACCTAATCATCTGATCACTACCAAATTTTTCAACAACATACGTTTATGTCGGAAGTGCCTTTTGACCAAACTGCAAGGTCATCAGCCCAATAGTTTGAAGATGGTGGCCATGTATGTGTGCACATTGATCCCCCCTATCAATTCAAACACAACGAAATCAAATCGAACCACCTTTGGTTCAGAGATAGCACTAGCAAGGGACAACACAGTGTCATGTTGTATATTGCCACCATCATAAAAGAATGAACTGGCGTCCACCCAAATATTTTGAGCTTACGTCAAATTACGACTAACCTAATCATCCTATCTCTACCAAATTTTGGAACAATATACCTTAATGTGGGAAGCGACTTTTGCCCATGACAACAAGTTCATCAGCCAATTAGTTTTAAGTTGGCGGATGTATGAATCGTGCAAATATTAAAGCCTAACCGTAACTTACGATTCAACAAGGCCTAGCCTTACCAAATACACTCATCGTGCATAGGGAGGTTTAAACTGTCCTCAAGGAGGTGATCGGTAGGATATGAGCATTTTAAAATAGAATATGTAACCGCAGCAATGACTAACAGCTCAGACTGACCGGGCGATATCGTGCTTGTCCGGGCCGTCCCGTTTGGTCAAAATGGCTGCTATTTTTGCTCGTAAATCCATATAATTCCGTAACTTCGTAGGTTTATATCCTCTTAGGCATTTAGTATCAAATGGTTTATAGATGCGGCAGAAAACACTAATGAAATCGTTAACTGCAAGACAAAATATCATTGAGTTATACTAAACCAGTTGTTAACCAGATATTAGTGTAGCCTACGGCATGTCTGGCGTAGTGGTAGCGACGAGGACTGAGACTGGAGTTTCGTGGATCAAATTCCAGTGGATTCAATATTTTAAAATTCGCTTCTTTTGTATTTATTGATTTATAACTACTCACACGTTATAATGTTAGGCATATACAGTATTTGCAATCGAAAATAGTATATTTATACTTATAAAACTACATATTTCAACACTCGACTACAGCGATTAAATTTCGTTGTTCTTGATCCGTGATAGAGTCTATTGTTGTTGTTATTTTTGTTGTTGATTATTTAGGGGAGTTAGGGTATCATGGTCTTGTAGCCCCGTTTAGTTTGGTGTGTGTAGAAGTTGTCTGATAACCTGTGTCACTGTAATGTATGTAGGTTTACTACTGTGTGTACTTTTATACAAGGAAGCATTTGCGTAGGAAGCTGTTGTTGTTGTTGTTTCATTTTAGATGCATGGACATTATGTTCATTGAGCCCCGTGTACATGGGTGAGTGTTGAATTTTGTTTGATAACCTGTGTTATTGTGAAGACTGTATTAGTGTGTGTGTATATATAATTCAGGTGAGGATTCAATCAATCAACGTATAATATCCGTATAGCACGTTTTATTTCAACAGGTTACTACAACCAACATTCAATTATACTCCTTAAAAAGGACTATGCCCATGCATTTAGGAGAAAGTAGGCTATATATTCTTTACAGAATATCTCGTTTAATTTAAAATGATATCTTCAGAGAGAAGAGCGAAAACGATTCAGGTTCATAACCGTCCCATCCTTTAAAAGTATACAAATAATTTGTATATAGTTTTTATTTCAAGAATACCTTCTTCTTAAATACGAATATTTTCGTCATTCACTCCATCAGCTCTGACACAAACCCAATAAAAAAAGACAGGCAAAGGCATAGAAATTAAGATGGTAGTGCATTTGGTCACAAAGGATACTTGCTCATTTTTTTTCAAGAATTTCAAAATTTCAACGAGAGAGAATATAGAGAGAATATATTGTGGTATCTAAGAATACTTCGTAATTAGGCTAACTGAGTTGTCCAAATCTCCCTTATTTTATTTGAATTTGGAATGTGTCGTGAACTAGACTTCCACAAACAAACTTTCCATTTATGTATATTTCTTCGTAGTATTATTTATTATTAATGCCTCCACACAGTTGTTAGTAGTTTAGTAATTAGGTTTCTTTCAATTGAAGTCATCTAGTCCTTATTTTTTTAAATTGTTTTAATTTCAACACTCTCTTTAATCCAAACACTTGGGCTTTATTTAATTCTCTTGACTTTCAAGCTATTATGAGCCTTTGTTGCACTCAACTTGTTTGCGCTTCCCGTCGTCTCAATTAGATTTTTAATATTTCTAGCCCTCGGCTGCTTTCCATCTCCAATGTCTTTGAACCGATTTCTATTTCTGCTTAATTGAAGCGAGACTTCGTTATATTCTGCATTTCCTTTTCACGTGGTGAGCCTGCAGGAAACTTACAGCACTCTATTAAAATTTTGTTTGAAGTTTTTCTTGAATAAATTTCTCCAGATGAACAGTATTCGAAATGTCTATACTTCAGCCCATATTCATTCAAAATAATTTAAAGAAAATGTATTCGCTACCCCTGCCAACTACTCAACTTGTTTCTTTATTACTTCATGGTAACAGTTTTAATGCATGGCGTCAGTCATCTGTCAGTAAATCAGTCAGTCAATCAATCTGCTTGCTTAAAATTTCGTATCATTTAACCCATAATTCATAACTTTCAGATTGCCTATTTAACCATGCATGCACAGTCTGATTGTCCATCATTATGCCGCACAAATATGCTATAGTATATCATTTTATTGCTGTTTATCACTTTATCGAGTTCATCAAATAATTGATAATATTCTTTTCATGATCCGTTTAACCATCCCGTAAAATAGAGCCGCCTTTGATACATCTCAAGTCGTTTGTCCTCATTAACTGGGGCTCATACCCGAAACCAAAGTTGTGTCATTCGCTGATCACACGACATACGGTGCCATAAACAAAAGTTTTATTGAAGACAAGCTGTACCCGGCATGCGTTGCAATGCCAATCAAAGAAAGTGTTGGCGTTGAAATTCTGTTTCTTGAAGTGCTTTTGGATACACAACATGTTAACTGCCTCTAAGCTATCATAAAATGGATTTTCTAATTTAGAACCATTCGAGGGAGCGTGCACAACAACTTTCAAAAAGTTTCATCGCTGTCACTCATTTGTTGAATCTAATCGTACGCTACCTATTGTGAAATGGATTTACTAAGTCGAAACCCTTCCCTGGCGTGTACACAATGACTCATCAATGATTCATCGCAATCGGATGAATGGTATATGCACGTATAGGGGTTTTTGTTTAAACGATTCGTGCGCTGTCACTCATTTGTTGAATCTACTCGTGCGCTACCTATTGAGAAATGTATTACTAAGTCGAAGCCCTTCCCTGGCGTGTACACAATAACTCATCAAGGTTTCATCGCAATCGAAGAATCTTATATGAACGCAATAGGGAATTTTGTTGAAACGCTTCGCGCGTCGTCACCCATTTATTGCATCTATTCTTGCGCTACTTATTGTGAAATGGATTTACTAAGTCCCCTTCCCTGGCGGGTACAAAATAACTGATCAATGTTTCATCGCAATCGGATGAATAGTATATGAACGCATACCTGATTTTGTTTAAACGATTCGCACTCCGTCACTCATTTGTTGAATCTACTCGTGCGCTACCTACTGTAAAATGTATTCACTAAGTTAGAAACCGTCACGTAAGTGTCCACAACATCTCACCCAAGTTTCATCGCTATCGTCGTTCATTTGTCGAATCTTCTCGTGTGCTACCTACTGTGAAATGTATTTACTAAGCCAGAAACCTTCCTTGGAGTGTCAACCATATTTCACCCAAGTTTCACCGCTAACGGCAGAATGGTATATGACCTTATACGGGACTTTGTTGAAACGCTTCGCGCGTCGTCCCTCATTTATTGAATCAACTTGTGCGCTGCATATTGTATAGGGGATTTAGTAAGCCAGAAATTTTCCATGACGTGTACACAACATCTCACCCAAGTTTCATAGGTACGGACGAATGGTACATGTATGCATACGGGACTTGGTTGAAACGCTTCGCGTGTCGTCGCTCATTTGTTGATTCTACTCTTGCGCTACATATTGTAATATGGATGTACTCAGCCAGAAACCTTCCCTGGAGTGTACACAACATCTCACCCAAGTTTCATCGCAATCGGATGAATGGTATGTGAACGTATACGGGACGTTGTCGAAACGCGTCGCGCGTAGTCACTCATTTGTTGAACATAAACGTGCGCTTCGTATTGTAAAATGGATTTACTTAGCCAGAAACCTTTCCTGGAGTGTACACAACAATTCACCAAACATTTATCACTATCAGACGAATGGTATATGACTTTATACAGGACTTTGTTGAAACGCTTCGCGTGTCATCGCTCATTTGTTGATTCTACTGGTGCGCTACCTATTGTAAAATGTATGTACTAAGCCAGAAACCTTCCCTGGAGTGTACACAGCATCTCACCCAAGTTTCATCGCTATCGGATGAATGGTATATGCAATTAAATGGGACTTTGTTGAAACGCTTCGCGCGCCGTTGCTCATTTGTTGATTCTACTCGTGCTCTACCTATTTTTAAAGGGATTTACTAAGCTAGAAACCTTCCCTGGAGTGCACACAAAATCTCAGCCTAGTTTCATCGCTATCGGACGAATGGTATATGAACGCAAACGTGACTTTGTTGAAATGCTTCGCGCGTCGTAGCTCATTTGTTGAATCTAATCGTGCGCTGCCTATTGTAAAGTGGATGTACTAAGCCAGAAAATTTCCCTGCAGTGTACACAACATTTTACGCAAGTTTCATAGCTATCGGACGAATGGTATATGAATGCATTCGGGACTTTGTTGAAATGCTTCGCGCATCGTCGCTCATTTGTTGAATCTACGCGTGCGCTACCTATTGTAAAATGGATTTACTAAGTCAGAAACCTTCCTTGGAGTGCACTCAACATCTCACCCAAGTTTCATCGCTATCGGACGAATGGTATATGAATGCATACGGGACTTTTTTGAAATGCTTCGCGCATCGTCGCTCATTTGTTGAATCTACGCGTGCGCTACCTATTGTAAAATGGATTTACTAAGTCAGAAACCTTCCTTGGAGTGTACTCAACATCTCACCCAAGTTTCATCGCTATCGGACGAATGGTATATGAACACATACGGGACTTTTTTGAAATGCTTCGCGCATCGTCGCTCATTTGTTGAATCTACGCGTGCGCTACCTATTGTAAAATGGATTTACTAAGTCACAAACCATCCTTGGAGTGTACTCAACATCTCACCCAAGTTTCATCGCAATCGGACGAATGGTATATGAACACATACGGGACTTTGTTGAAATGCTTCGCGCATCGTCGCTCATTTGTTGAATCTACGCGTGCGCTACCTATTGTAAAATGGATTTACTAAGTCAGAAACCTTCCTTGGAGTGTACTCAACATCTCACCCAAGTTTCATCGCTATCGGACGAATGGTATATGAACACATACGGGACTTTGTTGAAATGCTTCGCGCATCGTCGCTCATTTGTTGAATCTACGCGTGCGCTACCTATTGTAAAATGGATTTACTAAGTCAGAAACCATCCTTGGAGTGTACTCAACATCTCACCCAAGTTTCATCGCAATCGGACGAATGGTATATGAACACATACGGTACTTTGTTGAAATGCTTCGCGCATCGTCGCTCATTTGTTGAATCTACGCGTGCGCTACCTACTGTAAAATGGATTTACTAAGTCAGAAACCTTTCTTGGAGTGTACTCAACATCTCACCCAAGTTTCATCGCTATCGGACGAATGGTATATGAACACATACGGGACTTTGTTGAAATGCTTCGCGCATCGTCGCTCATTTGTTGAATCAACGCGTGCGCTACCTATTGTAAAATGGATTTACTAAGTCAGAAACCATCCTTTGAGTGTACTCAACATCTCACCCAAGTTTCATCGCAATCGGACGAATGGTATATGAACACATACGGGACTTTGTTGAAATGCTTCGCGCATCGTCGCTCATTTGTTGAATCTACGCGTGCGCTACCTATTGTAAAATGGATTTACTAAGTCAGAAACCTTCCTTGGAGTGTATTCAACATCTCACCCAAGTTTCATCGCTATCGGACGAATGGTATATGAACACATACGGGACTTTGTTGAAATGCTTCGCGCATCGTCGCTCATTTGTTGAATCTACGCGTGCGCTACCTATTGTAAAATGGATTTACTAAGTCAGAAACCATCCTTGGAGTGTACTCAACATCTCACCCAAGTTTCATCGCAATCGGACGAATGGTATATGAACACATACGGGACTTTTTTGAAATGCTTCGCGCATCGTCGCTCATTTGTTGAATCTACGCGTGCGCTACCTATTGTAAAATGGATTTACTAAGTCAGAAACCTTCCTTGGAGTGTACTCAACATCTCACCCAAGTTTCATCGCAATCGGACGAATGGTATATGAACGCATAGGAGACATACACACCCACAGACAAACTATCACGTTACATTGATTTTTTTATATATAGACAAGCTGTACCCGGCATGCGTTGCAATGCCAATCAAAAATAAAGTGTTGGCATTGTAATTTTGTTTCTTGAAGTGCTTTTGGATACACAATATTTTCTTCAATTTCCGTTAACTGCCTATAAGCTATCGTAAAATGGATTTACTAATTTATAAGCATTTGTGGGAGCGTGCACAACAACTCACCAATGTTTCATCGCAATCGGCTGAATGGTATATGAACGCAGATGGAACTTTGTTCAAACGCTTCGCGCGCCGTCACTCATTTGTTGAATCAACTCGTGCGCTACCTATTATACAATGGATTTACTAAGTCAGAAACCTTCCCTGCAGTGTGCACAACAATTCACCTTAGTTTCATTACAATCGAATGAATGGTATCCGAACGCAGATGGAACTTTTTTGAAACGATTCGCGCCCCGTCACTCATTTGTTGAAACTACTCGTGCGCTACCTATTATACAATGGAATTACTAACTTAGAAACGTTCCCTGCAGTGTACATAATAACTCACTCAAGTTTCACCGAAATCAGATGAATGGTATATGAACGCATACGGGATTTTATTTATACGATTCGCGCGCCGTCATTCATTTGTTGAATCTACCCGTGCGCTACTTATTGTACAATGGATTTACTCAGTCAAAAACTTTCCCTGCAGTGTGCACAAAAACTCACCAAAGTTTCATCGCTACCGGACGAATGGCATATGAACCCGTACTTTGTTGAAACGATTCGCGCCCCGTCACTCATTTGTTGAAACTACTCGTGCGCTACCTATTATACAATGGAATTACTAACTTAGAAACGTTCCCTGCAGTGTACATAATAACTCACTCAAGTTTCACCGAAATCAGATGAATGGTATATGAACGCATACGGGATTTTATTTATACGATTCGCGCGCCGTCATTCATTTGTTGAATCTACCCGTGCGCTACTTGTTGTACAATGGATTTACTCAGTCAAAAACTTTCCCTGCAGTGTGCACAAAAACTCACCCAAATTTCATCGCTACCGGACGAATGGCATATGAACCCGTACTTTGTTGAAACGATTCGCGTGCCGTCGCTCACTTGTTGAATCTACTCGTGCACTGCCTATTGTAAAATAGATTTACTAAGCCAGATACCGTCTTTGGAGTGTACTCAACATCTCACTCAATTTTCATTGCTATCGGACGAATGGTATATGAACGTATATGGGACTTTTTTGAAACGATTCGCGCGTCATCGCTCATTTATTGTATCTACTCGTGCGCTACCTATTGAAAAGAGGATTTACTAAGCCAGAATCCTTTCTTCGAGTGTACTCAATATCTCACCCAAGTGTCGTCTCTATCGGACGAATGGTATATGAACGTATACGGGACTTTGTTGAAACGCTTCGCGCGTCGTCGCTCATTTGTTGAATCTACTCGTGCGCTACCTATTGTAAAGTAGATTTACTAAGCCAGAAACCTTCCTTAGAGTGTACTCAATATCTCACCCAAGTTTCATCGCTTTTGGACGAACGGTATATCAACGCATACGGGACTTCGTTGAAACGCTTCACGCGTCGTCGCCCATTTGTTGAATCTACTCGTGCGCTACCTATTTTAAAATGGATTTACTAAGCCAGAAACCTTCCCTGGGGTGTACTCAACATCTCACCCAAGTTTCATCGCTATCGGACTAATGATAACCTATACGAACGCGTACGGGACTTTTTGAATCGCTCCGCGCGTCGTCGTTCATTTGTTGAATCTACTCGTGTGCTGCCTATTGCAAAATGTTTTACTAAGCCAGAAACCTTCCCCGGAGTGTACATAACATCTCACCCAATTTGCATTGCTATCGGACAAATGGTATATGAAGGCATACGGGACTTTGTTGAAACGCTTCACGCGTCGTTGCTCATTTGTTGATTCTACTCGTGTGCTACCTATTGTAAAATGGATTTACTAAGCCAGAAACCTTCAATGGAGTATACGCAACATTTCACCCAAGTTTCATCGCAATCGGATGAATGGTATATGAACGCACAACGGACTTTGTTAAAGCGATTCGCGCATCGTCGCTCATTTGTTGAATCTACTCGTGCGCTACCTGTTGTAAAATGGATTTACAAAACCAAAAACCTTCCTTGAAGTGTACTGAACATCTCACCCAAGTTTCATCGCAGCCAGATGAGTGGTATATGAATGCATAGGATACATACCCACCCACACACCCTCATACTATCTCATAACATTGATTTTTATATAAATACAAGCTGTACCCGGCATGCGTTGCAATGCCAATCAAAGAAAGTGTTGGCGTTGAAATTCTGTTTCTTGAAGTGCTTTTGGATACACAACATGTTAACTGCCTCTAAGCTATCATAAAATGGATTTTCTAATTTAGAACCATTCGAGGGAGCGTGCACAACAACTTTCAAAAAGTTTCATCGCTGTCACTCATTTGTTGAATCTAATCGTACGCTACCTATTGTGAAATGGATTTACTAAGTCGAAACCCTTCCCTGGCGTGTACACAATGACTCATCAATGATTCATCGCAATCGGATGAATGGTATATGCACGTATAGGGGTTTTTGTTTAAACGATTCGTGCGCTGTCACTTATTTGTTGAATCTACTCGTGCGCTACCTATTGAGAAATGTATTACTAAGTGGAAGTTCTTCCCTGGCGTGTACACAATAACTCATCAAGGTTTCATCGCAATCGAAGCATGTTATATGAACGCAATAGGGAATTTTGTTGAAACGCTTCGCGCGTCGTCACCCATTTGTTGCATCTACTCTTGCGCTACTTATTGTGAAATGGATTTACTAAGTCCCCTTCCCTGGCGGGTACAAAATAACTGATCAATGTTTCATCGCAATTGTATGAATAGTATATGAACGCATACCTGATTTTGTTTAAACGATTCGCACTCCGTCACTCATTTGTTGAATCTACTCGTGCGCTACCTACTGTAAAATGTATTTACTAAGTTAGAAACCGTCACGTAAGTGTCCACAACATCTCACCCAAGTTTCATCGCTATCGTCGTTCATTTGTCGAATCTACTCGTGTGCTACCTACTGTGAAATGTATTTACTAAGCCAGAAACCTTCCTTGGAGTGTCAACCATATTTCACCCAAGTTTCACCGCTAACGGCAGAATGGTATATGACCGTATACGGGAATTTTTTTGAAACGCTTCGCGCGTCGTCCCTCATTTGTTGAATCAACTTGTGCAATGCATATTGTATAGGGGATTTACTAAGCCAGAAATTTTCCATGACGTGTACACAACATCTCACCCAAGTTTCATAGGTACGGACGAATGGTACATGTATGCATACGGGACTTGGTTGAAACGCTTCGCGTGTCGTCGCTCATTTGTTGATTCTACTCTTGCGCTACATATTGTAATATGGATGTACTCAGCCAGAAACCTTCCCTGGAGTGTACACAACATCTCACCCAAGTTTCATCGCAATCGGATGAATGGTATGTGAACGTATACGGGACGTTGTCGAAACGCTTCGCGCGTAGTCACTCATTTGTTGAACATAAACGTGCGCTTCGTATTGTAAAATGGATTTACTTAGCCAGAAACCTTTCCTGGAGTGTACACAACAATTCACCAAACATTTATCACTATCAGACGAATGGTATATGACTTTATACGGGACTTTGTTGAAACGCTTCGCGTGTCATCGCTCATTTGTTGATTCTACTGGTGCGCTACCTATTGTAAAATGTATGTACTAAGCCAGAAACCTTCCCTGGAGTGTACACAGCATCTCACCCAAGTTTCATCGCTATCGGATGAATGGTATATGAAATTAAATGGGACTTTGTTGAAACGCTTCGCGCGCCGTTGCTCATTTGTTGATTCTACTCGTGCTCTACCTATTTTTAAAGGGATTTACTAAGCTAGAAACCTTCCCTGGAGTGCACACAAAATCTCAGCCTAGTTTCATCGCTATCGGACGAATGGTATATGAACGCAAACGTGACTTTGTTGAAATGCTTCGCGCGTCGTAGCTCATTTGTTGAATCTAATCGTGCGCTGCCTATTGTAAAGTGGATGTACTAAGCCAGAAAATTTCCCTGCAGTGTACACAACATTTTACGCAAGTTTCATAGCTATCGGACGAATGGTATATGAATGCATACGGGACTTTGTTGAAATGCTTCGCGCATCGACGCTCATTTGTTGAATCTACGCGTGCGCTACCTATTGTAAAATGGATTTACTAAGTCAGAAACCATCCTTGGAGTGTACTCAACATCTCACCCAAGTTTCATCGCAATCGGACGAATGGTATATGAACACATACGGGACTTTGTTGAAATGCTTCGCGCATCGTCGCTCATTTGTTGAATCTACGCGTGCGCTACCTATTGTAAAATGGATTTACTAAGTCAGAAACCTTCCTTGGAGTGTACTCAACATCTCACCCAAGTTTCATCGCTATCGGACGAATGGTATATGAACACATACGGGACTTGTTTGAAACGCTTCGCGCATCGTCACTCATTTGTTGAATCTACGCGTGCGCTACCTATTGTAAAATGGATTTACTAAGTCAGAAACCTTCCTTAGAGTGTACTCAACATCTCACCCAAGTTTCATCGCAATCGGTTGAGTGGTATATGAATGCATAGGAGACATACACACCCACAGACAAACTATCACGTAAGATTGATTTTTATATATATAGATACCAGATCACAACTTCCTTTATATATAAATTTATACCTGCATGTGTTTTTGAGTGCATATCCACTTACTTTGTCAAAATGGCTACGCCAATATTGATAAAAATTGGGGTTGGATACTAGTGACCGAACGAAAGGGTGGGCTATTTTTTCCACCCAGAAAATGTACTGTTGTGGACACAGGGGGATCATACCTAGAATTGACATAGGATGAACATATACATAATTGTAAATCTTCAACCGAGGTCGATATCCATATTGGCTTCATTGAGTAGGTGCCAGCATTATTTAAGCGACTCCAGTTTTTATGCACTATTTTCTCTTAATGTATTCGGTACACATGATAATAAATTGATAACGTAGACTGCAATTGGGATACAAAACCTTTCTAGTACCATTCTGAATAACTCCTTGAAAGCAGTTGGCAGTGGGAGAGTGGCATGACACAAAAGTGTGATTGTTTTGTGGTATGTTCTTAGAAAAGCCCATCAGAGCAGGATACAGAAACATGCTTAGAATATATTAAGGGGATTGGAGCCATCCTCAGCATTATACTTTTATTTACTGTATATATTGTTTCTTGGCGTTACGGACATGTGCTTAGATTGCTAAACTTTGGCTCGATGAGTCCTGGTCTGCATTCCGATCCACGGTGTGAGGATATTGATTACTAATGGTAAATTCCCCTGGCTTGAATACTGGATGTATCTGACATCTCATCCGCAATTTACTTATCCTGAAAATCCAGAAAAAAAAAATAGTATAATAATAAACAGCGTCTCGCCACTTGTGAGGCCAGATGCAGTTCCTTGGAGTTAATGAACGAATGTTAGGTGCCGAGTATGTTATTAAACAGATTGTACAATAAACTACCTTTCGTAGTTCATATTTTCCAAAATTAACATGCATCTTCATTCCAAATTGTTGGAGCCATACATGAGTCACCACTGCTTTAAAAATCTACGTCCATTTGCGATCCCATTTATTTTGTATCTTGTATGTTGTGTTTGGTTCCGTATAATCATGAGATAGAGCAAGTAACTAACATTGTAAAACCTTGCTGTAACTCGCAGACACACCACTTTGAGTCTTAACAGTCCAACAGTAGGATTATTTCGTCTTTTATTATTGGAAGCCATTTGGATGGATTCCCCTGGAGATACGATATAAAGACTTTTATGAGTACTTCGGGACCATACATCGTCGGGGGCCTCTGAAATGTTGTTCGTAACATAGTTTTATATTGTCCTCTGGAACCTATGGTTTAGGGAGGAGACATCCAATTGAACTGAAACAAATGCGGACATCACACTGATGGAGAAGTTTTAAATCCCAATTGCTGCAGTCGCCAGTGACTTTCAGGTTATTTAATGCTCATGGCACTTGTGGAACATTACTTAATGATAGCGTACTTGTGCTTTATTGTATCTCATTCGCCTTGCAATAGGTCTAAACATAATTACAAGCTTGTATGCGTTCCATCTCCTTTTTTGAAGTACTACAGAGCCATAGGCTATATGAATATGGCGTGTTGAGCTATGAAAAATTCGTCAATACTCTCTCTACCGGGATTTGAAGATCGAGCCTTGGAATGGTGCAGCCTGACAGCCCTATCTCGGAGCATGCTAAGGGCCACACGGCGACTAACGCGAGTTTCTTGGAAAAAAATATATTGTAGTGTTACGAGACTTCTGACATTACGATGATAAGCCATGGTTGTCCTTCTTTATGCATATTTCTTACTACAGTTAGTACATTTTGTAATTAATGCGCCGCATGCATTTGTTTGGAATCAATTCATGGCCGGCTTGGTGAGAACCAAGAGTTATTCGACTGCTAGGCCACCTTGTCCACAAGGTCGTTTGGACTCTACCGCGGATGCGGGTCAACGAATATTATTCGCTGTATTTGAGTGATTAAATATGTGAAATATATATAGACTAATATTTTCGATTGCAAATACACACTATATATGCTTTACATTAACACGTGTGAGTAGTTATCAATCAATAAATACAACAACAACAAAACGAAGTAAAAAGATTTGAAGCTGTAGGGATGTGAACCTTGAACCTTCAGACTATGAGCCCAGGTCGCTACCATTAAGCCACGGATGTGCTACGAAAATACTTGGTAAACAACTGGTTTAGTATAACTGTATCATACTTTGTGTTGAAATCAACGATTTCATTAGCGTTTTCTGGCGTTTCTATAAATCATTTGATACTAGATTATGTATTATTTTGTTCAGTACATTCCTAAAAGTATATAAACTTACGAAGTTACGAAAATATATGGATTTACGAGCAGAAATAGCGGCCATTTTGACAACGGGACTACACGGACCCACAATCGATATGGCATGGACGGCCTGACCTGTTAGTCACTTCTACGGTTACATATTCTATTATAATATGCTAATATCCTACCGGTCACCTTCTTGAGGAAAGCTTAAAACTCCGTATGTACGATTAGCTGGGTTGTTGACGCAAGGCCTTGTTGAATCGAATGTTACGGTTAGGCTAAAATACTTGCATGATTCATACATCCGCCAACTTGATAAAATTCGGGTGATGGCCTTGTAGTTAGCGCAAACGACGCTTCCCTCATTAGGGTATAGTGGTGCAACATTTGATAGAGATCGGATGATTAGGTTAGTAGAAATTTGATTTAAGCTCAGAACAATTGGGTGGCCGCCACTTCTCATTTATTATGATGGCGACGATATACAACATGACACTGAGTTGTCCCTTGCTAGTGCTACTTCTGTACCAAAAGTGGTTCGATTTGGGTTTCGCTGTGTTTGAATTGATAGGGGGGAATCAATTTGAGCACATACATTGCCGCCATCCTCAAACTATTAGACTGATGATTTGTAGTTTAGTCAAACGACGCTTCCTACATGAAGGTATGTTGTTGAAAAGTTTGGTGGAGATCAGATGATTAGGTTATTCGTAATTTGATTTAAGCTTTGAACGTTTGGGTGGCCACCATTACGTTTCCGTCAAGATATAGACGATATATATCATGACAGTGAGGTGCTCTTTGCTAGTGCTTAGTGCTACCTCCGTACCACATTTAGTTCAATTCGGTTTTAACGTGTTTGAATTAAATAGTAGGGACAGACAGACATGCAGAGGAAACACACACACACATACACGCATAAACACACACATACACACTCACTGACACACAGGCAGACACACAATTCTTTGGCCCTGTGTTGATCTCTTAAGTCTACTTTCATTTTTTGTAAAAATCGAAAGTAGGCTCAAAATGTTTAAAAATGTACATACACGTATGTACAAACAAAACAAGATATTCAGTAAAGAACATATAGCCTACCTTCTCATAAATGCATGGGTATAGTTCTAACTCTTTGTCGATGTCAAGGAGTATAATTGAATGCTGTTTGTAGTAGCGTGTTGAAATACAACGTGCTATAGGGATATTAAACGTTGATTAATTGGAACCTAACCTGAATTAGATATACACACACTAAAACAGCCATCAAAATAACCTAGGTTATCAGACAAATTTCAACACTCACCCAAGTACACGGGGATAAATGAAAATGATGTCCATGCATATAAAATGAAAGAACAACAACAGCTTCCTACCCAAATCCTTCCTCTTATAAAAGTACACACACTAGTTAGCCTACAGACATCACAGTGACACAGGTCATCAGACAACTTCTACACACACCCAAGTACACGGGGCTACAAGACCATGATGCCGCAAAATCCCGAAAGAATCAACGACAACAACAATAGTCTCTACCGTGGATGAAGGTCAAAGAATATTAATCACTGTATTCGAGTGTTGAAATATGTTGAGTTATAAGTAGGCCTATATTTGCCGCCTCCGTTGCGTAGTGGTCAGCGTGATTAGCTGCCACATCGGAAGTCCGCGGTTCGATTCCTGGCTCTGCCACGAAATTTGAAAAGTGATATGGGACTGGTACGGGGTCTACTCAGCCTCGGGTGGTCCAAATGAGTAGATTTCGATTCCCATCTCAGCCATCCTCACAGTGGTTTTCCGTGGTTTTCCACTTCGTCTTTTGGGAAATGCCGGCATGGTACTGTACCCGTAATTACCTACCGATACCTGGTGAAATCCCTCGATGACAGCTTGATCGTAGAACCTGAAAATCCCCGGCTAGAAATCCCCCAAGTCCTACCACCAAGTACAGGAGTAATAGGGTAATCAGTTGTCCTGACAGATTGTATTAAGAACGACCATAGCTTCAGAAAAATGACTAGCTCTAAGATCACAAGACTCCTCAAAAAAGAACTATCTCGAAGGGTGGCATACCCTCAAAATACGTAGCGATGGCCTTCTTAACACGACCTCCCATCACCTCGATAAAATATCACGCAATAAGATTTCTTAAATGTTATTTACAATATCTTACACTATTTTATACATTATTATATCTTGGACAATCTAAGTTGATCCAAATACTGACTTCAATCATAGCATTCGTATCTGTAGAATTCATTAATTCGTGGTGAATGTATCTCAATTCTGGATTGATTCTACCGAGCGATCAAGTTTAGTAAAATAACTGGTCAAAATCCGTATTTAATAAAAATATTAAATTGTTAAATTGTAAAGGCTTCGTTATTAAGCTGTAGTAACATAATTTGATTATCCACACAACGTATCCAAACATTGCTCGGAATGAGTTAGTTTCAACACGTAGGTCTGATTTAGCAATAATAAACAGCTATGTCTCAAGGGACATCTAATACCAAAACCACCATAGGTTTATAACTACACCAAATATCAGGTGTGAGACTATGCAACGTCTAATAATGATTGGCACTCACTGGCTTAAAGGCACTCACTGGCTCAATCATGAATGCAAAAATGTCTCACCAAGCATTACACCAAAAAAACAGCATTATCTAAAAATATGCCTGATATTCAGAACTGTGCACCTTAATAGGTGACCACAAAATCACATAATGATCTTCAATACACCTTAAAATAGGTGACCACAAAATCACGTAATGATCCGCATTACACCATAAACAATGCACCCTTAATCGGTTATAACAACCTTCAAATTGCTTGTTTATAAATCAAGTTGCTTTCACAAAAATCCTACATTCGTGCTTGAAAATAAATAACTAGACTGTAGCACGTTGTTCATCAATATGGAATCAAAAGTTTACATTAGCCTACAAATCTCGCCTTACAATACATTTTACATCATGTGATATGATTAATATATTGACTTATAGTCATTCCTCCCTGGGATTAATTTATTCAAAACTTGGATGGTATTCATAAATATGCTGCGATAATTCCACATACTATTGCATTAAAAGCAATTATTTACTTTATGTTACTTAAATATTCATGTCTCAAAATAATGCCAAATAGAAAGCTAAGATTGATCCTTCCCGAGACTGAGATTGCCTCTGACTTCAGTGAGCTCGGAAATATTAATAGACAACATCTACACCATGAATGCAGGTCAATATCTGAGGCTGAATAACTGACTATCCATTAGGGAAATCTACCAATAAATCCTTGCACACAAAAGCTAAGTGCTCTCCACAAAATAATTGAGAAAACAGAATCAAAAACTGTCAAGGCAACAAGCTTCGAAAACTTCCTAATAACAAGTTGATGTGAGGAAAAGCTTAGTTCCTCATCCAAAATACGATGCAAAAGAACCGAAAGTGCAAATACAAGTATGCACTTGCCACAAGAAAATGTCTTCCAGTGTTCTAAGCACTGTAAAAATAAATCGCAATTAACAATATTCTGATATAAAAATCCGGAGTTCTTCCCCTAAATGATCTTCTCGACAATGAAAATATGCATATATATATTTAAATTACTACTGTGAATTTACCAAAAGTAAATCATCAAATCTAGAATTACACAAGGGATGTATTCATTAATTGAACCAGAATCCCGGTGATACGACAGGTCAGTTTCGAAAGAAACACCGAACCTGGACCCGTGTACGTCCATTTACACTACTAAAGTAAACTATGGCAATTGTGATTGCTTACAAATGCTTAACTAAGCTATCGTAAACGAGCTCACTTTCCAGTACCTTGCTTTGAATCTTGGAGCGACGTAAAAAGGATATATGCTTGTCATGATAGCCTCCATGCTAAAACAAGACAAAGTATTCTTCTTCATCGGTGCCTCACCTCGAACCCAGGAACACACCATGCACGGTCAGATGTCGGGCTGGCTTCACGTATCCTCTCGGCCTAGCGAGCACCGTCAGCACACACTCGTAAAAACTCGCTGTCCCAGATAAAGTTTGCCAGAATGTTACAGCTTGTAAAAGCACTCGTGAACAACCACTAACGAATTCCATGCTAAAGGAAACGTTTCCTGACCGGATGATACAGGCAGTGGGTTGCGAGATACATCTTGCTTTCGCTTTGACAGTAGTTGCCCCATTCGAATTAGCCTGCCATAATTGCAGCTATTAAATCTATGTTAAAGTTCCCCTCCGACGTCTCATTCGAAAATACGCCGTTCAAAGTGGCATAATCCACTGGGGAATTAGTCCTGATACTGACATGTGTTCTGACAACGAATACACACTGCCGTATCCTGTGAAAGTTACAAAATATTTCACACAATGGCCGCATGAACTAATGACACCACTCGGATATGAATAAGTATC
This sequence comes from Meconema thalassinum, assembly GCA_946902985.2. Taxonomy (NCBI): domain Eukaryota; kingdom Metazoa; phylum Arthropoda; class Insecta; order Orthoptera; family Tettigoniidae; genus Meconema; species Meconema thalassinum. The sequence continues at coordinate 297,172,454 of OX336389.2, forward strand.
AATCCGCGCGTCGTTCACTGACTGTTCTTTCTGTCCCAATTATAAATGCTGCACATGGGTTTAACATAGCGTTTAAACTCCATCCCATTGGCCTTTCGTTGCTTTACACCAGAAATATATTATTATCACCCGTTAAACGCGTTCACTCGCGACTTCGTGAGTAACGGACCAGCGAAATATAGCTTGCCTCGTGGCCACACGATTACCGTGGCTTGCCGGAACTGTGAGTGTCTAGACTTCCCTGCATGCCCTCTGCCGTGCGGAGATATCATCCCCTCTCTTCTATGTCATATATCGATATCGACTGCTGCTGAGGATAAATACATTTCATTAACTGAATTCTCTTCATAGAATCAAATCTACATATATGATAGTTTTCTGCTATTGAAATACGTATTCTAACATCTCCATTATTACAGATAGAGCTCTTATTCTCTTCAAAACAATATCAAAGTATCTCAGGTTGAGGTCGATGCTTGACATTACGTCATTGATTGAATTATTGATTAGTTGCTGCTTCGGTCATCCCTTCGGGAATGTTCGTTGGCTGTCATGTGGTAACGAATGAACCTCTCCTACTTCATCTCAGCTGTGAAGAATGGCCTGGCGTGCGTTCGCAATTACGTCAGGTCTCGTCAAGTAACCGTACACACTACTTGTACTCAAAACCTTAAAAAATAACGGTACAGTACTTACCATAAGACTACGGCCGCCTCCTTCCCACTTCCTTGCCTAACCCTCCCACCCTTCCCAGCCCTTTATCAGGCCCATTTTCACTTTGCAGGGGAGGCCGCCTGGGCAGAGTGCTCGGTGGTGGTAGAGGTGGGATCCCTCGCCTAGTACGTGGAAAAAGCCAACCCTGGAGGGTAAAACGATAACGAAACAAAAACAAAATATATAATATTTTCGATTGCAAATACACACTATATATGCTTAACATTATAACGTGTGAGTAGTTATAAATCAATAAATACCAAGAAAACCAAGTAAAAAAATGAACCTGCGGGGATTTATTCCACGAATCTTTAGACTATGAGTCCAGGTCGATACCACTACGCCACGGATGCAACACGATAATACTCGGTTAACAAGTGGTTTAGTATTCCTGTATCATATTTTGTGTTGAAATCAACGATTTAATTAGCGTTTTCTGCCGTTTCAATAAACAATTTTATACTAAATATGTATTATTTTGTACAGTACATTCCTAAAAGGATATAAATGTACCAAGGTACGGAAATACATGGGAAAATAGCGGCCATTTTGACAACGGGACGGCACGATCCCACAACGATATGGCATGGTAAGCCTGACCTGCTAGTTATTTATACGGTTACATATTCTATTTTAATAAGTTAATATCTTACCGGTCACCCCCTTGAGGACAGTTTAAACCTCCCTATATGCTATAAGCTGAATTGTTGTGGCCAGGCCTTGTTGAATCGTAAATTACGGTTTGGCTACAATACATGCATGATTCATACTTCCGCCATCTTGAAACTATTTGGCTGATGACCTTATACCTTGGGAAAAAGAGGCTTCTCACATCAACGTATATTGTTGTAAAATTTGGTTGAGATCGGATGATTAGGTAACTCGTAATTTATGTTTTTTTATGATGGTGGCAATATAAAACAGGACATTGAGTTGTCCCTTGATAGTGCTACCTCGTTACAAAAGGTGGTTCGATTTGGGTTTCGTTGTGTTTGAATTGATAGGGGATTCGATTTGCACACATACATGGCCGCTATCTGCAAACTATTGGCTGATTATTTTGTAGTTTGACCAAAAGACGCTTCCCACATGAAGATATGTTGTTGCAAAATTTGGTAGAGATCAGATGATTAGGTTAGTTGTAATTTGATTTAAGCATTGAACAAACTGGGGGCCGCCATAACGTTTCCGTCAAGATGGTGGCGAAATAAAGCATGACACTGTACCAAATTTCGTTCAATTCGTGTTTTAATTGATAGGGGGGACATACATGCAGAGTACACACATACACACTCACAGAAAAACAATTTTTGGCCCTATGTTTGTTCTCATAAGTCAACTATCATTTTTTACAAAAATCGAAATTAGTCTACAAAGAAACACAATATAAGTCAATAAGTCAATAAACACACATGAAGCTAGCATGCACTATCAAAATACTATTTGCACTGTACTTACTCCGACTTGTGAAATTTACGAACACTGAAAAGCTGCAAATGACAATAATATAAACAGTCCTACATGGCGTCCATACGATACACATCACCGTTTCTTAATATCTCCGAAACTATTTAAGCAATCAAACTGACATTTTGTTTGTTGTTAGAGGAATGTTATGTAAGGACAAATATGTGACTTTCCGAATCCTGAGACATAGTTATTTTGAAATATTTAAAATAATTTTTTCTGGCACTCACCTGAATGCAATGAAACTTGGTACAGCGATCTTTATTCAGAGCTTAGTGTAGAGGCATCTAAAGATTTTCAATTGTTATCAAAAATTCAAGTTGGATCAGTCCGAAATTTTAAAACCTTATTTCTTATTTCTCGTATCTTATTCAGACGATTTAAATGATGATTCGTATGATGGGCTATCATAACAATCATTATCTGATGGTACTAAATTATGAAGTGTACTGTTCTTAAATTATAGAAGGCATGCATTTGACTTTTCTAAAAATTAATTTCCGTTATTCATAACAGGAGGCTATCATCCCGCGGGAGGAGTCTTAATTATATATATCTTGAAGGCTATATATTCTAGCACATAACTTCTCATTTTAATGGTGTTGGTGAAGACATAGGTCGTGAACGAGTAGTGATTGGTATATTACAAGGAAAATCCTTTAAATAGGCAGGAGGCATTTCATTGAAAAGACCAGTAGGATAAATGAAAATGTACTATTTAGATTTGCACGTACCTACATGTTAATTTATTTTATTATTCTAAATTCTTCATAAAGGCTGTTGAGGCGACCTTTTTTCCGTGCGTGTGTGTTTTCATCCTCATTGAATCCAAACTGCAAAGGCGATTTCAATGACACTTGGTAAGGGTTTACTACTACCCTTTGAAACCTCGTCCATGTTCTTCAAGTGTTAATAAGTACCGCCAATCTAATATGGCGGGCTATTAAAATATTTCTCGGGCATTCAATATCGACCAAACCAATATGGCTATCAGCCTGAAAATTCGATTGATGATTGAGGATCGTACGATACGATCATCTCTGTCACTTTCAAAATTATGATGAGCACAGAACTAACATGGATGTGAAGAGAGTTTCAAATATTGAAATGGACTTTTCTCAAGATTTAATCATCTGAGTTTATTGAAACAAGGCTTGGTAAATATTTGTACGCACATAACATACTGTCATAAATTATTTATTTGCAAGATGGCAGCTGTGCAAAATGTTTAAATGTTTTTTTTATATCTTGTTCCTCAATGAAGCGATCGATGTCAAGGTTTGTATAATGAATCAATGCAATGTTCTTTATCCACTGGAACATAACTCTATGGGCCACTTATAAAACAATCCAACGTGGCACTTATGCGATACATTTCACCAGTTCCCAATATCTATGAATCTATTCCAATAATGAAACCGCCATTTTGTAGGCCAATGGAGGCCATTCAAATCAGTTTTTCTAATTACTGTACTTTTCAATAAATTGATGAACAGAAAGCTATCATGGCGGCCATGCATATTTAAAATAAAGAAAATGACTTTTCTTGTAATCTAATGACCCAAGTCTATCAAAATCTCCTATTGTAGGTATCGTAAGGTGTAGATTATACGTTTCTCTGAAATGGAATATATTTAACTGATATTCTATTGAACCGATCTTTCAGTGACAGATCGGTTCAATAGAATATCAGTTAAATGTACAATAAATATTCTGGTACACAATTCCTTAGTGTTGTATTTATATATTGTAGATAAGCCCCATCATGTAAATTTGGATAAATATTTTACAGTGGTGGAGCAGTATTCATGTGAGTTATCTTGAGAAAAGGTGTAAGCCTTATTTTAAGACGGATATGAAGTGGTACCATAGCAAGGCCATTTGGTTGTCTTAATATATAATTGTTATATGTATTTACTGCCTGAAATGACTACGCCGTGTAGATATTTGTTATTGAATGTGTAATTATTGCTCTATACTTAGTCACAATGTAGACCGTGCACCAAATGCTATTTAGTAGCCTGCATCACATGGAAAATACTTTTAGTAGGCGGGAGAATTTTTAAATACACAATTTGGAAGTAGAAATCGCCTTCTCATTGCCTTCTATCATCAGCTGAGTTGGATTATGACACGCCTCAACTGGTGTATTCTTTACTCTGTTTTTGAAAGATATTCTTCCCGCCGCACTTTCTTTCTCTAACACGTCCACAGTGACAAATTGCAAGGGAATTGAGATGGAGAGCAGTGAGCTTGACAACTAGCGTATACATATCTATCTGGTCCTGGTATAACCCATAGTTTGGTCTGAATCTTCGAGTAAGTGGTTATTAAGCGAGGAAATTGCCAGAAGGGTCTCGGTTGGTTCCATTACTGAGGGACAGTAACCGTCTATGGTAGTTCTCCTAACTTGCGAATTGTGTGTACGAGACTTATCATTTTATTTTCATTCAAACGTGCAGGTCGCCATCGGTCGTCTACTGGGAAGATCTGCATTTCGACTCACCGGATTCACGATAGACATGCTCGCCAATTTCTATGGTTGGAAGAAACAAACCCGTCTTCAGTTTTTACATTCTAGCCAAATACCCAAATTGCAAGTTTATTATGTGCTAAATTATTTCTTTAAATAAATTCTACATTCCAGATGGGGTTTTGGCGAGATGTTCAAAATTATTTCGTTTTATATTTTTACGCTCAATGGTTTTAGAGTCTTGTGCCAAAGTGCAAAATTGCCTCTTATTTGCGGTTGGCGGGTATGCACACTTGGAAAGTTAGAAGTCCTATGTCCCCAAGACGGACTCAATTCTTACGAATATTTTATGGCTTTTTGTGCAGGCTATTTAAATTATCTTATTGATCTCTCAAACTCCGTTTACATCATTCATTCAAAATTAAGGTAAGGTTAAGACCTAATACCGTTCCGTAATTTATTTAAGAAAAAATGGTATAATTCTTTATTGATGGAACCCTGACTTAAAAGTTTCCAATGGTAAGCTTTGGGCCAATTTCTCGCGTGCTAACTCCTTGGCTATGGAGTGGACCAAAATATTAATTTCCTATCAATTATACCTGGATCAGGTAGGTTTGGGTAATGTATAGTTAAATATGTCTTCAATATTATTATGAACAATACCTTACCTTACCTAGATGGCCACTCAAACCTAAGCAGGTTTTTGGCCTCGCCAACAGCACGGCGCCATCTTTCTCGATCATCCATTATGTCCTCCGTGACTCCGATTTTTCTCATATCTTTTTGAACTTGGTCCCACCAGCGAAGTCTCGGTCGTCCCAATGGTCGACTTCCTCTGGGTACACCTTCCAAAACTGCCCTTAAATTCAATTCTCTACTTCTTCTATGTACATGACCAGCCCAGCGTAGTCTTTGGCTTTTGGCACGGGCGACGATATCCGGTTCTTTGTAGAGATCCCGCAATTCCTTATTTGTTCTAATTCTCCACTGGCCATTTTCTACTATCGGTCCGAAAATGCGTCGTAGTATTCTATTTTCAAAAGTTACTAATTTCCTTTCAGTTTGCTTGGACAATACCCAGGTTTCTGAGCCATACGTGACAACAGGAAGTATAATGCTTTTATAAATTCTCACTTTAGTTTTTCTAGATATAATTTTACTCTTTAAGAGATTTTGCAGAGACCAGTAGCTTTTGTTGCCACTGAGAATTCTTGATTTTATTTCTGTTTCTTCCATATTATTCTGGTCTATGATAATCCCCAGATATCTGAACTCAGTACATCTGTGAAAAGCGTATGAAGCAACTGTTAAGGGGTTTTGTACTTGTGCTGCATTCCTTCCTACAACTAGATATTTTGTTTTTTGTTCATTTATCATTAGACCTACCTCCTTGGCTTCTTCAATAAGGGTTTCTGTGAGTATTTTTAGATCATATTCGCTTTCTGCCATGAGTGTTATGTCATCAGCATAAGCTAATATGTTTATCTTGGTTCCCACTTCAAGGCCTGGGTGGAGCTGGTTTACTCGTTTCAATGTTTCTTCTAAAGCTAAATTGAATAATAAAGGCGCGAGTCCATCTCCCTGTCTTACTCCAGTGTTGACATTAAATTCTTCGGTATATTCATTATTGATTCTAATTTTGCATTTGGACCCTTCTGTGCACAGTTTTGCCATAGTGATAAGTTTTTCTGGTATTCCATTCCGCTGCATGTATTTCCACATTTGTTTCCTATTGACACTATCGTATGCCTTGTTGGAATCTACAAAAAGAAGATGGGCTGTTTTGATATTATGAACAATATCAAAGGTAATTATAAATTACTAGCAGTAGTACCCGGCTTCGCCCGGTGGAATGATGATAATATTTCAGTCTCCTTAACACTCAACGTCATTGATGAAGATGATACTGATGACGACTGCTATTGAACGGGTATAATAAACTTACGCTCTAATAGAAATACATATTTTTAAATTACCGGCGAGTAAGACTGTGGTGTTGCCTAGTAGTATAATGGACGTAACATCTAGGTCATTTTCCCTTTTGATGAGGATGACAATGAAGACTACTACTACTGAACGGGTATATTAAACTTACAAACTAATGGAAATACACATTTTATAAATCACAGGCAATGAAGACTGTGGTGTTGCTTAGTAGTACTGTATAATGGACGTAACATCTAGGTCATTTGCCCTTTTGATGAGGATGATAATGAAGACGACTACTACTGAAAGGGTATATCTACCTTACAAATTAATGCAAATACATATTTTTAAAATTACAGGCTAGGTAGACTCTGGTGTTGTTTAGTAGTATAATGGACGTAACATCTAGGTCGTTTGCCCTTTTGATGAGGATGATAATGAAGACGACTACTACTGAACGGGTATATCAAACTTACAAACTAATGGAAATACACATTTTAAAATCACAGGCCATGAAGACTGTGGTGTTACTTAGTAGTATAATGGACGTAACATTTAGGCCATTTGCCCTTTTGATGAGGATGATAATGAAAACTACTGTTGAATTGACACGACAAACTTACAAACTACCGTGATAGAAAGAAATATTTCAAAATTCACAGGCGATGAAGACTTATTGTGTGTGGTGATTAGTGGTATAATGGGCGTAACATCTAGGTCATTTGCCCTTATGATAATAATAAGGTAATGAAAAATGACTACTAAACGAACATGGTGTATTTTTAAATCTGATATAGGCAATTTAGATTTCTACCTTCGATGTCTTCCAAAGTCTGAACGTTATTTTCTGGCTTAGGCCTATACTCGATGCGTGTAGTGAAAGAGCTTATCGAGTACTGCCCGGGTCCAAGCTGCACGAATCGCAGATGATGACGATATATGATGACAGACGTTCGGGGGAGTTCCCGGTCCTATTCACATTGACCGGTGAATCACTCATTCTTTCGTAACACTACAGTGGTTTGAGCCAAGACCCTGTATGAACATCAGCATAGTCAGCAATACCAGGTAACACGGCGGGGTCTGGACATTTCTCTCATGTCAACTCGCGATGAATCAGCAAGCTATTCTCACACCTGGCCCCCTCCTCCCCACTCCACCCACCAGGGTTTCTCAACTTGAGGGACGTGAGTTTGCGACCACGGGACCCCAACTGAGTCCGGCATTGCTTCTACTTACTGGTGCCGGGCTCCTTTCAGTTCTCTTTCCTGTCAGCCTCCCTTGGTCAAACTCTTGTTCTCTTCCGACCCCGATGGTATCAGGGTATCCGAGGCCTAGCGACTCTTTCACTTTCCCGCCTTAATTGGCCCTTGTCTAATCATTCCTGATAGCCTCATTCTTCGAGGTGTCAGCCTTCTTTTCCTTTTCTTAATATCTCATGTCTTCTGCTCAAGACCCTCAAGGAGGCAGGGTGTGTGTAGCCCCACCACTCCTGGTGCACCCTGGATAGTGCTACATCCCCAAGGGCTCATGGCTGGTGAGTTTGGGAGATGGCAACACTGAGGGTTTCCTGAGCGGGTCCGGTTTTAACCCTTTTTTCCATTGCCTTTGGGACGGACCCTGTCCTCTTTCCGGGAATGGAGTGGTCTGTCCGCAATTTCAAGCAGACAATGTTACTCGCAGGGTACCAAAGGGTAAGTATACAAATTTTGGTTCTGAACGGTGAAACGGTGTAGATTTGTGCCAAAGGGCCTAAATGCAGGGAATGGGGTGATCTGTCCGCAATTTCAAGTGGACAGGGTTACCCGCAGGGTTCGAAAGGGTAAGTATACAAATTTTGGTCCGGATCAGTGAAACGATATAGATTTTTGCCAAAGGGCCTAAATGCAGGAAATGGGGTGGTCTGTCCGAAATTTTAGGTGGACAGTGATATTCACAGAGTTACAAAGGGTAAGTATACACATTTTGGTTCAGATCGGTGAAACGGTGTAGATTTTAGTCAAGGGGCCTAAATGCAGGGAATGGAGTGGTCTGTCCGCAATTTCAAGCAAACAGTGTTACTCGCAGGGTACCAAAGGGTAAGTATACAAATTTTGGTTCTGATTGGTGAAACGGTGTAGATTTGGGTCAAAGGGCCTAAATGCAGAGAATGGGGTGGTCTGTCCGAAATTTCAAGTGGACAGGGTTACCCGCAGGGTTGCAAAGGGTAAGTATACAAATTTTGGTTCGGATCGGTCAAACGGTGTAGATAATTGCCAAAGGGCCTAAATGCAGGAAATATGGGTGGTCTGTCCGAAATTTTAAGTGGGCAGTGTTATTCACAGGGTTACATAGGGTAAGTATACAAATTTTGGTTGAGAACGGTGAAACGGTGTAGATTTGTGCCAAAGGGCCTAAATGCAGGGAATGGGGTGATCTGTCCGCAATTTCAAGTGGACAGGGTTACCCGCAGGGTTCGAAAGGGTAAGTATACAAATTTTGGTCCGGATCAGTGAAACGATATAGATTTTTGCCAAAGGGCCTAAATGCAGGAAATGGGGTGGTCTGTCAGAAATTTTAGGTGGACAGTGATATTCACTGAGTTACAAAGGGTAAGTATACACATTTTGGTTCAGATCGGTGAAACGGTGTAGATTTTAGTCAAGGGGCCTAAATGCAGGGAATGGAGTGGTCTGTCCGCAATTTCAAGCAAACAGTGTTACTCGTAGGGTACCAAAGGGTAAGTATACAAATTTTGGTTCTGATCGGTGAAACGGTGTAGATTTGGGTCAAAGGGCCTAAATGCAGAGAATGGGGTGGTCTGTCCGAAATTTCAAGTGGACAGGGTTACCCGCAGGGTTGCAAAGGGTAAGTATACAAATTTTGGTTCGGATCGGTCAAACGGTGTAGATGTTTGCCAAAGGGCCTAAATGCAGGAAATATGGGTGGTCTGTCCGAAATTTTAAGTGGGCAGTGTTATTCACAGGGTTACATAGGGTAAGTATACAAATTTTGGTTGAGATCGGTGAAACGGTGTAGATTTGGGCCAAAGGGCCTAAATGCAGGGAATGGGGTGGTCTGTCAGAAATTTCAAGTGGACAGGGTTACCCGCAGGGTTCCGAAGGGTAAGTATACAAATTTTGGTTCAGATCGGTGAAACAGTGTGGATTTGTATACATAACAGACAGACAGACAGACAAACATTGAGCTTTATATATATAGATTTGGATTCGTTCTGTAATTTAACTAAACGAACAACATCGGATTTGCTAAGTTGTGTATTAGAATATAAGACAAATGAGGAAGGAAAGTCTTAATTAAAGTGACGTGCACATATATTAGCTGTATATATTTTATAGACAATGATGGTACGGTTCAAATCATTGGTTTGCGTAAATGTAAGCAATATTTTAGATCCTACACACGTGATGCCGATCAACGGAGACCTGATGAAAGGGGATAGCTCTTCAAGTCGAGGTTTAGCAAGTGTTAATGCTATAGGGACAACCTGAACGTTACTTGCATTATTCACGTAGGTTATCATACACACTACGTGTTAAGCTAATCAGGTTACACTACGCTGTGCAAAACGAATAGAACGTCTGAAACGTGATAGAAGTGTCTTGGATAAGATTTATGTGGGAGGAAACTGAAGTAATTTACAACGCCCGCATTTGAGATGAAGCGTTCTGAAGTTCATATTGATCTCCAACAATAGACCGTGGGAAAGGCCGACATGATAGGAACACAGCATGTGTGAAGAATTGAACTTCAATGGAAGCGAACTCACTGATATATTCTTAATATTTACCTGGTAATTTACCAAACTTGTTAAACTCCTGATCTATTACTCACTGCGATATTATGATTTTAACTCATTAAACAGTAAAATAGTTTCAGCACCGGTTGTCATGTTAAATCCTACCACCAACATGATACCTCGTAATTACACAACTCCATCGGTGAGATTATTTTCAAACACAAGTTCATTTAGGTGGGGAGTTCTAAAACTTTCTATGTTTGTATACCTGCCAGGCATAATTTTAGTCGTAGCATTATTGCATTGTGAGTTTCAAACAACTAGACGTGTCATGGAAAGGTAAATTGCACGCATAAGTTATACTCCCTCTTAAATGTGTTGTTGTTCTTGTTCCACTTCATTATGAGGTTCGTACATGGAGGTAATTTCAGCCACGTATGATTGGGTGTGTGTAAAGAATGTCTGATAACCTGTATTAATGTAGTGTATGTATTTGCGTGTTTATATACAGGCTGACTAAAAAAATGTACTAACTCTTTGGTGATGATGATGACGAGATTTATTTTCAGTAGGATGGAGCACCTTCGCACTACCATCGCGATGTAAGAGCTCACCTCTAAGCAGCTTATTCAAACACAGTGATTGGAAAAAGGGGTCCCATTGAATACACTGCGCGTTCCCCCAGACCTCACGCCAATGCATTACATTTTAAGGGGATACCTCAAGGGCAGAGTTTATCGCACAAATCCAAGAACAATTGATGCAATGAAATTGGAAATTGAAAGACAATGACGCGAAATTCCAAATGAACTGTGTTTTGACGTTTGCAAATCCGTTGGTTTGCGTTATCAGCTTTGTGTGGACAATGACGGTTATCAATTTGAATATTTGCGAACATGATTCTTTAATTACATTTCTCTTCTGTAATTCATGCCTTTAAACTTGTATCTATATTCATAAATAATGTGTTTATTGCCATTCAAAGTGTCAGTACATTGTTTTGAGATACCCTGTATAATTGAGGCAAGGATTGGGATGGAGACGGCCATGGTCTTGTGTATTCAATGTGAACGAAAATGCAAGGTAGGTGCGGAGTCTTTTGAGATGCGATAATTTAAGCCGCCTACCAAGAGCGGATTGGAACTCCCTTTATTGTTAAAATGGAATAATTCATCCGTAAATAATGTTAATCTCCCTCCAAAAGAGATTGTAAACGCATTAAGTTTGGAACCATCCCGACAATTGCTTGGAGCAGATATGTGTAAAGGAAACCCCTTCTAGATGCGGATTTCAAGACTGGGCGGGGAATAGAACCCGGACCTCCAGGGTGACGGATGAGAATGCTAGCCACTAACTTTCTTGGTCTTTTCCCAATTAATTGGGGTTACCGGAGCCAACCAGGCTCATTTTGGTTTTGGACGGGGATTTTAGGCCAGATGCCCTTCCCGAAGCCACGTGATTTTTCAGGTGAAAATTCCACCCCGCTGTCACCGGGATTCGAACCCCAGCCGTCCGGGTGAAAGACGAGCAGCTAAGCCATTGCGCCATCACGCTCCCCGAATGCTAGCCACTACATGTCACTAAAATACGTGCTTGTTTGTCAAATTATTCACACTATTCTACATGTACAATAATTGAACAATAAATTCTACAATCATTTTAGTCTAGTTTCATCAAATTAAAATAAGCTCATGTGATTACTCGGGAGTCAACTTTTGCTTGTGTATGCATATACACACTACGAATTCCTCACCTTCTAAGCCAAATTTGATGAAACTTTCAACAGAGCTAGCTCTCCTACCGAGCAAATACAGGTTTTATATTGTCATCATCTCAGCATAAAGAAAAAAGGCAACCACCTCAATTTGCATTGTCTAGTAAGCAACCGGCTGAACTAATGATCACATCCCTAAGAAACTCTAATCCCATGTACCATTTTATAAGAGGAGTCGGATGCCAAATGAATAGATATTTTTGTTGATCAATTCATCAATTCAATATGCCGCTCGTGCCTAGTTTCCAATTATTTTAATTTATAGATGACGTTCCAAAATATAAAACGTCACCTAAATTGACTTTCAAAAATTTTCCTATTGCACCCTTCAGTTGTCCGATTGAAAACAAATCATATTGAATATTACGCGCATTAACGATTTGAAAACTGATTAATCAACCATCTAGTAAATTTAGCATTTTGAAACTTTGCAACGAGATGGTATTTTATAGGGGAATTACTCTGATGATGGTGCAACTGCCTCTGTAATCAATAATTTTGAGTGTGATTGAGGAATAACAACGGAAAAATATCAAAGGGGACTCTACTATGGAAGACCTAACTAGAATATCACGAAAAATCACTACGCACATCCGCCATTGAGAAATAGTGAAAAGAATTATCCACTATGTAATAAGCTTAGAATTACACCTGCTGCTAAGTAAGTAGGCCTACTGAATAGCAAATATAAATTGTGAAATAATAAGGCTCTGAAATCGAATATAACGCAAATCCGCCATCCTGAATATATAAAGTTGTGAAATCGATTCTTTGAAGTTTTGAAACTTAGCAAACAGTTAATATTTTACAAGAAATTTGGTTGAGAGTGATCCTCAACAATTATACTAGCTTTTCTGTTTCTTTTAGAGAGTCCACCAAAATGTTTTTTCAGTTCAATAATAACATCTACGCGCTAACAAATGGTTTAGTGATGGGATCTCCTGTCAGTGGGCAAGTTACTAATATTTTCATCAACTTCAACTTTCTGAGATGACAAATCATAATAATGATATTGGTTTTACCTACCATTTTACTACTGCGTCTGTTAGAGACACTGGGTTGACTGATTTCAGCCCTGAAGGGGATCTTTAACGTGCCAATAAATCTACTGACATGGCTCCCTCGCATTTGTGTACCCTCAAATGCCAACTGGCTGCTCCATGATTCGATCCTGCAACCTTGGGGTCAGCAGGCGAGAATGTTACCGCTGAACTACGCAGCCATTCAGACGACAACAGAAAAGGAATCCCAGTGGAGTAGATACGTGGATGATATTCTAAGCGTATACGACACGGAAATAACAATTGAAGAAATGCTACTCCACGCAATGAACAATTTACATCACTCAATCAGTTTCACCAAGGAATTGGAAGAAGAGCAAAATATAAACTACCTCGATATAACTATCAATAGACCAGAAAACAATTTGGCACACTCGATCTTTCGCAAGCCCGCGCAAACACAGCACACTATTGATAATTACGCCAAACACCCTAGCACACCAATCGACCACATATGGCTCGGTGCACAGGAACTGTTCTGCAGTAAATCAGCTGGGAGCTGTTTCTTCAACCACCGTACAAACCTGATCTTGCTCCAAGCGATTTCCATATTTTCAAGCACCTCAATAAATTCTTGGCCTCTGGTCAGTATTTTCACAGTGATTAATAGCTCAAGATTATTGTCACACGTTGGTCCATTCCCAGGCAACGAACTTCTACGACACAGGAATACAAAATTGTTCCCGCGATATAGCAGGTACCTCAAGACCAGTAGTGATTATGTCCAAATATAGCTGAACAAATCTTTATCTCATGACAAATAGTTTTTCATGTAACTATGGTTTTTTATATTTTTTTTAGATAAGTACTTCCATGACAAACTAAAGAGCCGACTTTTCAGTAAATGTAAGATTCAATCCTTATTCCTCTCAAAAGACCTGCTTTTAATGCTGTTAGCACTGAGCAGCACAGCGTGTTCGAAATTGTTTCCTCACATGGATTCTGACATATTAGGAGTCTACCACTTAAATGCCCAGGGAGAGTAATTCGGAAGTCGGTAGGACAGATTATGTGCACAAGTATATCTTATAGCATACACTGTTATACACAGTTCGGTAGAAATCCACTAAATGTTAAGGACGTTACATGCTGTTCAACGTGGAATACATAAACGTGCGCAGAATTATATTGGTAACACTGACATATATAGTTTATGTATATATATATATATATACATAATGTGGCTCGAAATTCATCTGCAATATTAAGACATTATAGAGTATTGTGTTTCAAAATATTTATATGAACATGTTCTACGATATTGAGTCCAAATCTCAAATGTTATCAAAAAGTCACTATGCATTCTATAGTCATGTGGACTCTTTAAGTAGGTATCCTACATACATTGAACGTGCAAATAGGTATAACTCCATAAATTAGTATGGCAGATGCATGCAGTTGATCACTGAACATTATACGGAAACAAAAAACTGCGTTGGTAGCTCTAACACTGATGGTTTACTATAAATTCTAGTAAAATATAATGGAATTACTCTGTGCTAAGTTTGAAGTTTATTCCCTACACTTATTCCGCGATTTTGGCTCAAAGATTCGAAAGTCTTGAAATCATTAAAACACAGTTGGTAACCTTAGTGACTCGTACATTAAGCACAACAACAATTTTTAAATCTTTCGGTGCACCCAAAATCATATCAATGGACTTCATTCATAATATATGGAAGATACATGCAGTTAAACATTGAAAGTATCAACGCGCGTAGATTCGTGTTGGCAATACTGTCATGTGAGCGTTACACAAAATTTCTTCAAGATTTTATGTTCCATACGTGTGCAATTATTAGAACAGTTGGCAAGTGTACTTGTTGATATATTGAAACTATGGTTGAAAAGGTATAGAGAGCATTTATTAGGGGTTGGCAGCACAGGAGATTCTTAATTCTTGCCTAGTTTATCTTAAGGTACACTGTGCACATACAATATTCAGTTGACGTCCAATAGGGAGTATGGACGATACATGAAGTTATACTTTAAACATACTGGCACTAATAGGATCATGTTGGTAACAGTGTCATGTATGAGCTGATGAAATTAATCTGAAATATTATAATATACCGTGTATGTGTGACAGTTGTAGATTAAGACAATTCGTTAGTATGGAATTTACAAGCAGTTAAAACATTCAACTTATCAGGACACGTAGGATCATGTTGGCATTACTCTCATATATGGGTTTCTGAATTAATCTGAAAATGTATGTTCTATACGTCTGCAATATTTAGAACTGTGGCTTGCACACCGATACATTAAGAGCAGGGTTAAAATTATAGTGAGCATTTATCAACAGTTGGCAGCTCAGATGACTGCGAATATTTGCCTAATTACAGCTCGGAAGGATCACAGTGCATGTACAATATTTGTCTGAAGTCCCAATAAATAGTATGGACGTTACATGCAGTTAAACATTATACCGATCAGCAAGTGTAGAATCGTGTTGGCGACACTGTCGTATATGAGTTGCTCATAATTAATTTATATTGTTATGTTCTATAGAAATGCCAATTTTTGAAAAAATCCTTTTGATAATATTGAAGCAACATACATTGTACTATTCAGGACGCGTAGAATCAAGTTGGCAGCACTGTGGTGTACGCCATCCAGAAAATCTTCATGTGTGCCAATTTGGGTACGCTTGCCTGCATACCTTCTGCGATATCCAACTTCGAGTTCAAATTTCAATAATTATTTTTTTGCAGTTGATAGCACTGACATCATTTTTAACTATGACCTTGAGATATCCAGGTATAGATCTTTACTCATACCAGTATGGGTTTGATAGCTGTGGCTGATTAGGAATTGATAGGTGGACACACCCACACACAGTCTATTTTTTCATAATTTATGCAAAATGTGAAAAGTAGGTTAAGAATAAATTGTAATATTGCAGTATCTTCTAGGCAGCAAATACTACTATGAAATAATTTATAGAGCTCAATTTGTATTCGATATTCTCATTCGGTGTCATATTTATGTGGTGAAGTTGATTTTTAGCCTATTTTCATTTTTGATGTGTGTCTGCACTCACGCGTTTGTGTGTTTTATTCACTCAAGTGTAGTGAAATTTGGCACGGTAAGAATTTTTATGCAAAGATTAATACACTGGTGTATACCTGAATTCAATTTTAATGAGAATTTCAAGATGACGGCTATGTGAACTTTTACAATCACGTTTGTATTTTGTGGGTTCTATTGAAGCGATTCAAGTGAAAGTTTGTGTAAAGAACTACCGTAATAAACTTAATCTGCTCGTAAATTGTCTCTGGCTTACATATAAAAGACTCGAACAAGCCAGTCACGAGTAATATTTCAGGAGTTCCCATTATCTCCAAAATTATTACAGCAATCAAACTGAATTTTGTATGGTGATAATCGACTAGTAAGTTCATGTGTAAAATTCAAGACCTGATAAACACAAATGCAACACGGAGACCGTTCTATATTACATATTTAAAATTAAAGTACTTTTGTGGCGATCTAATCATCCGAAAGCAGTCAAACTTGGCACAGCGAATATTTATTACAAGCTTAGTATATATGCAACTAATGTTGTTCATTTTTACAAAAAAAACAACGCAAGATGGCGTTAGTTCGAATATTGTTAAAGACATTCTTTTTATTTATAGGAAGGTTTTCAGTTAGTCAACACTAATTGTGCTCAATTACATCAGCGGGAAAACAAGGATTTGAACGCCCTAACCTGAAAGCAATATTACATGAGATGTTTATCACAAAATAACATGCTTTTATGCACCAAAACGGGGCCGGGTGCTTAATTGGATGACATGTTTCGATGGTCACACGATAATTATCAGTTCATTAGATTACATTAGAATATAGAACCGATAGCATACATCATCATAGGTTAGGCATTGACGGCTCAACACACAAAATAATTAAATAAAAATTTGAAGAAACAACAACAGATGGCGCCGTCAGTACGTAGACACACCATTAGTATTATAGTCCACAGAATAACATAGATAGTGCTGCAATGATTAAGCTAACGAAGCTTGCAGAAACAAGCCCGATGCGAGGTGTGTTTGAAAAGGGACGCATGATAGGACTCGGGATTCAAAAAATACCAGCTATGTTTACATAACCTTAATTAACTTAAGTGTATTTTAGCATTTGTATATTCGCCACATTGACAAGATAACCACATTACAATAGGTCATCAGTTTAAATAGTAACGGTTAAATTAGAATCATAAATAACAAAATAGTTTTGACCATGAAGGTCGTCACAATAATCATTCAATAGATCACAGGTTAACATACGTAAACTACATTAAAAATAACGCAACAACTATAATTGTGCTTCAAACTGAATGAGCAACAATAACTGTAAATAAGATTGACACGTTACAGAACACTCGAATTTACAATCTTTTGTAATCTAAATGTTGTATAGCCTATATAGTTGTGCATATGAGTAATGCATAAGCATCCTACATTAGCCTAGCCTAAGGGAGCAGGGTCTGATGATGATGGCTTGACGATCGAAACATGTCATCCAATTAAGTACTGTACCAATCCCACTCATTTGTGTACAAAAATCCGTGTTATTTTGTGATAATCACCTTATGCAATATTTCTTTCAGCTTAGGGTGTATGAACACTTCCCTTCCCGACAAATGCAAATGGGCACAAATTGTATTGACTGACTGGAAAGCTTCAATGGAAGTTTAAATAGATCTAGGCAACAGTGAAAAATGGCTTCTAATACTTCAAATTCCTATTAGAATTTCGTATATTATTATTATTATTATTATTATTATTATTATTATTATTATTATTATTATTATTATTATTATTAGTTATAAATTTTTATTCCGAATTCTTCTATTGCTCTTACATGTTTCCTATTACAATGTAATGTTATGATTGAATGCGTATACGATTTGTAAACACTCTGAAGACACCAAATACGATGGTGTAATGTAATCAGCCTTCTGACATAGAGCTACATCCAATAAATTGAATTGGGCGTCCAATGGTGGTGAAAGGCGCGATTGGTCGTACAGGGAATAGACAAAGAAACCTAAATTAGCTCGCTCCTGAGTGCTCTGAACTATACTCGTGTGGCCTTACTAGCCTGCTGTAAGTCTTCAAAGCTGACACCACATGACTGACGATTCAGCTCAAGTACCTTCAACCAGAATTAATTTCTGCGGCAGATCCGAGACTCGATCTTGATCCTCCAATGTCTTAGCGACCTATGCTAAGCATTACCCTGTGATACGTGCAATCCGTGTAGCTCATTAGCCTACAACAAATCTTAGAAATCGATGCCACTTGGGAGACTTGCATGTCAATTATACTGTTCCTGTATCTCAAAATAAGAATTAAGTAACAGGACAGAGACTGGAATTGAAAATCAGCAACCGAGGTAATACCCAATCATGCTAACCACCACTACATGAGGCGTAACACTGGTTAGTGATTAAATTCACTTGCAAGGAAACCTAGATTTTATGTATATAGAAATGGAACCCTAAATCACCAACTACTATACTCATTGCCTGTCTTGACTGAAGAAGAACTTTCCACCTGCCTCATGGTAATGGAATCGTGCTCATGATACACTCGTAAGTTTCTTGTCATCCATGGTGGTTTAAAACTCAGATGGTGCTATGAGATTACTCGATGAATTCTCGCGAGTAACTTGATCAGAGTGAGATCTAATTACAACTTTTTACGGCTAATCAAGTAATGAAACTTACAGGTCTTCTTCTGTGTAAATTAAAGCGTATTAACTCTCGACTGCGAAGTGAACTTCTCCTGTGGGTTTCTTCTGTCTTCTAATGTTGGCCATATGGCTTTATCCAGCCAAAGTTACAATTAACTCTTCGTAATATTAGCTCTGCCTATTTTCAGTGCTTCGCTTCGTTATAATTAGACCTTGCTCTATGTGCCATCATACGAAATAACTCGGTCCGTTGCTTCCTAGGATTGCGTTCCGGGAACAATCCCACAGGTATGTTAAAGCTTCCAGCCCGCCTGTTTCACTCTGCCTCCAGGGACAAGGCGGTAAATTAGATCGAGTTTCAGCAAAAATATTAAATTTTGCCCTATACGCTAAACGTAGACAAAATTAGAAAATACTCTGTCTGTTCCTCATCCCAGGGAATGGTGTAACTGAATCGTTCAGGATACTTGGTTTATCTAAAGTGTAATATTAACAACAGACCATATTGTCTCATACAAATCTATTTCTGTTTAATTTATCAAGCGAATAAAGTAAATATTTGAGTAAATTTTACTGATGTTTGCTAATTATCGATGCATCAAATAATTTCGAAATCAGTATGGATATTTTTCTCGCATCTGTTACACAGCATCAAAATATAAGTGAAAATGAAATCGCATAGCTAATTAACGAAGTTTTGCGTTTAATTTTTGCACATGTTAACCAGGTCGGGTTTCAGCTTTTGTGCTTGCTTACCTTGACTGGTGGTGCTGCAGCTCACGAGGAACCTTGGCCTGCTCCACCACAAGTCTCCAGCCTTCACGATTTCCTGCTCGTTTCCTCCAGTTTCTGACTAAAAGGGCGCGGAGCTCTTCCTCGACGTCATCCAGCCAGCGTTTCCTTGGGTGTCCAACTAACCTTCATTCTTTTGGTCAACTTTGTAAGACCTGGTCGTGGCCCGACTTTCCGGCATACGCTGAATGTGACCAAACCAACACATCCTTGCTCTTTTAATTTCTGTCGTGATAGGAGGGTCTTCAAAAACATTATACATATCATTATTTGTGCGCCCTTGCCATTCCCCATTAACTTGGGTAACTCCATAGATTTTCCTCAGTATCTTCCTTTCCCATCTGTTGAGTAGATCTTCACTTCGCTGTGTCATCACCCATATCTCACACCTTCTCAAATTTAGGTGTCCACCTCTAAATTTTAAATTCAATTCCAAGGTGTCCACCTCTAAATTTTAAATTCAATTCCAAATTTGTATGCTTTCATCTGTGTAAGGAGGGGAGATGACCTTCTAGTTCCGCCCCTTAAAACAACAATAACTTATAACTTACATATCTCACACCCATAGGTGATTACTGGTCGTATGATCACTTTATAGATGGTTTTCTTACATCTGCGTGATAATGTTCTGGATTTCAACAGATGGGTAGTGGCAAAATAACATCTATTACCAGCATTAATGCTGTCCTAAAATTTTTCAGAGTAGCTTTTCTCATCACTTACGAGGGAACCAAAATATTTAAAATTACAAGTACGCTCAAAGTTATTTCCTTCCACTATTAAGTCCCTATTAGGTCCATCACTACATACTTGGTCTTGGATTCATTCATATGCAGTCCTGCATCTTGTAATGCTCGTGATAGTTCCAATTTTAGCCTTCTCGATATCCTCCCGATTTCTTCCAAGCACTGCCACATTATCTGCATACGATAAATTCTGAATTAATTGATTAAATAAAATACCAATGGTTCTCAATTCCGGTTGCAAATATGCTATGGTCGCCGTCTTGAAATTTTTTGAAACGTTTTGATCACACCTCGTAGGTTAGGTTAGGTTAGGTTAGGTTAAGCTATAGCCACCATCTTTATTTGAAATGCACGCCATCCGCATGGATCCATTAAAATCATCAGAGAAAATTCATTTTGAAACTGAAACTTATTGCTTTATATGACTGAGGTGAATAAACTTCTTGATCACACCTCGTAGGTTAGGTAAGGTTAAGTTAAGCTATGGCCACCATCTTGTTAGGTTAGGCTAGATTAAGTTAAGCTACGGCCGCCATATATTTAGGTTAGGCTAGGTTAAGATAAGCAATGGCCGCCATCTTGTATGGATGAATGTGGAGGTGGAGGCTGTAGATCCGACTCAAAAGCACTACTCTAGTCCGCAAATCTAATAAATAATAATAAATAAACAAATATAATGTTGCCATAAACTGAATTTAAACTAAATTTTCCCGAAAATCCTCTATACAAAAATAATTAAACAGCAAACTGGCTTGGAATCTGGAACGAAAGGATTAAGCCCCTACGCAAATACAATCAGTAGTTACAAATGCAAATAATCACATGCGTTGAATTTACTGCAACTGAAGACATTTAATTTGTTCACAAGGTTTATTTATTTACAATTAATTGCACCAATAGGATTAAGCTAATGTTCAGACGGTGCCACTTCCGACATTTATCTTTTAATAAATTAACTAGCTAGTCCAAACTGAATTTTAAACTACATACGAGACGCGTATGTAAGCAAGAAAAATAAACAAAGCTAGTGTAACAACCAATTTCTGACATAAAACTCAAAAAGAAACAATGACAACTTTCGAATGCAAATTGGGATACAATCAATAAATAAATCAACAAATCAATCAATAGTGCACTTCTTAATATAACCCTGTTTAGCTTCGCCAATTGGAAAGCTCTTTGCTCCTACCCGTCATCTGAGTGCGTGTATATTAGGACGACCACTGCACAGTAAAAACTGCGTCTGATATTGCTTTAGTCAGGTGTCCACTAGTTACTAACTATTCGCATGACTTTCATCGTTTCAAGTAGTATCAGCTCGTCCTAAAAAGTCTGTTCCACTACAAACCCTAACTTCAATGTGTCGGTCAAAGATAACAAAGGTTGGTTACAAATTTAGAATAATCTCATAATATTATTATTTATAATAGTCGGTTTAAAATAATTTGGTTTCATGATATATACACATGTTTAATAGTACGCGTTTAATACAAAGCAGGCGTACCAGCATAAATAATCTACCATCTCGAGGATAGTTCAATAACACAGGCTGCGAAAAGCACAGCAGTGGCCTTCACGTTCTCTAAAAATCTTGGCTAGGGTAATCAAAAAGTAATCGGCCTCATCTTCGCCGGACACTAACACAATAGGGGTGAACTCGTCAATTCTTGCAAAAACGTCTTCCATAGGCACAATAATAACATAGTTAATTGAATTGGTACATGGTCTGGTCACCTCTGGTATTTAGAGAAAAAATTGTTTTACAATATTATCACCTCATTAAAATATCTTAATTGAGTTGCGTATAATAACGCCAACATTTCCGCCATGACCTGGCATTCATATTAAACGAAAGCATCACAGTGGTCAGCTGTGGCCTACATTTATATCAATTACATACTCATCTCGGCGAGTATTTATTTTGGATGAAGTTCAGTCGCTAGTCTAGTATCACAGTTATCACGCATCAAAAAGTCGGGAAGCACTATGGGTAATATAGCATTCACTCGGACTGATTTCGCGTCTACCGGCTTCTCACACACAACACACAAAAGCGAGAACTTCGCAGCTACAGAAAATGCATTAAAGATACGACCCTTTCCTAAAACGACAGTCCTATCTGCGGCTCCTAAGATTGTTCGAAATACGTGTCCATTCATTTTACCATTGATAGCATAGTTTGTTCTATAGCTTCTCGAAATATAACATTCAAGCAAACAAACTAAAAGGAATGATATTTCACTCTACACTTCAAGTGCTTTGGACTTCCCAAACAGCTGGAGCACACCTCGTGTGTCCCATACTCGATTCTCTCTGCATTCATACACTCTCATAATTATATTTGCAAACTGTACATGCCTTCTCGGCACTGAAATTAATCATAATAGCACTACGCTATCACACTGGGTGTTGTAAATGATACGATGAGTAAGTGAACAAACAGGGCTTCATTAGCGGTAAGTTTGCCCTCTAATTTATTCCAAACATCTTAGGAATCTGATATGGCCTCAGAGCCAATGTGAAAAGAACTAAAATGTCATGATAAAGTGGCAGCGACTAACCTGCATCTGGCAAATGATACGGCATAGAAAATATAAACTGAGATGTATTACGAATGCATCTGCATCCCAAGAATGTATCAGTGAGCTCCAATAGGGTGTCACAAAAACTGTATCACAATCATGGGCTAACAAATAGCAATCCTACACTGATTAGAGGTATGTATGAGTGCACTGCCTGCACTAGTTACATGATAATAACTGGATTGTGGAATTCCATCTCAACAGTATGTCACATATGTTAGTGATTTGTACCAGGGCTCCAATGAAAGCTAAGGAAAAATGCAGATTAGTTTATACTGGACATGCCCTGCCTAGTTGGTTGTTATGAGTGTGGTTCTAACCTAGTCAACTGAAGCAAAGCCTTTAACAAGAGAGAATGTCATGTTGAAAGTCACATATTTGACGTTCTGGATTCATGGTGCCTATGAACGTCTCCCACGTTCGTATCCAGGATTCCCAATTTCCATCGTTTATGTTTCCTCATCTTGGGATTAGATTCTTGGCGATTCTTTCGACATTTAGGGTCTACTCCATATTTGACATGTTATCCACAGTTAGATGTGCCTCCACGTGATGTGGTATGAAGGTATCCATCGTTAATGAAGTTGTGTCACTGAATGAACATTTAATACTGATAATATCAATCTCATTGAATTTACACGTTGCAGACTGTTACAAAAATGGCTCTGGTGTCGGCCACACACTCTAATGAACGCACGTGTGGCGTTATCTCACTGAAGCTAAACATGAAGTAAGGATCTATTGTAATCCTCCAAAAATCACTTCCAAAATGTCTCTCTAAAACTGTTAATAGTTGCTTTACGAGCAAGATTTATCACAAAATCAAGCGTTCAGTGCTCTGACGTAAATTACAATTTTTCCACTCCTCGTGGCTTCTTTCAGTGTGACCTCGTGGTCAGACAAAGTGTCACGATTTGCCAGAAAAATATCACACTTCTCACTACAATATGAGGAATTACACTTATTCAAGCTGTCCACTATAACTCGTAGATTACACTACTTATAATTGCTATTTACTGTGGCTATTAATACCGGTGATTTAACCGAAATTGCGTCTTCACGTTTCACGACATGCAAAAGACGGCTTCTTACTTGTCAAGCAGCCATTCTCGATCTATGTCGTAGACTTGAAGAGAAGTTAGAAACTTGGGAGAAGAACGTCTTCCGTCCGACGGTCCTGGTTCATGGAAGTATTACAGGAGTCATGAAGCGACTGTATTAAGGTGGGTCCCATATCTGCGAGAAAATTCTCACCCATCATAATAATAAAGTCCAATATAACACCAAATGATTCTAAATAACCACCAAAAGAGTACAACAGTGGCGTACGATGAATTAAGAGGGGTAACTCTTCATGATTCAGGAATGTGCTACAGAAGTCAGAATAGCATCTTCTGAGTTAGCTCAAAGCTCCTACAATGCTCTCAGTCCACATATCGATAATATTCCACAGAACATATCGCCAACATGAGCTTGTCAGGCTGAATACACAGGTTAAAAAGACTTCCTGTTAATTGATTGTCATTTAAATAATTTGAAGGTTAAGAGTTTGTAATCGTTGTAATATAAATTTTGTTCGTCTATGACTTGTTCAATTTGTACGTTCTCTTGGATTCGTAACCAAAGTGGTTTTCGAAACAAACATACAGGAAACATGGATGAATCTCACTTCGGATGCATGTTCCACAGCACGCTCACTTGCATTTCGAGCTGAAAATTTCCCAAGCAAGGTGTTAGTATTT
Source organism: Meconema thalassinum (assembly GCA_946902985.2). NCBI lineage: Eukaryota > Metazoa > Arthropoda > Insecta > Orthoptera > Tettigoniidae > Meconema > Meconema thalassinum. Next base: position 297,197,176 of record OX336389.2, read on the forward strand.
GGTCAGGCTGTCAAAACGATGTGCCATCCCTCTATGACGAGCCGTTGTATGCCAACCCTGTCTTTCACAATTATATCCACTCCTGTGTCACGTATATTGGAACACGTGTCGAAACCTTGTTTCTGAGTTACCCTTATATTCTTATGTCCTATATATATACACACTCTATACACAATACACATACAATATTAGAATTTCGTTACGGTGGCTGAATTTCTAGTTAAATCGTGGTTAAGCGAGCAAGATTCGTTCTAACGTTGAGTTTTTCAAAATTATGTCTAACCTATGAACCACGAACATGAAAGAATCTCTGCTACGGTAGTCCCATCTTCATACTGTTTGCAGTATACTTTGCCCATGACGAATTGTTTTGGAAAAGATCCACGAGATACAAAGTTTGGCTTCAGAACAATAGTATTATCGTGCAATGTCTTTCCCCTTATTCGGTGGGATTTTTAAATTTATAATTTAGATTACATGTTAGATTTACAGAACTCGTATTAAGATTTATCACACTACTTTCTCATGAATATCCTTAAGAATTAGATTTAGGGTAAGTTAATTTTGAAGTTTGAACATTTTTAGCCTGTATTCATTTATGAAAACATAGGCTTAAGAAATCACCTTTTGTCAGTGTGTGTGTGTTGGCGTATGTGTGTGTCCCTAATAAAATCGAAACGGCTGAAGCGATCACAATGAAACTGAGTAAGGTCATAGTACTATTTTGCCCGACCACGATCGTGCCCTTAAAATTTTATTTCGTCTGAACGGTCCAACATGGCAGCCGTGCGAAATATATCACCGGCATTCTATATCTCCGAAACTATTACTGATATCACCCTGAAATTCTGTAGGGCGTAAAAATGCACTACTAGAAGTTCACCTATGTGACTTACAAAATTTTGTTAGGTACAAAACGAACATGGTGGCCAAGCAAATTTGAAACATTTAAATAGACGTTTTCTCGTGATTTAACCATCCGAGCGCAGTGAAACATGGTAAGCTAAATGCATAAGTACACAAACTTTAATCCACTGTTGTGTAATTTATTTCAATTGTTTTCATAACCACAAGATAGCGGCTGTGCGAAATTTTAAAATCTCGTTTTTATTTCTTGTGTCCTTATTATGCGACTGAAGTTCGAATAACACACCTACGCAATAATCTCCATGTATTCGTAGGGCCTACATAGCTCTGTGGCCTACATACATTAAAATCCAACATGGCGACCATCCGAAATATTTAGAAGGTTTTAAGAGACTATAGGATCAGCATGCAGTGATTTCAGTTCAGCATTACTATCATTTAAGGCAATGATATGATCAGGTAGGTACTGAGAAAACTACTTAAGCAAGGGACTTTGAAATGGATGAAATCCAGACCTCGTCTCACTACGATAGAATTATCCCTAAAGGGCACAGTAAGTCAAAGATACACTTATCCTTAAAAAACATTGAATACTCTTGCGCATAAAATCCCTAGATTTTTAAATGCAGGTGCATTGAAATAAATTCAAACACGAAGCTATACAATGAGTGGTGGCATTACCTGTGAATCAAATACCTTATTATGTTCTAAATATTGGACAAAATTCCCCATTAAAGCATGTAATGTGGCCATAATATTATGTAAACAAGGAGAGAGTGGTAACTATGTTTAGGGCGGAAGGAGTAGATTATATCGCTTCAAAATATGTCATTGCAAATACAGTCCGTGTGGATAAAAAAATGATTACTTAAATATTAATGAAGAAGAAATGAGTCATTGTCATAAAGAGTGCATGATTACACAAATAGGAAGAGTGGATTTATTTCATACATACATATGTTTGTGAAATAAAGAATGTGGAGGGTATACTTCATCGGGTTGAGATCATGTCTGGAACCTCAGCTGCACATGAGTACGAGTTCTCCAGAAGAGGGCTTAAGTTTGATAATTTATTCTAGAATATATTTTGGAATATATCTTGCACTCGTAAAATGTTGGACTGTTTCCTGAATTTGGACGTATATATTCTAGGGACTGCGTAATGGGAATGTAAAACTTTGATATAAATAATTGACATTCTTGAGGTTGAACAACGCGGAAGAATTTAAAAAAATACTTCCGACTTGTTCCTTTTCTTATTTAGGTTTGCATAAGAGTAATTCGTTCTTAAGGAATAAACTATTTGTTTTAAACGGGTGATATCTTTTATTGGATTTGTAGAACGAGCGTGCGCTATAAAATGCAGCCATTTTAAAGTACTGTATGAAGCCCTTTCAATTAGAAGGAAATTCCAAAGAACTGAATTATCAAAGTGAACGAAACAAAACCTCGCTCTAACTTCTCGTTCGTAAATTGCGAACTGCAAAGAGATTTATTGGGTATTGACAACTCCTTATGCAACGATAATAATGAAAGTACGGAGAGTTAGAGCAGACACTTTGAACTAGGCCAGACCCACGCTCACAGAGCCATTCGGAATTCCAACATGCAATCAATAGCGCCTTTCTAACTATTAATTTATTGAGATGGGTTGCTCCCTAAAGGAGGGGAGGGGAAGAGAGAGAGAAAGGAAGGAGACACAGAGCAAAGGATTGGCGCGAGCTTATCTGCAGTCGCCCTGGAACACACGTTACAACAAGCCGCTTATGCACGGTAGCAGCTTGCTCCAAACGCCTCTTTCATGTGCCAGATCTAAAGAGGGAGCTGCATGCTGGTTAACGTGTAAACATCAATGAATCCCCCCAATTACTCTGAACAGCGATAGAAATAACACCCGATAACCAATTGGGAAATGAGTCCTTTTTCATTAAATTAAATTTATATTGGCAGTAGCTCGCGCGTTCCTATATATTTGTGTGTATACAATTATCGGATGTTTTATAAAATTCTGTGAGCATATTGACGAAAGACAGCCACCAATCCTATTCGCTTGAAAAGGTCCATGATTTTGATGCATCCTTCTTGAAATTTCAACATTACATTCATCCATAACTTTGCTAGTTTGGATGTAAGATGGTATTCCAGGAGCTGGCTGACCCATGTATTTTCCGTCGAAAAAAATACAGATCGTATCAAGTGGAAACTGCTTAGCGGTATGTATGGCGTGGATCGTAGGTTTGGTCACACTTCTAAAATCATAACCTACAACCTTCTACAGGTGGACAAATACACGAGTATGGATGGACTGGGAAGGAAACAATATCCTTCCTCTATGCCATTTTGGTTTCTTCTGTTGATGTCATGCTGCAGTTTCTCCAACTATCTGCAGTATAAAAGCATGAATTTATTTTCGAATCCCTTTTTAAGTAGCTCAATGCAAGGAAAGCCCACGAATTTTTTTCCGACACAGATCATACCTTTCTTCGCGTGAATATTCCATACAGGCAAGATTATAATAAGTCAGTATTTCCTTTCCGGATTCAATTTTCATAGACAACACAAATTGTGTTATCCAGTTACCATTCACTTCGAGATCTACGTTGCAGGAGCGTGTCACAGATCGAACACTAATTATTGGTGCAGAATTTCCTGTAACAGGTTGTATGGGGCTCAATCATCACAATGAGATGAAAAATATTCATCACATCTTCATTAACAGTCCCAGAAAGCAATACCTGTTACGTGATCTGAAATTGGAGGCATTGCATTGTATTGTATGGAGACGTTCAGATTTCTAGCATAATATAAGTAGTTCAAAATCCTCCCGAGTATCCTGTTTGGTGAGTATCATAATATTGCAGTATTTTAGTCTACTATGTAGAATAAAATGTACAGTATTACGTACATGCAGTATAAAGTACATACACTCTGCTGAGCATTTTTAAATTGAATGGAAACTTTGTATTTAACCCAGTTGAAATGTCGTCGGACTTTTTAAGAGCGTTAAGAATCCCTCAGTATGCCTTCCTTCAGAGGGGAAGTAAAGCCGGCGGTCCCATGTCAGAGATTTATGGCATGAAAAAGAACCTTCCACTAACTACACTTGTGTGAAGCCAAAATTTGTAGGTGAGAATTGATAACGCTATATTAGTTCCATTGTTCGCCGCCAGGTGCTGACTGCGATGGCATCTAGTAGCTAAGTCCGCAAGCTAGGTGTCGTGGACGTAAGCATTTGATAGCAAAAGTAGGAACTACTTAAAATTATCGTCTATAGCCCCTACTTGAATTAAAACAGATAACACACACTAATGCAGTCATCACAATTAACAACGGTTATCAGACAGAATCTACACACATCCAAAGTACACGGGGCTACATGACCGCATTGTCCCAGCCCCTAAACTAAGGAACCAACCAACCAGTTGAAATGTATCATTATCAAATATAGCTTCAGTGTCATTTTTGTCTGTTGGTTGGATGACATGGGTTGGAGATCAAAACTACTGAAGCGAATGTCATGAATATTCGTATATACGTAAATGGTAACTCGAAAATAAAAGTAGGATAAATATACAGTATGCAAATGGGCTACGAGTTTGGAGAAATCCTCAAATCAAGGATGTAACGCGACTGCGCAATCTGCACCCATCTCTTGACAAGATATCCTCATTCCCATCGCCCGAACCCTGTAGTGAGTCAAGACGCATGCTATATAAACTGTGTCTCCGGCGAGTAGTTGGGTTGCCCGATTCTCTTCAAAGCAATTTTTATGTTGAGTGCTGTTTTCATCCTGACTGCACTGGTTACTGTTTTTGAAAAAAGAATCTGCGAAGATAAGATTGATTTTTTGCTATTGATTCCATTCTAGTTGTTGTTGCTTATTTTAGGGCCTGCAGTTTCGTGGTCATATAGCCCAGTGTATTTGGGTGAGTGAGGAATTTGTGTGATAACCAGTGTTATTATTATGATGGCTGCGCTAGTGTGTGTATACGTAAATTAGGGATAGGATTGGGAAGGGGGCGGCCGTGGCCTTCAGTAAGAAGACATCCCAGCATTTGCCTGTAGTAGAAGTGGGGAAACCACAGAAAACCTCCTTCAGGATGGCTGAAGTGAGAATCGAACCCTCTTCTTCTTAGTTTTACCTCACGAGGCCCTAACGACGGAATTATAATTTCTTGGCAGAGCCGGGACACAAACCCGGACCTCCGGGGTGACACCCAAGAACGCTAGCCACTACACCATGAGGTGGACGATTCCAACGTTAAAAATATTATATTCTACACGTAAAATCGAGTTTGTGTAATTTAGTTCACTGTTAGCGATTCAGAGGGCAAGGGTTACCTCATATTTTCTTCGTAGGATATTTGTTTATTTCCTTCAGTGACGCGGTTATGGCCTAGAAATTGTCACCATAAATGTCTCCATGAACGATCTAACGGGAGGTAATGATAGCTAGTCTTCTAGAAAACTGACAGGCGTGAGTTTACCAAGAAATTCGAGATTATTTTCAATCGCTTCCTAAAATACATAACAATCAAATAAATTTACATTCTAATTTCGCAAATGCCTGATTCATGAATTTTTGTTTTTCCACCCAATTCTAGTTGTTTCATTTGACGGGCTTGGACTTAGTGGTAAATTAGCCTTATGTACTTGGACATGTGTTGAATTTGTCTGATAACCTGTGTTATTGCGGTGTCTCTATTGGCATATATATTTATAATTCAAGTCAGGATTGGGAAGGAGGCGACAGTGGTCTTAAGTAAGAATTCATCCCGGCATTTGCCTGGCGTAGAAATGGGATGTCTCGGAAAACCATTTTCATAATAGCTGAGGAGGGAATCGAACTCATCTCTTATGAGTTTTGCCTCACGAGGCTGAGTGTACCACGTTTCAGGCATATGATCAGAATTACATTTCTTGGCAAAGCCAGGAATCGAACCCGGACTTCCAGAGCAAGAGCCTGAATGCTAGCCGTTACACCACGTGCTGAGTTCACACTGTAGTAAAATGCTTACAGATACGAAAAGTGTGAGGTCTTTCAGTGTGTTTGTTGCATGTGACTTTCCACGATTTGATAACATATTCCGTTGTCTTTTCACGAATTTCCAGTTTCTTAACCAGATACAGGATACTTTATTCATTAATTCATTCATTCATTTATTTTATTTGCAAATGGGGATAATTCATCGGTGGCAAATTGTACATTAACAGAAAGTTACCAACAATAATATCAACCATACTTAATGTACTCAAGCCACGATTTAGGAACTAGAGTAAGTACATCATAGTATTTATAGAAAACTTCAGTCATCTCTTAATCACATCAATATATTTGGGGAAAGTTAATAAGACTTTGGCAAAACAAAAGTTCGATGCTTTTCAGTCGGTCAACACGAATGAACCCAAAAGAGTTGGGTTATACCCTAATCCTGTAGCCTACTAGTGTATTTATTAATCTCATGTAATTTTTTCAGGATTAGGGTATAATCCATCTCTTTCGGGTACATTTCTGTTCACCGACTGAAAAGCACCAAACTTTTGATTACTAAGGCAACACTGAAAAATGGCTTCAAACCCCATAAATACTCTGGCAAGTAATGAGTTCCAATTATCAAATACCACGATAACTGAAGAAATATTTCCTATAATTTGTACGCTGCAGTCCGCCCTTAACTTTATACTGATGATCTCTCTGCCCAGGTAGGTAGGATTTCCCAGACGTTTGCTTAGCTCTCACCATGCTGGTTCTGTAATTGTTAAATATAGCGTATAATCTGGATTTCGTCCTTCCTTCTTCCAAAGATTCCTAGCCTAGTTTTCCTTCCATGCGGGTTATATTACTTTTAGGATTAAAATCGTTGAGCACAAACCTAGCAGCCATCCTTTGTACCATGTGCAGCTAATTTATGAATCTTACTATATAGGGGTCGAAGACCGCAGAGCCATATTTCAAGATTAGCCTCACCAGGGTCAAAAATCATGATTCTTTTGAGGAGGAACTACTGTCTCTTAATACCCTAATTAAAAATGAAGTGATTTGTACGATTTGGAGACGACACAACCCACATAGGTACCCCATTCATATGATTTGGCATAGGTATGGACGAAGAATAGCAACATTATCACGGAATGCCTGGCATTTGCTGCATTCTGAACTTTGCGATTTATCATTAAGTCCGCGTGAATGGCACACTCGTAATCTCGCATTCGTCAGACCAGTGGAAATGGTAAGTACTGACTTAAAACATGCCACAGCCACTTAAAATTGTGACACTTTGATAGAAAACACAAGATATTTCCGTGAATTTGAGGCCGTTGTACAAATGAAAATCTCGTTTTTTTGAGCTTGAAGATGCCACTGGTCCCATTTTTTTGGTCGTGTGACCTCCTGAGAGGCCGCGTGCAGGTCTTTCTATTCGACGCCCGTGGGCGACCTGCGCGTCGGGATGAGACATGGAATGGATGAAAATGAATGAAACTGGGCAAGGATGTGGAAGGAAGCGGCCGTGGCCTGTCAGAAGGTACTGTCCCAGCATTTGCCTGGTGTTGAAAATGGGAAACCACGGAAAACCATTTCAAGGACAGCCGACGGTGGGGCTCGAACCCACGCGTCTACCGAGTCAGCAGAGAGCTTGGCCCCATGGCCCAACGCAGCGCTTTAGCCAGCGTAGCCACTACTGTCGGTACTGGTCCCATAATACATGTCGATATTTTTGGCAAAATTGCGCATCGTTCTTGAAAATTTGAGACCGAAGAGCTGGAGAAATTGCCGCCTACAAGTTCGAAAGAGGCAATGGCATTTGACATTTCGTTGAAATAACTGTCGTTCTCGAGAATTTGAGATCTTAGTGCTAGTGAAAATATCGTTTTGTGGCTTGAACGAGCATTGACTGCAAAATATCGCTAAATCTATACTTAAAACGCACTTTGTTCTGACAAATTTAACACCATAGAAACAGAGGAAATCTCGTCTGCCGGCTTGAAGGGACCACATACTGCATAACAGCATGATAATTTCACTGATTTTGCACGTCGTTCTTGTGTACTGCAGACCGTAGAGCTAATGAAAATCCGGCTATCCGGCTAGAATGTGTTACCGATCACATCTTCTCGATCCTTTCCCGCTGTTGCCTCATGGTGGGTAAAGAAGATGGGTGGTGAATTAAATATATTAAATATTCAAAATTCAACAATATTCCATGTGAAAACCCAGGCATTTTGTGAAATTACATATAACTTCTTTCGTTTATTTGCTAATGATAAAATACTAACTATGGTGGGTTTATACTTCAGTGAGTAGTAATTCCTCAAAGTTAACTTTGGGCCTTTCTTTAAATATTTGTCACATGCTGTTGAGCGTCAAAAAGCATGATTAAGCAACTGAAATTTAGAGTCAGACATGATGCGTGAGTAATGTGTGCAATAATAGATTCAGTCTTCACTGCTGGCAATGAAAGCTGAATCCAAAGCTGCGTATCATGACAGCAGTTTTAATATTGCGTAATAAGATAGCTTACTGATGAATGTTGCGTGGCTCGATGACGTAAGTCTAAATATATATACAGTTCACGCCACGATTTGTGGCTGCCAGTCAGCTCCGGTTTCGCAGTCGTAGAGAGGACAGTCGGTGAACCGCAGGCATGTGCAATTGATTCGTGAATTGCTTTCTGCACAACTGACAACTCTCGAATCAATTGTACTTGCCTGGACTCAGCAGTGCAACCTTCGTTAAGCTTTCTCTATCCATGAAATACCCAGAGCAACATCATCAGTAATACGGTCTCTGCCTTTATGGTGCACAATCGAGGTTGCCCTGGTGTATATAAACATAACCCGTTTGTTACACGTATACCTACACCAATTACAGTAGTTGCGAGTTGTTTCCTGTATTTAAGGCTCATTACAATCTATGAAACTGATCAAAACATTTTCAACTTGATAACCACAATTTAAACAAAAAATGCTCTAAACCTTTTGTATGTTTTTGCTAGTCGTTAACCATCATTTAGTCAGTGTTTTACTTTGATTCGGATATGCATGATAGATTTAAAGTTCTTTCAGATTCAAATGTAAACTGGTCATCCGAAACTTATACAAATTTTAATCCAGTGGCATCTAATTAATTTCGGCTGTGTAACTGGTGTATTTCCTAATTTATATGTAATGAAAAGCTAGCTTATTATAGGGTTCGACATTTTGAACACATGGATTGAACATTGATAAATGCTATCACTGTATTTATTTTCCATTGTGGACCATGTGACTGAATTGAATCTTCCAGACGTTCAACCTATTTCATGAATTTCTATAAAGGCCAAGTCAGTTGGAGATAAAACATTGTTGAGGGTGACCCGTTTCGCTGATCTTGCAGAAAAGAGTTTTCTAATTTCCTGTCCAAAAAAAACGGTTACAATATAACCCTCTCGAATGGAGAGCATAAAAACCAGCATGAGGATTTGTACTCCTTGGCTTCACAGGGTTTTACACTGTTTGGCCTTGGATAATATTGACAACCAGTGTTTATAAGCTGGTAAATGTAATCTGTGTTTAAAATGGGTGACACATCTGGAACAGAAAATTTCGTGATGCAGTTCACACCGAAAAATACAAAGAGTAGTTATAACAATAAGATCAGGTTTATTGTGCCAACAAGCAATCTTGTCGAGTTCACTTTTGCTGCAGGTGAGTTGCGGAGTTTAATACATATACTGTATGTTTGTTGAAGCGTTAACTGGCGGTTTCATTATATCGATCTGGCCTCGGGATGAATGTTAAATACATAGGCCACGTGCGCAGTGGCAAACAACTAAATATTAAATTCGATACGTACTAAAGAGTGAAGATAAATACATGGACATATTTTGTGCATACACATGAGTATTTAAATAGTAGCAATGTTTGCCGTATCACGAATTATTAAAAATCCCTCGCATATGTCTAACATCAAGCAATTGCAAAATGTCACATGCTCAGAGGTTTAATAGCCCTAAGATACACGCTGAACATAAAGGCGCGATGATAATTTTTGGGGATCTTCATACCAACATTCCCTGATAGATGATTCTTTGATGGTTGAAGCTCTGGTTAGGAACACTAATTTTTATACGAAAATGGAAGTTCTGTAATACATCAGTGTGTGTGAAGATAGCAAATTGTGATCCTTTCTCTTGACATCTGACTACAGGGTATAGTCATCAAATCCCAGCAACTCATTCAACCATTCGGTTAAGAGCAGCATCTTTTCATCCTTCTGTACTAACCCAACGAACCCACACGACCAAACTCAACGCCACCAAAATTGCAAGGTCTGGCCACAGAAGTAATTAGCAAAGAAGAGAAGACCCAAGCTAAGAAGGACTTCAAAATCAATATTAATGTGTGCGTTCAGTTACTGTGTACAAACCACTGGATTAATTTGACTGTTAAGGCTATTTGAATTGATATAGAAACTATCTCAGCAACGGAGCATTTGAGGCAAAAAGCTAGAATGAATGGCAATTAGCATGATAGGGAAATAAAAGTGTAGCCTACATTATTTTGTTCTATTTGGTTAGTTTTGTTTAGCCAGTATATGTTAAATATGTGAACCGAATATGAACGAAACATACTAATATTAAACTCTCACTTTCTTTTGAGCAGCAAGCTCAATACGTATCGCATTCAAAACATGGGTTGCAAAGATGCTAGAGCGCCCAGATTTTGTCCTCGAAGGGGAATTAATATGACTGGCCGTTGACTTGGACGGCGGCTGGTAAACTATAATTTGTCGTGAGGGAATTTACTTATCAACAAAGACGTGTGTTTCGAAACACAAATCAAATCGCAACCACGAAGAAGAGCTTCCAAGGTTCAAATCCATACGCAGACAAATTTCAGTTGCCATCTTGAGCTCTCGACAGTTCAATGTTACAAATTGTTAAATTGAAAGTCAAATCAAATCTAGGGGAATATTTGAAACTTCCAGTACCCATTAGGCTTATTTAAAAAATAGTTATCACTTTGTTTTGATTTACGACTTATGACCATGATTTTTTAAAATCTCTGTTGTGATACGGAGATATTTTAAAGGGAAACCACATTTTGTAGGCGATGTATTATTTGCTTATTATTAACAGAGACTAAGTAGAAAGGGTTACTATTTTGTAGCTAAAAGAGAAAATATAAGCAGGAAGCAGTGCAGAATCGTGTGTTGCTGAATATTAATCCGACACCATTCATTACGGCCACTTTCATTTGAATATTGCAATTGGTTTCAATATGGCATTGCAAAACACACAAGGATACATATTAATTTAAAATTGAAACTACAGTACATTATTCTACAGTATTGATCACTGATAGCAACGATATAAAATATTTCGGAAATGTATCTCGATAACGAATTGTGTTAATTTGTGAAACACAGTCATGATTAGCATTGTATGGATATTGAACAATTTTACTTTTTATAGGCTACAGTACGAATGTACTACTTACACTGGTTATACTAAATTGAAGAGTTAAATACATTATTGAAAGCTGTCATTTGAAGGATATTCTAATTCATGCATTTACACACAAGAATATTCAGTGGATAATTCTACAATTAAATATAATCGATGATCACTTTCACTGCTCATTGATGACGTAGAAGATCTCTAATCTAATACAAAGCATTCTAACTGAAATGAAATCATCAAAATATCCGTCCTCACCTAAAAATTCGAACACAACGATACAGAATTGAACAAAGTTCGGTACGAAGGTGTCACTAGCAAAGGACAGCTCACTGTAATGTTTTATACCGCCACCATATTGACAGAAACAAAATGACGGCCAGCAACGTGTTCAAGCTTAAATCAAATTACGACAACTAATTATCGGATCTCTACCTAAATTCTGGAATAATATACCTTTATGTAAGAAGTGCCTGATGCCCAACCTACAAGGTCATCCGCCAAATAATTTCTAGATATCAGCCGTTAGAATCATGAAAGCATTATATTCTATAACTTATGATTCAATAAAACAATGTTCACAGGATTTGCCATACCTTTTTTATATAAAGACCTTCTGTTGTTAACGTAATGACGACATTAGACTGTAGCATATTAGAGCTACTGCAACGAAAATTAGCTACAGACCGTTTATGAGGCCTTTTATGGCCAAGGAGAGAGAACATACTCTCCATACATTCAAGATGGTGGTTGTGCGGACTATTAGAACATTACAATCGACAACTCGGACTGAAATTGGGTAATTAAGACGAATCTCTTCCAGTATGCCTACGCATTTTAGAGGGACCAATAAACACATTGCCACAGCGTAATCACTGATATACAAGGCTAGATGCACTGTTTACATGGAATCCATCTAGACTATAAAAAAAACAACAAGAAACTCATGACACTGAAGATGCACATGATGCACACTACAGGTTGGCCAAAATACAAACTTATCCCCCAAATGTGGTCTATTTGTAAAGGAGGCCAGAGGAGATACCTTCAGTGCTGGCAATGTTTACTCCCAGAAGAAATCAAGTGTACTTCATGATCTAAATTTTTAAAAGACAAGTAGTTCCGTGAAGAAATAAACAGCCTATTTTCTAATATAGGCCTACCACTGTTTTTAGCCTGTTTTCATTTATGAAAAAGGTAGGCTTATGGGATCTCCTATTGTCCGTGTGTGTGTGGTTATCATGTCGGACTACCAACCCCAAGTTTGCAGGTTCGCTCCTGGCCGTGGTAAGTGATCTTTGAAAGGCGACAAAAATCACGGTACGCATGTCATAGATTGTTGGCATGTTAAGGACGCCATTTGAATTCATTAGGCCGCGTTCATAATACCAAAATTAATCTCGGGAACTTCCGCCAACACAAAGTTCTTCCTTTCCCTACCTAAAAGCACTCTAGTGTCCAGGAGCTTAGATATCTAACCTCCGTGACTTTCATAGCGCTCCAAGGAACGACAAAATTCGATAAGCAAGCTGCCCTCTGGGCGCTAATAACAAAGCTTGCATCCGGCACCCGAGGCCATACGATATTATTATTATATAACATCTAAACGCCTATAGTGATTTCAATGAAACTCGGTATGGTCATAGTTTTATTCCGTTGACCCCGACCGTGCCCGTAGTGTTTTATTACGCCTCACAAATGCAACATGGCGGCTGTGCTAAATATTTCACTGGCATTCTATATCTCCTAAACTATTACTGATATCACCCTTAAAATCTGTACGGTGATAAAGGGCACTACTAGAAGTTCATTGATGAGACTTTTAAAAACATGTTAACTACATAACGAACATGGCGGCCAAGCGAAGTTGAAACATTCAAATAGAATTTTCTCGTGACTTATCCATCCGAACGCAATGAACCTTGGTACAGTAAATGCTCATACAAATTGTAATGCACTGGCATCTAATTTAGTTGAATTGTTTGCTTAAATCCAAGATGGCGGATGTGCGAAATATTTCACCGGCATTCAATATCTTCGAAACTATTACTGATATCACCCTGAAAGTTTGTACGGTGATAAAGGATACTACAAGAAGTTCAGATATGAGACCTCCAACAACCTGTAAATTACAAAATGAACATGGCGTACAAACGAAGGTGAAATATTTTAATAGACTTTTCTCGCGATTTAACCATCTGAGCACACTGATATATAAATGGTTATACACATTGTAATACACTGGCGTCTAACTTGGATCAATTGTTCACATAACCTCAAGATGGCGGATGTGTGCAATTCTTTTAAAAAGTTTTTTTATTTCTTGTGTTATAATCATGTGATGGAAGTGAACGTTTTAATAATGAACCTCACAAAAATCTTCATCTAATAGTAAATAGCTCTATGGCCTACATATATTAAAATCCAACATGGCGACCATCAGAAATATTTAGATGGTTCTCAATATCTATTAATCTATGATAGCAATCAAACTGACATTTTGTGTGTTGATAGGCGATATGAACATAAGTTCACCTATGGGATTTTTAATAACCTGGTGAGCACAAATCCAACATGGCGGTGACGCGAAATATAAATATTTGAATGGACGTTTCCCGCGATTTAACCATCCGAGCGCAATAAAATTTGTTACGGTAAATGTTTATACAAATTTTAATCCACTGGCATCTAATTTATTTCAATTGTTTTCATAACCACAAGATGGCAGCTGTGCAGAATTTTAAAATCTGGTATTCAGTTCTTGTGTCCTAAAATGCGATTGAAATTTGAATACCAACCCTACACAATAATCTTCATGTAATAGTACATAATTGTAAGACCAACATATATAAATATCCAACATGGCGACCATCTGAAATATTAAGAAGCTTCTTAATGTCTACGAATCTATTACATCAATCAAACTGAAATTGTGCATGTTGCTAGAGGCAATTAACATACGTAGGATATATGAAAATAGGCTGTATAATTCTTCACGGAACTACTTGTTTTCATTTAAACTCTCTTACCTATCAAAAGGATTTCCCTTGTGGTATACTAAATATCTTTTGGTTGAAGACCTATGTCTTTACCAACAACATTACAATGTGAAGTTATGTGCTATTAAGTTATATAGCATATAATATCGGCGATCAAGACTCCTCCCGCGAGATGGAATCATTCTGTAACCAGGAATTGATTTTTAGACAAGCCAAATGCGCGCCTTCTGTTGAAACCTTCCCAAATCACAAGGGATCGAACCCTCACTTTCGGGACTTACGATTTGAGATAGTCGACCATATATTTTTATCTGATGCTTTTATATAATCATAAATAATAATTTATGAGAGCGTATTATGTCATGTGATTGAATATCGTACAATTTGTTTAGGTTTACGATATTGTTTATAGCGGGATCCGAAGTCAGTTTAGAAGTATATTTTAACATTGTAGGAATATTTATTCGAGTGCTTAGTTAAGTGCACATTACCAGGAAATGAGTCATGCTAGCGACGGGGTTTATCCGAGTGGCCCGGGTGCAACGGTGAGTCATGCAGCAAGTCGGCTGGAGTAGATTTGGCACCTATGTATTGGAGGTGTGGATCAGTGAGATTAATAAGGAAGTATACATGTACTTATTTGAAGATATTGTTCGGATTGGCTGTACCCGTGATTTAAGATGTGTAGACCAGTGGTTTGACGGGGGGATGAGAGTGTTACTTTTACTTGATGGCTGAGTGAAGATTATTCGATTTAGAGACTCCTGGTGGAGTAGGTTCTATTCCGTGACTCCGTGTGAGGAGTAGGTGCGATTTTGGTAGACTCCGGGTGGAGTTAGTTGATTTTTTTTCGTAGCTCCGTGGTGCGGAGTGGTTGTTTGTTCGATCAGGCATCGACAACAAGTCAGTAGTTAGGTGTTTGGATTTTTAAGTGAAGAAGGAAGGACAGTAATACAGAATGATCATGATATTGTGTTTATAGTTCTATGGGAAGTTGCTGGTTGGATTACTCTCACGGGAATAATTCGCATAGTTTCAGATAAGTCGCCAAGACTTCCAGTCTTGAAAGGCATGACGTATTAAGAACTTAAGTCTGTTTACTGAAATTCGAGGGCCATAACGATAAATTTGTTAATCTACGCATACTAGTAAAATATGCTAAGTCTTGTTCAATTCAGGTGCGAATTAGTTGCGATAATGCACCAAACGGATTCAGAGCACTATTATTCAGTCAGATCCACGAAGCAGTATAAATCAGTAATCTACAGTATGTAATATTTGTAATAGAAAATCATACGTGTGAAACAATTAGTAACTGCGATACATGTGACTAGAACTGATTCTCTGGAGGCATTAACCCCAGAATCAGTAGAGTTAGTCTTCACTTCTGAGACCAGCATCTGTAAGTACCAGTCATCATCTTCTTCTAAGGGTTCATCAATGTATGTCACAAGTATGCCTGTATATGTATGATAGGGAGTGTTAGGGTAGTCTGTATCGACGAGGTTCCTGCCAAGTGTATATATTTATGTCTGGTATCATAATACAGGCCTATTTTTTTTGCCAGATATCCAGTGTTTTTTATGTTTTGCGGTCACCGGTGTAGTTGGGTGTGAATGTCTATATCGTACAGGTGTTTAACCCCCATGCACCCCGAGTAGTAGAGGGAACATTACAATTGGTCGCCCAAGTGGGACTGAAACATTACACTGTGATTTACGAAACGTAAACTACAGAACTACAGGACATTTATCATAGCCCATCCTACGAATCATCCATCCAATCACTCGAATAAGATACGAGAAATAAAAAAATATGGTTTTATAATTTTTAACCTATGCATCTTGAATTTTTGAAAACAACAGGACATCAATAAATATATCTATAGAAATCTCTGAATAAAATCACTGTGCCGAGTGTTATTGAAGTTGAGTGATTAGATCGCCAGGCAAATTATTTGCAATATTTGAAAGTCCTTCGTCACCATGATGTTTTGTGTTTTTCCGGATTTGGGAAAGTCACATATTTGTTCTTACTTAACAGTCCTCTAACACTTTTCAAAATTGCAGTTTGAATGCTTAAATTGTTTCGGAGATAAAGAAAACCGGTGAAATGTATTGTATGGACAACCTGCTGCCTCTCAGGAGGCTACACGAAATAATATATATATATATATATATATATATATATATATGCTATAGAATTATATGCCAGAGGATGAATATTATAATAGTGGATCATCCCACGAACCTTTATTTCTATCGCTTGTTTAGGGCACGAGCAATATAAACGTGATTTTTTAAATTTAGCACAGCCGCCATTTTTAAGTTCTTATATAAATTGCATTGAAATAGACGTCAATATATTAAGCCTTGTATAGATATTAACCGTTCTATGTGTCACTGTTCTCGGAAAATGAAGTCACGAGAAAAATCCATAAAAATATTTAAATTTCGCGTCGCGTCATCAGGTTATTGAAAGGCCCATAGGTAAACTTATGCTAATAGCATCTATCAACGTACAACATTTCAGTTTAATTGCTGTAATGAATTCGCAGATATTGAGAACCGTCTAAATATTTTAGATGATCTCCACGTGGATTGTTCTAAGTGTAGGCCATTGAGTTATGTACTATTAGTTTGAGACTTCTGCCTAGGTTTATTATTCAAACTTTCACTTCTAATGCATGATTTAGGCACAAAGAATTTAAAAAAAAATTAAAATTCACACAGTCGCCATTTTACTTTAATGATGCAAATTGAATTAGATGCCAGTAGATAAAATATTTTATAAACATTTATCGTACCAAGATTTACTGCGATCAGGCGATAACCTCTCGAAAAAATGCCATTTTAATATTTTAAATTTGCTTGGCCACCATGTTGGTTTTGTATTAAACTTGTTTCTAATCATCACATAGCTGAATGTAACTTAGTATTCTCTACCAACATGCACATTTTGAGGGTATTATTGGTAATAGTTTCGGAGATATAGAGTGCCGTTTAAATATTTTATGGGGTTGTCATGTTGGATTGATGAAACATAGTCAAATTTGAAGGGCACGATCGGGGTTGGACAAAATGGTACTATGTGTTTACCGAGATTCATGAAATTCGCTCAAGACGTTTAGATTTTACTAGGGGGTTTCACACACACAAAAGGTGATCTCTTAAGTCTATTATTTCATATGATGAAATTGGGCTAAAGACGCACTTGTAGTTAAAATATCATCATAATTCATACACCATTTTGAAATGGACATTTGAAATATTATTAAATATATAAAACATATCAACACTCAACTCGTGAGATATCATGCAATCAGATTTAATGCAATGACAGATAAACGTATTTACCTAGGAATTATGAACTACTTGACATTTCAAATTTCATCAACTTGTCAGAATTGCAAAAATTTAACCGTCCATGCCGTATTAACGTTTAGCCAAAATTTCTTGATTAATGCTCTTAGACGTCCTACTGTTTCAACCTAGATATCCTCGTACATAAAGCTAAATCAGAGTTCTCACTGGCCCTAGGATTATCAGAACTGCGTATTGCGTGTCGGAGTATCAAGATATATATAATCACTGCATGGCAATTGTTATAAATAAGCCCAACACGTGTGATGAAATAGTGCTGCCCTCTGGTACTGAATACATGTGTTTGAATTAAGGTAGGATTTACTAAAGCGGCTTAAAGCTCGCATCTGATGCTGAGGCACATAACGGCACAGGACAGATATCAATAGTGATTATTTCAAACAGTCTATCAATGCAAGTGTTCAAGGGTGGGGACAAATAATATAACTGAAGGTTTCCCCAACATCACGCCAGTTTGTACCATGCAAAACAATGCAGTCCAAATTGAACTGTATGTTAACTATGAGATTGAAATTTGAATTCTGTTTAGAATGTTCATCGTTTGTTCTTCTTTCAATTGAGGTATTGTGACTTCGTGGTCACTAACACTATGCACCTAGATGTGTGAGGAACTTGCCCGTAACCTACGTAATTGAGATGACTGTAGCGATGTGTGCAACTGTAAATATTTGGGTCTAGAATTTGATTACCGTATATGTCACGGGACTTGAAACTAAGTTAAATCCCGGAAATTTCCTGAATGAGGAATAATCTTCGTAAATGCCACAGTTATTACAAAATATATACCATTCTTAGCTTTTTCTAACGGCGCGAGCGACCGTGGGTTAACATAGAATATTTGAGTGTAGTGTAACATATTCATAATGTATGTTTGATCTTTATATTAGCTATCTAATATGCCATTTTAAACAAATCTACTCTATGTGGTGGTGGTGGTGGTTACCACGCAGGCCTACAGCCCATGAAGGGCCTAGGCCTACCAAGTGACCGCTGCCAAAAAAAACACATGACCTGCAGATTATGGAGAGATGCGTGGTCAGTTCGTCAGCCGGTCATTTTGGTCTTCGTTACTGGGCTGCTGCCTCTCTGTAAGACAGCTACTCAATTGTCCTCACGAGGCTAAGTGCACCCCGTTTCAGCCCTCATGTCAGTTTCTAAAATCCCTTAAGGAGCCGGGAATCGAAACGTTGGCTTCCGGGTGCGAGGCAGGCGCGATACTTCAACACTATGGGGCCGTCAATAATAATAATAATAAGAAGAAGAAGAAGTAGAAGAAGAATATTAACAGTAAATTACATTAGAGAGATATCGTTCTATTAGTGTATTATAATGACAGATAAAACTCTTAGCGCCGGGATTTGAAAATCAGACCTCAAAATGTCAATGGAAAAAGCATGTCTTGCGTCTTTCGGCAACGCTGGGGAATAAAATAATTTCCAGTCTTGTATTGCATGGATAAAAACTAAAGCAATTCAGTAAAGACAAATACGCCCTGTAAATAATGCTGTCTTTCATAAAGTCTACATTATCGTCTCCGATAAGCAGTGTGTTAGATTTGTTAGTATTGCAAAGTATGGGATCAACGTAAAGCAAAATTTCGTTTGTATTGCTCACCCTTGGGTTATAGTAAGAAATTACACTATATCTTCTGTGTTTGTGAAATATTTCTATTTGAAGTATACAGGGTGTATCAAAATGAAATCGGGGTTTTAAGGCTTTGTAGTATTTATTACAGTTAACTTACAATTAAAAATAAGACAGCAAATGAAAGATCACTATGTATTATGACAAGTGTTAATGGTGTTAATAAATTTGTTTGCCCATTTTTAGATACATAAATTGACAGACCGTCTCGTGTTACATGGTGCGAGTTTAAGCTGGGAATGTGATGTATGTATGTCTACCTCTTATTATTCCCGTTTTCCAACGGGGTCGGGAATGAGATGCGATGGAAGACTTCTTGGTGGATGGTTTATACGCCGGATGCCCTTCTTGGCGCCAACCTCATGAGAGGAGTTAATGAGAGATGAAATGAATGATGGTGAATGAAACTGGGCAAGGATGTGGAAGGAAGCGGCCGTGGCCTGCCAGAAGGTACCGTCCCAGCATTTGCCTGGAGTTGAAAATGGGAAACCACTGAAAACAATTTCAAGGACGGCCGACGGTGGGGCTCGAACCCACGCGTCTACCGAGACAGCAGAGAGCTTGACCGCATGACCTAACGCTGCGCTTTAGCGAGCGTAGCCACCACTACCGGTAAAGCTGGGAATAATATAATAATGTGTTACCTTGTCTGATAACCAATCCTTATATTTAAAACACTAAGCTGTTTTTTGTACACACGAGATTGTGAAAACGACTTAACCGATTGGCATCGTAAGACATTCTAACGAAAGCTCTTGGCATGCAGATTTGCAGAGTTTCTTTAAAAGGAAAATATATGTTACGGTATATCTTTAAATTATTAAAGAAATATGTCATATTTGACACTCCCGCGCATGCGCACAATGGCCTTTCGGCGCTTCCGGCCGCGTCTAACTGAGATCTTTGTTTATGAGAATTAAAATGGTCTCCAATAATGTTAATTATGTTTTTACAATATGCATTGAAATACAATTATATTAAATAAGCCACGAATTGCAGGACTTAAACTGCAGGTTGAGTTTGCATACTGGTTAGATAGCTTAATATTGCAGCACTACATGGTTGTCTGGATGGCGGTTCAAACCCGATCAGAGCTAGGTTTTTTGCTTGAAATGTTATATGTTTATTGTTTTGTAATGACTCAGATGTTTTAAAATTAAGCGTTATATTGTGCATAAAAAAAGATGGCCAAGGGGATATGGTTACTGCCCGGTTATTTGTATTATGCATGATCGAGAGGGTTCGATTCCCACCTCGGATATGTTTTTTTAATTTTCGTTTTCTTCCTTCTTACGATTGCTATTACATTGTAGAAACTTATTTCACTTTTATCATTCCCTTCAAGTAACGAATTCTCTGTTGCCATCCTTTGCATGGTCCAGAGGGTTCGATTCCCACCTCGGATATGTTTTTTTGTTTTCGTATTCTTCTTTCCTACGATTGGTATTACATTGTAGAGACATATTTCACTTTTATCATTCCCGTAAAGTAACGAATTCTCTGTCGCCATCCTTTGCATGGTCGAGAGGGTTCGATTCCCACCTCAGATATGTTTTTTTTTGTTTTCTTCCTTCCTACGATTGGTATTACTTTGTAGAAATATATTTCACTTTTATCATTCCCGTAAAGTGACGAATTCTCTGTTGCCATATCTATCTATATATTTAAAACAGTAAGCTGATTTTTGTTACCGCGAGATTGACAGAACGGCTGAACCGATTTACTTCGTAATGCACTCTGACGAAAGCCCTTGATCTGTATATTTGCAGAGTGTCTTTAAAATAAACAAATATGTTACCATATATTTTATATTTATAAACAAAAATGCAAAATTATTGGCCTTAGTGCATGCGCACAATCACCTTGCCTCACGACAGTCATGGCGGTTACAAGTGCATCGCGTTTCAATTTGATAGTTATTTATAAGAAGTATAAAGGAAGGGAACATTATTTATGGCGTTCCCACGATATATATAGTAATACAATATTATACACAACGGAAAATGTTGAAACACATAAAATGATAGTCAAGTGTGTAGGGCCTATGTAGTTAAAGTGTCTTAATATCGCGTAGTATTAACTGTGGATCGGTAGCTCAGGTCAATAGTTGGTCACTGGTCGTGGCCGAGTGCGGTACGTGTGTGCGCGCTGTGTGACCGCATTGGAAGAGGTTACGGTTCCTAATACCGGTGCTTCCTTAGTTCCACGTGTGTACTGACCTTCCGTGTGTCATTCGGACAATACTTTTTTTAAGTAGTGTTCCAGATAGGACAACAAAACCAGAAACCCAGAAAACCCCGCTGAAAATCATGTCCGGATACCAGAGAAAAAACACCGTACGCTGCCAATGGGACAGGCAGAGTTCTCGCCCCTCACCAGGAGAAATTCACCGCTGGATTGGCGATACCCTCCGGTTGACTGTCGACCAAGTAGAAGCCATCCAGTTAAATGCGCACGAAAAAACCATGTACATCAAGGTAATCACCATATCTATTTATCAGAAATTGTTAAATACTTTTGCAGATCCTATTAAATTTCAGTATGATTCAGGCGAAATGACCAATGTTAAGCTCTCCACAGCGGATTCCAATTTTACCACAGTGCGTATATTTAATGTCCCACTCGAAGTACCCCCTGAAATTTTCAAATCCGTCCTGTCGAAATATGGCACTGTGAGTGACGTCAGGAAAGAACAATGGTCTTCTGCTTATCAGTTCCCGGTGTATAATGGAATACGTGCCGTAACTATGGAAATCAAGCAAGATATCCCCTCCACTGAGGCTTTTGGTGGCCATTCTGGCTATATAACGTATAATGGACAGAAACAGACCTGTTTAATTTGCAATGCTACCACACATCTACGTATTAACTGCCCAAAGAAAATGATTCCCCTCGGTATAACTCCTACACAACAACGACGTGTACAATACTCGGAAGTTGTGACGCAGCAAACGTCATATGAAAATATGCTCATTGATCAGTCAGCTGAGACAACACCAGGAGTGACCTCGGATACATCTGACGCAGAACTGGTACCTTGCCCTGACCAGAGCTGCGAGACACAGAGTGCCCCTGTGCTCTCGGCAACCTGTATCGCAGCCTTAGAACCAACTCTGCCGTTACTACAGGCTGCCACAGAAATTTTGTCTTCACTGCCCCCGACTTCGCTGGTCCCTACCGACTCACTTAAGAATGTCGATCGGGGATCCGAGAACGTCTCTAAGATGATTAAAACAAATGCCTCGATTGCCGTACCAGCCCCGAAGAATAAAACTGGCTCCACAAACGTTTCCGCAGCTGTGAAAAAGAAACAAAATCTTCTTTCTACGTCATCTAGGGACCCACGAACGCTCTCAACCGCTGACAGCCGGCCTATGAATGGCAGTCAAAAGGAACTATCTCAACCTAATTTGACATAGTGCACCAGGATAATTCTCACCTGTGTCTTCTTTCGAGTCCACCTTCCAGTATGTCTAGCACAGCTTTTATACTTCCCTTAATGGCGCAATTTCTCACTGTGGCCACTGTGAATATCAATGTAATAGAATGCCCTCTGAAATTTCAACTGTTGGAGAGATTCCTTCGAGATGCTGACATTGACATTGCTTTCATTCAAGAAGTTGCTATACCGTGTTTACCCATATCTGCCTTCTACAAACAATACATCAATACCGGTAATACGAATAGAGGGACCGGATTCCTCATAAGACATGATATCCCACTCGCAGGTGTGCTATGTCATCCATCAGGACGCATAATATCAGGACACATAAACAATACCACCCTGATAAATGTATATGCCCCATCCGGGTCTAATAAACGTGTGGAACGGAAAATGTTCTTTCAACAGAGTATACTGCCTCATCTGCACGACGTTAAGGAAAAACTTATTCTTGCAGGGGATTTCAATTGTATTCAACGCCCAGAGGATTCCACTAGTCCATACAGAGGTGTCAACCCGGCTCTCAGGACCCTTCTTACCTCCCTACACCTCATTGATGCTGTGGATAGTTTAAGGGTGCCCCTGCCCCATTACACCTGTATAAGTCACAACTCCTCATCACGACTTGACCGCATCTACTTTTCACAGGAACTTATCCAGCCTAGACGATATGAAGTGATTCCTGCCAGTTTCACTAACCATCATGCTGTCGTATGTACATTCTCTTACCCCCATCCCATATTTCACATAGGAAGAGGTTATTGGAAGCTGAATTGCTCGCTGTTACTGGAGGAGGAATGCCAAGATATTTTCAGACAACACTGGATTCGATGGGTCCAACAAAAATGCAAATTTCGCGACTGCACAGACTGGTGGGATATTTTAGTTAAACCAGGGATCCGCCGCGTCTTTAAGAACATATCTTACCAACGAGGTCGGGAAAGACGGGATACAGTTGAATTTTACTATCGAGTTCTTCGCCAGCTCCAGCAAAGATCTGATGCTGGGGAGCGTATATATGACCAGATCCGGGAAGTTAAAACCAAGCTCCTGTCTCTACAGCAACGAACGCTCGCTCATATCAACGTGGCTTTAAAAGATCGTACAGTGCTCCCGGACGAAAGTGCAAGTGTATACCATATCGCCAAAGGACAACGTGAGCGGCAACGTAAATATATCCACCGCCTCCGCACCAGTACTGGAAGTGTCGTCACCTCCCCTGACGCTATACGTAGTGAAATATCATTATTTTATCAACGGTTCTACGCTAAGGCTCCCATTGATCCACAGCAGGTGACCCTCTTGCTTTCATCTTGCAGTACCCAACTATCTCCGGACAACAAAACTCTGCTCAGCGCGGATATTACGGATGAAGAGATTCACTCTGTGGTTAAACGACTCCTAAACAACCGCTCACCTGGCATTGATGGACTGCCATATGAAATGTATAAACACTTCTGGCCTCTCATTGGCAAAGAATTTTGTCACGTCCTGCGTACCATTCTCCAACGTCGTGCTCTTTGTCAATCACATCACGAGGGTACCATAGTCCTCATACCAAAAACATCCTCTCCCATGGCAGTTGGTGACTTCCGACCAGTTACTCTGCTCTGCAGTGACTATAAAGTCCTTACCAAAGTACTTGCATGCCGATTGAAGACTGTTCTACCTGATATCATTGGTGATGAACAATGTTGCAGTATTCCTGGAAGAACTCTGTTAACAAAATTAGCGATACTACGGGACCTACACCTAAACGCCGAAATGCTCCCCACTGAGCCAATGAGTTTTCTCACCTTAGATCTTGATAAAGCTTTCGACCGCATCAGTCATGAATACTTGTACATGGTCTTGCAACACTTCGAATTTCCTGAAATCCTTATTGACTACATTCGTATGATAAATTGTAATGCTACGTCTAGAGTGCTCGTCAACGGTTTTCTTTCCCCTCTGATTCCAATACAACGATCAGTTAGGCAAGGATGTCCCCTTTCTATGCTACTTTTTGTCATTGGCCTTGAACCGTTCATTCGGACTACCCAGGTGAAGCTACAGGGTTACAAACTGTCCACACATGTTTTTGGAATGTGCGCCTATGCTGATGACGTATCAATATTGATCCGCAATGAAGAAGACATCTCCCACATCGATAGCGTCCTTCAGCTCTACCATATCGCCTCTGGAGCACAATCGAACCCCCAGAAAACTGCTTTGCTTCCGCTCAATACTAACTCAGTGATTACCCCACAGCCCTGGTTCCGGATAGTAAATGAGGTGAAAATTCTTGGCATTACCTGGAAGCAATCGCTTCTGGACACAGTGCAAGTTAACTGGACTAAGGTCATTGCCAAAGTTAGGGGAGTCCTGATCCAATTTGGTCAAAGAAACCTCAATATAGTGCAACGGGTCATGGTCCTCAACGTGTTTGCGCTCTCTAAAATATGGTATGTCGCACAACTTTTCCCACTTCCCAAAATGTTTGAGAGCCAATTGGCAAAATATACAGGTTGGTTTATATGGCAAGGATTTTTGTTCCGAGTACAACGGGAACAGTTGTATCTCCCATCCCGGCAAGGCGGGCTAGGGCTAACAGCTCATGGCATGAAATGCCGTGCACTCCTCTGCAAGAACGATATCACCATTCTTTCCCAACATGACACTTTTACGAAAGCGCTATACAAAGATATTCGAAACACAGCCCGTGGTTGTGATAGAGCTTTGCCGAAGATATTTAGGGACCATCAACAGCACCTTCTGGAAACTGTTCGCCAAATGCCATCAGGGATTGTTCCAACGACGAAAAGTATCTATAACATGTTGCGGCAAGTGGTACACTCCAAACCGCGAATAGAGGCCACCACCCTTTATGTCCATTGGCCCACTGTTTGGAAAAATTTTTAGACTATGTCCATTTCTTCTGCTGTACACTCCCATGTTTTTATCTTCCTCAACGATCTCATCCCCACCGCTCTACGGAGATATACCATCCATCTTGAAGCTTACCCATGGTGTACTAAATGTGGTCAAACTGATACGGCGATACACCGCTTCACATCATGCACGCGAGTTGCCTCCACGTGGCTGTGGTGTAAGGGAAAAGTATGTCAACTATTAAATGTGCCCTCGGATGACCCTGATGACAGGAAGTTGGTTCGTTTGTCGGTGACCGCCTTCCCCCAAATTAAACAGACTGCCATTGTGTGGATAATGGGCCAATATGTACACTTCGTGATGGACAATGATCAACATTTCTCTTTCCTGGATCTCAGGTATCACCTGCAAAAAGAGCGTTGGAAGCTTAGTGAAAGTGGACAATTGTACGATAAATATGGACACTATCTGGATTTCTTGTGATGTATTAGTATGTATTTATCATATCTGAAAATTCTGTAATTCTGTAAAGAGCTAATAAAAAAAAAAAGAAAAAGGTCGTAGAAGCAAGAACTCCTAATTTATGCATTGCGCAATGGAAGCAGTTCGAGTCGCATCTCCGACATGTTTTTTTATTTCCGTTTTTTTTTTATTTCTTGGTATTGCTATTTCATTGTCAAAACGTATTTAACTCTTAGCATTCCCGTAAACTAAGGAATTCGTATATTTTTAAATTAATATAGAAAATTGCAGAATTCTCGCCCCTCACGCATGCGTACAATCACCTTGCATCATGACAGTCATGGCGGTTACAAGTGCATCACGTTTCAATTTGATAGTTATTTATAAGAAGTATAAAGGAAGGGAACATTATTTATGACGTTCCCACGATATATACTGGCATACATTTAGGCTATATCCGACGGAAAATGTTGAAACACGTAAACTGACAGTCGAGTGTGTAGGGCTTATGTAGTTAAACTGTCTTAATTTTGCGTGATCTTTCCAGTCGTTCGGTGGCTCAGGTCATAGAGGCAAGAAATCTTCATTTATGCATCGCGCAATGGGAGCTGTTCGAGTCCCACCTCCGTCACTTTTTTTTATTTCCGTATTTTTATTTCTTGGTATTGCTATTCCGTTGACAAAACATATCTTACTCTTAGCATTCCAGTAAACTAAGTATACACCACAGTTACAGATTAAATAATGAATATGAAAGCTAGATACTTCTTACAGAATTCTTGAATTCCTCGGAATTTTGCTTCCACATATTCATACTCCTAATATTCGAGCCACAGTTATACTCCTTAGGATTCTGAACATTTCCCAAGATCTCCTAAATGGTGCCAGATTAATTGTATGAATTATGTATGAGAATTGCTTGGATTTGGAAATAATAAGTGCAGATAATATTGGGCAGAGAGTTCTAATCCTTCGACTTTATTTAACACCATCCGATAAAACACTTCCATTTTCGTTTAGAGCACCAATTTCCAATCGCTTGCCATACCTTATCACAATCAATAAAGCTGAAGGGGGAACTCGGGAACGTTTAGGTCGCTATTTGCCTCATCAAGTTTTCAGTCGTTGCCTCCGAAGCTCGCCTCTGTAGCGTAGTGGTCAGCATGGTTAGCTGCCGCCCCGTCCTGAGATCGATTCCCGGCTCTGCCACGAACTTTGAAAAGTGGTATGAGGACTGGAACGGGGTATACTCTGCCTCGGGTGGTCCAAATGAGTAGAGGGGGTTCAATTCCCACCTCAGCCTTCCTCGCAGTGGTTTTCCGTGGTTTCCCACTTCGTCTTCGGGAAAATGCCGGGATGGTAACTACCGTAAGGCCACGGCCGCCTCCTTCCCACTGCCTTACCTAACCCTCCCGCTCTTACCATCCCTTCATCAGGTCCCTGATCGCTTTGCAAGTGAGGCCGCCTGGGCGTAGTGCTGGTCACACACCCGAGTTGCATCCCCGACTCAGAGTCACAAGCTCCAGGACACTGCCTTTAGTGGCGGTAGAGGTGGGACCCCTCGCTTACTCCGTGGGAAAAGACAACCCTGGAGGGGAAAAAGGTTAACGCAAACGTAACGCAAGTTTTCAGTAATGGCCAGTTATATGTTGCAAATTCGATCTTTCTCTGTAATCATACAGAGAATGCATATAAGAAAGTCCTACAGTAAATATTTTCCCAATGACCGTCATGTTTTGCACATCATCGCATTTCTTCGTTATATTCCAAAATTATAAGCGACGGTTTGCGGCCAGTTGTATTAGACCCCTCAGAGTTCTTGAATTCCTTGGAATTATAAGATTTGCCTCCACATACTCTAAAAGCTTGACCCATAGTTATGCTGCTTAGAAATCTGAAGGTTTCCCAAGGGCTCCTCAATGCAACCACATTGCTTGGATTTGGAAATAATAAATGCAGTCGAAATTAGGCAGAGAGGGCTAATCCTTCGACTTGATTTAATACCATCCGATATAACACTATAATTTTCATTTAAGGGGCAATATTTTCCAATTCGTTTGGCATACTCTATCAAAATCAATAAAGCTCAAAGGGAAACTCTGGAACGTACAGGTCTCAATTTGCCTCAACAATTTTTCAGTCATTGCCAGCAGTATTTTGCAATGTCAAGAGTGCAATGTCAAGAGTGCAATCTTTTGACGCCCTTATAGTTTCAATAGAGCCAAAAAATAATCGTACAAAGAATGTACATTAGGCCTATATAAGGAGATTCTTCAGTAAATATTTTCCCTTTGACCGTCATGTTTTAACGGGTTTCAACTAGTCTATATATTTAAAACACTAAGGCGTTTTTTGTTACCACGAGATTTTGAAAACGACTTAACCGATTGGCTTCGTAAAGTATTCTAACGAAAGCTCTTGGCATGCAGATTTGCAGAGTGTCTTTAAAATAAACAAATGTGTGATCATATATTTTTTAATTTATAAACAAAACTGCGAAATTATTGGTTCAAGCGCATGCGCAGAATCACCTTGGTTAATGACAGACATGGCGGATGTCGACCGCGTTTTAATGTAATAGTTATTTAGAAGAATTATAATAAAGGAGGGGAATTCTGATTATGAAGTTTCCACGATATAAACAGAAATAGAATATTATAAAAGACGGGAAATGTAGAAGAACTTATACTGACTGTTGAGTGTGAATGTTGCTTAAGTAACTTAATATTGCACTTATACACCAGTGATTCGGTAGCTCAGACGGCGTAGTCGTGGCCGAGTGAGGTGCGTGTGTGCGCGCTGTGTGACCGCATTGGAAGAGTGTACGTTTCCTAATACCGGTGCTTCCGATAGTTCCACGGGTGTACTGACCTTCCGTGTGTCATTCGGACAATACTTATTCAAGTAGTGTTCCAGATAGGACAACAAAACCAGAAACCCAGAAAACCCCGCTGAAATTCATGTCCGGATACCAGAGGAAAAACACCGTACGCTGTCAATGGGACAGGCAGAGTTCTCGCCCCACACCAGGAGAAATTCACCGCTGGATTAGCGATACCCTCCGGTTGACTGTCGACCAAGTAGAAGCCATCCAGTTAAATACGCAAGAAAGAACCATGTACATCAAGGTAATCAGCATATCTACTTATCAGAAATTGCTAAATACTTTTGCAGCTCCTATTAAATTTCAGTATAACTCAGGCGAACTGCCTAATGTTAAGCTCTCCACAGCGGATTCAAATTTTACCACAGTGCGTATATTTAATGTCCCACTCGAAGTTCCCCCTGAAATTTTCAAATCCGTCCTGTCGAAATATGGCGCTGTGAGTGACGTCAGGAAAGAACAATGGTCTTCCGCTTATCAGTTCCCGGTGTATAATGGAATACGTGCAGTCACTATGGAAATCAAACAAGATATCCCCTCCACTGAGACTTTTGGTGGCCATTCTGGCTATATATCGTATAATGGACCGAAACAGACCTGTTTAATTTGCAATGCTAACACACATCTACGTATCAACTGCCCAAAGAAAATGATTCCCCTCGGTATAACTCCTACACAACAACGACGTGCCCAATACTCGGATGTTGTGTCACAGCAAACGTCACATGAAAACATGCTTATGGATCAGTCACCTGGGACACCAGCAGAAGTGGCCTCGGACACACATGACGCAGAACACGAACCTTGCACTGACCAGATCAGCGAGCCACAGAGTGCCCCTGTGCTATCGGCAACCTGTATAGCAGCCTTAGAACCAACTCTGCCGTCACTACAGGCTGCCACAGAAATTTTGCCTTCACTGACCCCACCTTCTCTGGTACCTACCGACTCACTTAAGCAGGTTGATCGGTGATCTGAGAACGTATCTAAGAAGATTAAAACAAATGCCTCGATTGCCGTACCAGCCCCGAAGAATCAAACTGGTTCTACAAACGTTCCCGCAGCTGTGAAAAAGAAACAAAATCTTCATTCTACGTCATCTAGGGAACCACGAACGCTCTCAAACGCTGACAGCCGGCCTATGAATGGCAGTCATAAGGAACTATCTCAACCTAATTTGACATAGTGCACCAGTATATTTCTCCCCCGTGTCTTTTTTTTTTCTCGAGTCCACATTCCAGTATGTCTAGCACAGCTTTTATACTTCTCTTAATGGCGCAATTTCTCACTGTGGCCACTGTGAATATCAATGTAATAGAATGCCCTCTGAAATTTCAACTGTTGGAGAGATTCCTTCGAGATGCAGACATTGACATTGCTTTCATTCAAGAAGTTGCTATACCCTGTCTGCCCATATCTGCCTTCTACCAACAACACATCAATACCGGTTCTACGAATATAGGGACCGGATTCCTCATAAGACATGATATCCCACTCAAAGGTGTGCTATGTCATCCATCAGGACGCATAATATCTGGACACATAAACAATACCACCCTGATAAATGTATATGCCCCTTCCGGGTCCAATAAACGTGTGGAACGAAAAATGTTCTTTCAACAGAGTATACTGCCTCATCTGCACGACGTTAAGGAAAAACTTATTCTTGCAGGGGATTTCAATTGTATTCAACGCCAAGAGGATTCCACTAGTCCATACCAAGGTGTCAACCCGGCTCTCAGGACCCTCCTTACCTCCCTACACCTCATTGATGCTGTGGATAGTTTAAGGGTGCCCCTGCCCCATTACACCCGTATAAGTCACAACTCCTCATCACGAATTGACCGCATATACTTTTCCCAGGAACTTATCCAGCCTAGACGATATGAAGTGATTCCTGCCAGTTTCACTAACCATCATGCTGTTGTATGTACATTCTCTTACCCCCATCCCATATTTCACATAGGAAGAGGTTATTGGAAGCTGAATTGCTCGCTGTTACTGGAGGAGGAATGCCAAGATATTTTCAGACAACACTGGATTCGATGGGTCCAACAAAAATGCAACTATCGGGACTGTGCAGACTGGTGGGATATTTTAGTTAAACCAGGGATCCCCCGCGTCTTTAAAAACATATCTTACCAACGAGGTCGGGAAAGACGGGATACAGTTGAATTTTACTATCGAGTTCTTCGCCAGCTCCAGCAAAGATCTAATGCTGGGGAGCGTATGTATGACCAGATTCGGGAAGTTAAAACCAAGCTCCTGTCTCTACAGCAACGAACGCTCGCTCATATAAACGTGGCTTTAAAGTTCGTACAGTGCTCCCGGACGAAAGTGCAAGTGTATACCATATCGCCAAAGGACAACGTGAGCGGCAACGAAAATATATCCACCGCCTCCGCACCAGTACTGGAAGTGTCGTCACCTCCCCTGACGCTATACGTAGTGAAATATCATTATTTTATCAACGGTTCTACGCTAAGGCTCCAATTGATCCACAGCAGGTGACCCTATTGCTTTCATCTTGCAGTACCCAACTATCTCCGGACAACAAAACTCTGCTCAGCGCGGATATTACGGATGAAGAGATTCACTCTGTGGTTAAGCACCTCCCAAATAACCGCTCATCTGGCATTGATGGACTGCCATATGAACTGTATAAACACTTCTGGCCTCTCATTGGCAAAGAATTTTGTCACGTCTTGCGTACCATTCTCCAACGTCCTGCTCTTTGTCAATCACATCACGAGGGTACCATAGTCCTCATACCAAAAACATCCTCTCCCATGGCAGTTGGTGACTTCCGACCAGTTACTCTGCTCTGCAGTGATTATAAAGTCCTTACCAAAGTACTTGCATGCTGATTGAAGACTCTTCTACATGATATCATTGGTGATGAACAATGTTGCAGTATTCCTGGAAGAACTCTGTTAACAAACTTAGCGATACTACGAGACCTACACCTAAAAGCCGAAATGCTCCCCACTGAGCCAATGAGATTTCTCACCTTAGATCTTGATAAAGCTTTCGACCGCATCAGTCATGAATACTTGCACATGGTCTTGCAGCACTTGGAATTTCCAGCAATCCTTATTGACTACATTCGTATGATAAATTGTAATGCTACGTCTCGAGTGCTCGTCAACGGTTTTCTTTCCCCTCTGATTCCCATACAACGATCATTTAGGCAAGGATGTCCCCTTTCCATGCTACTTTTTGTCATTGGCCTTGAACCGTTCATTCGGACTACCCAGGTGAAGCTACAGGGTTACAAGCTGTCCCCACATGTTTTTGGCATGTGCGCCTATGCTGATGACGTATCCATATTGATCCGCAATAACGAAGACATCTCCCACATCGATAGCGTCCTTCAGCTCTACCATATCGCCTCTGGAGCACAATCGAACCCCCAGAAAACTGCTTTGCTTCCGCTCAATACTAACTCAGTGATTACCCAACAGCCCTGGTTCCGGATAGTAAATGAGGTGAAAATTCTTGGCATTACCTGGAAGCAATCGCTTCTGGACACAGTGCAAGTTAACTGGACTAAGGTCATTGCCAAAGTTAGGGGAGTCCTGATCCAATTTGGTCAAAGAAACCTCAATATAGTGCAACGGGTCATGGTCCTCAACGTGTTTGCGCTCTCTAAAATATGGTATGTCGCACAACTTTTCCCACTTCCCAAAATGTTTGAGAGCCAATTTTCAAAATATACAGGTTGGTTTATATGGCAAGGATTTCTGTTTCGAGTACAACGTGAACAGTTGTATCTCCCATCCCGGCAAGGTGGGCTAGGGCTAACAGCTCATGGCATGAAATGCCTTGCACTCCTCTGCAAGAACGATATCATCATCCTTTCCCAACAGGACACTTTTACGAAAGCGCTATACAAAGATATTCGAAACACAGCCCGTGGTTGTGATAGAGCTTTGCCGAAGATATTTAGGGACCATCAACAGCACCTTCTGGAAACTGTTCGCCAAATGCCTTCAGAGACTGTTCCAACGAAGAAAAGTATTTATAACATGTTGCGGCAAGTGGTACACTCCAAACCGCAAATCGAGGCCACCACCCTCTACGTCCATTGGCCCACTGTTTGGAAAAATTTTTGGGCTATGACCATTTCTTCTGCTGTACACTCCCAGGTTTTTATCTTCCTCAACGATCTCATCCCTACGGCTCTACGGCGATATACCATCCGTCTTGAAGCTTACCCATGGTGTACTATATGTGGTCAAACTGATACGGCGATACACCGCTTAACATCATGCACGCGAGTTGCCTCCACGTGGCTGTGGTGTAAGGGAAAAGTATGTCAACTATTAAATGTGCCCACGGATGACCTTGATGACAGGAAGTTGATTCGTTTGTCAGTGACCGCCTTCCCCCAAATTAAACAGACTGCCATTGTGTGGATAATGGGCCAATATGTACACTTCGTGATGGACAATGAGCAACATTTCTCGTTCCTGGATCTCAGGTATCACCTGCAGAAAGAGCGTTGGAAGCTTAGTGAAAGTGGACAATTGTACGATAAATATGGACACTATCTGAATTTTCTTGTGATGTAATGGTATGGTATTTATCATATCTGAAAATTCTGTAATTCTGTAGAGAGCTAATAAAAAAATAAAAAAATAAAAAAAAGACGGCAGCGCTGAAGACTCTTAATTTATGCATCGCGCAATGGAAGCAGTTCGAATCCCACCTACGACACATATTTTTTTCCCCCAATTATTCTTTCTGGCTATTGGTAATACATTGTCTTAACATATTTTACTTTTATTATTCCCGTAAAGTAAGGAATTTCCTACGATTTACGTTCCCATATACTTTTAAATTATTAAGTAAAAGATGGCTACAATCGCTTTCGCCATGAGAGAAAATTGACGAACATAATTCATTTGATGGACTCAGACATCGTGGTCACTCATCCCCGTCTACTTTGGTGTGTGTGTCAAATTTTCTGTGATAATCTGTGTTATTGTGATGGCTGTACTGATGTGTGCATTTGAAATTAAAGTGGGGAATGGTAAATTGACGACCGAGGCTTTAAGTTAGGATCTATCTCGGTATTTACCTGCAGTGGAAGTGGCAAACCACGGAAAACCACATCCCAGATTGTTGAGATGGGAATCGAACCTTGCCCTTCTTAGTTTTGCCTCAAGAGTGCGCCCCGTTCCAGCCCTCAGACCAGAATTACATTTCTAGTGAAATGGTGGATACAGGATCCACCGTATCGTAGTGTGATCTTTGTTTTTGAGAATTAAAAAGAGGGGATTGAAGAACTTCAACAGGGGTTTGAGTTCATTTGTTGTTTAAGTAACTTACTATTGCTTTGGGAGTCCGTCGACTGGGTGGCTCAGGGGTAACCTTGCGGACCCAGGAGTGAATTTTGCATAGTCGAAGGAGTTCACATCTCACCTCAGACATGTATTTTTTATTTCCTAATTATTCTTTCTGGCTATTGGTAATTCATTGTCTTAACATATTTTACTTTTATTATTCCCGTACAGTAAGGAATTCTCCACGATTTGCATTGCCATATACTTTTAAATTATTAAATAAAAGAAATGCTACAGTCGCTTTCGCCATGAGAGACAATTGACGAATATAATTCATTTGATGTACTCAGACATCGTGGTCACTCAGCCCCGTCTACTTTGGTGTGTGTGTAAATTTTTCTCTGATAACCTGTGTTATTGTGATGGCTTTACTGATGTGTGCATTTGTGATTCAAGTGGGGAATGGAGAATTGACGACCGAGGCTTTAAGTTAGGAACTATCCCGGTATTTACCTGCAGTGGACGTGGCAAACCACGGGAAACCACATCCCAAATTGTTGAGATAGGAATCTAACCTTGCTCTCCTTAGTTTTGCCTCAAGAGTGCGCCCCGTTCCAGCAGTGAAACCAGAATTAAATTTCTTGGCAAACCAGGGTTCGAACCCGGAATCCGGGGCGATAGCTCAGAATTTAGCCTTATGATTTGGCTTCCCTGTGTTAATACGATTTTTGACAAGCATTGAATATATAGTCTAACTCTTAAACTCCCTCCATTACGGTGGCTGTCGAAGTGAGTCTATGCTCATTCCAGTAGTTAGCGAAGTATGCTCCCTTCCTTAATTTACTGTCATGGAAATGCAAAGGATTGTACCTACAACAGGTGATGGAAAATGCTTATTTAAAGCAGTTTCGTACTGTTTATTCCAAAATGCAGAACGTCATCCTGAGCTGCGTTTGCAAGCAAATTGCAAAAATTTTTGCTGGCCTGAATAATTATAAGGATTTTATTATTGGCGATCAGTATCATCGCATTCTCATCAGCAACAAACTTGAGAATGAAAGTATCTGAACTCCATTGTATAAATGAATATTATTGTTAAATGATTATTTGTTTAGAGTACATAACAATGAGTCTAACCACGCTGTTGATTTTGGCAATGGAAGTATTAATTGCCATTTAATATTTGGCGGCTGGGTTGATGCAGGCCACTATAGTGTTATTGAATATGACGTTAATTTGGAGAGAAATGCTACAATAAATATACCCATTTGACGAAATAGAACATTAGCAACAAAAAAGTGGGAAATCGGAGAAAAATACGAAGCCACTTTTAAAATCTAATATAAATATGCCATTTCAGAAACAATTCCAGATATTGTGCCGTACAGTGTAGGGTCTCCGTAGCGTAGCGGTCAGCATGGTTAGCTGCCGCCCCGGAGGTCCTGGGTTCGATTCCCGGCTCTGCCTTGAAATTTGAAAAGTGGTATGAGGACTGGAACGGGGTCTACTCAGCCTCGGGTGGTCCAAATGAGAAGAGGTGGATCGATTTCCACCTCAGCCATCCCCGAAGTGGTTTTCCGTGGTTTCCCACTTCGTTTTTGGGCAAATGCCGGGATGGTACTGCCCCCGTAATTGAATTATAGTGAGACCACGGTGGCTATTTTGAAAATTATAAAGAAAGTTAAGGCTGTCATAGTTATGACGTGGATGGTCATGATGTAAGCACGGATGACGCAGACGTTATACCAGCAGGCTGCTTGAGCTGAGATTCTCAGTGACGTCAGCATTTATTCGAGAAAGTTCCGAGATTTACGACGCAGTCGCAGGAAACGTGGAATCATGCTGAGGAAGAAATTATGCTATTGGAGGGGAGGCTCGAACCAATCAACGATTGTTTGAAGGAAGACGTAGATTGCTGAAACTATGATATTTTAATACTTTTTGGAATGCAGAATTGTGGAAATCCATTTGCAGTTGAGGCATTGATTTGGAATTTTGGTGAAATGTATTTCCTGTTTTTGAATTTTGAAAATCCGTCACGTATTGACGAAGTTGGAACTTCGAGCGATGACGCAGTAACACGCTATGGAAGGGATGGATACGCCCCTTATGAAGTTTATAAAAGGCCTTGCGCAGAAGAGAGGAATCTCAATCGTCTCAATCGCATATCTCAAATCATCAGATATTCAGTGCTTATATAGTCGTTTTGGTGAAACGTCGAGTGATATTGGTAGAAAGAGTCGTCTTTATAACGCGTGGTGAAGCCACCGCATTAAACGTGATTCAAGCAGACAAGCAGTGCAAGTTTACTGTGAGTAAAACTAGGTGAAGTTAAAACGCACATTATAACGCGTCTACAAGGTTAGCTATGAACAGTTAGCGGTTGCCTATAAGCTAATTCTATTGTGCAGTGCTACATTAAGCAGCATAGTAAATTTGAACAATTTCGAGGAGGTATTTTAGAAGATATTAGCACTTTTAGACGACTGACAAAAGTGATTTTCTCGCCACCTGAGAAGCACGTTATAGCGTCAGATCCTACGCTACGGCTGACACTGCTAGTATAACAGGGAGACTTCTGATTGCTTTTGTGACACAACGCTACAGTATTATGGAGCAGTTTAATAAGGCAGTTTGTTCTTCTATTACCATAACCGAAGAGAAGATGGAAGGCTAAAGGACTTTAATGCAATTGGGACATACATCGTTGGAGTAAGATAGCAACATGGAACTTCGCTAATTGCTATTCCATATAAGCGGACATGTGGTGAACAACCATCTACACCCATGTTTCGTGGCTCAACGCTGAATACTATCAAACAGCAATGAAAACGATTTCATACTCTCTGAATATGAATATTTCTATGGAAATTACTACAAAAACTTCATGGCGATTTTCTACAAGATCTTCAGGGATTTTTCAAGAGAGGTCAGGGTTGTCCCGACTCACAAAGAAGAATTTTGCCGGAAGGATGTCTTACGTCTTCATGGAGCAGTGCAATTTCCGGAGAAGGAAGCGGTTCGATTCTCTGAGGGTACTGTTTCTGTTTCGAGGATGGAGCTCAGCTTTAACTTGGTGAAATGGATCCATCAGCAGTCTTCTTTGGGGAATTTTCCTCTGGAACGTCAATCGGCAGATAAGGTAGTCGTGAACGTTTATTGTATTTGAGTTTTGTAGCAATATTTGAGCAACCATTTTCCCAAATTTTTGTCCTCATGTATTTTGCCCTATATTCTTGTTTGAGATTCCTATTCTCAGTACACCTTGATGAGTTATGCCTTTTTCGACGATTTATTAAGACATTGTTATGTCATGGGCATAGTTAATTGATTTTGGATCAGTTGAGACTGACATTTAGATATTTCAGTAATTTGCTTATTTTTGGTAGTCACGATTTGACTATAAGTTAATGATTTTCATGGCAGATTTAACTTCAGACAGCGTGTCACTTTATTAAAGTAATTTCTACCCCAGTTTAATTACTTTGACCAATTTTCTGTCATCATCAAGAAGGAAGAACATTTAAACGATTTTAGAGCGTTAAAATCTCTTGCGTTGTCGACGATCTTGGAAATACTAGTCGTTATTTGAAATTGATTGCAACACAGACATTTATCGTCAGTTATGAACGACCATTGCATCATAGACAATTTTGTGAAAGATGAACTTTAATTATGAATTATTGAATGCATTAAAGTCGTGAACTTTTGTTAGGAGTTTTTTCTCAATTAGAGATTTGAATAATAATGTTTGCATTCCACAGTCTAATTGGATTCTATTCGACTATTTTGCAGTTTAGTCGCACTTTGTTTGATGATAGTATTTTTATACTACAATACTTTGAAGATGATAATCTTAAATTTTGATAGACCAGAGAGGCGTATATAAGCGTATTCACTATTAAATTTGTTTGTGATTGGCAAATTTTTACTTCATTTCGATTCATGAATGAAATCCACGAAGG
The DNA here is from genome assembly GCA_946902985.2 of Meconema thalassinum. Classification (NCBI taxonomy): domain Eukaryota; kingdom Metazoa; phylum Arthropoda; class Insecta; order Orthoptera; family Tettigoniidae; genus Meconema; species Meconema thalassinum. Next base: position 297,235,420 of record OX336389.2, read on the forward strand.
TTAAATGACAACAGTTTTGAAACAATTAATGATTATAAGAATTTTTGAAGTGGACCTATGAATGTATAATCGCTAGTGCAGCGGACATGTTGAAAGTCGCTGATGTATAATGCCCTTGAAGTAAATGAAGGAGGTTCCCACAGTAATTAATGATATTAAAGAATTTGTTAGTGGAGGTTTTTGTAAATTCTGTGGAAGATTTTGATGCCGTATATATTAATATATGATGAATTTTGGGCCTATTTAAAATGCAGTTTTGTGCATTTTTTTTATAAGCGACGTATTTACCGCTGGAGTGTATTGTATTTGTCCTTTGAAAATTAATCAAGTTTTTTTTTTTTTTTTTTTTTTTTTTAGCGTATGGCTTTTAGTGCCGGGAGTGTCCGAGGACATGTTCGGCTCGCCAGTTTTGTAGCTGCTTCGAGACGGACACCCAATGGGTGAGCTACAAGTACCGTTGGGGAGGAAAGTTGGAAGGTAGCGGCTGTGGCCTATAGTTAAGGACCAACCCCGGCATTTGCCTGGAAGGAAGATGGGAAACCACAGAAGACCATCTTCAAGGTTGCCGGCGGGGGGATTCGAACCTCCTCGCCTCCCGGATGTGAGCGACTGCCAACAGTCATGCCGCAACGACCTCGGCTAACTCACCCGGTATTAATCAAGTGAATTTACTGTTATAATTAACAAGAGTATTGAAAGAATTTGAGATAAGATTTTGAATGAAGATTACCGTCACAAATAATTATAATAATTATTAAACCTTTATTAAACCAGATTGTGACATTAACATGTATAACTAACCTTCATTGGTCGATTATATTGACACGATTATGAAATTACCAACCGGATGAACATGTGGTTAATGTATTTCTCAAATTAATAATTTGAATAATTTAAATGTTAATATTGTAAATAAATGATGTAAATATCTTTGACAATAATGTGGAACGAAAGTAATGTTAGAGGCGAGTTTAAAATTCTTTTTGTCTTTACCTATATTATGAACAATTTCTAATTGTTATAAATTAATTTATGAGTTTTGTTATAAACATTTAAGAGTTTGTTTTATACTCTAAACAATGCTTATTAAACATTTGGATGATAATTAAACAAGTTTAGGGATTGTCAGAATAATCCAGTGGTATGTGAGTAAAACATTTGAAAGATTTGCGTAACAATATTTTGTGATGGCTTGCTGACATTTAAAACTTTTGAGAGAGTGCTGGATTCTTACGCAACGTGGCTTGACAAGGGAGCCCATTTGACAGGTGTACGTCAGGTTGAAGGGTAGATGGCAGCTGGCCAGACAACTGGTTATCAGCGGACGAGGTCGTCTACAGTGTGGCCTTGCGCCTATAAATACAAGTGTCATGTTTATTAAAAGAAAACAAATGCTCTATAAATGTGTCTCATCCTGACTTCCTTATCCAATCCAAGTGTGCTATGAATATTACGTTATTTTGAGCTCGTGGGAGCTAACATGTTGTATAATAACTTTGCAAGTCCTATAGGAGGACATAGTCAGATTGACATGGGCTACTGATAGCCACATTTATTTTGTTGAGTTGTTAAAGTCATACCCTTTATTTGAAATAAAGCTTTTGTACAGTTCAAAGTTCTTGCCTTCGTTTTGGTTCATTTTTAAATGTCATGGTCAAGATTATTGTGGGAGCATACTTTAGAGATCCTGTTGTCGACCCAATCCCCGAGATATTTATAAGAGGTAAGTAAAGGTAAGTATGGACCCCCGTCTATTTTGGTGTGTTCCACAATAATTCCTTGTTAACTTCTGTACTCAAATCTCGGTAGTATCTGTCAGTGCCATTTTCATTGGTGTAGCTGTGCCGGTGCGGTGGATTATTGGCAATCCGATTGAGGGGGCGGATATCTGACAGCCTACTATCCGGGTAAACGGGGACAGAAGGATTGGCGACCCTAAAACGTGGGGATGATTCAACATAACTGGATCACCAGGTTGAACGCCAGTAGGATTGGCAAACCTAAAACGTGTGGATCAATAGACTCAAATAAAGAGGTTGATTCTTTGTTAGATGTCTAGGCCAATTGTAGTATTTAAGAGTGTGATTATATAGGAATTAAATGTTGTATTGTATTAGGAAAATTACACTCAGAAAAGATCAGATCTTATACAACTTGAGAAAGGTTAAATAGGCTGGAAACTTAGAAAAATCGCCTATGATCTGGAATCTTATTTTATTTGACCGGCTTATGACATTTTAGTCATATTAAAGATAAAATTAAATTATTTGGACTGTAAATGTAAATTATTTGTGTTAGGATATTTTAAAATGAGCCAGGGAAATTTGAACATGTGCTTGAGTTTGTTTCAACATGAAGTGTCTTCGAAGGTTAATTATAAGGTAGTTATAAGTTAGATTTAAGAAAATTGATCAAATTTATATATGGTGAAAAGTGTTGCTCAGTTGTTGTTATTTTGCTCTTTTGATGTATGTCCCTACAGCAGTCTATTTTTGAATTAATATTGTAATGGCAGACGAAAGTTTGAGGAAGATGTTAGAGGAGATGTCTGCTAATTTGACAGCAAGCCTGAATGAAAGTATAAAGGAGATGGAAGCTAGGAATACTAGTCGGATGGAGGAGAGTACTAGTCGAATGGAGGAGAATGCTAGTAATTTGTCTGCTAATATAAAAGTTCTCCAGACCAGTTCTGCTAACTTAGAGGATAATATGTCGCGTTTACAGATTAATACCCAAGGAATCGAGAATACTGTAACTGACATGCGCTCAGACGTGTCCAATGTTAAAATAGATGTGTCTAATGTGCATAAAGATCTTACAATGTTGAATTTAGAAGTTGCTAATGTCCGAAGTGATATTTCTTGTGCTAGGGCTGAGGTAGTTGTTGTTAAAAATTATGTTGCGACTGTCCAAGACAAGGTTGAGGAAGTCCAAAGAGGAATCCAAAATGTTAGAACTGATGTGTCCAATGTTCAGGTTGATATTAATAACATTCATTCGGATGTAAACGAGATGCAAGGTGACATAAATAAAATTCAAGTAGAAGTCAACACAGTTTTCGTGGATATTGCTAAAGTCCAAACTGATGTAAATAAAGTCAGGGAAGAGACAGAAAATTCGAAAACACTTTGTACACGTAATATAAGTGCATTAACGACTAGGCTAGTTGATGAGTCAGTTAGAACGACAGCGTCTTTAGCAGGTTTAAAGTTTGATGCAGAGGTCATGAGAACCCAGGTATTAGACCATAATAGATTACTTAAAGAATATATCGAAGTAGACATAGCAGAAATGTTAACGGCAAATGTAGCAGTATGGAAAGACGAGTGGAATAGGTCAAGTGGGGAACATGTAACCCAAATTCAGGAACGTATTGAAAGGAAACTTGCCAGTACTCAAATAGATATTAACAATGAAGTAGTACAGATTAGGAAAGATTTAAGCGTCAGGATGGATTCGCTATCCGAGAGACAAGTAGAAGATAGAACACAATTAGGTCAGGATGTGCAAGCATTAAAATCTGCATTAGAGGAACAGATTCATAAAGTTGTCTCTGATGTGAATGAAACGACGAATAAACTGCAAAATTTGAAGCTAGGAGAAGCTAGTTTGATGGAGACCTACAAAGAAGAGTTAATCAAGAAAGTCTTAACGTAGATTACTGACAAGGATACAGAAGGCTTGGCTTGCGAAACCAATAGGAATTATGCCAGAAGATATAACCTAGATCCAGAAGAGAGAGACGTGACTCCTGAAGAACGTATATCCAGATTCAGGGAGGAAGATGACGAGAGGAATATGGAACCTGAGTGGAACTACCGAGATAGTGGGAAAAACTACCCGGATTCATATCCGAGGAATGTCACGGTCATCAGGAATTTTGAAGACAAACCACAAAAATTCAGCAACACTGACAGTTTGACGCCTATAGAGTATGTTAGGAACCTCAAAAATTATTTCATCGAAGCTCACATTCCCAGAGAGAGAGAGATGAAGATTGTGGAGAGATTTTTGATTGGAGGACCCCTTGAATGGTTTTTGCGCATTTAGATACACGTTCAGTAACTTTGACGAGTTTGCAGAGGCGCTAATCAAACGATTATGGTCCATCGAAGCGCAGAATTCGTTAAGAGCGGAGGTTTATTCAAGATAATACTCAGGTACTCTTCCAACGCGGTACGCTGATTTCTTTACGAGTCAATTGTCCCGCTTGAGATTTTTGCAACCCCCTTTATCAACGGAGCAATTAATTGATGCGATTTCTCGTATGCTGCCTGTGGAGGTGAGGAGACTAATCATTTCATCAAACATAAGGGATTTGACCAGCATGGATGAATTACTGAGGAGGTTAGACCACACAAGTCCAATGCCTAACGTGGTACAGAAAGGTCAAAGGCATGACTTTAAAGAAATAAATACGGTATATATGGACCAAGTCCAACAAACTGACAAGCCAGATGAAGAGAAAACTGACAATGTAGGTCCTCACAGGAATAATCAGTTTAGAAATAACAAATCGCAAGGTTACCGTCCGTATCAACAGAGAAGAGGCTGGAACTATAATCGAGGCAATTACAACAATGGAAGAGGCAGATATTACAACAATAATGGTTATAACAGAAATTATAATAGAAATAACCAGAACCAAAATAGAAATCAAAATTCTCAAGGTCAGGTTATGACACCCGATCAGTATCAGGAAAGAGAGAGGGAAAGCCAGCAATACCTGAAAGAATTACGGGAAAAAGAAGCCGAAAATCAAAAGAAAAGGCAGGACGTTATGATCGATCCTGGACCTTCGACAGTCCAGCAGAACTTAGAAAATAGAAATACTGGACAGAAGAGAAAGTAGAGAGGAGAGAATGCATTTAACCACACACAACCCAGAGTAGAAGAGATTTATGATTAAGGAACATAGAGGAAATATCATACTAGAGTAAGCCAGTAATAATTCAATTTCGTGTTCAAGAGAGTTGAGATACTTGTAACACTGAGTTTAAAAACAATTTGCAACTGTTTTTAAAACGTGGTGAGGGGAGAATGCCCCCGTAATTGAATTATAGTGAGACCACGGTAGCTATTTTGAAAATTATAAAGAAAGTTAAGGCTGTCATAGTTATGACGTGGATGGTCATGACGTAAGCACGGATGACGCAGACGTTATACCAGCAGGCTGATTGAGCTGAGATTCTCAGTGACGTCAGCATTTATTCGAGAAAGTTCCGAGATTTACGACGCAGTCGCAGGAAACGTGGAATCATGCTGAGGAAGAAATTATGCTATTGGAGGGGAGGCTCGAACCAATCAACGATTGTTTGAAGGAAGACGGAGATTGCTGAAACTATGATATTTTTAATACTTTTTGGAATGCAGAATTGTGGAAATCCATTTGCAGTTGAGGCATTGATTTGGAATTTTGGTGAAATGTATTTCCTGTTTTTGAATTTTGAAAATCCGTCACATATTGACGAAGTTGGAACTTCGAGCGATGACGCAGTAACACGCTATGGAAGGGATGGATACGCCCCTTATGAAGTTTATAAAAGGCCTTGCGCAGAAGAGAGGAATCTCAATCGTCTCAATCGCATATCTCAAATCATCAGATATTCAGTGCTTATATAGTCGTTTTGGTGAAACGTCGAGTGATATTGGTAGAAAGAGTCGTCTTTATAACGCGTGGTGAAGCCACCGCATTAAACGTGATTCAAGCAGACAAGCAGTGCAAGTTTACTGTGAGTAAAACTAGGTGAAGTTAAAACGCACATTATAACGCGTCTACAAGGTTAGCTATGAACAGTTAGCGGTTGCCTATAAGCTAATTCTATTGTGCAGTGCTACATTAAGCAGTGTAGTAAATTTGAACAATTTCGAGGAGGTATTTTAGAAGATATTAGCACTTTTAGACGACTGACAAAAGTGATTTTCTCGCCACCTGAGAAGCACGTTATAGCGTCAGATCCTACGCTACGGCTGACACTGCTAGTATAACAGGGAGACTTCTGATTGCTTTTGTGACACAACGCTACAGTATTATGGAGCAGTTTAATAAGGCAGTTTGTTCTTCTATTACCATAACCGAAGAGAAGATGGAAGGCTAAAGGACTTTAATGCAATTGGGACATACATCGTTGGAGTAAGATAGCAACATGGAACTTCGCTAATTGCTATTCCATATAAGCGGACATGTGGTGAACAACCATCTACACCCATGTTTCGTGGCTCAACGCTGAATACTATCAAACAGCAATGAAAACGATTTCATACTCTCTGAATATGAATATTTCTATGGAAATTACTACAAAAACTTCATGGCGATTTTCTACAAGATCTTCAGGGATTTTTCAAGAGAGGTCAGGGTTGTCCCGACTCACAAAGAAGAATTTTGCCGGAAGGATGTCTTACGTCTTCATGGAGCAGTGCAATTTCCGGAGAAGGAAGCGGTTCGATTCTCTGAGGGTACTGTTTCTTTTTCGAGGATGGAGCTCAGCTTTAACTTGGTGAAATGGATCCATCAGCAGTCTTCTTTGGGGAATTTTCCTCTGGAACGTCAATCGGCAGATAAGGTAGTCGTGAACGTTTATTGTATTTGAGTTTTGTAGCAATATTTGAGCAACCATTTTCCCAAATTTTTGTCCTCATGTATTTTGCCCTATATTCTTGTTTGAGATTCCTATTCTCAGTACACCTTGATGAGTTATGCCTTTTTCGACGATTTATTAAGACATTGTTATGTCATGGGCATAGTTAATTGATTTTGGATCAGTTGAGACTGACATTTAGATATTTCAGTAATTTGCTTATTTTTGGTAGTCACGATTTGACTATAAGTTAATGATTTTCATGGCAGATTTAACTTCAGACAGCGTGTCACTTTATTAAAGTAATTTCTACCCCAGTTTAATTACTTTGACCAATTTTCTGTCATCATCAAGAAGGAAGAACATTTAAACGATTTTAGAGCGTTAAAATCTCTTGCGTTGTCGACGATCTTGGAAATACTAGTCGTTATTTGAAATTGATTGCAACACAGACATTTATCGTCAGTTATGAACGACCATTGCATCATAGACAATTTTGTGAAAGATGAACTTTAATTATGAATTATTGAATGCATTAAAGTCGTGAACTTTTGTTAGGAGTTTTTTCTCAATTAGAGATTTGAATAATAATGTTTGCATTCCACAGTCTAATTGGATTCTATTCGACTATTTTGCAGTTTAGTCGCACTTTGTTTGATGATAGTATTTTTATACTACAATACTTTGAAGATGATAATCTTAAATTTTGATAGACCAGAGAGGCGTATATAAGCGTATTCACTATTAAATTTGTTTGTGATTGGCAAATTTTTACTTCATTTCGATTCATGAATGAAATCCACGAAGGTTAAATGACAACAGTTTTGAAACAATTAATGATTATAAGAATTTTTGAAGTGGACCTATGAATGTATAATCGCTAGTGCAGCGGACATGTTGAAAGTCGCTGATGTATAATGCCCTTGAAGTAAATGAAGGAGGTTCCCACAGTAATTAATGATATTAAAGAATTTGTTAGTGGAGGTTTTTGTAAATTCTGTGGAAGATTTTGATGCCGTATATATTAATATATGATGAATTTTGGGCCTATTTAAAATGCAGTTTTGTGCATTTTTTTTATAAGCGACGTATTTACCGCTGGAGTGTATTGTATTTGTCCTTTGAAAATTAATCAAGTGAATTTACTGTTATAATTAACAAGAGTATTGAAAGAATTTGAGATAAGATTTTGAATGAAGATTACCGTCACAAATAATTATAATAATTATTAAACCTTTATTAAACCAGATTGTGACATTAACATGTATAACTAACCTTCATTGGTCGATTATATTGACACGATTATGAAATTACCAACCGGATGAACATGTGGTTAATGTATTTCTCAAATTAATAATTTGAATAATTTAAATGTTAATATTGTAAATAAATGATGTAAATATCTTTGACAATAATGTGGAACGAAAGTAATGTTAGAGGCGTGTTTAAAATTATTTTTGTCTTTAACTATATTATGAACAATTTCTAATTGTTAAAAATTAATTTATGAGTTTTGTTATAAACATTTAAGAGTTTGTTTTATACTCTAAACAATGCTTATTAAACATTTGGATGATAATTAAACAAGTTTAGGGATTGTCAGAATAATCCAGTGGTATGTGAGTAAAGCATTTGAAAGATTTGCGTAACAATATTTTGTGATGTCTTGCGGACATTTAAAACTTTTGAGAGAGTGCTGGATTCTTACGCAACGTGGCTTGACAAGGGAGCCCATTTGACAGGTGTACGTCAGGTTGAAGGGTAGATGGCAGCTGGCCAGACAACTGGTTATCAGCGGACGAGGTCGTCTACAGTGTGGCCTTGCGCCTATAAATACAAGTGTCATGTTTATTAAAAGAAAACAAATGCTCTATAAATGTGTCTCATCCTGACTTCCTTATCCAATCCAAGTGTGCTATGAATATTACGTTATTTTGAGCTCGTGGGAGCTAACATGTTGTATAATAACTTTTCAAGTCCTATAGGAGGACATAGTCAGATTGACATGGGCTACTGATAGCCACATTTATTTTGTTGAGTTGTTAAAGTCATACCCTTTATTTGAAATAAAGCTTTTGTACAGTTCAAAGTTCTTGCCTTCGTTTTGGTTCATTTTTAAATGTCATGGTCAAGATTATTGTGGGAGCATACTTTAGAGATCCTGTTGTCGACCCAATCCCCGAGATATTTATAAGAGGTAAGTAAAGGTAAGTATGGACCCCCGTCTATTTTGGTGTGTTCCACAATAATTCCTTGTTAACTTCTGTACTCAAATCTCGGTAGTATCTGTCAGTGCCAATTTCATTGGTGTAGCTGTGCCGGTGCGGTGGATTATTGGCAATCCGATTGAGGGGGCGGATATCTGACAGCCTACTATCCGGGTAAACGGGGACAGTACCTACTGTAAGGCCACGGCTGCCTCCTTCCCTCTTCGTCGCCTATCCATCCCAATCTACCATCCCTTCCCATCCCTCATGAGGCCCCTGTTCGCAGGTGAGGCCGCCTGGGCGAAGTGCTGATCACACCTCCCCAGTAGCATCCATCCCGACCAGATGTTCCAGGCTCCAGGACACTGCCCATAGAGGTGGTACTGGTGAGTTACCTCGCTGAGTCCGTGGAAATCACCAACCTAGAGGGTAAATTGACTAAATAAAAAAAAACAGTGTAGGGTCCTTGACGAACAAATGTAAACATTGTTCTGCACTGTATTTCTGTAGCGAGAAATCTACGCTTGGTTACTTTGACCTTTGGTGTTGTAATGGCAAAATTGATCTTACTAAATATAAAATATTTGACAGACTGCAACAGTTTTTCACAAGAAATGATACCTCAAGGAATTTAGGAGAGAATAATCGGCAGTACAACAAATGCAATGTCCTTGGTTTCATTTGGTGCCAATGCCACTGTGCCACATGCATACGGTCCATATTGTTTTAAAATGTATGGAATTGCACATCTTCGCATTTCTTCGTTAATGTATGTTCCAAAATTATAAGCGACGGTTCTTGTGGCCAGTTGTATATATTAGACTCCTTAGAATTCTTGAATTCCTTGGAATTAAGTGATTTGCTTCCACATACTCCAAACGATTGACCCAAAGTTATGCTCCTTTGAAATCTGAAGTTTCCTAAGGGCTCCTAAATGCCACCGTATTAATTATAAGAAATATGTACGATAATTGCTTGAATTTGGAAGTAATAAGTGCAGTTAAAATTAGGCAGATGATCTAACCCTTCCACTTGATTCCATATTAATTATAAGAAATATGCATGAAAATGCTTGGATTTGGAAATAAGTGCAGTTATAATTAGGCAGAGAGGTCTAATCCTTCGACTTGATTTAACACCATCGGATAAACCAATCATTTTCTTTTAAGAGGCAACATTTTCCGATTCGCTTGGCATACTTTATCACAATCAATAAAGCTCAAGGGGGAACTCTGGAACGTATAGGTCTGAATTTGCCTCATCAAGTTTTCAATCATGGCCAGCAGTATGTTGCAATGTCTAGAGTGCATTCTTTTGACGCCCTTAAAGTATCAACAGTGCCAAAAAATAATTGTACAAAGAACGTAGGCTATATAAGAAAATTTTTCAGTAAATACATATATTTTCTTATTGACCGTCATGTATTGACGGGCTTCAACTAGTATATATTTAAAACACTAAGGTATTTTTTGTACACACGAGATTGTGAAAACGACTTAACCGATTGGCTTCGTATGGCATTCTAACGAAAGCTCTTGGCATGTAGATTTGCAGTGTGTCTTTAAAAGGAAAATATATGTTACGGTATATTTTTAAATGTTTAAAGAAAAATGTAATATATGTGGCAATTGCGCGTGCGCACAATGGCGTTTCTTCATGAGAGAAATGGCGGATCGTAGTGTGATCTTTGTGAGAATTGAGAAGGGAATATCGCTTATGTTGTCTCCCGATATATACTGGAATAGAATCATGAAATAAGGGAAATATTGAAGAACTGTAACTGGCAGTTGAGTGCGTTTGTGGTTTACGTCCCTTAATATTGCACTCTAAATTCGTTGTCTGGGTGGCTCAGCGGCTAACATTGTGGACAACGAAATTGATTATGCATTGTTGAAGGAGTTTGATTCCCACCTCAGACATGTAATTTTATTTCCCAATTATTCTATCTTGCAATTGGTATTACATTGTCTAAACATATGTAACGTTTCTTATTCCCGTAAGGTAAGGAATTCTCCATGATTTACGTTGCCAGATACTTTTAAATTATTAAATGAAAATGGGCACAATCGCTTTCGCCATGAGATAAAATTGTCGAACATAATTCATTTGATGGACTCAGACAAAGTGGTCACTCAGCCCCGTCTACTTTGGTGTGCGAGTGTAAACCTTTCTCTGATAACCTGTGTTAATGTGATGGCTGTATTGATGTGTGCATTTGTAATTAATATGGGGAATGGGGAGTTGACAACCGAGGCTTTAAGTTAGGAACTATCCCGGTATTTGCCTGGAGAGGAAGTGGGAAACCACGGAAAACCACATCCAAGTTGTTGAGATGGGAATCAAATTTTGCTCTTCTTAGGTTTGCCTCAAGAGTGCGCCCCGTTCCAGCCCTCAGACCAGAATTAAATTTATTGGCAGAGCAGGGATCGAACCTGGAATCTGGGGTGACAGCTCAGAATGTAGTCTTAAGAGTGGGCTTCCCTGTGTTAATACGATCTTTGACAAACACTCCCTCCATTACGGTGGCTGGCGAAGTGAGTCTATGCTCATTCCAGTAGTGGTGAAGTGATTCTATGCTCCCTTGCATAATTTACTGTCATGGAAATGCAAAGTATTGTACCTTCAGGTGATGGAAATTGATTATTTAGAGCAGTTTCATTCTGTTTATTTCAGAATGAAGTTCGTCATCCTGAGTTGCGTTTGCAAGCAAATTGTAAAAATTGCAAGGATTTTATTATTGGCAATCAGTCTCATCGCATTCTCATCAGCAACCAACTTGAGAATGGAAGTCTCTGAACTTAATTGTATAAGTGAATATTGTTGTTTATTGATTATTTTTTTAGAGTACATAACAATGAGTATAACCACGCAGTTGATTTTGGCAATGGAAGTAAGTTATTATTTGCTATTTAATATTTGGCAGCTGCGTTGATGCAGGCCACTATAGTGTTATTTAATATGACGTTAATTTGGGGAGAAATGCTGCTATGAATAAACCCATTTTACGAAATAGAACATCAGCCGCAAAAAAGTGGGAAATCGGAGAAAAATACGAAGCCACTTTTAAAATCCAATATAAATACGGCATTTCAGAAACAACTCCAGATACTATGCCGTTACAGTGTAGGGTCCTTGACGAACAAATGTAAACATTGTTCTGCTCTGTATTTCTCTTTAGAGAAATCTACACTTGGTTACTTTGACCTTTGCTGTTATAATGGTAAAATTATACTGACAAAATATAAAATATTTGACAGGCTGCAACAATTATTTTTCACAGGAGATGATATCTCAAGGAATTTCAGAGAGACTAAACGGCAGTACAATGCTATATTCTTCGTTTCATTTGGTGCCAATGTTACTGTGCCACACGCATACGGTCCACATTGTTTTAAAATGTATGGAGGTGCACATCATCGCATTTCTTCGTTATATTCCAAAATTATATGCGACGGTTTGCGGCCAGTTGTATTAGACTCTTCAGAGTTCTTGAATTCCTTGGAACTAAATTACTTGCCTCCACATATTCCAAACGCTTTACCCGTTATGCTGCTTAAAAATCTGAACGTTTCCCAAGGGCTCCTAAATGCAACCATATTGCTTGGATTTGGAAATAATAAGTGCAGTTAAAATTAGGCAGAGAGGTCTAATCCTTCGACTTGATTTAACACCATTCGATAAAACACTATCATTTTGTTTTAAGAGCCAATATTTTCCAATTTATTTGGCATACTCTGCCACAATCAATGAAGCTCAAGGGCAAACTCTGGAACGTATAGGTCTCAATTTGTCTCATCAATTTTCCAGTCATGGCCAGCAGTATTTTGCAATATTGAGAGTGCAATCTTTTGACGCCCTTATAGTTTCAATAGAGCCAAAAAATAATCGTACAAAGAGTATACAGTAGGCCTATATAAGAAAATTCTTCAGTAAATATTTTTCTATTGACCGTCATTTATGACGGGTTTCAACTAGTTTTCTGATATAACTATCAAATCAGTTTCTAAAATCTTGTCAATAAGGAGCATAATATCCTCGAACATATTCCGAATACTTCGCGTACTGATGTGAATACATTTAAATTTTAAATTTAAAATCTGATTTTTAGTTTGCAAATTATAGTTTTCTATAGAATCACAATGAATTTCAACAGAGCTTAATGTTTCTCTATGCTTATAGTCGTCTCCTTCCATTTAATCTATACCGGTACTGTATTTATTTTGGGTGTGTGATACCTTCAACACTTATTGTCCGTACTTTTTCTCGAGGTGTGCGATCTTCGCTTCACCGCAGATGAGCATACTTGGGCCACTTCTAGCTTCGCGAACATAAATCTTGCAGTCTCTTGTCCAGGCTCCGAATATCTTACCATTCTGCTTCAGGATCCGGCATCTTCGTGCAATATAGTCGTTCCTGGGTGGTAGGTGGTCGTTGATTAAAAAAATGCGTGTCCAATGCCCTGGGTTGTCACAACTCTCTTCTGAACTCTCGCATTCACTATAACATCCTTCTTTCACCTGTTAGTGAATTTCACCACGATTCTCCCCACGTCCTGCCTCTTGCCGGCAAACGATGGGTGACATCGATGTCGCGGAGTCGCAACTCAACCCCCAATGTCCTGGAAGCTTGGATCACTAGGCCGTACACGTTTTGTCTCGGCATTTCTGGCATTCCACTTATTAGCAAATTGTTCCTACGTGTGTTTTCTTTCTTTTCTAGTGCTTTCTTTTTATCTCATCTCTTAGTCTTTTGAAATCTTCCAACTGCTCATTAACAAATTCCGTGGCTTGCTTGATTATTTTTAATTCCTGCATGAAAATGTTCCTCAGTTCAGTTACAGATAACTATGTCTTGTCTGTAACCTCCTTCACCATGTCATATTCACTGAACTTGAGTGGTAGGTGACAATCGTCGCGATCAATTTTTATAGACTATTGAGTCTTCTTAGATAGTATTGTGCGTTCCTGGTGAAAATTACGCCCACAATGCCCGTCTCAACTAACGACTTCCTCACTATTTTTCACTTTTCTCTTGCACGGAGAACAAATATTACTGGCCATAGCCACACTCGAATCAACCGTTCCTATTTAAATTGGTGACATATTGTGTCTAGCTATAATGCACAAATTATACACAGCACTAAAATAGAACAATGTTAACTTATCTGTTGTAAGAAACTTGAGTCCTATACGTCCGCTCCAGTTCACTACTCAGTTTGAACTTAGAAGTCTCGGCATGGTAAAAGTAGGAAAGCATTACTAAACCTGATATTCAAGTAATAAAATGTTTAGTGGAAACCTTTTACATTTTATACTTGTACTTTTCTTTACACCCAGATAAACTTTACGACTACCACATCACCGATAAATAGGAAGTCGATTGGAAGGCGCTTGCAATATAGTAAGCCATTTTACAGGTTCCCCTCAATGGCAAGGACAGAAGCTTTTAAGAACTGAGAATGATCTGCAAATGGTGTCGGTTTTAAGGATGCCCCATAATGGTCACCATTCATTTTTTCTAAGGTTTATCGATGGACGACAGTTCTATTAGTGACAGCCGTACAAGTTCAACTTTTCAGAAATCCGAATACCAAAGCATAACCGAAAATTTAGAATGAGACATGTTAGTTTCTAAAATCCCTGATAGAAACGGGAAATGGACCTGGGGCTTCCGGGTGAGAGACCAGCTCGTGACCCCCAACACCGCAGGGCCGGTATATATAAGGAATATTATTTTACTTGAAAAAAACTGAATCTAAACCTTTACATATTTGTAACACAAAAGGTTCGTTATGCATTTCATGACAAATGTCACAGAATTTGAATAAATGGCAAATGAGCATACAAGACGTATCTACAGTAACTGCGGAAATCAGTAACTTTTCGCGTGGTTGTATTTATGTACAATATTATAGATATCGTGCAGTACTTAGAAGGTGTGCAACGGCATGTATGTAACCGAACATAAAATAGTGGAGTGGAATCATTCTAACAATGTCTCAGCAGACAGGTGGTATGACCCATTGCATGTTGACGTGTGGCCAACAGTGAAACAGATCTTCGAAGCTGACACACATGGTTCAAATGCGTGTCGTGATGAGGATGAGATTTGTGACGAAGACGTAAAAAAAACTAGTCCGCGAGCTACAGAAATTGGCAATTGCAGATTAAAAACTCCAGGGGCCGGCCAGGAATCGAACCAGAAGCCGTTAGGGACAAAACATTGGATGTTAACCAAGCAGTCTTAGATCCGGGCAACTTACCTGTTAGCCATTGCGGACTTGCCCTTTCCATATCTCCGGGCATTCCAGAATTTATATTTCTGTGATGATGACAACTAGAAATTAACTAGTTTAGTCAGGAATCTTGACTGCTAGCACGCTTTTCCAAACGTTTTCTTAAAACCAATAAAATATAGGATTAAGTGCATCCGTAACATCAGTTTTGCTAACTGGAATGACCAACTGTACTGTAACTCTTCTTTGTGAAAATTATAGCATACTAGTTTTACTTTACTGGCCCCGCGGTGTTGGGATAGCACGCTTGCCTCTCACCCTGAGGCCCCAGTTTTGATTCCCGGCTCCATCAGGGATTTTTGAAACTAACGTGAGGGTCGGAACGTGGTGCACGCGGCATCATGAGGACAATTGAATAGCTGTCTGACAGTGAGGCAGCGCTCCGGTCACGGTAACCAAGATTGACGCCTAGCCAGGTCTGATGCGTTGACCACGCCTCACCCGCAATGTGTGGGCCAAATGGCTGGGCAGCGGTCGCTTCATAGGTCAGGTCCCTTCACGGGCTGTAGTGCTATGTTTTTCTTTCTTTTTTCTTAATCTAATGTTTTCACAGCATTAGATAAGCTTACAACACTATGGTGAAATTGGACTGCATGATTGGTAGCAAACGTTTTGTTGCCTTTCACGACAGAGGTGTCAATCATTCATGAAGGATTTACATGCATGTGGTTATTTGTTGAAGTGTTGAGTGCCAGAGTGTCAAGTGTAAAACATACACATATTTATGGCTAAGAGTCGACGAAGATGGCAGCATGTCACTGCCAAAACATAAAGTACTACACAGTACAGTATAATATTTATAGTGATACAAAATTGTTGAAGCTGAGAATAATGATAAGTTTACTATTGCTTAACGTCAAACTATAAAACGTGTTTCTGCGAGTGACGATACATTTAGCCTGTGCAAGAAGTGAAAGGAAGTTAAGATGAATGAGGAAGATGGGAAATATCGTTTAAATGTGAAGGAATAAGGTATGAATGAGGGCATAATTGTTTCTTGATTGCAAAATTAACGCATTGCTTTGCCGCAGACATATTATTTGACCTCTTCAAAATCGTATATATCACTGTTGTATATTCCATAGCTCTTTGTCTCGCCCTGAGATACGTAGAACCTGCAACTCTATAAATACCATGTAAAGGTGTGGCAAACATTCAGCCAGTTATTATTCTGCACGTGGAGTTGAAAGCGTTATCCCACTTTTCATAAGAGTAGATCCATTCCATACGGGACAGAAAATTACAGTGCCAGGCTATTTGTTCTTATCACATGAAAATTACCTCCCCATTTTATGTTCGCAGGTTTTCTTCAATTTTCTTCGGTAGATTTTGGTTCATCATTCTAGCAAATATTTCTACTTCTCTCTCACTTCAGAAATATATTGTAGTGTCTGTCTCCGCTTTATGTGAATGGCTCCTACCAATTTTTAAAACTGTCTTGTTGGTCAACGTTCAGTTTGACACACAGGTCTTCAAGTGTTGAAATGACAAAACTTCTATATCTGGTATGTCTGTGTACGAACTACAGTACTTCACCTGCAATATGCTGCTGAGTGAAAGAAAGATACCTTGAGCCAGGCAATTCCCATAAGTTCATTACTCCAATTTCATGCATGTGCTTTCGATCTTCAGTAGCCCTTTGAGACGCTGCGGCTCTTGAAATTTCATATTATCAGGCCGCATTATTGTGAGCATTACTTCGTTTACAATGTGGCATTGATGTTTCTGTGTTGGGTGTCACTGACTCTGCGAAGCGCAATTGACGTCAGAAAAGTTGGATGGCGCAGCCACGCGGTAGAATGTTGAAGCTGTAACATTGTGACTGGTGAGGTTTATTTAGATGGTGAAGCATTGATGTCGTGATGGAAACAGAAATAAATTTGTCAAATTCGAGGAGGTACTGCTCTGTATACGGTTGCAAATCGTATAAAACGGGTACGAAATATCTTCACTACTTTCCTGTACAGAAAGTTCAGAGAGAAAGATGGGCTTCGGCGCTGTCAATTGGAAAACGCGTTACATGTTAGGCTACATGACAGTGTGCAGTGTGCATTTTTGTGAAGACGACTTCTTTCCACCGGTACTGTTGATTATTGATAGTTATTGTCTCTAATTTGTATTCACAAGGATTTAGCTACATCAAAAATACTGATAAACTTGTAGCCTAATACTTCTGTGCCATAGGCCTACATAGAATGTAATCCGCTCTTCGTAAACTTATTTTAGGGGTTCTTCCGATTGACAATAGCCGAATGGTTATAAAACTTAAGAAAAATGATGTTCGTAGCCTTAATTTGCCAGAGAATTTATATTCTTGCCTTTGAACAGCAAGTATGTAGGTCATTGAAGTATGATTTGGCTTAAATTGTGTTTTTGGCTATGATCTCCCTACTGTTGAATTTAGTTAATTAAAATGTAAAATCTTAGTTTTAAGTACCGGTTTGGTGACGCATCATCCCAGGCAGGCCGGTAACACCTATACTACGCAGGCAGATAGGTCACTTAGCCGTAATTTTGAAGTTATAGTGATGTTAAGTATACTTATGCGGTAATGCAGCAGGAGACCGGATCGGCCTAGGCTATTCTAACTTTAATTAGTTCCCATTTCTGGGTTTTTCAGTTTTGAGTGCGAATAGTTGGTTTGAAAGTTGTACAACAGTAAGGAGAGTATGTTTTGTATAGGTTTTAATTGGTATTATGGTTCATGTCGAGCTGAGGAGTGAATTTGGTTTGACTTAAAGTGTAGTTTTTGATGTGTTCCGTTTGCTTATGACAAGTTCAAATGGAGACTCCAGCTTTGTTAAATATCTGTATTTTAAATATTTAATTAAATATATTGATAAAGAGGATGCCTCCATTTTAACTTGCCTGTGGCAAGATATTAATAAATTAATATTCTTGCCTTTGAACAGCAAGTATGTAGGTCAATATTTGCAATATTGAAGTATGATTTGAGAATCCCAAGTAACGCTTCTTTGAACCCAAAACATTCATGCAAATTCAGGGTTGCTGGATTCAATTTATTATCAGGGAGTCGTCCTTTGTTGTTATGTGAGAGATATATATTGTGAAATTAATAAAAACATCGATACCGCTAGGCTCCCAAGTACAGGCTTCATATATGTAACAGCAGGCAATAATAAACTATCTTCATGTGGGTAATATTTTTAACTGTAGTAATTAGGCAATGCATTTAAATTGATTATAAAAATATTTCTATCTATGAAATAAAATGTGTAGTATTTTGCCATCATAAATTAGAAGCCATAACAAACGCACACCCAATTACTTCACGTCACTATCTCGCCGCCATATTGCAAGCAGCTGACCGTAAGCTCCTCCCCCGTTTCGGACGTCAATAGTACTTGCTACACTGTGAATAGAGGACGGAGTGTACAAGTGAATTGATGTGTTAGCGGATCATGTGGTCACCGGCGTACTCTGCATGCAACTAACTTGTTCTCTTAGACTCGTATTATGTATCAATAATGTACCATTTGTTTTGTTACCCGTCAATTGTTTGAAACAAAGTAAGCATTCGATGAGTTTCTTATGCTGCGCTGTATGCAAGTCTCTTGTTTCCGAGACGAATTGCAAGTTGATGGTAAACAAATTATGTAGCCTACTGGCCTCCCTTGCGGACTCATACACAGTATTTGAAATCAGAATTATTGCGAGGAAACCGAGGTATATCCAGCCACACTGGAATTTTCCAGTTCTACGACAAGTTTAAAACTACCATGTATCACTAAGGTAAAATAGGAAATAAAAGCCACAGGGGAAGTAATATAATTCGCAGCCAAAAAAAAATCAGCCAAACATCACCCCTCTTTGTCTACTCTGGAATTTAAAGCGCCACGAGGCAATCCATTAGTCGAGAAAAACGAAAGACGGTTACATTATTTCACAGCCTCGATGTGGAATGGAATGAGACGAAGCGCCCGAGGCAAAATACTTCCACGAACATATTGTGATTAGTCCCTAAGTTTTATACGCTCTGAACGACACTAAAATGTACACCAATTGCAATATTATTAAGCCAATTCATTGAAGAATATCTTATAAGATTGCTTAAATAGATTAATAAGTTCCTATTGCTTTCAGCTGTCGAACAGTAACCATGCCTGTGATAGGAGAGGGAAGTTCAATTACTTCCGTTAGAAAGCAATGAACGTTAATTGGGAACGAAGGTGTGTGTATTGCAACCCCTTCTTATTGCTGCTTCTACGAGATATGGGAAACCAGGCGAAGGACCTGAAATGTTCTTGATGAATTGTTGGCAGTAAAATAATAGCTCTCACGACACTGAATAAAATACTACTACCACTACATATATCGTGGTTTATTTTAAATGTTATTATTATTATTCATAATTATAATTTATCTAAAAAAATTGAATTAATTGAATAAAAATTTATTATAGTCACTTCATAACACGGCAAAGCATGAATAGCAGTTAGGTCAATATCTCTATGTACAAGTACTGTGGGCTAAATGCATGTAGGCTAATATGTGTGATTTTCTTATACATCTTGAACCTGGGACTTTCCCGTGATCTTGTGTGTATATTGTTTTTAGGAGATAAACTGTGCTTCTGTGTGACTAGTAGTGTGTTTAAATGTGTGTATCGAGTCAAGAATGTCAAATAAAACTAGTACTGGCTGGTTGCTTGGCTCAGCGGTAACGTTCTAGCTTGCTGTTCCCAAGGTTCCAGGATCGAATCCTGGTGCAGTCAGCTGGCATTTCAAGTTGCGCAAATGCGAGGGAGCTGTGTCAGTAGATTTACTGGCAAGTTATACACCCCCTCGGGGCGAAATTCCGGCACCCCGGCGTCTCTAAAAGCCACAGGGGCATTATTATTATTATTATTATTATTATTATTATTACAACTAGCACAAATTTTCAATTTATTGGCTTAAAACGGGATAGGCCTATCACGTGTCTGATGTTCATCATTTCCTCAAAATTATTTCTTAGGACATTGCGTATGTTCTTTAGTGATTAATTTCTTAAGTACAGTGTTTGTAATATGACCACCTCGTGGTGCTGTGGCTAGAACCTGAGATGCGGGTTTGATTCCCAGCTCTACCAATGGCTGGGTCGGTATACACTCAGCCTCACGGGGCACGACTCACGGGAGGTGGGTTTGATACCCACCTCAACCATCCTAAAAGTGACTTTCGCAGTTCCCCACGTCACTTCAGGCAGATACCGCAATGGCCTCATCTTAAAGTCACGGCTGTTTCACTCCCTTTCCTCGCCTCAATTGCAAATGCACACACTATAATAACACAAGGTATCACTCAAATTATGCACACAACAAAGTACACGGGGCTGAAATGATCACGATGTTCAAGTCCTAGCATAAAACAATGATAACTACAACTGTAACTATTTGTAGTACATTGGTTGTTGGTTATAGAAGAATATACTACGGTTTAATTTTTTCAGCCTAAGACAATAATTTGTTCCATTCCTCGCACTATCACGAAGGGTTTTAAAACTGATAAATGGACTACCGTTATGAACTCAGGCTCGTGAGGGCAATTACGGTTTCAGCCCTCTTTTAAATCGAACTACAGATGGTTGTCCTTTGTTTCCACACTTAATTTCTTACCAAATCAAAATACACAGATCTCTTCTTTATGTACTATATTAGTATTAAGTCCTTCAACCTTGAGTGCAGCAGGCGACTGTTTTACCCCTTTGTTAAGCAGCCAGCTGGACACACTAAGGGTAAAAATGTTGTAACATCATTTTTATAACCCAACATAATGTACGATTGATTGTATAAAGCGAGATCATCTGCCCCAGTCCCCTAATATACGAGACTGATAGCTACGATGTTCCAGGCTCCAAAACAAACGAAGCGACTCCAACAGATAATTAAATGTGTTCGTAACAATTAACACGGGGATGATCAGAGAAGGTTCAAGTGCTCGAGCGGGAAAATTTTCCTTTTCTTCTCGGGTCATCATTATACGTCTGTGAGTTCGATTTCATATCAGTTTTCAACTGTGGGAGGAGCTCTCAGGGTGAATGTTTAGCTATAGACAGCAGAGTCAAACAAGGGATGTCACTGTCTTCACCCTATCGTTATTAAGAACTCCCTTCTTCTTTGTATTAGATTTCGAAGATAAATCTCACAGTCAAACATCGATGAATTGTGTATACCGTATTTTTAAGGATGGCAGAGAGAGAGAAAGGAAGGCCAGGAGCTGAAAGGCATTCGTAACGGTACGATGTCACCCTCTTTGTCTATCGGCTTGGCTGCGTGACTGGAAGAAGACATAAAGCCAAGCTGACGAGGGATGAGGTCCAGCTCGCCAATATCCAATGCAGTTCCTCCATTCGGCCAACGTGCTGTAGCACGTTACAAATTTCAGTCCCTAAATACAAAAACATATTATTTATGAATTCTCATAAAATGCAAGCAAATAATACTTGTTCAGTAGCCTACCTCACGCCTGTAAAAGAGAATGCGTTGCTTGCCTGTGTTTCCGCGACACGACCAGCCTGTTTGGGCACTGCCTATCCAACGGGGTACTTTGTAATGGCTTCAAGTTGGCCTTGCAGTGGAACGTTTCCAAGCTTCCCATCCTTTTCTGCATGCATAACTGTTCATTCGTTCATTCTCCTATGGGATTTTAATATTGCTCTTTAATGCCTTCATCAGATCACAACTAGAATATGCTTCAGTTATATGGAATCCATACACATTGAAACATAATAAGCTTATAGAGAACATCCAAAAGAAATTCTTAAAATATGTATATTACAAAAGATTTGGCTATTATCCCTCTTATGAATCGTACACATTTATATTACAGTCCTTCAATGTCAGAAAACTATCTCACAGGCAAAATTGTCAGGGCCTGCTTTTTCTCTATAAAATAGTAAACAATAAAATTGACGACGCTAAAATTCGAGAGAGAATTACGTTATATGTACCAGCTGTGAAACCTAGTAGATTCCGAAACATTTTCTTTATTCCGAGAGTTCACACAGACAACCATAAAAACTCGCCGATTAACAGAATTTTATCCCACTATAATAAAGTTCATCATCTTGACTTAAGATATTTTCAGTATGTCAGAAAACCAGTTTGCAGCGTCCTGTGATAAACTGCAAGATGTCTTGTAATATATTGTACTGTATTCAGCCCATTTCCTTCTCATACCTAACCTTCCTTTTCTTCTTCTTATTCTTCTTATTATTATTATTATTTATAACGTGTTTCTCTATCTATATCTTCTCTTTATGTATCTTTTGTTTTTCTATTTATATATTGTTGTATATTATATGATTCTAGTAGTGAGCAATGTAATTGGGGCTTCCTGTATTGTTCACAACATAAATAAATAAATAAATAAATAAATAAATAAATAAATAAAAGTAAAAGCTATTTTAAATTGGTCGTATAATAAGTATAAAATAATAATAATAATAATAATAATAATAATAATAATAATAATAATAATAATAATAATAATAATAATAATGTATACTACCCACAGTACTAGAATTAGGTGTGTACCCATCTCCTGTAGTCACGTGTTAAACGAGCCTTTATAGCCATTACGTGGAAGGTCGTGGTTCAATCCACACTAAAGCTACGGTCAATTAATGTAGAAAGGCGTATATAGTGTACAATTATATGAAGAACGTGTTATACGAAAGTGTGACGTCATGACGGATGTTAAGTATATCACATCTCGTAGAAAGTAGTCAAAGTAACGTCTAGTTTCAGAGTGAGATAATGGCACAAGTAATACGCATTTGGCTTCGCCTCGAGTGTCCAGTCTGCTCAGAGTGCCACTCTTGGACACTAAAGTCTATAGATGGCTCGAATCAGGGACGGTATATATATTTTTAAATTATTTTTAACGTTAGAATTCCGTTATATTCTATCGATTTTACTATCTGGCATGTACTCACTCTTTCGTTCTCTCTTTCGCGAGCATTTGGACACGAGTTACGGTGAGAATACCAGACACTCATGCTGCGCCAACTTGTAAACCATGACTATAAGCTTTAGTTGTAGTATTTCCTGTGATAGGATTCTCCGTGGCCTGCAGTATGCGTAGTGTTGTATGGAGCCTTGCACCTTAAGATTCGGGTTATCATTTTACGTGGTTTGTTCGACAAGTTATTCATTGGACTTCAAGTTCACTGGACACGCTCTGTTCTGTATCTGTAATCGTAAGGATTCTTTCGGTACCGTATGTTCTCTGTAGACAAATAACCTGCTTTAATCCATCAATATATCACTGGTCAATTAAATCACAATATCATCATTTGGACAGTGTTGTCTGAAGATCAATTGGATCCTAATAAGCTAACCGGACAAAATGTTAGTCACCCCCGGCAGACATCATTGTAATACCATTTAACACTGCCCAGAGCATTGAAAACAACCTTATTTTGGCAAGGAAGATAATCCACATGTTTTTGCAGGCATGCATCTAACTAAAGCCTCCCAGTGATATTTAGAGAGCATAGACCAATCAAATTGAGAGAATGCTGATTTCTGTATTGATCAAACATATTTCCTGCGGGATAAAGATCGAGGTTGTCTGTGTGTTCGTCAAATCAGTCACGTAGAGCTTGGACGGTTTGTGGTGAAGCCTCAAGGTCAATCTGATGGCTCTGGGCAGCTATGTTTCAGTGGTGGGAGAACAGCGAACGCAGCCACTCCTGGTCCGCCGTGCTGTCAACACTTTGCATAAATCTGTGTATGCAATCGTCTTGATCTCGGAGCAGCTACGTCAGGGGTGTCTAGCTTCCACCACTCATACCGTACCGTGAACTGGAGGCTTCACTACATACCGCCAAAGCTATATGCATGCAGCTCTGTGAACACGGCTGTTGTCATCTTGGGAAAAGGTAAGGTTTACAGCATACTCATCATGAAAAAGGCAACACCTGGTCACTGGGAGTAGAAATAAACATCCTGATTGATGTTCACCGTCACCTGACAGAGTAGGCGCAAGTCAAGATACGAAAAATATCCCCCGAAACTCCACAGATCCACATCTGGCCTAAACTATACACTACGGGTTAAAGCCTCATTGAACCGTCCGTGTACGCATGAGAATGTTTCACTATATTTATTCCATGTGATATGAACTAATAAGACTTAAAATTGAGACATTTAAAAAAGAACCCTGGGCACTCCACGCTGGCTCAATACTTGGTACAAAGCGTGTGCAAATGAATCTCTAGGTTAAATTATGCTGTAACTGCTCTACTTACGTTCTCCTGCGCGATATTTCAAGATACTATGTGGCACCAACCTGAAAAGACAAAGAATACTAAGTATAGTTTTTAGTTCAAATACCTATCACAATCATGAATGCATGTGTAGTTCCTCACTGCGTTCATGAAATTATGACTAGGTGATTCCAGCTCCACACATTTAGTACTGGGTCTAAGCTGTTAACAAATCAGAACTGCCGCGCACTGGAATTAAAATATGATACATGACTTATAAGTAGAAAATAGCTTTAATATACGGAGCACGTAAATTTTGACACAATGAGTTTGTTTCCAATGTTTACTGTCCGAACAGCCAAACTGTGCAATGTCTAAACACAAAGCATGTGAGAATAACCAGAATGTTCTATAATCTTGTGGTTAAGTAAAGACGCTCAAGCAAAGATTGAGTAGGCTACAACCATGGTCAATACATTATTCAACTAAACTGATTTAAAATAGCGAATATGAGCCTAAATCATCACATTCTCTCATTTATTTGTTCAGTACAATCTACCACTGTTATCCATACATCCAAACAATTTTCAGGAGCTTGTAAACCACACACCGCATGTGCAGATGTGCTTGCGAGATACTGAACAAAATTCCATACGCACGCTCATTCTCTCTTGAGCGATTTTATTTGTAGAAAAGTATAACGATATTAAAGAAAATTGGTGTAAGGTTTGTTTGGTCGTTTAAATTCTAATAGACTCATATCCCAAGACTCACTGTATGCCTGTTTAGTTGCTGCTACATTTCACTTCTACTAATACAATGATTACCAATTTTACGGAGAAAAGTATTGATGTCATTGTAAATGATTTGTAGTTCCGAATATTACTGGCCAATAGCCTATATAACATACAATATGAAGACAATTTTAAGATAATGAGTATGGAAGACCCAACACAGCACAGAATATGTGGCCAAATATGACATATAATCTATCAGTGACCTAGGATAAACGGTGTAGAAGACTTGGAAAAGAGGCCTAAAACTGACTGGAAAACAATTCAAATAAGTATACTTCTTCAGACATTTCTTATCGAGAAAGTGCACGCCAGGCAATGGTGGGCGTTGTAGAAGTTCACATCGATCCATTTTAAGAGTAATAATACCCTTTTGGCATTACCATTTATCATGGTTCGTGTCGTTCATGAAACTTTACGTAATACAACTTACAAGGTAATTTGTAATGAGATGTAATGCGTTACAGATCTCTAGGTTGATACGTATTTCCACGACCTTTCAAGGACAGCCTCGTGAAACAAAGCAATATGTAAAGTCATTTCAACTGCGTCTACAGAATTATTCATGGTATCGTTTTAAAGAGGAGTAATGAAGACAACGAAAACATGATGTCATCCAGCTAATGCGAGGATATGCACTATATAGCAAATGCTCTTCAGTCGGTCAACACGTCCGGAGAAGATCAACTTATTAATTTTAAGTTGAAAATTAAGTAGTGAATTGTACGTATGCTAACTCACTGAAAAAACGTCATATTCATTTTTGTACGTAACTGTACTTTATGGCAGAATATTCATAAGCACATTATGTAGCATGTTTATTTATTCTACCTCGATGAAAGTGTGTACAGTAGATGCCCACCACAGGATATTCTACTTTTACTTATGAAGTATGCCTGCAATTGTAAACATAAATTAACGAATTGTACGTGGATATACAACCCACGATGATTTTGATCTTCAAGGTAAATAAATGATGCTGAAAGAGAAGGGAGGAAGAGTGGGATGGAGGTGTGGAAGCTAGGCTTGAGTGAACCCAGAGGGCTACCAAGTCCACGGCCACACACTCACTCACGCTCAGGTGGGTCTCAATATCACATCAAACTACATCTATGTACAGTGCAATACACACCCAAGGACAACGATCCTTACACAAGAGTAACCGTTTAAAGAGAGACAGTCAGGTGTAGGGAAAGTAATCTTTCAATAATGAATTATTCACATTGGTTTAAGAATAATTCACAAATTAGGCCTATATGAGGTGAATCAACTGCCCCTATAAACATTGTTTTAAGTACTAATGGGATGCACAAAAATAAGAAGCTGTTACCCCTCTATGAGTGGGGGGGGGGGCTAAAATTCACCCACGGTATGCCCCGCCTGCCCTAGGTGGCGACTAGAAAGGGGCATTTAGAAGGTCGATTTCGATTTTCCGGTCCCGTTTATGGTTTGAGAACAAGCATGCCGTTTGGGGAACGGCCATGAATTTGGTCATCATGTAACCGTTTCATTCAGGCACCATGTCTTAAGCTCGGATTGAGTGACATATAACTTCTCAGTTGACCTACTATGTAATTTATTATTTTGCACATGATTATTATTATTATTATTATTATTATTATTATTATATAATTTTTTGTGTACAGAAACTCGTATCAAAAGATACATCGTCAAGTAAGATTTTTTTAATATAATAATAATAATAATAATAATAATAATAATAATAATAATAATAATTATTATTATTATTATTATTATTATTATTATCATGTTTCAATGATCATATCGTATTTTATTTCGAATTAAATAAGTAATTATTTTGTATTTGTGTATTCACCAGACGAAATATTACAATACACTTAGGCCAATAGTTCAAATAGAAACGGTTGATTTTGAACAATAATAACAAAATAGTGCAGACAACATTACTGGAATAATTCATAACTAGCAGTAGTGCCCGACTTCACCCGGTGGATTTATTTGTTTTGTGGATGATAATGAATACTGCTATAGAACTGGCACATGATACTTAAACTAACAGAAAAAAAATAATTAAAAATATAACTCTTTGTGATGGTGGTGGTGGTTAAAAGTACTACAGTATAATGGACGTAACATTCCTGTAATTTTCCCACTTTGGAAAACTTCGGCTGTCCCGAGCTACTGAGGTAGCAATAGTGTCATTTATCGCCACATAGCGCTGAATGATAAGGTTCGCAATATATGAAGGTAAATTTGAAAGCACCAACTCTTATTGCATCTGTTAACTTCAATGTACTGCACAAACATCATTGCACTTATACAGAGGCATAATATTTTCATGATGATAACTGTTTTAAGGGGCCTAAGACATCTTTTGCACTAATTAATCCCCTTGACTGCAATTTATAAAAAGCGCAAGATGCAACTATATTCGCATTTCTTCACCAGAACACTGGTAGGGGCGACGTGATGCTGCCCGAATTGCCAGCCAACAATAGACTTATTAAAATATTCTTACAGTTACACTACTATGGACATGAATGGTTCTAGGGCCTTAATACGTGGTTTTCAAGTTCAATATGTCTGTTATTCTCAATGTAGGGAATGGAGAGCGTTGTCCAAAATATCATGTGGACAGTGTTACCAGCAGGGTTTCAAAGTGTATGGAAAATTTGGTGCAATTAGGAGAAACGGTATAGATTTGTGATAAAGAGCATAATATAAAGTGGACAGTGTCACCCACATGGTTACAAAGGGTA
This sequence comes from Meconema thalassinum, assembly GCA_946902985.2. Lineage (NCBI taxonomy): Eukaryota > Metazoa > Arthropoda > Insecta > Orthoptera > Tettigoniidae > Meconema > Meconema thalassinum. Next base: position 297,263,248 of record OX336389.2, read on the forward strand.
AGTATACAAAATGTGGTTCAGATCGGTGAAACGGTGTAGATTTGGGCCAAAGGGCCTAAATACAGGAAATGGAGTGGTATGTCCAAAATTTCATGCAGACAGTGTTACTCGCAGGGTTCCAAAGGGTAAGTACACACATTTTGGATGAGATCGGTGAAAGGGTGTATATTTGTGATAAAGGGCCATTAATGCAGGGAATGGAGTGGTCGGTCCGAAATTTCAAGCACACAGTGTTACTCGCCGGGTTCCAAAGGGTAAGTATGTAAAATTTGGTTCAGATCGGTGAAACGGTGTATATTTGTGCCAAAGGGCCTCAATACAGGAAATGGAGTGGTATGTCCAAAATTTCATGCAGACAGTGTTACTCGCAGGATTCCAAAGGGTAAGTATACACATTTTGGTTCAGATCAGTGGAAAGGTGTAGATTTGTGCCAAAAGGGCCTAAATGCAGGGAATGACTGGTCTGTCATAAAATTCACGTAGACTGTGTTACTCACGAGGTTCCAAAGGGTTAGCATACAAATTTTGGTTCAGATCGGTGAAACAGTGAGGATTTGTGCCAAAGGGCCTAAATACGGGAAATGGAGTGGTATGTCCAAAATTTCATGCAGACAGTGTTACTCGCAGGGTTCCAAAGGGTAAGTATACAAATTTTGCATCAGATCGGTGAATTGGTGTAGATTTGTGATAAAGGGCCTAAATGCAGGGAATGGAGTGGTCGGTCTGAAATTTCAAGCAGACAGTGTTACTCGACGGGTTCCATAGGGTAAGTATGTAAAATTTGGTTCAGATCGGTGAAACGGTGTATATTTGTGCCAAAGGGCCTAAATACAGGAAATGGGGTGTTATGTCCAAAATTACATGCAGACAGTGTTTCTCGCAGGGTTCCAAAGGGTAAATATACACATTTTAGTTCAGATCGGTGAAAAGGTGTAGATTAGTGCTAAAGGACCTAAATTCAGGGAATGGAGTAGTCTGTCCGAAACTTCATGTAAACAGTGTTACTCGCAGGGTTCCAAAGGGTAAGTATACAAATTTTGGTTCAGATCGGTGAAAAGGTGTACTGTAGATTTGTACCAAAGGGCCTAAATGCAGGGAATGGACTGGTCTGTCATAAATTTCACCTAGAAAGTGTTACTTGCAGGATTCCAAAGTGTTAGTATACACATTTTGGTTGAGATCGGTGAAACGGTGTACGTATCACTAACCATAACGCCAGCGCATACGGATAGAGCAGTTCGGGAGCGCTTGTTCTAGCGACTTACTGAACAAAAATCAATCTTTAAGGTTACCTTAAAGGTGTAGCCGAATGCTACATTGCCTATTCCTCTTGCATCTGACTATCATATAAAAGAAAAATCGAATTGGACCGGTAGTTCCAGAGATTAGCGCGTTTTAACCCACAAACACACAAACTCTTCAGCTTTATTATACTGTATTAGTATAGATAACAATCAAATAGACTTAATACTTAAGCCCCATTAATAATAATAACGCAGCAACCAAAGAAGTGAACTATACTGTCTGTTGATATTGGCACGTTAAACAAGTTTTTACAAACTTACGCATTATAAATATTGTATATATATTTTTGTGTTTAAGTGTATTCATAAACATCGTGCACTAATTAGGCCTAAGTGAACAGGATCTGAGGATGAACGCGTGACATTCGAAACAAGTCATCCAATTAAGTAGGTATTTGTGCATATAAGGGTGTTAGTTTGTAGGGTATGTAAATTCTTGTTTCCCGCCTAATGTAATTGGGCACAATTTGTGTTGATCGAATGAAAAGCTTTCTTTAATATAGTCCAATGTATCTAGCCGGAGTCAACCCTGCCCCATGGGTTTTGCTGGATAGGCCATTTATGAAATAAATATTATAATTAATACTTTCAGGCAGAAGTTAGTGAACTTTACAAGAAAATACGTTTACAACGAGACCTGGAGTTTGATAATATATAGACTATGATAGAAATTTACTGCCACGTATATGAAACTTGATAACAACCAAAGAAACTTTTTCCTTCGCTAATTCCACATACCAGAGATCAATATTAAGTAGGTTCTCACACCGACTGGCCACACTCTCCACTCCACAGTCAGATTTTGTTTCCGTTACGGCTAGAGTATTTACATGAGATAAACACCTGGGCAACTTCATTGAAATGAAAGTGTTTAAAACATTTTGTATTTTGCTTGGCCGGTATGATCTTTTAATCAAGTTTCTGAAAATCACAATCATACTTACCGAGCAGTCCTGAATGACCGAACAAAATTTCAGTTTGATTGATATAATTCTTTGGGAAGTATTCAGAATCGGTGAAATATTTCACGTAGTGGCCATGTTGTATTCTTTTAAATGCAGGTTAGTGTTACGCACTTATAGCTAAATATTATAAGATTTGTCCAATATGTAAAGTTTCAGGTCGATCGCTTGATTCGGATACATGAAATAAAAGCTTGATTTTAAATATTCGCCCAATCACCATCTTCCTACTCTCCACATTTTTCAAAAGTGATGAAAAAGTAGTCTTATGAGATCACCCGGGCAGATGTGTGAGGAGTGTGTCTGTCTGTCCATCGGACTGTCCTTCCACAGTATGTGTTTGTCCCTCCCCCCTCTCCCAAATCAACTCCTAAACGTCTCCAGCTATCAAAACCAAATTGGGTGTTAATAAAGATCTAGACAAGAACATCTCACGGTTATATTTCAAATTGACGTCAGAGCTACCAACTACTGAAAAATCATAATTTAATGTTGAGCTCTATATAAGATATCTCTGAAGGTATGCATGGGAACGGTTCGAACTAAGGCACACATAGGCCTATAGATAAAAGATCAATAGTATGTAGGCTCATACACCTACTGGCCACACTACTGGCCATACATGACAGTGTTGCCAACATGATTCTACGCCTGCTGATAAGTCCAATTTTAAATGCATATAACTCCGATATCATCAATTGGATTTCAACCAAAATTTCATATATGCTTTGAGTACCATATCAGATATAACTAAACGTATTTATTAGAGTCACAGGGCTGCCAACTGCTGATAAATGATCTCAATATACCAGAAACTATGCAAATCAACTGTTTTAAATTTTTCACCCGTATAGCACCTACAAATTGTAGATTAGTTTAGAGTAACCGATCTACGACAGTGCTGCCAACATGATTCTACGCGTGTTGATAAGTTCAACGATTAACTGCATATATCATCCATGCTAACAAATTGAGATCTTCCAAAATTGGCACATATATAGATCATAATATTTCATATCAATTTTGAGCAACCCATGCATAGCAGTGTTACCAACACGATTTTACACGCGCTGATAGATTTAATGTTTAACAGAATGTGACGTACATGCTATCTATTGGACTTCAACCAAATTTTGTACATTCATTGTATACCTTACGAGATATAAATAAGAATATATTTAGAGTCGTCAGGGCTAACAACTGTTGATAAATACCCTCTATAATTTATAACCCTAGTCTCGGTATGTTACAGAGTATGCAGGCCGACAGATCTAAGTTTTGCCATCTTATGGAACATACTATTCTAGATAATAATTTAGTAATCCTTACATGGAAATGTTGCCAACATGATTCTACGCTTGCTGATAGGTTCAATAACTGCACGAAACTTTCATACTTGTATCTTAACGTTTTACCCTAGTTTCAATGTAAGCAGGCAAAAAGTTCAAAATTTGGCACATGTGTACAGTCGATAATTTTGCAGATTCACATTTAGAGCAACCCATGAATGACAGTGTTGCCGACATAATTCTACGTGTGCTGATAGGTTCAATGTTTAACTGCATTTAAGTTCCATGACATATAATGGATAACTAACAAATTTTAGATTTTGTGTGTATGCCTTTCCAGAGGCAGCAGACCTACCAACTACCTAATAACTCTCTCAGACTATTTGGGCCGCTGACTCTCAGTATTTTAGAGTCCATGGAGGAAAACTATTTCAAACAAACTGTAGTGTTCTATTAGGCTACACTATCTCAGGTATATTTTGAACAAATCAAAAATGCCAGGATTACCAACTTAATGTTGTCATTATTTTAGATATGTCTGTATAGATCAATCATTGGTAAATTTCGTCCCGGAACTGCCTGTTTTCAAATATTTGAATTTCATTAGATTCTATAATAGTAATCCCTGAATTTAAGTTTACTGCAGTGAGTATCACTGTGCTTGAAGGTCTTATCTGCCAGGAACTCTTATTTAAGTATTTATAATTAGGATAGACACCATGTTGGATTTATGTTTATAATACTGTATAGTGAAGGCTATGAGATTGAATTAATTTTTCCAGTCGCCTATCTTCATACTACATTTCAGATTGATTATTGGAAAAGTTTCGGGGATAATGAGATATGGCAAAATATATCGCACGGCCGCCATGTTAGATAGACTACATTTGTTCAAAATTAAAAGTCATGACCGGGATTGAGGTAATAGTAGCAAGTTCTCACATATTTTCACTAAAATCGCTCCCACCAATTAATATTTATTAAAATGGGACACACTCACACGTACAAACGAAACCACGGACTAAAGGCCATCTCACAAGCCTTTATTTCCTTCGATAAAATTAGGCGAAAATATCCTCTGAGATATTGATTTTAATGCTGTAAGACAAAGACCTGGTAAAGAGCTGCTTGCGTCTCATTGAGGTGGCCCTAGTTAGAAAACCCCACCATTACATGTGGATGTTTGGTTATTATGCTAGTGTGATTGTTATTCCATTCAGGGTTCAAACAACCTCCTCATTGTGCGCAGATATCACGGTGTGATCTCGAAAAGGACGTGTCTTTCCCAGGGACTCATTTGCAGACAGATGTCCTTCCACACTCCGAAATATCATGCCTATCGGTTGTCATGTATCTGGATATCTTATATAGGTGTTGTACATGGTAGGCATTACTGTTTGTCTAGTTTCTCCATAGATGAGTTACATATTTACGTATGTTGCTAGAACACATCACTGTGTGTGAACACGCTTTGTGCTACCACGAAGGAGCTGCTGGTGGAGCTACAGGTACCTTTTTGCCATCCCATATTTTTAGCCTATTTTCATTTTATGAAAAAATAGGATTATGAGATCACCTTTTGTCCCTGTGTGCGTGAGTATGTGCGTGTGATTTGTGTGTGTGTGTGTTTGTGAGTATGTGTGTGTGATTTGTGTGTGTGTGTCCCTAACAACGTCTAAACGGCTAGAGCGATTTCAACGAAACTCGATAAGATCATAGTACGATCTTGGCCGACCTCGACCGTGCCTTTCAAATTCTTTAACATCTCACCAATCCAACATGGCGCCTGTGCGAAATATTTAACCAGCATTCAATATCTCCGAAAATATTACAGATATCACCCTGAAATTTTGTACGGTGATAAAGGGAACTACTAGAATTTCACCTATGTGACTTTTGAAACCCTGGTAACTACAAATCCAACATGGCGGCCAAGCGAAGTTGCGACTTTTATTAGACGTTTCTCGCGATTTAACTAACCAAACGCAATGAAACTTGGTACAGTATATGTTTATACACATTTTAATGCACCTACATCTACTTTCGTTCAATTGTTTACATAACCTCAAGATGGCGGCTGTGCGAAATATTTCACCGGCATTCTATATCTCCGAATCTATTTCTGATATCACCCTGAAAGGTTATACGAAGATAAAGGGCACTCCTGAATGTTGATCTATGAGACCTTCAAAAACCGGTTAACTACAAAACGAACATGGCGGCCAAGCGAAGTTGATAGATTTAAATAGACTTTTCTCGCGATTTAATGATCCAAACGCAATGAAACGTAGTACAGCTAATGTTTATACACATTGTAATGCACTGGTAACTAATTTAGTTCAATTGTTTATAAAACCTCAAGATGGCGGCTGTGCGAATTTTAAAATTAAGTTTTTATTTCTTGTGTCGTAACCATACGATTGAAGTGCAAGTTTGAATAATGAACCTACGCAATGATTTTCCTTTAATGGTACATAATTCTATGGCCTATACATATAACAATCCAACACGACGACCATCCAAAATATTTAGACGTTTCTCAATATTCACGAATCTAGTACAGCAATCAAAGTGATTTTTTTTAATGTTCATAGGGGCTATGAACATAAGTTCACCTCTAGGACTTTCAACAACCTGGTATTCACAAATCCAACATGGCGCCGACGCGAGGTATACATATTTAAATGGACGTTTTTCGCAATGTAACCATCCGAGTGTAGTGAAACTTGGTACAGTAAATGCTTATACAAATGTCAATCCACTGGCATTTAATTTATTTGAATTGTTTCCATAACCACAAGATGGCAGATGTGCGAAATTTTTAAATCTCGTTTTTACTTCTTGTGTCTTAATTATGCGATTGAAGTTTGAATACTACACGTACACAATAATCGTCATGTAACAGTACATAACTCTAAGACCTACATATACAAAAATCTAACATGGCGACCATACGAAATATTTAGTCAGTTCTCAATATCTACGAATCTATTACAACAATCAAACTGAAATTTTGCATGTTGATAGTGGCAATTGACATAAGCAGGATATATGAAAATAGGCTTTAGATCTTCACGGAACTACTGGTTATCGTTCCAATAGAGCACATTCCTAAGAAGCTTTGATCACGTATGACGTAGCCAACTGGAATGTTGCTGTCTGTGCACTAGCCACAGACCTTGTCCATCCCATCTTCATACCATATTCCACGATACAAACGGCCCTTTTCGTAATACAAATTATTCTGTGGGAACTATTATGAGGCAATATTGCCATGTATCAGGTACATGACGGCAAAGGAAACAAATACTTGATTGGAGTTCGAACTTCTGTTCCCTCGAGCCCTGTCAACTATCTCTGGCCGAACCAATGCAAGGTGCATTATTATTATTATTATTATTATTATTGCTTATTTACCAAAAATTGTGCCTACAATTTATGGACGGCAGATAGAGAAAGGGCAAACCCCACATACACAGCAGTGTCTCCATCTCCGTTCATTAAATCTATACAAATCTGATATGTTCCATATCTACAATTTACAACATTACATTCGCCAACTATAAAATAATATGCTGTACATGACGTCTATATCATACAATTATTAAATAAAAGTGAAGATACACGCACACACACATATACACGCTCACGCACGCACACATGCATGCACACACACGTACATACATACATACATACATACACGCACGCACACACTCCCACTCACACACAAAGTTACATTATATAATTATAAAATCAATTTACATGGGGGTTTAGTCCCTTTAGAGACATAAGTTTGCGGTGAAATTGTCGTGGAGGAAGGTCTTTTATTGCATGAGGCAGGTCATTCCAAGGTCGAGCAAAGCGATTGTAGATATCAGATTAATAATCTGTTGTCTTAGCGAATGGAGGAACGAGGATGACACCCTGTGCTCGACGGACTGAGCGATATGATAGCTGAAGTCGGTGAAATGGGGACAGTTTAATGGTGCCAGCTAGAGATTTTCAGAGAAATGTGGGATCTATTTGGTGAGATATGTCATTGGTGGATGTTAGTGGTTTGGTCATAACTTTGTTACCCTATTTTTAAATGAGTCGCTCTACTCGACGTTGGACTGCACTTAACTTCCTCATGTTTTCCTCAGTAGTGGGATGCCAGGCAGGAATTTCATATAGAATAATGGGCCGTACCGCTCGTTGTGCATGGCTTCTGAATCCCAGAAGATTACGTCTTGCAAATCCCAGAATTCTAAATGCTTTACACCTTGATTCCTCAACGTGTACATTCCACTTCAAATTGATAGAAATGTGTATTCCCAGCATTCGCAGTGAATTGCACATGGGAAGAATTTTGCCGCTCAGTGAAAGGCTATGATTGTGCAAAAGGCTGCCTGGCCCTACTTAACCGAATTTATATACACTTGTTTACATTCAAGGTCATCTTATTTACATCACACCACTGTGCTACACTGTCCAGATCTTCCTGTAGTGCTTGGAAGTCATCATTATTTTTAAGGCTCTGTAAATTATTGAGTCGTCTGCATACTGCGTCACCGTGAACATCACACAGCTTGGAAGGTCGAAGGTAAAAGCCATGTACACCAAAGGCCCAATCACCGACCCCTGTGATACTCCCGAAGTTACCACTATGTTCGGCGACTTAGTCCCGCCAAACACAACACACTGCGTTCGACCTACCAGGAATGACGTCAACCATGTAATCAGATTGCCTCCGATGCCATATTTGCCAAGCTTTAACAAGAGTCTTTGATGAGGCACCTGATCAAAAGCTTTGCTTAAGTCCAGGGCCACATAGTCTACTAGGGAGACATTGGTCTGATCCAAGGAGTTCTGCCAGTCATCAACCACGTTTGTCAAAAGAGTTGTACAAGATTTCACCGGAACGAAGCCATGTTGGCTCGGATTTATCAGGCCTCGCTCGCTCAGGAATTTCAGTATGTTCTTAGCAACCAGGCGCTCCACACATTTACAGATACCAGGCGTTAGAGAAATAGGGTGTTAGTTGTCCATGTCTTCCTTGTCACCATCTTTGAACACATGGACCACGTTCGCATGTTTCCACTCTTGTGGTAGAGTACCGGTGTTAATGGGCTGATTGAAGAGTGCACCCACTGAGGGCGCTAGCGCATCTGCACAGTAGTGGAGGATCCGAGCAGGGATTAAGTCTGGACCTGTCGCAGCATGGGGTCGAGTTCTCCGGAGGCTGTCTCGAACTTCTTGTTGTGAGAACTTTACACTGGCTAGGGGAAAGAGAGGGGATGATGTTCTTGGTAGGAACATTCCTTTACTGGTGTCAGGTGGAGAGAATTTATTTTGGAATTTACAGTTGAACGAGTTGGCTATGTCTATCGGTTTGGAACGAAAAAGTCCGTTGTGTTTAAAGCTCTGTGGTGCGGTGTTTCACCTTTTCTCCGAATAAATGACGACATTGCCTTGGGATTAAAGTTTAATTTGTCTAAATACGTACTGTAGGCTTCACGGATTGCCAATTTGGCACTTTTTCTTGCCCGCCTATACGTTTCCCACCTGCTGTCACGAGGGCACAGTTTCCACTTATTATAGAGCTGATATCTCTTTATTATTCTGGTTATTATGTCCTTTGATATCCAAAGTGTTTTTTCTCATTTTTAATTGTTATCTTAAGGATCACTTCATCGATGCACTGAAAAAACATTTCCTTCCAAGTATGCCATGTACCATCTACGCTGTTGGTGAGTGAAGGTGTAATGACCGGTAATCTGTCAAGTAAAATATCAGAGAGAAGTTTCCAGTTTGTAGGGGAGTAATCGTAAACTGTTCTGGTTTGTAATTTTGGACTGGCTATTTTGTGGGAAAATATAGCTAGGAGGGCTTGGTGATCACAGAATCCAGGAATGAACTCTACAGATTGGAGAGAGTTTGTTAGGAAGAGATCGAGGGTCAAACGGGAGGTCTCAGTGATACGGGTAGCTTCAAATATGAGTTGATGGAGGAAGAGATCATAGAATGCTTTAAGGAAGTTTTTGGATAAAGGATTATTTGGGGTAGGAGCGGCATTCCTATTCCATGTGATTTGTAGTTGAAGTCACCAACAATGTAGACAGCGTCATAATTTTGTTGAACTTTTTGCACCCGCTTGAGGGAGTGAATTACCTCGTCATTCATCAGTTGGAAGGATTTCGGAGTGCCATAGACTGAACAGATCAAATATTTACCATTACTGCATTGAACCTCTACCCACACAGCTTCAGCGTTAGTTTTCAGCTGCTGGACGCGAGTTGCATTACACTCAGGCTTCACAGAAATAAGAACCCCGCCCCCTGTTGTTTGCAGTCGGTCTTTTCGGAACAGCTGGTCGTGTCCGGTAACGCCTCCCGATCACGTACTACCCCAGAGAAGCACGTTTCACTGCAACACACAATATTTGGATCTAGGGCGGTCACTGTAGCATGAATGATTTGTTTCCATCCCGGTCGCATGATGCTGCGGGCATTGAAGGCGAAAAGTGATAAGTGATTATTTACAAGTGAACTATTCAGGTTATTTATACTATTTACAGAGTCACTGAGAATAACACTGGTATAGTTGCACAATGAGTTGGTAAACGGTGGCATAGCATATTGCCAACCTGTCCACGTTCGCGTGCCTTTCTTTATGAACTGGAACTCAGAGGTACTGATTTCAGTACACGTCCTGTGACTCGATGTGTTACAATTACTGCATTGTATATACATCTGTTTTTTCCGGCCGATTTTTTCACATATTGCCCTTTGCAAAGGTCCAGGGTTGAGTTCTATGTCGCCATTTAGAGCAAGCGCTATGCAGCAGAGCAAGATCCCCACCGCAGGTAGCCTAGAGACACCTCCCTCTCCCGCTCGGCGTGGCCGGCTAATGGTGGCCAGCCCCAGACCTTCACTGCCACACCATGCCCAGGAATGTATTGTACATTTGTCACTCACCAGAAGCTTTTCCAAAAGGAGATGATTCTTCAGATCCTGTTCCCCAACATCAGTCACAGAAAGAACACGTCTTGCCACAGTCCCTGCACATTTTACCATTAAAAATACTAAAATTGTAGAGAGCACACTTACCTTCATGCAGGCACGTGCCACCATCTTGCAAATTTGCGAGAGTTGGTATGCAGCGGGTTGTTCCTGGTCTGTGTGTGCACTTCATATTTTAACGTACGAGTTCTTCGTAATTTTTATCATTTTACGGGTTTATTCAAGGTACCCATGATGAATTAATAGTGGTGCTCACAAATCCTGCTGTCTTCTAGCTCATAATCACAAATCTCACTATATTACCCCGGATTTGGAAGCGTGACCTATGTTTATTTGACCAGTATAAACGCGGTGGGTTGCAAACAATTAGATCGCAAGGGCGGCTGGCCCACCCGGTATAATTGGGTTCCAGCAAACTTGGTGATTAAATGAATAGCAATAATAGCCTAAGTATTAGGTTGTCACACACATACCAATGGAGGTGGGTAATTTAATTTCCTTTGTTTTGTTAACGAATATGTGTATAACCTTACGGTTTTCGACAGACTGTCCTGGATAAATGTGCTAAACCACTGAGGACAGTGTTGAGCTTTCCTCTTCTCCTAGGTGATCATCATTGGATATTTAAGATTCTGTTACCGTGATGATTTAAGTACCATTGTATAATGACAAAGATAACTCCGCTCGCAGAGAAAGAATATAGTGTACGCACAAGAGATATTAAGATATTAATTAAAACAAGATGTTCAGTAAAGAACATATAGCCTACTTTCTCCTAAATGCATGGGTATTGTTATAACGCTTTGTCCTTTTCAAGGAGTATGATTGAATGTTGGTTGTAGTAGCTTGTTGAAATACAACGTGCTATAGGGATATTGAACATGAATATGAGGTGCCCTTTGCTAGTGCTACCTCTGTAAAAAATTTCGTTCAATTCGGTTTCACCGTGTTTGAATTGATAGGGGGAATCGATTTGCACACATACTTGGCCACCATCTGCAAACTATTGGGCTGATGTTCTTGCAGTTTGGTCAGAATATGTTTCCCACATTAAGATATGGTGTTGCAAAATTTGGTAGAGACTAGATTATTAGGTTGGTCGTAATTACATTTTAGCTTTTAACATTTGGGTGACCGCGATTACGTTTCCGTCAAGATAGCGGTGATATAAAACATGACACTGAGGTGCCCTTTGCTAGTGCTACCTCTGTACCAAATTTCGTTCATTCGGTTCCACCGTCTTCGAATTAATAGGGGGAATCAATTTTGACATAAAGATGGCCGCCATCCGCAAACTAATAGGCTAATGACCTATTAGATTGGTCAAAGGATGCTCCCTCCATAAAGGTATGTTGTTGCAAAGTTTGGTAGACATCGGTTGGTTATGTTAGTCGTAATTTGATTTAAGCTTATAACATTTGTGTGGCCGCCATTACGTTTCTGTCAATATGGCGGCGATATTAATCATGACACTGAGATGCCCTTTGCTAGTGCTATCTCTGTACCAAATTTCGTTCCATTCGGTTTCACCGTGTTTGAATAAATAGAGGGAATCGATTCTGACACAAAGATGGCCGCCATCCGCAAACTATTAGGCGAATGTCTTATTAGATTGGTCAAAGGATGCTCCCTCCATAAAGGTATGTAGTTGCAAAATTTGGTAGAGATCGGATGATTAGGTTAATCGTAATTTGATTTAAGCTTTGAACATTCGTGTGGCCGCCATTACGTTTCAGTCAAGATGGCGGCGATAAAAAACATGACACTGAGGTGCCCTTTGCTAGTGCTACCTCTGTACCAAATTTCGTTCCATTCGGTTCCAACGTATTCGAATTAATAGGGGGAATCAATTTTGATATAAAGATGGCCGCCTTCCGCAAACTATTAGGCTAATAACCTATTAGATTGGTCAAAGGATGCTCCCTCCATAAAGGTATGTTGTTGCAAAGTTTGGTAGAGATCGGATGGTTATGTTAGTCGTAATTTAACTTAAGCTTTGAACATTTGTGTGGCCGCCATTACGTTTCTGTCAATAGGGCGGCGACATAAAACATGACACTGAGATGCCCCTTTGCTAGTGCTACCTCTGTACCAAATTTCGTTCCATTCGGTTTCACCGTGTTTTAATTAATAGGGGGAATTGATTTTCACACAAAGATGGCCGCCATCCGCAAACTATTAGGCTAATGACCTATTCATTTGGTCAAAGGATGCTCCCTCTATAAGGGTATGTTGTTGCAAAATTTGGTAGAGATCGGATGATTAGGTTAGTCGTAATTTGATTTAAGCTTTGAACATTTGTGTGGCCGCCATTACGTTTCCGTCAAGATGGTGGCGATATAAAACATGACACTGAGGTGCCTTTTGTTAGTACTACCTCTGTACCAAATTTCGTTCCATTCGGTTGCACCGTGTTCGAATTAATAGGGGGAATCGATTTTCACACAAAGATGGCCGCCATCCGCAAACTATTACGCTGATGACCTATTAGTTTGGTCAAAGGATGCTCCCCCCATAATGGTATGTTGTTGCAAAATTTGGCAGAGATCGGATGATTAGGTTAGTCGTAATTTGATTTAAGCTTTGAACATTTGTGTGGCCGCCATTACGTTTCCGTCAAGATGGCGGCGATATAAAACATGAACTGAGGTGCCTTTTGTTAGTACTACCTCTGTACCAAATTTCGTTCCATTCGGTTGCACCATGTTCGAATTAATTGGGGGAATCCATTTTCACACAAAGATGGCCGCCATCCGCAAACTATTACGCTGATGACCTATTGGTTTGGTCAAGGGATGCTCCCCCCATAAAGGTATGTTGTTGCAAAATTTGGTAGAGATCGGATGATTAGGTTAGTCGTAATTTGATTTAAGCTTTGAACATTTGTGTGGCCGCCATTACGTTTCCGTCAAGATGGCGGCGATATAAAACATGGCACTGAGGTGTCCTTTGCTAGTGCTACCTTTGTACCAAATTTCGTTCAATTCGCATTCACCGTGTTCGAATTGATAGGGGGGTGGGGTGGGACAGACATTCAGAATACACACACTCACACACACAGACACACACACACACAGACACACACACAGACTCACACACACACATACACACACACACACACAGACTCACACACACACACATACACACACACAGACAGACACACTTTTTTCGCCCTGTGTTGATCTCATAAGTCTACTTTCATTTTTTTCAAAAATCGAAAGTAGGCTAAAAACTAAATGACCTCATAAGAAAGGATAAATACATTATTACAGTGAAAGTAAATACGTTGTTGTTAATTAATTTTTAGGGCGTGTGACACCATGGTCATCCGCCCCATGTAGTGGGGGGGGGGGGGTGATGAACTGGATTGGTATTTATGTGGTTACTGTAGTAATGTGTGTAACTGGATTCGGGACAGGGATGAGATAGGTGCCCCGGGAATAGAAATAAGGTACTATTCCGTCATTTGCCTGGGAGGAATATGGAAAATACCGAAGGAAAACCACACTCAGGATTGCTGTCAGCGACAGAATTCGAACCTACGATCTCCATTCTTTCTGCAGCTGCCCTCCGGCCGTGGTACACGATTTAACGATCGTGGATACGCCACGGGACTGGAATGAAATATGCCTGCTTTGAATATACAGGCATAAAGTTTGAATTTGTATGGCGTAGATTGTCTTGTATATAGTTCATAGGAACCACTGAAATAGGCCTTGGCTGGATTAGGATTATTATTCCGACAATTGACCTGTATATGTACATGAATTGACGAAACGGTGCTAATTATTGGTATGGTTTGTTCTCCGTTCACATAAACTCCTCAAATTCAATGTTCGAATCTACTTAAGCAACTGCAACATGCTGTGAAAACCAATATCTAATAATTATACAAATGTAATCATTAAAATTGCCATTTACGATTGGTACTGGCTTCAATATACAATATTTGACATGTGTTGACCTTATTGTCACGCGCGGAAGCCCTGTTGCAGCAAGCAGAGTACGCCTGATTAGTCATGCCCAGGCAATGCAGTGATGCGCTCGCAATTCCATTACCAGGACACAGACAAATCATTCGTAATCCACAATCTCCTGGTTCAAATAACTATTTGTTAGTGCTGCATATAAACGAAAATAAGCATATTTTATGTTATGTGATTGCAGGCTTTGCTAGCGCTATCAATGCCATTGGTTTGACCCATTACACTTCCCACTTAAAGTTCAACTTACGTGCATTTCAAATTACGATTTACGATAAACACCGCTGAGTTGAAAGGGAGAAATATATTTCACGGGAAGAACTAAATAGCCTATTTTCATATATCCACTGGCCTTTTCTGTGAAAATTTTCCTACTAAAATGATTTTCCATGTGATATACCAAATAGCTTTTGGCTTGCGGCATATGAGTTCACCAACACCATTACAATGAGATGTTATGTGCTAATATGAATGTAGTGCCACTAGATAAATGATTGTTATCATAGCCCATTATACGAAAAAAATTCAATCACTTGAAAAGGATACTATAAATAAAAAAGTAAGGTTTAAAAATTTCAAACTAATGCCATCTTGATTTTTTGAAAACAATTGAACATAATTACATGTCTCTACACTAAGCTTTGAATAAAGATTCCCTGTGCCAAGTTTCATTGCACTCGGATGATTAGATCGCCAGAAAAGTTATTTAACATATTCGAAAATCACTTAGCCGACATGATGTTTTATATCTCCCATGATTCAAAAAGTCACGTATTTGTCCTCACTTAACAGTCCTCTAACATCATGCAGTTTGATTGCTTAAATCATTTCGGACACATTGGGAACCAGTGAAATGTATCATTGGACTCAATTTCTGATTATTTTATATGTAGGGTATGGTGTAGAATAACATGCCAAAATGTGAATATTATTATCGTTCCTCATTATACCAGCCTACATTTCTATAGCTTGTTTAGGAGACGAGAAGTATATACGCGATTTTGTAAATTTAGCGCTTGCACCATTTTTAATTTTTCAAAGAAATTTATTTAATTTTATTTAATATATTTTCCGTGCTTATTTTGTCTGCGCTCGGGGACTTAAATCGTGAGATGAATCCATATAAATATTTCATTTTCGAGTCGTCGCCATGTTGGATTTGTGTTCATCAGGTTATTGAAAGACACAAGATAGAAACTTAGGCTATGCTAATAGTCTTTTTCAACAAACAACATTTCAGTTTGATTGGTGTAATAGGTTCGCCGATATTGAGAACAGTCGAAATATTTCGGATGATCGCCATGTTGGATTGTTCTAACTTATATGTAAGCCGTAGAGTTATTTAGTCTACTATTAGATGCATAATACTGGGTAGGTTATTTTTTCAAACGTTCACTTCGATCCATTCTTTAGGACATAAAATTAAAATTTTAATTTAATGATAACAATTGAATTGATGCCAGTAGATTAAATCTTGTATAATCATTTACCGTACATGGCCTCACTGCGTTCTGTTGATTAAATCGCGAGAAATGCCCATTCAATAATTTTAAGTTCGCCATGTTGTTTTTGAACGTAACATGCCTTTGAGTGTCACATAGATGAACGCACCTTGTTATTCGCTATCGTTCAAAATTATAGGGTGATATCAGCAATAGATCTGGAACTATATAATGCTGGTTAAGGATTTTGCGCGGCCCGCATGTTGGATTGGTGATGTGTATTTAAATTTGAAGACAAAATAGTACTATGTCAGTAGGTACAATAGACCTGTTCTGGCACAGGGGCTAATGGGCAAGATGACCGCCGCGCTCAACCAGCCCTATGTTATTCTTATGGAGGGGACAGACATAGCTGGCACAGGGGCTATCGGGCAAGATGGCTGCTAAGCGTGGTGCTCAAAGACAATGCAGAGCAGTTAAAACAGCGAGAGGGTAGCAAAGTGCAAGTATCTTTAGGCGGTCAACTAAGGGGCGGTAAGGGTAGTATTATTTATTTATTTTATTAGTTAATATTTAATTTATTTTATAGCACATGGCTAATACACAAAATTGTCACTGCACACAACCACTTACACATATGGCATGCTAACCTAACTTAATTTAACCAAATCTAACTTTACCTAACCTCAGTTCACCTAACCAAACATGTCCTCACATAACCTAACCTAAGCTAACTTAACAAATCTCATATAACCTAACTTAAGCTAACTTTACAAACCTCACATAACCTAACCTAAGCTAACATAACAAACCTCACATAACCTAACCTAAGCTAACTTAACAAACCTAACCTAACCTCACCTAACCTAACCTTACATAGGCTAACCCCGACCAAACCTAACCTGTAAATCTAAGCCAAAGGCTACTGCACATACACAAAGTATATAAGGGCACATGCCACTATATTTATGTTAGTCTTATAGACAGTAAGGTAAAGCTAACACCTGCACTGTGGCTACTGTGCAATATGTTCGCTACGCACACAAGCCTTGGATTACAAAGTCAGTTAAGTTCTAAAAAGTAAATGCTTTTATTCATTTTTGTATTCTTTCGTTCAATTTTCATATTTTGCACATTGCCATTTACAAATTTTCCATTTACAGGTTATTTTAAAATGTCAGTTTAATGTTTTTTGAGTTTCATGATACGGAAACATGGATTTTCCAATTTTGTTGTTTACTTGTTTTTGATTTAGTACATGTTGAAAGTTCATATTTCCAAAACAAGATTTTTCATTACATAAAACAGGGCTGTATACCTTATCCCAGAGCATATAGGTAATAAATGGGTTATACTATACATTTCACTGCCTAGTTTTAGCTACCTAAGGGTAATTTCTTAACACTACTAGAGGTTAACAGTTTGCATTAGGAGTGTGGGAAGTGGGTAGTAATTAGAAAAGTAAGGCAGTGTCCATACAATATTCTTTTATTCATTTTAAACACATTTACAATCTTTAGACATAATACATACAATCTATTTTTGTAGTGCTATTGTTTTATTTCCTAAATTGTTTTGTTTTATGTATTTGCTAGATGCATGTAGAAGATTTTGATATTCATAACTAAACTCTTTAAGCATGGTCAACAATTGAGTAATGACCATAGGCATGGGATAGAGGTAAGAGTAAGAGGTGAGAGTACCTTAGAGTACTTTGGATTTTTTGAAAGTTTAGTGTGTTGTTGTTGCTTACAAACATGGCAGTAAGCATTATGCTGTGATAAAAAGGACTGATATACTTTCCAAGACCAAGAGAAAAATCCACTAAATACATTGACACAATAACTTGTCAAATAAGCCAACACAAAAGTCGAAATATAAACCAGCACAAAAGCCCACACAAAAGCCAACACAAAAAAGCCAACATAAAAGCCAACATAAAGGTCGACATAAAAGCAAATATACAGAATAAGCCAACACAAAAAGCCAACCTAAGACCCAACACCTAAACTAATACATAAGCTGATTTGTAAAATGTTAAACACTAGCACATTTAAGGTAATGCAACATTCCCTATACAATTGCGCCATTTAACTTTTTATTACATTATTTAAACAAGATATATTTGTATTAAACGATAAAGCAAACCCGCTGTGTGTATTGTTAGTGGTATGAACAAATGTGTTCATTATTGGAATACATACTAGTAGTTGAGTGAGTTGTCATATTAACCGATAGGTAGCATGCTGGTAGTTGAATGAGTGTTGATATGGAGCGCTAGGTACGATGCTGGTCGTTCAGGTAGTTCTCATAGTCACCATTAGATAGCGGAAACATACTTTGCGTGCCGCATGTGGCTATTTGACAAAGTTTTACCGCGAGAAAAACGTGCTTGTATAAGCTGTGAATATAAATTTAATATACAATTAACCACTAAGTGTTTAGAACTAACATTTATAGCCTTGTGTAGGGAATATAGGGGGGTCCTTAGCAAGAAAGAGTGTCTAACCCACGAGTGTACAGCCTTTTGATATGCAGTAAGTACCTGATAACCATGAGTAGGGTGTAAGAATATTTTCAGTTGACTACTACCTTTGACAGTGATCACATCGTGAAAGATTTTCTCACCGACCAGGTTCTAGCCTTGTACTAGGTGGTAAGTAGCTGTTGGCCTTGAATAGGGTATATTAGAGGACGCTTAGCAAGAATACAATCAGTTTACTAATACCTTTTACAGTGTACACATCGAGAAAGATCGTCTCACCGACCAGCCTCTAGCCTTGTGATATGCAGTAAGCAGCTGTTTGTGGAAATCAACATCCACAATGGAAGAAACTATTCCTAGCTATATGTGCAAAGAGTGTAAAAACTTTTCTTAGAGACTATCATAGGAAGCGACATGAAGTATCGTGTGGTGAATTCCATGAGTGCAAGACCTGTGGTAGTAAATTCAACAATGTGTACAACGGACGTCGTCATGAATAATGTTGTAATGTTGTGATCAGCTAAAAGACAAAAAACAGAGCCTACAAAACATTACCTGCTTTCAATGCTTCTTGACAAAAATGGACTTACTGAATATGAAACGTGTTTTGAAGGTCGTCTTAAATCCTATTTTATACGTTGTGATACGTGTAAGGATTTAAATTCATAACAAACAGCAAATAATACAAGCTATGCAGAAAGAACTAGCAAAACAAAAGTCGATAAAAGTTAATCTTATAGCTGAATGTAGATTTATTCATACGTCCACTAACGAAATTACACATCGGGCTTTTAAAACACGAAATCAGGCCCTATTTTTGGAAACAGATTTAAGTAGTTCTTTGGAAACACAATTTAAAAAGTTAACGACTGAAATGGAAGAATCTGAGCTAAAAGGCAGTAATTGGACTTTGTTAGCAGTTGAAGGAGTTCGATTGAAAATAAATAAGTATAATCCCTTGCGCGGAAGCACATATATTCCATTATCAGCAGCTGTAAAAGCAAGAAAAGCCTGCATTAATCCTGAAAATTTGGAAGATAAAAAGTGTTTTATGTATGCCATTTTAGCAAAACTAGTTGAAAAGAATGCTAAACGCATTAGTAAATACAAGGACCTGGAAAACAAGTATGATTTTTCAATAATATCGTTTCCTACATCACTAGCTGACATTCCTAAATTTGAGAAAGCCAACGACATATACATCAATGTATTTGGACTGGAAGAAGACAACAAACTGTTTCCTCTAAAGGTTGTGAATGAAGAGCTACAAGACCATCGCGAACTTCTTTTACCAAGTTCTTCATCTGGTCAGAACCACTACGTCTTTATCAAAGATTTCGATAAACTAGTAGGACATCAGATTGCCCACCGTGAACATAAAATATACACGTGTAAACGGTGTTTTACTCACTTTGATAATCGATATGGTCAACAAGGGATTGATAAATTGAAAGAACATAGAGATTTGTGTGTCCTGCATGACATTGCTAGGGTTGAAATGCCTATTAAAAACCCAATTGTCAAGTTTTTAAATGTGGAAAAAATGCTGAGAAAACCTTACGTTATCTATGCAGATTTTGAAAGTATACTTTTACCACATCAAACGTGTCTGCCCAATCTTGAGGAATGTTATACAGTGCCATACCAGAATCATGATCCTATGGGCTTTGGTATAAACCCTCACCAGCTGTGGAACACATAAAGACATACCTTCCAAGCCAAACTCTTATTTATCGTGAACCTGACGCTGCAGAAAAGTTTGTGCACTGTTTGATCTCAATAGCTAATGAAGTTGATCGCCTTTATAGCGTAAATGTTTCAAAGGCCTTAACTCAGGATCAAGATCCAATCTTCTGAAACCTGTTATTTGGTGTTATAAACCATTTACCCAAGAGGACTGGTAAGTTAGAGTTCATTGCCATATTACAGGGGAATACCGTGGAAGTGCTCATAATAACTGTAATTTGAGGTGTAAAACGCGTAACACCGTTCCTGTATTTCTACATAATATGAGTGGATACGACGCAAATTTCATTGTAAAGCCATTGGGATGTACTACTGAGAGAGTGGACGTTATTCCTAACTCCAAAGAAAAGTAGAGTTCCTTCACCAAATATGTGGGAAATATTAAGCTTTGATTTGTGGATACGTTTTGGATAACGCCTGGAAGTTTGGAAAACTTAGTTACCAACTTATCATTATAACCTGAAACAGACAAGTACATTGGAAACGAAAATGCAACGCTGATGACTCGTAAAAGGGTATTTCCTTAAGATTATATTGATTCATGGGAAAAAATTAAGTGAAACGTATTTACCTACAAAAGAGGTATTCTTTAACAAATTAAGTCAAGAAGATGTTATCAAAGAAGACTATGAACATGCTAAAAATGTATGGAATCAGTTCAGAATTAAAACTCTAACTTCAGATGTACTCCTTATTGCAGACAGCTTTGAAACTTTTCGAAGCAAAACATTAGAAACACACCGAATGGATGCTGCCCACTTCTTTATATTGCCTGGTTTAAGTTTCGAGGCAATGCTCCTTTACACTGGAACTGAACTGGAATTGCTACAGGATTACTATCAGATTATTTTAATGGAGTCTGGAATACGTGGAGGCATATGCCAGGTGTCTCATCGGTATGCTTAAGCTAACAATAAATACATGGAAACATATGATTCCGAGAAACCATCGCAGTTTATTTCCTATGATGATGCTAACAACTAATATGGGTGGGCTATGTGCCATTCTCTTCCTTACGGTGGATTTCTGTGGATTTCTCCAGATACTATTCATTTAGAAACGCTAAAGAAAGACGACCCTATTGGATACTTTCTAGACGTTGATGTTGATTACCCATCTGACCTTCATGATCTACACAACGATTTACCTTTCCTACCAGAGTGTACACAACCTAAGGATTCGCCTCTGATAAAAACTAATTCCTAATCTTGGAAATCGAAGGTGGTGCGTTGTTCATTACATGGCACTTAAACAGGCTCTAGATCATAGACTAATATTGATAAAAAAATCATCGTGTTTTAACGTTTAAACAAAGACCTTGGCTAATGGCATACGTTGATTTTAATAACAACCTTCGAAAACAAGCTAAAAATGATATTGAGAAAAATCTGTACAAATTATTTAATAATGCCATTTTGTTAAAACAATGGAAAATATTCGTAAAAGAATAGACATACGCCTTGTGACTGACAGCAAAAAAACTGAAAAGCTAATAGCAATGCCAACATTTATCGACAGAACAATTTATGGTCCTAACCTAGCTGCTTTCCACATGGCTAAACGTAACATTGTATTCTATAAGCCTATATATATTGGAATGTGTATACTGGATATTTCAAAAACTCTAATGTATTCCCACCACTATGATGTCCTGAAATCCTGGGGGCGTGGTGGCGCAGCGGGTCAAGCTGGTGGGCTCTCACCAAGGTGGACCGGGTTCGATTCCCGGTAAATGCATATGAGATTCTCGAAATGAAATGTCATGTCCTGTGGTTCGGATTCCACGTAAAAATGAGGTCCCGTGGCTCATGATCGCATGATTGACGGTCACGTAAAACTAAAAGCTTCCTTCCTTCCTTTTCCTGCAATCCTATTATTGGATGGGAAATCTTAAACTTAGGTATATGGATATCGACTCGTTTATTTATTTGGTTAACACCCAAGATGTTTATAAAGACAAGTTGGATTTCCTAGAACACCTAAACACATCAGATTATCCTACTAATCATGTGTGTTACTCTTCGTCAAACAAGAAAACGATGGGAAAATTTAAAAGACGAGGCTTGTGGACGAATTATTAAAGCATTTGTTGGACTTAGAGCTAAAATGTATGTATGCTTTAGACATAAACGGCATATAAATAAAAAAAGATTAAAGATATTAGCAGAGGCGTTGTCAAAAATTGTATAAGCTTTCAAGACGATAAGAATTGTATCATGAAGAAAGAGGTAAAAAGAATACCAATGAACATTATCACTTCTAAGCAACATAACATATCAAAATAAACAAAGTTTTTATATGGTTCCGCCTAGTCAATACTTGTTTTATTAAAGATTTTATCGTGCCATAATCACTTGTCTTTACGTATGTTGGTACATGTTTCGGTGTCTTGTGACATTGACACCTTCATCAACCTACTTCAGGGGCCGATAACCTAGATGTTAGGCCCCTTAAAACAACAATTATCATCATCATCATCAGCCTACGGTTTTGGTAATACTCAGTGACATTAAAATACTTATTAAAATAACACACAAATGATTAAAATAACACTTTAAAAAGTTTTTTTTTAACACTGTCATAATGAAAGACCATTAAAAGTCTTGGAAAAAGGCTTGATGCACTGTTTTGGTTTCCAATGTCCTGCTTCCGATAATAACCTCCGAAAACCAGTAAGAGGTGACCATTCATAACTGGAAAAGAAAGTCCCTGTGTGAACTATGGTAAATATTAAACCGAAAAAGTGGAAGGCTAAACAAAGAAAAAGTGGAAATATGTAAAAAAAAGGAATGTGGTGAACATACGGTGTGGTTCCGGCAGCGAGAAATCGGGCCGTGCTGAGGCATACGGAGACTGTGCAGTACTGGTGTGGAATAGCTTGGGGGAAGCGGGCGAGGCTTCAGTCGAGAGGGGTGGGGGGAGGGGTAGTATACTGGCAATTTTGGAGGACAGGAGCGGGATGGGGGTATGGGGTAGAGGGGTGGAATAAGGGGATTTGTAGATCCTCGGTTAAATGATAAAATTAAGGTGGTTTGTATTTAACTCTGTAATTAGTTAAGGTCTCAAAGAGTACATTGTTATTTTCAAAGTTAATCTCATTGATATTGGTTAGGGGGTCGGTTCTTTGGGCAAAATCTATTTCGATTTCTTCCAATATGTTCATTGTGATACCTTTCTTAGCAAGATGCAGGATGTTCATGTCTTTGTTGATGTCAGTGAATTCATGTTTACTGTCCTTCATGTGGTTGGCCATAGCGGAGAATTTATTGTATTTAAGAGCGTTAAAATGTTCACCATATCTTGTAGCAAATGACCTACCGGTTTGTCCATAATAATTAGTTTCGCATTTGGTGCATTTCAATTTGTATATGCCTGATTTATTAAACTTGTTCGTGTGGTTCAATTTGTTGGTGTTAAATAAAATATCTTTATTTGTATTAGTTGTTTTGTAGGCTATTTTTAGACCGCGTTTCTTAAAAATATTGGAAATGCTGTAAGATTTGTTGTTAAAGTACGTGAAGACTGCGTGCTTGGGTGGCTCTTTTTGCTCTGGCGTTAGGTGGGTGACAGGTTTATTTTTAATTTTATTAATGATGTTGTTAACTATCTGTGGTGCGAATCCGTTTAATTTGGCAACTTGCTTAATGATTTTTAGCTCTTCACTTAGGCTTGCTTCGTCTAGAGGAAGGGAGAAGGCTCTGTTGATCATGCTCTGAAATGCGGCTTTCTTTTGATTACCTGGGAGATTAGAGTCCTGCCTTATGGTTGTATGTGTTTGGGTTGGCTTTCTGAAAATGTTATATGTTAATCTATTATTAATCCGACTGACTGTGATGTCAAGGAAGTTTATTTTATTGTTTACCGCTGATTCTGCCGTGAATTGTATATTTTTATCCAGACTATTTAATTTGTGCACCAATCCACACCGTAATTTAACCACACTCCTTTTTTACATATTTCCAATTTTTCTTTGTTTAGCCTTCCACTTTTTCGGTTTAATATTTACCATAGTTCACACAGGGACTTTCTTTTCCAGTTATGAATGGCCACCTCTTACTGGTTTTCGGAGGTTATTATCGGAAGCAGGACATTGGAAACCAAAACAGTGCACCTAGCCTTTTTCCAAGACTTTCAATGAACTTTCATTATGACAGTGTTTTAAAAAACTTTTTAAAGTGTTATTTTAATCATCTGTGTGTTATTTTAATAAGTATTTTAATGTTATTGAGTGTTACCAAAACCGTAGGCTGATGAAGGTGTCAATGTTACAAGACACCGAAACATGTACCAACATACGTAAAGACAAGTGATTATGTCACGATAAAATCTTTAATAAAACAAGTATTGACTAGGCGGAACCATAAACAAACTTTGTTTATTATTGTATTCTGTCAATACGGAAAAATGTGCGATTTCAAAAGTCAAAACCAAAAACATATCATCCATAAAACTAATCAAATTGCTTGTGTCCTGGTGATGATAAAAGAGTAATTGATTTGAATGGTATAGCTACACATGCCTATGGTCATTACTCAATTGTTTACCATGCTTAAAGAGTTCAGTTATGAATATCAAAATCTTCTACATGCTTCCAGCAAATACATAAAACAAAACAATTTAGCAAATAAAACAATAGCACTACAAAAATAGATTGTATGTATTATGTGTAAATATTGTAAATGTATTTAAAATGAATAAAAGAATATTGTATGGACACTGCTTGTACTTTTCTAATTACTACCCACTTCCCCCACTCCTACTGTAAACTGTTAACCTCTAGTAGTGTTAAGAAATTACCCTTTGGTAGCTGAAACTAGGTAGTCAAAAGTACCCATGTATTACCTATATGCTTTGGGATAAGGTATACAGGCTTGTTATATGTAATGACAAATCTTGTTTTGGAAATATGAACTTTCAACATGGACTAAATCAAAAACATGTTAACAACAAAATTGGAAAATCCATTGAAAAATCATGAAACTCAAAAATCTTTAAACTGACATTTAAAAAATCTGTGAATGGAAAATTTGCAAATGGCAATGTGAAAAATATGAAAATGAAAAGAAAGAATAAAACAAATGAATAAAAGCGTTTACTTTTTAGAACTTAACTAACTTTGTAATCCTAAGCTTGTTGTGCGTAGCGAACATATTGCAGAGTAGCCACAGTACAGGTGTTAGCTTTACCTTACTATCTATAAGACTAACATAAAGATAGTGGCATGTGCCCTTATATACTTTGTGTATGTGCAGTAGCCTTTGGCTTAGCTTTACAGGTTAGGTTAGGTCGGGGTTAGCCTATGTAAGGTTTGGTTAGGTGAGGTTAGGTTAGGTTTGTTAAGTTAGCTTAGGTTAGGTTATGTGAGGTTCGTTAAGTTAGCTTATGTTAGGTTATGTGAGATTTGTGAAGTTAGCTTTGGTTAGGTTATGTGAGGACATGTTTGGTTAGGTGAACTGAGGTTAGGTAAAGTTAGATTATGTTAGGCTAAGTTAGGTTAGCATGCCATATGTGTAAGTGGTTGTGTGCAGTGACCATTTTGTGTATTAGCCATGTGCTATAAAATAAAATAAATTTTAACTAATAAAATAAATAAATAAATAATACTACCCTTACCGCCCCCGCTAGTTGCCACTGTTTTTGGTTGACCGACTAAGGATACTTGCACTTAGCTACCCTCTCGCTATTTTAACTGCTCTGCATTGTCTTTAACCACCACGCTTAGCGGCCATCTTGCTCAATAGCCCCTGTGCCAGCTATGACAGCCCCCTCCATAAGAATAGCATAGGGCTGGTTGAGCGCGGCGGCCAGCTTGCCCATTAGCCCCCATGCCAGAACCGGCCTATTATACCTACTTATAAATGTCCTTACAGAATTTCAATGAAATCGCTCAAGCCGTTTAGATTTTATTAGATCAAACACACACTGGGCACCCATTTCTATTTTTTTCCAATGAAGCCCGTCGAGTAATTTATAGTCTTTATTACCTCTATTTGCTACTACTACAGCTTTTAATATTTCTGGACGGCAATCTACTAAGTACTGATACATTGAAGGCAGAATCTTTGTCCCTTCTTGAAGCACGGTGATACTGGCAGGGTTGGGCATATAGACATGACGCTCTAATTTATCCCAAATATATTCGGTAGGGTTCAGGTTGGGTGTTAGAGCGAACCAGTCCAGCTAATCAACCAGATATTGTTCGAACCATTATGAAATGGTTCTTCTTTTTTAGACATGAGTATTGTCATCTGGATACAGGAAAGGTTTGATAGCCTATCGTACATTTCTTCTTGTGATCAGTGGCTTATGGGCAGCAGCTCGACCTTACAAACCGAGTCATTTGCGATAATAGACCAGGACGCTTGTGACGATTCTTACGTACAGAACGCATGCGAATTCGCCGGTTGCTATCAGTTAAATCATTTGGCTTACAGAAAAAAGGTAACGTGCTTCCCTGAAGTTTCTATTTGATTATACAGTAACAGTGCAGACTTGTGGGCCCGTACAGCCATTCGAACTCAATCAATTGCCTCCGTAGGCTCATTCTGACAGAAATCACGTGTATGATATTGATGCATTGTGCCTACACTTATATTTGTTCAGCTAGTAGACGACTAACGCAGTGAAAATTATATTACCTCTAAGATGGTGGCAATATTAGAGAAGGGTTATGTCTGTAGCACATTCTATTCGATTCGGTCCAGGTGGTTAGGAACTGGTTAAGGGGGCGAGGACTGTTGCATACACAAGAACAGACAGGTGGACCGGCATACACGCAGTGACCCCGATTGATCTCAAATGTCAATTTCTTTTTATGAAAGTAGCTGAATTCACGTGACGAAAAATATCACTCTTTGTACTCTATCTACCTCCTCCTAAAATCGTGGAATCATAACATGTACTGATGAAAATCTCATATTAGAAAAATGTACGTGATATTATTAGGTGAGACCAGTTTAAACGCAGTGCTACGGCCTAGCAAAGTGAAGTTATTATACTGTTTACTTATCGTCATTTAATTACGGTTCAGAATGGGCTGTTGAGTGCTCCTCTGCTTTTATAACCCACTGAAACAAATTACCTGGTAAATAAGATGAAGTTCCGTGAATATAATAACACACTGCTACTACACTGAACGAATAGCTGGATGTGGTTTTCGGGGTTTATCCTACACGTCTGGCAGACCTTAATTGCCCAATAGAGGACTCTAATCCCACTGTATTAATTACAAACGTCAGTGGAGCTTGAAATTGACCTGGAAAGAGTTCTAGTAGCTAGTAGATTCCTAAATTAACATTAGATCTGCATAATATACCATACGTTCGGTAGTCATGAGACGTATACTATTCCTGAATGATCTTGAATGTAATCCATACAGGTTAACTGCGATTGTGTAGGTATTTGAATATGTAAATAAAAGTCCTAAGGTAATGCAGCGGTGAAATTTTGCAAAAATTGTAAAAATAATGCTTCTTCTTATTTTTGTAATTTTTATTATGATCATACGTTGCACTTAGTTTTTCTTAAAAGTCAACCATTTAATGCCCTCAGCGGCCATTTAAAATAGCCCAGCATTAGTGGGCTTTGTCCCATATTTTAGCCATTCTCATAGCGATCTGTATGCTTTTCATAGATTTTGAATTGTTTGCACAGGTTGAATGTAAGAAATTTTGTTCCTATGAAAATTGGGTAATCTTGGGGCATTTTAGGTAATTTTGGTAAATTCGTGGAGTTTTAGGGAATTTGGGGAAAATCTGGGTAAATTTAGTAAATTTAGGTAAATTTCCTGTAACATCAGCAATTGCTGAATTCAATGTTGGTTATGAAGCAGATGAGAAACTATAAACTAGTGTTACGGGTGTTAAAGTTAGCAGCTCACGGCAGAAAATATGTTTAATGAGAGACAAGCGTAGACTTGACCACAATGAAGTGTCTGGGCGTCAGGGGTTCAAAATTTCCCGAAGTGAACTTAAACTATCAATAACTGCTAATGAGGCCAGGAAGAAGACAGCAGTGGGTCCAACATGTGGTGATGGGGAGTTCTAAGTCAACTAGACATTTCGATATAGATATATGCTGTTGTGGACGCTTTTGTAGACTGTTTTATGCTTAACAGCAGTTTTCATGACACATTGTTAACTCTTCAACAGTATAGCCAGCGTAAGCTGAAAATGAGCACGAACGTTGGTTTTTCTCTTCGACTTGCTTCAATTAAATAGTTTTTCTTCGCTTCCTTTGGTGATAGATGAATGATTCTACATCTACTAATCTATCTCGAATATTTCTTTATTAGATGGTGGAAACTGCATCAAAATTCATCCAGTAGTTCTCGATATTAACCCGGAAAACAGATAGACGATATCTTAGACATAAGTGTATACTATGCATTGATAATCTCATGGGTTTAACCTACTTTATAGTTATTTAGGCTTCAGAGACGCCATAGTACCAAAACTTGGCCCCATAGGGAATCTTTAAAGTGTACATACTGTATATACCAGCACGTGATTCTCCAATACGTTCAAATGCCAACTGACTGCGCATGAATATCATCCCCCAACCTTCAGAAAGCAGGCAGGAGCATTACTGGCTTACGGTTTGTATTTAATAACTCTGCATGCTACTGTTTTACTACATGTTATTAGACATGTTTCACTGATCGTCATGCACAACTCAATAATAGAAATTATCATCCATTTACAGCTCGCACACTCTGCAGGTGACGATGATGTTCTTACCCTCAAATGAAGTAAAATGACCAAGTGTTTCTCTAGTCCGCAGTGCAAAACGTTCTATTTGTCGGATGTTGGAGAAGTTGCCAGTAATGTAAAGTTTCTTCCCTAAAGTAGAAGTTTGGCATTCTTTAAATATCTCCCACACTTTTGTCATGGTATACACGGGTTGATGATTTACACACTAGAGAAGTTGGAGACTTCTTTAGGCGGCAACAGCAATTTTAGTGATATATCGTAGTGCCCATCAAGAGTTATGAAGTGAAGTTACAAGGTGAGTATCCGGCCAGTAATGGAGTCAGGAAACTTGTCCCTGCTACAGGACCTCACATAAATGATCACTTCCTGAGCTCAGGTAATAAGAACGTAGTTAAACTCCTGAAATTAGGTAGGTGACGGTTCTTGCCTAGCTAAACTTAGGAATCCTTCTGAATCTGTACACACAGGTTACATTAGATTGAAGGTGAAATAATTGCGTTTTAACGTTCAGTGTACCAGTCATTGTACTATGGGCAAATACTCAGGCCTTTCACAGCAGTGTCATTTAAACTCCTAAGCTGTAGTCAGTCAGGTGGGATCTTTAGTTTAGAGATTCAAATTAATCAACTACCTTTTCCTATATAGTAGTCATTTGCAAAACCATTAGATTAGTGTCCAGTGTCTAAGCATGGAATAAATGCGTTGGAGAATAATATTCTGTTTGATTTAATGCTACGTTTGATAACCTACACCAACGGCCAATGGGATCTATCCATCTTCTGCCCAAACACTGACACAGTTCAGTTGTGAGTGAACTGAGCTACTGCCCGTGCAGGTGAAGTATTACCTGTTTGATATACGAGTGTCATTGGCCTTGGCTGTTCTAGTGTCCTTCGACTAGTGGGGCAAAGAAGGAACTTCTGTGGCAATGCAAGCTCTGTTGTGCTGTAAA
The DNA here is from genome assembly GCA_946902985.2 of Meconema thalassinum. Lineage (NCBI taxonomy): Eukaryota > Metazoa > Arthropoda > Insecta > Orthoptera > Tettigoniidae > Meconema > Meconema thalassinum. Next base: position 297,293,123 of record OX336389.2, read on the forward strand.
CAATGCTTTGTTCTTATTAAGTCACAAGAAACTTGATATCAAACGGGTTATACATATGTAGTCGGTTAGAATATTGAGGAAGAGAAACACACGTTGTATCACCATGTGGACTTACCTAACTGTTGATGGGAGAACCATGCACGGCATACAATCTATTTACTGTACGTTGTAATCAAGAAATCTAAATAACAAAACCAACATCAGCAACATTTATGCAGTAAATTATATCTTATTTTCCAAAAGCACACGAAAGTTTTACAAATTTGCATGACTATCTGAACGATGATTTGAATATTATTTAAGTTAGATATATTGCAGTACGTATTAGGTGACCAAGATAAATAGGAACATCGATCCAGTAGCCTGCTTCAAGAGTCGATGCGATCTATTGACGAGGACGAGGACGTCTCCTAGTTAATAACTGGATTTCTAGGTTGCCACTGCGCGTGTCCTCGGTCCCAGTGACCCTCATGTGTCCTTATAGTTCAAGGTCATTCCATACTTTAACATAATAAACTAACACATTTGACACTCCCGTTATTATGAAATATCGGAATTATGCCACACAGGCAAATGTGTCTATTCAGAGTATTCCGTCAAGCAACAACAGCACAGCATACAGAGGTTTATTTTATTATCCTTTCCGAAATCTTCTGAATGCCGAAATCAGCCCTGGAGACCCTATGAACAGGATTTTCTGAAATACATAAGCATTGGTCAGCTATTAGAAAGCCATCCTCTATCACCATACCTTGTTATCACCATGTCTGGCTTCATGACCAAGTTGTATTTGTCAGCGTTTCGGGTTTGTTTCCCGCTTAGCCCATAGTCATGGGGATTTAACAAACTATGTTGATTCTCCTTGTTCAGGAACTGGATGTTTATGGCTATTTCATGATCTTCCTCTTATCATGACGTGCTGGCCACCTAGTGGCGTCAACTAGAAATAACTGCACTAAGCATTTTAAAGGCTCAACGGCATTGTTATTAATGCAAGTAAAGAGTTGAGATCATCTTTCGTCTGTACAGTATGTGTGTCTGTCTGTGGGTCCTCCTTACAACTTAATTTTTGGAACTATTTCTGGAAACTTGGTGACGACTTACTACTAGTAAACCCAACCCCAATCATAGCTTTAGAATTTAACTGTCACGAATTCAACATGGTGGGTGCGTGAGATATTTCACTAGTAGGCTACTCAAAAATATAACAGAATGTAACCAGAAATTTTGTATAGTGATAGAGGAATATTACGTGAGTAAACATATGAGACTTAAACATTGTTGGTACATTGGCTTTCACGGCCAGTGAATTAAAACTCAGCAATTTTTCTAGGTTTATGCCGTGTCTTGTGTGGGGTTTCACCTAGGACACCAAGCTGGCTCATCAGCGGGCTCTTGGTGTACCCGCCCAGACCCCCGCAGGAGTAGCGAACTGCGTGCTACCTCCCTTTTTATTAAGCGCACCTGCGCTTCTTCACTGCGAGAACTAAACGCTCAATACCCAAGACCTTCGTTCCAATACGTTCTAATTTGCAGCCGTACTTACAATTAACCCTTAAAATAAATATAGCCTAGGGGCAGATGGCCTCGTAGTTCCGCCCCTTAAACCCTCAATAACTATCTAATAAATATAGCCTAAAAAGCAATCATGGAGCAATGACCTCAACATATTGTAAAACAGCAATCTTCTATAAGACACTTCACTTTTATACCCCGAAAGGAATTCGTACTAAATATCAGACAAATTGTGGTGATAGAAGCCATTTTTCAGTGTTGCGTTATTCAAATAAAGAAATCTTTTCAGTCGGTCAACATGAATTGTGCCCAATTACATTAGGCAGGAAACACATTTTACATAACTTACCCTACAAACTAACATGCTTTTATGTACAAGTTGGTACAAGTAGGTATTTGTATATAAAAGTTTGTTAGTTTATAGGATGTGTAAATATTTGTTTACCACCTAATGTACTGTAATTGGGCATAATTCGTGTTGACCGACTGAAAAGCTTTCTTTATTAAATATCACACAACGACTTCCAGCAACTCCACACGTTCACGATGCAACTGGTTATATTTAATTCGGATATAGGCCTAATAACACAGTTACCAAGTAAGTGAGATACGGGTACCATACGTAAAACCTCACTACCATTATTCATAGTATTATCACACTGAACTTAGCACGCAAGGGCCATGTTGAAAATATACTAATAATTCTTTATATTTTAGCGATACGATATCTCAAATTACTATTAATGCTGAACCATATACGGGCTTTTTCTGTCATAGGCAAAAGAACATCCCGACCATAATATACCAGGTGGTTTCTGAGCCTACTATTCAAATTTCAAAATCAACAAGACAGCACCCAATTACGCAATTAACACGAGACTTTGAAAGAGAGGGGAAACAGATAAGATACCTAGTTTGCATAAGTCATAGTCATAAGACTATCACACTGCTTATAGGGCGTAGCCACAATCTTGAATATATGAAACGTTAATATCAACAATCTACTATTTATTACAGTTACAATGACAACACCCAGAACATATAGGTATTATGTAGTCTCACATGAAAGATTTTCTCGGTATAAGGCATGACAAACGATTCCATACATTTCGGATGCTAGATGGGCATAATTTTCTAACGTTTCAATCAATTCCTTTCGATAGAAAGGCGGAATTATAACGGATCTTAGTAGACGGGAAGAAGGGTACAATACATAACGTTCATCACAAGAACATTGAATTATACTGCTTGAGTTATAAATATACCCATAGATTTAGGTAAAACCAGGCTATATGTTCTTTCTGGAAATTTTGTTAAGTGATCCGATTATTTAGTGATGAATTAGGTGAATTCGTCAATCTGGAATTTTCAATATAATTTTGAAAAGAAAGCAACATATTTTTTGTACCTCTCGATTTATGGGTTACCTATGTTAGATGTCACGAATAGGGACCATTAGCGTTGATTTAGGTGAATTCACGTCCGAGGAATTGGCATGTCTGATATCTACTCTATATTAAATGAAGGCCATAGAGTTATGTACCAGTACATAAAGGTTTTAATGGTGGTTCATTATGAAATGAAAATCCACAGCCTGCTTCCACTCCACCGACCGGGTCAGGGAATGGAATGAATGAAGCCCCCATCTAGCGGCGAGGATATTAACTGTGCCAGCTGCCGAAGCCTGTCGCACACCCCTGGGGCAATGATTAAATAAATGACAGATGAAATGAAATGATAGTGGAGAGTGTTGCTGGAATGAAATTGTGACAGGGAAAACCGGAGTACCCGGAGAAAAACCTGTCTGCCTCCGCTTTGTCCAGGTGGTTCATTATACGAAGTTTTATTTTGATCACTTCAATAGGATCCGGGGAATTAATATAATTATATGCTTTTAGAAGTTTGTACAGACATCATCTTGAATATTAAAAAGCGAATATAAAATTTAGATGCCGATATATTTAGCTACAAATAAACATTCCCTGTGTCATGCTTAACTCCGTTGAAACGATTAGATCGCCAGAAACGTAATTTTAAATAGGCTATTTCAATTTCGTTTGATGTTCATGTAATGTTTGTGCTAATCAACAATTTTTAAAACTCAGCAATTTATCTAGGTTTGTGCCGTGTCTTGTGTGGGGTTTCGCTTGACATACTGTATCAAAATAATGTTCAAGGGGAAACCCTGGAACATATAGGTCGATGGTGCGATCTTTTGACGCCCTTAAAGTCACAATGGTGCTAAAAAAAAAGTAATCGTACAAAGACTGTATATTAGAAAATCCTTCAGTAAATATATTCCCATTGACTGTCATGTTTTGACGGGTTTCAGCTTGTAGTATTTTAATATATGAGCCTATATTAAACAGGATGTCCCGTAAGGAAGGGATCGTTACTTTTAGTTTCAAATTCAACGTCTGTGTTCTGCAGATACATTTTACGGAACAGCCCAGTAAGCATGCGAAATTTCTAAAAGCTATTTTCCATGATTCTTTGACAATAACTAAAGTTTCTTGTTCACTATTCCAAATAAAATTGCTGCAGAATGCTAAAATAATTTGTCAGTGGCGCAGTAATATTCTAACAACCATGAAGTCCCAAATTACTAATTTAGGGAAATTAACAATGTTGACAATAAATTTATGATCCAGTGGCTGCATCGATATTGTCCTTTTCGAACAGCACATCTCCAATAATTGATACATTCTTGCTAATTTCCTTCAATATCAGTCACTTTTATTCATTTGTTATTTTCCGATTTCATGTATAAGTAGGTTGGTCGCCGGGTTCGATTCCCTGCCAGCTCGTAGGATTTTTATTTACTGATGATTGAATCTCGTGGCTCAGGGATAAGATCTACCCAATGATTTCATAACTCATTGCATCCTCTTCACGAGGTGATTGTCGTCTACGGGGATTCAACTTGAAAGACCGCCACCGGACCTCTGCGGAGACAACGCAATATAATAATGTCTCATGTATTGTCTATTTCAATATTTTATACTCAAGGTGTTTGGGCGTATTATTCTGCAATATATACTTGAGCAAGGCAGGTTTCTGACATAAGATTTCTCATTTTCTAAGTTTCGTGCCAATTCCTCAATTTTACTTTCATCGATTAGAGCATTTTGAATATAGGCAAATCCGAAATTTCGAATTTAGAAAACTCTACGGACAAGTGCCTTTAGCAGACAGATGCTCTTGCACAAAGTCACGTGTCGTAACTACATGTTTATTAAAATTGTGAATTATTGATTTTAATATTTTAAGTAAAGTTGAGGTTTGTAGTTTTACGTGACCGTTAATCTCGCGATCATGAGCCACGGGACATCCTTTTAACGTGGTATCCGAACCACAGGACATGGCATTTCACTTTGAAAATCTCACATTCATTTTATATTTTAATGATGGTGTGTAACATTTGCACCAGAGGAAACGAAGGACATAGTATTGTTTTAGTGCCGAATATTCTCTCTAAAATTCCTTTAGATATCATCTCCAGTGAAAAATTATTTCGGCCTGTGAAATATTTTATATCCTGGAAGATCAATTTCACCATTTAAAAGCAAAGGACAAAGTAGCCAAGCGTAGCTTTCTCACGAAAGAAATACAATGCAGAATAATGCTTAGAATTGTTCGGAAGGGACCCTACACTGTACGGCGTAATATCTGGAATTGTTTTTGAAATTGCATATTTATATTAGACTTTAAGAGTGGCTTCGTCTTATCTTCGATTTCTCACATTTTTGCGTCTTTTTTGTGACCGGAATCACATGATCGACCAGCCTATAGAGTCGAGAGAACTGCTCGAGGGTCGAACTCAGGCGAGAAAGCAGAGGGGAAGCTCGACTGGAAATTACGATTGAGGAAATAAAAATGAGAAGCTGGATAATGCTGGATCATTAGTAAGAATTAATTTACAGAAAGGTAACTGGAGTTATGGGTGTATTTTTGGAATTATAAATTGACTACTCCTAATTAAACCCTTATTAAGAAGAATGGATTTCCATTGACTTAACTGGAGTTCACACGTGAGTATGTTGGCTGACCGAGAAGAGACACAGTATCTTCACGACAGCTGATCGCAACGGTGTAATTATTGTTTTCGATCGTACACGGTTTAATAGTGTACTTCATCTAGTGTGAAAAACGGGATAGTGAATCCGGAGTTTTTCTGAGGTATAAAAACCCATCGTGAGCTAAAATAGAAATTTTGTGGACGGAAATTGGACAAGTGAAAATCACGTGTGGATATTAAAAGCGAATAAGCCAGTACTGGTACTTTTGGCAAGTGTGAATAATGGGAGGTTGCTAAAGCAAAGGACACTACGCGAGTGAGTTGCTTAAACTGAACTGATTTTGTAAAACTTTAAACTATTATTAAATTGTAAGCGTGGATGGAATGGAAAGTGATACATTTTATTATTCTGTTTCGTGTGTTTATTTGAGTGCATGGCCACTGTAACATTTTTGATATGCTATATAGCATTCGTAGGGTCTGTGGGCAGAGTTACCAGAGTTACCGAAGCTGAAATAAGGAAATGCCACTGGTATGGAGAGTTGGTGAGACCTGTGGACATTGACGAACCCGGGACTAAAGCAACGTGAAATTGTGAGTTATCTCCAAAATGCATCTCCATTACAATTCATGTGCTTCTGGTTACATTTGGATTAGGTTAAAGAACCGTTTATTGTACCGTGACATCATAGGCAGGTTGCTCACACACATTGATTTAATTCTACAGAGTTAGTTAGTAATTTATTGTTGTTTTAAGTAGCGGAACTAAGAGGTCATCTGCCCCTAATTGTACAGAAGTCCACTACTTAAGTTGAATTGAAATTAGCACGGCAGGAAGCGTGCAGCATTTTAATCAAGGCACCACAGGCCAGCTCAGAACAGGCTGCTAGGCGATTTTTTGTTTTGTTTCAGACAGGTGTGAATGAATAGATTGTTTGAGCTGTTACTTGTATAAAACCGGTTAGATGTTCGAGAATCAGCAAGAGTTTAAGACGTTTAAAACACATAAGAATCATGTTATGAAATTGTACTCACAAGTTGGCTTAGCAATAAGCAATGAACTTGGACTGTAGACAGCAAACCCGGTGCGTGACTAGCATTTGTGTCATGTATGAGAATCAGGGAATATTAATAATGTCATATTGTATTTAAGAAAACTCATGTAGATGTGTGAAGGTATTTCAAATTTGTACACGAACAGGAATTCCAACCTGTGTTATTGTGGTTGACTATGAAAAGTGAAATTGAGAATCTATCTGTACAATAATTTTGTATAAACGTAGCGATAATTAATTGTTGAAAGTATATTAGCACGACAAGAGGTCGGTGCAGTTTTGGTAGCCATAATTGAGATTTTAAAGGCGGTCATAGACAGGATGCAGGACCAGCTGATTAGTGTTGGCTAATTAATAGAGTCAATTGATGATATTGAGCACGCTGAGGAGAGTGCGTGTGGGGTTATTGGTGAGCCGTGAGCCACCATGAGAATGCCACGGTAGTTTAAGTTGTGAGATTAATAATCCACGAGTTGATAATATTTGGGAATAAACAAAAGCTTACATAATACCTACATAATATTAACAATAATAATAATAATAATAATAATGCAACATTTTCGATATTTAAATACGATGTAAAATTGACCCTTATCTCCAATTAAATAATAAATGAGCTTAACCATATTTTTATAATTTATTTTGGTTTAATTATTTCGTGATCGCGAGTTGTTATTGCTTCATTTTTGAGACTTAAGACTTTAGACTATACCCTATTGCAAGACGAATCCTATGTTATGTTACTAGGCAGTGGACGTCTAGGACATTCACGATTCTTCGGCCTGAGTCGGTCTTAGTACCACTGCCAATAACACAAATTTCCTCCCATTATTAGATGACGATGTTCAGCATACAGCTGTTCATCCAGTGTAGGTAGCGCTCTAATGTAGTGAACTTAAGAGGGCATGGTTTGTGTGTTTTTACTGTGTAATGTTTGGAATGGATGCTGATTGATTGTTATTTTTTTATATCACGGACGACTAATTTTGATTTTTGATATTTTTTAAATTTGATTTTTCTTTTATGGAATTTTAAAGTAAGTTTTCTCATTTTAACGTCAATTTAAGATTAGCTAGGAAATGTAACGTAACGTTAAATGTTGTATGTGTCACCAACATATCTTAGTAGCGAGGGATCCCACCTCTACCGCCACTGAGGGCAGTGTCCTGGAGCTTCACTCGGGGATACAACTGGGGTGTGTGACCAGCACTACGCCTAGGCGGCCTCACCTGCAAAGCGAACAGGGGCCTGATGAAGGGATGGGAAGAATGGGAGGGTTAGGCAAGGAATTGGGAAGGAGGCGGCCGTGGCCTTACGGTAGGTACTGAACTCGAATTTTAAGATGCTCATGATGACGAGAATGACATTTTGGTTGTTTTGGTAAAAATTGGCCAAGTTTGGAGTATTTTTAAGTATTGTGCAACATCATGATTTCAATGAAGAAACGTAAGTTTCAGATTGCAGTTAAGAGAGGAATATGGCTACCCCAAGCAAAGATTGAACCTTGTCACGTCCCGCATTTTTGCTAGGATCAGCATAGCAACTCATATTGACGGGCAGAAATGACTGATTGGCTAATCAAGTTACACAAAGCACGACGGAGGTAGAGATTTACCGCCCCTAATGAGGAGATTGAGTGGAGATTTATGCTGAAATTTTGGTCAAGAAGAGAGAAAATGTACAGTTATAACTATGGAAATGTGTCTAAATTAATTATAATTATGATAGTCAACTTTGAAAGGAAGTTTGGAGACCTTGTATAATGATATTAGAGAAGAATCAGTCCAGCGAATTGGCGCGGGGATTCATGAGGCGCCATACCATTAGTTTCGATGAGGGAAGCGACGCGAGTGATTTGATTGTCTTTGTGTCGTGAGCGATGAAGTAGGCTAGACCTCGAAAGATGCCGGTAATTAGCCGTCCGTGAAGATTGTGTATCGCCCGCTGCGAGGAAGCGTGTCCCTCTGGCCAAGCTCATGTGCTGTGTCCGGTGGTTGAAACTAGACAATACAAAAGTGCTCAAATATCAGATTCTGTTTGAATTAATGTTACAAAAGTTCACTAATACAATAGAGGAACGTAATAAACATATTCTGTATGAATATACTGGCGAAATTCTGAAGATTTATAGTCGTTTTGATAGTGAAAGTCAGTGAGAAGGAAAATGCTAATCTTGAGTGAGAAGAGAGACATTAGGTGCGTTGTGTAAAGCAAGCCAGCTACGGTCTTGTTAGAAACGAGGGTGACGCACTAGATTGTGTATGAGCATTCAGATAACAATATAAACGTATTTCCGAGATGTTATGTATTGGAATGTTGAGGGAAATGCTTAACTACGTTAATGAAGTGATCGTGATGGAGTTTTAAACCACGATGCGTTAGGAATATGAGGTACACTGACGGACTGGAATATCAAGCAACCGATACTAAAATTTAATCGTCAGAATGGAGGACAGTTATTGCAACGCTACTGTCCATATCTACATTACGGAAACATGCCGTCACGTCTTTATAGCTTTCTACCAGATCCGAAGAGAAACAGGGTATCCCGTTTCAAAACGTGAAGATTGGTACAGCCCAGCTGAGGAAGTAGATGTTACGATTCGAGACCTGACGATGCCGTTCGAGATGGGAGGTCCGTGTTCGAGCCGCGACGATGCAGTTTCCAGGAGGAAGAAGATGAGTTACTCAGAGTATGGGGTACTGTACCTTACAGTATTTTCTACCACATATGTTCTGCCAGATTCATCACGAGGTAGAGAGTGATCTTCGTTCGTAGATGTTGGTTTTAGTTTGCAGTATTTAGAATATATATTATAGAGCATTTGAATCATTTCAACACTTTTATTAATTTATTCTTCAGTGAATTTTATTTCGGAACTTCACCCTGTTTTTGCATCATGGATAGTTAAATTTTAAAATTCACCGTTTGAGGATGCGAATCCACGAGTTGGATATTGATGAATTTTGGACTTCGATTTCATACTTTAACGAATTTAAGTCTGTTTTTTAAATATTCCTGGATTAATTTCGGATTGTGATAATAATTAGGAATATTATTGTAAGAAGAAATATAAATTAGGGGAAGAATATTCTCCATGAAACATTTTGTTGCGTTTAATTTTATTTTATCGTCGATCTTTGAAGAATATTTACGTATTATTGGAGTATAGTTATACTTGGTATAACTCATTCCAAGCTTGAAGCTACTTTAAATATATCATCCATTCGAACTATTTAACATTGTTCATGATTTTTATATCATATTAGACGTTTGGAAAAGTTAGCTACAATTATCTATAATTATTTATCGGTAGATAAATAATTGAACTTAGAGGAATTTTTTCTACTATCGTGACATATCAACATTATTGAGGATTCTATAAAACTTTTTGCAACATATTTTATAATACAGTTGCTGACTTAAGATTGCAATATAGAAATAAATTGATAACGACAAGAGAGGTGTGATGAATGTTTATTATTAGTAAATATTAACAACCATTATTGTAAATCGGATTAACAAGTTAAGTAAACCAATATTGTAATCACTATTAAAGAAAGTCGATAATTGTGAATTATTATAATATCTTCAGAAGTTATACACTGTGAACAACAAGTAAAGCTTTTATAATGAAAGGACAGTTATGTAACAATCCCAATAAAGAATATTAACGGAGAACACAGTATTATATTACGAAGTAAAGGATTATTGAAGCTATAAGTGTATGATAGCAAGTTTATGGAATCATGATGATGATGATGATAATTGTTGTTTTAAGGGGCCTAACATCTAGGTTATCGGCCCCTGTTTATGGAATCATAATAAGCATTTTACATGTATTATTGAGATAATAGTTGTATGAGAAGTGTAAAGATGGTGTTTATGAAACATTGATATTGAGGGAAGACTATTGTACGTATTGTAAACGTACATTTGTAACGTATTAAAAATGTTATAACGGTGTGGATTTAAGAATGATCTTTGGTGTATATCAATATTATTCATCCGACTTATAGTTGAATTGACAAGAGTCAATTGGCGGAATATACTCGTGAAAGGATAATAAGGTGATGGATTTGTTGATTTTTATTGAAACTTCTATCAAGAATTACAACATTATCGTATGAGCTCAACTTAATTGTTCGGCCATATTAGCGAGATTATGAAATGAAACTCTATTAATGTGACATCGGTAATTGTGTAGTAACGAGCAGGAGTTGACGCTATGTAACAAGAGAAAGCAATGCAATAGCATTGATTTAAGAGAAAGCAATGTGATGGATAATTGCAGTAATGATGTAGGGTTTGGCGATGTAGTAAATAATTGTCTCCTCATGACCAGATGAGGAAAAATGTTCGAGGAACACCACTTCGAGGATGGCTAAGGTGGGAATCGAAGCCCTCTACTCACTTGGACCACCCGAGGCTGAGTAGACCCCGTTCCAGTCCTCATACCGCTTTTCAAATTTCATGGCAGAGCCGGGAATCGAACCGTGGACCTCCGAAGTGGCAGCTAATCACTCTGACCACTACGCAACGGAGGCGACAAGTAGGATCAGGTGTCATTATTACTATTCTTAATGGCAATTGAATTTTATTATGGATTATTTTACATGTCACCTACTAGTTTGATTATTGATCTTTCTCTTGTAAGTAGGACTTCTACAGGGGATATTTTGAGATTAGTTTGGGGGAATATTCAACGTTAGATTAATTACTGGAATAGCCAGAGATCCCCACCGAGTAGCCTAGATTATTAAGTATTTTTGTGTTTTCCTTGTGGATGTGTATTTTGGTCTGAGTTTTGATTAGCGCGTTTATTAACACCCCGGAAACGGCCTGAGATGCAGTTTCTCGTGCTGGGCTAGTCAAAAATGCACATCCAAACCTCTTACTCTGTGGTTATTTTTGGGAAGGAGCGTCACAGCGGATGATACGGTTCTCAGCCACCTGGCACATCGGACCAAATGTGCTCAATTTGTAGTTTTTATACGATCAGTCAATGTTTTTTCTTGTCGAAAGGGTTTATTTATAGCAGTATTTCTCCCCTAATTAACGTCATATTCGATAACACTATAGTGTCCTCTATCAACGAAGCCACAAATATTAAATGGTAAATAATACTTCCATTGCCAAAATCAACAGTGTGTTTAGGCTCTAAACGAATAACCAATAAGCCATTGGCTTATACAATGAGCTTCAACATGACCAGTGTACAGTATTCACCGTCCAGAGACTTTCACACTCAAGTTGGCTGCAGGGGAGAACGCGATGAGACTGATCGCCAAAATTTGAAATCCTTATAAATACCGCTGCCAGGAACAATTTTTGCAATAGGGTGCAAACGCAGCTCACGATGACGTTCTTCATTTTAATATAATCAGTACGAAAACTGCTCTAAATAAGCAAATTCTATGTCCTGTTATTGGTTTGGGTATCCATGACAGTAAAAAAGGAAAGGGGAGCATAAAAACACTTCACCAACTACTGGATAGAGCATAGACTCACTTCGCTAGCCACCGTAATGGAGGCAGTTTTTTAATTATATGTCCCGTGCATGTCAAAAATTGTATTAACGAAGGTAAGCCCACTCATAAGGCTACATTCTTGGCTATCGCCCTGGAGGTCCGGGTTCGATTCCCTGCTCTGCCAAAATATTTAATTCTGGACTGAGGGCTGGAATAAGGCGCACTCGGCCTCGAGAGGTAAAACTGAGGGGAGGTGGGATCGATTCCAACCTCAACCAACTTGGATATGGTTTTCTGTGATTTCCCACTTTCATTCCAGGCAAATACTGGGATAGTTCCTTACTTATGACCACGACCGTATCCTTCCCAATCCCCACCTTAATTACAAATATATTAATGCGGCCATCACAATAACACAGTTTATCAGATAAAATTTTACTCACACACCAAAGTACACTTGGCTGAGTGAACACAATGCCAAAGTCCCTGAAATGAATTATTTTCGCCAATTGTCTCTAATGGCGAATGCGTTTGTGCGCACGCGTGAGTGCCTAGAATACAACTTTTTCTTTAATAATTTAAAATTATATGGCAAGGTAAACCGCAGAGAAGTCGTTACCTTTCGGGAATGATAAAAGTAAAATATGTTGTGACAATGGAATACCAATAGAAAGAAAGAAGTATACCGAAATTGAAAAATATATCCGAGGTGGGATTCGAGCTCCTTTGTCAAAGCACAATGTAATTCATAGGCTGCAACGTTACCAATGGGAAGGCGGTGCAATATTAAGTTATGTAAACAACATACACACTCAACTGCCAGTTTAAGTTCTTTAACATTTCGCTTCTATTATAATTTATATTCCGGTACACACATCGTGGAAACATCATAAACAATATTCCCCTCCTGTATAAATAACTAACACATCACAACGCGGGGGACTTCCATCCGCCATGTCTGTCGTGAGCCAAGACGATTGTGCGCAAGCGCGAGTGCCGAGAATTTTGCATTTTTATTTATTAATTTAAAAATATACGGTAACATTTTTTTTTCTTTTAAAGACACACTGCAAATCTAAAGGCCAAGAGCTTTCGTCAGAGTTCTTTACAAAGTCAATCGGTTCAGCCATTATCTCAATCTCGTGGTAATAAAAACCACCTTAGTATTTTAAATACATGGATGTTCCATTTTATTCTTTAATACTTTATTTTGAATCATTTTATTCACTACCGGTACGTTATAATATTACATCATAAATTATATCCATCTTGTTCACGCAGGATTTTATTGTGAGAGAACTTTATCTGGACCAGGAAGAATCTGCAGATCTGTCTTCAACAATAGAAAAGTCACAAATATGGATCAATACTGTTGACATGTGTTACTTAGGCACCGGTTTAGTTAATTCAATATAGTAATTCTTCGTCCAAGGTTACATTTTTGTAACAGAGAAATATTACATTAGCTTTGTTACTGTGCGAATCAATAGTTGCCAGTGCAGTGAAGTGTTTAATTCGATGTTCTATCCTTGGTACTGATTGTAAGAGCATATTTTTAAATTGAAGACGTCGATACGCACATTTTCTATAAATTTAGTATTCAGGTTCATTGAGACGTCTTGCGTTCAAATGTAATAGAAGCCTTGTGGCAGGAAACAAGTAAATGAGAAATCTTATTATGAGTGTGTTTCAATTGAAAACGTTTACAGTAATAGTATCACGTGGATCAAATTCAAAGATCTATTTTGTGTGAATGTGGTGATAATTGTTTCACTGCCACAGGTTTGCCCATATGGAAGTCCACCCCGCTCTAACCAATATAATCTCGATACGAGTCTGCTTGGTAAGTTTTATAGATTTCCTTCTCGCATATGATGCACTCTTTACCGTATCAGTCAGGCAGGTGTTGTGCTTCCTCATGCAATAAAGAGCGAAGTGTGGAGTTGCAAGGAGATTAAATTGTAAAAGAGTACGGAAGTTTAGAAGGAAAAGTTTGAAAGCGGCAGAAAGTACCAAGAGGTTAAGAAGAAATATTGAGACATGTGTGGCAAATTTAATATAATGAAAATATTTGAAGTAAAGCAAGGAATTTTAATCAATCACATTTCTTAGTCTCGAAAGTTACCATTCTTTAAGATGAAGCTTATTTTAATTATGAAATATTCTGGATTGGTAAACCTGAATGGTACATCGGGACTTGATTCGGGGAAATAATTGATTCCCTTGAATTCTGCTAGAACCGTACAAGCAACACAAAAAAAATCACTCTTATTTTAATGTGACGTATTCAGCTCAGCTATAACTCAATTTCATTCCATAGAAAAAAAATCGTATGTCGCTCTACTGCCCACTAAGGGTCTTGCCCAGCCAAACGACTGCTGCTCAGCCACGTGGCCTTCAAGGGGGTGAAGCGTGGTCAGCATGACGTGTCCCTTCAACCGTTAATTATGAATTTCCTAAATAAGGTTGGGTCCTTTCGAATCATAGTGGTACTTAATGTTCCTGAATAATGGCTGAATGCAAACCCCCTTGCAGTCCTCATCTCACTTCTAAAATAAATGTTGTTGTTGGCATTAAGAGCTTGGAACATCATTCGTCATCAGACACGTGTACTTTGGTGTGCGTTGAATTTGTCTGGTAACCAGTGTTTCTATGGATACTATAGTAGTGTGTGAATCTCTGCTTGTTAGGGTCGAGGATGAGCTAGGTGCCCGAAGATTGGAAATAAAGTATTATCCCGGTATATTTCTGGAGCGAGTGTGAAAAGAAACCGGGGAAAACCACACTCAGGATAGTCGTTGTCAACGCTGAGTTCCGAACCTCCGATCTCCAAACTTGTTGCAACTCCTCATCGTGGTCTAAAATCACTGTTGAAGCCGGGACCTCCTGGATAAGAAGCAAGTGATTTCATTGTACAGGAAATGAAATCATTATCATGTTTCAGACGATAATAATTATCAAACCAATGAAAGGTCAATAAAAATAGAAGTGTTAACTCAGACTATATACAGTATTTGCATTCCCCTTATGAAGGAACGTATAATAACATGTGGGTGTAGGACTGTCACAAAACACGTTTTTTTTAATTTGGGACATGCATTGCTGTAGAATTTGGTTCTGGAATACGAGAATTTGAATCACAATATTACCGATGGTTTAATCAATTTACTTAAAAAGGAACGTTAATTAGAAGTATGGATTACGCTTTGCTGCTTCTTGAAGATAAATTGAAACAGGTGTTAAATCAACATAAGGTGGGAAAATTACAGTAGCAAAATTACTTTTCACGGAACTGCGGTATATTACATTGGTAGAGGTCAGGTTTTTCGGTGATATTTTAATGAAAATTATATTATTTTTAAACTTAGTTGCTGGAGTCATCGGTGTTATTATTTACTAATATATAGTAGTTCAATGAACTTAAAAATCCACTGCTTTGTTTTTCAGGGGGAACGCGGGGGTACGCGTACCCTTTAATCATTTGAAAACTGATTGAGAAAAGACATTAGTACATTCGTATCTGGTCCGACAAATATAACTTCGACTTAAAAGGTCATCGATCAGCTGGTGTCAACGCGCTGATCATAAAAGCTGGAGGAGATTTCGAGTAATCCTCGATTTAAATCGATCTATCGAATCAGTTTCCTTTGATCGGCAATTCGGCAACTCCGTTCTTATAAGCACACAGGCTTCATAAAGTTGTTATTTTGGTGCGTGTGCTTAGTTTTGAAGTATGAAGAAAATATCGAACTATTTCACATCCACCCAAGCATCGAAAAAGCTTCAAGTTAATAATTCGAACATAAACAATGACGGAGAAACACAACAGTGTCGTGTGGTGAAGCAAAAGAAGATTTCAACAAAGAGCTTTTAGCCGCGTGTAACAGTGGGACGGAAGACGTTCCCGAATGCTGGGATTTGGAGAAAATGCAGGAATTTTGCAGGAAGTATGAATGGTTGGTGGTAAGAAATAAAAAAAACTTGGCTGCAAAATTTGTAAAGAAGTTGGCGACTTTGGAACTGAAAGTACATCACGAGGGATGAAAATTTCACAGGAGTGGGTTTCACTTTCTATTTGTGCAAGCGGCGAATCTGAAAAGAAATCTCAGCAAATGCTTTCTCTGCGCAAGAAAATATTTTAACATAGAGTGTTCAGCTCATCAGGGTGCAGTTAAAATACTAAAACCCGCAAAACTGAAAAGTTTAGAAACTCCATACACTAAGGCTTTGGAAAAAGGAAAGGAAATAACTGCCAATGCATTTCGAACACCATATAAAGTTGTTAAGAAAAATCAAGCCTTCCACGATTTCGAAACTGAAATTGACGTGCAGAAGTTGAATGGTGTTAATGTGGGCAGCATTCTTCATTCACCAAACGCAGGCATAACGTGCATAAATATTGTTTCTCAAATCCCGACAGAAACGAGAAGAAAGGTAGCAGACATGATAGAGCATGGGAATAGTAAAATTGCCCTACTTATAGATGAAAGTACCACACTCAGTCAGCTGTCATCATTGATGGTGTACCTGAGAATAACACTTTCAGAAATGGATCAGCCAGCAAACATTTGCTTTTGTTTTGAATTTTTGAATTACAAAATGTCACTGCTGAAGGTATTTAGTGCATTGAAGACATATTTCGGTGCATTGGGGTTTAAATGATGAGTTTCTGAAACAGAATCTTGTTGCAGTCTCAACTCATGGGGCTGCAGTAATGCTAGGAAAGAAGAAGGGTGTAAAACTTTAATAAAGCAACAGTTTCCCAATGTTTTGTTCTCGCATTGTGCCAATCACAGGCTAAAGGTGAGTAAAGATTTCCCCTCACGTGTAAACCACCTCAATTCTTTCCTTGATAAACTGGATACAGTTTACCACCAGTCACCTAAAAATGTCAGGGAATTGAAAGCTCATGCAGAGAAACTTTAAATCATGCTCCTTAAAATTGGAAGGATCCTAGATACAAGATGGGTTGCTTCTAGCTTTAGAGCAGTCTCAACTGTGTGGAAAAATGTCGAAGTTTTAGTGGCGAATTTAAAAAGTGCCAAAGATGATCCCAAAAGAGACAAAACTGACCATGTCATGTATGGAGGACTCCTTAACCTTATAACCAATGTCAACTAGATATTAGACCTGGCATTGACGTGTGATGCTCTTCAGGAGTTGGCAGAACTTTGACTTGCAAGCTTGTGACATTGCAATTTATTTGGCCCATATGCCAGCAGATTAATGTGTTTTCTGAACGAAAGACAAAACATGGCCCATACTACACTGAAGCCTTGGAATCAGAATCACTGTTAATGTTTAAAGGCGTGAATCTCGAAAAAGGAGCAAGAAATAAAAGGAATCATATTGATGCTGTTAAGTCCTATGAGTGCCTGGGCAGTCGTATGGAGAACCGCATTTCAACATCAGAGGACATTGAAATCCCAGAATTGGCTACAGTTTTGGACAATACCACTTGAGCGGAAAATCCTGATTAACTGTAACTTATGGAGAAGCAGAAATAAGAAACTTGTATAACGTTTTAAGCTCCATGAAAGACAAATCTTATGAGGTTTCCGTGAATACCATACAGAGAAGAAATGCCCATTGTCTCTCCAGCCCCTTATTAACACTATGAACAGCATCCCAATTTCTACAAGTGAATGTGAAAGAGGCTTCTCACTAATGAACTTGATAATGAATCCAACAAGAGCATCATTGCATCTGAACACAGTAGGAAATATCATGCTCATCAAGTTGGTTGGCCCTCCACCAAGAATTTTCAACCCTGTGGATTACGTACTGTGCCCGTTTAGACCGGAGTCCGCACGACCACATATGCATTTTACCAATAATCAGTCAGCACGAGAGTCAAAATATCCCGGAGCGCCAGATGGGTTAAAGCAAATCGCAAAAACGACATCAAATTAAAAAAATGCCTTACTGATTTTTGGCTCAATGCAACAATAAGGATAGAAGGAGATTTAATTGGGAGAAACACATCTGGTAAAATTATCTCAGTTTATTTTAAAGTTAAAATCTGACTGCAAAAATGCTCAAAGCAGCATCATCCACGTGTGGCGATCCACACACTTATTTACACACAATATACAGAAATTTCCCAAACACATTTGACAATCTTTTTGGAAACACAAGTCCGATTAATAGTCCTGTGGACTGTGTTCCAAAATTATTAATATTTAATTCCAGTTCAAAATTAATTGTCCATACTGGAAATAACGTTGATCACTGTTTGACTATTTACATGATATTAACACTCGTAGAATAAATGTTTATAGAATTTCTTAAATTTTCCCTTGTTTTTCCAGTTTCAAAAATATATCGTTGAAAAATATTATCATAGAAGCAACACAAATTATTAACACATATTAATAACATCTGAAAAGTATTTGACCATTGAGCATAGCATCGAAGAACTGTGCGAAGCACAACAACAATTAATTGTTCTTCTGACATTAAAAATTCGAGAAGTGACTCGATTATGAACTTCAAGTTCCAAACAAAATATATGATTTCTGAATCATCAACTTGATCAATAAATGGTTGAACCATTCAACTATTAGATTTTCCACTTGGAATCATTATGAAAAAAAATATTTATATTCATGGCCATTCTTAGCAATTTTTACAACTTGCAATTCTTCGACAGAATGCGGAAATTAGAATTGTAGTTTTATAATGAATTCATTTAGTTCATGGCACTAGGATTGAAAATATCCTTCAAATTATTCGTGGTTAAAGAATTATTTTAATTTGGCAGTGGCCCATTCTATTATTTGTGTAAGAACACAATATTACAACAACAACAACAACGGCAAAGGTCTTCCTCTGAAGAAGAATAAACTACTATCATGACAAATCCGGGTTCTAGCAAAAATCAAAGTCTAAATGGAATTCGTAAACAAGGTTGAAATAAGAACTGATGGTTTCAAAGAAATAACCTTCGGGTTATTCATACGACGAAATGTGTGGCTCCAATACTCCTACTATAAACCTGAGCCATCGAACCTGCTATTTGATTGATGCTCGAAAAAACCTTCATTCCTGCGACTTAACATGCGCACCTGGGAATGGCATTCAACTACTCCACACACATAAATTATCTTCCCAAAATTTATACAATAAATCAAGCCTCTGCTTGTTATCAACACTGGAAGATTAATAAACTGACAAGTTTATTTTATTTTACCATTCAGTTTAACCCGTGAATTTACCATACATATGAAAAGCTTCATTTCACTTTCGAGTGTATTTACGTCATGATTTTATATAAATACAACAATATCCTATTTGATACAAATATCATTTGCTTCCCGTTTCATGCCTCTCCGTGTTAAATGAAAAATATACTTTGCTCAATGCAAATATCAACTGTTCAACCAGAACTGAAATGTTGGTTGAATGCGGGCTTGCGCTAACCACTCTCCTTCGGAAAATCTCCTGTTCCAAACTAGAAATGATTAAACTACTTCATAGGCTCTTTCTCAATACATATGATTATTAGAAAATATAATATCCAAGAATTATTTAGAAAAATTATAAAATTATTATTATTATTAGTGGATTATTATTATTATTATTATTTGTTATATGTTTAATTATCATCTCATTATGTGAGAATCCACATGTTCGAACCTTCGAATATGGAAAAAAATATCCATTCCTCAACAAAAATAAATTTAACTTTTACAGTTACATCGGCTGATTACCGTGATTTCCCAAAAATATGAAAAATTCAAATAAATGCTCGAAATGCTCGGTCATCGATCCTAAACTGTTCTGAGTGCTGAAAATACTCAGAATAACTCTGATAAGTCTTGCGTAAATCATTGCAAGCTTTAAATACGACGAAAAAAATGTGTTGGTCATCTGCAGAAAAATAGTTTGTTCCAATTAGCTAGGCATAATATAATTCAAATGTGGCTTACATTTCTTGATGGTCTTGAAGTGTAGTAAACCTGGTCTGTACCAGATGTATCCATAGACATGCCCTAACGGACAAGCACGTATAATCCTTGTATCGGCCGCCATTGTAGACCCACAAATCGTCTAGTCAGACATAGTGGTAGTATCTTTCGACGTTTGAATAAACTGTGGTTCCATTTTAATATGAGCTTCTATCAAAGCCATAACAGTTTGTTGAAATAGGGTCAGATCTAAGTGATCTCTTCTTAAATATGTCAGTTGTAACATAACTCACTGTAATCTCATCAGTACAAGAAAAACATTGACAGTCTAAGCAATTAACGGCTGTTCTGAAGATCGTTCCCTGGGCATGGTTTATTAATATCACCATCTGCCATGCGCTAGACAACTTGCAGTTTCCCTTGCGTAGACTAATGAACGCCACCGTTATAGACTAGTCTTCAATGTACTGACAGATCGAAGTGGTTAACTAGTTACAAAAATGAAAACTGACTTGAAATGGATTTAAACATCCAAGTATTAAGTTACTATTGGACTGTGACAAAATACTATTTCCTAGACAAAGTCTAGCATATGTCCTTTTGGAAATATAAATATTTCCACCAATGTCTGTAGAAATCAATCACCTCAGTGATTCTCCTCACCAGAAACTTACTAAGTTCCAACTCGTTTGCGCAGCACTTCTCGTGACTATCACGATTTGAAAAGAACTTCTGCGTAGATACGGCAACCATGTGCCTTGGCTCAGCGTAGACGCAGCTTGCTTGCCAAGTGCTTGTGTTGAAGTGAGCTGACAGTGCCTCCTCCAGCTGGCTTTTATTCAAAACTGTCAGGGTCACGCGTCATCGCCTGATATCTAGAAATCCTCATATCTCTTGAATCCCTGCTCCGATTTACTTGATACTAATTGCATTCTCTTTCATTTGGCCGTGCCAGTAATCTGATCCCAGTCTCAAGTCTCTACTCCGTAGTTAACTATTTAATCAATAAATAGCCTCGACCTCTGCTGTTACTCGCTACGTCACTTGACATCCAACTATCGGTAAAATCCTTCGAAATGCTTCGAGAAGCAATGTAGCGCGATATTCAAATATCTGAACTTTCAAAAGCGGCTACAGCCTATCCCTTGATATCTAGGTGTCTGAAACTAGGAATACCCATTCCTAGAGTTGGGCACAGTACATTCATGGTTCCTGGAAGGAAGACATCTGTCGACCGACAAGAAAAGCATGCAGAGGAAGCGTGATGATGGCAGTGATCAGCCTCCTTTACCAGTGTGGAATTTACTGTAAGGACAGCAAAATGGGACACTACCACAGTGCTTATATTTATTTCACTTAATTTTATAATGTAAAATTATTAGAAATACTGAGTGCAGTTACCACCTTGACATGTTGACCACAAATAAATTAACCCAATGCAACCTTTCATTTATCATGTCAGCCCGAAAAGTAATAACCGGACTCTGCAAATTGCCGAAAATTGCAAGATAGTGATGACTGCCGACTACAACTAAGAGTACCCATTAATATTTTTTTTGAAAAAAAAAGCACTATAAAATCAATATTTAAACCATAATCGCACATTTAAAAGGCTTCCAGAACACACTCGTGTTCCCTCATAAATGTGGATTTGTTGCAAAAGTACAGCCTCGCTTTAAATTTCGGATGGTGGCTGAGTGTATTATTAATACATCAAAATCCAGTCGCGCAATTAATACGGAACTTTGTAAACGAGGAGCATCAATTAAGAAACCGCAGTAGCATTACTGCCATATCTTAATGACATGTAACTTTTTACGGGTAATTTTTTAGCATATTCTAGTAATTGGAATGATTTTGTGTTGACCGACTGAAAGTTACAATATCAATTGTCAATTGACAAAAACCAGGGCGTTAATAAATAAGAAGGAAGAGGAATATAATTAGTTTGCGAAGATAGAATACCTTTGAAAATCCCTGTCCGGTCATTTAATTACCACTGAATTTGCCTAATACAAATATATAATATTCATTTTGTCAAAACTACTTAATCAGGCTTCGTTTGAAGGATTTACGGACGACAAAGAAGTGGAATGGGAAGATAATTTCACAAGGATTCACAATGAGTGAGTCTGGAGAAAGCATTGATTTGCTTCCTTGGAGAACAATGAGAGAGGAAATTCATAAAGTAATTAAGAAGATAAATGGCTCTATGGAGATGCTTCTTCACATCGTGAAAAAGTCGCACCTCATCGTACACGGAAGAGGAAACGGCAAATGAAATATTAATTTAAATTCGGCTTCATTATAATATCACATTTCTCTCATTTCTCCCCTATTGTTCTGTTCAGACCGCACACATTCGCAGATCACCATACGCTATTCTCATTCAACGATATCAAATAACAGAATTTTTTATTTTTCCAATATTGTGGAATACTTTATCAATGTAATATGTGCCTTCCATGAATGCTTTTGAATCCAAACCTCCCACGTGCCAACATAATGCTACATTTGATCTTGATATAGTTTTGAAAGTTCATAGGATTTCTAAAGCATCCCTTTGAAATGAGCGTATCATTGTGAGCTGTCAGTGCATTCAACATAAGCTCAAAGTGTCGTGAAATATAGTACTTAGAACCTGAGACAGAATTGCTGGCTCATAGTAAACCCCACACACTAACGTTTATAAAAGAGTTTCTCTCAACGTTCATATCGCTGGGTTTGTTTTCATTGTCGTTGATTCAATAAGGGACCTGGTATAGAATGGTCATCAGTTCTATCTATTTCTGTAGTCTATGTGTACTAACTTGTGTTATTTGAAGACTGTATTAGTTTGTGATAATTTCAAGATGGACTAAAACAGGCAGCAAAGTTACACCTTCTTACCACTCACCAAAGCTCGAGAAAATATATTTCATCGCGGTTTCTTGTTTTGTATTCGTTTCTAGGAAATTCACTAACGGCATTTCTTATTTACCTTATGGATTCTGAGCACCAAGTACATAGCCGGCACAATGATCTGCCTTTATCTTCAGCACTGGGTCATCCATTTAATACGTCTGCAAATTTACCTTTCCAGTGAGATCGTTCCTTCGGTATGGTGCCAGATCATCTGGACATACTCTTTAAGGACATACTCATTAAGATACCGCCATCTAATTAAGTAAAAAAGAGGCTATGAATGTGCCCGTTATCCATGGAATACAAGATGGGTGCTCTGCCATCTCCTCAAAATTCCACAAATGGAAAATCACAGAAGACATTAATAACAATTATTGTATGAATTCCACGAACCAATACCCACGTAAATACACAGAACTCTTATCTAGTGGAGTATACTCTGGGGTTCTTGACACTGGCGCAGTAATCACACTAAGATAATATTGATCACAAATCAAAACTGTTTGTTAACACTACTGTTTATTTAACACAATTACCTATCCTAGTTATCCAGGATTTTTAATTCCTAACAAATACAGCAATCTTGAAACAGATAACAACCTACGCCCAACAATATATACAAGTAGCCTACTTTCTCTGAAATGAATGGGAAGAGCTTTGACCCTTTGTCCTTATCAAGCAATTTGAATTTTCTCGTGATATACGCAAAGGGTTACACCCTTTATATGACTCCTCATTAACTAAGTGTGTTTGTTATTCCACTGTTGTATCGAGAGGAATTGATTCCAACATTGGAAAAGTACGTCTATCCACCATCATGATTATATGGAATCGTTTATGTTACGCCGTCTTCAGCGAATGCCTTTTATGTGACATTACCTACTTGCAGCATTTCATCATCGATATTTAGCTTGTATTTTCGTGACGGTGCAGCGGCTGCGTGCTATATGATTGTGATTGCCTTATGGTAGTAAAGCTACTGGGGTATCTTATTTGATACTCCTCGCTTCTGTATTAATTGCGCGACTGGATTTTGATATATTAATAATACGCTCAGCCACCATTCTAAATTTTAAACGAGGCTGTTCTTTTGCCTTAGGCATACATATCCACATTTATGAGGGAACACGAGTGTGTTCTGGACGCATTTTAAATGTGACCAACAGTATTATTCCTAAGGCAATTATTGACTAATGTTACTCTACCTTTAGCGTACAAATACATCCCAATCTGAGAATATATCATGCTCTAAAATTGAACACTGAACTAATATGGCAAAGTATAGAGATAAGTTCTGTATTTGTACAATGAAAGAGCTGAAGGCCTATAATTTGAATAACTGACTGTGTACAAAATCCGTTTATTACAACAGTTCGAGATTACCAGAAGAACACAACTCTTTCATTTTTGAACAAAGATACAAATGTACTTAATGTAATACTTGTATAGAAGATCGCAAACCAGTTCAGTGTTCATACTTATGACAACATTTCACCAACGACAGTGCCTTTTCACGTGAATCGTAGGATACAACTCCTGTTATTTATACTTTCACTAGCAACCAGACCCGCCTTCGTCCGGGAACAGTTATGAATGCATTACCTGATAAGCGCTTTTTTTTCAATGCCAATGAACAAAGACCAATATCCATTTTACGTCTCGGCATGATGGGTTAAAATCACTGACTGGACTATTAATTATATTATCATGGAGATCAATGTGCAACAAATTCTTGTCAGACGTAATTTAAGAATTGCGAGGTGCATGGAACACAAATCCCCCTTCCGTCCAATCTTAACTTGATTGTGAAATTTGCGGAACGAAAGGTTCACAGGCGAAATGAAGAAAAGCCGAGTTGCACTTCCAGGGAAACTCCAAACACAACCACTCCTCTCTAAAGTTTTTAACTCAACAGGACTCGACAGTTTGCTGCTGGCTGTATCTGGGGCAATACGCTCGTCCGCTAGCTAAGCTGTAACTGGGGTGATAGACTCGCCCCTAGATAGCTCGTAAACTGTTGCCTCAGTAACTAAATGGAGATTGTTGGAAGAAATGAAAACGTAAAAGCACTTATAGTAGGCGATGTATTGAAGATAGAGATATGATCTCCCAAGCTTTTTTGTAGAACTCTTCATGCTGAACCATTCTTACACTCATAGTATAGAGATATTTTTAACGGATTGCCCAGCGTAACCTTAAAAAGCGCACGGACGCCAGTTTTTCTTCGACCTTTTGGCGGATATCGTTAGTGCTTGACTTCCTTTTGTCATAAATTATTTTCTACAGAAACCTTCCTCGAGTTATCCTTTACAGAATGGTGAAAACCACATCAAAATCAATTCAGTGGTTCTCGAAATTACCCGTGACATCCAAGAATCGGGGACTTTGTTTTATACTAAGTAGAGATTATACGCCAATCAGTATCTATACAAATATAATAAAGCTGAAGAGTTTGTGTGTTTGTGTGTTTATGTGTTTAAACGCGCTAATCTCTGGAACTACCAGTCCGATTCGAAACATTATTTATTTATATGATAGCCTGATTCAAGAGGAATAGTTTAGGCTATGTAGCATTAGGCTACACCTCTCAGGTGACCTTCAAGATTGATTTTTGTTCAGCAAGTCGGTAGAACAAGTGCTCCCGAACAGCTCTATCCGCATGCGCTAGCGTTATGGTTAGTGATACGTACATCGTTTCCCCTATCTGAACCAAAATTTGTATACTTACCCTTTGGAACCCTGATGGTAACACTGTCGAAGTGAAATTTATGACAGACCAGTCCGTTCCCTACATTTAGGCCCTTTGGTTCAAATCTACACCTTTTCCCCGATCAGAACCAAAATTTGTATACTTACCCTTTGGAACCCTGATGGTAACACTGTTTACATGAAATTTCGGACATACCACTCCATTCCTTGCATTTAGGCCCTTTGGCACAAATCTACACCGTTTCACCGATCAGAACCAAAATTTGTATACTTACCATTTGGAACCCTGCGAGTAACAAAGTCTGCATGAAATTTCGGACAGAACACTCCATTCCCTGCATTTAGGCCCTTTGGCACAGATCTACACCGTTTCACCGATCTGAACAAAAATTTGTATACTTACCCTTTGGAACCCTGCGAGTAACACTGCCTACATGAAATTTATGACAGACCAGCCCATTCCCTGCATTTAGGCCCTTTGGCTCAAATCTACACCCTTTCACCAATCTGAACCAAAAGTTGTATACTTACCCTTTGGAATCTTACGAGTAACACTGTTTACATGAAATTTCGGACAGACCACTCTATTCCCTGCATTTAGGCCCTTTGTCACACATCTATACCGTTTCACCGATCTGAACGGCAATTTGTATACTTACCCTTTGGAACCCTGCGAGTAACACTGACAGCATGAAATTTTGGACAGACCCCTCCATTTCCTGCATTTAGGCCCTTTGGTACTGTACCCATGTGAGTAATCTCGATGTAAAATATGCTTCTGCGTCCAGCTAGCATCAGGTCTCAGGCGTGTACCGTCTCCCCAATTGAGCAGTGCATATTTTGGATTTGAGGCTAAAAGGTATCAACTCTACAATGATAAGGCACAACTCTATTCTAAAACTTTAATTCAGTCAATAAAAATCATGGCTTCAAACACAAAACAATCCCCAAAACCATAAAACAAAGCAAACAAAAATTTACTTCCACAATCCACTAATATGAGCAAAAATCTAATCATAATAAAAATCATATCATATCACAAAGCTTTACCCTTATGTGAACATCACAAAGATACTCAAGTGCTCTGATGCACATACAACTTCACAAACAAATTTTACATTGACATACTACTGTCATACAATGTGACCTCTTTAATTTCACAAATTAATTATTCCTTAAACCTCTTTAGTTTTGACAAATATGTGTACCGTGTGTGTTTTGATCTTTCTCTTCCCACCAAATGCATCATGCATTAGCCTATTCGGGCGTTGCACAGCAAACTACGTGCAACTCCATAATTATGTAAGCTACCCCTCCACTTCCTCTATTTATATAGTCCCACTGCATGCTGGTTGTGATTTCACATTAAAGACGTTAATTTATAGCTGTGTCGGACGGTACAATAAGACTACCTTGCGCGCGTAGCCTGTGGCATCTGGTAACCAACTTCATTAACTTGGCGTCAATGACAGTGCAAATACATCGTCTAACCATTCGTCAGATAGCTAAAATAATGAACCATCAGGATGACCTATAATTATCCATGTGTTCTTAAACTACACGGCTACATTACTCAACATAACAATACTTCAATACATGTCATTAACAGGGTCTAAAATCTGTTCCTTTCAACTTGTATTTACGGTTTGTCTGACCGTCTCTCCCAGACCCTCTACCCGAGCGGTCGGCACACAATAGACTGTGGAATGGGGTTCCAACAATTATCTCGCCCCTCGCTTCAAGTTTGAATGCTTCCCTCACTAAGCAGTGAAGATTTACAAGACAAATACTGTTGTCCGAACGACACACATATCCCAAAGGATCTTAATTGAATAGTATGCAAACAGGTAGTGAATGAGCTTTATAATTATTCCTGCCCCGAGGATAACATAATTACTGGCACCAACAGGTCCATTCAACATGAAGGTACGGGGTTCGCAACACATTAGTCTCATAGGCAACCGTGGTCTCAAATAATATGCGGTCAGCCCAAATGCTGCCTGTATTGAGGTTCGCTTCAATAAGCCGAATCACTCACAATAAGTTCTCGGGGAACCAATTAGAGTATTGAGGTGTCCTCGTTTGCCTCATACCTAATCAAGGGATTCCAACCCGGAACATTCACATCCATCCTCAGAGTTAGGGTCCCACACTAAACACTCTGGCACAAAGTATATCTCCGCTTACGCCCCCGGCGTAGGAGATTTCATACGTAGAATAGACCATCTGGCTCCTTTAACTAATGTACGACCTCCGCCCTATAATATTAAGAGAAATCTATTCAATTTACTCTATAAGCTTCTCACATAAGCTGCAAATTCAATTCACTAAAAGCTCTTTCATTCCTGGCATAATTGTATTCCCATTAATACAATCTTCTGATATAAAACTTCTTTCCTTAATTACGTGATGTAATCTTACTGTATCATCTTACTGCTTAGATCGATAAGTCTTGCAATTAGCGTAACTATTTCTCGCTTACAACATTTATTATTTCCTGATGCGTTCATTCATACTTTTAATATTCATTATTATTATTATCATTAATCTCACTGACATAATTGACCAAAATCATTCCTTCTTATTATTTTCACATAAATTACCAAGAATCCTTCCTTATTATTATTTTCACATAAATTACCAAAAATCCTTCCTTATTATTATTTTCACATAAATTACCAAAAATCCTTCCTTATTATTATCTTCACATAAATTACCAAAAATCCGACACAACTAAACGTCTTAAACTCGAACAATCGTGTTCGTTACATTTACATAACTGATTGCCATTCTTAATTGATAGTGGTAACGATTACTCCACTTAATGATGCAAATTAACATCTCAACTCTATGAAAATCAACACAATAATGATTAAACCTGGAGGGTCTCCCTCCTAATCTGATTCTTACTGGCATCCTTTCTGAAATCACCAACATGCAGTGTCCTATGTTCACTAATTAAACATAATTTGTGGGGTACTCACATATCTATACAGGCTCCTTATGGTGGCTCCAACCAATCATATTCTTCCAGTTTGCCTGCCATTTGCAGGTTTAACGTGACATATTTATCTTGAATACACACATTTTATGACACATATTTTCTGTTAACAACACGGCACGTTGCATTTCTCTAAGGAAGCTATCGCTCCCACACATGTGATACTTTATAACACTTATTCAATCACTACTTTAAAAGATATTTTACATATGCTTTACACATAACACACGACACTTTATACACTTTTCATTGTTGATATTCCCTAGCAAAGATCAAAATTGCAGGTGTCGATGGCATCTCCCGTGCTCCTATCAACTCCTGATTGAAAGTCTGGTTTACCTGATCTCGGAATTCACCAACAGTTCTTATCCATACTCCTACGGTAAGCTCCCTGCGTTGCATAAATGTGCTAACTTCCGTCCTGAGCGTGGTTATTTGGTATACTTATGACATTACCAACTGCTTCGTAACGTTTCTTTTAGCGCATTCCATCGTAATTACACATATACGATCAGTCAATCTTTTATACATTGCTCTAACACTGTGCATAACTTTACATAGATTATTATTTACAATAGTTCTGCAACTTATCTCACACGTTGCTTCCTAAATGAACACACATTGTTCATACTGTTTACAAAACTGTGTAGCGATGACTGTTTTCAACTCTCGGTGACAAACTATGTCCAACTGTGTAAACTGCGTTAAGACTGGCTGAAATACTGGCGTCAACTGGGTTACGACTGACTGCTCTCTCAAGGGTCGACTCCCTTATATTGGATTCCCACGAAAAGTAGGGCGAAATTTTCCCGCGTCATCCCGGCTCCTCTCACAGCGTGATTCTGGTCTCGAAACCATGTTCATCGGGTTCCTTTTTCATCACAGATCCCAGAACTATCTGCGTGCAGAAGAATCGCTCGTCCAATTAATTAATATTAATTCCTTTCTCCATGGCTTGGGGACGCTATCTTACTGGGAATCCCAGGCGACCTTCTCAAAACTAGCCGCGAACAACGAGAGCTTTCCATCCTTCCGCGCTCCATTAAATATGCGCCAATTACGCAGATTAAAGGTTCTAAAATTAGCATTTTGGCAAAAGATTCACCTGTGGACAACTCTCAAGTCAATCCGTTACTCCAATCACGAGTAATCAATGATTTTCCTGGCTATCTCTCCCCACCAAACTCAATGCTATTCTCCGTCGGGGAAGAACTGGGTCATTATTCAGGCCCTCACCCCCTCTCAGACGACATAACGAGGTCAGAGAGATGGACGTGGCTCCACTGAACACCTCCCACAATTCTGGGCTAATTTGTAAAACGTCAACTCTGCACTTGCAGTGTTCCAAGCCTCGTATAGCCTACACCAAGTAGTCTAATAATGCAGTATTCTGCTCCTTTTCCCTGCATTATTTTAGTAAAATAATGTCATTGCAACTGAAATCACACCAGTGATTAAATATACACTTCTCTCTAGGGGTTTTTACAATAAAACTCCCTCCACAGACCTCGGATTCGTTCCCTGGTGGAACCTTTACACTGAGATCACAGTCTCTGAGAACCACGTTCGATTCCAGTCAGCATAACCGCCTCGGGTTCAGTACACATCTATACCGTTGCACCGATCTGAACCACATTTTGTATACTTACCCTTTGGAACCCTGCGGGTGACACTGTCCACTTTAAATTTTGGGCAGACCCCTCAATTCTCTGCATTTAGGCCCTTCATCACAAATCTACACAGTTACTCTTAATTGCACCAAATTTTACATACACTTTGAAACCCTGCTGGTAACACTGTTCACTTGATATTTTGAACAACGCTCCCCATTCCCTACATTTATAATAACAGACAAAATGAACTTGAAGACCACGTATTAAGGCCCTGGAACCATTTATGTCCGTAGTAGAGTAACTGTAAGGGTATTTTAATAAGTCTGTTGTTGACGGGCAGTTCGGGCTGCATCACGTCACCCCTACCAGTGTTCTGGTGCAGAATTGCGAAAACAGTTGCATCTTGCGCTGTTTATAAATTGCAGTCACGGGGGGTAATTAGTGCAAAAAGATTTCTTATGCCCCTTTAAACAGTTATCATCATGAAAATATTATGCCTCTGTATAAGTGCAATGGTGTTGGTGCAGTACATTGAGGTTATCAGCTGCAATAAGCGTTGGTGCTTTCAAATTTACCTTCATGTATTCTGAAACTTATCGTTAAGCGCTTTGTGGCGATAAATGATACTATTGCTACCTCAGTAGCTCGGGACAGCCGAAGTTTGCCAAAGAGTTCTGATTATTTTCCTACGGTGCTATGCGACAAAAGACGACACTATTGGTCTGTACATTTCTTACAGCCAATGAGATATTGGCCCTAGGCAGTGTCTTATTTCATTTACTCTTCTTTCTAAATATATTTTAAATTTGTTTGTAAATTACATGTGTCAGTGCTGTAGTTAGTAAATAGCTGTTTCCCTAATCATAATTATCATTACAGGAAATTGACCTGAGTGTTACGTCCATTATACTGTACTACTTATCACCCCCACTACATCCACCACCACCACCACCACCACAAAAATATATATTTTTAAAATATTGGTTTCTGTTAGATAAGTATCATGTGCCAGTTCTGTAGTAGTATTAATTATCATCCATAAAACAAATAAATCCACCGGACGAAGCCGGGCACTACTGCTAGTAATTTAATATAATATTATCCCCCTTCCGTCCAATCTTAAATTGACTGTGAATTTTGCGTAACGAAAAGTTCACAGGCGAAATGAGAGTTGCACTTCCAAGGAATGGCGAGGTGAATGAAACTCATATCCCCCTCCCGTCCAATCTTAACTTGACTGTGTTTCACAGGCGAAATGAAGAAAAGCCGAGTTGCACTTCCAGGGAAACTCCAAACACAACCACCCTTCTCAGAAGTCTTAACTCAACACGACTCAACGGTTTGCTGCTGGCTGTATCTGCGGCAATATGTTCGCCCGCTAGCTAGGCTGTAACAGGGATGATAGACTCGCCCTTAGCAAGCTCGTAAACTGTCACCTCAGTAGTTGAATTTACATGGTTGGAGGAAATTAAAACGTAAAATCACTTATAGTGTGCGATGTATTGAAGATAAGACTTATGCTCTCGCGGATGTTTTTGTAGAACTTTTCATGATGAGCAAGTCTTACACACATAGTATATAGATATTTTTAACGGTTTGACCAGCGTAAGCTTACAAAGCGGTCGGACGCCAGGTTCTTTTTCGACTTTTCCACTGAAATCGTTACTGCTCGGCTTCATTTGATCATAAGTAAATTATTTTCTACAGAAATCATCCTCGAGATATCCTTTCCAGAATGGTGAAAACCGCATTAAATCCATCCAGTGGTTCTCGAGTTTATGCTTCCCGTAACATCCAAGAATGAGGGATTTTGTTTTATACTAAATAGAGATAGAGATAGACAAGGTATAGCGGTCACGGGCGATTATTCACATCATTCAGAGTACAGTCAGGCATGTCGTTAAAACGAGATGGTAGGAAAGTTCAAAATGAATTACGCTTCCAACCCAACAGTCTGCCCAAGAGCATAAAGAGGCTCTGGTGCATCCATTATTATTTATGAAATATACAATGTCTATTATGATAAAGTTTACAATTCGCCATCCCAATTCAATGTATAAATTCACTGCACCAGGTGATAAGAACTTACCATTCACGATGAAATTGCTTTAAGATGTGTTTAGCTTTAGTACTAAACTATATATATTTAAACTAAAAATGTCTCACTCAATGAAAACAACTATATCATTTTTACTAAAATAAAATACAAACAGAAGTGAAGTTTGTCCTTCTAGGGACTGCTTTTATATGCTACAATCGAGGTCCTTCACTTTATAACGATCTGCACCTTAATGATGCAGAGCATGCTAACTGGTAGGGCCATTGGTATACTGGGATACCATTCTGACTAGTTCTTTCTATAGTCAAGGCCGGAGACTTTATAATGACGCTGGAATGCTGTATAAATCGTGTGATGAACGTAGCAGCATTCACTCGACTTCAACTTTTCGCATATTGCAATACTTAATCACTTTCTTAACAAGCAAGGTTTCCATTATCGGACTTGACGTATTTTCAGCGAATTCTCGATGTCTATCATCCATACGCTGGGTTAACAAATTTGTTTTAAAAGAGGTTGCATTCATCCGGTTGACTTTTCCTAGAGTCCAATCACGAACTCTACTCATTGAACCACCATTGGCCAAACGTTGCCTCTCCAATGAGGATAAAAGATGGGTGCGGTGCAGTACGGCCGTGTTATTGGAAGATATGGATTTTGTAATGTAATAACCATGTTGAGAGGTGGTTTCAATAGCTATTTTTAGGGCAATATTTCATTATTTTGTGATGAATGGTTTCAGAGATATCGATGTTGTCAGATTAGGGGTGGTTGTTACCAAATAAACAGTTTTACCAAGTGATTAAATGTAATTCTAACCAGAACCATGTTGGACTAACGTACCGTATTTCAAGTCGTCGACCATGGGTACGTTGGACAACCCGATAGATGTGACAGAGGGTGATAGCTTACAGATTATCCAACAGTGACGTCTTACGCTGCCTCGAAACAAGTATCCATTTGTTTGTAAAGTCACGTGTCCTTTCCTCAAATAAAGGCATTAAGTTATATTATCCTATAGTCTTAGTCAAGAACCAAAATGGATAACCAGTTAGAACCAACATGGATGACCTCTCTCTGACATGGTTTACCGACTGTCATCATGAGACGTTATGCGCTGTCTCGAGGTAAGAATCAACTCGTATGTTAATTCACGAGACCTGCGCAATGGCAACGTCCACCGATCCCAGGGGACCCACGAATGGCTTTTTAAGAGCCCTATAATCAATCCGACCCCCACGCAACACGGAGCTGGTCACCATGACCACCCATATTGTTTACCTTGTCCAGAAATGAGCGCCAACATTCAACTTTACAGGAAAATATGGGGAATTTAGGACATTTCACACCTATTCGAGACATCCGCAAATGACGTCCAATGACCGCAGGGAATCCCTCATGAAGCCACGTGACTCTCGTGACGTCACCTGACACTGGGGAGTCCCCACCATCATCTTGTGGCCTTAGAACGCGTTGTCCTTAAAACGTTATCATTGTACTACTGCCGTTCGGAAGCAAAGGGGTGCAACTCATGACTGCGAAGCGTGGAAAGCTGACCCTTGAGACATACCACCGAAACATATGTCACTTACAATCCCTTGCTTCTAGGCGACCCATATACATTTGTAAGTGTTGTATGCACTCTCCAGTGAAGCCACAAGATGAGATTTGGATGCAGGACACTCTTGCTGGAAGAGGCAAAACAAAGGGCTCCGGACAACAGTGTTTTATTATGGCATGCACAACAAATATTCACCCGGGCTATCCATCCACATTTGACAGTGTAGGGTCGGTCACTGATTATAGTCTGCTGCATGTAAAGCGCTGTCATGTGCAACCTCTCGCCGAAATGCTGCTAAGATGTCTTTTTGGGAACAACCCACCTTCCAGACAATGGGTTCTGTCATTCTAAGCAATGTGAGATTAAGTTGTCACGTTTTCTTGTAGTTTAATGGCACCTCCCAGAACTTTGTCCTTGGACACAGGTCACCCACTTTCAGGGAAGAAGTAGTTTAAACTCTGCCCTGACTGATGACCACCACCCACCTTACACCCAGTGTTCTCCTCAGCTTTGTGTGGCATTCCCATGCATTTCTGCTGTGAAGAACTGCTATCTTCAGACAGAGAAGTTGCTCATATTGTATATTCATAAGCTGTTCGTGTCAGACAGAAATTTGGTGCTTTCTTAGACCTACTCTATTGTTCATGTATGACATCTAGCGCAGTGGTGAGAGTACGTCATTCCCATGTGGTTGGGAGGCGTGAGCAATTATAAGGGAAATAATGGAAAAGAAGAGCATTGTCAGATACATGGTTTTGCAAATTTAGTGACGATTTGCTTCCAGAAATAAAAATAATAGATTCTTAATATTAGTACAAATAATATTTGAAAGAAAACTAATAGCACATATTTCCTTTAATTAAAGTGGGCTATAATATTTTTATTATAACACCCGAATTAAAATACATACATTTCGGTTTCATAACCACAACAAACAAAAGAACATAGACTCGATGACAGGATATTACACCTGTCTTATTAGTATTTACAATATCCTTTCATGTTTATGAGGCCTTTATTGTCAATCCCATCATGCGTTGTAGCAATGGTGTTCCTTGTCATCAGCACTAGTTTTGTAATATTGGATAGCATTGTTTCACTGTTGCATAACCGATATACCGTACATCTGTTTTCATATTTTTAAATACAGGCTTATGAGATCGCCTTGTGTCTGTCAGTGGGCCACTAATGAATATCGAACGCCTGGAGCTATTTCTATTAAACGTGGCAAGAACTTACTACTCCGTTCACTCTTTTACATTTCAATACATTTCACCAGCCTAACATGGTGGTCACGCGAATTAATTCACCGGTTCTCAATATCTCTGAAACAATTACAGTATCGAATATTTAACCGAGCGCATTTCTGCTGTTCCACGAGAATCAGATTTCCAATGAATTCTTCTTAAGGAGTATAATTCATGAACTGCTTTAACT
Source organism: Meconema thalassinum (assembly GCA_946902985.2). NCBI lineage: Eukaryota > Metazoa > Arthropoda > Insecta > Orthoptera > Tettigoniidae > Meconema > Meconema thalassinum. The sequence goes on from OX336389.2 coordinate 297,328,377, forward strand.
GCGCATGTATAAGCACAAGTATCGTGTAACAAAACTCAGATCCGACATTGGCTTACAACATATTCCCTGGTTAATAGTATGGCCACTTTTAGTTTTGACACTTGTTCATCTCGGTGTACTGAGCGTTAGACTATACCGAGGCTGGGCTAAAGGTAACGGGCGATGACATCAAAGCTGACCTTGATCTATGGGGTTGAGGTCTGGACACTCGGTAGGCCTGGCTAGAATGTGCACATCGAAATGAGATCGCTGTGTCTCACTTGCTGCATAATTCCAGTTGTGAGTTTTGAGTGATGTGTACGAACACAGGATAGATCCCCCCTCATTAGCATATCTACGAAAAAGGACACAAATATCACTCAGTCCAATACAGAAACGACTCTAACAAACCTCCATTCACCTCTCTGGTGTACCCTCTACCAGCATCTCTGTATACCTTTTCAGTGGTGAGCAGATTTCAAGGGTAGACGTGTCATGAGAATGTGTAAGGTTAAAACTAACTCGAAGGAATCATTTCGTGTTGCTCATGTTCACTCATGGGGGAAGAGTTGAACGGTGGCTTTGAATAGACTTTCGGTCATAATCCTCTCATTCTAGGTGGCTCTTCATATCCTTCAGTCCGGGCACATCCCATGCAAATAGCCATTCTTTGGAACAAACAGTCGATCTCTCATAGGCCTACTATTGGTCTCCGCTCGAAGTCATATAATTGCACAATGGATGTTTACTGTCATTTTCCTGACATTGAGGAAACGCATTGTGATACACATACAGTGGAATCTCACAATGTACTATATTCTTAGTGTTGTCAGACAACCATTGACAAGTTCAGGAGTACTCTAAACGCAAATTATTTTATGAACTAAGTATTCAGTCGATTGGAGCTCTTGGGTCATTGACAAGCACAGTCCGTCCACATTGGTTGGAATCGAACTGGAATGTGAAGCATGCACGCTGGAATACAGAGACTCGTACTACAACACGCCATACTATTACACACCAAATCACAATGGGAGCAAATTAACTGCTACAATATACTCTGTAACATTCGCAGAGCGTGCAAACACGCAGAGGGAGGGCCAAACAAGCTGAGAATGTGTCCTATGCACTGGGAACCATTAAAGTTGTAATTGTGGTGGTTCAAAAATGTTGCAAATATTGGCAGTCCAGAACTCCCAAGGTGATGTGAATGTTCGTCAATTCATTAATATAAAATTGAATACGATCGATAAGACAATTCTTTATTGAACATAGCCCTAATGTTTCCTTAACACTACTGTAATAAATTGTAGCCAGTATAACTGTAAGAAACACAAACAGTGCGTGTGTACGAGTGAGTGAGTTTCTGATGTATTCGTATTGACTACGGTGATTTCAATGACACTTGGTAAGGCAGGCTGTTCTAAATCCATGAGTTTGAGTACGCGTACACGCGAGTACTCAGCAGTGATGCTCGGAGCACGGTTGGATAGGGACTGGAGGTGAGAGCCAGTACGTCACTGGGGAAGGTTATAGCACAAGACCATGCGCTTGCTGCCAGTCATGATGTATCCACAGCGAAGTGACGGCAGCCCCCCACAGCAGAGCTGTATTGCATGTTGCAGGTTTACTCACGTAAGGCGGCGAGTACTCCGCTGCTCACGGGCGAGTTACTCGGCAGGAACAGCCTGTAGGTAAGGGATTATTACTACCTCATCCACTACCGATAAGTGTCACCAATTCAAAGACAACCGCGAGAAATATTTCACCGGTTCCCAATATCTCCGGTCTTATTGCAGTAATCAACCTAAACTTTTATATGACGATAGAGACCTGTTAAACAGGTAACCCGATGAACAGAAAGAGAACATGCCGGTCACACATGATGTTTCTGGCGATCTCATCATCCGAGCGCAGAGAAACTTAGCGTAGCGAATCTTTACTTAAAGCCTAATACATCAGCATTGACTGCTCAGCTGTTTTAAAAATCTTAAGATGGTGGCAGGGCAACATTTTAAAACCCTTTTTTGAAGGAAGGAAGGAAGCTTGTAGTTTAACGTGACCGTTAATCGCGAGATCATGAGCCACGGGACCTCCTTTTTACGTGGAATCCGAACCACAGGACATGGCATTTCACTTCGAAAATCTCACATGCATTGGCCGGGAATCGAACCCGGACAAACCCTTTTTTGACATCTCATACCTAATTACATCTATCGAATTCAAAATTCGTAATATGAACTACCATAATAATAGTGTCTATCTACTGGTGCATACTGAGACCGTTTAGTTGATGTCAACAACCACGATGACTCAACTAACGACACATAAATCGAATAAAAAAAAGTACCGTGAGGATCAGGTGACCTTCCATAAAGGCTAAAGCGGCACGAGAGTCCGTAGTCCACAGGGATCGTGGTACATGGTGACGATGGTCATAGACCGCCTAAGGAAAGGTTCACCTTAAAACTAGACTGAGAAAATAAACATCCAGACTCATGTAGAACACCGTGAAAATTTATTAAAATTCACAAGCCCCTAGCCTAGTTCGGAGGGTTATAATCGGCTAGTCCGCAAATTAATAAATAAACAAAGATAAAGAACAGGTCCCCTACCTGAGAAGTTACTGAAAACCCTCGCGAAAGATCTAACTCACAATGATAAAGCAACAACAGCAACGCTAGGAATATGGTACGACGCAAGTCCCTAGTTCAAGTTACAAGATCAAGCTAATATCTGAATTTACATTTAACAGGGTAGCAAAACAAATCTAGGTTAGGATGGTACCATTTCGACATTTAAATTTAACATTAATTCAACTAGCTAAGTCCTATCAATTAACAAAATTTACGGCGATGACGTCCGTAAAAGAAAACAATTACATCCAAAAGCTAAGTGTACAGCCATGAAAAACAAACAATTTAATTATGCTTAATAACTATGTGCTAACAGCACACAATAAAGTAACATGTAGGGTTTAATACACTTGACATCATAAATTAATAACGAAATAGACACAGTAGTTTTATTAAAAATTCCTGCCTACACCTTGGTTTACTCTTTGTAAACCATAGTCATCTAATGTGTATAGTTACGGTGACGAATGCGCAGTTGAGACCACGTCTGACATCGCATGGCCTGAGCTCCACAAGCTACGAACTCTAGGTTCGCACATGCTTCAGGTCGCTACAAAAATGTCAACTGTCCTAGTCATTTCCTCACAAGGAAATTATCTTCAACTGCACGGCTATGTCAACAGTTCCAGAATGCAAAGAACAAAGTTAGATAGAAAGAATCGTTAGTTAGGCTTGTTTTACAACAATTATGCATTTTATTATTAGAATGTCGGTTTATAGGTTTATCGTAGGTTTATGGCGAATAACATTGACAATAGCCTGGGCACGGAGTGTCTCCAACTGAGATCATTCTCCACCAAAAAGCCTCGACTTAACAGTCGGAATATAATCAACGAGTATAACAACTCGGACACACAATAACACGGGTTACCAGCGGCGCTAAGCTCGCGTTCAATAACTCTGGGATAGGCCTGTACAACAGTTACCTTCCATAACATCTGGTCAACGGGATCATCCCCGGACAAAGCATACAATAACATCCTGCTATAACAGGGTAGACTTCACCATCCTATAGAAAACCTTACATAACTGTACCTGTCATACGACAATACACGCAACAGAGCGTTAAACTAACAAAAACCGATCCATAAAACAAGTGATCAAATACAAGAGTGGAAACTGATTTCCATAAGCAAAATAGCAATGAAAGGAAAAGCGAATACAAATTGTACTCTGTCCTCGTCTATAGTAGTTTTGTCTCACAATAAAGCAGGCGTGCTCTAGGTCACTGGGTTACATAACCAGTTTATTCAAGGCCGGCGATTTAATCAATACAAAACCTGCACTTGGCCGGTTCATAAAAAATTTTACCATGGGTTACGGATCTCTACAGAGTCCGTGTATCAAACGCACGCTATAAATCTGAGTATAGTAATACAATTCCGTCTTTCTACCAAAGACGTCTAAATGAAAGTAAACTTACAATAACTGAAGCTCTTTGCTTAAAAAATGCAACTCAGTAGTTGATAGAACATCAAATAAAAACGTGTCTCACACGACACAAGAAAAATATGATAAATGTGGCACAGATTCACACACTAGATCTGCTTAATGATTCGTTGGGAACCGCGTTCGATGCTAGGCAACGAAACATTCCTTCTAGTTGTTAGGTTCAAACATGACCAAGAATAGCTTCTGAGCTTATTCAAAATGAAATATAATGCATTTACAAACTGGTAGTTACTGTCGACTACCTAAATGATACGACCGTTCTAACGACAGTCAGGGGTGTAACAAAGGATGGCTGCGAAGAATGCAGTCAATTAATAACCAAGGCATCTGATTGCCATAACTACAGTCAGCAAAGACTTGAAAATTACCCCAAGTAGGGTTGAACAAAATAGCCTCAAAATGACTACGATCAGGTTCAGCAAAAAGCAGGCATTGACGTTCCACGACGTTCACCAAGCTGCACCAGGGCTGACCAAAATGTCTGACCCCAAGGGTGTCTCACTCTAAACTGAAATAAATGACAACTAACTAATCTAGTTACATCCCTACCTAGAAAAATGGCTGACACTGAGTGTGGTTGATTCACAAACTACATTAAAACTACTATACCACCAGAAACTAGAACAAAGAAGGGGTGTGACAAAAACTCACGAAATGGAGGAGCTCTCACTCAGCTCTCTATTCCACAACAAGGGTTGTACATAAACCTCTCTGGCTCTCTGGATCGGTATCCTCCTCATCAGGATTCCCATCTGGACTCCCCCAAAGACCAGGGTTCGATTTGTCCCTGTCGACATCTTCGTGGATATGCCTGGAAATGGCATTTTGGCTCCTTCCCTCTCGTTCATCGTTCTGGAAGTTCCACCATCATGCGGGTCCCTGTAGAAACGTCACCCCCCCATACTGGGATGGTATTAGCCCATGGTGACTGCTTCAACCATGGTGAATAAAAGTCCAATCACGTGGGTAGCGAAATAAGTTGCGTGATTATTCATCCTCTCACTTCCAAAATTATAATGTCCGTCGTGACTATTATAGGCTTCAATTATAAAATACGACACAGCCTTAATCTTGCAGATGTGGATTAGCATGTGAGCTAATACTATTATTATAATGCTGCACGTGCTAGTGACGCTACTTTTGTATCACGCAGCATCCGTGAATTATACGACGTTTCAAAGATGAAATTTCCACTTTGGCAATTTAAATATCTCATACAATTATAATCACACTTATTCAGGATAATTGTAACACTATTACCTGTATATTTCCACTAGGCATCTGCCCTCCACATATGCGTGGGTAATATGTGATGTCACAGCAATGTTGTGCAATACACTATACTTGCCAATAATTATTTCCCAAGCTTCTTATTTAATTCACTGGACTTCATCGACAGTGAATATTAGTATTTGCTTGCTCGATGGCACCTTATAATCACTTTTAACGCTAAACAACGGATATTCTTCTACGTCTCGTAGGACAAATGTAATTCCACGCCTACACAAGGCGGATTCTCAAGACGCAGTGCTCCGGTACTGGGTGTCTCTAGAAAGTAGGTCGTCAAAACGAAAACGTTGAGCGACTACTTACGTTCCTTTTTGCGTATCTGCAAGGGTATTACCTTACCTAAAGTAAAAATAAACATTCTCCAAAATGTTTTAATAATGCAGCATGACGAAATGGAATATTCTGAGTCTCGTAGGAAAGATAAAAATAATTAATAAGACCTCAGATAATAATTAGCAGTTTACACCAAAGTCAAAAGTGCGATTCACCGCTACTTCAAAGTATCGCGTGATCTCTCAGCTTCACGTGGCTTCCTGGGTGTGTTCAAAAGTACAACATCCCATCATAAATGCTCTGTCATTAAAAAATATCACATGAACCATAGCTCAGCGGGTTCAATACCTCTATGAATTACATTAAAATTAATCCATTATGACGGATGCGCGAAATGTATTTATAGAGTACTCGATATCTCTAAAACGGTTGCAGCATTCAAACTGAAATTGTATATGCTGACAAAGGACTAATAAGTATAGCCTAGTATACGTGTGTGTGCCTTTCAAAAACCTGGTGAAAGCAAGAACAGCATGGCAGCCAAGCGAATTTTTAATATTTCAACTGATTCTTCTATTGATCTAACCATCCGAGCGTAGTGAAACTTTGCGCTGCGAATCTTCATTTACAGCTTAAGGTATTGCCATCTAATGTTGTTCAATTGTATTCAAAATTCAGGACAGTGGCAGTGTGCAATTTTTAACACATGATTAATTATCGCATTCTATTCATAGATTGATGTAAACTTTCGTAAAAGGAACAATCTAAACTATCTTTATATAATGGTACTGAATTATCTTGATTAATTTCCAAAAAATATAAAGCTGTCCTTATGAGTTTCTTTTAAATGAAAACTTCCTACAGGAAAATGCTAGGCCGGTAGAGGAAACCTAGTTAACCACGACCCGAATTATAGATTCTAGTACGTATTTTTTATTTTATTGGTAGTCGTCGTGGTTACTTTAAGGAGAAGAGCATTGAGAACTTCTCAACGAATTCTCTAGAGTAAGTATTGCTATGTTTAGATAACATGCATATTAATTTCTGAAACGGAACATATCTTACCATGTTTCATTTAACAGGTCTTTGTGAAAGTTGAGAAATCAGTACAATGAACTACATAATCTGATACATAATTTTTAATCTTTTTTCATCACACGAAAAAACAAGATTTTCAGGAAAGAACATATAGCCTACTTTCTCCCAAATCTATTGGAATAGTTATAACTCTTTGTTCTTTTCAAGGAGTACAATTGAATGTTGGCTGTAGTAACTTGTTGAAATACCACGTACTATACGGATATTATACGTTGATTGATTGAATCCTCGCCTGAATTATATATACACACACTAATACAGCCATGACAATAACACAGGTTATCACACAAGAGTCAACACTGACCCAAGTACACGGGGCTAAATTACCATGATGTCCACGAATCTCAAATGAAACAATAGCAACAACAGCTTCCTACCAAAATCCTTCCTCGTATAAAAGTACACACACTACATGTAGTAATCCTACAGACATCATAGTGACACAGGTTATCAGACAACTTCTACACACACCCAAGTACACGGGGCGATAAGACTATGATGCTGCAAAACCCCTAGGGAATCAAAATAAACAACAACAATAGACAACGAATTCTCATCGATGTAGTCGAGTGTTGAAATATGTGGTGTTATAAGTATATATGTACGATTATTTTCTATCGCAAATACACACTATATATGCTTAACATTATAAGGTGTGAGAAGTTATAAATCAATAAATACAAAATAAAACGAAGTAAAGAAAATGAATCCTTTGGGATTTGAACCCGGAACCACCAAGCTACGAGTTAGAAACGCTACCATTGACCTAAAATCGCTCAATGCTAGAATTGCGTTAATAACAAGTTTAGTATAACTGCCTAGAATATTTTGTCTCGAAATGAACGATTTCATTAGCGTTTTCTGCCGTTTTTATAACCCATTTGTTACTAAATATGTATTATTTTGTTGAGTGCATTCCTAAAAGGATATCAACTTATGAAGTTACGGAAATACATGGATTTATGAGCAAAAAACAGCCGCCATTATGACAACGGGATGGCACGAAAAAGCTCGATACGGCACGATGAGTCTGAAATCCTAGTTACTACTGCGGAATAATATTATATTTTAAAACTCTAATATCCTACTGGTCACATCATTGAGGATAGTTTAAACCTCCCTATGTACGATGAACGTATTTGGTAAGGCCAGGCCTTGTTGAATCGTAAGTTACGGTTTGGCTATAATACTTGCATGATTCATACATCCGCCATCTTGAAACTATTTGGCTGATGAAATTGTAGTTTGGGCAAACGACGCTTCCCACATTAAGGTATATTGTTGCAAAATTTGGTAGAGATCAAATGATTAGGTTAGTCGTAATTTGATTTAAGCTCAGAATATTTGGATGGGCGCCATTTCTTTTTTGTCATGATGGAGGTGATATACAACATGACACTGAGTTGTCCCTTGCTATTACTACCTCTGTACCAAAGGTAGTCCAATTTGGTTTCGTTGTGTTAGAATTGATAGGGGGATCGATTTGCACACATACATGACTGCCATCTTCAAACTATTAGGCTGATGACCTTGTAGTTCGGTCAAAAGACGCTTCCCGCGTGTAGGTATGTTGTTTAAAAATGTGGTAGAGTTAAGATGATTAGGTTAGTCGTAATTTGATTTAAACCTTCAACATTTAGGTGGCCACCATTACGTTTCCGTCAAGATGGCGTACATATATTAGATGACACTGAGGTGCCCTTTGCTAGTGCTACCTCTGTACCAAATTTCGTTTAATTCGGTTTCACCATGTTTGACTTGATAGGGGGGGGGGGGGACAGAAATGCAGATTACGCACACATACATACTCACAGACACATAGAGAGACACACAATTTGTTGGCCCTGTGTAGATCGCATAAGTCTACTTTGTGTATATGTGTGTGATCTGTGAGTATCCCTAATACAATTTAACTGGCTGGAGTGATTTCAATGAAACTCGGTAAGGGCATACTAGCATTTTGTCCCACCCTGACTGTGCATTTCAAATTTTAATACATTTCACCAATCCAACATAGCAACCACACGAAATATAAGACTAATATTCTAATTCTCCCAAACTATTACTTATACCAGCCTGATATTTTGTATGTTGATAGTTAAAACTAAGGTAAGTTCAGCTACGTGACTTTAAAAAACTTGTTAAGTTTGAAACCAACATGGCGGCGAAGCGAAGTTAATTTAATTGATTTGAACTTACTCGCGATTTAATCACTACTGGCATCTACTATAATTCAATTCTTTTCGTAACCTCAATGTGGCGGCTGTGCGAAATTTTTAACTGAAGTTATTGTTTTTGTGTCCTAATCATGCGATCGAAGTAAACGTTTGTATGATGAACCAACGCAATAATCGTAATCTACTGGTACATTAATTCTATGGCTTACATATAGAATAATTCAACATGGCAACCATCCTAAATCACCGGTTCTCAATATCTACAAATAAATAATAGTAAACAAATTGAAAGTTTGCATGCTCATTGCGGCCATTAAAATAGGTCCAAATATGGAGCTTTTAATAACCTGTTGAACACAAAACCAACATGGTGGCATCGTGAAATTTAAATATTTTCACGCGACTTAATCATCCAAGCGCTGTGAATTATAGAACAGGAATCGTCACACAAGGCTTAATACATTGACATCTAATTAAATTCAATGTTTTTAAGTCAAGTTTTTTATTTCTCGTGTCCTAAGGAAGCAATAGAAATGTAGTTTGATATAATGAACTATCATTAGAATATTCTCTTGCTGATATAATATAATTCCATAGCCTATATGTATATTAAACAATCCATAATGGCGTCTATACAATATAATTCACCTCTTCACAATATATCGAAAGCTATCCAATCTAACTGAATTTTTATGCTGATAGGGGACTGTAAAGTAAGTACATACACGTGACTTCCAAAAACCTGAGGAACAGAAAAACAACATGGTGGCTATGTGATTTTCAAATATTTCAATGCATTTTTCGGCGATCTAATCAGCCGAGAGCAATGAAACGAAGAACGGCGAATCACCATTCAGAGCTTAGTATAGAGACATCTCATGTTCAATTGTTTTGAAAGAGTCAAGATGGAATCAGTTCGACAATTCAAAACGTATTTTTTTATTTCTCGTATCTTATTCAATCAACTAATGAGAAGATTCCTATGATGGGATATTATAATAATGATTATCTAATGGCACTTAATTCTGAAGCATACAGTTACTAAATCGTAGAAGTCGTACATTTGACTTTCCAAAACAATAAACGCCCGGGATTCTTTAGAGAAAGACGCCATCTTGCGGGAGGAGTCTTAATCCCCGATACTGAGGATATATTCTATCACAGGGTTTCCCAATCTTTTAGCAACTACGAACCACTTGATATTTTTAGATATTTTGGTGTACCAACAGTCCTATAATTTTTTAGAAACATATATTCACTGTTGGAAAAGTGCCATATGGCTTGCTTTATTTTAATGATATTACTGAGAGAACTTCATATTTAATTATAAATTCACTTGTATTTCGTTTTTTTCGACATTTATCACAACAATAGATTTTTTCAATTTTCTCGTGCTTATTTTTATTTAAATATAGGCTATAGAGAGATTTATGTATATTAATAACATGTTTATAACAATGAAAGGAATGAAACGATTATTGCAAATTACGGTTTTATTTATTACTCATATGTCTAAAAGCATACCATTTTACACAACTAGTACAAACTAAGCAAAAAAAAAAAAAACATCACCATCATCCAAAATCTACTTTTAGTGCGAAACTTGTTTGCTTCTCATTAAAATATCATTATAAGAGTAATTGAACTTAACTTCACTCTTAAGTACTCATCAACACTTATGCTGTTTCTATGTTTATTTTTGATGTGCATAAGTTCAGGAAATCCACTCTCACACAAGTAGCTTGTAACAAATTGCATACGAAATTGCAGAGCTTGCCGGAAGATTATTGAGTACTTGGTTTAACATCCGATCCAGAAATAAATTAAAGATTTCTCTTTAAAACTGTCTTTCATGGAACTATCTTCTGTTAGATCGATAAAGCTTTCTTCTAATTTCAACTCATTTGGTGAGGTTACCGAAAAAGGATTTCTGATCCAGTCAAATTTGGAATAATCTTCAGAGAAATATTTATTAAACCTTTCTGGAAGGGCTTGCCACTGAACAATGATATCAGCAACCACATCTGGCATTGGAGATATATAATTTTCTTCAAAAATGATGATAGAGTAGGAAATGCAGGTAAATTCTCCTCCTGTATTTGTGAACAATCGTATCTCCCACGCGAACCATCTGAAACGTTCCCGCGTACCACCAGTGGTACGCGTACCACTGGTTGGGAACCCCTGTTCTAACAGACATGTTGCTCAATGTAATGGTGTTCGTGGGGATTGTTTTAAGGGGTAAAACAGCAAGATAATCTCCCCCAAGTACTGTTGCAGACATCAAAAATTATGGATGTTAATATCTGAAGAGGAACATTTTTTACTGTGTTTTATTGAACCAGGTCCTCGCTAAGTTTATACACCAGAACACAATTCTTAAGTGTGTAAAGACTCATCACGTAACTTCGGTAACGTATTTCCCAGTGCTGGAGGCGTGTTTAGGAAGGATGAAATCGTTTTGCATTGGTAGGCTTACAATAGTAAGATGATCATGCTTTCTTAAAATATAGTTTTTATATTCCTTGTCTGGAATGACTACAACTTATGGATTATGAAATTTGGGTTGGATCATCTTGCTCTCTTTTTTATCACAATGTAGGTGCCGTACTAAATGCTACGTAGTAGGCCTTCATTTTTCTTCTTCTTCTACGCGGTCAAGCCCAGCGGACCGCGCGCTGCTACAAGTTTCCTTCTCCATCGTCTCCTATCCAGAACTACCATCTACCAACTTTCCACACGTATCGATACCTGATGGAGATCTTCATAGAGTCCATCACTCCACCGCTTCCTTGGTCTTCCTGGTGGTAACCTTCCTGTGGGGATGAAATCCAGTAGTGGCCATCTGTGGATTTCCATCTGGGCTACATATCCAGCCCACTGCAGTCTTCTGGTTTAGAAGGTTCCAGCTATGTTGGCATCATGGTAGAGGTCTTCTACTTCGTGATTGTGTCTAATCCTCCATTCACCCGGGTGTACATCCCTCACCAGTCCCAAGACCTTCCGAATAACTTTTCTCTCAAACACGAGTAGTTTATGAAAGTCATGTTTTCGGATACTCCTTGGCTCATATCCATACAGTACAACGGGTTGGATCAGAGTTTTATACAGACGAATTTTGAACTGTCTGGAGAGACATCTGGATCGAAGAAGCTGTGTTAGGCTGGAGACAGTTCGGTTTCCTGCTTGGATCCTGGCGTTGATCTCCGCCTCACATGATGAGTTCTCCGTGAAAAGCGATCCTAGGCACTTACATTCATGGACCCTCTTGTGCTACCGGTCCCCCACCCGCAGTGAATGTAGTTGCCCAAAATAGTGACCTTGCCCGCGAATCATAGTGAGGCACTCCGTCTTGGTTTCATTTACAATTAGCCCAAATTCGTTGGCAGCTGCCTTGAGTGCTCTGGTCATTTGCCTCAACTCATCCTGAGAGCTGGAGAGTAAACTGATATCATCTGCGTAGGCAAGGTATACTAGGTTCTTCCCTTCGACTTGGATTCTTTCAAAATTCTCTCCAATGGTCTCACGTATATCTTCTCCAAGGCAAAATTTAACAGTGTAGGAGTTAAACCGTCTCCTTGCTTGAGACCCGTCAAAATTTAAAAATCCTTTGTCATTCAATTTCCCATCTTTACCTTACCGCGTGTTTCGCTCCGGCAGATCACTAGCAAGTTGATGAGATTCTCGGCCGTTCCATACTCTCTTAGGCAACAGAGTAGGCTCTTGCGGTGTATGCAACCACAGGCCTTCTTGAAATCTACCAGATAAGCGTGGGGTTCTTTGCCATATTCACCCAGATTTTCAGTGAGCTGTCGAAGAACGAAAATATTATCTACTGTGGAATGCCCCAGCCGAAAGCCAGGTATTCACCAAGCACTGATTCTGCCACGGGTTGAATTCTATGTATGAGGCAGTTGGACAAGATCTAGTAGCAGACGTTAAGCAGGGTAATTTCTCGATAGTTATCACATTTCCATTTGTCTCCCTTCTTATAGATTGGACAAATCAGAGCTGTTTTTCATTCTGATGGTAGTTCTTCTTTAATCCAAATTACTTGCATCAGCCTGTGCAGTTTTTCTGCTAGTTTCTCTCCTCCTTCCTGGATCATCTCGGTTTGTATTCCAGCTCCACCTGGGCTTTTATTCTTCTTTAGCCGTTTGATCTGAGTTTTGATCTCATCCAAAGTGGGTGGGAGATAATCCAAGTCGACTGTGTTTGGGGACAAGAAAATCCTTTTTAATAGGAAGGAGTGATTTTAATGAAGAAAAAAAAGGAATCAGTGGAATGTATGAAAATAGGCTATTTAGTTCTTCACGGAGTTACTTATTTCTTTGTCGTATCGTATTCAAGCGACCAAGGAAATGCTTCGGATAATAAACCATTACAGTAATAATAAGAATATTAGGAATTATTATGTAATGTCATTGAATTATGTAACTTGCCTTTCGTAAATTAAAAAAGCCGTACATTTGACATATCGTAAATTCAACAGTTGTGTCTCGTTACAGATAGTTGCCATCTCGCGGAAGGAATTATAAATATTCTTCGTAGCTTGTAATGTTTGTAATTGTTGTCAATTTTCTAATATAATTTTCTAATTGCACTGTCTGCAGTAGAGTGTTTATTTGTAATGCAGGTGAGGATTGAGAAGGAGGCAACCGTGGCCTTACGTTAGGAACCATCCTGATATTTTCCTGGAGTAGAAGTGTGAAACCACGGAAAACAACTTCCGGGATGACTGAGGTGAGAATGGAACCCACCTCCTCTCAGGTTTGCCTCTCGAGGCAGAGTGTACCCCGTTCCTGCCTTCAGTCCAGAATTAATTTTCTTAGCAGAGCCAGGAATTGAACCCAGACCTTTGGGGCGACATCCAAGAATGTTAGCCACTACATAAAGATGTGGCACTCCCTTAAGCATGTGACGTTGTCTTTTGTGGTTTTTCAGATTTCCTCATCATTGAATTCCAGTTCCGCTTACTTTTAACACTCAGAACATTAAAGATTACAACAAGTAATAGCAAGTTTATAACTGCCCAGTTGTTGGTCTGTACATTGAGTACCTCCCTATTGCCTGCATTGCCCTCTCTTAGATGCTTAGGGCCTACCTGTTCATCCCGTGCAGACGTGATTCAAAGCCTTATCAACCATTACTCTCACTTACGTGGTCAGAATACGCCTTGTATTTTGTAGTTACACGTGCTCATCTCTCGTTTGCATAAGACACTCTAACGGAATATTGCACACAATCGTAATTTTCAATACCATATATATAATATAAAATGTCAATATCACCAACACTGGATTTTATCATGTATTTATTGTTCTAAGAGAGTAATTTCGTGTATGTCGCATTGGTCATCTCCATAATTTAGTTATTTAGAGCATAACTCATAAATGTATCCTACTGGATATAGCACGCAGTGGCCATCTTGAAATTATGGAATATAAAAATAATTAACCGTATATATTTTATAGATACAATAACTAAACTTGGTATTAAGTTAGAACCGTATATGGTATTCGTATGCCCACGGTAAAAGAAGAGCCACGCCATATATTTAAGATAGTGCCTGCTATCCCTTGATATTAACATTAAGTATAGTCATGGAAATGCGATAGAGCTAGGAGCTTCAGTTGTTCATCTCAAATTAATAAGTTCAAGAAATTCAAAGTTACTTGCATTCTATACATCGCACTGTAGAAATTAGATATAAGATTTCTCTCGGGAACACTATGTAGGTGTGTGTCGTGACACAGTGGAGATTTCCTAGTTTCTTCTTGGGAAATATGGACATTACTGCTTTTACTGCATATAAGTTATACGGTTAGAGGAGATATCACTGGTTCAGTGACAAGAGTGACATAGTGGTATATTGCTGCCTGACATCTATACCATTACATCAAGAGCACAAATCATAATTCATAAATGGTATTCATGTTCTGACGACGGTGGATGTGCGTCGACTATTATTCAAGTACATAAAATAGGGAAATCAGGGTGAAATATAATAATATCTACACTTGACGAATACCTAGTACATTGAATTCCGCCAGGTGTGTGTATTGTCCTGCGGCGGAGCAGTGCTCGTTAAATTGGGCACCACAGCCGAGAGGGCAGCTGCAACATGACCGGAGAATGAAGGGACAAATCCCGGCGCTGACAGTGGCTATCCTGAGTGTGGTTTTCCCTCGGGGTTTTCCGCACTCTTTCTGGGCAAATGCTAGGATAGTGCCTTACTTCAAGTTCCTGGGCTCATATCCCTGCCCCTAATACAGTAACACACACTAGTACCGTCATCACATAAATACAGGTTATCAGACAATTTCAACACACTCCGAAGTACACGGGGCTGATGACCAAGGTGTCCCAAGCCCCTGAAATGAATTAACAACACCACCATATACCTAGGCCAGAGTATTGACTCATTTAATAATTGGAGTAGACGTCTGGTACACTAATATGGTAACTTACGAAGAAACTGATTGAAAACACAAAATTTAGCCTTTGAGGTCCATTGTAAGTTCCATTTTGACTGAAAGTAAAAATGGTTCAACTCAAAGATACTTCTAAGTATATAAGTATCCGCAGTTAAATATTTGAAATTTGATCACTCTGTGCAATGCCTTCGTTCATAGAAGCTCTCAGACATTCCATACTATCCCGCTTATACCGTATTACAACACACTTGGTTACTACATTTAGATTTGGGTGTTGAGTGTTTAATTTTCTGTAGTATCAGTGTACAAACAGCAATACGTTTCTTTAACTTGGTTATAAATAATGTTAGTTCATTTAAAGAACAGTTCCTCTAGTTAAACACAAAGTTGATATTTCATTTAAGTACATTTCTTTGGTCTAAAATATGAAACATTCCCAGACCTGTATATGAATATCTAGACATTTCGATTTAGTTGAAATTCATGACATGGATTACACGCTCTCCAAATGAAAACGAATATCGATAAGCGAAAATGAATAACTCCGTCGTAGATGTATTAAAGTACATTAAATGGAATGATTTCTCTCCCTCTCTGTGAGTGACCTAGCTTAAAGCTGAACTGAGCAAGAGGAACACCTGAGCCTACTGGCGTTAACAAATTGCTTGGTGTGCTGCTATTGATAAATGTGGATGAGAGTTGGACCAACAAGTCCCCGTACCACTTCATTCATCCCTCCCCCTACCTCGCCTCGTCCAGATGCCACGGCTTCTCCGGATGCCCACCATTACCAGAAGGAGAGAATCCAACTCCCGTTCTCCCCCGAGACGAATTCTAGACTCAGACGGGAGGTACGATCCAGCAAACCAACTTCTACTGTGCACGTCTCAACGTTTGATTCCAACCACCGGACTTTAAAGGTTGAATGGGAATGTTCTGCTTTGTTTTCGTTAGCTGTTGTAAATTCATTTCAAGCGTATGCTAATAATAGAGAGTCATTTGAAGTAACTCCAATTCACACTTGATTGCGTTAGCATTAATATCATTGACAGCCCCTAAATTGCCAGACCACATGCCAGCGCAGCACGCAATTTCCGAAACAGATGAGACAAGCGCGGATGAAGAGCCACCGTAAATGAAATGCTGTTTCAAATAAAATCACAGTGACTCAGCTGCAGTTAATTATAGTTTAATTTGGGCTTTATCAAAGAAGAGTGGCAATATTCGATAGCACTGGAAATTACTGGGGCATATCAGTCCGCTGGCTCTTTTGATCCCTACGGAGATTGCATATTAGTTTGATAATAATAAAAACAATTATAATAATGAAAAATAATTCCAATAATAATTTTCATAAACATCGTTGTCTCCATTTAGCGATCAGTCATAGCTTGGTTGGAGCCTCGAAGTAGCCTGTCTGAATGGGAATTAACTTACATGCAAACGAGATATCATATTCTACAGCTTTATAAGTTTCGTGGCAATCGCTCATTTACATCATGATTGATCAATGTTAGAATTCTTAAAGGGTGCAACGTCGGGATGACAACCAAATATGCTAGCCGCTACACTGCGAGGTGGTCTTGTATTTCTGTACCTCAGTAGTTTATTGTATATTGAGGTATTTCATTTTTAAGTGTATTCAACAGCGTAGGGCAATGCGAAAGTCAACTTAACGACTGCAAAGGGCAGTTGTAGGTCAACTACTGGCAGTGGCCACCCTGACTACGATATTAATCTTTTTTTTTCCACCATCCATTGAACCAAAATTTGGAACGGTGTCTTAATTCTTGTCTCAGAAAATCAACCCCAATCATTACAGTTGCACAGAATACTGAAGTCATGACTATCTGCTTATCGAACAAACTCAATATAGCTTACAGGAATGTTTAACTTTTAGTATAGGTTAGTTAAATCATTCTGTGATGATTTGCTATAATTTAATTCTGGGATATTAATATACACTACACGTCAGCCAAACTTGACCATAACTACACTACAGAAATATGTGCAGAAAATCTAACATACGATTATGTTCAGGCGCAAGAGCGTTCACAGTAATTGGTTCTGAACGGGTTGCATTCCGCCTAGTGAGGCAAAACTGAAAAGAGGTGGGTTCGACTCCCACCTCGGCCATCCTGGAAGTGATTTTCCCACTTCTACTCCAGGCAAATGCCGGTATGGTTCCAAACTTATTGCCACGCCACCTCCTTCCCAATCCTCACCTGAATTACAAATACACTTACTATAACTGCCTCACAATACCACAGGTTATCAGAAAAACATTCCGCACACACATCCATGTAAAAGGGGTTAACTGACCATGATGTTGAATCCCTTCTAAAGAAACAATAATAACAGTAACTTGACTTAAAATATATTAAATAAACAATAGATATACATATTAATGACATCTATAATTCATGATAAAACATTAACGTATCATTTACTAGAATATTTATTAATCATACTGGTTTATTTTACCAAATTCCTCTGTGATCGGATGACTTAAAGGGATAAGGGAACATAGTGAACGTGAATCTCCCTATCTCACTGGGTCTTTGATCAGAACCCAAAGTGACCATCTGTTATGTTACATCATCCTTTGGGGCCGATAACCTAGATGTTAGTCCCCTTAAAACAACAATCATCATCATCATCAACATCATCCTTATATTCATATGAGACATCGCTAAAGATAGCGAAATATTGTATGTGTCAAAAGACTGACGCAAGGCTAGGAGTGGCCCATTTAGGTGTGGAAGCAATGTTCTTACAATCTCCAAGTTAATCAAAACTTATAAGGGATGCACTTACACATAAACGGACATAATCTGATCCCATTAGCGAATATTTCAAGATTGAAATATGTTAAGCAATAAGTATTTTCATGTACGTTCGTGGTCCAGTTATTACGCAATTCAACGTTTTATCTCCTACGAGCAACCCCACCCGGCTTCGCCCGGAAACAGTTATGAATGCATTACGTGATAAGCGTTTTTTTTTCAATGTATTGAACAACGACCAATATCCGTTTTACGTCTCGGCATGATGGGTTAAAATCACTGACTGGACTATTAATTATATTATCATGGGGATGCATGTGCAACAAATTCTTGCCAGACGTAATTTAAGAATGGCGAGGTGCATTAAACACAAATTCCCCTTCCATCCAATCTTAACTTCACTGTGAATTTTGCGGAACGAAAAGTTCACAGGCGAAATGAAGAAAAGCCGAGTTGCACTTCCAGGGAAACTCGAAACACAACCACCCTTCTCAGAAGTCTTAACTCAACACGACTCAACGGTGTAGTGCCGGCTGTATCTGGGGCTATTGGTTCGCCCGCTAGCTAGGCTGTAACAGGGATGATAGACTCGTCCTTAGCTAGCTCGTAAACTGTCGCCTCAGTAGTTGAATGGACATGGTTGGAAGAAATTAAAACGTAAAAACACTTGTAGTGGGCGATGTATTGAAGATAGACATATACTCTCGCGGACGTTTTTGTAGAACTTTTCATGCTGGACAATTCTTACACACATAGTGTTTAGATATTTTTAACGGTTTGCCCAGCGTAAGCTTAGAAAGCGCTCGTACGCCAGGCTACCTTTTTTCTCTCGAATTTTCCACTGAATTCGATACTGCTCGGCTTCCTTTGATCATAAATAAATTATTTTCTACAGAAATCATCCTAGAGATATCCTTAACAGAATGGTGAAAACCGCATCAAAATCCATTCAGTGGTTCTCGAGTTTACCCTAACATCCAAGAATCGGGGACTTTGTTTTATACTAAGTAGAGATTATTCCAAGAAACTTATTTGACTTTGTAATCACAGTTCATGGCTTGGTTTTACTACTGTGTCGGGAACACCTTCCAGCGCCTTAGTCACTATCTAACTTAATAGTATCAGAGTTAATTACCGCTTCCTCAATCAGGAAGACCGTAAGATTCCTTGAGGACGGTGCACTTGCTCTCAGCATGCAATAAAAGCTGATAATCCCACGGGCAGTTTCTAACCATGTAGCTTTTATATCACACATTCGGAGATTAAGAAATTTCTATGTTCTAAAATGAAAATTTAGGAAGTTGCATGAAGAGATAAAATTTAAAAGGGATATTTAACTAAGCAATGATTTTACTATGAATGCATATATCTGTTAACCATTGATACAAAATGTGATCTTTTCCCATATATGGAATAAAAATAAAGTAAAAAATTCCCTCAATGGCTACGTCAAGTAAAAATGTGAATGTTCTACAGAGATACATCAAGTGACTCCGCTAAGACATGTAATTTTTGTCCAAAGACTGGAACGGGGTCGTTTTATATTCATGAGGATTTGTGAGTAGTTAGTGAGTTTTATTCCCATCTCTGACATCATAGACGTTTTCTGTGGTTTCCCACTTCTATCGCAGGTACATGATTCCTAACTCCAGGTATACCGACAGTAGACGCGTGGGTTCAAGGCCCACCGTCGGCCTAGTTTCATTCATCTTCATCCATTCCATCGCTCACCACGGCACGCAGGTCGCCCACGGACGTCAACTAGAAAAACCTGCACTTGGCCTCTCAGGAGGCTATACGAGGGGGGAGGGGGAACTGTAGGTCATGCCTGCATACTTTCCAATCCTAGCTTCAATTAAAGGTACACACACTACTGCCGTTACCACAATAACAAGAGTCATCGCACAAATTCCATACACTCCCAAAAAACATGACGTTCGATTCCCAAAATAAAACAATAATAATAACGAGTAATAGCGAGGTATGTTTCAGATATTGTGGTCATAGATGCCATTTTTTCAGTGTTGCCTAAGTATATTAAAGAAAGCTTTTCAAAATAATCAATGTCTTGAGATACACGTAATCTATGTAGTTGGGAATACCGTATGATCGTTCAATCTATACAGTAGCATTACATAGTTTTAACTGAAACACAAGTAAATCTATGGATTGTGTATGGAAAATTGTGTATGCCACTGTAAGACCTCAAATATGAATCATACCCTTAACTAGTTGAATGACCTCAATGACCACCTCTGAGGAACGACTCACTTCCTCCAACGGTACTGTAACTACATACATGTTGTTTTGTTTTCCCTGAGGACACCAGTGCATACATCTCCACCCCGTGCCCATCAGGCAAGTGCAACCTGGACTTCGTATAGTCCCAACCAGCTGGCTTGTTCTGATTGGTGTACACTCAGGAGGAACGTCTTGTTTTCCTAGCACATGACAGCTATCACTCTCACACTGGGCAGCGACACACAAAACTCAGCTGCCCTGAACTGGCCAGTGGATAGTTGAGGCTGAGATATATAGTAGTGCACTATGGCAGCCAATATAAGAACATTTAACTACCGTACATATTTTACAATGTTACAAAACGTTTCAGAGTGAGCTTTCTCTTACAAATATTGTTCTTTTAATTATTCTAAATATTATGCTCACCATGAGAATTTGAAACCTTGCAGAAATAATATTGAATTCACATGATCGTGATGTTCCACGTTTTGAAATAAAGCACGTTTACATAGTTTTCCAGGAGTGAGGGTGGATGAGCACGAGAAGGAACCGAACAGAGGATGTCCAATCTCATGAAATGGATTTGAGTTTCCGATCACAGAATGAGCTGCTACTGAATAATAATCAAGGAGTGAAATTAAACGCAATATAGCCGGAGGTTCATTTTTGAAGAAAGAAGTGATAGACAGTCAGGAACGTTCTTGTTTTAGTCATCTATAAGGAGCTGATAACCCGAAGTAAATTTAAAATTAATAGCTTCATAAATTGATAAGGAGGAGACCTGTGATGGCTTATCGGATATTCAGATGTAGTTATACAGGTGTTTATGTCGCTTTCATCATTTTGCGTTAATAACAAGAGACTTACGAGGTAATCTCGTATCGGAGTACTTACGCTGGCATGCGCGTGCCTTATCAGCTCGCTTGTGGATGAATTGAACGGGGCCCTGTGTGTGGAGGAATATTCTATCACCTGCGCAACTTGCGGTGCCACTTTGAGATTTGTTAAATTCAGTGTAGTCTCATTCAGTCAATGGAACTGAATTATATGGAGGTTATTGAAAGTAAAATAACGGCGATGAGACTTTTATTACTTAACGTTACTCCGCAAATGCTCAGACGTTTTATAGAAAGCGAGCATGATATTTAAACCTACTTTTTACACTTTGCAAAATGATGAGAAAGTAGACTTATAAGATCAATCTGGGCCAATGTGTGTGCATCTCTCTGTCTTTCTGTCTACCTGATTGCCCTTTTGTCTGTGAGTGTGCCCCTCTTATGAACTCCTAAACGGTTGCAGATACCGTAACGAGAATTGGTATGAGTGACAGGAAATCTCAAGGCAATATTTGAAAATGACATGATTGATGCCAACTGCGGGTAAAACACTATTGAAATATGAACCAATGCTGCATATCTCCAAAAGTATCCATGAAAACTGATTTAAAATTCGCATGTAGGCCATAATATTGAATACTTACTTTGAGCACGACAGTGTAACAATGGCCAACTATCTCACTCCTCACCTTGCTTAGTATGGCTCATTACGGCGCTGTTTAAACGTCTCTTGGTTTCCAACCTCATAGGCTAACCCATGGCAGTGCTTTTTGAGGATCCGACCAGCCTCCGGGCTAACTACTTAACAGACAGACAGCCAACATGCATATTTCTTGATGCATCAACTGCTGATAATGCTCCCTTGAATTATTTACGCTGGTTCCAAAATCTCAGAAAGTAAGCAGGGAAACCGTTTTAAATTTGACATTTGTAGACTATACATATCATAATATTGCAGACCGATATTGAGCAACCCATAAGTGATTGTTCACGTGTTGAGAGGGTCAATGTTTAATTGCATGTAACTCCCATACTAACAAAGATATTTTAGCCAAATTCCGTATGTGCAATGTATGTCTCGAGGGATACAACATTACATATTATCAGAGTCAACAGGGCTACAAACTGTTCATATATGGACTGTAGGGTTTTGAAACCAAGTCTCAATAAATCAAGAAGTGCGCAGGCAAACAGATCTAAATTCTACACACCCATGAACCCCAATATTGAAGATTTATTTTGAGGAAACCTTACATGACAGCACATAATTCAACGCATGCTGAAAGTATGTACGTTTAAGTGCATATAATTTCCATACTAATAAATGGATTTCAACAATTTTTGATGTGTAACGTCTTTCCGCTCGGTTGCTGGATAGTTTTTTGGGAGTGATTTTGAAAATTTTGGGACGGAAGTGGATCGGAACGATCGAGCTGGCAATGGTGGATCGAACGGAAGTATGCACTGCCCGCTCGATCGATCGAACGGAACTGTACTAGCTAGCAGTGGTGGAAAACGGAAGTATGCACTGCCCGCTCGATCAATCGAACGGAAGTGCACTAGCTGGCAGTGGTGGAAAACGGAAGTATGCACTGCCCGCTCGATCGATCGAACGGAAATGTACTAGCTGGCAGTGGTGGAACGAACGGAAGTATAAGATGCACTGCCAACTCGATCGATCGATCCAGCGGGCAGTGGTAAGACCCAGCTGGCAGTGGTACGAGAAACAATGAGCGCGCGGTATCGGAAATTGATACCATGACGTATTCTCGGCCATGTGGAATGTATTATGACATACTGAACGGAAAACACTCATGCAAACTCTGGTGTCAAGTGATTGAAACAAATGACATGGTACTTGTTCGAAGTCTTCGTATCGGTATTTAAATGGTAAAATGCCTTAATATCAAACATTGTAAGTAGTCGGCATTGCCGGTATTATGTTTCTGCACAATGGCTATTCAAATATTAACCCACATAACGGTAATGCAGTCATCAATATAATATAATCGTTGTGGATATACGAGAATTGAGCAAGCCTTCATGTACTATTACCGAATACATTCTCTTTACTCACAAGGGGGCCTATTCATAAGGCATATTAAACTCAATTTCACGCAGGAACATTATCGAAACAAGCAAAATATAAATGAAACTTAATTCCTTAATGCAGTATTATTGGAACGTGGAAATAAGTCACCATCTTGTGCACTAAATTTGCGTAGTCAAAATAGCCGTGGGGTTAGTGCTTATGACTGTGAATCTAGAGGTCTTGGGTTCGAATCCCGGACGGGGTAGATATTTTTGCTACCAGATTTATCATTTTAAACGATATTTATCATATCAATATGACTCATTTTAACAGAATCCATATGAAATTACGTGTTTGTCTGTGAATGAAGATGACCTGTTTATAAGGAATTTAAGGTTATGAACGGTGTCGCGTCTATTAATCTAGTTGATCCATATCGTATTCTTTATTTAGGCTAGTGCTGGTGGAAGCTACAAATCATCTAATAGAATGAGTTCCGTATTATAAACTAATATCTGTAAAACACTCCCTTTTACAATAGATTAATATTTGTGCCAATAATAGTATAAAATACCGGTGTATCAACAATTTCACGTGAGGTTTCTTCTATGTCAGATGTTACACATCATATGCGACTACTGTAAGGCTCGTAATTTTTTTTGTGCTATGCATGCCTTAAGACACATAAATGTGCTCATTGTACGAGTTACCAGCGCTACCAACTGAGAATTAATGGTCTCAGGATTAACGTTCCTTTAACAATATCTCAGCATAAGTGCATGGTTCTCACTTCAAACTAAGCTTGCTCTAAGTCCAAGACGTTTTAGTAATATTAAGTGTAAATCGTCAAAGTTAGTGCTACTAACATAATTATATCCTCGCGTATAGGCTCAATGCTCCACTGCATCTAACATTCTACGATGCTCTTCATCTGCAAAATATAAGTGTCCCCCATATAGTTGTGGATTGATGCACATCAACACGACTGCCAAAATAGGAGCTCATGATGAAATATGCATGTAAATTTTCCATCACCCCGATATCAGTCGGTCTGATCAAAACTACTGTATTAGTATAGTCCTGAAATGAATGGTTATTTAGG
This sequence comes from Meconema thalassinum, assembly GCA_946902985.2. Classification (NCBI taxonomy): domain Eukaryota; kingdom Metazoa; phylum Arthropoda; class Insecta; order Orthoptera; family Tettigoniidae; genus Meconema; species Meconema thalassinum. The sequence continues at coordinate 297,352,716 of OX336389.2, forward strand.
AATTCTTATATTTCCCGTGGATAAACGTAATTCTAAATAATGTTGGGAATTAAACATTTTCAAGCAATGAGGATCATTATGATGCTCAATTGGTAGTCTATATGTCAGTAGACCACGTGTTTGGAATTGACTTATACATAAGTTACTGGCTTTACAGGGTAATTTTCAAAATAGCTCCATATCTGTATGATAAAAGATAGGAAGATACAACTACGTTATAAATTGTGAAGAAATTCTGGGAGGTTTACCTAACAACATAAGTCAACAGTACACGAGTTATTCGTTGATAGGCGCCAATTGTTCCCTCAATTTTACTTGCTGCCTTGTAAATACCATAAATAGGTTCAAGATGCAGTACACATTACTTCAGTGCGTATGTCTTTATAATTGTTGGAATACTAAGTCCATCATTGCAACGCAACGCATGAGACAGAACGTTTTGTGCGCGACCCTCCTGAGAGGGACACGATGGTTGGAAACAACTGGGTCTTTGTTGAACGAGTCGGGCAAGCATCGCACATCAGGTTTGGCACTCGTGGCAGACGATGTTTATACCCGTTTGCTTCAGAATCATAAGGGATCGTTAAGTCCCTTTTCTCAAGAGGCGGTGTATTCGTATTTCTCATGTCAATGAACGTACAAGGTACAGAAACTGCGATCAGACAAAATGAGCCGGATAAGGAGAACCAAGTCCGTAACTACACATTGATCTTGGATTACATTGCACACGACATAGAATTCTAAACATCAGGTATTTCACAGTTGCAGCCTGGCTTCATCTGACTGCTTACGCGATTTTTCGAAATACCCAGATTTGAGCCACGCATAACCCACACGGTATTTATAAAAGACCCCTGCACCCACAGAAGGTCAGAGTTTGGAGGGCATTCTCAGCAAACTGAATAGTGGTTTCATTCGTCCTCTAGGATACGATAAACACTGGCCGGTTCAAAGACATATTATTGTGATTTGTTGAGCAATTATAAGACATTGAGATATCTCAGGGCTATTTTCAGCAAGACGGTGCAACTGGACACATATCAGCCCAGTCTCGCTCTGATCATTAGCTTCTTTCTGGACAGAATAATCTGTAAGAATGTGTGGCCACCAAGATCACCTAAATTAACCAAAGCAAACTATTACCTGTGAGCCTATCTCATGGATAGAGTGTATTGAAATCAACCACAAACAATTGAAGATTAGAAGACCCACATCATCTCTGAAATCATTAGTACACCCGAGGAAATATTGCAGCGAACTGCAAGAAACATGGAGCGATGCGTACAGATGTTCCAACAAAAGGATGGAGCTCAGTTTCAACATCTGCTTTTATATTAAATGAAACTTACAGAGTATTTTTAAAATATTTAGTGGATAATTAATCTTCTTATCTGCTATCAGATAATAACGGGACTATTTTGAAAATCACTTAGTTTAAATAAGTAAACCTTAATGGCTTTCCATTTTTAGTGAAATTCGTCCTGACCATGTCATACCAACTTTCGTATAGGCCTATAAATCATATCCAATAATTCGGAAGACTTATTTAACGTTAACATTATTATTAGTAACTTTATTTAGTGGATATAGCCTACATTTTTGGAGACGAATCGTAAGAGAGGTTTGCTGCCATATTGGACAGCGATTGATGAGCTTTTAGAAATACCCCATGGATTAGTGATGAAAGTGCCAAATCGCGGCAAAACCATCTTGTGTTTAAAAACGACAATGCTGTGAAATCTTTATCCTCTTTCAAGATGAAAGAAAACAAGAGTGACTGAGGTAACTAGTTTATATCCTTCCTTGATCTCCCCTGTGATGAGAGAGTTCAGGGCCATTATCTCGACTCCCTCTGTGGAAGGGGGTGATTGACGTGCTGGGCAAGACAATTCATTTTTGTTCCAAACGACCGAAAGTCAGTCACTTCAGCCGCGATCAATACTCCACAAGACCTCACTAGTGGCAAAGGAAATGTCATATTTCTCTGGAATCGAAGGGGAATATAAAACAACGCTTTGGTATATAAACGGACTCAATCTGTAGCCGGAACATCGTAATGGAGTCAAGACAGTGCTGTGGCAGGTAGTAGACTATTTGGGAGGCCACGAAGGAACCATCAACAAAGCGATACATGGAATGTGACATACTGCATTAGTCAGCATGGACTTCCTAAATTTGTCATGCAGAAAATTCTGACACCCTGTTATCTATCACATGTAACATGAGATACAAAGTCGAGATTCACAAATAATGTTTAGAATTGAAAAATTAGTCGTAACAAATCATTATAGCGAATGTTGAATATTCAGGAACTCTCAGTTGAGTGGCAGTTACAAATTAAAAGCAGCTTTCCACAGGGATGAGAGGAGAGTGATGCAGTACATCTAATCAATCAGTAATCGCATCAATCCATCACGTCGTTACAGCAACTCTCTTTCTGAAGGGAATATGGGTCTGTCAAGAATGTACCAGTAAATCACTTACCGGTAACCTAGGAGGTAGCAATAAATATTAACTTGTATGAAACTAAGAGAAAGTTATCTAAATAGACCACTTCGTGGCGCAGTGCCTAGCAGTTTTGACTGTCACCCCTGAAGTCGGAAATCGTGTACCGTTTCAGATAACTAAATCCATACATTTAAGAGAAGGCAGACTACATGTCCTTCACTAAACATCTTATTATTTGATTAAATTAATTCCTATCTCTTAAATTATAAAATCAAGGTCCACCTTATTTATGGTTTAAGGGTGCATATTGCAACTCTAGTCTTAAAAGTCCTGCGTTCAATAACCATCTCTGACAAAAAATTGAATTCTGATATGCGGCTTGGAATTGGACAAACTCAGATAACGTGAGTCAAAACTGCAAATAAGGTGAGTTTGATTACCAACTCAGCCATCCAGGAAGTGGTTTTCTCTGGCTTCCCACTTCTACTCTTGGTAAGTACTGGGAATCTACCTAACGTAAGGCCATGGCCACTTCTTTCCAGCATTACGAATGCACACACTACTATAGACTGTTATATTCTACAGAGAATATAATACGTTTGGCCATCCGAGACCCTATAACCATCTCTGGATATGTAATACAAGCTATTAGATTGTTGTTTTTGGGGCCTAACATTTGCTTATCGGCCTGTAAAGTAAGTAAGTTAGACTGTGTTTGTAAACAATTTAAATTCAGTTTGAAAATACCCAGGATAAGTGAAAGTGCATCTCCAAAAATAGTCATATTGTCTGGACCCCAGACATTCATTCCAGCCACGCACATACTGACTTTATTACGGACCTGATATAATACGAGTATGTTCTTTCTATTTACTCACAATTACCTGCAAGACGAAATATTGTTTGTCCTTGTAGAAAGAAACACATTTTTTGGAGCCCCCCTGAGCCCCCAAACCCCTACTCAGTTTCTGGAAGTAATCAATAATCTAGGGGAAACTCAGCTGCCATATATTATATTACCTGAATTCTGTCAATGAAGACAATATTGCAGGATATTGAACCATAAGGAAATAAATACTCTCCCTCAAGCCCCTTGGACTGTGATTACTCATAAGACATATTGACTTGCGTTTTATGCATACAACTACCCTGGAGTAATGCGGTCAAAACCCGTTTCCATCCAATGATGCCTGATTTCATAGAAGAGTAAATAGCATAAATAACATAAATAACATAAATAAGAAAGAATGTTTTGGTCAACTGCGAGATACACAGACGACTGAACACGTAATTTCAAATGTCATGACAACATGATATGACGTGTATCCCAATATCCCAATATGCCGATTCACGATCGTTTTATGGCGGGCATTATGTGTTTACAGGACGACTGTTTTGGCATGGGATTATCTGTTGCAACGTTATTCTTGAAGAGTAAGAAAAAACGGAGGATAGAGGAACCTGGTCAATAATGGAGAATATCATTACTGACTGTAAATTTAGGAAATTGATAAGGAACTGCACGGTATGCAGATTTTGTTTCTTTGAAGAGGAAGAGAAGAAGAAGACTACAAACTGATATGCTTTGAATTGAGCATAGTTATACCTTAAGTGCATTGTAGACGATTCGGGTTCAGAATCTCCATGTTAATGAAACTAAGGCGTGAATTCATGGAAATGATCTAAGAAAAAATATAAAATATGTATGTTAATGAATATTAAGACATTGAAACGGAGGTCAGGATACAGGGATGCACTACTAAAAGCACCAAAGGCATATCTTGGGACAACACTGTATAAAGACAGGAAACAGCGCACATCCAGGTGGAATTCCATAGTGAAGACGGCTTGTAAAATTGAAAAGAATGCTTAAAAAAATGGCTCCAAGCAAGGAATACGGCAGACAGTGAGCTTTGCGTAAAGAAAAGGAACAGGTCCAAACCTATAGCCTAATGGTAGAATCCAAAATGGAATCATGGGAGGAATTTGAAGTTCAATTTGAAACATAAGGTCAAGCGGCAGGAAATACCTTCTGGAGTATTATAAAGAATCTTAGAGGAAAAAGAGAAATGAGCAGTGTTTGGAAAATTCCGGAAAGCTCATTGTAGATGCCAAGGAAGCATTGAAAATATGGCAAGACAATTTCGAAAACTTGCTAAATAAAAATGGAGAGTTATCTGGCAATGTAGTAGATTTTGAGATTCCGCAGGAGGAGAATGAGATCGGTAACCGGATCAAAGAGGGTGGTAAGTTAACTACAATGTAACAAAGCAGCAGAGGGTGGATACAATTTGGCCAGAAATGGTAAAGTATTGTGGGAAAACATGGATGAAATGGTTGCATAGGATAATAGAATTGGCAGTGGATTTAGGAAATGTACCCTCTGACTGAACAAAATCAGTAATCGCCACATCTTATTAGCAAGGTCACAGAAGTGTCTCGGGCAAAATGGATAGACTACAACCATGGTGTGAGGATCAAGTTTTTGGTGTCCACAAAGTTATTTAGTAGTGCTTTGTAGATCTTGAGAAGTCGTAAGATAGAGTACCAAAGGAAAATTGAGAGTTGATGGTAGGGCGATTTCTTATTTTAAAGTTGTCACATGAGCAACGCAAGGCTCTCTAATCGTACACCACTACTGTATATTTTATGCAAGTATTATTTGCTGAAATGCTTCATCTGGCTGGATGAGATTCAATTAGGTGAAAACTAGGTGCACAATCTGGCTAATGCTGAAGACCTGGTTGAATGGACATACTTTGTCGAAAGCTTGCAAGCCAACATGTTAGAAATTGAACAGAAATGTAGGGAATATGGTATGAATATCAGTATATAAAAACGAAGGTGATGTCGTCGGTAGGAAAGAAATACAAGAAAATAGAATGCCAGGTAGGAGGAATTAATTGAAGCAGGTGGACCGTATTAAGAGATAGAGTCGAGGTGCTGAGAAGCCAAAGTTTTCAGTTGTGATCTACAGTATTCGGCAAGAAAGAAGTTAATGTAGCGACAAAATTCTCCATACATCGCTCAGTATTTAGACCGATCTTACTGTATGGAAGAAAGAGTTAAGTAGATTCAGAATGTCTACTGCAAAAGCAAATAGTAACTGACATGACGGTAGCGTGAATGATTGCTGGGAAAAATAGATGAGACCAATGGCAGAAGGATACTCGTATTGAACATATGAAGGCTAAGTTAGAAACGATCTTGTTAGATGCAGCCATGCGCGTGAGTCGACTCAAATGATGGCGTCATGTGATGAGAATGGGGGAGGAGAGATTACCCAAGAATTAATGGGGTCGGCCGTAGAGGGTAAGAGAAGCTGAGGTAGAGCTAGGAGACGATGGATATATTCAGTGTTGAACGATTTCGAAGTGACAAGTGTACAGGCAGATGAGAACGCAGTGCCAACTGCTAGTAGGTGACTTGTTTCCAAATAGAGATATGCAGACAACACAGAACGCTGAAAAGTAGAAAGACATCAAATAAAAATATTATATTATACTAGCAACCCGACCCGGCTTCGCCCGGGAACATTTATGAATGCATTACGTGATAAGCGCTTTTTTTTCAATGTCAATGAACAATGACTAATATTCGTTTTACGTCTCAGCATGATTGGTTAAAATCACTGACTGGACTATTAATTATATTATCATGGAGATGCACGTGCAACAAATTCTTCTCAGACGTAATTTAAGAATGGCGAGGTGCATGAAACACAAATCCCCCTTCCGTCCAATCTTAACTTGACTGTGAATTTTGCGGAACGAAAAGTTCACAGGCGAAAAGAAGAAAAGCCGAGTTGCACTTCCAGAGAAACTCCAAACACAACCACTCTTCTCTAAAGTTTTAAACTAAACACGACCCGACAGTTTGCTGGCGGCTGTATCTGGGGCAATAAGCTCGTCCGCTAGCTAAGCTGTAACTGGGGTGATAGACTCGCCCCTAGCTAGCTCGTAAACTGTCGCCTCAGTAACTGAATGGAGATTGTTGGAAGAAATGAAAACGTAAAATCACTTACAGTAGGTGATGTATTGAAGATAGAAATATGCTCTCCCGGGCTTTTTTTTTGTAGAAATTTTCATACTGACAAATTCTTACACTCATAGTATTTAGATATTTTAACGGTTTGCCCAGCGTAAGCTTACAAAACGCCCGGACGCCAGTTTTTATTTGGTCAACCTTTTCACTGAAATCGTTAGTGCTTGACTTCCTTTGGTCATAAATAAATAATTTTCTACAAAACCTTTCCTCGAGATATCCTTTATAGAATGGTGAAAACCGCATCAAAATCCACTCAGTGGTTCTCGAGATTACCCGTGACATCCAAGAATCGGGGACTTTGTTTTATACTAAGAAGAGATTATACGCCAATAAGTATAATTTTATATAATATAATCACCCTTCCGTCCAAACTAAAATTGACTGTGAATTTTGCGGAACGAAAAGTTCACAGGCGAAAAGAGAGTTGCACATACAGGGAATGGCGAAGTGAATGAGACTCAAATCCCCCTTCGGTCCAATCTTAACTTGACTGTGTTTCACAGGCGAAATGAAGAAAACCCGAGTTGCACTTCCAGGGTAACTCCAAACACAACCACCCTTCTCAGAAATCTTAACTCAACACGACTCAACGGTTTGCTGCTTGCTGTATCTGGGGCAATAGGTTCGCCCGCTAGCTAGGATTTAACAGGGATGATAGACTCGCTCTTAGCTAGCTCGTAAACTCTCGCCTCAGTAGTTGAATGGACATGGTTGGGAGAAATTAAAACGTAAAAGCACTTATAGTGGGCGATGTATTGAAAATAGACACATGCTCTCCGGGACTTTTTTGTAGAACATTTCATGCTGAACAATTCTTACACTCATAGTATTTAGATATTTTAACGGTTTTCCCACCGTAAGCTTACAAAGGGCTCGTACGCCAGGCTTTTTTTTTTCGACTTTTCCACTGAAATCGTTACTGCTCGGCTTCCTTTGATCATAAATAAGTTATTTTCTATAGAAATCATCCTCGGGATATCCTTTACAGGATGGTGAAAACAGCATCATAATTATTCCAGTGGTTCTCGAGTTTTCCCGTAACATCCAAGAATCGGGGACTTTGTTTTATCCTAAGAATATATTATATTATATACCACTGTTGCCCCGGTAGAGGCGTTAATTGGTATAGAGAGATACCTGTCAATGTTACACAGTGTGTTTACATCGCGCCAAATATGTCTAGAATATAATTGTGTTTGCCCCTGTTGCTACTCTAGTCTAGTGGATCATAATTTTTTTCTAAATGCAAATTATTTAGTCAATTTACCCTCTAGGTTGGTGGTTCCCACGGACTCAGCGAGGGAACTCACCACTACCGCCTCTATGGGCAGTGTCCTGGAGCTTGGAACATCTGGACGGGATGGATACAACTGGGGAGGTGTGATCAGCACTTCGCCCAGGCGGCCTCACCTGCAAAGCGAACAGGGGCCTCATGAGGGAGGGGAAGGGATGGATGGTAGGGATGGATAGGCTAGGAAGAGGGAAGGAGGCGGCCATGGCCTTACAGTAGGTACTGCACCATTATTCCTAAAGGTCTTAAGTACAGATATGGATACAGTATTTTGGAACGCCCTGTAACTTGCTAGCTAGCCACTGGAGTCTATCATAGCAGCTGGTCTACAGCAAGCAAAAGTTCTGCTATCAAGAATGGATCGGTAGAGCTCGTATTTCCGACGAGAAGCCCGAAGTTCATCGATAATAATCATGTTGACTTTGTCTAACATTATATCGATCGATTCACCTGAGAATGATTAATACGAATTAAAGTATATTTAGCGCTATATGTAAGCAGTTATTTATGTCTGTATGCATATTTCCATGGCAGAAAGCTATTACAAAGCAAGTATGAAAAACAGAAGAAGATCTGTTAAGTCACTAGTGATTATACTTCGACTGCGATATATTTTATATCGACTCGTGGCGTATAGAGGAGTGGGGGAAGCGGATGTCTTGCTCAAGCGACCTCGTGTGGAGAGCCGATACTTGAGAGACTGACAACGTGCAGTAATAACCCTGGCAATAGTGAAAGTGAAGTCGCCAGTTAACGGGATTTTCAAAACGTGTAAGCGTGCCGAAGGTTATACGCTGGTTCGTTCAGCATTCTACGTGGAGTAGAGACTTGTTTAATGGGGATCAGACATGGTTTTAAACATGTAATAAGTTTATATTTGCGACCGTGTGTCCACAGCCACTAACGGGCTATGCGGAAGAATACATTCGTAATCCCGGCCACCAGTTCGGGTGTATTATGTCGTAACACTCTGCTTGTAAACTTTCATGAAAATGCAGCCTAGAGCTGATTCAAACTTGTCACAGTGGCAATACTTCTTAAAAAAAAGCACATTCTTAAGCAAGGTGTCAGAGGGAAGGAATACAATGAAGCCTATATCCATTACGATGATAGGCTAGGTTACAATAGGAATACTGCATTAGCAGAGTGGTAGCGGGAACAGTTTGCAGCAACGTTCATTTACTATGAAGTGTACAAGCGAGTTTCGTAATGCAAGGGACCGCGTGGACACGTGTGAACTTGCTCACATTCGCATCCTTGTTTTGGAACTATTTAGCAGCTGTTCGAATTCACTCTCGCTTCGTGACGAGTTGATAAACTGTTTGCGGTTCAGCCATCGGCATTCTAATGCGTGTGGAAATATTTCGCCAGGATATATTGGGACCATTTCGACCGGTCGGGAGTTGTTCGAGCCTAGGAGGACTATGGTTCGTTCTCTGGAGACCCAGTTGGAGTCCGGCATGTTTTGTGTTGGTCTGGAGCCTAGTATGGCCAACGATATCTTTCTTTTTCCTCATCCAGATTCGCCAAAGGTACAGATCACTTCAACTTGTTACAGTAGTGTAGCATGGACATGTGAACAATCACAAATTGCCATATTTGATTTTTGTAGATTAAATGGTTGAGTAGAAAGTGCAGGTTCGATGCCTATTTCGAAGCTGACCTTCTATGATGCCAGGATTTTGACTCATAAAAATGAGTGCATCATTTTTGTATTTTGATCGATAAATTTAAAATTTCAATAGTATTTTACAGTATTTAAACTGATATGCTCATCCTTATTTGTCGAAAAGTCACTGTAGGAGGAGGATCTCCAGATTTTAATGTAAGAATATTTTAGTAACGCATTTTTTTAAAGCGGCGTTGAGAACTCTGGATGAGTTTTGCATATTCTAGTGCATTGTTCTTTAAGCACTTTCGCTCGGATTATCTTATTCTTTGAGGAGAATTTTTCTTTCCTTATTATTTTAACGATATTAGGAAGTTTTCGGATCCTGTTATTCTGATTGTCACTTCGAGTCTTTAGACAATTTTTCTTCAGTTTATTAACAGATTTAACTTGTATTTTCTGGGAGCCTCCGTGGCTTAGGCGGCAGCACGCCGGCCTCTCACCGCTGGGCCCGTGGTTCAAATCCCGGTCACTCCATGTGAGATCTGTGCTGGACAAAACGGAGGCAGGCAGGTACTCCGGTTTTCCCTGTCACAATTTCATTCCAGCAACACTCTCCACTATCATTTCATTTCATCTGTCATTCATTTAATCATTGCCCAAGAGGAGTGCGACAGGCTTCGGCAGCCGGCACACTTCATATCCTCGCCGCTAGATTCCATTCATTCCATTCCTGACCCGGCCGGAGACTGGAAGCAGGCAGTTGATTTTCATTTTTTCAACGTGTATTTTCTCAGCGTGATTTTCGAAGTGGATTGACTAATGGGTCATTAGTCGCTTAGCCTTTGTAGTTAACCTAGATCCATGCTGTAGGACTAATCCACCGACATTTTCGCGTTCGGGAAATTCAGGGAAGATCTTATTTTGAGATTGGATTTTTTAAATCGCTTTTACAACCTCAGTTTTGAGTGGTTGGGAGTGTTATACTTTTCTCCTTTTATGAAGTTAACACTGGATTAAATTGATATCATTGCCTTTGGTGCAATAGTTTTTCTCTATTAAGAGGGTATTTGAACGACATCCAAATTTGCGAGGATAATCCCAGGAATGACTTACTATAAGTCATACGTTTAAGAACTAGGAATATTGTAATACATCAATGTAAGGCAAGTTTTCTAAAAATAGGTGGAGTATTTCTGTAATCCACTAGGCTTTATGAATAACCTGTTACAGAATCAAATTATTTTTCTGAGCACGAGTTAAGGCTTTTATTATAAACAGCTGATTTTCATAATTGTGGATTTATAACAGTAAGGAAAAGGAAGGAAGATTGTAGTTTTACGTGACCGTGAATCTTGTGATTATGAGCCACGGGACCTCCTTTTTACGTGGAATCCGAACCACAGGACATGGCATTTCACATCGAAAATCTCACATGCATTGACCGGGAATCTAACCCGGACCGCCTTGGTGAGAGGCATACAGCTAGACCGCTGAGCCACCACGCCCCTATAATAATAACAGTAAGGCTCCAAGTATAGGTGCATGTTAGATTTTAAGAGGCATTTATTAGGAATAATGCTCTTGTGTTTAAGTATTTTGATACTGTGCTTTGCGAAGCAAACTTTCTTGTTGAAGATTGAGCAACGTGTGCTAATCAAGAATAGATTGAATGTGGTTTCAACCCAGAGAGGCGTTGTATTTAACCTAGTATGGTTAATATTCTGTCATAGGTGACTTTATCGCTGTCATTATCGTGAAGTAATGCCTGTGTGAAGATTAATATTTTTCCTGAGCATTATTGTTAAGACTCTTGAGTGGATATCCAGTTCAATATTTCCAGTAAAATTTTAACGACTTTGCCATAACATGTATGTTTAACAAGGATCACCGATAACTATTTAATGCTGAATCTATGATTAATTTTTGCTTAACTTAACTGTTCGGCAGAAATACCCTGAAATTAGAAATGAAACAATTAAACAATTTTAAGCAGAAGTGAATGTCGTGACATTAAGTCAGTGGGAGGAGAATAATCGAAATTATTCTAGAATTTTGTGTAAATTTGTATATTCTGTAAATATGCCATATTAATTTCATCATTAAATAACAAGACCATATAATGCTACTGAAAATGTCATGTAAGATTATTGGTTATAATCAGGGTATTTTTGTGTAAGATGTTCATTAAGTTAATGAACCGAAATGAATCCAATCTATGCAATTCATATAATATTTTTTTTTGTGTGTGCTTATCTTATGGGATCGAAAAAAAAATTTTTTTTTGAAAGAACTAAAAGTTAGTTGAGATAATGGGTAATTCATTTTGGAAGCCTTTCCCATATTCCATAGCTGAGAGACAGTCCAGTATAATTAATGAGATTTTGATTGGTCGTGGTATCGACAAAATTTATATTTCTTGTCATGTTTATTCTTGCAATAAACTCATTTATTAATTGGTTTTAATTATTGCGTGATGCTTTATAGAGGTGATGAAAGGGTGTATTAAGGGGGCCATCGCTGGGTATTTTAGGGTTTACCACACCTTTGAGATTCATTCTTCCTTTTGAAGAATTCTTGTGTTTTGAGCTAGTCTTTTCTTTCTCTGAGCCTTGGTCAGTCTTAATACATCCTGTTAGGTATTCGAGTGGCCCTATTATCCCAGTGTCTGTTGGTAGAACTTGGGGGGTTTTTCTAGCCGGGGATTTTTCAGGTTCTACGATCCAGCTGTTATCCAGGGATTCAACAGGTATTGGTAGGTAATACGCGTACATTAGGTGGCGCCCAGCTCAGGGGCTTCGAAAAAAACTGGAATACCAAAGCGAATACCAGGGAGTTGAATGCCATAATTCTGCCAAAATTGAAACTGAAAGTACAAAGTGGAAATTAGTTTAATGATCATGTTTACACAGATCGCGAATTGGAACACCGTGTTTCCTGCGTGACCATGAATCAAGGCAATAAAATAATGGTGAAGCAATATTTTGGCACGAACTATTGGAATTCCTATGGAACAAAGCAATTACGAGGATACTCGAGCTACTTGACTTACAAGTGGTATTGCAACCATTATTAAATTTTGTATTTTATGTATTGGAGTGGTGCCACACGCTCTGTTAATAATTTGTTCTACTTGTTTCCGGCTGATGATCATTGCTGACATCATTAAAAATAGAAGTGTTTGTAACAAATTTAAATTTGAGTAATGGTAGAATCATAGACCTTCACCGATATAAACCATCACGCACTTGTATATAGGCGATCCCAAATCAAATTGGGCACTTTGTGTTTAGACATAAGCTTATTTTAAGGTAATGCCAGACAATAAGGATGAGCATGTATGGTAAATGGTGGTTGTTTGTAGATGTTCTCGCTGTGCTTTGTTGGTGTGGTATTCTTATTTCTTGTGAAGTGTAGTGAAGCATGTCTGAAGGTAACATGGTGACTGTTGGTGACGTTAAGAAGATGTTTGAAATTATTCAAAATAAAATGGATAATTTGAATCAGGACATAGAAAATATTAAGGTCCAAACTAAATCTGCATTAGACCATATGTCTGAAACTGTTATTCAAAATCAGGGATTGATAAAAAATGCAGTTGCTGAGGGTATCAGGGGGGAAATTGATACTATGCAATCCTCCTTGAAGGCTATCAAAGATAGTTCTAAAAGGGTAGAAAAGAAGGTTACCAGTGTAGAATCTAATATAGAAGATATCCAGGACGATAATAGAAAAACACAACTAGATATCAGTACACTACGAGCTAATGTTAGCGTGGTACAGGTTGGCCAAGAAAGAATGCAACTTGACATTAACAATATCCAAACTAGTCAAACATCAATGCAAAATAGTCAAACTTCAATGCAAACAGATCTTAACAATGTTCAGACTAGTCAAAAGGGAATTGAGGAAACAGTAAAGGATGTTAACTCTAATGTAAGGATTATGCAATCCCAAATCAATGATTTAAGAACAGATGTGGGATTAATAGAATCCAGTCAAAAAGAAATTCAGTCCCAAGTCAAAAATATTCAGAATGATGTAAATCGAATTGAATCCAGCCAAAATAAAATGGAGTTAGAGGTCCTAAAAATCGAATCTAGTCAAAATCAGACGGAGGTTAAGTTAATGGAGCTAGAAAAATCAAGTAAAGAGTTTCAAGTTGAGATTAGACTAGACTTTGAAAAAAGTGTGAAGCTTAGTAAAAAAAAATTAGAAGCACTTCAGCTACAGTTTTCCCATGACACTAATCAGACCCAGAATAGCCTGGAGCAGTTGAAATGTGAAATGGGGACACTCCGAGCTCAAGTCACAGATCATACGAAACTTCTCAGGGATGATTTTGACATAGATTTGAAAGGGATCATAAGAGATAATATTGTAACATTTCGTAAAGATATCATGAAAATTAATGAGGAATGTTTTAAAGTTGAGAAATCTAAGTTAGAATCCAAACTTGCCACTGGTCTTGCAACTAATAGCAAAGACATATTAAATGTTAGGGAAGATCTAAGCAAAAGAATGGATGGATTTCAAAATACACAGGTTAATAACATATCCGATTTAGAGAAACGTATTAACACTGTTGAAACTAAAGTCGACCAAAGTAAGATAGAGTTAAATGAGGTCAGGGAGAAGAAAACTTCCGAGATTAATGAAATTAGAAAGGGTCTCGAGCAAATTAATCTAGAGGGGCATATCAATTTAGATACGCTAAAAGATCAATTGCGATCACTTTTACAGTCCGATTTTAGAGTTGTAGTTGAACAACCTGAAGCGATAGGACCTGATAGTAGGGAAAGGATGATGCAGGAATCTCCCAATAACGAACCCAACGTTCGACTCAGTCAAATGGAACATCCGAGTCCCATTCGAACAAGCAGGGAGACGTTTAGTTCTCCGAACCCCAACGTAGGCATGGATGATTTTACTTCGAGATCGATGGAAAAGACACCGAATGTAACCATAATAAGAAACTTTGATGACAAACCTTGGAAGTTTAGCAATCAGGATGGAATGACACCGATAGAATTTGTAAGGGCATTAAGAGATTACTTTTTGGAGTCACATGTGCCACGTGAGCGTGAGCTACGTATGGTGGAAAGGTTTCTTACCGATGCTCCGTTACAATGGTTCAGGGCCTTTCGTTACACTTTTGACAATTTTGAACAGTTTTCGGAGGCCTTCATACAAAGATTTTGGTCGATCGAGGTCCAACAAAATGTGAGATCGGAAGTCTATTCACGCAAGTACTCCAGTACAGGACCAACCAGCTATGCTGAGTACTTTGCGTGTCAGTTAGCAAAACTCCGTTTTCTCCAGCCGCCGTTAACCCAAGAAGAACTCCTTGAAGCTATCTCACGTCAATTGCCTGCGGAAGTAAGGAGATCAATTATTTCTTCCGGAGTATCGTCTTTAACGTCGTTAGATGACTTGTTACGTCGATTAGATCACATGAGTATGATGACGCAACCTACCATAGTCAAAAATGCCAGGCAGGAATCGAAAGTTGTAAACGCGGTAATGATGAACCGTACACAGCAGACGGATCGTTTTCAGCAAAGAAGAGATGATAGAATGGGTCCTATTAAAAATACCCATCAGGAAGAGAGGAGATGGGAAAACCAACGTAGAGACGCCCAGGAGAGGCCATGGCAACGTCGCTACGAGGAGAGAAATTTATATCGAAGAGATAATGATCTAAACCGGAATGATCACCGATAAACGCCTTATAACCGGAATTACAGATATGATCAAAATAATCGAGATAACAGATATAATAGGGATGATAGAGATACCCGTGACAACAGAGATAAGAGACAAAATCAAGGGTACTCAAGATACAACAATTATCGAACGGAGGCGTCCGATAAGAAAGTGCAACAGGGAATGCTCAAGAGAGGGCGAGATAAGTCCACGGAGGTTGGACGAAGAAAATCGAAGGAAAGAAAGGAAGAAAATCTAGATAAGTCACAACCCAGCACTAGCAGAGAAGGTCGGAGTTCAGAAAGAACACCTGACCGGGACAAAGAAAAAACAATTCCGAGAAGAAATTGAGACTGAGATGTCACGCATTCTGCCTGTTCACGACTACAAGAAAGTGATTACCATGACAGAGCAGTCATTATTATAAAATGAAATTATTGTTATGAGGTAGTAAGCCTAAATGGAAGAGAAACGATAGGTCGTTTCAACGCAAAAAACCTGAAAAGATATGTGAAGAAGATAGTCTGAGTGTTGACTGAATAATGCTACATATGCCGAGATTACCTGGAATGGTGTAAATAAAAGCTGAGGAGACTTTTATTTAAGGTATCAAAGGGAAAATGCACCATTATTCCTAAAGGTCTTAAGTACAGATATGGATACAGTATTTTGGAACGCCCTGTAACTTTCTAGCTAGCCACTTGAGTCTATCATAACAGCTGGTCTACAGCAAGCAAAAGTTCTGCTATCAAGAATGGATCGGTAGAGCTCGTATTTCCTACGAGAAGCCCGAAGGTCATCGATAATAATCATGTTGACTTTGTCTAACATTATATCGATCGATTCACCTGAGAATGATTAATACGAATTAAAGTATATTTAGCGCTATATGTAAGCAGTTATTTATGTCTGTATGCATATTTCCATGGCAGAAAGCTATTACAGAGCAAGTATGAAAAGCAGAAGAAGATCTGTTAAGTCACTAGTGATTATACTTCGACTGCGATATATTTTATATCGACTCGTGGCGTATAGAGGAGTGGGGGAAGCGGATGTCTTGCTCAAGCGACCTCGTGTGGGGAGCCGGTACTTGAGAGACTGACAACGTTTAGTAATAACCCTGGCAATAGTGAAAGTGAAGTCGCCAGTTAACGGGATTTTCAAAACGTGTACGCGTGCCGAAGGTTATACGCTGGTTCGTTCAGCATTCTACGTGGAGTAGAGACTTGTTTAACCCAGATATCCCTGACATCCTTCCAGAAGGACAGACGAATAGCTCAAACTCGGGGTTCTCTAGTGGTAAAGAAAAGTAGCTATCTGCGTGCATGCATGTATTTACAGTCCTGCCAATAACTTGTCATCAGTTTGTGACTGAATGCACAGCAGTACAGACTGTTTGTTAGCAACAATAGCGTTAAAGGTGAACCAATGTTTCTTTGATGGACGAATTCCCTGACATCATTGTAGAAAGGTAAGTATTATGACCACAGTTATGCCTGGATGATTAAAAAATATTGTCACATCAACTCTTTGGATGCTGTTCAACATATGTGATGATATTTTTGTTCGCTGAACCAATATTAGTTGAAGTTATTATCACCTAAAAATGCGGATCCTTCCAGAAGGACGTCAGGGAAATACGATGTGTTTTTTGTTTTAGCAAAGTTCTTACTCTGAAAGAACTCCTAGCGATTATTGAAAGGAATGACACCCCTGAACTTGAGTCATTTGACGTAACAGCAATTCCTCCTACTGGAAACATCACAGAGGAGGACACAGGGGTGGAAGATTATCATACCATTGATCATCTTCCAGGTTTCCAACTGCAATCCGAACCTCAGTCTTTACCACAAACTAGTAAGTGTACTGTCTCCATAATACATCCTTGTAATTTTGTATATACAGAAAATACTAAATATTAAATATTTGCATATTAGGTATCACGTTATTCTATAAAGGATATAAATCACGTTCATTTCTTGTTTTTAGTTTGCCAAGTTGCTCGAATCAAGAAAATCGGGGTAGATGTAAGAAATTTAGGAGAATTCGCCAACGCCCCAAACCTGCGGACTGTAAATGGATCAATAATGAACTAACGCCCCGTGTGTTGAATGGTTACCCATTCATACTTGCCAGGACCAAATGAAAACACCACTCGATTATTTCAAATTATTCCTTGATGAAGAAGTTGTCCAAACAATAATATATTTTCCCAATCAGTATGCTGCAAAGAAGAACAAAGTTCGTGATGTGTCTAAAGCTGAAACGTGGTCTTTCATCGGCATACTACTAACTTTGACAAGGTCAGCCCCTTGAGTAAGGTATCTCAATTTTTCCCGCCAGCAGAGAACAATAATCTCCGTACCTCAGCCAAGCTTGTTTTCCCCTTATAACAACGGAATGGGTGGGATTGATCGAACTCGTGAAAGTGTGTTACTTTACAGAGTATCAATCAGAGGGAAAAAGTGGTATTTTCCCATAATAGCACATACTATAGACTTCGCAGAGCAAAATTTTTGGCAGCTGTATCGCTAGGATGGTGGGAAACTTGACCACTTGCACTTTAGGACTTTAGGGGTGTAACTACGGTAGATCTATCTAGGCATCCAATAAAAGAGTGAGCTCTGCCCAAGGACGTCCAAAACACGGAAACAAGGAAAACGGATGTCTGTTACGATGGAATACATCATCACGTCTCAGATCTTCCCACATATACCTACACAAACAAGAAGAAACAAGAAGAACAACTTCATTGCAAACACTGCTCGAAAAAATGCATAAAAGGTGCATAAAATGTGACTGTGCTTTGCATGTTTCTTGCTTTGTAGTGTTCCATACAAAGGTGTTACCATTCAACTGTTGTTTCATAAATAGCTCTAATGTAAAATTCAATTGTATTGTATTTCATGTATTAAAATGAATATTATGAATTAATTCACACGGATTTCCAATGAATTAATTTTGATAGTGAATATCCCTGACGTCCTTCTGGAAGGATGTCTGATTTCCGGTAAACTAGGCATGGTACGTAATTAAAACCACTTTTTCTGGCCTCCTCATAACTTCAAAAGAAGATCTTCATGGAACAAACACAAATTTTAACGGAAAAAAAATTCAGGGTTATCTGGGTTAATGGGGATCAGACATAGTTTTAAACATGTAATACGTTTATATTTGCGACCGTGTGTCCACAGCCACTAACGGGCTATGCGGAAGAATACATTCGTAATCCCGGCCACCAGTTCGGGTGTATTATGTCGTAACACTCTTCTTGTAAACTTTCATGAAAATGCAGCCTAGAGCTGATTCAAACTTGTCACAGTGGCAATACTTCTTTAAAAAAAAGCACATTCTTAAGCAAGGTGTCAGAGGGAAGGAATACAATGAAGCCTATATCCATTACGATGATAGGCTAGGTTACAATAGGAATACTGCATTAGCAGAGTGGTATCGGGAACAGTTTGCAGCAACGTTCATTTACTATGAAGTGTACAAGCGAGTTTCGTAATGCAAGGGACCGCGTGGACACGTGTGAACTTGCTCACATTCGCATCCTTGTTTTGGAACTATTTAGCAGCTGTTCGAATTCACTCTCGCTTCGTGACGAGTTGATAAACTGTTTGCGGTTCAGCCATCGGCATTCTAATGCGTGTGGAAAGATATCGCCAGGATATATTGGGACCATTTCGACCGGTCGGGAGTTGTTCGAGCCTAGGAGGACTATGGTTCGTTCTCTGGAGACCCAGTTGGAGTCCGGCATGTTTTGTGTTGGTCTGGAGCCTAGTATGGCCAACGATATCTTTTTTTTCATCATCCAGATTCGCCAAAGGTACATATCACTTCAACTTGTTACAGTAGTGTAGCGTGGACATGTGAACAATCACAAATTGCCATATTTGATTTTTGTAGATTAAATGGTTGAGTAGAAAGTGCAGGTTCGATGCCTATTTCGAAGCTGACCTTCTATGATGCCAGGATTTTGACTCATAAAAATAAGTGCATCCTTGTTGTATTTTGATTGATAAATTTAAAATTTAAATAGTATTTTACAGTATTTAAACTGATATACTCATCCTTATTTGTCGAGAAGTCACTGTAGGAGGAAGATCTCCAGATTTTTGTGTAAGAATATTTTAGTAACGCATTTTTTTAAAGCGGCGTTGAGAACTCTGGATGAGTTTTGCATATTCTAGTGCATTGTTCTTTAAGCACTTTCGCTCGGATTATCTTATTCTTTGAGGAGAATTTTTCTTTCCTTATTATTATAACGATATTAGGAAGTTTTCGGATCCTGTTATTCTGATTGTCACTTCGAGTCTTTACACTATTTTTCTTCAGTTTATTAACAGATTTAACTTGTATTTTCTGAGCGTGATTTTCGAAGTGGATTGACTAATGGGTCATTAGTCGCTTAGCCTTTGTAGTTAACCTAGATCCATGCTGTAGGACTAATACACCGACATTTTCGCGTTCGGGAAATTCAGGGAAGATATTATTTTGGGATTGGATTTTTTTAAATCGCTTTTACAACCTCAGTTTTGAGTCGTTGGAAGTGTTATACATTTCTCCTTTTATGAAGTTAACACTGGATTAAATTGATATCAATGCCTTTGGTGCAATAGTTTTTCTCTATTAAGAGGGTATTTGAACGACATCCAAATTTGCGAGGATAATCCCAGGAATGATTTACTATAAGTCATACGTTTAAGAACTATGAATATTGTAATACATCAATGAAAGGCAAGTTTTCTAAAATAGGTGGAGTATTTCTGGAATCAACTAGGCTTTATTAATAACCTGTTACAGAATCAAATTATATTTCTGAGTACGAGTTCAGGCTTTTATTATAAACAGCTGATTTTCATAATTGTGGATTTATAACAGTAAGGCTCCAAGTATAGGTGCATGTTAGATTTTAAGAGGCATGTATTAGGAATAATGCTCTTGTGTTTAAGTATTTTGATACTGTGCTTTGCGAAGCAAACTTTCTTGTTGAAGATTGAGCAACGTGTGCTAATCAAGAACAGATTGAATGTGGTTTCAACCCAGAGAGGCGTTGTATTTAACCTAGTATGGTTAATATTCTGTCATAGGTGACTTTATCGCTGTCATTATCGTGAAGTAATGCCTGTGTGCAGATTAATATTTTTCCTGAGCATTATTGTTAAGACTCTTGAGTGGATATCCAGTTCAATATTTCCAGTAAAATTTTAACGACTTTGCCATAACATGTATGTTTAACAAGGATCACCGATAACTATTTAATGCTGAATCTATGATTAATTTTTGCTTAACTTAACTGTTCGGCAGAAATACCCTGAAATTAGAAATGAAACAATTAAACAATTTTAAGCAGAAGTGACTGTCGTGACATTAAGTCAGTGGGAGGAGAATAATCGAAATTATTCTAGAATTTTGTGTAAATTTGTATATTCTGTAAATATGCCATATTAATTTCATCATTAAATAACAAGATCATATAATGCTACTGAAAATGTCGTGTAAGATTATTGGTTATAATCAGGGTATTTTTGTGTAAGATGTTCATTAAGTTAATGAACCGAAATGAATCCAATCTATGCAATTCATATAATATTTTTTTGTGTGTGCTTATCTTATGGGATCGAATTTTTTTTTTTTTGAAAGAACTAAAAGTTAGTTGAGATAATGGGTAATTCATTATGGAAGCCTTTCCCATATTCCATAGCTGAAAGACAGTCCAGTATAATTAATGAGATTTTGATTGGTCGTGGTATCGACAAAATTTATATTTCTTGTCATGTTTATTCTTGCAATAAACTAATTTATTATTTGGTTTTAATTATTGCGTGATGCTTTATAGAGGTGATGGAAGGGTGTATTAAGGGGGCCATCGCTGGGTATTTTAGGGTTTACCACACCTTTGAGATTCATTCTTCCTTTTGAAGAATTCTTGTGTTTTGAGCTAGTCTTTTCTTTCTCTGAGCCTTGGTCAGTCTTAATACATCTTGTTAGGTATTCGAGTGGCCCTATTATCCCTGTGTCTGTTGGTAGAACTTGGGGGTTTTTCTAGCCGGGGATTTTTCAGGTTCTACGATCCAGCTGTTATCCAGGGATTCAACAGGTATTGGTAGGTAATAAGGGTACAGTACCATCCCGGCATTTGCCCGAAGACGAAGTGGGAAACCACGGAAAAACACTTCCAGGATGGCTGAGGTGGGAATCGAACCCCCTCTACTCATTTGGACCACCCGAGGCTGAGTAGACCCCGTTACAGTCCTCATACCACTTTCCAAATTTCGTGGCAGAGCCGGGAATCGAACCCAGGACCTCCGGGGCGGCAGCTAACCATGCTGACCGCTACGCTACGGAGGTGACTTAATAATAATAGTACTAATAAAAAATTACGATCCTTACAGTAGTCGCATATGATGTGTAACACCTGACATAGAAGAAACCTCACGTGAAATTGTTGACACACCGGTATTTTATACAATTATTGGCACAAATATTAATCTATTGTAAAAGGGAGTGTTTTACAGATATTGTAGTTTATAATACGAAACTCATTTTATTAGATGATTTGTAGCTTCCACCAGCACTAGCCTAAATAAAGAATACGATATGGATCAACTAGATTAATAGACGCCACACCGCTCATAACCTTAAATTCCTTATAAACAGGGCCTCTTCATTCACAGACCAACACGTAATTTCATATGGATTCTGTTAAAATGAGTCATATTGATATGATAAATATCGTTTAAAATGATAATCTGGTAGCAAAAATATCTACCCCGTCCGGGATTCGAACCCAAGATGTCTAAATTCACTGTAATCAGCACTAACCACACGGCTATTTCGACTACGCAAATTCTATGCACAAGATGGTGACTTATTTCCACGTTCCAATAATACTGCATTACGGAATTAAGTTTCATTTATATTTTGTTTTTTCGATAATGTTCCTGCGTGAAATTGAGTTTAAAATGCCTTATGAATAGGCCCTCTTGTGAGTAAAGAGAATGTATTCAATAATAGTTCATGAAGGCTTGCTCAATTCTCGTATAACCATTTTTTTTTTAGTCGTTTACCCTCCAGGTTGGTGGAACCCACGGACTCAGCGAGGGAACTCACCACTACCGCCTCTACGGGCAGTGTCCTAGAGCGGGGAACATCGAATCGGAAGGGATACAACTGGTGAGGTGGGATTGGCACCTCGCCCAGGCGGCCTCACCTGCAAAGCGAAAAGGGGCCTCATGAGGGAAGGTAAGGGATGGCCTGTTCGCCATCTCTTGATGAATACAGTACTTTTGCATTTGTCAGTTGGCACAGGCTAGAGTAAAAGGTGGCTTTTCACCGATGTCTCAGTCTCACTCATGGCTGTGATTATATGGAAGCTACTGAGGTATGGGTGGGGCTTAGTAATGGCATTCGAGGCACAGTCAGTGCCTGTGAATGCTGTGAAAGGTTCAACTCATAGGGTTAGGACTACTGTTTTGACTCAGTGAGGAAAGCAATGGCAAACTACCTCACTCCTCTTCTTGCCTAGAACGCCTCAAAATAGTGCTGCCTTGGGTTTTTGTGGGTATCTACTCACATAACGTAACGGCGGTACTTTTTGAGGATCCAACCAGCCTTCGGGCTGACTACCTAACAGACAGACAGGATGGATAGGCAAGGAAGAGGGAAGGAGGCGGCCGTGGCCTTGAAGAAGGTACCATCCCGGCATTTGCCCGAAGACGAAGTGGGAAACCACGGAAAACCACTTCGAGGATGGCTGAGGGGGAATAGAACCCCCTCTACTCATTTGGGCCACCCGAGGCTGAGTAGACCCCGTTCCAGTCCTCGAACCACTTTTGAAATTTCGTGGCAGAGCCGGCAATCGAACCCAGGACCTCCGGGGCGGCAGCTAACCATGCTGATCACTACGCTACGGAGACGACCTCGTATAACCATAACGATTATTATATTGATGACTGCATTACCGTTATATGGGTTAATATTTGAATAGCCATTGTGCAGAAACATAATACCGGCAATGGCGACTACTTACAATATTTGATATTAAGGCATTTTACCATTTAAATACCGATACGAAAACTTCGAGATGTACCATGTCATTTGTTTCAATCACTTGACACCAGAGTTCGCATGAGCGTTTTCCGTTCAGTATGTCATATACATTCCACATGGCCGAGAGTACGTCGTGGTATCAATTTCCGACACCGCGCGCTCATTGTTTCTCGTACCACTGCCAGCTGGGTATTACCACTGCCCGCTGGATCGATCGATCGAGCGGGCAGTGCATACTGCCGTTTTCCACCACTGCCAGCTAGTACACTTCCGATCGATAGAGCGGGCAGTGCACACTTCCATTTTCCACCACTGCCAGCTAGTACACTTCCGTTCGATTGATCGAGCGGGCAGTGCATACTTCCGTTTTCCACCACTGCCAGTTAGTACACTTCCGTTCGATCGATCGAGCGGGCAGTGCATACTTCCGTTCGATCGATCGAGCGGACAGTGCATACTTCCGTTCGATCCACCACTACCAGCTCGATCGTTCCGATTCACTTCCGTCCCCAATTTTCAAAATCACTCCCACAAAACTATCCAGCAACCGAGCGGAAAGATGTTACACATCATTAATAAAAATAAAAACATGGTTGTTAGTAGTAGTGGTAGTAGTAGTGTAACATTTTTACTAGCGTCCCCACTGTTGGGTGACAAGTGTAACTGTTTTCCTGGGGAGAGTGTGGAAAAACCACAACAAGTCCCCCGTTTGAAGTGATAAATGTAATGTTTACTCTAACTAAGATACGTTGTATTAATGGGCGCCAAGACCTCAACGCTATGTTGAAATCTAAATTTATATTTAACAACACCTAGCTCTGGCAGAACACCTTTAAGAATCTTCACACTCAGATCGTGGTATGATTTGATCATTAACCCAACTAACAATTGTATCAGGAGAAGGAATTTGGTCTATATCTAATGCTACCTACTGAAAGCAAAGATTTCATAGTATAAGAAATGAATTTATTATATAGAAACATGTAGTGGCATTTTAATAATAATAATAATAATAAATTTAAATTAAAGCGTTACGATTTGAATATTACCGCTAGAGAATTACGTGAAAACGGAGTCGGATGAATTACTGATTTTACTATTATACCCAAGCTAAGAAGTTACTGAAATTTTGAATATGAAACAATGAAGCGAGAGATCATGTAGTTCTGAGTCATTCGCGCTTACCATTGGAAATTGCCGTGGCATTTCCCTCGTACTTGATGCTGAAGAGAGCTTCCCACAGCATTCTGGACGTCGCCATCTTCTTCGTCAGTTGTGGAGATTGTTGTAGAAATGTTAAGTTATGGTCCGATCACACCGGAACCAACCACACGACCAACCACAACGGTCAAGTTTTACAATGATAATCGTCCTCCCTTCTCGGCGCGCAAACAATATATGCACTCACCGAACCCCCTCCCCGGACCCGTCTTCTACTCGCCCGGTCTCCACTGATTGGCTGAGCCACACCCGACCTCAGGGTCAATATACTCGGCGCGACGATGTCGATTACCTGTCCAGGCCATTTCGCCTTTTCTTGATGCAGCCAGCTGGAAGTGCCCCACGGCTTGCGTCACGCTACTCGACAAGAATATACCTGTAGCTGAATTCCCAATGACTCATCTCTCTCACAATAAACTCTAACTGACAAAAATCCGTAAAATTCCGTAATCATATAATTTTCCGCGATAATGTTGTTCGTAATAATTCGCTTGATAGTGTTTTCTATAACATCGAAAACCTATCTGTATACTTATAATCTTGTAAAAAACGCTCCAAAAATACCTTAATAATAATAATAAGTTACATGAAACTGGTCTTGGCAGAACAATTTGCCGCGTAAATGAACATTGAATGGCTTCCTACTGACTTATGTCAGTGGCGTAAAATACCCTCGAAAACACGTTACAGTAGTAGTACCAGCGGACGTAGCAGCAGTAGTAGTTACGATGGTGCACCGTATCAACCATCGTTTTACACTCAGCCAATAATATTTCGATTAATGCATTTTATTTATTTTATTTAGGTGTGCAAAAGCCTCCGTGGCTTAGGCGGCAGCACGCCGGCCTCTCACCGCTGGGTCCGTGGTTCAAATCCCGGTCACTCCATGTGAGATCTGTGCTGGACAAAACGGAGGCAGACAGGTTTTTCTCCGGGTACTCCGGTTTTCCCTGTCAAAATTCCATTCCAGCAACACTCTCCACTATCATTTCATTTCATCTGTCATTCATTTAATCATTGCCCCAGAGGAGTGCGTCAGGTCTCGGCAGCCGGCACAGTTCATATCCTCGCCGCTAGATGGGGGCTTCATTCATTCCATTCCTGACCCGGTCGGAGACTGGAAGCAGGCTGTGGATTTTTTTTTCATTTAGGTGTGCATCAGTCGTCCAGATTTTAACACATCGACGCATTATTAATTGCTGAATCTTGTAGCTCGCTATTCAAGTTTGCAATGGGATCTCATAGATGCTGTGTAGTAGGAATGAACAATCTTCGTCCATGACTATCACAGTACTGAACTAAATACTGATGCACGCCTCCAACTTTATTGCCCAGTCAATACTATTGTCACTACCGATTCACAACTTTTTGGACGGTATGCTTGAGCCCCCCCCAATGATTCCGGCATTTATTCCACTCTTTCGTATTTCCTGTCTAGTTCAGACTAATCCCCTTCCGATCTGTTGCGTGGAAGTCCAGAGTGTCAATCATTTTTCCACCCTTCACGGCGGTTCAGTATTATTTTTTAAACATCATCATTTTATCAAGACCGGAACTCTTGATAGTTCCCTTCTTCTGTAGAGTAATTGTAGATAAGGAGGGCAGATGATCTCGTTTCTTCACCCTTTATCATAACAATAACCATTACAGTATACCCAAGTACTTACTGATCTTAACCATCACTTTAACACAGCCTGGTATTATTATTACGTTATTTTTAACTGACAGAGTGTAGCTCTGATATTACTCATTTTGCCATTTCGGGTCTCAATACCCGTATGGAGTTTACGTGGATATCAATCTCCGAGTAATTTTGCCATAGCCAATCAGAATATTTGACGTTGGTTGCAATGTTATTTAATCACCTTCCTCCTATCCACTCATATCTAACAGGCAGGATCATTACTCCTGAACTTGTGCCGAGGTTAATCATCTCTTTGAACATTTTGGGAAGATCATTAAGTTCTGTTTCGCCTTATTAATGTTGTTGTGTAATTTTAGACTCTCCTCAATTACTCCGGGATCAATATTACATTACACTGTAAGTACACTTGATTATATTCCTTCCTTTCACGAAACAATGAACCATTTAAATACTACAAAATTCTCTTTTCTGGATGAAATTAAAAAAGCGAACGAACTCTATTTACTAATAAAAATAGCTTCATGATTATTTTTACGTATTAAATTATGGAGCGCACTTCATACATAGTATACTTTTGAAAAGACATTCGATTTTAAAATTTCTTGATGAATACACTTCCACAGTAAGTGGTGTGAATTTTAATCCCTCATGAGGTCACAGAAAAAGAAATGGACAAGGAATTGTTTCCATTAACTTTCTTCGTTACCTAGTGTGTAACGTTTTTTATCTCAGTTAAAATCCATTCAAACGTTCGTGCGTTCCAAGGCAATACAATTCTAACATTACTGAACTTAAAATAGCCTCGTAGCTCCAGAAAAATATACAGACGGAGGACCTCCATCATCGCTCCCAGTCCATATTTATACAAGACACATTTATGTTCAGTTTGAATTGTAGATAATATCAAACACAGCCAGATTGCACTAGGATAAGTTCTGAAATCATACCTCTATAGCACAGATTTGTTCGCTATGGTGGATATATTTGGATTTGAACGCATACTATGTGGTTTTTTGATTTCTGTTATTAATTATGCGGCCACGAGCTTATTCTAATTAATAATAATAATGTTATTGGTTTTACTTCCCTTTTAACTACACTGGCTTTTAGAGACGCCGGGGTGCCGGAATTTTGCCCCGAAGGGGATCTTTAACGTGCCAGTAAATCTACGGACACGGCTCCCTCGCATTTGCGCACCCTCAAATGCCAGCTGACTGCGCCAGGATACGAACCTGCAACCTCGGGCCCAGCAAGCGA
Organism: Meconema thalassinum; assembly: GCA_946902985.2. Taxonomy (NCBI): domain Eukaryota; kingdom Metazoa; phylum Arthropoda; class Insecta; order Orthoptera; family Tettigoniidae; genus Meconema; species Meconema thalassinum. Next base: position 297,379,995 of record OX336389.2, read on the forward strand.
GAACGTTACCCCTGAGCCACGCAGCCAGCCGAGCTTATTCTACATACCATAGGGATCAGAGGTAAGAGATGAAATGTCACAGAGCAACGGAACGTAAGAAAAGAATATCCATGGTATAGTCTTCAAGCAAAGATAACTATGAAAATTATCCTTTTTAGTCTATTTTCATTAATGAAATATAGGTTTATGAGATCACCTCTTGTCCGTGTTTGTGTGTATGTGTGTACGTATGTGTGTGTGTCTGTGTGTGTGTGTGTGTGTCCCCTTAATAAAATCCAAATGTATAGAGCAATTTATATGGAACTCAGTAAGGTCATTGCACTATTTAGTCCAACCCCGACCGTGTCCTTTAAATTATATTAAGTCTCACCAATCCAACATGGCGGCTGTTTGAAATATTTCACCGGCATTCTATTTCTATGAAACTATTACCGATATCGCCCTAAAATTTTGTACGGCGACAAAGAGCGCTACTAGAAGTTGACGAATGTAATTTCCAAATCCCTGTTAAGTATTATACAAAACGAACATGGTGGCTAAGCGAATTTGAAACAAATAAATAGACGTTTCTCGCGATGTAACCATCCGAGCGTAGATAAACATGGCACAGCAAATGTTTATACACATTTCAATGCATTGACATCTCATTAGTTAAATTGTTTACATAAGATCAAGATGGCGGCTGTGCGAAATTTTAATATTATGTTTTTATTTCTTGTGTCCTAATCATGCGATCGATGTCAACGTTAGGATGATGAACCTACGCAATAGTTGTCATCTAATAACACATAACTCTATGGCCTAATCAAAAAATCCAACATGGCGACCATCCGAAATTTTAAGACGGTTCTCAATATCTACTAATCTATGACAGCAAACAAACTGAAATTTTGTATGTTGATAAAAACTATGATCATAAGTTCACCTATATGACATTCAATAACAATGCGAGCACAAATAAAACATGGCGGTTACGCGAAATTTAGATATTTAAATGGACGTTTCTCGCTATTTAACCATCCGAGCGCAGTCAATCTGGGTACGGCAAATGCTTATACAAATCTCAATCCACTGACATCTAATGTATTTCAATTGTCTTCATAACCTCAATATCGCGGTTGTGCTTAATTTTAAAATATTGTTTTTATTTCTTGTGTCCCAATCATGCGATTGCAGTTTAAGTATTACACCTACGCAATAATATTCATTTAATATTACATAACTCTATGGCCTACATATATAAAATTCCAACATGGGGACAAATCGAAATATTTAGAAGGTTCTCAATATCTACGAATCTATTACAGCAATCAATCTGAAATTTTGTATGATGATAGAGGCAATTAACATAAGTAGGATATATAACTTTTTAATGCAGCTATTGACCATGCATTTCTTTTGAGGACGGGTCAGGGAAGGGATATTGAAGGAAATCAGCCGTGGATCTGTTGAAAGGAACCGTCCCGGCATTTGCCTGGTAGTAAAAATGGTAAACCATGAAAACCATTTTCAGGACATCCTGGGCGGAATTTGAACCCACGCTCTCTCTATTCCAACGAGGAACCAGGTAGTGCGTCAGCGCTCTCGACCACCGCGGTCGGTATAAGAAGGATATATGAAAATGGCTACTCAGTTTTTCACGAAACAACTTGTTTGCTTTTCAACATGCCATATTTCATGCAGGCTAATGGTTTTGCTACGTTAAAGTTAGCAGTTCCTATCAATTAAGTTCTGCGAATGTCCTTTTTTATCGGCTTTTCAAGATTTAACTCGTGATGTCCATAGAATAGCATCAGATTGTATACCTGAGATTATTTCTGGAAATGATGGGGAGGGGGGGGGGGGGGTAGCTAGTTGCATGATAATTTGTAATTAGTTAGCATCAGATTCACTAAACGAGCATACCACTTAATACACATTGTGTGACGTTATGTTGAACGTGTTAGTCTGGCTGTAAATACCTCTAATAGCAGTGAGTGCTCGCCGTCAGACAGGTGACTTTCTGTAGCTGACACAGAGTTCTGTACATGCTTAGAATTCTCTTAACATATTTGTGTGGAGCACGGGCCGTGTGCTTGCACTGTATGATTAGCACAAGCAACGACAGCGTTCAGATCTCGCGACCCGGTTCACTTGAACTGGTAGTACTTTGTTCACTGTGTACTGCACAAATCAGATACGCCAGTTATACCAATGGTGAAGGAATCCACAGCAAGGACAGGAATTTAGCTGTAAAATATCTACAACAGAGTGCCTTATACCAAACCTGAAAACATGCTTCATGGAATTCAAGCCCAAAAACTAGCACTGAATCAGACAGCAGTGGAAAGCTGAAAACCAAATGGACGTGCCAAGCATAAACTGAAAGTTATGACGTTGCATGAGTTATAAAAGAACGGAGTATCTAAATGGTGTGATGGTGCTACTCCTACACTCTCCTTGGTCTAAAGTTGGGTGACCATTTGTAGTGTTTTAATTACTACCTTAAATGATAGTCGCCTCCGTAGCGTAGCGGTCAGCATGGTTATCTGCCACCCCGGAGGTCCTGGGTTCGATTCCCGGCTCTGCCACGAAATTTGAAAAGTGGTATGAGGACTGGAACGGGGTCTACTCAGCCTCGGGTGGTCCAAATGAGTAGAGGGGGTTCGATTCCCACCTCAGCCATCCTCGAAGTGGTTTTCCGTGGTTTCCCACTTCGTCTTCGGGCAAATGCCGGGATGGTACTGTCCCCGTTTTCCCGGATAGTACGCTGTCAGATATCCGCCCCCTCAATCGGATTGCCAATAATCCATCGCACCGGCTCAGCTACACCAATGAAAATGGCACTGACAGATACTACCGAGATTTGAGTACAGAAGTTAACAAGAAATTATTGTGGAACACACCAAAATAGACGGGGGTTCATACTTACTTCTACTTACCTCTTAAAAATATCTCGGGGATTGGGTTGACAACAGGATCTCTAAAGTATGCTCCCACAATAACCTTCACTATGACATTTAAAAATGAACCAGAACGAAGGCAAGAACTTTGAACTGTACAAAAGCTTTATTTCAAATAAAGGGTATGACTTTAACAAACTCAACAAAATAAATGTGGCTATCAGTAGCCCATGTCAATCTGACTACGTCCTCCTATAGGACTTGCAAAGTTATCATACAACATTTTAGCTCCCACGAGCTCAAAATAACGTAATATTTAGAACACATTTGGACTGGATAAGGGAGTCAGGATGAGACACATTTATAGAGCATTTGTTTTCTTTTAATAAACATGACACTTGTATTTATAGGCGCAAGGCCACACTGTAGACGACCTCGTCCGCTGATAACCAGTTGTCTGGCCAGCTGCCATCTACCCTTCAACCTGACGTACACCTGTCAAATGGGCTCTCTTGTCAATCCACGTTGCGTAAGAATCCAGCACTCTCAAAAGCTTTAAATGTCCGCAAGACATCACAAATATTGTTACGCAAATCTTTCAAATGCTTTACTCACATACCACTGGATTATTCTGGCAATCCCTAAACTTGTTTAATTATCATCCAAATGTTTAATAAGCATTGTTTAGAGTATAAAACAAACTCTTAAATGTTTATAACAAAACTCATAAATGTTTATAACAATTAGAAATTGTTTATAATATAGTTAAAGACAAAAAGAATTTTAAACACGCCTCTAACATTACTTCCGTTCCACATTATTGTCAAAGATATTTACATTATTTATTTACAATATTAACATTTAAATTATTCAAATTATTAATTTCAGAAATACATTAACCACATGTTCATCCGGTTGGTAATTTCATAATCGTGTCAATATAATCGACCAATGAAGGTTAGTTATACATATTAATGTCACATTCTGGTTTAATAAATGTTTAATAATTATTATAATTATTTGTGACGGTAATCTTCATTCAAAATCTTATCTCAAATTCTTTCAATACTCTTGTTAATTATAACAGTAAATTCACTTGATTAATTTTCAAAGGACAAATACAATACACTCCTGCGGTAAATACGTCGCTTATAAAAAAAATGCACAAAACTGCATTAAAGATAGGCCCAAAATTCATCATATATTAATATATACGGCATCAAAATCTTCCACAGAATTTACAAAAACCTCCACTAACAAATTCTTTAATATCATTTATTACTGTGGGAACCTCCTTCATTTACTCCAAGGGCATTATACATCAGCGACTTTCAACATGTTCGCTGCACTAGCGATTATACATTCATAGTTCCACTTCAAAAATTCTTATAATCATTAATAACTTCAAAACTGTTGTCATTTAACCTTCGTGGATTTCATTCATGAATCGAAATGAAGTAAAAATTTGCCAATCACAAACAAATTTAATAGTGAATACGCTTATATACGCCTCTCTGGTCTATCAAAATTTAAGATTATCATCTTCAAAGTATTGTAGTATAAAAATACTATCATCAAACAAAGTGCGACTAAACTGCGAAATAGTCGAATAGAATCCAATTAGACTGTGGAATGCAAATATTATTATTCAACTCTCTAATTGAGAAAAAACTCCTAACAAAAGTTCACGACTTTAATGCATTCAATAATCCATAATTAAAGTTCATCTTTCACAAAATTGTCTATGATGCAATGGTCGTTCATAACTGACGATAAATGTCTGTGTTGCAATCAATTTCAAATAACGACTAGTATTTCCAAGATCGTCGACAACGCAAGAGATTTTAACGCTCTAAAATCATTTAAATGTTCTTCCTTCTTGATGATGACAGAAAATTGGTCAAAGTAATTAAACTGGGGTAGAAATTACTTTAATAAAGAGACACGCTGTCTGAATTTAAATCTGCCACGAAAATCATTAACTTATAGTCAAATCGTGACTACCAAAAATAAGCAAATTATTGAAATATCTAAATATCAGTCTCAACTGATCCAAAATCATTTAACTATGCCCATGACATAACCATGTCTTAATAAATCGTCGAAAAAGGCATAACTCATCAAGGTGTACTGAGAATAGGAATCTCAAACAAGAATATAGGGCAAAATATATGAGGACAGAAAATATGGGAAAATGGTTGCTCAAATATTGCTACAAAACTCAAATACAATAAACGTTCACGACTACCTTATCTGCCGATTGACGTTCCAGAGGAAAATTCCCCAAAGAAGACTGCTGATGGATCCATTTCACCAAGTTAAAGCTGAGCTCCATCCTCGAAACAGGAAACAGCACCCTCGGAGAATCGAACTGCTTCCTTCTCCGGAAATTGCACTGCTCCATAAAGACGAAAGACATCCTTCCGGCAAAATTCTTCTTTGTGAGTCGGGACAACCCTGACCTCTCTTGAAAAATCCCTGAAGATCTTGTAGAAAATCGCCATGAAGTTTTTGTAGTAATTTCCATAGAAATATTCATATTCAGTGAGTATGAAATCGTTTTCATTGCTGTTTGATAGTATTCAGCGTTGAGCCACGAAACATGGGTGTAGATGGTTGTTCACCACATGTCCGCTTGTATGGAATAGCAATTAGCGAAGTTCCATGTTGCTATCTTACTCCAACAATGTATGTCCCAATTGCATTAAAGTCCTTTAGCCTTCCATCTTCTCTTCGGTTATGGTAATAGAAGAACAAACTGCCTTATTAAACTGCTCCATAATACTGTAGCGTTGTGTCACAAAAGCAATCAGAAGTCTCCCTGTTATACAAGCAGTGTCAGCCGTAGCGTAGGATCTGACGCTATAACGTGCTTCTCAGGTGGCGAGAAAATCACTTTTGTCAGTCGTCTAAAAGTGCTAATATCTTCTAAAATAACTCCTTGAAATTGTTCAAATTTACTACACTGCTTAATGTAGCACTGCACAATAGAATTAGCTTGTAGGCAACCGCTAACTGTTCATAGCCACTCTTGTAGACGCGTTATAATGTGCGTTTTAACTTCACCTAGTTTTACTCACAGTAAACTTGCACTGCTTGTCTGCTTGAATCACGTTTTATGCGGTGGCTTCACCACGCGTTATAAAGACGACTCTTTCTACCAATATCACTCGACGTTTCACCAAAACGACTATATAAGCACTGAAGATCTGACGATTTGAGATCTGACGATTGAGACTCCTCTCTTCTGCGCAAGGCCTTTTATAAACTTCATAAGGGGAGTATCCATCCCTTCCATAGCGTGTTACTGCGTCATCGCTAGAAGTTCCAACTTCGTCAATACTTGACGGATTTTCAAAATTCAAAAACAGGAAATAAATTTCACCAAAATTCCAGATCAATGCCTCTACTGCAAATGGATTTTCACAATTCTGCATTTCAAAAAGTATTAAAAATACCATAGTTTCAGCAATCTCCGTCTTCCTTCAAACAATCGCTGATTGGTTCGAGCCTCCCCTCCAATAGCATAATTTCTTCCTCAGCACAATTCCACGTTTCCTGCGACTGCGTCGTAAATCTCGGATCTTTCTCGAATAAATGCTGACGTCACTGAGAATCTCAGCTCAAGCAGCCTGCTGGTATAACGTCTGCGTCATCCGTGCTTACGTCATGACCATCCACGTCATAACTATGACAGCCATAACTTTCTTCATAATTTCCAATATAGCCACCGTGGTCTCACTATAATTCAATTACGGGGGCAGTACCTACTATAAGGCCACGGTCGCCTCCTTCCCTCTTCCTAGCCTATCCATCCCAATCTTCCATCCCTTCCCATCCCTCATGAGGCCCCTGTTCGCTTTGCAGGTGAGGCCGCCTGGGCGAAGTGCTGATCACACCTCCCCAGTTGTATCCATCCCGACCAGATGTTCCAAGCTCCAGGACACTGCCCATCGAGGCGGTAGTGGTGAGTTCCCTCGCTGAGTCCGTGGGAACCACCAACCTAGAGGGTAAATTGACTAAAAAAAAACCTTAAATGATTCAGCCTACTGTCAACACCATTTGTACATTTCCACACTCACACATCTTAAATTCGAGGTAGTGGAATGTTCAGCTCTCGAGAAGGAGGATTACAGGAATTACCAGGATCATCTAACTACAAGATCGTGAATTTCCTATTGAAACTAAACAAGTGACCTTCTGACAAAACTAAGCTATATCCTAAGAATAAAATACATGACGAAGGATTTTTGCCTGTACATGTAATCTGATTCTCTAACACTAAATGAACAGTAGCCTGAAATTTTAACATAACACTTGTGATGAGAAAATCGTAGATGTGGTTGGTTGACTTGCATAACCTGATGGCTGATGCCTTCCTGGAGTCGTGATGATAAGAAGTCTTAACTATGAATTCTGGAATGTTGCTTCCACAATGAATTCATTTTAACAGTAGCTACTTGATTCCATCTATATTTCCTGTACTACTGATTTCACACAATAACTACCCAACCAACAGCCAGACAGCTGATCAACTGTCAAAACAAGGCAGATTGCACACCGTTGCAGCCCTCACGCCGGTTTCTAAAATCCCTGACAGATCCGGGAATCGAGCCCGGACCCAACGAATGAGAGGCAGGTGCGCTACCCCAACTCCAGGGGGCCGGCACTGATTTCACACGCAGATAAGAATTAATGTAATTCATGCTCTTTCGTGGACTCTATGAATAGCATGAAGACAGGACCTACAATATAAACTGGCATCTTGTCTAGTCTAGTCTAGTCTGCAAGCCTCTGGCTGCAAACAAGTCACCTGCATGATGCCCTATTAGCAGTTAGCATTGCAGCCTCCTCTGCGTCTACACCTCTCACTTTAAAATCGTTCAAAATTGAATCTAACCATCACTTCCTAGGTGTACCTCTACTTCTCTAACCCACTACAGCCGAACTCATTAGCTTCGTAGGTAAACTCCCCCCCCCCCCCTCCCCCCTCCCTTTCTCTTTACATGACCTCACTATCCGACACGGCTCATACGAATAGCTTCATCTAGCGTGTTCATGTTGAACTTGGCCTTTATATCTTCATTATGAGTACCATCCTGCCATTGCTCTTATGCATTTGTCACAGCAATCATGCTATCCGCATATCAGGTGACTCAAGCCTATGCATCAGATACCCTGAACAAACCCAGCTCTCTCTTCCATACAGCATGGTCGGTCCAAATACTGAGCGATGTAGGGAGAGTTTCGCTTTGAAGCCGATTTCCAGTGTTGCCTATACAAACAGTAATTTGTAGCTCTTCACTCGGTCAACACGAATTTGCCTAAAGACTGGGCGGGGTACAATGTATGTAATATACGTAGGCCAACAATTGTACATTATAAAGGCAATAATTAAGACACGAGTATGTTTATAAAACGAGCGTAGCGGGTATTATAATTTCCATACGATTGTCTTAATTACCATTATAGGCGAGTTGCATACGACTGTTTATGTTCGACGATAATTATAACTATTTTATATTCGAACATAAATATTTATCAATATCTGTCGAGATTTCACCAGTTTTATATACTGAACAGAGCGCATGGGACGCAGATAATACCTTGTATTTCACCATGGCCTCCTGGAATACCCCACTTTGACACTAGGCACGCAGTGAAATTTAAAATAGGAAGGCCGTGGAAGTCAGCTCTGGTGCGATGCTATCCTTGCCTAATTGGTCACACAACTGTTTCTTGAGCTCGGATTGGTGGGAGACTCGGTATCATAATGAAAACTTGTACTGTAATGACCCTCATTATAGTACAGTTTTCTGACATATAATATTTACACTTCGCCATGGTCGAATATAAAGAATAAAAACCACTCCTGGACAAATTACATGTATTAGTTATGAAAACTGTTTTAATGGGACAGTTGCACGACTCTAACTTCTTTCTTGCAGAATACTGCAGATCGCAACTTAGAACTCACTGCATTGGCTTTTCTACCCCTCCACTCTATTCCCTTCCCCATACTGCCACCCTGAGAAAATACGCAGCCCAAGTACTTAAAATGTTCCACCTGTTCTTATTTAGTTCCTCCTACTTTCTTGCATTACTTCCCTAACGACATAACCTTCGTCTTTTAGGTGCTGATCTTCATATCATACTCCCTACATTTCTGTTCAGGTTCTAACATGTTGGCTTGCAAGCTTTCGACGGAGTCCGCCATTACAACCAGGTCATCAGCATAGGCCACACCGCTTACCTGGTGTCCACCTAATTGAATCCCACCCAGCAAGTTTATGCCTTGCAGCAAATGGTCCATATATAAAATAAGGCCAACAGCCTGGCCATGTTGAAACACCGGATCCCATGAGAACTCCGCAGTTAAGCAGCATTGGGCGTGGTCGGAACTTGGATGGTATGCCGGTTATAGGTACTGCGTGCTGTGGGCCAACATATGTAGGAGCGGAAAGGCCCTGGCCTCCCTACCACACGTATACTCCGGCTGAGGATAGCCTCTTCGGAGGCTCGGACTTGCCTTCGGGCAGAATACAAATTAATTTTTAATAAAAATTAAACAGTAGTGGTGAGAGGTTACAGCCATGCCTTACTCCCGTAACAACCTTGGACCAAGAACTTATCCTACCATCAACTCTCACTGCAGCCTGATTATCAACATGAATACTATTGATTGCCTGTAGCAGCCTTCCCTCGATACCATAATCACTCTGGATGCTCAGCCCATTCTCCCTGGGTACTCTATTGTACGCCTTCTCTAGATCTACAAATGACAAACAGAACACTGTATGTTCCTCACGTAGAATGTTTTAATAACTTGGGGCATACTTAGAATTTGATCCTGACATCCTCGTAATGGTTTAAATTCATATTAGTCTTGGTCAATGATCGAACTCTCCTTTCTACGATCCCCGAGTACACTTTGCCCGGGACACTTATCAAAGAAATGCCTCTATAAGTATTGCAATAATTTCTGTTACCTTGCTTACAAGTTGGTACGATCATCGCTTTTGTCCAGTCAAAGCGTGTATTTCCTGAAACCCATGTTAAGCATCTTAGCCCTGCATTCCCACTATACTTTATAATTTTTGACGTAATTTCATCTACCACTACTGCTTTTTGACATTGTTGCTTATTTAACACCCACTCTACTTCTTCAACCATGATCCTGTTCTCGTTCTCATTCTCCTCCTGCATAATCTCAAAATCTTCCACATTGCCAGAGAAATCTCCACGAACATTTTGCAAGTTTTTGAAGTATTCTTCTCACCTTCCCAGTGCTTCCTTGGTATCTACAATGAGTTTACCTGAATTATCTACAACACTACTCATTTCTCTTTTTCCTCGATTTCTAGGATTCTCTATAACTTTACAGGAAGGTTCTCCTGTCACTTGACCTAACTTTTCTAATCTATCTCCAAATTCTTCCCATGATTTCCTCATGGACTGTACTTTTATTGCTTTGGTTCTGTCCCTTTCCACTACATATAGCTCTCCGTCTGCCAAATGCGTTGTTTGCAGCCACTTTCTGTAAGTCTTCCTTTTACGTTTACAAGCAGACTATTTCATTCCACCAGGATGTGTGCTTTTTCTTAGCTTTACACACTTTTGTCCCCAAAACTGCCTTTGCCTTTTCTTGTACTGCATCCCTGTATCCTGACTACTCCGTTTCAATGTCCTGCAATTCTTTACCATCTACTCCTTGGAATTTCTCATCTATCACTTCCATATATTTCTGCCTGAGTTCTTTATGCTGGAGATATTCAACCCTTATCCGTCTGCAAACAGCCCTCACTCTCTGCTCTTTAGGTCTAACTCTGCTTAATTTACAGCAGATCAGGTTGTGGTCTGTTCGATCTCATTGCTGACTAAATTAGGCACGTCAATATGGACTGATTTCTTGTAACCTTCCACTAAATACTGTAAAATGTATTATATTCACCATACTAATTCATCTCTGACATTGCTTAAATCCCTTTGGTGGTAAGCAATCATTCATTTCGCCATCACCTAATGCGTAATTAATTTCCAATTCAATTCTACCTTATAATTCAAAGTTTCAATCAATGAGTTCTTGTGAAAATCTCCATTTAAATACCTGGTATTTCCCCTCCATCTCCATTTCGCCTGTTTTCTTCTTCTTTCAACTCTCTTCTTCTACGCAATTCATGGCTCCTTGATGACATTCAAGGTTTGATTGTGTAATAGCAATTTACCTTAAGAGCCAGATAAAAGTCCAGTAGGTTGCTTGTTTTGTTCCAACATAAATATGTAATAATTTATTCTTTTCATTTTTAGTCTATTTTCATTTTTGAAAATCTAGGCTTATGTGTTCCACTATGCGATGCTAATAAATATGTAAACTACAAAACCAACATTGCGGCCAAGCGAAGTTAAAATGTATAAATGGCATTTTCTCGAGATTTAATCAACCAAGCGCCGTGAAAGTTGGTACGATAAATGTTTATACAATATTGAATATGCTGGCATTTGCTTCAATTCAATCTGTCTGATGACAAACAAAACAAGAAGTTCCGTGACGAACTAAAGAGCCTACTTTTCTTAAAATTTAAGATTCATGCCAATGATTAATCTATATGGTTCTATCTAGAATAATGACGAAATTAAGTTGGTAATATCGAAATTTCTAATTAGTTCGAAATACTGTATACCTGGCATAATGTAGCCTAATAGAGAACTACAGTTGGCAGCCCTGGTGACTGAATATATTCTTAGTTCCATCTCTTAAGGTACAGAATACAAAATTTGGTTGAAGTCCAATGTATGGCATGGACGTTACATGCAGTTAAACATTGGATCTAACAGCGCGCGTAAAATCATGTTGGCAACAATGACATATATGTATTGGTCAGGAATAATCTGAAATAATATGATCTATTGTTGTGTCAATTTTGAATGAAATCCATTGGTTGGTATAGAAGTTAAATGCATTTTAAAATTGGACCTATCAGCAGGCTTATAATCGTGTTGGCGGCACTGGCGTAGGCCTATATTAGTTATTCAAAATTAATCTAGAATGCCAGGTACTATACGTGTGCAAAGTTTAGAACTAATGGCTTGCATACTTTCTGATATATTGATATTAGGGTAACAAATATAGAAACAGTATTTATTAACAGTTGGCAGGCCTGGCTGCTCTTAAGAATACGCATAGTCATATCTGTTATGGTACACATAGCACACACGAAATTTGGTTGAAATCCAAATGATAGAGTAGAAGTTACATGTATTTAAAGTTGGACCTCCCAGCAGGCTTAGAATCATGTTGGTAGCACTGACGTATATAAGTTACTCCAAATTAATATCGAATATCAGGTACTATACGTGTGCACAGTTTAAAGCTGTCAGCTTGCCCACTTTCTGATATATGGGTATTTGGATTTTAAAAAATTGAGAGCATTTCTTAACAGTTGGCAGCCCTGGCGGCTCTTAAGAATATGCTCAGACATATCTGCTTATGTATGCATAGCACATACGAAATTTGGTTGAATTCCAATTGATAGTGTAGACGTTATATGCATTTAAAATTTGGACATATCAGCAGGCTTATAATCATTTTGGCAACACTGCCATGTATGGCCTCCTGGAAATTAAACTGCAATATTATTGTCTATACGTGTGCCAATTTTGAAATAGCTCCCATTCATACGTTCCAAGATATCCAACAAGGAGCTCAAATTTCAATTGCAATTTTTCAGCAGTTGGTAGCACTGACATCATTTTCAAATATGGCCGTGAGATATTCGGGTATAGATCTTTACTCTTACCAAATTTTGTTTCGATTGCTCCAGCCGTTTAGGAGTTGATAGGGGGGGACACACACACAGCCAGACAGACAGACAGAAGGACAGACAGACACACACACACACATTTGCCCGATCTCATAAGTCTACTTTGTCCTCATTTTTGCAAAATGTGAAAAGTAGGCTAAAAAATCACATTTATATTTCTCATGTCCTAAGCAAGCGTTAACAAGAAGTTCCGTGAAGAACTATACAGCCTACTTTTCATGCCAATGATTATTCTACAGAATATTTACCTATCTAGAATAATGACGAAATTAAGTTGGTAATATCGAAATATCTAATTAGTTCAAAATATACCTGGTGTAATGTAGCCTAATAGAGCACTACAGTTGGCAGCCCTGGTGACTGAATATATTCTTAGTTCTATCTCTTAAGGTACAGAATAAAAAAAATTGGTTGAAGTCCAATGGACGTTACATGCAGTTAGACATTGGATCTATCAGCACGCGTAAAGGCATGTTGCCAACAATACCATGCGTGTGCTGGTCAGAAATAATCTGAAATATTATGATATCTTGTTGTGCCAACTTTGGATGAAATACATTTGTTAGTATAGAAGTTACATGAAATTTAAAATTGGACATATCAGCAGGCATAGAATCATGTTGGCAGCACTGCCTTGTATTAATTACTCCAAATTAATCTAGAATGTCAGGTGTTATACGTGTGCAAAGTATAGAGCTGTTGGCTTGCATACTTTCTGATATATTGATATTAGGGTAAAAAAATATAGACAGCATTTATTAACAGTTGGCAGCCCTGATTGCTCTTAACAATACTAATAGTAATATCTGTTATGGTACACATAGCACATACGAAATTTGGTTGAAATCCAACTGATAGTATAGAAGTTACATGTATTTAAAAATTGGTACTATCAGCAGGTTTATAATCATGTTGGTAGAACTGACGTATATAAGTTACTCCAAATTAATCTAAAATGGCAGAATATACGTGTGTATAGTTTAAAGCTGTTGGCTTGCATACTTTCTGATATATAGGTATTTGGATGAAAAAATAGAGAGAGCAATTATTAACAGTTGGCAGCCCTGGTGGCCTTAAGAATACGCTAAGTCATATCTGTTTATGTACAGATATTACATACAAAAATTGGCTGATATCCAATTGAAAGTGTAGAAGTTATATGCATTTAAACATTGGACCTATCAGATGGCTTATCATTATTTTGCCAACACTGTCATGGTTGGCCTCCTGGAAATTAAACTGAAATAGTCTTATCGACATGTGTGCCAATTTTGGAATAGCTCCCATGCATACCTTGCAAGATATCCAACATGGAGCTCAAATTTCTAGTGCCTTTTTTCAGCAGTTGGTAGCACTGACATCATTTTCAAATATGGACGTGAGCTATTCCGGTGCACACCTTTACTCATACTAAATTTGGTTTTGATTGCTGCAGCCGTTTAGGAGTTGATATGGGGGGGAACACACACAGCCAGACAGACAGACAGACAGACAGACAGACCGAAGGACAGACAGACATTTTCCCGGATCGTTCTCATAAGTCTACTTTTTCCTCATTTTTGCAAAATGTGAAAAGTAGGCTAAAAATGTAGGTCGATACATTGAGACACGATTATAATATTCGTCTGCTTGCTTATAATTATGTAGCATATAAAACAATCTAACAATGTGTCCATACGGTTCTCAATATTTACGAAATTATTTATGCAATCAAACTGAAATTTTGTATGGTGATAGAGGACTCTTTAGTAAGGACATATGTGACTTTCCCTAATCTTTAAAAATACAAGACAGCATGGTGGCGAAGTGCTTTGCAAATATTGCAAATACATTTCCTGGTGGTCTAATCACTCGAGTGCAATGAAACTCAGCAGAGTGAATCTTTATTCAGAACTTAGTACAGAGACATTTTAATGATGTTCAATTGTTTTCAAAAACTCAGGATGCATCAGTTCGAAATTTCAGAACCTTATTTTTAATTTCTCGTATCCTATGAAGTGTAAACTTTACATGCCGTGCATTTGACTTTTTTTTACATTATTCCCGTGGTTCATTACAGATAGATGTCATCTCGCGAGAGGAGTCTGTATCACCGATATTGAAAGCCATGTATTCTAGCACATAACTTCTCATTGTAAAGGTGTCGGTGAAGAGACATATCGTGAACCAAAAGCTATTTAGTGTATCGAACGAAGGAATCTTTTAAAAGGTAGGAGAATTTTAATGGAAGAGACCACTGCAATATATGAAATAGGCTATTTATTTCTTCACGGAACTACTTATTTTTACTAACAGTATGAAATACTATGCAAATCAGTGGTGATATATATGATACCTTTTTCGCTTTGCCAGGTAAATTATTGTGTGTCAGAAAATATTAAGAGATTAACGTCCTATCAAACTAACACACCTTTAATCATGCCTGATCTCAGTATTCTGCAACAATGTTCTTCAGGGCAGTTTTCCCTTGCTAATAAATCTACTGACATGGGTCGTTCTCTTTCTAGTAACAAACCAACTGCTGACTACGCCACGCAACCGAACCAATCTTAAGACACGATGAACGGAACTTTGCATAAACACAACTCCATGATTCCTTGAAATCGAAAATCTTTCCTTTTTCATTCCTTTGGTTCTGTTTTTGGCTCTATGTCTGTATGTTCGTGAATCACGTGATTAAGGATAAACAAAATGTCATCAAGTCTGAAAACTATATTGAGGGAAAGGGGGACTGCAACGGAGCGTAAAAGAGGTTTTTATTACAGAGATATTGAGTCTATCTCTTCTGTCATCAGAACAGAATACCTCCGGGAAAGCTTGCTAGTTTAGGAGTCACGTAACATAATACCTGCGTGTGAAGATAGCAAAGCCAGGAACAAATAATACAGTACAGCCTGTAGCACGGATTCGTTGGAAACTGTAGTCTAGTATTCGTTTGACAGTAACGGAATTCAGCACGACTCCAAAAAGGCACTATTCATCAAGCTACGCAAGTGAAACACGAAAATCCGGAATCTTCTAATCACTTATGTGTTATGACACAATTTCAGGCTACTGTGCAATTAATTGTTAGGGAATTTTGAATAACTTGTGAACGAAAAATCCATGCTCATATGTTATTTATATCAGAATATAAATTAGTTTTGTTAGAATGCCATATGATTTATTTCAGTAAGCAATTCTTTGCCTTGAAATTAGACGATCCTGATAATTCCGGCTGTGTTTCTACTCAAGTGTATTGAACACCCGACTGTCTGTAATTTCAGATGTGTGAGAGAGTTAAAATTATTACAAATGGTCACCCTACGTGGGATCGAGGAGAGTGTAAGAGTTAGTAACATTACAAATGGCTTCCGAACGTGAAGATGACTGTAGGTTGATAGACGATACGTTAAAATTTTCCAATTTTTACCCTTTTACCAATAAGGACCGTACGGGCTATATAACTTGACTCAGTGCGTTGCCTCAGGATGATGTTTACAGCTCTCCATCTTAATTCTATGAATTTATTCTGCGTGATAAGGACATGAGGTAGGCTACAACTTAAATTGAAGAGAAAGTCAATTGTAAGTTCTCAGTGAAGTTTTTGTTTGAAGCTACTTTGCGTTATAATAATAATTGTTATTATTATTATTATAAAATAAGAAGTACTAGAAGATGAAAACCGGGAGTTTTCTGTTCTGAAAGAAGATATTCTCCTCTGAAGAGACTCTCTCGAGCCTTGTCACGTGTGATATGGTGACTAAGTCGTTAACCATAGCAACAGCACGAGGTCACCGTATATGCAGTACTGAACTCCGCAGATACTGGTCAGTCTTTGCTGTATATTGAGCCTAGCCATCAATTTTGTCCAACATAATTATGATGGGCAGTGAACTTTGGAAAAGAAAATACTGTAAGCAGTTTGTATTATAATTCTACTACGCCTGGTTGTTTCAGTCAATTTAAATTATGTGGGAAATTGCGGAACGCATTGACATGCTCTCAATCTGCTAGAGGTACGCGGATGATTAGAGCCCAAGGCTGATATTGGAAAAATGGATTCCATTTATTTCACGTGTCAGGTGAACTATTATATAATAAAGCTTGGACGAGAGGACGCTTTAAATAGACTTCAGTAACCACATTTACTACACTACTGTCCACAATCTGTATATTACTGTTCGACATTTGCTCCTATCGTGTTCATTAGAGAAAATAGGCATCTGCTCTGGAGGTAATGGTATGGAGATACTAACTGACTTCAGTAAAACACTAGCGGAAAAAGAGATAATTTTCATTAGCTCAAAACTTTCAGGTCCATACCAGGAGTGCAACGCTTCCATGGAGAGGTTTGTGTGTGGGAGAATAGATAACTTACCCTTGCTGCCCACTTACAAGGAAATTTCGCAATAGTAAGCCTATCGAACTCCCTTGCGGTTAGCAGAACGCAAGTAGTATTAAGCGTAGAATATTAGTATTTGTATTAATATTAATTTGGGCCGTCCATAGAGAGTATGATATTGTACGAAGTTACATCACTTTTTAGTTTAAGAGCAAAGTGAAAAATATATGTTTCAAAATATAACTATTGTGATTGTACTATTGGTCGGAGAAGATTTGGGAAACTAGCACTTTCATCGTCGTGGGCTGCGCTAGGTCTCGCACGCTTCCCAATGGATGAATTAAATACTTTCCGGATGATTTACTGGCACAGATATTCTCCTTGAGTTATGATGACCATGAGTGAAAATATTCCACGAGGTTAGGAGAGTCACATCTGCGATTATCCCTTGTTGGATGACCCATATAGAGGGTGACACTTCTGTTATAAGAAGAAAGACGCGCGTGAGACTTACCATAGCTCAAATCTCACATCCCCTTAATCCAATCACACTGCTACTGGCTCTCACTCTAGACAGGCATCCGACGGAATAATGACAGCAGTGGGATGATTGTTATAATATTGTCTGTTTGAAGTCTCTTGTGTATACTTCAACGTATTCAATTTAACCCTCTGTAAGGAAATACAAAATCACTTTGTGGACGAAACAAGATCGCATATATTTGCCTACTGATCTGGCGAATTTGAATGCAAGGGTTCAACGGAATCCGGAGGCTCACGACTTTCCTTTATAAAACACGCTAAGCAATAATGCTGTTCCTTTCCATTCATTCATTTGTTAATTACCACGCCTTGCATAAATATGTATTGAATTAAACACCCTTATGACTACTTGTACACGGAAATAACAACCTATAGCCGGGACATGTGTTGGGAATGAATGGCTATGTTTGAATTTCCTATGTCGTATTACAGAGCTAAATGAAACTCTCAAGGGAACCCTTTGAAATTTAAGCCTCCGATCTGATTGAGAGACGGCGTAATGACCTTAGTACAGATGTTTTATTCAACGATACTGAAATTAGATCCCTGATCCTATATCTAGCACCTGTTTTGAGGCATTCAAAGCAAAGTAGTTCCATGTAGGGATCAATGTGTAAATGCAGTGTTGTGTATTTAACGGGGATACCTCTGTTTAATGTGTTACGTGTTTTTATAACATTTCCTCTTTCTTTTACTTTATTTGGGTGCATCTTTGTGTGAAAGAATTATCGTATCTACGGAACAAAGATATAATGCATGTGCTAGGTAAGCTATCACTCTTCGAAGCCAGGCTGAAAGTTATTGTGCACTGCAATAAGAGAAATGCAAGAGTGAAAGATTAAACATGTGTGTGATACATTGATGTTTAGGTGGACGTTTTCAACGAAATCGTCAATAGATCGTACATCTACAGACACTGAAGTACTTTCCTAGATTTATCTCGTACAGAGTGAAGCTTTTGTCTCCTGGTTTGATTTGAAATGCCTTCATAATTCGTACTCAGCATTTGAGTAGACTATCCATCTCTTACGCCTAAACTGGTAGAAAGCCATAGAAACTGAGTAATATTGTTTATTGTTTTCCGTGTTTTCTTAAAACCTCCATATCATAATATGAGGAGATATTTTATGCTCTATGTCTCTAATCCATTATTAGAGATTCTGCATAATTCTCCACTGATATAAATATTGTAGGTATTACATCGTGTTGAATGATAGATCGGAATCACCCGCGTGGCAAGAGATGAGTAGTGTCACAATATCTTTCTCAAACCACGTGGTGAGATAAGAAACGTCAATACCAGTCTTAAAACACAAAAAGTACAACCTTTGCAATCGCTTCCACTTCACACGATGGAATTCACCGTGCGATCCTGAGCACAGAATACTGTATACATACAGTGCATGGAGAACTATAAAAGTGTCACAGAAAACTGTTTAGCAGCATTGTTTTACTTTGCTAACACATTGAAACCCTGCACAAAGAAACTAATTCTAAAATTGGAAGGAGTATGTACTCAAGACATAATGTGAGTGTACCAGATGCCTCTTAGATACTTCACCGTCTGGAGCTCAAATGACCAAACAGAAATACCACAAAACAGGTGCTAAACATGAGATTGGGGATCTAATTAAGGTATCATTGAATATTGTAATCCTTATGAATTCGTTTCACTACATCTCAAACAGATCGGACTCCTACAGTTCAAAGGGTTATCTTGAGAGTGACCTGATATTCGGATCTGCCTATGCCCTAGTAGCTGGAAAAAATATTACTGACAGGGAATAACTAAATGGGAAAATATTATGGCTTAGTGGATTCTTTGTGTGTGCTCATACGAAAATGTGCTAGTTCCCACCTTCTAGTTAACATCCTTCCGTTTAAACTGGAAAGAGTGACTGACTAATCGTTGATTCCATTTTTCAGAACAAAAACCGACGTACGGAATTAAGGTTTTCAACTTATATATTTTAGCATATTCTCTACGTACTAGGCTCTACGTTGTAAGGTTTAAAATTCATTTTAAGACGATAAACAAGTGTAAATGCCGGTAATAAAAATATTATATAATTTAGCACAGTCCAGAAATAAGCATAACCAAATATCCAAAGACAGGGAATGTTATTATAGGCTTCAGTCACAAGTAACAGCATGACTCCCGTCAAAATAGGCACTAAGCTTCCTCGCGCGTCTCAACTAATGACGGGCTCAGCAGACGTGAGTCTTATTTTATTGGAATTCATAATTATCCTAAGAAAACGTAAATGTAAATTTTCCAAAAGTAAATTTGACGATTACTATAAAAGGCTGTGTATACAAACGCTACGACAACCATTTACCAACGTGTTAAGGAACAAAGAGAAACATTACATTCACGAGTTCAACAAGTTTTCCAACTCTGTACTGTGCCCAATTCTAGGAATGGGTATTCCAAGATTCAGACACCTAGGTATCAAGGGAAAGGCTACAGCCGCTTTTGAAAGTTGAGATATTTGAATATCGCGCTCCTTTTCTTCTAGATTGAAATGGAAACTTTATGCAGCCAAGAAGATGTTAAGTGACGTGGCAAATAGTAGCAGAGGTCGAGACTATTTGGTGATTAAATACTTAGTCATGGAGTAGAGACTTGATACTTGGACCAGATTACTGGCACGGCCAAATTAAAGAGGATGCACTTAGTCTCAAGTGAATCAGACCAGAGACACCGGAGATATGAGGATTTATAGATTTCAGCGTGATCCAGCGTGGAGCCGACCGTTTTGTATAAAAGCCGCTCGGCCCAAGCATAAGCAGCTCACTTCAAACCAAGCTCTCGTAGGACAAGGTGCTGCTGCTACGTCGAGCCAAGGCACATGGTTGCCGAATCTACGCAGAAGATATCTTTGAATTGTGATAGTCACAAAAGTGCTACGATACGTGGGGAACGTAGTAAGTTTCCGGTAGAGTGAATCACTAAGGTGATTGTTATTTTCTACGGACATTGGTGAAACACTTTGTTTCTATATGGACATATGCTAGACTTTGTCTAGATATTATTCTGTCACAGTCCAGTAACAATAATTCAATACTTGGATATTTTAATCCAACTTGTCAGTTTCACAAATTGTAACTAAATAACCACTCAGATCTTTCAGTATATTGAAGGCCAGTCTATCACGGTGTTGTTCATTAGCCGACAAAGGCAAACTATATGTTGCTTCGCGCATGATAGATGGTGTGAAGCCATGCCCAGGGAACGATATTCAGAACAGCCGTTGATTGTTTTAGACTATCAGTGTTTTCCTGTACTGAAAAGATTACCGTGAGTTATGTTACAACTGACGCTTTTGAGAATAGATCATTTGGATCGGACCCCATTTAAGCGAACTGCTATGGATTTAATTGAAGTCAATATTAAAATGCATCAGCAGTTACTTCAAATTTCAAGAAATATTTCCACTATGTCGTGCTAGACAGATTGTGGGTATATAATGGCGGCCGATACAAGGATTAGACGTGCGTGTCCAATAGGGCATGTATCTGGATAAATCTGGGACAGACCAGGTTCACTACGCTTCAAGACCAACGAGAAATGTAAGCCACATTTGACTTTTATATTATGCCTATCTAATTGGAACAAACTCATTTTCTGCAGATGACCAACACATTTATTTTTCTTCGTATTTAAATCTTGCATTGATTTACGCAAGACACATTAGGGTTATTCTGAGTATTTTCAGCACTCACAACAGTTTAGGATCGATGACCGAGCATACCGAGCATTTATTTGAATGTTCATTTTGTTTGAGAATCACGGTAATCAGCCGATATAACTGTAGAAGTTAATATTTATTTTTGTTGAGGAATGGATATTTTGTCCATATTCGAAGAGTCGAACATGTGTTTTTTTTTTCACATAAGGAAATAATAATTAAACATATTTAAGGAAATAATAACAATAATAATCCAATAATAATAATAATTTTCATAATTTTTCTAAATAATTATTGGATCTTACATTTTCTAATAATCACATTCGTTGAGAGAGAGCTTAAGGATTAGTTTAGTCATTCCTAGTTTGAAACAGGTGATTTTCCGAAAGCTAGTGGATAGCGCAAGCCCGTATTCCACCAACATTATAGTTCTGGTTGAACAGTTAATATTTGCATTGAGCAAAGTATATTTTTCAGATAACACGGAAAGGCATGAAACAGGAAGCCAATTAGGATTTTTTTTGTGTTTATATAAAATCATGACGTAGGCACACATTCGAAAGTAAAATAGAGAATATCACAAGTGTGGTAACTTCACGGTTTGAACTGAATGGTAAAATAAAATAAACTTGTAAGTTTATAGATCTTCCAGTTTTGATAACAAGCAGAGGCTTGATTTATTGCATAAATTTTGGGAAGAAAATTTATGTGTGTGGAGTAGTTGAAATGCCATTCCCAGGTGCGCATGTTTAAGTCGCAGGAATGAGGAGGTTTTTTTTGAGCATCAATCAAATAGCAGGTTCGATGGCTCAGGTTTATAGGAGTATTGGAACCACACATTTCGTCGAATGAATGACCAAACCATCAGTAATTATTTCAAACTTGTTTACGTATTCCATTAATACTATGGATTTGCTAGAACCCGGTTTTGTCATGATAAAATTTTAGTCTTCTTCAGAGGAAGACCTTTGCCGTTGTTGTTGGGATATTGTGTTCTTACACAAATAATTGAATGGGCCACTGCCAATTAAAAAAAATAATTCTGTCTCCACGAATTACTTAAAGGATGTTTTCAATCCTATTGTCATGAACTAAATGAATTTATTATAAAGCTACAATTCTTATTTCCGCATTCTGTTCAAGAATTGCAAGTTGTGAAAGTTACTAAAATAGCAACAAATATAAATATTTTTCTTAATAATAATTCCAAGTGGAAAATCGAATAGTTGAATGGTTCAACAATTTTTTATGATCAAGCTGATGATTCAGAAATTATATTTCTTTGGAATTTGAAGTTCATAATCGAGTCACTTCTCGAAATGTTTAATTTTGGAAGAATAATAAATTTTGTTGTGCTTCGCACAATTCTTCGATGCTATGATCAAGGGTCAAATACTTTTCAGATGTTGTTATTAATATGTGTACATAATTAGTGTTGGGTCAAAGATAATATTTTTGACAATATTTTTGAAACTGGAAAAATAAGTGGAAGTTAAAAAAAAATCTATAAACAATTATAAACAGTGAGAATTTCTACGAGTGTTAATATCATGTTAGAAATTCAACCAGTGAACTACAATATTTCCAGTAAAGACAATTAAATTTGAACTGGATTTCATCGTAAATAATTGATATAATTTTGGAACACAGTCTACAGGACTGATAATCCGACTTGTGTCTCCAAGGACAATTGTTCAATGTGTTGGAAAATTTCTGTACATTGTGTAAATAGTAGTGTGTGCCGTCGCACTGGAATGATGTTACCTTGAGCATCATTTTGCAGTCAATTTTAAAATTTAGAATAAAATGAGATAATTTTACATGTTGTGTTATGCCCAGTTGAATCTCCTTCTATCCTTATTGTTGCATTGAGCCAAAAATCAGTAAAGCATTTTTTTTATTTTGATGTCGTTTTTTTTGCGATTAACTTTAACCCATCTGGCGCCCCGGGATATTTTGACTCTCGTGCTGACTGATTCTTGGTAAAATGCATATGTGGTCGTGCGGACTCCGGTCTAAACGGGCACAGTACACTTCAGAGGGAAGTAGCGTAAATAGCATTGACCAGCCAGAAAGTGCTGATACTGTACATGACTGAACAGATTATAAGGAGTGTCTTTTGGACGGAAATTATACTCTCAGATATAATGTCCAATGGAAAGATTTGGAGGTAATACTTCATTTGTTGCTCTAACTTGGAGTAAATGTTATTGTGCCTTAAATTAAGCAGGCAATTGGGACACTCAAATGACCAATACATATTTTTTTCAGACGTTCACCATCGTATTTATAGAGATAGGGCATTTAAGCCTCCCTAAGTCCTGATGTCTCCCTAATTAACTACTCCATTCCTCCATTTCTCTCTCCACTAATCTCTTGACTCTATTACCAAGGAGAATAAATTTAAGACATTAAACCAGAGCCCATTAAAACTTGTACTTTGTTGCCAGGCGGCCAATCTCCGACCAGCCGGTTACAGGAGAAAAGAACGGCTTGAAGGAAATAAATGTTCAGGATTATTCAGATTGAAATTTTATCAAATTTTCAAAATAAGCTATGAGTACTTACATATCTTCTATGATGAAAATTTAAAGGACATACTTTGTGTGCTCTGGATATTGTATGAGATATCCGATGTTAAGCACAATTGACTGTGTTTTTTATTTACAGAAATAATAACATGACAGCTAATTCAAAACTTGGAAACGGAGTTCAATGCGTTACATAATTTTCCCCTCAACAATCATTTTCCTTTATCTCCTACTTTTATTGTGCCGTATTAAGTGACAACGCCGTAGGTTAGAGTGTGTGTTATGCATACCTACTTGTGCAAGACTCATCGTCACATAGGCTTGTTTGAGATACGGCTTTTTCGCTTACGAGAACAGTATTGAACTTATCGACCTCTCAGCATTGGAGATATTGTTGCACATAATTCGTATAATATACCACTTGCATTTCCCATCGTTCGATGGATCAGAAATTTGCAACTTAGAATTACAAGTATCTTCGAAGTTGGAGGGCAATTTAAACGTAATTATATTCTGGAAAACTTTGGGAAAATTTCAAAGGCAATTTATTGTACGAAAAGAATGCGACGGGATATCAACAGATCACACAAATCAAAAACGTCTATTACCCAACTCACAGCCTGTGCCTTAAGGCGAACGCGTGATTAGCGTGACGACACCATAACAACGTGTTATAGGGCACGTGGCGTTACATTGTACGTTTGGGAGCTACCTAATTGTCCTCACGAGGCTGAATGCAACCAGTTCCTGCCCACTCGCAAGATCGTTAATCTCTGGCGGAGCCAAGAAACGAACCCGTGATATCCTTCTTAAGATGCAAGAGTGCTTTCCCCTACATCAGAATGAGAGCAGTCTATTGTACTAGCTAGGTTAAACATTTGCCAACTTGATTCATTTTAATTAATATATGTCCAAGCATACTTCATAATGTGAGACCATACTTTCCACATAGCAATGTCGTTCATAGCCCACTCGAGATTGCATAGGTTTTATCAGTACAATTTTTGCTCTTATTGTTGCTGTTTTGCTTAGGGTCATAATACATTATAGTTATCAAACCCGTGAGCTTGTGTATGTGAGCTAAAACTCTCCGATAGCCTGCGTGAGTGGCGGCCAAAGCTCGAAGCCACATATAGCCTAACCTAAGTATAAATGTTCATGTGTCTTCAGTTACGCCACAGAGGCAATGCACTTAGTAGACATATGAGAAACGTAGGGGCAGTGATGCCTGGCCTATGAGGACTCTCGGACGGAGCCCTTCCTAGAGAACGGAGGGAAAGTATTGTTTTCATCCCATATCTTATGTCAATAGTGTACTAGTAATGTTGAGAGAATTGCATTTCATTTTAGAAGTCTAACAATCTCTGTAGGAAGGATTACGTTCGGTACTAACAACCTACGGTAAATGCTTCCAGTGCAGTGTGCAGTTCACGGGTTAATGTTTTCGGGTGCATGTATAGTTTGGACTTTCAACTCTCCGTCCGAAGATAACGTGATGGTGCGCGGATTAAGACGCAAGGAGATCACCCTGACGGTAGGCACCTCTGTGAGGTGAGTAGTGCGGAGTGACTGTTTCAGCCCGGTAGAGTCCAAGCCCCTCTCTGCGCATGCGCTATCAAGCACTACATGCTCACATGCACTAAGAATAACATAATAATGCATGCACTCGTCTGTTATTTGAAGATATTTTAATATAATATTTTAATATAAAGCAACATCTTAGACGAGGACTATTTCGTTGTTACAACGGTGAAGTAACATGGGATTTAGAATTGTATCCTGCGTAACTGAAGTGTTGGTAGCAGTGAGTTCGTTAATTTTCCCTCTCAAGACGTCAATGTTGTGACGGTAGTAATACTGTATTATTATTGTGAACAACTTCACTGCATGAAGGAGCGGTTAATGGAATTTACAAGTAAATTCCTTTCCCACATCAGCCATCCTAGAAGTGGTTTTCCGTTGTTTCGCACATCTACTCCAGGCAAATGCCGGCCTGGTACCTAACGACACGGCTGCCTCCTTCCCAATCCACATCTCAAATACACACACCAATGTAGCCATCACAAAACAAGGTCATTAGACGAATTCCAAACACACATCCAAGTACACGGGGTTACTTGTCGCATAGCCCCTAAATAAATCATCATCATCAACAACAAAGCATTGATGTTCCTCCAGCATAGTGTATGGTATGTTTTCAGGATTTTCTGTAAGAAAATAAGTTCCTCTGAAATAAGGCAGTTCAATATGATTCACCTTGTTTTCATTTTTAGCCTATTTTCAATTTTGAAAAAATAGGCTTATGAGATCACCTTTTGTCCGTGTGTGTGTGCGTGTGTGTGTGTGTGTGTGTGTGTGTGTGCGCGCGTGTGTGTGTGATTCGTGTGTGTGTCCCCCCCTAATAAAATCGAAACGGCTGGAGCGATTTCAATGAAACTCGGGAAATTCATAGCACTATTCCCGGCGACCTCGACCGTGCCCTTCAAATTTTGTTACGTCTCTCCAATCCAACATGGCGGCTGTGCGAAATATTTCACTAGCATTCAATATCTCCGAATCTATTACCGATATCGCCCTGAAATTGTGTACGGTGATAAAGGGCACTACTAGAAGTTCACCTATGAGACTTTCAAAAACCTGGTGACTACAAAACCAACATGGCGGCCAAGCGAAGTTGAGACATTTAAATAGACTTTTCTCGCGATTTAACTATCTAAATGTAATGAAACTTGGTACAGAAAATGTTTATACACATTGTAATGCACTGGAGTCTAATTTAGTTCAATTGTTTACATAACCTCAAAATGGTGGCTGTGCGAAATATTTCACTGACATTCTATATCTCCGAAACTATTACAGATATCACCCTGCAATTTTGTACGGTGATAAAGGGTACTGATACAGGTATACCTATGTATATTTCATAAACCTGTAAAGTACAAAACGAACATGGCGACCAAGCGAATTTAAAATATTTTAATAGACTTTTCTCGTGATTTAACTCTCTAAGCGCAGTGAAATGTGGTACAGTAATTGATTTTGCAGATTGTAATGCACTACCATCTAATTTAATTCAATTGCTTACATAACCTCAAGATGGCGGCTGTGCGAAATTTTAAAATTAAGTTTTAATTTCTTGTGTCGTAATCATGAGATCGAAGTGAAAGTTTGAATAATGAACCTAGGCAATAATTGTCCTTGAATGGTACATAACTCTATGGCCTATACACATAACACTCCTAAATGGTGAGCTCCCGAAATATTTAGACGGTTCTCAATATCTATGAATCTTTTACAGCAACCAAACTGATTTTTTTTTATGTTCATAGAGACTATGAACATATGTTCACCTGTAAGACTTTCAGGAACCTGGTGAGCACAAATCCAACATGGCGGCGACGCGAAATATAAATATTTAAATGGACGTTTCTCGCGAATTAACTATCCGAGTACCGTGAAACGTTGCACGTTAAATGCTTATACAAATGTTGATCCACTGGCATCTAATTTATTTGAATTGTTTGCATTATCACAAGATGGCTGCTGTGCGTAATTTTAAAATCTCGTTTTTACTTCTTGTTGTCTAATCATGCGATTGAAGTTTGAATACCACACGTACACAATAATCTTAATGTAATAGTACAAAAATAAAATCCAACCTGGCGAACATCTGAAATATTTAGACGGTTCTCAATATCTACGAATCTGTTACAGCAATTAAACTGAAATTTTGTATGTTGATTGTGGCAGTTAACATAAGTAGGATATATGAAAATAGGCTGTATAGTTCTTCACGGAACTACTTGTTTTTTTTAGCGTTGGTACGTGTTCATGAATGAACTGTATTACTGAAGAATAATGATAAACCGTCCCACTTCATATTTTGGCAACACCCCAAATCCTCAACGAGGCTTGTGAAGGTCAAAAGGTCACTGCCAGGATATAATGCCTGGAGTATGGTATTCGTGCAGCAAGCTTCCTTGTCTGAACCAACAGCATATTCCGTGGCGTCACTACGGCGGGGGGTGATTAGAGCTGATCAAACCCTCCAGGGAAAATTATTAAAACTATGATATTCGTTGAGGTTTAATTTTGAATAGAACCAATCTTTTGATTGATAACAAACGATTGGATAATGTAAGTTTACACCTACTATTTGAGAACTTTTTACTCCTGTAAATTTTTTTGAGTTACCTAAACTTACCACCTACTGAAGGAGCAAATCTTGCTGTTCCGACCCTTAATACAACAATAACTAGTAACTCAGTTAGCCAGAGGGGAGTCAGAGTCATGGACTAGGCGCATTCTTCCCTCATCTCTTTTAAAATTACACCACTTGTCAGTTACGTCACTGAGTGCATTCGAAAAAAAGGAAACATACTCGTAGTGTCGGTATTACTTTATGGTATTAGTTGACGTGTTCCATGTATAGAATATTATCAAGGTTTGACTTAGTAACGAATGTAATAATCGGAAGAGTACAACAATAGTGTCCAGATTTAGCTCCCTGGGGTTCACATTTTGCATTTTCCTCATTTTACATCATTTTCGCATTACGCTATCAGGCATCATTATTTAAATGTAATTATTGATTTACTACACAATAAAACGGCTTATATATACAGCTGTATGACCGGGTGTCCAAAGCATTCGGTGAACACAGCCCGAAGCCTTTCAAATTGCTCTTCTTCTATGAAATTTTTTGAGAAAATTGTACGGGTTCAGTTAGTATTGAGACAGTGCTCCCGGCCTCAGAAACCACCAGCCGCCACTGCGCAGAGGTAGCAGCAATTCTAGTCCACAATACAGGAATAATTGTTGTTGTTTCCTTTGCGGCGCTTCGACATCGTGGCAATTTAATACTTGGGTGTGTGTAAAATGTGTTTGATAATATGGGTTATTGTTGTGTCTGTTGTAGTACGTGTATTAAGTGATTCAGATGAAGATTGGGAAGGAGATGCCATGGTCTTAAGTTAGGAACCATCCCAGCATTCTCCTGGAGTAGAGATGGTAAACCTTGGTACACATTTCTAAGATGGCTGGGTTGGGAATGGAACCCACCTCTACTCTGTTTTGCCTCACGAGATTGACCATTGTCCCATCTCTCAGGCCTGTTTTAATTTATTTGGCAGAGCACTTTGCTTTCTTCGAAATATAGTTGATGTGATGTTATAGTATGGGCATGTTTCATCTGTAACGCCCTTGACCCAATATTTGATTGTTGTATTAGATTCAGTTTATTGGTTTGGGGCGTCGCAGTCATCAGCCTCGTGTAATTAGATGTGTCGGATTTGTCTTATAACCTGTGATTCTGTGATGGCATGCATGCAATTGTCATTATTAGGGTCTTGTTTTTGATAGGTGCCCCAGACTTGAAATATTAGGTACCATCCCTATATTAGCATGGATGAAGTGTAGAAAACCCATAATAAGAGCATAATAATGCTACACTCATCGTGGCTGCTGTCAGCGCAGTCATGAAGCATGATTTATCACGCACGGCTATGCAGCAGGTTCCAATACTTTTAGAGCAGTGTGTGTGTCTGTGTGTGTGTGTGTGTGTGTGTGTATGTTCACCCCTTATTATTCCCGTCTTCTAACGGGGTCCGGGATGAGATGCGATGGAAGTCTTTGTGGCGGATGGTTTTTACAGCCTGATGCCCTTCCTTACGCCAACCTCATGGGAGGAGTAAATGAGAGATGAATAAATGATGGTGAATGAAACTGGGCTAAGATGTGGAAGGAAGCAGCCGTGGCCTGTCAGAAGTTACCATCCCAGCATTTGCCTGGATTTGAAAATGGAAAACCACGGGGAAACCACTTCAAGGACGGCTGACGGTCGGGCTGAAACCCACGTCTACCGAGTCCGCAGAGAGCTTAGCCCCATGGCCTAGTGCTGCGCGTAAGCGATCGTAGCTACCGCTGTCGGTCAATAGCCTACTTGTGGACCATACAATCCAATTCTCAAGGACTCACAGAAGATGAAGGTGGCTTTAACCTATTAATACTTTACATTTGAGCTTCTCGTTTCTCGCCTCTCTTCAGAATGAGTAACGTTTTATCAGTCTATCTCAAGTAAGACACTGAACACGTAGGCTATACAACCCGTTTCTGCTGTTTACAGAAAGGGGATGGGAAAGAGTGATACTAAAATCAATATTGAGTATAGAAGTGAGGAACACGTTCATTGAGGTACATGGGAAGCCTCTCCGGAGTAAATTACAGTTTTTCATTACAGGAAAGATGTTAAAGTTCGTCAGCTGCTTCGGAACGGCGTGTCTGCGTGAGAGAGAAGGAGAAAGAGTTAAAGGGGCAGTATAGAAGGGTTAAGACGTGGGTAGGAGAACGGAAAATCTAGCTTCACATTCCATACAAAAGCTTTGAGACTTGCTTTGTAACCAAATGCTTGCGTGGTTTAAAAAGATCGCACTCCGTATGTGCTTTTCAGTCAACTTACATAGTAGCAACGTCTCGAATGCTATTTCTAGAATTCTGTAAGCTCCACTCTATCTCTGAGATAATTCAGTAGGTAAAATAAAGAAAGTGGTTTAAAGTTGTTTGAATATAGAGCCATTGAGGTATCATTTTTCGATAGTGACTGCAAACCTCAACAATTTTACAGGCAGTCAGATCCAATCCTACTTTACACGAGTGAGGTTTGCAAGGTTTTATTATGTAGATATGTGTATAAACAGGCAGCTTACATAGTTCGAAATTGCATTTCATTCAGGACTTCATTTCTAAACGTTGAAGTTTTTTGAGCAGCTCTCCCCAGGTATTCATAGTAAAGTATAGACACTAATTAAATTCCCTTTCTTATCGGTAGACAACCTCGCTGTTCCGTCTCTTAAAACGACAGCACTAAGTTTTCTTTACAATTTAAACAAAGCTAAACTAACCCCTCCATGTGGCACTACAGACCATGAAGGTCCTGGGCGTATTAAGCGACAGCTGCCCAACCATTTGGCCTGCAGATTATGGGGTGACACGTGGTCAGCGCGTTGGGTTCCCTCGGCCGTTAATCTAAACAACAAGGTTTAAAATAACATTGTATTTTTTCCTTACTCATAATCTTGCTATTTGAATCATCGTAGGCCTTCCTTCTTTAAATAACATCTGACTCGAAAATGTACATTGATGTTTCCTTCCTTGATATAACCTAAGATTGTGTATACCTGCTCATTAGGCGATTAGATAGCTTTTCAAATTGGGCCGTTATAAGAACAACTCATTATTTTTGCTAGTCCAGGAGATAAACGAGTGAATGGTCTCCGGAGCTGAGTTCCGGTGTGTAAGGAAGAATGAGAGCAGCGCTCCAAACAACGCCAGCTGAAATCAAGCCCTTATTTCATTACCACTTACGGAATCAAAATTCTAGCAGTGGCGACGGCTATTTACTCATTTTTGTTCATACTCATTATTATTGACATATTTATCCCGGCAACATTTAATTAGAGATTCACGTTAATTAGTTAAAAATCTCCAGGTTTTGTGGCTGGCTAGAAGACCAAAGGACAGGGGCTCGATTCTCGACAGTGCCGTGGAATTTTGAATACGTGTAATCAATTTCTAGGGTTATGGGCTTAGTTCATTTTGACATCTTCATCATTCGTTCCATCTTTATCGAGGAGCACAGCTTGCCATCGGCGTCAACTCGAAAAACAAGAACTACGTAGGCCTCTTCAGAGGCCAAAGCAAGTTCATTATTATAATAATTATTATTATCATTATTATAAATGATTATATGTTTTGTAGAATCCTTTGTTCTCTTACCTTGTTACAATAGTTAACTCAGGTCGTATTGCGGTACATGCCTTACAACAAAAGAAACTAAATCATTATTTGAAATTTGCAGCTTTTTGTGTCACATTTAGTAGATGGGGAGCTACACGACCTTTAACTTCGCTGAGAATGTTTAAATGTAAGACCAGGGGAAGATGAAAAAGGAAGAACCGTCATATTTTTGATCCATATTATTATGACTTCCAATGCTAGACGATTATGTTTGTCAAACTTATGCGTATACTACTCTCATTATAAATGTTAGGTTACTATATTAATATTATTATTATTATTATTATTTTTATTATTATTATTATTATTAAGTGAGACACCGGAGGAAGTAGACGTGTGCCTGAGTGCTCCGCAAAAAGTTAAGTATAGCAAGGAAATGGTTTGCGACCGCTGTCAAGAAGGACTCCCAAGTGATGGTGACTATGTATACTGCACGGGATGCAAAGGGAAATATCATTATGAATGTACATCAGTCACAATACGTACGTGTAAAGGTATGGCAAAACAAGCTAAGGAGTCATGGCGGTGTCCACAGTGCCGTAGCTTCAAGAAGACAACGTCAGCACCTGTTGTCGCAAGCGGTGGAATAATGACCCTACCAGCTGCTGCCAACACTGATGACACAGCGACTCCACCTTCAACACCGGACACGGAGATAATACACGCATCGGATATCAAAGGTATGTTTTTAGAATTAAAGAAGCAGATTAGTGAACTGAAAAACCAAGTGAGTGAAAGTGTAAAAAGTGCCGACTTTATTGCGCAGAAATATGATGAGTTGATTAAGGAAACTAAGTCAAATGCAACTCTTCTGAAATCACTTACAGCAGAAATAAAAACCCTAAAAGACGAAAAAAATCTTCAAGACAAAATAATATCAGATCTAAATGAGAAAGTGCACACAATGGAACAGAACGGTAGGCAACAATACATTGAAATATGTGAAGTGCCACACGCGAAAGATGAATGCCTGGATGAAATCGTCCACAAAATTGCTGAGACTCTAGAAGTAGATCTAAACATGTTTGATGTACAGGAAGTTTACAGGCCCCCACTGCAAAGAAAGAACAAAATCCCCCCAATAGTGGTAAAATTCAACTCCATATCCAAAAAGAATGAATTTTTACAGAAAAGAAAAGGACAAAATTTCCTCACTCATGGGAACACTAAATCTAGGTTTTTCATTAACGAAAGTCTAACGTCATTTTACAGGGAGCTACTATGGAAAACTAAAAATCAGGCCAGAGAAAATAACTGGAAATTCATTTGGGTTAAAAACGGCAAAATACTTGCGCGAAAAAACGACGAATCTGGTATATTGAGAATCTCCCGTGAGGAAGACATTAACAAAATTAGGTAACCCCCCCCCCCCCCCGCCAAAAAGAAATAATTATTATTGAATTATTATATTAATTGATATTATGAACAGTTGGGACAGCAATATAAATGTTTCTGGAATACAAAATGAACTCACATTTCTCAATATACCCGATTTCATCGAAAATGGTAATAAGACTAGAAATAATGCTGAAATCAATATCCTCTCTCTAAATATTCAATCTATATCAAAAAACTGGGATTATTAAACCTTAACCTTAGGCAAGAAAATTAATGATCTGGATATTATTTGCTTAACAGAAATTAACATACTTGAATCTAATAATTACCTATTTACTTTGGATAATTTTAATGTTGTATTTTGTAATAGAACAAATCGTAAAGGAGGAGGCATAGCCATATATGTAAAGAACAACATGGCTATTAGAACACACAATTCATACATTTCCAATACTCATGAATCAATGGAAATAGAAATACTTCACATGAACAAAAAGATTGGATTAACATGCATTTACAGACCACCTAGCACTAACATAAATGACTTTCTTGATGAACTGGAGACACATATAACACAACACACTAGTAAGTACAGCGAATACGCCATTTTAGGAGATATCAACATTGATACTCTATCTAATGACATCAGTCTATCAGCTATCAAATATACAAATATTATGGCAACTCATGGTTTCCTACCACTTATCACTCAATGTACTCGTTATGATCCAAATTTAGACTCGAGATCATGTATTGATCACATATACTATCGTAGCAGACTAGATCAATATACTTCTGCAGTCATACAATCAGATATCTCTGACCACTACATAACATATGCAGGTATTTGGCCAAAAAATGATAAGACACAATTACAAGATAATGAATCGTACATTACGCTAATGAACGATACTATAATACACACAAGCCTTAACAACACAGACTGGACAGATTGCCTTGAATTAAAAAATCCTAATGACATATATAACAATATAACAACCAAATTTAAGGAAATCTACCAAAAAGCATCTTACATAACAACTCGTAAACACAGAAAAAGCAAACAATGGTTCACTTATGACCTAAAAATACAATGTAAGGAAAGAGACAGACTTTACAAAACAATGCTCAGAAACAAGGATAATATTACAATAAAAAATGAATACAAAGCTTTCAGAAACAAATTAAATAAGCTAATAAACAAAACAAAACAAAACATCAATATTATAAAAATAAGATAAATAGTTCCAAAAACGATAATAAAGGAATGTGGAAAGTCATTAATGATATAACAGGTCGGAAAACACGAACTGTCAATGAAGTCATAAACAAACATTTATTATTACATTATACTAACGAAGTGATAGCCAATAAATTCATCAATACCTTTAGTGAAAAAATAAACAGCCTAGCTCATAACTGTAGTATCAACATATGGCAATCAAATAGAAACACATTAATGAATTCCTTTACATTACTTGAAACTGATGAAAATGAAATAGAAAACATAATTAAGGAATTAAAAACAGACAAATCGCCTGGGGTAGACAATATACGCTTGAAAGACATAAAGGCAACATCCAAAAAAACTATACCAATCATAACACATCTCATAAACAAGATATTCGAATCAGGCATAATACCAAAATATCTGAAATACACAATTATTAAACCAATATATAAGAATGGCAATCACTTAGACTTTGGCAACTACAGACCAATATGCATTTTATCAATCCTCCACAAAATAATGGAAAAATGCTTGGATAAGAGATTGAAGAATTTTCTAAATAAATATGATATTTTAAAGGGACACCTATACGGTTTTAGGAAGGGGAAAAGTACTGAACTACTCCTGGCTGAATTTGCCAATGTAATAAATAATGCCTTAAATAAGAACAATCACATAATGGTACTTTTTCTTGACTTTTCTAAAGCATTTGACACAATAAATCACAATAAACTACTTGCTAAATTACACGATATTGGAATAAGGGGCACGACTTACAAACTATTTGAAAGCTATCTGAAAAACAGGGAAATGGCAGTTATGGTCAATAACACTATCAGTGACGCAGTAGAAGGAACACAAGGTATCCCTCAAGGCAGCATTATCTCACCTACACTATATAACCTGTTCGTAAACGACATGAATGAAGCCATTAAACACAGTAAAATATTTATTTATGCTGATGACACCACTATATATACCATACATAAAGACTTTAAAACAGCTTTTGATAGACTTCAAGAAGACTTCAATAACATCACAAGATGGTGTCATGACAATAATTTGTATATAAATACAACCAAATCTAAAATAATGCACATCAGAGTTGATCACTTCACACAAGAAAAATACAAACTAACGCACCACAGCTTATCATGCATACACCAAAACATCCTGGCAGGTTGCAAATGTAACACCTTCATAAATAGTACTTCGACACAAAAATACCTAGGAATTACCCTTGATGAACACTTTAAAATGAACACACACACAGTAAACATAATAAAAAACCTAAGAGCAAACCTCTACACCTTCTACAATCTCCGATTTTATGTAGATAGGAAAACTTACAAAACAATTTACAGTGCTCTGATTGAAAGCAAATTAAGATATGCTATAGCAGCTTGGGGAAATCAAAACACAACTTTAATTAATAATCTTCAAGATAGCCAAAACAGGTTCTTTAAATATTTCACTGATATCCCTTATTTTAATATTAAAGAGTTGTTTCAAATTACTGTACTGAATCTCTACTACCATGATCCAAGATTCAGGCATAAGGTCTCTCACAACATACAAACAAGAGCCATAATAAATACTAAACATGTTAAACCTTTATGTATAAATAGCTATGGTTTCAAGAGACTAAATTATATTATACCATCACTACTTAATGAACTACCACCTGGACTGACAAACATTAACAGCAAACAACTAGTTATAAGTCGCATTAAAAATTATTACTTAACCAAACATTAACTCATAAGATAAATTTATTAATATAACTACCATAGTGTAATTTTTTGTATCTTTAATTATTTACCTTAATATTTTATTATTAACATTACAAAAAAAAATGCATGCACTCTTGTACTGAAATATAATCTATATATATGTTGTAAATAATAATTAATATGTCTCACAGATAATCTGTACTGTCATCAGATTCGT
This sequence comes from Meconema thalassinum, assembly GCA_946902985.2. NCBI lineage: Eukaryota > Metazoa > Arthropoda > Insecta > Orthoptera > Tettigoniidae > Meconema > Meconema thalassinum. Next base: position 297,416,101 of record OX336389.2, read on the forward strand.
GAGACATATCACAATAATGTAACATAAATAGTATTTAATAAATAAATAAATAAATTTAAAAAAATTATTATTATCTTTTAGATATCACTTCGTCTAACGTTGTGATATCTGAAGAGTAAGAAGACTATTTCTACACTTATTATTTCCATTTCTACAGGGTCGGGAATAAGGTGAGGAGCCTTTTATGTGGTGAATGGTTTTATTCGATTGGATGATTGGATGCCCTTCCTTGCGGAAACCCTTCCTGAGTGATTAATGAAGGATGAAATGGATGAAGGTGAATGGAATTGGACAAGATCCGCCATTAATTTACAAAGGACGTACTGCATTGAGACGTTTGTTAGTGTAGTGATAAATCATAAACTTTCATTGATGGCTTACAACCAATTAAACAGCATTGTGGTAGAACTGTCAAGATCATAACTGAACACAACTGACTGGAATGGGAATACATTTCAATCAACGACAGGGACACTATCCTTGCTCAAGAATCTACTGAGGACTGCAGGAAAACGTACTGAAACAAAGAACGAACTCAAAGAAACGACGATTATATAATCTGATTTATTTACATATATTTAAAATCAGTTTCAACTTTTGGTTAGGAGAAACAATGGAACAAGAGGAATAGAGTCAAATTATATTCTTCAAGCATAATATAGTATATTCATGGTATCGGTCTACACATTTGGAGGCCAAATTTTCGAATCGGGTTCGTATAACGCAATTGGGTGAACATAACAAAGGGATTAAAAGTAGGCCTAATCGTCTACGGAATAATGAAACTCCCACACGACGAGTTTTCCGAAGTCGAGTTCGTGAGATTAAAATAGGGAGTACTTGGCGTTTTCACAGGGACAGCTTATTTCCTAGAGTCTGTTAAGTTTCGCTCAAATAAATCTTGGCAGTGTTTCCTTTAGAAACAAAGCGCCTTTGTCGGCATGAGAAATTTGTTTCATGACGGTTTTTCCGGGCTGTCTTATCGTCGAGTTGGGAAGACGTAACAACGGCAATTTGGTCTGATATATTACCTTCATCAGTATAAGACAACATTGGGCGCATCTCCCAGAAGGCTACCAGGCACTTTACTCGTCTTATGGGCTGCAGTTCTAGGACAATGTAACAGGATATGGCACGAGGTCGACATATGTTTGACTCTGATGTACTGTCCTGAGCCTTATAAACTTTACCTGAATGATTCCTGAGTGACCCATCCTGGTCTCAGAACTACCACATGTCATATTTCTAAGTTTAATCATATACTGTAGTTGTATAGATAACGCCAGGTGTAAATTATGGACGGCATGAAAATAAATTGTTTCTTGCTGGGAAAAACAATATCTACTTCGTCTTTCAGTGTTCTAGAAATGCCTGATGGTTGACAGACTTGTTGTTGTTGTTTAAATTATAAGCTTGGACATCGTGACCATTTCCGTCCCTGTATTTGGGTGAGTGTGGAAGTTAAGCGATAGGCTGTGCTATTGCGGTGTTTGCAATAGTGTGTGTATTTTAATGGAGTTTTGGATTGTGGAGGAGGTGTCCAGCCTGACATTTGCCTTGAATGGAAGTAGGAAACATTGATACGGATGACCACCTCTGGGATGGCTGAGATCGAACCTAACTCACCTCTCCTCAGTTTTGCCTCAAGAGGCTGCGTGTACCCCGTCCATCCCTCATAAAATAAATTGCATTTCGTAGAAGAGCTGGTAATCAAACCATGACCTCAAGGGTGACAGCCAGGGATGCTGGCTATTACAGCTCGAAATGGTCCTTACCAAGTCTGACTATTGAAGTATATCACGTTGGAAAGGAAATGCAATCATAATGTGAAACAACTCGTAAATCCTGAAAATATCCAATGATAAGATCCACACCTACAGGTTTCTCTTAAACCAATAGTTACTTTACTTATTTACTCTACTTTGACGCGAGCAGAAAATGATGCAGCTAGGAATAATCTTAATTTTCATAAATACGCTGGTCACTTGCATAATATATCGAAGTGGACGATGGTGTAATTCAGAATTAACTTGGAGCGTGGTGTAGGCTGCAGTTGTTCAATAAATACAAATTTTTCGAATTGAATACGTCGGAAGCCATATGGTAAATCAAGGCAGAAATACGATGAACATTAACAAATACGATTGATGCTCCTACACATATGCAACGCACTTTTAAATTAGTACCAAATGTCATACTCAATTGCACTAATGAAAGAGGGTAGAGAGGTGTTTCGTTTGCCCAAGTTAGCATTGCAAGATCCCTTCAACGAGTATGTGTAGTACATATGTAAAATAACAATTAACATGATAACAGTGTAATAATAATAAAAATAATTATAATAATGGAATCATAGAGTGCTGTCGATCTTACACTCCTGTGGGCATTATAGCTAATTCCTTTCAAGTGTTACCACGTTGTATGTTCTATGAGCAGTTTCAAGAAAGACACTATCTCTTCTAATTAGTATAGTTCTTACAATGAAGGTTGGAAGAATAGCAGGAAGAAAACAAATATTTTAAACCTGTTCTTGTTCTATTTAAGCGATGTTCAGTTTTAAATATTTAGTTTATATTAATTCAAATTTGTTATGGCTTCTTATGAACTATTATTTACGTACGCTCATTCTAAACTAAAGGAGAAGTAAATAATTACAATTGTTGAACAGATATAAGTTTTACTGACCAATTTAATTTCTGAATCCCAAAATATGGAATTATATTTTAAGAGCTTCAGTCACCAGTGCAATGATTTCATACAGGAATGTCACGTATTCATTACAATACAAACAATATTTAACCTGCAAATACTTACCGACTGTTACACAATTTTAAAACTTGACTTCAAGTAGAGATATAAAAGCACGACAAGTTTATGATTTAAGATTTAAGTATGATTTTACGTGAAAGGATTAAAAAGCTTAAAGTAAGAAAGTGATTATACTTTTATTTTCTGTCGTGATTCAAATTGTCACATTACTATCAAGAAAATTAAAGAGAAATGCCAGCTTAGAGGCTTCCGCTATGCTTAAACTGTTGTGTTGTTTTGAATGCTTTAACCAAAATATGGAGGGATTCTTTTAACACTTGCTGAAGAAGCCTGTGATGTAAGTAAATGTTCGATACTAAGAAAACGTTGTTTCTAATTTTATTAATACAATTCTTCTGACTTTTGCAGCATTTTATTCAACAAAATATCAGTACCACATGAGAAAGAGAGATTTGACAATTAATCGAAGAAGTGAACTTCACGATTTCGTTGACTTTGCAACGCTAAATTCTACTTTCTTTTCATCGGCAATGGAATCCAGAGCCGAATTATTTTATTTGGGATTCTCAGTGTAGACTAAGCTATGGCAGAGTCATATCAGAGTAACGTTATAGTCACACTGCACATTAATTTTGCGTGACATGTTTAGCCTTCGTAGCTTCAACATCCTGGGCAGATTCTTTCACACACATATATATACATGGATATAGTACATTTATTTTTCTAAACGGCAAGAATTCTAACAAGTAAGTTTGTATGCATACTCTACATTCTGTTTTAATACAAAATTAAACATTTGTGTTTGGACCTTTTTTAACAATAGCTTCATGAACGTCTTAACAAATTTGAAACAAAGTTGCCACACTTTCAATACTTGTTCTCAGGCAATCAACAAGGTTTCTCTAGTGCAGTTCACTTCCGAGGAAAAAATGTTGGGGAACCAGATTATTTCCACGGTCAATGTGGTTGTTTCTCAAGTATCACATTTACCAAGTGTTATTTCACATCTGGAAACTGGATAAATTTTGAAACTGTATGCATATTTCAATTGTCTCTGTACTATCAAAACTTTATAAAGTCTAATTTTGGCTCAAGTAGTGTTCCGTGTTCAATCATTTAACTACTTATTCCATAATATCTAGATTTGGGGAAAAAAACAGCCACTACACTGTTGAATGTCACCAATGATGCTGATGATAATTGTTGTCGTAAGGGGCAGAACAGCGAGGTAATCTGCTCTTCACCAATGATGCTGATGATGATTGTTATCCTAAGGGGCGAAAGAGCGAGGTCATCTGCTCCTCACCAAAGATGCACAACGAGCCGTGTGAGGCCACTATTCTTACTCTTCTGGACCTCAGTTAAGTGTTTGATTGTGTACATCACGATATTCTAATTACAAATTTAGATCCATTTAATTTTTCTGATCATCCATATTGCTGAATTAAATGTTATTTTATTGGACGATTACAGAGAGGTGCATGAAATGTGACATCGAACGTCATTAGGCATCAGTCAAAGCATACCTCAGGAGTCAGTATTTGGTCCTCTACTATATTTCGTTTTCATAAATGGAATATGTAGCCCATTCATAATTCATTTTACTTACACTATGCCGTCGATTTAAATATACCGATTCGAATATCACAAATAAGGAAAAAGGAAGGAAGCTTGCAGTTTTACGTGACCGTTAATCTCGTGACCATGAGCCATGGGGCCTCCTTTTAACGTGGCATCCGAAACACAGGTCATGGCATTTCACTTCAGAAATCTCACATGCATTGACCGGAAATCGAACCTTATCGACCTTGGTGTGAGGCGAATACATTGAAAGCTGTGCCACCACGCCTACGAATATTGCAAATAACAAAAACTCTATTCGATTTAAATAATGATATATCCCGGCTGTTACATTGGATGACCAAAGTAGGCTTGATAAAAATCCTACTAAATGTCATGTCATCATTCATGGATCGTCTCAAAAGAATCAGTAGGTGTTATCTCCTTCATTTAGAAATAATGATCAGAGTATTCTGCTTAGAAATGTTAAGAATCCTGTGGTGGACATTGATGAAAGACTCCCTTGGACCAAACATGTGGGAGAAGTAAACAAGAAATGTATTTCGGTTCCTCCACCCACTTACTACAATAAAAAGAATTCTATCAATTAAAATAAAGGTACGGTAACTCTATACCAGACCCAAAACAACTGTGAACATGAGGGACGAGCCAGATTCACTTGCTCACCCGTGCCAGAAAATAGCATAGCGCGGCGTTGCCTAGTTAACTCAACTCTAAAGGCTCGCTGTGCTGTACGAAATCGTTATTTCTCTGCGCGCACAAAAATAATTAATTCTTCGATTATTTTTATGATCCTATGACATTTTGAAGGTGACTGTCCAAACCCGGTGGCGCTACGACCAGCCGTTCGGGAGATAACATCTTGCCTTGAACTGAAGGGATAATTAGAAAGAGAATTATGTAGGTGTTGAAATATTTAGGTTCGCTGAGGAAGATAACGAAGAGTTCTTGGGGAAATACGAACTACAGTATTTATAGAGTGACAGTATTGCAGTATCAATTCAGTGTACAGTAGTGGAGCTTTAAGACGTGCTGTGAGATGAAGTTTTACATTGCTATCAATGTCCCTTAGCAAGCCGAGTGGTAGTCGAGCAGGTGACAGGGGTAGTACTCGTAAAGTTTTACACAGTCAGGCGAGAAATATAATTTTGAGTGTGTACAGCTTTTTCAAGAAGCTTTCGAATACAGAGGTACGTGATAACACTAATTTTTCACAGAGCCGGAAGCTGACGGCTCAAGCTTGCGGTGTAAGTGCACATACCGTGTCCAATATTCTTTCTCAGAGAAGAAATAATGCTGAAATAGGGAATGTGTCCATGTTTAGATCACCGGGCAAACATTGGATAGTTTCGAAACGTGCAACAAATTTGGACGACATTGACAAGTGTGTTTTACGTCGAATAATATCCGATTTTTACGATCAAGGTGAATTTCCGACGGCTAAAATGTTGGTGTGCTTAATGAAGGAGAAAATTAATTATACCAGCTCTGTATCTTCCATGCACACGCTGCTGAAATCCCTAGGTTTCAAATACAAGCGTACAAATGACGGCAGGAAATTCCTTTAAGAACGAAGCGACATTGTTGCTGCCAGACTAAAATTTTTGCGGACCAGACTGTGCATATTCGAAGGACTTTTGGTGATAACGGACCTTTCTTTTATCTGGATGAAATATGGGTTAACCAGAATCACTCAAGTAAGGATATATAGCAAGATTCGTCTGGAATAGGGAGCCTTTGAGTACCTGTAGAAAAACGGGGTTCATACGCGACAGTAAGTGTGTTTTTCGTTCCCGTACTCAAGCAGAGATTTAGATTATCATTCAGAAATGAATGCTGACTCATTCAAAAACTGGTTTGTTCATCACTTTCTGAATTACTTGGAGGAGGGATCTATTATAATAATGATAATGCAAGTTACCATTCTAAAGTGATAGACAAATTACCCAATACAAATTATCGTAAATCAGACATACATATATAATATATAGTCTAATTATTTATTTATAGGGAGAGAAAGAAAGAAAGAAAGAAAGAAAAAAATATTTTTCCGATAACCTTTGTTGTTGTGTAGTCTGCAATTGTGTGTGTATTTGTAATTGAGCCGAGAAAACCCATTTCTTCTCAGTTTTACCTTGGCAGGCATAGTGTAACTCGTTCTAACTCTCAAACTAAAACTAAATTTCTTGACAGCCTGGAATCGAATCCGGACCTGATGGGTGACAGCTAAGTATGATAGCCACTACACCACATGGTGGTCCCCGATATAAGACCCCATTCTTTTACCTTATAAACAGTCCTCAAGCAATGTTACACAGAATGGCATGCGGTATAATTTACGTCATGCAAAATAATAATAATAACGTTAATAATAATAATAATAATAATAATAATAATAATAATAATAATGCACAGCCTCACATGTACTGAATACTGCGTTCACGATTAACTTTTGTGTGAAAACTTATATTTAAAGGCTATCTGCCTCATCGTACATTGTATGAATACGCGAACTTCGTTGGAAGCATGGATATTTCTACGATAGACCCTCCATCTCGTACATACATTTAAATTCGAAGCGCCTGTTTCCAGGGTGATGGTTGTGTTTACGCTGCGAGCGTAGAGCCGTGCATTCTTTCGCTTGAATCTCCGCTGCAACAGCATTTGGCAGGACGCACGCTACTGGACGAGTCCACGTTCACAATTGTTTTGGGCCTAGTGTTGTACCTTGGAACTGTTTTGACATTTTTTATTTATTTTTGTTTGAATTTCGTGAATCCTACATATTATTCCTCATTAATGTAGGTCTTTCCACTTAATTTAATACAGTTTGCATTGTGTTCAGTGTCAGACTTTAGTTTTGTTAAACATTTTGTTGAGCTCTGCAACACAGTCATGTACCTTGGAACAAGTTTAACAATTTCGACAGAATTGCTGAATATGACAAAAAATGATATTCTTTGCAAGAAATGACATAGTTATTCATCTGTACATGTATACATAATATGAAATATGTTGTGTCATTGGACACAGAATTATTCTCTCATCACAGTCTCTAAAAATGACTTAAAAATTTGAAGCGAATGACTATTAATATGACAATAAAAAGAATCAGATTAAACTAGTTCTGTTATCAGTTTTCCTTCATAATATAGCAACAGCGCAATCAAACACATATTTGTTTCAGTGAACGTTGTACATGGACGTTTTGAAGTTAACAGGTTTTTAAAAGTCACATATGTATACGTCTAGTAGTGTCCTTTATTACTGTACAAACTTTCAAGATGATATTATTAATAGTTTCGGTGATATGTAATGACGGTGAAATATTCCGCACAGCTGCCATGTTGGATTGGTGAGACATTATGAAATTTGAATGGCACGGTCTGGGTCGGCCAAAATAGTACTATGGCATTACAGAGTTTCATTGAAATCACTGCAGCCGTTTAGAAGTTATTAGGGGGAGGGTGTGGGCAAACTGAAGCACACACACACACAGGGACAAAGGGTGATCTCATCAGCCTATTTTTTTTTTCATAAATGAAAATGAGCTAAAAAGGAGAAGGCACCAGGAACAGAATCAAAGGAATAGGCTATTGTTAAAATCCAAAAGGAAATCATGGGAGGAAATTGGAGATAAACTAGAAAAGTTAGGTCAAGCAGCAGGAAAACCTTTCTGGAGTGTTTATATTAAGTCTTCGAAATGGAGGATAAAGAGAAATGAGTTGAATTCTGGATAATTCACGTAAACTCGTTGTAGATACCAAGAAAGCACTGTACAGGTAGTATGAATACTTCAAAGAGTTGTGAAGTGTTAATGGAGACTTATCTGGCAATTAAATTTTGAGATTATGCAGGAAGAGAATGAGAACGAGAACAGGATCACGGTTGAGGACGTAGAGAGGATGGTAAATAAACTATAGTGTCACAAAGCGGCGGGGGTAGATGGAATTAACCAAGAAATAATAAAGTATAGTGGGAATGCAGGGCTGAAATGGTTGCTTAGGATAATAGAATTGGCATGGGTTTCAGGAAATGTACCATCTGACTGGCCAAAAGCCATAATCGCAAGTAAGCAAGTTATCCGAAAAGATGACAAAAATTATAGGGGCATTTATTTAATAACTGTCCCAGACAGTGTATTCAGGCTTTGTAGAATGGAGAGTTTGGTTATTGGCCGAGAGTAAAATGGATGAAAACCACTGTGGCTTGAGTCCACAACGAGGATGTCATGATCAAATTTTTAGTATGCGTAATATTACTAAGAAATGCTACGAGAGGAATAGAATGTTAAAAGCTTAAATCAAATTACGACCAACCTAATCGTCTGACCTCTACCAATTTTTGCAACGTTATACCTTTATGTATGAAGAATACTTTGACCCAACTACAGTGTCATCAGCCCAATAATTTGCGGATGATGGCCATGTATGTGTGCAAAAAGATTCCCCCTATCTATTCAAACACGGTGAATACGAATTGAACGAAATTTGGTGCTGAGGTAGCGCTAGCAAAGGGCATTTCAGTGTCATGTTTTATTTTGCCGCCATCATGATGAAAACATAATGGCGGCCACCCAAATGTCAAGAGCTTAACTCAAATTACGACCAATCTAATCATCTGATCTCTACTAAATTTTGCAACAACATACTTTTATACGGTAGGCATCTTTTGACCAAACTACAAGAACATCAGCCCAATAGTTTGCTGATAGCGGCCATATATGTGTGCAAGTTGATTCCCCTATCAATTCAAACACGGTGAAAACGAATTGAACGAAATTTGGCACTGAGGTAGGACGCGCAAAAGGCAAATCAGTGTCATGTTTTATATCGTCGCCATCTTGACGGAAACGTAATGGCGGCCACCCAACTGTTAAAAGCTTAAATCAAATTACGACCAACTTAATCATCTGATCTCTACTAAATTTTTCAACAACATACTTTTATATGGTAGGCATCTTTTGACCAAACTACAAGAACATCAGCCCAATAGTTTGCAGATAGCGGCCATGTATGTATGCAAATCTATTCCCCCTAACAATTCGAACACGGTGAAACCAAATTGAACAAAATTTGGTACAGAGGTAGCACTAGCAAAAGGCAACTCAGTGTCATGTTTTATATCGTCGCGATCTTGACGGAAACGTAATGGCGGCCACCCAAATGTTAAAAGCTTAAATAAAATTACGACCAACCTAATAATCTGATCTACCAAATTTTGCAACAACATACCTTTGTGTGGGAAGCATCTTTTGACTGAACTACGAGGTCATCAGCCCAATAGTTTTCAGATAGCGGCCATGTATGTGTGTAAATTGATTCACCATATCAATTCAAACGCGGTGAAGCCGAATTGAATGAAACTTTGTACAGAGCTAGCAATAGCAAAGGGTATCTCATATTCATGTTTAGTATCCGTGTAACACGTTGTATTTCAACAAGCTACAACAACCAACATTTAATTATACTGCTTGAAAAGGACAAAGAGTTATAACAATACCCGTGCATTTAGGAGAAAGTAGGCTATATGTTCTTTACTAAACATCTTGTTTTCGCCCTGTGTTGATCTCCTGAATCTACTTTCATTTTTTGCAAAAATTGACAGTAGGCTAAAATCGGCCAATGAGATCACCCTTTGTCCATGTGTGCATGTGTATGTGTGTGTGTGTGCGGCATTGTGCGTGTGTGTGTGTCCCTAGTAACTTCTAAACGGCAGAAGTGATATTCGATGAAACTCGGTAAGGTCATAGTTTTATTTTGGCCGACCAAGACCGTGCCCTTGAAATCTTATTACGTCTCACCAATCCAAAAGGCGTCTGTGCGAGATATTTCACCGGCATTCTATATCTCTGAAAATATTAGTGATATCACCCTGAAATTTGGTATGATGATAAAGGGCACTACTAGAAGTTAACGTATAAGTCATTCAAAAACCTGTTAACTATAAAACTAGCATGGCGGCCAAGCGAATTTGAAACTTTTAAATAGACTTTTCTCGCAATTTAACCATCCGCACGCAATGAAACTTGGTATAGCAAATTACTATACAAATTGCAATGCACTGACATTTAATTTAGTTCAATTGTTTACATAACTTCAAGATTGCGGCTGTGAAAACTTTTAAATTCAAGTTTTTATTTCTTGTCTTTTAATCATGCAATCGAAATGAACGTTTGAATAATGAACCTACACAATAATCCTCATCCAATAGTACATAACTCTATGGCGACCATCCGAAATATTTAGATGGTACTCATTATCTATGACAGCAATCAAACATTACTTTGGTACGTGTATAGAGGCTATAAACATATGTTCACCTATGGGACGCTCAATAATCTGGTGAACACAAATTTAACATGGCGACGACGTGAACATTAAATATTCAAATGGACGTTTATCGCGATTTAACAAACCGAGCGCAGTGAAACTTGATACGGTATATGCTTATATAAATTTTAATCCACTGGCATCTAATTCGTTGAAATTTTCATAACCACAACATGGTGACTGAGTGAAATTTTAAAATCTCGTTTTATTTCTTGTGTCCTAATCATGCGATTGAAATTGTAATTAATCACCTACACAATAATCTTCATGTAATAGTAGGCTACATAAATCTAAGGCCAATATATAAGAATCCAACATGGTGACCATCCGAAATATTTAGACGGATCTCAATATCTACGAATCTATTACAGCAATCAAACTGAAATTTGGTATATTGATAGAGGCAATTAACATACGTAGGATATATGAAAATAGGCTGTATAGTTTTTTTTTTCACGGAACTACTTGTTTTTATTAAATTACCGTATATCTGTTACCAGATGCAGACTTGTGCTGGACAAAACGGAGGCAGACAGGTTTTTCTCCGGGTACTCCGGTTTTCCCTGTCAACATTTCATTCCAGCAACACTCTCCACTATCATTTCATTTCATCTGTCATTCATTTGATCATTGCCCCAGAGGAGTGCGTCAGGTCTCGGCAGCCGGCACAGTTCATATCCTCGTCGCTAGATAGGGGCTTCATTCATTCCATTCCTGACCCGGCCGGAGACTGGAAGCAGGCTGTGGATTTTCATTCATCAGATGCAGACTTTTCATTCCTTGTAGTTAGAGATAGCTTTACTGTAAGTCATCCCTAACTACCAAAGCAAGTACCAACCCGGTGAAGGATGGAGTCTTACCATGACATGACAGGCAGAGGACTCAGCTGCTCTACCAGAGGTGTTAGTAATAATTTCTGGTCATCTGATTCATATGGCGCCCAACAAACAATTAAATTTACCAGGTTTCACGCAACATAATCAGTTAATAATGTATATTACATAACGTTCATTCCATTGGTAACACTAGAGTTGGAATTGTCGCAGTCTTTCCACACTCCCGTCAGCAAGAAAAGTACACTAGGAGGCGATGGTTCGATTCAGTGTTTAACGAATTTAAAGTGAGAGGATTTGAAGCAGAGGAGGCCACAATGCTAATTGCTTATAGGGCATAAGGTGGTGGCTTGTTCTTAAATAGAGCTTTGCAGACTAAAGTCTGTTCGCCGAGTTGAGACAGTAGAAGTAAACACAGCTGTGTGCGTGATTTCAGGACTGCCCGCAACGGGTGCGTAGAGTTGTGCCTGTTGAACTTATGCTTACATGTGAAGCGGGCGAGTGCGATTACTATTTTTATTCGGATTTATTATTTTATTATTTATTGTTGGTTTTTGTATTTAATTGATTAATACATTAGTTCTTAACTGCTTATGAAAGGCAACAATTATTTTTGATCGTGTGTACGCGGATTTTATACAATTTATGTTCCGTCGTAGACTCAGCAGGGGACAATGAGAGTGTTATTACTCCACCAAAGAATCAGCTTTAGCGAAAAGCGCTGAGTAGCTCTGAAAAGCATATGGTGCTAAACACGTAGTTAGAGTTAGAAATGCATCCCACTGCACTCATTGCTGCCTTAGTAAGGAAAGTAAGTCATTCCACTGGTGTTAGTGAAATTTCTGTGTATCGAATCGCTCAAGAATATAAAGCTTCCCACAGTTTACAATCGCCCAAGAAAGAGTAACCAAGCGCAAGGGTTGTGGAAAGAGTTGATGAGTTCGATAAGAATGCTATAAGAAGAAAGGCGCATCAGTTCTTTTTTCGCAATGTGTTGCCTACGATCGATAAAGTACTTATTTCTGTGAATGAAGACACAGATTTGCCGGTTTTTTGACGAACTACATTTTGTAATTTATTGCAGGAATGAAACTTCGAACATGTTCCACGGGGACGGGACAGTATGCTCACAAAGAGGGAAGAAACAGTTGCATGGAGACGTAGGTATTTGCAAACATTACAACGAATGAGACAAGAAGGGAGAAACTGTCTTGAGTCGGCGAATGGATATCAGGCATGACGCTGAAAGGCAAAACATACTCAAATGAAAATGTATGTAAAGTATGTAATTAATAAAATGGTTTAAAAAATAAATGAAACTGTTTACCTTTTGCTATCAAACATAATAAATGTGGCGTGTATCCTTAAGTAGTGACATCCAAATCTTCATAATCTCTAAAGAAGTTGATTCAATTTTAAATCATAGGCAACATTTTCAATAATGACAGAACGAGCTGCAATTAAATATTCACCACCGGGTTTCTTGGTAACCGTACCGCACATTTTTTTAAATGCTCTGAGCCCGTGGCTCATGATCTCAAGATTAACGATCACGTTAAACTACAAGCTTCCTTTTTAAATGGTCTGAGCCAATTCTTGTAAATAATTGGCAGTTTCACAATGACCAGATGCGTAAATCATGTCAAATAATTAAGCATCACCTGTTTTATTGGTACCCTTAAAGCACCCCTTTCTGAATGCTGTCAACCAATTTTTGAAATTGACAGTTTGGCAACGACCATTTGCGTAAAACAATTTCAATTAAAACAACGCTTGTTTTCTTTGTGTTTTGCCATATGGCAAATTATGGGTTGACCAATATTGCAACTAAATAATTGTACATATTGTAAATATTTTTCACCTGTAATCTCAAACATAGATGTTTTAGCCTAAGTGTAATGGATCTGATGATGATCGCTTGACGATCGAAACTGGTCATCGTAGTGTATTTATTATTCTCATGTAGATTATTTCATGATTAGGGCATAACCCAGCTCTTTTTGGGTACATTCGTGTTGACCGACTGAAAAGCACGAAACTTTTGTTTTTCTTTAGTTCACGTTAATTCAGTGAAATGGTGAGATCCAAGTATTCGTATCTATTAAATCAGTTAATTATCCATTGAGCGTCTGTTATTTCCAAATTGAGGTCACAGACACGTCGTTTGGTTACTTGGGAACCATAAGACCTTTAATTGTACTTGTGATGGATAAAACAGACGGACTGATACACATTTATAAAATCATCGATATATAACTAGTACGTTTTATGTGATTTGCATAATTAGTTAATACTCTACCCTAGGGCTAATATAACATAGGCCTACAGTTATTTACTATATTCTGGGCGATGTCATATCGATGCCCGCTGGCTGATCGAGTGACACCTCTGCGTTGTCATTCTAGCCGAGGGCTGTAAGCAAAAGTCACCAATTGCAATCCACGTCATACAAATAACGTTGGATATACGAGCACTTAACTATAGCTGTGGCATGTTTAACAATTTAGCCAGATGACAAATGCAATATAATCGTTACTACTATTTATGCACAATTCCTATTATAAGCCCAAATGTTAAAATGTACACATCTTCGAGCCCTTCTAATTCCCATTATTCCCGTGTGAGTGAGTTCATCAGAAAAAAGTTACCAAACTCCCTAGAAACTTCCGAGGCAAAGATGGTAAGTAGACTTGGCGGGCATCAATATAGCTTAACTCTTTCAATCCATGGCCACACAATTGTACGATTACGTATTTTATTTTTATTTCTTAGTTGAGATCACGTTTTGGCTCCAGTCTAGGGCCCCAGACCAGCCTGCATCAATCGTGTGGGTTATTGGCTACATGGAACTCGAATATGAAACTCCATTTGCATTACATGAAGTTACTTTTCAGCTATGGACAAAGTGACTGCCAGAAACCACCGACATCGAGGTAAATATTAGTAGGCTATTTAGATTCGTATGAGCATTATATATGTGAAATACCGTATTGAAATTCTAACGTATTTATTTTATATCCTGACTATTAATTTGCTGCTACAGTTATTACGAATCTAATTACTAATATTCACCTCGAGGTCAATGGTTTCTGGCAGCCATTTTGTCCATAGATGAAATTCAGCGTCATGGAATACCAAAGGAGTTCCATGTAGCCAGTAACCCACATAACTGATGCAGGCTGGCCTGGGGCCCAAACGTGGCCTCAACTAAGAAATCAAAAATAAAATATTTACTCACACAATTGTGAGGCCCGATGAAAAAAATACTTGGGATTGAAATGGATAATGGCGTTATTCGGATTTTATATATAAGTCCGGAATGTATTAAAATATCCACTCTATAAATTATACAACATATTGTGTTGTTGTTGTTGTTGTTGTTTGAGTCTTCAGTCTTTTGACTGGTTTGATGCAGCTTTCCATGCCTCCCTGTCCTGAGCAAATCGTTTCATCTCTACATAGATACCACACCCTACATCCAAGGCAATCTGTTTAACATATTCTAACCTTGATCTACCCCTACAGTTCTTGTCCTCAACCCTTACTTCCATAACTAAGCTGTCTATTCTTAGGTGTCTAAGTATGTGTCCTACCAACCTATCTCTTCTCTTCATTAGCAGTCGCCAGAAACATCTCTCTTCTCCCGCTCGTCTTAATACCTCTTCATTCGTAACCCTATCTACCCATCTGATCTTCATCATTCGCCTGTAACACCACATTTTAGACGCTTCAATTCACCTCTTTTCTGCTGTACCAATAGTCCAAGTTTCACTTCCATAGAGTGCCACGCTCCAGACAATGGCCTTCAAAAATGATTTCCTAATACATAAATCTATATTCGATGTCAACAGATTCCTTTTATGTACAAATGCTTTCCTTGCCTGAGCTAACCTACATTTTATATCCTCTTTGCTTCGTCCATCACTGGTTATTTTGCTTCCTAAGTAACAGAAGTCTCATACTTCCTTTAGTTTCTCACCTGCCAATTTGATGTCCATACAGGTTCCTGATTTATTTTGGCTGCATTCCAATATTTTTGTTTTACATTTATTAATTTTCATCATGAATCCTTTCATCAAGACGGAGTCCATACCATTCAAAAACTCATTCAAATCTTAGGCGTGGCGGCCAAGATGACTATGTCATCGGCAAATCTCAGAGTTGAAATTATTTCTCCTTGAATCTTCACTCCCACTTAAAAATTTTCTCTAATTTCCTTCATTGCTTGTTCAATGTAAAGATTGACAAGTATGGGTGATAAGTTGCAGCCTTGACTTACACCTTTCTGAATACCAGCTTCTCTCTCATGTCCTTCAGATGGAATGACTGAACTTGTCACTTGCTTCTTAGTTGTTCCAGATGGTGAAATTAGTATAGTTCCATTTATGAAAACAAAGTTGCTGCCAGTTTCTCGATAAATACGTATGTGCTGGGGGCAAAATGGACTATGTTGTATGTGTCCCTTAATACGATTTAAGAATTTGAAAACAGAATGACGATATCTTAAACAGTTCCATAGATATTTCAGGTGGCCCTCTTACCTGGATCAACCTGTATGTATAAAATATATTGAATAAATTACAGGAATATTTTCTATGTGTTTAATGTTTTGAAAATTCCAATAATATCTTACCTGCACCATATTTAGTGTGTCCAACTTCCATATCTGCATATTAGGCTACAGTTGGCGTCACCATACTTTAACCACTAAAATGTAAACAATTTATTCTTTCAAGATAATTTCTCGTCCGACACAAAGCTGCCTACATAGAAATTTATTTTCGTAACAACAACACAACACAACACAACATAACACAACAGTAGGTCAGTATTAAAGATGGCAGAATCTGGCTTATCATATACATTAATACGTAGTAGAGAGAATACGCAGTGCACATCAAATGAAACTGTATCAACGTTCTTCAATAGGCTATACTTTATAGGTTATGTTGTGTGTTGCCAGCTCGCTAACGCTAACGGTATGAAGATTTGCGAACATGGAATAACGCCACAATGACAGACGACGATCAGCACATGGCTGCCAACTCTCATGTTACATTAAAAACTCAATTCCAGTATCCGCAAGTGGTATGCGTACATGGTGACTTTGAAACATGTCTGGCAACAATGAATACAACCCTAATTCAACCCAACATTACTAAATAATCGTCTAAATTTCAATGATTGTAGTAGAGGGGGAGAAATGATAAGGTTATTTTGTTAGTAACTTCTGTAAGGTGAGGAGAACTAAAAGTGACTTTCATTGTGATGATCTGGCCCGATAATTCACTATCATTATTAGCCACATTTTAACATCTTGGAAAAATGATATAGAATTAAGGAATATTCGATCTATCAGGGACTGTTTGCATGCCAGTCAGTCTGACCATTTGACTGTGTACCTCCTTATAATGTGTGAACAACTGCACAGAATTTCAACAATAAAATTTATCACTCCCGTGTTCTGAAGATGTAGTATTCTACAGCCAAACAAGACATAACGCACATATGGACTTGAAGACATATGCCTTATTTTATCCAGAGGTGTACGCATATATCGATGTTTTCCACGTCCCTTCGTATTTGAATTATTACTCTTGTTTCAGTTGAACCAATCCAGGTAGACGAATGAATCCTTATCATTTCTTATCTCGTGATGAGATTTCTTCTGCCGTTAGTTGACGACAGCAACCACACAGAATGATGCCAAACGTGTATGTTATTGCTTCCCTTCATTTCTTTCTACTCTATTTTCATGTATCTACAGCCAGATTGTATTTCGCTGTTCTTTAATTTAATTAAATAACTAACTTTTGCAAATAAAATTTTGAATAAGTTTTCATTTTACTCCTAGTCATTAAAATACATAGAATAAAAACAAATTATACTCGCTGAAGAAAAGTGTTCAAGACATAAGAGCACGAGGTAAATGTTTTCCATGGACTACTTTATTTATCACACTCATTCCATTTAATTCAGTTGGAAAGCAACGGAAACTTTATTTCATTAGATGGCATAAATGTGAAACTTGGGTCTCGGGTGCGATGGAGATTATCGCCGTGTTTAAAGGGGCTACTTTTTTAAATAGTCCTTGTTTATCTCCGTCTGGTATTTTTAATGGAACTCTGACAGTTGAAGTTACATTCACGTTGCCCATGTTTGTTTCCAAAAATAATCAGTTTTCAATACATTCCATACATGTCTAGGTATAGTTCTCTGCGTTGGTCACTGAACACTGTCTCGCTCTGCATGCTTATTGTTGGAATACTGTTGCAAGCGCATACTTAATAAGCCGATTACAGAAATCTCTAAATGTGAGCATGGTATCTTTCTGTGTGTAATTGTTGGTAGGCCACATGTATGCTTTTAAAATTTCGTTGTACGATGTTTCAATTACGATCTTCATACATGCTTGTTAACTGTCCCATGTATTTGTGTGTCTGAGTGGGGAACTTTCCTGATAATCTTTGAAATTGTGATGACTGGGGCATGGGGGTGCAACCGTAAATTTAAGGATCTGATGTTGGGCTAGGTTTATACATTCGCTGGTATGTTGATTATCCACTCTCTGCTATCCTTAGGGACTGACAAGCCAAATGTCAGGCCTCTTACAACAGCAATTATCATCATCATTACTTAACTATTCCTAATGAGGCTCACGTATTCAAAATGAAAGAAGACTCTTCTTTGTCTTATGATTTGTAGGCTAACTTTGCACGTTTAATTATTGGAATCACAGACGCCAGATTTTAATGTTGCCTAAGTGATCGATTACTTTAGTCACATTTCAATCGGTCAACTGGAGTGTGCCAATTAGATTGGTCGGAGAGTAGGAGTTAATTTCCCAATGCCAAAATTAATACTTTAATACTAGAAGTAGCCTATATACAATCATGCATTTATTTATTAGGAAATTAATTACTACTCCCCGGCCAATCTAATCGGGTACACTCGTGTTGACTGACTGATAAGAGTGACTCCATTAATGTATTTAATAATTGGAAAATATTTTGTACTCACCTGTCAATTCATACACATATTGGCTAAATAAAGGCGTGGCATTCCACAAAGTTTAGATTTCGTTATGGTATTGTATTCACAAAGCACATTGCGTAAAACCAATTGTGTGTTTACTGAAGAGTTCTATGTACACGCATAACGATGAAAATAATTTTACAATTATTGTAATATCATGAAGGAATTGGTCATTTGTGTTGATTTTGCAAGGCGTGGAACGATGATATACAGGGTGTTTCAGAAATACTTTTACAAACTTTGGGGATTGGTTCCTTACAACAAAACTAGAAAAAAGTTCATAAACACACCTGTCCCAAAATCCTCCGTTTTCGATTTATTAATGAAAGAACATTGTACAATGACACATTAATTGACAGCCTGTTTGGAAGTGTTTAACACATGAACTCATATCAATAAAGGTTCCTGACACCGACAGATGGAAACACTGTCAAATGCACTGGTGTTCCAGACAGGCTCGCCATCAGCACCAGTTTAGGATTAAGGTGTGGGTTGGCATTGTAGGTCCATACGTTCTACCAGCACGCCTTACAGGTGCTGTCTCCAGAGACTTTACCCAGAACACTCTTTCAGACTTACTGCATGACAATGTGCCCCTGCAAATACGATAACGTATGTGGTGGATGTATGATGGGGCTCCGGCACACTTTAGTCACCTTGTTCGCACTGCACTGACGGATATCTTCCAGGACAGATGGTTGGGCAGAGGAGGACCCGTTCCATGGCTTGCACGGTCCGTTAGACTTTTATCTGTGGTGTCAGGAACCTTTTTTGATATGAGTTCATGTGTTAAACACTTCCAAACAGGCTGTCAATTAATGTGTCACTGTACAATGTTCCTTCATTAATAAATCGAAAACGAATGATTTTGGGACATATGTGCATATGAACTTTTTATTCTTGTTTTGGTGTAAGGAACCAATCCCCGAAGTTTGTAAAATTATTTCTGAAACACCCTGTATAGGAATTTAAGCAACACATTTTCAGGCTCATTGAATTGTTTTTATAGGCCTCCCCACTCGATTGGTCGTGGAGGACCAGTATATGAGCCATGATATAGCATAGTTGACTTACATTCTGAGTAGTGAACGGTTCCCCTTTATGCATGCCACGACGACAGAGAAGAATACGCTATCAACAACCCGTCACAGGCCCTGCTCGAACTGTGAGGGAGGATCATCGCATCTTACGGATGGCCGGTATTGACCGCCCCGCAGCAGCAGTACAAATTCGAGCAACAGTGGCATCCCTCGCCACACAGAAAACAGTTGTAAGTCGTCTACGTGCAGGCTTTCGTGCCCGTGTTCCTGTTCAACATCGACGTGGCAGACTGGTATATTGTCGAGAAAGATCGGAGTGTGTCGACGAATAGCATAGTATCGTCAGTAGAGAGCGTCCTTTGTCATGCCCACAGAGGCGCCTGCAATCGTGCCCCACCACGTAGACAGCCTTTACCTGATGGCACATGCACACACAATGAGTTTCGTATAAGGTTGAGTCGATATGCTGCAGCGTTATTCAGAGGGGAGGAACGTTCACTTTGTTATTTGCTACGGTGTAATTCTATAGCACTTAGGTGCGTCTCCCACCAACGCAGGAGCAGTGACCCCCTCCACTATCGTCATTCACCTCCTCTCCCCTCTGAGATCTCGGATTTGCGCAAGTTTGCGCCTCAGGTAGTAATCGAAGTCTAACGGGCTGCCCAGATCTCTTTGTCGAGAAGCACACAGAACCATCACGGAGCATTATGGTCTGGGGAGCTATTGTTTGCACTGAGAAATTACAGTTCGTGATTGTTGAGGACATTAAGTTGACAGGGCACGCAATCCACTGATTGTCCCTACGATGTTGAACATCGCAAATGGGATTCATCAGGAAGACAATGCCCACGTTTCAACTGCACACATCTCCAGAGAAGCTCTTCATCACATCACAGCCTTACTATGGCCTGTCAGATCTCCGGACCTGATGTGTAGACAACTGGCCAACCACAACTCTGGAACTACTGACTAGTGCAATGCAGCAATTATTGAACGACAATCCCTCCGAAGGAGTTTCAGGGCCTCATTGATTCAATGCATTAAAGAATTCAGCACTGTAATGCATCTCGTGAAGGGCATATCCTGTAACGATTTTCGTCCATATTTGAGGCCAGCGAGATCTGAATATTTTATCATTGTATTGGAGGCAAACACTCGTTCTACATGTTCATCTGCAACAGTGCAGCACCATATCCTCATGGTGTTGAGCGTATATTCCTTCTCCTTACACTCGGAATATGTTCTCCAAAGAGATTTTAAGTCCCTCAGGGATGCATGAGCTTTTGTATATATTTCTCTCAGACACCTGTGCATGCAGAAGTCAGTTGAGGATAGTAGGCACACTCCAGAAAATGTTTCGGTAGTATGGCTAACGTTATTTTATTGTTTTGGTCAATAGCATAACGGTATGTCATGAAATCAAGTTTATATTAGCTGTCTTTAATCCGATGAATTAAGTAATGCACAGTTAATAAATGTTCGATCATTCTTTGTAGCAGGCAGTAGGTTAATTATATATTTCAGCCTGTACTATGGGAAATGTTTTTGGGACCTCGTGTGACCAAAAAGCTTTTCCTAGACAACAATCAGTGAAATTTTGGAGCACTGCCTACTTTCAAATAAAGTCTACCAACACTATGGTACAATACGGATTCATATCTCAAGAAGGTTTCATATCTGCTTTTAATACACAGGATTGCGAGTACATAAAGAGAATCGGATAATCGGTGAGCTGAACTGTGATAAGGTGTGAGGGTAAGCCGGGTGAGCGCCACCCTTGATCGTAGCCCAGCATACTCCAACCAGTTCCTGAAAGTCTTATAGCAGACACTTTGCGTGCTACGTGAGTCCTGCTCATCTGATCTGACGACCCTGGCACTGGCATGAATCTCTATCCCGCTGCCACCCGGAACCAGGATGTGACGTAGCCTATATGCACCTTCTGTAAACCACGGGAACTGATATTGTTACAGAGGATATACCTCACGTCCAACGTGTTAAGGACTTCTTTAGAAGAACCTTCCAGCCCCCCTTTGGCCAACAATATGACTTATAAAATCTGTTAATTGTACATACTG
Source organism: Meconema thalassinum (assembly GCA_946902985.2). Taxonomy (NCBI): domain Eukaryota; kingdom Metazoa; phylum Arthropoda; class Insecta; order Orthoptera; family Tettigoniidae; genus Meconema; species Meconema thalassinum. Next base: position 297,437,769 of record OX336389.2, read on the forward strand.
TGCCCGTTGACGTTATGATGGCATGTCTACATTGTTTACTCACGTGGTAGAATGCTCGAAATAACAGACCATTCCTTCAGCAAGTGAATTACAGTCCTCATGCCTCAAAGTTTCAATGATCAGCACGTTGTTCCTACTCCCTCCACCGCACAGAACTTATCATCACTACCTTAACTGCCCTTTATCTCTGTCCGATTCAAATATGGTGTTTCTACGTAACTCATTTAGTGGTGATAGTTACTTATTTTCTACCAGTTTATTTTATCAACAGTGAAAACGAAACAAATCGTTATCGTATCAAAACAAACAGTTCTTTATAAAGAAGTAACATACGGTACTAAAGCCATTTAGACGGAAATTTCAGACTTACCGTGGGACTCGAGTATCCACAGGATGTTAATTTTTACCCAACGTGAACCGTTCTCCATCCAACAATGGAATGGGTGGAGAAAATTCCTTACACTTCATTTTTCATTCTTATGTGTGAAAGCACAGAAGAAGATCAATTGACTTGACGCTTTGTTGGCATTGATATAAAGAAAAACAGTAATCTGATCTAGTTTTACATTTGCCCATAAGGTGGAATTATAGCCGACAGGCAAAGGTCATGGCCACAGCGTAAAGTTCAGAAACTGTGCTATGCGTCTGCTGCTGCTTTGTGTCCGACCTTGGGCAAGTTTGTTTGAGTTAAATGTAGTTCTGTATATAATTTATGATGTATCATACCAAATTAAGTAAACCAAAAATACTATAAAATTAAAACTGTGGGAGAATTGGGTCATAAGCTAATGACATACTGACCATAAGTAGAATATGAAGGCACTTGAATTGTTGGTTGTGTTGGTAGTTGATGTAGCGGCGATTGTTGTTACGAGCAGGATATTTTCCCCTAAATTTAAGACAATGGAAAGGCAGAGACTGTGATTCATCTGCATTACACAATTCAAATTCAAATGATTACGTCAACCAATGTTCCGGCTTAAATATTATAATTGTTCTTTTTCCGATCATACAGCACCATCATAGCACCTATCTAAAAACTCCTCTGACGAAAGAAAAAAATACTTAACCTAAACATTCAGGTGACAATAGAAGTTCTTGTTATTACATCTGTTCACATTGATCATGATAATTGTATAGCTGATAGATTACCATGAAGGGAGTGTTTTATCGCTGTGATGGGAAGTCTTGAATACTCGTGCATTTTATATTTATTCCAGAGAATACTAAATGAAATACGATATGAACCTTTGCATTTTCCGGTTCTATGATGAGGTATCTGCATCATTTGTGCAGTGTGTCTATTCGCAAGGTTATGCACTGACTGCATGGGAGTTAGTGTGCAGTAAATATAAGATGTAATATTGAATTTCAGAATTTTCATAACAGTCAGAGCCATGGCATACCGTCGTTCATTTAACTTTTCCCATCCAATCTGGACGTAAAATGGAGTTATGTGAGATTCTCTTGGTACATTAAGAACAAACCGCAAGCAAGCATTTTGCATCCTTTGCAATTTTGTATTGAGGACCTCTCCCAGATCATGGTCAATAATAGATTCATAGGCTAGTCAATTATTGATAGTATCAAACTCAGTATCAGTCTCTTCCGTAAATGTTGCTTCAAACAGAAGCAAGTTTGCCTAATTTTATATGATGACTATGCATCTCTTTTTGGAATCATATTTGTGTGATCCTGCCATTATAATCGAGTGTCAGAAATAACTCCCAGATTTCTTACTGCTGACTGGGACGGTACGATTTGGGGTGCAGGCTGTAAAGGTGGTACTGGATCAGGTAGAGGACTGAGTAATTTGGTATAGCCGATGATGATGGGCTGTGTATTTTCGAAGTTAATTATTAGATTACGATCGTGTGCGTACTGAGATAGGCTATGAATGTCACTGCTGTTAATTAGGGCTACGTTCCAATGAATGGTAGATATAGCTGTAGGTCGTCTGCGTAGATATGATGTTGACAGAATTACAGGACAGATGGAAGGTCATGTATATACACGGAGAACAGGAGTGGACCAAGGACCGAACCCTGTGGTACACCTGTTGTTACTTCATACCATTCTGAAACATTGCCGCCTGCTAGGACTACTCTTTGACAACTGCCTGTTAGGTAAGACCTAAACCAGTTGGTAACTGACTTTGAAAGGCCTATATTTCTTAATTTAACTAGTAGGATCTCACGGTGGCGTTTGGCGGCAAAAGGAGGAACTACTTGAAAAATTCAATGTCTGGAGTCCTTACTTGAATTAAAAAACAGATAACACACACCTATACAGCCATCACAATTAACACCGGTTATCAGACAGATTCTACACACACCCAGAGTACACGGAGCTACATGACCGCGTTGTCGCAGCCCCTAAATTGAGGAACCAACCAACCATCATGATGAACTCTGTCAGAAGCTTTGCTGAAATCGAATAGAGATATTATAGTTATTTCCTTCCGGTCCATTGCTTTATGAAAGTTGTCTGTGACTTTGACAAGAGCTGTCAGAGTACTATGTTTTGATTTATAACCAGATGGATTCGGGTTTGAGATATGGTTGGATATTATATAGCAATATAACTGATCAAAAACAATCCGTTCTAACGCTTTCCCAATTTCACACAATATACTTATTGGTCTAAAGTCACTACTGTTTAAGGCGTTCGTGAATTGTGGTATCGCTTTGATGTTGGCTTTTTACATTGTGTCGGATAAATACCCATTTACAGACTATAGTTATATATGTGCAATAAACCTGGCATGAGGAGGTCCATATTCCTTTTCAATAGTGTAATATATATATGATCTGGTCCTATGGCTTTTGAAGTTATCCTAAATATGGCTAAATAAATGCCCTCTGGATATATATGGTCAAAATGAAATTCTTCCCGTCGGTCAGTAAAATGTTTCCCTGCAGTGAGCAACAGTTGACAAAACTCTATTTCTGTCTACAATAGTTGACCCGTTTAAACAATGCTTAATAAGATCTTCAGCGCTCATTGATGGGTTAATGCTTCTGTGTCTGGATTTTCCAACACTGAGAGTTCTAACAGCTCTACACAAGGCAGAAGAGTATTTAGCTGAATTAATTAGCGAATAAGTGTAACGTATTCTTGTATTACGAATAACTTGCTGGGTTCTGTTGCGTAAGCCTTTGTATTCTACAATGTCCTCGGGTTTCTGTGTTCTGTTGCACTTCTTTCTGGCTCTAATTCGAGATTTTATTACCTGTTTTATTTCTGTGTTAATCCAGGCAGCTGGTGCGTGCCTCACGTTAGCCGAGCGCACTGGGGCATGACGATCATATAAATAAATTAAGAATGTGTTGAAAGTTACGATCTTTTCGTCTATAGTTTGTTGCTCGAGGACAGTGTGCCATAGAACTGAGATGGCATCAGTCTTAAACCTTTCGTAATTAAACCTGCTGAAGTCTCAAAAAGTTCGAATACTGGGCATATATTCTGGAGTTGACAGGTTATATACTGCGTATACGAGATCATGTACTGATAAGCCAGAAGCAGCTGCTCGGCCAAACTCAATCACGTGCTCATTGCATTTGGATGCTATTAAATCCCGAGTAGAAGAGGAGGTTGCAGTGTGATGTGTATCTTGATACGGGAGCCACGACAGATTGCAAGTATTTAGAGTTTCTACAATGGTTTTCGTTTCAAATGTAACCGAACAAAATGGACATTGGTATTGCCAGCTAATGCTACATATTTATAACTAAAATGTGTGTAAGGATGTCATTTAATAGTAGGTCCATGAAACCGACTTTGGATGCTCTATAAACACAAAAAATAGTACCTTAATAACATTAAGTCAGATCTCTACGAATAGGTACTCAGGTCTGAAATTCTCATAATTTGGGGAATTACAGATAACCCGATGCTACTCCAACCCCGTCTCTACGTTGTCTGTCATTGCGGTAGTTATTATGTCCTGACAAGGTTACTGATGAATCAGTAATAGACTCATTGAACCATATTTCACTAACAGCGATTACATCAATACCGGAGTTAACAAATGTGTATTCAAATTCTGCGAAATCTTCTAGCATTTTAAGTGACTGTGTGTTCAGCTGAATTACTTTAAAATCATTGGGTAAACTATCAGCTATATCACAAAGATAGTTATGCGTATCATACTCATTGGTACTACTATCCATGCAAAAGTTAATTGAAAGTGATTGCAGAATTGGTATACAAGAAATATAAAAAATTGCAAAATCTAAAACTTAGCTATTTTCTAAATAATATATATAACCCGTGGCACTACAGCCCATGAAGGGCCTAGGCCTACCAAGCGACCGCTGGCCGGCCATTTGGCCTGCAGATATTGGGTTGACGCGTGGTCAGCGCATCGGGTCCCCTCGGCTGTAAATCTTGATTTTCGTGACTGTGGTGCTGCCTCACTGTCAGACAGCTTCTCAATTGTCATAACGAGGATTAGTGCACCCTCTTCCAGCCCTCACGTTAATTTCTAAAATCCCTGACGGAGCCGGGAATCGAACCCGTGGACTCCGGGTGAGAGGCAGGTGCACTACCCTAACACTAAATATTAATTAATAATATCGGCTTGTATTTTGGCTCGACACTGTAGTTCAAGTTCCACCAGTAACCATAGGCCTATTACATGTTTGTGCTTGTACTTGTAGCATTGATCAGTTGTGTATCCTCACACTGGCACGTATGAGGGTCCTTTACGTTCGAGGAGCGGGAAACCTTTTTTTTATGTCCAATTATCTGAGTGTTTTTACACGATGATTCGTGTCTCCAATGCGGATCAGAATAACGCCATCTGCAGTCCAGACACCGTGTAACCCAAAGTGGCTTACTGCTTGTTTAACAATATCTGTGCGGGTTTTCGTCAGATCTTCCCGAACAGTTATGGCGGTATTCCTTAAGAACTTCTTCGACCTGAAGAGTGCTGCTCGATCTACAGTACACAGGACACGAACCGCACTATTTTAGGCCGCTTCTTTCCAGCATCCTGTAATTCTACAATATGTGATCGGTCTATTTTTTTGGGGACCGATTGTCACATTCAACTTGGCAGCAACGTCCATTACACACCTGTTGGTGTCCTCGCCTGGAGTTTCTGGAATACCAAAAATTCTCAAGTCATTTCGACGCTGGTACTGCTGAAGATCATCAGCGCGGTCGTTCAGTTGCTTCTCAAGTTGATTTATAGTGTCGTCTCGCCTGGCAAGTTCCTGTCTACGTTAGTTGATGTCCCGGGTTTTAAAATCTATGGTTTCTTTTAGTTTAACAACCACCCAATTAGCAACTCGATCCACGAGCTCCTCGATGAGGTTCGTATTACTCTGTAGTCTTAATATGTCAGCTGAGTCCCGGCGCACATCCTGCGTAGTTTGGTTGTGGTCCGCTGAAGGAAAAGGAGTGACACTGTCCTTCAAGTCTCTTGTTGTGCCATCAGCTTCGCGAGCATTGTGACAAACGCCTCTCTGAGTGCGATCCATGACCTTCAATTGTTCTCCTGAACTGCTACCTGCTCCGTTCCTCTCTAGAGTGCCAGGGTCGTATGTTTTCTCTTACTTGTGCTGTCCACCCTTCGTTTGTTCGGAAACTTCGCACTCCCCACTGCGGTCAACTTCGTTATTTTGTTTGTCTTTACCCGTCATTTTGTAGTTTTCAACTCTAACCTCTCACACATTTAAATACCAGATTGACAAATTAACTGCAATAGTTCAACTTAACTGCGTTTATCACCGATCGTCTGCTGTTGATTTATTTCTCACTGATCACTCTTGCAATGCACTGCTTCCACCTTGTCACCTTCTAAAAGCAATTCTGTCTAGGAACTTTCACTCACATTTATACCTCCATTAGAGAACGAAGTGGTTGCTGTAACAGCATTTGTTAGAGGTTGGGGAGGTTACACCATGCATTTGTCTGGAGATGGTGTGGAAATATCCTAGGAAAATCTACTTAACTAGAAAACGTGGCATCATGGCTTGTGTTCGTTTAATGTTTGAAATCTCATGAACTTTGCGTCAGTGAATAGGAATGGGTAAATATTTAATAGGTATGGGCAATATCCAACTTTGTCAAAAACTCTTGTTTTAGTGAGCTCCATCCTTACTTTAGCCTATTTTAGGTTTTTGGAAAAAATGAAAGTAGACTTAAGAGATCTACACGGAGTAAATGTCCGTGTGTCTGTCTGTGTGTATGTATGTCACCCCCACCCCTATTAATTGAAACACGACGAATCCCAAAGGACACCTCAATATCATGTTTTATATCCTCACCATCGTAACCAAAACAAAATGGCGGCCACTCAAATTTTAAACGCTTAAATCAAATAATGACTAACTTATATATGGGATCTGTACCAAAGTTTTAAGAAATATACCCTTCTCTAGAAAGCGTCCGTCGCCAAAATAACAAGGTAATCAGCTTAATTCTTTCAAGATGGCGGCCGTGTGAATCATGGAAGCAATATAATCCACAACCTATGATCCAATGAATCATTGTTCAAATTACTTGAAATTCAGATATTTGTATATAAGGACCCTTTATTATCAATTTGCTAAGTCATTTCCGACACTCACTCCAACCTCTGTGACAAATACTGCTACCGTAACTCACTGGTCTTGCATAATGAGGGCATCCACCTGCTGGACAAAGTCATCGGTAATGCGGTGTGGTGCTCCAGACATTGTATCATCGGCCAATGATATCCTTCATCCCTGAATCGCTTGTACCAGGCCTTAACCCTTGCCACGGACAGGCAGTGCTCTCCGTACACTTGTGCCATTCATCAATGAATTTCCGTTTTCCGCACTCCCTTCGATTTCAGGGAACGCACTACACCCCTTTGCTCTTCTTTTGAAGCCTCCATGTCATTGGTTTCCGCAGGACTGAGAGCAGTGGACGGTCAACGCGTGTGCTTGCTCACTCTTTCGTCATGTGGGTGTGCACCCGCATCCCTTTGCGGTGAATTTGGTACCACAGCGCACTCTTACGGACCACACCGTCGTCCTCAGGTCAGGGCATTACAATCCGTTTAGCACTTTTCATTTTATAGCCGTCCAGCTCGTATCGATTTGAATGGCCCTCATAGATTTAAAGTGTCCTTATTACTTCGAAGTTCATCTATTTCCTTTTTAATCTACCAATGTTCTCTTGGATTCTCTCATACATTTATTAAAATAAACATCAATATAAAGTCAATTTACTTGAAACAAAATGTTCAGAAGGACATATAGCCTACTTCCTCTTAAATGAATGGGTATAGTTATACCTCTTCGTCCTTAACAAGAAATATAATTGAATGCTCTTGTAAGGAACGATAAATGTTGTATCCTTCACATGACATCTGGTTCACTAAGTTTCCTTGTTGATAGAAACAAAAAATGTCTCCCGTCTTAAGGCAATGCGCAATATACGTAACAAAATAAGAACATTATTATGTTGGGCTTTGCAATTCGACTATTTCATGTGATTTGTGTTTTACTACGTTGTGAATTCCCCAAATACAAAATATTTATTTAATAGAAAGACTTGATTTGTGGTGATAACTACTGATTTACACACGAAACTGATTAGTGCATGGTGATCAAATCCTTAACTGGAATAACATGCCACACAATTTCCTACAAACCGACAGTAGTGGCTACGCGGGCTAAAGCGCAGCGTTAGGTCATGGGGCCAAGCTCTCTGCTGACTCGGTAGACGCGTGGGTTCGAGCCCCACCGTCGGCTGTCCTTGAAATGGTTTTCCGTGGTTTCCCATTTTCAACACCAGGCAAATGCTGGGACAGTACCTTCTGACAGGCCACGGCCGCTTCCTTCTACATCCCTGCCCAGTTTCATTCATCTTCATACATTCCATCTCTCATCCCGACGCGCAGGTCGCCCACGGGCGTCGACTAGAAAGACCTGCAGTCGGCCTCTCAGGAGGCTACACGACAAATAAAAATCCTACATACAAGTCCTCCCGTGGCCACACGGCTAGGGGATGAAGCTAACCACCAGCTATGACGAGATGGATATACAAATATCAAGGTAGCACTGGAACGAATATTGTTGTCCCTTCTGTCCTTACATGAAACGTCACAGCCCATTCAATAAATTTAGTTGAAAGACACAAAGACCTATAATCATCCAGCACAACCCTTCAGAAAATAATAATTCATGGATTTTTTGCTGGATGATTTGTAATCCTAGCGAATCATATTGAACAATAATGAATCAGCCTATACATTCGGCTGTTGTTATTATTATTGGATTATTATTGTTATTATTTCCTTAAATATGTTTAATTATTATTTCCTTATGTGAAAAAAACACATGTTCGACTCTTCGAATATGGACAAAATATCCATTCCTCAACAAAAATAAATATTAACTTCTACAGTTATATCGGCTGATTACCGTGATTCTCAAACAAAATGAACATTCAAATAAATGCTCGGTATGCTCGGTCATCGATCCGAAACTGTTCTGAGTGCTGAAAATACTCAGAATAACCCTAATGTGTCTTGCGTAAATCAATGCAAGATTTAAATACGAAGAAAAATAAATGTGTTGGTCATCTGCAGAAAATGAGTTTGTTCCAATTAGATAGGCATAATATAAAAGTTGTTTCTTTATTTAGGAACTAGGAACCTTTTTTATCATCAGCCCCATGTACCTGTCTGCCAATTGTATTTGTCCGATGGGCTGTTTTATTGTAATGCCTCTATTACTGTGTAACTATGATTATTGGGGGTTATGGATTGGATACAATCCCCTGAACTAAATAAAGTTCCGCCCCAAAATTTGCCATAAGGCTAAATGTCCCGACTCTTTGGTAAGAAAATATTTCAACAGATGGCAGCACAAGCGGAGCTGAATTTACTTATTTACTTCTTTATCGAAGGGGAGCTCCGATCTGCGATCTGAAAATTGCTATGTAATCTGTATAGTAGCAGAATTGATATTAATCCATTGCTTACTTTCTAATTTCCAAAACAGAAAAGTTGCTGTTTGTTTTTCAAATATCTCATTAAAATTCGAAAAAAGCGGGTAATACGAAAGGTTAGTTTTGCACACTGATTCCAAAGCCGTATCGAAATCCTAAATCGGTTGAATAGAATCGTCGGGATCACTTTGGGAAGTTTGTGAATAAAAGTGTTACTCTATTTGCAATAAAAGGCGCGGCAGTAGAACAAGGTCATGTAGAGCGTGGAGGGGGAGGGGAGGGGAATGGAGCTCCAGTGATTTGAGAGAGCGATGACCTTACGTGGCGCTATCGAATTCCCGAGCATCTAGTCTAATGTTGCGATTGACTCTGCTGGTTAGTTCTGAATTAGTGCCAAGGTCTGGATATTTCTGAGCGATGCTTTGATATTTTACCAGTTCCTAGTTACGACGTCTTGTTTTTAGTTCATCGATCTCTTTAAATACTTTTTTAAATTTATTTTACCTGCAACAGTTATTAGCCTACTTTTCACATTTTGCAAAAATGAGGAAAAAGTAGACTTGTGAGATCGGGCAAATGTGTGTGTGTCTGTCTGTCCTTCTGTCTGTCTGTCTGTCTGTCCTTCTGTCTGTCTGTCTGTCTGGCTGGCTGTGAGACCCCCCCCCCCTATCAACTCCTAAACGGCTGGAGCAATCGAAACAAAATTTGGTGGGAGTAAAGATCTATATCTGAATATCTCACGGCCATATTTGAAAATGATGTCAGTGCTACCAACTGCTGAAAAATCGCAACTGAAATTTGAGCTCCATGTTGGATATCATGGAAGGTATGAATGGGAGCTAATCCAAAATTGGCACACGTATAGATAATAATATTGCAGTTTAATTTCCAGGAGGCCATACATGGCAGTGTGGCCAAAATGATTATAAGCCTGCTGATAGGTTCAAATTTTAAATGCATATAACATCTACACTATCAATTGGGTTTCAACCAAATTTCGTATGTGCTATGTGTACATAAACAGATATGACTGAGCATATTCTTAAGAGCCATCAGGGCTGCCAACTGTTAATAAATGCTCTCAATTTGTTTTAATCCAAATACCCATATATCAGAAAGTATACAAGCTGACAGTTTTAAACTATGCACACGCATAGTACCTGCCATTCTATATTAATTTGGAGTAACTTATATACGTCAGTGCTACCAACATGATTCTAAGCCTGCTGAGATGTCCAATTTTGAAATGCATGTAACTTCTGTACTAACTAATGGATTTCATTCAAAATTGACACAACAATAGATCATGTTATTTCAGATTATTTCTGACCAATACATGTATGTCATTGTTGCCAACATGATTTTACGCGCGCTGTTAGATCCAATGTTTAACTGCATGTAACGTCCATGCTATCCATTGGACTTCAACCAAATTTTGTATTCTATACCTTAAGAGATGGAACTAAGAATATATTTAGTCACCTGGGCTGCCAACTGTAGTTCTCTATTAGGCTATATTATGCCAAGTATACAGTATTTCGAACTAATTAGAAATTTCGATATTACCAACTTAATTTCGTCAGTATTCTAGATAGATCCATATAGATTAATAATTGGCATGAATCTTACATTTTAAGAAAAGTAGGCTCTTTACTTCGTCACGGAACTTCTTGTTTTTAATGCCCGTTAGGTGTTCTATTTTCGGCACTTTATTTTTCGGACAGTATTTCTGGAAGAATAGATAGCCTACATGAACATATAGGTAGACTACGACTGGTGGAGAGCATTACGGTCGTCACGTGGAGTTATTTTTTCGTTTTTGTTGAAAAATGGAGCCACCACTAAAACCGATTCAAGGGCGTTCCACTAAATCCCAGGGGAGATTGCGACTAAGTACCAAGAAAAGGAAGCCAGGCCCTAAAGAAACCACCTCTACATACCCGTAACTTGTTTCTTTTTCCTAGTTTATATTTGAAATTATATATTTCTTTACGCTTGCATTAAAGAATCTGTAATGCACTGAGCAGTTATGATTTCACTTATATTTTACCTGTAGCCTATAAGTTGGATGACTAAACGTCACCCAGTAATCTGCAGGCTACATGGCTAAACAGCGCAGCGGTTGCTTGGTAGGCTTAGGCCCTTTATGGGCTGTCACGCCACGGGTGTAGTTTGTTTCTTTACTTCTAATACATAAGTGTAGGAGTACAAGATCACGAAATATTCAGTGTCGACTTTTTTCAGAGAAGCAAGTTCGACTTCAAATGAAAACAATGCGTTGTGTGGAAAAATAAAGGCGAAGCGATTGTGAAAATGGAAAATTGGTTTCCGGAAATACTGGATTGGGATCCATAAAGACTGCAAACAGTACTTTTGAACTACCAGCGGGAAAGGTGAAGACAAACAGCTAACTGCAACCAAATTAATGCGTTCTTGCTTGCAGCCCCTAATTGCAAAAAAAAGTTCCAAGCTAGTATCAAACAGTACCAGGAATGCTGCCGAAAATTATATGTCCCTTGTTGCAAAATTCACGGGGGGTAAGCAGATCAATCAAGGGAAACGAGGTTCCTTCACTCATTGAACAAAAGCTGCCGGGCTGGACTTTCAGTTTGGGCCATCCTGGCACTATAAAACAATGAAATCAGTTTAGAAAAAAAAAAGCCACAATAGTGAAGGGCACTGCACTCGGCAGAAAGAGAAGAAGAGCAGCTTGCCGAAAAAGTTTATTTGCGTCGTGAGAAGAGAATATAATGTCTCGACAAGAGTCTAATGAAATGAAACGTACTGTCTCACGTGATTATGGAGACCGATCAATGCAGTTGGATTTAGATCAGGTACTGTTGAGAGAGTTTAGTGGTGAGAAGATCAAGCAACTAACGCTTAGTGATGGCCATATAAAGAAACTCGAAAAGTAAACAAGGGGCCAAAGGAAAAACGAAAAGTGGCACACAGCTAGAAAGGACAGACTTACGGCATCCAATTTTAGATACTGTATGTATGCAAGAGGAAACCTACCTCGAAATGGGCTTCAGTAGCAAAATACATTCTGTACGGCGAATTTCACTAAAAAACAATGCAGTATGACTCATAGATAATGAGCGAATTGCAAAACGAAATTTAGAGGAGAAATCTGTAGAAAAGTCGAAGAATGTGATCTTTTCGTACATAAAACTTATGGGTTCTTAGGTGCCTCCCCAGAAGGATTAATAGGAGATGACGCTATAGTCCGAAGTCTACTTTCCTTATTCTGCACGGAATATGACCATACTGGAAGCCTGAAAAAAGTTAAAGGGATTTTGTTTGGCATAAAGTAAACGAAAAAGATAGCATAGAGAATATCAAGAACAGTGCCATTCAGAAGAGAACAGATTGATAACTCTCTAACACTCACATGATTTTTATTTCCAAATCCAGGGCCAGTTGGAAATAACACAGCGGAAAATGTGTTATTTTGTGGTATGGATGCCTAAGGACATTCACATAGAAACAATAAAGAGGGACGAAAAGTTCTCGAGACAAAACATGCGTATGTAACTCACATTCTGCTACGAGAAAATCTTGTTTCCTGAGATCATTGATCCCAAGATGACCAGATCAATGGATATAAGAGAACCTGAGGTGAATTACAATACTGAGTGTGTGTGTAAATCATGAAACGTTATCTTTGATATGGATAAAATTGAAGCATTGATTTCAAGAACAGGAAATAATAAATTAGGTATAATACTCTTTTTTGTTTCTGGTACGCAGTACTAGTGCCTGTGCTAACAATAGGCAGATGAGAATATCTTAGGAACTTGAATTCTATATATGCACAATTGTGCATAATAATTTTGCTCTTGGTATTCATTTTTATAATTTGTTTATTGTAATAAAATAGCCTACATAAATGAACTTTTATTATTACTTCCATGAAAATTGAAGTAAGATATAGTGATTGGCCTCACGGAGTCGTTTCAGATCTCATGAAAAAAAGGGGAGGAATTAGAGTCAAAAGAACCAAAGACCCATACGAATCACCAAAATGTATGTATGTAGGTCTATGTGCGTGTGCACTTTCCCTATTATAAATCGATGCTCCATTGATTTGAATTTTTTACGGTCTGTGGTCTTGTTTGTTAAGTCTAGAAGACGATATCTAGAGTTGGACGTCCGCATCGGATGGTTTTCAGAATGGATATTTCCAATAAACCTGAACACGAACATATCTTGTCCATCTTTTTTTTCTAAAATATCAAGAACGTGCTAACTATAAACCAGTCATACCATTCTATACATTATTCAATTTTGCATCGAGTGAAACCAGTCGCTGCTCTGTGCGGTAAGAATTATGCCATACAAAGCATTACTAATGCCGGAACAATACGATTTTAGTTCGGGAGTTTATCCTCAAATAACTCTAAAACAGTTACCTAAATGGGAATCTGGTGCTGTCAGCAACTATCCTGAGTGTGTTTTCACCGGTTATTCGACACTCCCTCCAGGTAAATGACGAGATAGTACAGTACGTGAAGTCTCAGGGCAAGTACCCTATCCCTGACTCTAATACAGTAACACCCATAATCAACTACACATGACTGATGATAATAATAATAATAATAATAACGTTATTACTTTTACGTCCCTTTTAACTACTGCGGCTTTTAGAGACGCCGGGGTGCCGGAATGTTGCCATAAAGGGGATCTTTAACGTGCCAGTAAATCTAAGGACACGGCTCCCTCGCATTCGCGCATCTTCAAATGCCAACTGGCTGCACCAGGCTTCGATCCTGCAACCTTGGGAATAGCAAGCGAGAACGTTACCGCTGAGCCAAGCAGCCAGCCAAAGGTACTGTTGACCAAGATGTCCCAAGCCCCTACAATGTAACAACAAGAACGAAAACAAGAATGTTTGGGGAAGTAAGAAATGTATCTGTACAAACACATTGTGTCAACGTTAAGCGTGACACTAGTACAGTAAAATTTTAATGCTCAGAAATTGTTCCACGCCTAGGCACTTGTACATGTAACTTGCCGAACTAAAATACTGTATGTATGACAAGAGTAAGACAAATTGTCGTCAAATCGTCCCATTCCCTCTCGGCCCTGTCAGCGTGTTCATCATTTCCCTTGGGCAAGAGATCTTGTGAAGCCGCGCCGCTACCCCTCCCACCCTTTTCTAAACAATAATTCCCAAACTAATGCGGTCGATTCCATTCACCCGATTTTAATTCTGAAAAATGCATTGGAATCAGGGAATAAATCTCCGTTTTCGTATTACCAGGTTTTTTTCTTATTTAAAGCAGAATATAAAAAATTGTTAGTAACTCTTTTGTTCTTCACTTTTTGGAAAATGCATCGATTTAATATCAATTCAATTGCAGTCTAGTATACATAGTGATTTTCAGATCGCAAATACGAGCTTTCGTTCAAGAGAAAACTGAAAAATGAAATTGTCTCACTTTGGTGCTGCTACGTGGTGTCAGAAATACAAACTAAAAACGGGACATTTAGCCTTAAAAGTTTTTGGTTGAACCCGGTGAAAATTCACACGCAGTATGGCCAGTGACAGCGCCAGAATGGGAACCAATGAACTCTGGATTTGCTGCAGATTGATATAGCCGTCTTGCAATGTTACTCAACACGCTTGTTAAGTTCCTAGGCACAAAATCAATAAATCACAACCCTAGTTAGAGAATGAAGTCTGACAAAAATGTGTCAGGAGGATAAACTGATTTGAATTTGAGTAACCACTAGCATGATAACTTACGTGCTTTCCAAAAGTTACCAACCTCTGCGGAGGGGTGAAGTGCTTGCAGCAGATAACATCACAAAAGAGGGGAAATCACAGAGTTTCAGTTCAAGCATATATGAAGGGAATTGAAATTCGTATAGGAAAGAGACTAAACGAGAACAACGACACTAAAGCTGTCATTAGAGATTGTTCGGTCTGTCCATTCCTCAACTGGACTCACTGACCTGTCCACTTGGAATGGTTACGAATTATACCCACAACATGCAGTTCAGCCCATTTGATACGTAGCATGGTCTCCAAGATTGCCCATAACAATCAGATACGGTAACAGACCAGTGGACAAAGGTCACATTTGTCAGGAGGGCATGGCCCTTTCAGTAGCGGCTTTTCGGGTGCATCAGGTACAGCCCGGCTGTACTAACATTTCTCAAACAAATTGTCTTATCATTTTCTGAATCCCTATAGTTTCTCCTTAAAACTAACCGTATTCGTTAATAAGAACGAAGAGTGCGCTTTATATGTTGTGATTACACAACCGGCGTAGCGCTCATACTTACTAGTAAATTAAGCAAGACCCGCAGTCGGTTTCCTTACGATTGCGCCTTGCGGGGTGAGTGCAGCCCTGTTAATGCTCACAGCAGTATGGGCTGACTTGTGACGTATAACTGAACGGTTGCCATGACAACGCGCCAAACCACCTGCCGTATGTATGCGGAACTATTCCGCTTGGTGTGGCTTGGTGCAGCCGTTCGAGCAAGCGGGATATTGGGCTGCCCATACGAGCTGTAACGATATTATCCGAACGCACCCGAATATAACTCTGGCTCCCCGCTGGTAGACTGTTTGGGAACAGTTGCAACAAGAAGCAACGTGTGGTGTACGAAGTATTCTTTTACAGTAAAAATTGTGCTGTTAAATTGTGATTCGTGGCCGTGTGGCGCATTAATTGTGAGTGAAGTGTAAATAGAGCGAGCGCTTTTGAAGAGCATACAGTAGCAGTGGCGTTTTTATAGTTACCGTACTGTGCTAAGCTTAACATAATTATTGGTGTATGTTTGGAGAGGTAGTGCGTTTGAAATTCAGTTATGTTATAAATATAAGTACGAGTACCTATGTAGAGTGAGAGGTCGTATTTAAATCTTTTCTTATAATGTGAAATAATAGTGTTCACTCCAAGGCGTGTTTTAACATGGAACCGTCCGTAGATTTAGTTTGTATTTTAAGAGAAACTCCGTTTTCTAATTGGAAGTAGGAGGATAAAAAATAAATTTTATCAAACAATCAACCCCAACCACTTTTGATATATCACAAAAAAACTGGTTCTGCCTCCGGAAAGGTGCACACGCGAAATTTCCAGGTATCTTGGTATAGTAGTTATCCGTGGTTAGGCGGTAGTCAGTATTTGCAGAAACTCTTTTGTTGGCCTTGTCTTATTGTAGGAGTGAAACAGGGAGTCTGGAATCACACAGGATTTGAAAATATGTCCTGTGCTACTAGGTCTTTCCAAATGCACGAAGGTTCCTCGGAGCATATAAAAAGTGCCGTGGGATTTAAAGAACTTAAAAAGAATCAGAATCAAATTGCTGACGCTTTAAGAGAAAATGCTCGTCTTTACATCACAAAGTTTAATGAGAATGTGAGGCTTAACAGACTATTCATGCGATTACCAATCGATGCAGTTTTATTTCTGTCTAAACAGGAAATGGCATTTAGAGGCCATGATGAGAGCGACTCCTCCTTAAATAGAGGGAATTTCAAAGAACTCTTGAAACTTCTAGTCTGCAGCAGCTCATTAGAAAAGCAACAGCATTATGCTTCGATAAAGAAAGTTTTTAGCGGAGAATCGAAAACCATACAGTGTGAGCTAATATACTGCATCTATACCTTCATTAGGGATGCTGTGAAAGAAGAAATTTTAGAAACCCCCTTTCTTTTCAGTTCAGGTCGACGATACAACTGACATCACAAAGAAATCGCAGTGTTCGGTGATACTTCGGTATATTACTTACAAAGGTGCGCTAGTTGAACGGTTTCTTGGATTTTATGGTGTTAGTTCGGACCGTACAGCGATTACTTTGTTCCACTTGCTTCAGACTGTTTTGAGTGAATTTTCTTACAAAACTAAATTGATTGCCCAGTGTTATGACGGAGCTAGTGTCATGGCAGGTCATCTACACGGTCTTCAAACTAAGGTCAAGGAAGATGCCCCTCAAGCATTATTTGTACATTGTTTGGCACACCGATTAAATCTAGTGGTAAAGCAAAGTATTAGCAACATATCAGAGTGCCGTTTTTTTTGCGAGTCTGGGTGGTATACCCTCATTTTTTCATTCATCAGCCAAAATAACTTTCGTCCCTGATTCAGTAATTGCGAAACGAATACCATCTGGTGTGGATACACGTTGGTCGTCACATGGAAAACTTTTGAACGTGGTTGTCGAGGAGTGGGAGGGATTGAAAGATATTTTTGAAAGACTTATGCACGACCCTCAGTCAGACGAAAAGACCATTCGTCAATCAGAGGGGTTGTTTAATAACTTTAATAGCTTCCAATTCACATTTTTATCAATAGTATTCAATGCCATTTTTGAGCTTGCTAATATATTATTTAACGTACTCCAAAAGAAGTCTCTGGACATTTACTTCTGCATCTCAAAAATAAACACTACGCGGCAACTGATACTAGGTAAAAGGAATGAAGAAACGTTTAAAACCTATTTTCAAATGGCTGAGAAGAAAAATAAAAATTGAACTTAAAAGACATTCTGGTTTAAAAACAGAAAACGAGGTTTTTCTTAAGTATCGAGTGATGTATGATGAGATATTGGATATAGTCTCCGTAGAAATTGATACAAGATTTCAAGATATGCAAAAGCTCCAGTTTCTTTGCTTAGGAGATAGCTCTATGTTTGAAGAATATTCTAAAATCCTCCCTCTTGATGTTCTAGAGAGCTTAAAAATCTCTTATCCCACGATATTTGACACACACAGGTTAAAAAACGAACTTCAGTACATCTATTCTGATTCTACCTACAAAAATACCAGTTTGGAGGAAATAATTTTGTCGCTCAATAAGAATGAACTTAACGATGTGTTCAAAGAAGCGTATACATTATTTTGTTTAATACTTACTATAACGTCTACCAGTTCCTCAGTAGAAAGAAGCTTTTCATGCCTTAAGCGGATTAAAATATACTTAAGGAATTCAACATCCCAGGAGAGGCTGACTGAGCTAGCAACCATATCCCTAGAGAAGTCACTGCTCAACGACTTGATGAATACAATGCCCTTTTTCGATGACATCATAGACAAGTTCGCTGCTTCAAAGGACCGAAGAATAGATTTAACATACAAGCAATAGACGTGACTGAATGTGAGTAATATTTGCTCTTTTAGTTAATTTTATACTTATGTTGTGCTATTTAAAGTAAGTGCATGAAAATAATACAACGGTTGATTTGTATGCCATTGTCTTCCCAATGCATCACCCCGATACCAGATTTCCTCCCAGCTAGATGACCCAACACACCTATTCAAAATGTATGCGTTTACAGCACACGAGCGTGTGTTGGGCTGCACCGAACTTTGACCCCACGAGCCGCCGCTGGGCCCTTTTGATTTAGTTTACTATGGGCAGAATGGGACCGAACGGACTGGGAACTCAGCTCCTTTGACGCTCTGTTGTGAGGTATAGCACCACCGCTCTCAGTCACTCCCTCACGATAATGCGTAACTTAATACGATGATCACTTATATAAAAGTTATTGCTATAGCTGCAATAGTTAACCCTCCCAGTGCACACATATAATATTGTGACGCAAACTGCACACTGGGGTCTGCTGGTCCCAATTCAAAAACATTAATATATGTATGTATATTTAACATGATTTTCTGATTTTACCCACTAATTAACTTTTTAAAGATTCTAATTTAGGAATGGTATCCAAAAGAAGAGTTTGAATTAAATAATGTTTTATTAACACATGAAAATTGATATAGTATAATTTTTCAGAAGAAAACACACAAGAAAAGTATTTGTTTTAGCAAAAGAACATGTAATAAATGGTGTGTTTGATAAGATATAAAATACAGTATAATTAGCTTCGATTGAAGTCAAGAACAAATATGGACATGAAATTCGCAATATTTCATCTTACACAGCACTTTGAAGTAGTCACTTTTTCACACACACACACACACACTCCTCGCAGGTCAGGGCACGGTGTTCATCGCACATTGGTCTATTGCAGGAACGGCAGGTCAATTTGTGTTTTTCTGTCCTTACTTCTTGGGCAAAATGAACATCTCTGTTTCCTCAAAAGTCCTTCCTGTGGTTGTGGTCTCGGTTCGATCCCCGACAAGGCTTGGAGCGCGACTTTCAAAGGTCTTCTCAGTGTTGGAATTTCCACTCTGGTTTGGAGGTGCGGTTCAATGAGACACCATGCTAGCTCGTGGATGAAGTTTCGCCGAGGCATTTTCAAGTGTGGGTTTGCGAGGAAGAAGAGTACCATACCATTTACACATGACTGATCAGGCATCCCAAATAGTACTCTCAGAGGACATCTTCTTGTTGCTCGGGCCGTCTGTAATTTCCACATAGTTGATCGAATGTATCTGTACCTCCTTTAGTATTGTTGTAGTCCATTATCATATCGGGTTTTTCCGAGATGCCGTTAAGGGTGTCCGAATCGTGCATTGTTGACAAGACGAGAACTACCTTCGACCTTTTTGGTGTAAAGGACACTAGAGTTTTGTTGTTGTCGTACACATACAGGGATTCTCCTACAGTTTTCCCTTCCAGGAACCTAGGTGGTATCTCAGGTTTGTTTTTCATCAAGGTACCCAGCATCGTCGATTTGTAGTCCCGAGCCATTGTGTCAAACAATGGTATGGATGAAAATCAATTATCCACAGTTATATTTCTTCTTGTTTTGTGAATTGGTTCAGATAGTTTCCTCACATAGTAAAAAGGAACATTTTCCTTTCTTTCTATTTGTACTTTCCCTACATATGGAATTACATTGACCATATAAAAAGTTTTTGAATCATTCATAATGATTATTTTTATTTTATACCGTATTTCCCAGGCTTTGATGCAATATAAACACTTTCCTCTGAAGGTGAGCAGCTGCTCATCTATGGTACAGTATTCAAAGGGGGTATACAATGCCTTGGAGTTACTTGTAAAAATATCCCAGATGTCTCTGATGGGTGCGAACTTATCGGATTCTAGTCTTTCGTTGCGAGTTCTTTTGTCATCAAACCGAAGACACGATAGCAAAAACTGAAAACGGCGCATGGGCATAGGACGCTCTAAACAGAGAGTGTCCAAACTTGTCTGACGATAACTCTTCTGGGCATAAGTGGGCTGACTTTTGATCACCGCCAAGATATAGCAGTCCAATGCAGGCCCTATTTTCATCAAAACTAGTATTAGTGTGGTAGCTAAGTGGCTGTCGGCATTCAGAACGCCTTCGTCCAATCTCCTCATTATTATATTGAACGACAGTGTCAATAATCTTGGTATTTATGAGAAGAGACCAAGATTCCAATGGAGTGTTTGCTGTTTTAGCCGGTCCTATAAGTCCAGGGAAGCGTTTGACCAGAGCTTCTCCCAGTTCGTTTGCGAGGAAAGGTATTCCAAACGTATTCATTCTTCCCTTTTAGAGTTCGAATGTTCCGCCTTACAGCATCGTGACTATTCTCCTCTTCCCCCTCCCCCTCCTCCTCCTCCTCAGCACTTTGTTCACTGTCGCATTCTTCCTGAGTCTCAACATTGTCCTCTTCTTCCTCCTCTCCTTCATCTTCATCAAAATACACTCTGTCTGTATTTTCATCTAATAGCACACTGTTGAGAGCATCACATATTTCCTGTTCTGTCGTAATAATTTGAGATGTTGAAGCCATACTGGGTTACTACTATTTAGCAAATATCCTTAGCACAAGATGAACACATTAGAAAAGAACTGTAATAAGTCTGTAGAGAATAACTAACACGGACTGCACACTGGGGTCTGGCTTACCCGCACGCAACATCCAACACCTTTCACTCCCGCGCTAATGTTCAGTGACTTTGGCATACCTAGGCTAGTGTGGCACAGGGGTGCCAACTGAGTTTAGAAATGGGAAAGAATATAATTCAGTCACAAATTACGACAACTTACGCAGTTAAATTTTCCGCTGGGTCTGTGGGACCCCAGTGTGCAGTGTGAGGGTTAACTGCATCGATTAGTTGGTGTTAGCCAACATTTGGCCACACATGAATTACATGAATTAATTTGTATAGCCTACATACAGGTATCATCACGGTCTTAAACAGAATATTAGTTGTGTCCAGTGATGTTCAGTTTGTGTATTGGGATATAAGGGACATAGTCTTGTGGTAACCAACCGTATACAGCAGATTCTAATTGAATAGGTCTGAGCTGAAAGCATTAAGTAAAATATGGCCATTTTTAAACAATTAGTTTTCTGAAGTATTAATCCAAGGGCCTTCGAACGGCAAAATAAGTAAGTCAGCCTTCATAAGACAGAAACCACTGCTATATATATTGGGATCGGAGGACAAAGGCATTGAGTCAATGACTTGCTGCCGTTCACCATGGTACTTAATGTTGACCGCCCTGCAAGATCCCCGTGTCTTACGTTGAGGTGGTTTTTATGTAACAAATCCATTCTACAATAACATAGGCCTAGCATGTGAAATGACTTTATGTATGTAGGTAATTTAACCTCGTAGCACTGCCAGGGGTGGCCTGCTATCGTATGTGATGGACCAAAGACCATCACGCCAGCAGTGGTTGTGGTGTGACGTGTCCCAGAACACGCCAATTTGTGGTGCGCACTACAAGGTAACCATCGCTGCACACATCGTTGGAGCACAAGGAGTACCAGGGTTCATGACTAAAGACAGCCGGGTTCCAGTTTATAGCAGCCCAGGTATCTCGCTTCCGACAGTACTGCAGACGGAGGCTATTTTGGACGACTGTCAATGGTAGGAATCATAATGGGTGTCAAGAGATCAAATGCCCTTCAGCAAAGCGCCTGGACAGGATGTGGGCTGTTGCAAGTGCCTATGGCGATGGGGTCACCCGTATCGAGATGGTAGACCTCAATGTAGTGGGATCTGCACTTGCTTCTTGGATAACATTGTTCAACAATGGAATTTTTCCATAAAGAAAAATACCCAATCAATATAGATTTTGGTACGCTGAATTCGAAAATGACAATAAGTTTCATTTTAAGCTTCTGTTTTCGTGCAATATGAAGTTTGTAGCGTCCTTATTCTGTTTTAGCTCTCGTTTCTTCTTATTTCAGGAATGCCAATGAGTGCTGTGTTTTGTTTCTAGCTAACACAGTATAAGATTGCTTGTCTACCGCAGTGCTCCATTGTGTATCGTGACGCGTTTTCTGAGTTACTGTGTGGAGTCAAAACTAATCCTTTTTGTATTGTGAATTTTACGTGAGATTCTGAGTTACTGTGTGGAATCAAAACTGCTGTTATAATGCCCCGCAGATGTGCTAATAACCCCAACTATTTTTGGCCCAAATAGTACGTGAAGAACATAAAAGTTTCAATAATTTCCAAATCTGAGCTAATCTAGTTTTTTAACTGTCATTTTCAACGGTATCACACTCAAATCCATATAAATCAAATATATTCGCCTTTGTAAAATATTAAATATTAAAATTTGTTGTCTAGCGTAATCCAACGATTGTCTCTCCTGCTGGTCCGTGAGGGCATCCTGAGCCCAGTCACCGTGAGTGTGCACCCTCACCTATACATTGGCCCTAACACGTCGGAACAGTCTGGTCGGGAGGATTTATCATTTCAATGCTAACACTGTTTCGAGGATCAGGTGCTAGAAATTCCACTTCTTCTCTTAGTACACTCATGCGAAATTTTTCATTTCAAATCACTGGACACTTTATGACATCCATATTCTCCAAACGTATGTGGAGTTGTGGCTTGAGCAGGAATTTCAGCTGAACTAGCTAGATCACATCACATGCCTGTTTCTTCCACAAAGGTGTATGCCGATTATCTGGGAAAGGTTCGTAGGGAAAGCACTTTTAGTGAACGTCCGCATTACTCACAGAAAATCAATACAATTTACACTTCTTTACTGTATAATAACAATGTAAACATGAAGTCAACACAAACATTAGAAAGGGGAAAAACAACAGAAGAATGTTAATGCAGACACAGTCTAGCCACCGGGGAATACAACTAATTTTACCGCATTCAGTTACTCGAAGTACAACACGACACATTACTGGAAAATACTAATAGGACATGCCATTACAGGACAGAGACATATCCATTGTTGCATGAAAATATCAGTTATGACCTCAACAATGCGCCTTATGCCAATGCGATAAATATGGCATGTAATCGGGAAGAAATGAGAATGTTCTACCGTGAAGTAAAACAAATCTCTTTTTGGTTATTTCAAACTATCCGTGGCCTAACCGTTAGTTTTGAAAAGAATTCTTACTTCTGAATAATGAACTAAGGACCGACAGTGGTGGCTGTGCTCGCTAAAGCGCAGCGTTAGGTCATGGGGCCAAGCTCTCCGCTGACTCGGTAGACGCGTGGGTTCGAGCCCCACCGTCGGCCGTCCTTGAAATGGTTTTCCGTGGTTTCCCCATTTTCAACACCAGGCAAATGCTGGGACGGTACCTTCTGACAGGCCACGGCCGCTTCCTTCCACATCCTTGCCCACTTTCATTCATATTCATCCAATCTCTCATCCCGACGCGCAGGTCGCCCACGGGCGTCGACTAGAAAAACCTGCACTCGGCCTCTCAGGAGACCATACGACAAAAAAAAATGAACTAAGAAGAATATTATTGTAATTATTCCAATGCAGTTATTATTTTCATTAATTTTATTTCAATATTTATGTTATTTAAATGTCTTTTGTCGTGTGGCCTCCTGAGAGGGCGAGTGCAGGTCTTTATAGTCAACGCCCGTGGATGACCAGCGCGCCAGGATGAGGGATGGAATTCATGATGATGAATGAAACTGGGTAAGGATATGGAAGGAATCGGCCGTGGCCTGTCAGAAGGTACCGTCCCAGCATTTGCCTGGTGTTGAAAATGGGGAAACCACGGAAAACTATTTCAAAGACGGCTGACGGTGGGGCTCAAACCCACGCGCCTACTGAGTCAGCACAGAGCTTAGCCCCATAACCAAACGCTGCGCTTTAGCGAGCGTAGTCACTGCTAGTGTAAGTTATTTAATTAAAAATAATACATTGTGTTTTATCCCATCTGTCCACTGCAATCGTCTAAGGTCTGAGCCCTTGAGGTCCCAAAGGGCCCAGGTTCAACTCCTGACTCAGCAATAAATGTAATTCTGGTCCTGTTGTTGTTGTTGATTTATTTTGGGTCTTTGAGATAACGTGCTCATTTAGCCCCTTGTACTTGTGTTTGTAATCTGTCCCCTAAACTTGGCCATTTCCATGGTGGTACCAGAGTGGGCATTTCTAATTGGTGCTAGGATATAGGTTGGAGGGCAGCCGTGTCCTCAATTTAGAAATCATCTCGGCATTTGCATGAAGTAAAAGTGGGAAACCACGGAATTCTTCGTCCAGGATGGCCAAGGTGAGAAATACAGTATTATAATGAAAGTTGTCCGGGCGTACATACCTCTTCTCAGTTCTGCGTCACGAGGCTGAGTGTACTTCGTTCCAGTCCACAGATCAGAATAAAATTTCTTCGCAGAGCCAGGAATCAAACCCACACTTCTATGGTGACAGCCTAAAATGCTAGCCACAATGCCACGACGCACACTGTGTCGAATCCCATATCTAGGTGGAAAAAATTCCCTGTCGCAAATGAATGCGAAAACTGGCTCATTCGATAGTGAACAAACCAGATGGTGACCTTCGGTCTTCCTTTCCGCTCTCTGGTGCGTAGTAGGAAGGGAGGTTATAGGTGCTGAAACGTCTTCCTGGCAGTTATCAGGTCATTTGATAGGAGGTGTTGGAGTGAACCAAACGTTGTGATTCTCGACAGTTCAACGAGGTGTTGTCTTCTGCGGCTCTTGGAATAGTGAAAAGAGGTATGTATTCGCACTTTTATGCGTAATACAAGCTTTCTGCACTAAATAAATTATTTACTTTATGAGTGCCTCATAGTGCCACTTTACTTTCAACCTTATTCGATAGGAAATTTAATGTAGATTCAGGATCTGTAGTGGTTTGGTTGCGCACGAATGTGCATGATGGTTTATTTTCTTATTTTCAGTGACTATGTGGGCATTACCGCGAGAAGAATTATTCAACGCGTGGCGGTCGTGTCGTAAATAGGGGCGTACAGACGTCATATTTCAATATGTTATGAATAAATTGGATCCTACAACTCTTACTGACACTCAGGTGCAGGAGCTAAGAAACAAAATTAAGTTGATATCCCATAATATTAACAACAAGAAGTTCCGTGACGAACTAAAGAGCCTACTTTTCTTAAAATTTAAGATTCATGCCAATGATTAATCTATATGGATCTATCTAGAATAATGACGAAATTAAGTTGGTAATATCGAAATTTCTAATTATTTCGAAATACTGTATACCTGGCATAATGTAGCCTAATAGAGAACTACAGTTGGCAGCCCTGGTGACTGAATATATTCTTAGCTCCATCTCTTAAGGTACAGAATACAAATTTTGGTTGAAGTCCAATTATAGCATGGACGTTACATGCAGTTAAACATTGGATCTAACAGCGCGCGTAAAATCATGTTGGCAACAATGACATACATGTATTGGTCAGAAATAATCTGAAATGATCTGATCTATTGTTGTGTCAATTTTGAATGAAATCCATTAGTTAGTATAGAAATTACATGTATTTAAATTTGGACCTCTCAGCAGGCTTAGAATCATGTTGGCAGCTCTGACGTACATTAGTTACTCCAAATCAATCTAGAATGCCAGGTACTATACGTGTGCAAAGTTTAGAACTATTAGCTTGTATACTTTCTGATATATTGATATTAGGGTAACAAAAATAGAGACAGCATTTATTAACAGTTGGCAGCCCTGATTGCTCTTAAGAATAGGCATAGCCATATCTGTTATGGTACACATAGCACATACGAAATTTGGTTGAAATCCAAATGATGGTATAGAAGTTACATGTATTTAAAGTTGGACGTCTCAGCAGGCTTAGAATCATGTTGGTAGTACTGACGTATATAAGTTACTCCAAATTAATATAGAATGTCAGGTACTATACGTGTGCATAGTTTAAAACTGCCGGCTTGCATACTTTCTGATATACGGGTATTTGGATAAATAAATTGAGAGCATTTATTAACAGTTGGCAACCCTGGAGGCTTTTAAGAATACGCTGAGTCATATCTGTTTATGTACGCATAGCACATACAAAATTTGGTTGAATTCCAATTGATAGTGTAGAAGTTATATGCATTTAAAAATTGGACCTATCAGCAGGCTTTTAATCATTTTGGCAACACTGCCATGTATGGCATCCTGGAAATTAAACTGCAATATTATTATCTATACGTGTGCCAATTTTGAAATAGTTCCCATTCATATCTTCCAAGATATCCAACATGGAGCTCAAATTTCAATTGCGATTTTTCAGCAGTTGGTAGCACTGACATCATTTTCAAATATGGCCGTGAGATATTCTGGTATTGATCTTTACTCCTGGCAAATTTTGTTTCGATTGCTCCAGCCGTTTAGGAGTTGATAGGGGGGGGGGGCACACACACACACACAGCCAGACAGACAGAAGGACAGACAGACAGACAGAAGGACAGACAGACAGACACACATTTGTCCGATCTCATAAGTCTACTTTTTCCTCATTTTTGCAAAATGTGAAAAGTAGGCTAAAAATGGGAGAGTGCAGGAAGAACAATGCCACGTACATAGGTAATCTACCTATGGAAGCTATTGAGTTATTAATGACCCCCAAGGAACTTTGACATCAAATGATGAAGACCAGTATAGCAATGCCTACGATGCTCTGGGCTCTACAGAAGAATCAGGTGACGAATGAACATTAGACATTTTGTTATTATTAAGGGGAGTGAGATTAACGAGAACATTACTTGACGAATGGACGTTTTCTTTTTATTTGCAATAGGAGAAATAGGCCTAACATTCAATATATGTTGTCTTTATTTCCATGCTTTTCTAGAGAAATAATATTGTTTTCGTGTGTGAAGTGTGTTTACTAAAACTACGTCATTAACAGGACTGTAAAATGACATTTTGTTATAAAGAAATTGTTTGTATGATTTTGACGAATATTTTTTATTAAAAAATAAGTGTTAGTTTTTGTGCATGTTTAACATACGTTTTTAATCTGGATGATTTTACATACAGTGACTTCGTCTATTCCCTCAAATAAGGTGTAACAAGAATACTTGACTGAAAGTCTCATTGTTATTCATATTTTATCCAGTTTTAAATAGTATGTTTACCACTGTCATAAACTATCATATACACATCTAAATCGTGATTTTTACTACCAAAAATGGATGATTCTTGTGTTGCTTTTGGTTCATTATTTACACCTCACCTTACCCCTCACCCCCGAAGATCGTACACTTTAGATGATGCCAGAAATGAATTCAGCGACCTCGAAGACGGTATATTGGCAACTTTTAATAGAATCCCAGCACTATTAACGAAGTTATTAATTTTTCCACCTAGAATTGGGATTCGACACTCTGTGCAACGTGAACTAATTCTGTCTCTATCTTCGTGGCTATACAATCTCTTGTATAATTTACAAAAAAAGTACACATTATGTGTTGCTCTACAATCAATAACTGCCAAGAGGTGAGTTCGATTCTCACATTAATCATCGTAAAGTAGAAATTTCATGAACTCCTACTAATACAGCAGGCAAATGCTGAGATGGTACCACTCGTAAAGCCATGGCTATACTTACATAGATACAACACGAACTCAGTTTATCATCCAAATTCCACATACAGTAGGCTACTTAGCTAGGCACTCAGAAATGTTGTCCCAACCTCCTAAATAACCGGGCACTTTCCATGTACTTCACGCCTCATGTGTTTAGGGGAACCAGTACTGGTTCCCACTTCTCAAACTTGGGAGTCACATGGCCATTGTAAGAAATACAGTATGTTAATAAAAATTGTCCGGGGATATAAAATAACTTACCTACAACTAAAAATTATGTTACAGGAAAGAACTACCCTGGCGCCCAAACTACACATTCTGCACCTCGTAGACAGTCTACTTTTAAATTGGCAGCTGCAGTTTCCCAATTTTAATAAAGCTGGGTCCCCTTACCCTGTAGTCTATCTTCGTGGCTGTACAATCTCTTGTATAATTTACGAAAAAGTATATATAAAGTGTTGCCCTACAATCAATTTAGTACACCCAGGTTAATAAGTATATTGCGTCCTCCGGGATCCACAACGTATTAGAGTTGAATAGGACAATACCTAGTTTTCAATTTTAACGCCGTTAAATCCATTGAAACAAATATTGGAACAATTCCAAATTCCCATACACTTGATTTCATTAGACCCTATATTGTAACTTGCTTCTCTCGGGAGAAATCTGTATCTCCATTAGGTTCATGAAGTCAGTTATAATAGCTGATATTTCTCTTACACCTTACACCTATGCACCGCATTTTCGTTTAGAGCGGAAATACATTCTATGCATTCGTTAATTATTCCTATTTATAATATTCACCTAATTTTTGTCCGGAACGTCATTAGTGTTTATAAATTATCACTGTGATCCATCATGTGTAATTGGCTTCCATTCCATACTGAATAAATTATTGGAAACTTACACATATGATTCAGAGTCACTTTTACCGAATCGGGACGAGTGACGTCAAATATTGTAATCCTAATTGACAGTGTTAGGCGTTTTATCCGTGTTAAATTAACAGCTAATTTCTTGAACGATAGTTCGTCGTGCGTGCCCTGGAAGTGATTGGCAGTTTGGAGAGCATGTTGCTCCCTAAAATCTCATCAGCAATGTAAAGTTGATTAGAACAGGCGATCTGGGCCAAATGAGCCAGTAACCAGCCGGGCATCTAATGAGCACAGGTGTTGGCTGGCGTTGTAGCTTTTCACTTCTACTTCTGAGTCGCCAGGATCAAATTGCAATTTGCACCACGTCCAGTAACACTGAACATAACACGTAGAACTAATGAAATTTTAAATGCATTATCCTAAAGGGCAAAGGGAATATATCTGACGTCTAAAATCTTTCAATAAAAACATATTTTATTCATTTTGGCAAAAGTGCATAACTTTGGATATGAAATTTAAAAAACGTTTGGATTCACAATCGTCGAAATAACATCCAGGGAAGATTCCTCCAAATATGCAGGCATGATCGCCCATGGGGTTTCAGGTCACGCGAATTGCAGGTCTAGATAATGATTAGGGGAACGAAGACCTCGCCCCCGGCCCTTAAAACAACTATAACTACTAACTACTAGCTTAAGAATAAATCCGTTAGGTTCTAGATTAAAATCATGCCACATATTTCAGGTGAGCCAACTCAACATCTATGTAGTGATCATAAGTGAATTCTTGGATCATATATTATCTCCGTATCGCTTGATCATATACACAGTTAATATTCATTGATGGATTCACACTTTTGGTATATACATACATATATACCATATGTACTGTAGTTGGTAGGCAACGAATTATAATTTATTTCTGATCTAATTCAAGGAACGTTTAATGACAATATATCAGGCTGTGTGAAATATAGACTTCGTTGGAGATATAGATGCATCTAGTCGTCTAATTCGCTTTTTGATTGAGACTCAGATGTAATCATTGAGGTTCAAATTAAGTGAATTTGGTAGCTGATCAATATGACTGAAATCAGAACTATTACACCATAATAGAGGAATAAAAGAATCTACTGGTATGACGTTCAAAATCGTACTAACCTAGAAACCAACATGCCGTTCACAAAAAGTCTCAAAATATGACTGAATTTTCATGGAAACTACTCATATAGAAACTTTTCACCTTGATGTAAGACTAAGCTATATGTTCATATATAAGAATTCTGAAACCGTAACAAGCACGAAACTAATAGGGCGGCTGCGCGAATGTTATGAATTTAATATTTTCCAAAGACATGCTCTATGCAATAACCCCGATAGCTTGAGCTATAGCCTAGTACAATACCATGAAGCAAGGTCACAGGTTGGGCTTTCAAAGTTGTAACACCTGAAAACCAGCATCCTTCATTACCGCAATGTCGTGTACATTTCTGCATAACCATCTGTTAAGTTGTACGCTTTAATTAGATTAAAAAGGTAAAAGAAAGCGAATGGTACTCACCTCCTGAGGTGGCAATGTTGCTTTTTAATACCCTTTGGAGTTGATCACGGCGACTCATTCTTTTCAAACATTTCACCTCAATGGGCTATTCGGTTACTGCTATCCTTCTTTTCACCTCATCTACTTGGGCGGGCTCAGTAGTTTGCTGTGCATCGTCAAGTTACGCTATGTTTGACATCACATTAGTTTACGTCCTCCAGTTCCGTAGTTACATTTTATGTTGTGCAACCATCCAATGCCCACCTTGAAATCACACTAACCTATTCACTTGCGCAATGTGATGCCCATGACGTAGCAGGTCTGTGTAACTTGTATCGAGCGTCCTTGATTGGCGAAAACAACAGTCTTTTAATAAAGGTTGAGCTTGTATTCCCTTAAATTACTATAGTGTTTAATATGCAACACATTGTCATATAGTAGTGGATTTATTTGAAGTCTGTTAGTTATTGTTTTAATTATGTCGTGGATAGTGATTTCTAATTTAGTCAATAAGTGTGTCTCGTACCCACGTGCTGGAAAACGACTGTTTTTCACAACCCTTCACTGGAGACGGGGTTGTTGCTCCAATATGGAAGATAATTTACATGGCTGGACATTACTACTACGTAGCAGGTCTGTGTAACTTGTATCGAGCGTCCTTGATTGGCGAAAACAACAGTCTTTTAATAAAGGTTAAGCTTGTATTCCCTTAAATTACTATAGTGTTTAATATGCAACACATTGTCATATAGTAGTGGATTTATTTGAAGTCTGTTAGTTATTGTTTTAATTATGTCGTGGATAGTGATTTCTAATTTAGTCAATAAGTGTGTCTCGTACCCACGTGCTGGAAAACGACTGTTTTTCACAATCCTTCACTGGAGACGGGGTTGTTGCTCCAATATGGAAGATAATTTACATGGCTGGACGTTACTACTATATCACTCTCTTCCTTATTCTTAAGTCCTGCAGTTTACATCGCTGGAACATAGTGCTTCGACGAAGCATCGCCATCGGACTCGGTTTCGTGGCATTGCCTTCAATTCTCCCCACGTTCTCCCCGCTTCTGCAGCTTCCCTCTCCACTGCCCTCCTCCAAGTTTCCCTCGGTCTTCCTCTTCTGCGATGTCCCTTAGGATTCCAACTCAGGGCTTGCCTCTCTATTGCCGTCTGATTTTGTGCATTGTATGTCCGACCAACTACCACTTTCTTGACATTAACTGTAAATCCACGGGCTTCTCGTTTGTAAGATTCCATAGCTCTTCATTGGATATTACATTTGGCCAAAACACTCTGAAGATTCTTCGTAAGCATCGGTTTATAAAGGTCTGGATTTTCTTTATGATTGATTTTGTTACTTTCCAAGTCTCACGCCCATATAGCAACACTGATTTTACATTACTATTGAATATTCGGAGTTTAGTTCATGTGGAAATCTCATTGCTTTTCCAAATAAGATGCAACTGGAAAAAGGCTGCATTAGCTTCCTTGATCCTACGGTTCACATCCTTCTCTGCTCCTCCAGTTTAAGAGACGATGCTACCGAGATAAGTAAATTCTTTAACATCCTCTACGTTTCTTCCGTTTATTTGAAACTTCTTATCGCATGTTACGTTTAGTCTTAGTGATTTGGTCTTCCCTGAATTTCAGTTAACCCTAGCCTTGTCACCTGTCCCTGTAGATCTTTCAGTTTGGCATTCATATGCCGATGGCTTTGTGAGAGGAGACACACATCATCAGCAAAATCAATATCTTCTAATTGATCTGTTAAATTAAAACTTACTCCTCTTCTTTTACCTTCATTTGTTTTCCTCATCACTTCATCTAACACAATTACAAAGATTGATAGAGAGAAAACGCACCCCTGTTTTACACCTGTTCTCTCGTCAACAGATGATGTCAATTTCAATTTCTATTGGTGCATTACTTTGCACGAGTAGCCGTTATACATTTCTTGCATTACTCTGATGACCTTTCCCAGAATACCATAATTTGCAATTATTTTCCACATGTTTCTTCTATCCACTGAATAGAAAGCATTTTCAAAGTCAATAAACACTAGATATAGACTGGCCATAAATTCCATGCTCTGTTTATGAATGAGGCACAGTTTATAAAACTGATCAACACACGATCGGTTTCTGCGAAACCCAACTTGTTCTCTTCTTAGGTGGATTTCAAGGTAGTCCTTCATTCTGTTACTAATGTATCACTTTCACCTAATGTCAAGCATGAACCGTCATCAGTAGGTGCAGTGTCCGAATAGTTGAGAGTATACGACACTACATATTCCTCTGAATTATCTTCCAAAATCACAAATATGTAAGCAATTACTACTTTCTAACTCTGCGAAATTACTTGCGTTCCTTTGTAATGGAATGTGAACGTCCGCAACTGTTGATTTAGATATAAGACAATGGAGGCTTTGTTTATGGTGGCCATTGCACAGGTTTATATCAGGATTGCTAACAGTATAGCATTATTGTGGGGCACGCGTCGACCGTGGCGTTCATCTATACCTCATGCTCAGTTCATCTTAGGCCACCTACAGTTCAGGCCCTATGGCATTAACAGCGCGTATGCGTGTTAGACTATATACTATATACGACTTCAAACAGATTCGATAACATTGGCCGTTAGCGACATCGCACTACTGACGGCCCTTGTCATTAAAAAGGAATATTTTAAAATGCACTAAATTTCAGAATGAAGGACAACATAAACAATGTCAATACACAAAGTCTGCCCTAGGTTGAAACTGCAACAATTAATTTGGACATTCATAATGCAGGATAAGCCACCACGTGAAATTCTAAAATTATACAAGCAGATAATAACACAATCGACGGACGCCATCCCCCATATTTTTGGCCTACTTTCAATTTTTTTTTTAAACGAAAGTAGACTTATGAGATATACACGAGCCAAATGTCCGTGTCTCTGTACGATGTTGTTACATTTAAAGGGCCTCGACATGGTGGTCATTAAGATCCGTGTACTTGGGTGTGTGTGTATTTACAGTATATAATACAACTAGCAGTAGCGCCCGGCTTCGCCCGGTGGATTTATTTGTTTTATGGTTAATAATAATTACTACTACAGAGCTGGCACATGATACTTAAACTACCAGAAAAAAAAGTTTTGTGGTGGTGGTGGTGGTGGTGGTGGTGGTGGTGGTGGTGAGGGTGATAAGCAGTTCAGTATAATGGACGTAATATTTAGGTCATTTTCCCCTAATGATAATAATGATAATAATGAATAGGGAAACGGCTATTTACTAACTACAGTACTGACACATGTAATTTACAAACAAATTTCTAAAAAAGGAGTAAGTTAAATAAAAGACACTGACTAGGGCCTATATCTCATTGTCTGTTAGAAATGTAGAGACCAATAGTGTCGTCTTTTGTCGCATAGTGCCGTAGGAAAATAATCAGAACACTTTGGAAAACTTCGGCTGTCCCGAGCTCCTGAGGTAGCAATAGTATCATTTATGGCCACATAACGCTCAACGATAAGTTTCGGAATAAATTAAGGTAAATTTGAAAGCACCAACGCTTATTGCACCTGATAACCTCAATGTATTGCACCAACACCGTTGCACTTATACAGACGCGTAATATGTTGATGATGATAACTGTTTTAAGGGGCAAAATAAATCTTTATGCACTAATTACTCCCCGTGACTGCAATTTATAAGCAGCGCAAGATTTAACTATTTTCGTAATTCTGCACCAAAACACTGGTAGGGGCGACGTGATGCAGCCCGAATTGCCGGGCCAACAATAGATTTATTAAATACTCTTACAGTTACACTACTACGCACATGAATGATTCTAGGCCATTAATACAGGGTTTCGAAGTTCAGTTTGTTTGTTATTCTAAACGTAGGGAATGGAGAGCATTGTACAAAATATCAAGTGGACAGTGTTACAAGCAGGGTTTCAAAGTATATGTATAATTTGGTGCCATTAGGAGGAACGGTGTGGATTTGTGATAAAGGGCCTAAATGCAGGAAATGGAGTGGTCTGTCCGAAATTTAAAGTGGACAGTGTCACTCGCAGGATTCCAAAGGGTATGTGTACAAAATGTGGTTCAGATCGGTGAAACGTTGTAGATTTGTGCGAAAGGGCCTAAATGCATGGAATGGAGTGGTCTGTCCAAAATTTCATGCAGACAGTGTTCCTCGTAGGGTTCGAAAGGGTAAGTATACAAATTTTGGTTCAGATTGGTGAAACGGTGTAGATTTGTGCCGAAGGGCATAAATGCAGGGAATGGAGTGGTCTGTCCGGAATTTCATGTAAACAGTGTTACTCGCAGGGTTCCAAAGGTTAAGTATACACATTTTGGTTTAGATCGGTGAAACGGTGTAGAATTGGGTCAAAGGGCCTAAATGCGGAGAATGGAGTGGTCTGTCCGAAATTTCATGCTGACAGTGTTACTCGCAGGGTTCCAAAGGATAAGTATACGCATTTTGGTTCAGATCGGTGAAACGGTGTAGATTTGTGCCAAAGGGCCTAAATGCAGGGAATGGAGTGGTATGTCCGAAATTTTATGCAGACTGTGTTACTCGCAGGGTTCCAAAGGGTAAGTATACAAATTTTGATTCAGATCGGTGAAACGGTGTAGATTTGTGTCAAAGGGCATACATTCAGGGAATGGAGTGGTCTGTCCAAAATTTCATGTAAACAGTGTTACTCGCAGAGTTCCAAAGGCTAAGTATACACATTTTGGTTCAGATCGGTGAAACGGTGTAGATTTGTGCCAAAGGGCCTGAATGCAGGGAATGGACCGGTTTGTCATAAATTTCATGCGGGGTTCCAAAGGGTATGTATAAAAATTTTGGTTCTGATCGGTGAAACGGTGTAGATTTGACCCAATGGGCCTAAATGCAGGGCATGGGGTGGTCTTTCCGAAATTTAACATAGCCTAAACTATTCCTCTTGAATCTGGCTATCATATAAAAAAATCGAATCCGACTGGTAGTTCCAGAGATTAGCGCGTTTAAACACAAAAAAACACAAACAAACACACAAACTCTTCAGCTTTATTATATTATACTATAGATTTGTCTGATAACCTGTGTTATAGCTGTGTTTGTAGTAGTGTGTGTATTTTTAATTCATGTGAGGATTGGGAAGGAGGTGGCCGTGACCTTATGTTAGGAATTATCCCAGCATGTGCTTGGAGTAGAAGTGGGAAACCACGGAAAACCACACCCAAGACGGTTGAGGTGGGAATCCAACCTACATCTTCTCATTGCAGAATAGCCGTGTATTGGACTTCGTATCGCATGCCTCACGGTGACTATCAGTTCACTAATGGGGCAGATTTGAAAATTCCGACAAGTGTCTTTCTGCTGTAGTTGTTTCACTGAAGTGCTTGGACATTGTGGTTATTTCAGCCCTATGTACTTGAGTGTGTATATATGAATGTGTACAGGCAGAATTTATTTAATGACCTGTGTTATTGTGGTATCTGTAGTAGTTTATATAATTGTATTTGAGGCTATGATTTTGGAGGAGGCGGCCGTGGCATTATGATACGAACTATCACCGCTTTTTCCTGAAGTAGAAGTGGGAAATCCCGAAAAGCCGTTTCTAGGATGGCTGAGGTAGGAACCGAACCCATTTCTTCTCAGTTTGACCTCACAAGTCAGAGTAAAACGCGTTCCAACACTCAGACCAGAACTCAATTTATTAATGGAGTCGAGAATCGAAGTCGGACCTTAGCGGTGTCATCCTAGTTTGCTAGCAACTACACCATGAGGTGGTAGATTGTGTATAACGTACTCCTCAGTTCTGGCGTCCCATCACCGTGCGCCAGCAGCAATAAAGGGGGCAATAAGGGAAATATAATAATAATAAAAAAATTGATATTTTTCTGAATCCATTTCACTTTTATAGCCATTGCTATTTGAACTGTATGCACAAGTTGACTATACTACTACTAGCAATAATAAATGGAATGCTGACAACAGTTATTTAATGCCACTGTGACATTGGCCACTGGTAGAACTATAATTACCCCGTGTTAGTCCTAATTGGTATTCGATTTAGCTCTGAGATATAGGGACGTCCAGGATAATACCATGCTATGTTCGTGGTTAATGAAAGCTATTCCCAAAATATTAGAAGCTGTTGCATTCCTCGAACTTCTCTTATCTCTTCATTAGGGCATTGAGGCCGTGTTCTGATGTTGATTGCACAAATTCATGTAAATAATGCAACATCCTGTTAAGTTTCAGGATCATGAGAATTTAGATTCACTCTAGTCTTGATAAAACTGAGTTCACAATCTTGTCACATCTTATTTAGAGTGTGCATGAGGATCGTGTGAAATTTGTATATTTTCTGTAGATTAGATAAGTTGAACGTGTAATATTTTATTATTTTAATTGAAAATCAATATTCTAGTAATATACCCATTGGCCATATTGGAATTTGTAAGAGTTTTCGGATTTTCTTTCATGACTACTTGCTTATCTGTGCAATCCCTCACGTTACTGAATGTCCAGCAGCTGCCCATGAGTAAGCACGTGGTTTCCTTGGTATATCATACGTTCTTTGAAGTCTGCCCTTCACGATGACTTGAATAACAGATCATTCAAGAATATTTAGGAATTCCTCGAAAAACGTTTAGAACCATTTTTGTTGTTGTTGTTGTTGTTATTCATTTAAGGGATTTGCGACAGCGTGCTATTGTAGCCCCAAGTACTTGTGTGTGTGTGTGTGTGTGTGTGTGTGTGTGTTTGTGTGGAATCTGTCTGATAACCTGTGTCGATGGCTCTAGTAGTGAAGATATTTTTAATTTTATAATAACAATTAAGGCTATGGTTTGGAGAAAGGTGTTCGTTGCCCTAATTTAGGATCCATTCTGGAAATCAAAAACGAAACCATACCCCGTGGTGCTACAGCGCATGAAGGGCCTATGCCTACAGAGCAACCGCTGGCCAGCTATTCGGCCTGCAGATTATGGTGTGACGCGTGGTCAGCACGTCGGGTCCGCTCGGCCGTTAATCTTTGTCTCCGTGACAGGGGTGCTGCCTCACTGTCAGACAGCAACTCAATTGTCTTCAGGAGGCTGAGTGCATCGCGTTCCAGCCCTCACGTCAGTTTCTAAAATTCCTGATGGAGCCGTGAATCGAACCCGGGGCCTCCGAGTGCAACGCAGGTGAGAAAGAAAGTGAGAATACACGTAAAACCTCAAGGACAACTAAGGTGGGATTCGAACTCATTTCTTCTAACCTTTGCTTCCCGAGACTATGTGAACCCTGTTTAAAAAAAAAAAAAAAAAAAAAAAAAGATCAGAACTACATTTATTTCCAGAGCAGGAACTGAAACTACGACCTTTGGATCGTGAGTCTCAATAAGTACTCCAAGACCACAGAATGTGGCATTGTTGTTACAGGTAAGATTAGTCCAAAGCTTGATAAATAGAATTCGTCCTGTACATTAGTCATTACACCGAAGAGAAGTGGTCGTTCTTCTCCGTTACAAACAAATAAAGATCCTGTCATGCCTCGAAACAATGGATACATCTCGATGAAAAATGTCGAATTGCATCCATTATCTGCTGGACGGATTTCGTGTGACGGTAAATACTGTATAACGTGGCCGCAGTCCCGAATGGGTAACGCACAAAATGTAGATAAATCACCAGCACTGGCCGCCTATGGCTGCATGTGTCAATGTGGTCATTGTGTCATTATCGCTCATCCATTACCCGGACATGTTTCGTGGTACGTAGGGAGTCTTCTCACCACAGAGCAACACAGCAATTTGGAAGCATCAAAACAACACGTTAGTGACGGCTAGACTCCAGCGAGGGAAACTGAATGTACACCTGCTGCACAACTCTCATAACACGTATCCAATAATAGATTCGTGCATGATCACATGCCTCATCTGATATTGCATTACCAGTAAATGATAAATGATGGTGAGTACCTTTATAAAACTGACTATATTTCAAGAATGCTTTTGTCGTGGATGTACATGACCATTATGCATTGTATAGGCCATATGTTCCGGGAAATTACTCTTGACCTCATGACAAGTAATAAGGCGCTATCTAACTGGGCATACGATTACGGGATCGAATTCCGACACAGTCATTTGGTATTTAAAAGTGCTCACATTTCTCTCCTGGGGCGTGGTGGCACAACGGTCAAGCTGTTGGCCTCTCACCAAGGTGGACAGGGTTCGATTCCCGGTCAATGCATGTAAGACTTTTAAACTGAAATTTCATGTCCTGTGGTTCGGATTTCACGTAAAACGGAGGTTCCGTGGCTCATAATCACAAGATTCACGGTCACGTAAAACAACAATCTTCCTTCCTTACATTTCTCTCAGTGGATCTGTAGGTATGTTGAAGTATTTTCCAGGGCGAGATTCCAATACCCCTAGGTCTTTAATATACTGTAGTTAATAGAGATGTTAGTACATAATAATAATAATAATAATACTAATATTAATAACTAGGATTGACACAGCCTGGCGCTGACGGGTACATAGAGTAAATAAAGGGACGGCAACATATAGGTCGCCGAAGAAAGAAAAAAATCATAGTCCTATGACAGATAATTGGAGGCCAGCCTTGCCCACCTAATGGTGGAGTAAATTACACTAATCCAATGTTTCATGGAGACTTAAGTATTTACTAACATAGGAATCTATAGCAATAAATCAATGTTAGCTCATCCTTCGTCGAGAAAAAGCCAGTGGCGATAGTATGACTGCAATGAACATAAATAAGCTGTCAAAGAATATATTGTGCTTACGTTTTGCCGTAGACGTTGTTAAATAATAATTATGTTATTAGTTGTACGTACCTTTTATCTTCTGAGGCCTTTAGAGACGCCAGGGTACCTGAATGTTTCACTGAAGGAGGCCTTTAACGTGCCAGTAAATCTACTGACATGACTCTCTCACATTTACCTACCCCCAGATTCCAACTGACTGTGCAAGGATTCCACCGTGCATTCTTGGGGAGAATGGGCGAGAACGTTAACTCTGCGCCACGCAGCCAATCTATAGACAGTTAAGTAGCGTGTGTATGGACGTACTCTGTAGAATGCACATCATCCTACGGTATATCACTTCTTAAGTGCATGATTGAGACACACGCATATCAGCATAATTTGCTTCTCGACTCATCGAGGAATCAATGAGTAATTTGCTGCCGTCTCGAGGATATTCCACGAAATCATGATTGAATCTACAGCTGCATGTCAAGAATTGGGTATGAATTGCACAATTGCACTACTGGTAAAATGTGAGGCTTCCGTTCAACGCCCTCACCCGTTTGAATTACAGGAATAATTAGTAGCCTAGTTTTATTCAAGGGTGTCTTCCACTTGCATACCACTTTCCATACCATTCTCTAAAGTAGTTTTGAAAGCGCCAACCCATAACAAACTGACATAAACTAAACAGAGGGCATATTTGGTCATTGCACAGCTCATCCGGGAAAAATAAAAGATTTGAGCCGAAAATTCCTAATATTCAGATTCAAAGCTTACTTCATTTATATAGATGATAATAAGTAGACTAATAATAACATTATCAATACTGGCTCACTTCAAGACAGATCTTTCCAGAAACTGAAGTTTATACAGTATACTAGCAATTAAAGACCAATTCTTCCCTACAAGGAGCTACCCCTAGTTCGTTGTAAAAGATACAGCTGTACAAGATGTTTAATTATGTTATGATTGTCATGAGTCAGTGACAATAAAGCGTATTGCATCCGCATGTAATCATTTCCTGCCGACGGAACACAAACAAAGACATGATGCAGTTGCTATAATCTTACATATGAGGTGGCTGATAAGTTGCAGCTTCTTAAAGGAAAGAAAATTCCTTTCAATATCAGCCAGAGTGTTCTTCAGAATGATGATTACAAGTTGCATTATGACAGAACTATTCTGACTGATCAAACGGTATTGCTCAACAGGCCGGATTTGGTGGTTGTCAGAAAGAATATAATGCAAGCCACCTTGATTGAAGTTGCATACCTTATCGACAATAATAACCAATTAAAGCATACTGAAAAGATTAGGAAATATAGTCAGTTGGTCGGCCCTATCAGGAGGCAATGGCATGTAAAACAGATAAAGATTAGACCTATCATTGCCTGGATACGGGCGTTATCCCATGATGCATGCTACATGGCCTTAAAGAACTGGATCTCGCCAGTTTACTACATAAAGCAGAAGTGTTGTGTAAACAACACGATTCGTTTGGAAGTTCAAATGTAGCGATTTCGGCTTGGAACGGGCTGGCTATTTCAATAACTATACTTGGGCTCCTTGAAGCCAGTAAAGTTATGTTGTGATGTACCCGCATTGTGTTATGTATGTATCATTAGTAATAATAATAAACAATTACGAGCCTGACAGTAGTTGCATATGATGTGTAACATCTGACACAGGAGAAACATCACGTGAAATTGTTGATATACCGATATTTTATATTATTATTGGCACAAATATTTATCTATTGTAAAAGGGAGTGTTTTACAGATATTGTAGTTTATAATACGGAACTCATTTTATTTGATGATCTGTAGCTTCCACCAGAACTAGCCTAAATAAGGAATACGACATGGATCAACTAGATTAATAGACGCGGCATCGCTCATAACCTTAAATTCCTTATAAACAGGACCTCTCGATTCACAGACCAACACGTAATTTCATATGGATTCTGTTAAAATGAGTCATATTGATATGATAAATATCGTTTAAAATGATAATCTGGTAGCAAAGACATCTACCCCGTCCGGCATTCGAACCCGAGATCTCTATAGTCACAATTATAGGCGCTAACGCCACGGCTATTTAGACTACGCAAATATTGTGCACAAGATGGTGACTCATTTCCACGTTCCAATAATACTGCATTGCGGAATTAAGTTTCATTTATATTTTGCTTGTTTCAATAATGTTCTTGCGTGAAATTGAGTTTAAAATGCCTTATGAATAGTTCCTCTTGTGAGTAAAGAGAATGTATCAATTTGCGACACCGCGCGGTCATTGTTCCTCTTACCAGCTGGGTCTTACCACTGTCCGCTGGATTGATCGATCGAGTTAGCAGTGCATCTTATACTTCCGTTGTGAGTAAAGAGAATGTATCAATTTCCGACACCGCGCGCTCATGGTTTCTCTTACCACTGCCAGCTGGGTCTTACCACTGCCCGCTGGATCGATCGTTCGAGTTGGCAATGCATCTTATACTTCCGTTCGATCCACCACAACCAGTTAGTACACTTCCGTTCGATCGATCCAGCGGGCAGTGCATCTTATAACTCCGTTCGATCCACCACTGCCAGCTAGTACACTTCCGTTCGATCGATCCAGCGGGCAGTGCATCTTATACTTCCGTTCCATCCACCACTGCCAGCTCGATCGTTCCGATCCACTTCCGTCCCCAATTTTCAAAATCACTCCCACAAAACTATCCAGCAACCGAGCGGAAAGATGTTACACATCAATAAAAACAATAGTAAAAATGTAATTTGCTAGTCTGCACGAGATCCTATGTAACAAGGGACGCTCCGAATGATGATAGATTGAAATGCAGTTCACTGGATAGACTTATTATTGCATTGGTTTACAAATGTAATCTTTCTTAGTACCACATATTGGTTGTGTTTTCGTTAATAAATGGAACAATAAACGTTCACAATTTACAGTCCTCAATGATATTTTTTCTCGGTTAGCTTTCTGCACAGTGTACATACTGTATATTCGTAGGGCCACAATGGCTAGATATGTTCCGTTACAACCATATTTTACTTTTAGAATAACATACTCAGGGTATATTAAAAATATTCCCTGGGACAACTATCCCAATTATGACCCCATTGAAGAGCGAATACAAACTCTTACAAAACACAACATCATTGAGCATCAGACATGTTTAGTTGCGTGTGTATGGCCCATGTGGTCTTGTAGTGATTTCAATAGTGCGTGCGGTTTTAATATTAGGGTCCAGGGTTGGGTTAGGTGGTCCGAGACTTTAAATAAGTTCCTGTCCCTGCATTTACCTGAAGTATGTATGGAAACGTGCTGGAAATAAGCACATTCATTATTATCGCA
Source organism: Meconema thalassinum (assembly GCA_946902985.2). Lineage (NCBI taxonomy): Eukaryota > Metazoa > Arthropoda > Insecta > Orthoptera > Tettigoniidae > Meconema > Meconema thalassinum. The sequence goes on from OX336389.2 coordinate 297,479,867, forward strand.
GTCAGCGGTGAGATTCGAACCTCGGATACACACGCACCAGCTATATATCTGACCCCACCGTTGAACGTGCTTTTGTCGCTCTCACGCTCCGCTTCGCTGGTGCGTGTTTATCCTAGCGCTATTTCATACAGTGATCAGGGCTAAGTACCTCACTCGCTCCACAGCAATAAACAAGTCCATTCCATTAAGTCAAGGTCACAGGTCCAAAGGCCACACTCGTCAAAATAATATCAATAAATTACTAAAGTCAGTACAGATAAGCTCTCTGGCACTCACAAAACAACATGTCTTTTCACTCTCCGTACTAGTTTAGTCTTAAGGGCCACCAATCGTGGTCCCAGGTTGGAGTCCGTAAACCACACTCTGCTCTTCTCCAAATATAGGGTTACTTCAAATGCCGTTATCGCCAATCAACGACATACACATGACCTGGCTAAAAACTACCTGACATGAACGTTGCTAAGTCGCTGTTCTTGGCGAGTCCTGGGTCGTTCTGGTGAGTCACGCAAGAAATCCAAGTCACCAAATAACAGCTTTTTAACGACGTTTTCACAATACTTCAAACGCAAGTATTATCTTGCCAGACTCAATATTCCTTACAATTGAATTGTATATAAGTTCAACATAAACTATGCTGTTAAGCGTATAATTAACCCAAGTATCGGAATAATTATCATATTCAAACGCAACTGTACATTACCCAGAAAAAAACTACCTATAATAATAATAATAATAATAATAATAATAATAATCGAAATAATAGTAATAAAATACTTTGGTAAAATAATGAAACTTCATCTACTGGGAACGGACCAATGCAATGGGACATGTTGCCAAATAATATAAAAAGAAACGGATATAAAATTCTACTATGAAATGAATGAATATTAATAACCTAAATCAAACTGTCATGGAAGGGGGGGGGGGGCTCATAATGATGTACGTTACATACTCATTATTCACCCTTAATACCTTACACACTTCGGCTGATATTTTGATTTCATAATAGAAATACGCTGCATTTACTTACTCACATTCTCTCCTGTGTGACATCAGTGAAGGTGGAAGCACACTTACCTGTAAAGACAGAAAAAGAATGAACGTGTCATTAAACAGAATGAAAAACAATTAAAGAGATGAAATCAATACCATTAACATCATCACCCACTGTCCTGAAAGACGCAGCAGCAGGCCTATAATCGGGTACAACAGAGTAATCCTGAGAAACGACAAATCATCCTTGGATTAAGAGATCCGTATAGGCCAATTCAAGTAATTTTAATTTTCACTCATCAAAAAAAAAGTGTTGCATACCTCGGTTCCTCAGGGGCCGATAACCTAGATGTTAGGCCCCTTAAAACAACAATTATCATCATCATCATCATCATCATACCTCGGTTCTAGGATCGCCTGACCACTGACGCTGAATTTCGATATATTACCACGAACACAGTCCCTTTGACTGTTCCTAGATGTCACTAAACCTCCCAGAACTGTACACAGCTATGTATGAGCAGGACCTATTAGACGGAGGGCGTACGACAGCTGATCAGGCCAATCATTCCACCACAAAGGAGGTACACTTCACGTGTAGTCTGTAGTTCTGTCATGCCTAGAAGGTCAATACCACCGTTTGATCGCATCTGAATTGTTACATTGTGTCAGGAAGGGCTCTGATCAAGGTAAGTTTCCAGACGTCTCTGAGTGAACCAAAGCGATGTTGTTCGGACATGGAACAGATACAGAGATACAGAAACAGTCGACGACATGCCTCGCTTGGGCGGTCAAGGACCACAAAGGCAGTGGTACGCAACAGGCTGCATAATGTGCACCTTCACTCCCGATGTCCATGGCGTGGTCCACATTTGCACTCCGCCAACATGCAGCGCGGTACAGACGGTCCCAACAACATGCTGAATGGACCCGTCAGAATCACGTTCCCTTCACAGATGAGTGTCGCATATGCCTTCAACCAGACAATCGTCGGAGACTTGTTTGGAGGTAGTCTGTTCAATCTGAACGTCTTAGACACACTGTCCAGCGAGTGCAGCAAGGAGGTGATTCCCTGATGTTTTGGGGGTTGCAAACATGTGGGGCCAACGAGCGCTACTGGTGGTCACGGAAGACGCCGAAGCGGCTCTACGATACATGAATGACATCCACTGACCCATAGGGCAACCATATCGTCAGAATTTCGGGGAGGCATTAATTTTCATGGACGCAATTCTCTCCCGCATCGCGTACATCTTGTCAATACGTTCCTTCTTGATAATGCCATCGCTTGCCTAGAGTGGCCAGCATGTCCTCCAGACATGAGCCCAATTGAACATGCCTGGGATACCTGGGATACATTGAACATGGGACGAGATTACTCACCAAGAAATCTGAGAGATCTACCCCGAATCGCCGTTGGGAAGTGGGACAATCTGGACCATCAATGCCTTGATAAACTCGTGGATGGTATGCCACGGCGGATACAGGCATTTGATAATGCAATAGGATGTGCTACTCGGTATTATCGGTACTGGTGTATGCTGCAATCTGGACCACAACTTCCTAAAGGATCGCTGTACGGTTGTACAACTGGCAACGTGCGGTTTCCATGAGCAATAAGGAGAGCTGAAACGTTGTTTGTGTATATATCTAAGGAATTTATATGTCAAGGTGCAGGATCTCATCCGACCAAGGATATGCAGTACCTTTTTGGTGTGTGTAAATTGATTTTTCAAGCACACTGCATACCTGTTGAGGACCATACATTCTTTGATTCAATTGCTACCGTCGTTCGAATGCGACTGTCGGTTCATCAGCTGCAGTTTACTGAAAAATGAGTAACATTAGCTGGGATATATTAGAGCTATGCTTGGGCAACACTGAAACTTTGCATTCAAGTTGGTCGGATTATAAAGACAACATATTCCATGCAACTAAACACCCACAAACTTTAGAGGGGCCAAAATTGTAGGCAACACACAAGAAAATGTGTACTTGAGACTTGTAGGAGCCAATATGAATACGCACGCTGAGCTCGCATAGCTTCACCTTGCAATAGCAAATCAACTATATCCCTCGCGAGGGAACTTTCTTACGTTGGCAGACGAAATACCCAAGAATATTTATATGTCGGTGTAGATATTTTAATACTGTACACGGAGAATAGGAGTTAAATTTTCGCAAATCGTTCTTAATGACGTAAGTGACGTTGAAAGTTGAACGTTCAATCGTTGTATCCGCAGAACCACACAAATCACAGCACTGATTACACACACACACACCTTTATATAGTAAATATTGGAATCCATGTCAAGTTGAATTGCCTATAATCCCTAAATCCTGACTGATTTAGCAAGAGAGTAGTAGTCTCGAAGCGTTATCTTTAGAGCATCCGACTGTCGGCCGGTTGATTCAAGCCACCTCGTTTTAATTTTTGTTTTATATTTAGTTTGTACTTCTTCGGTTTTTCTTTTTAGCCTATTTTCATTTATGAAAAAATGGGCTTATGAGGTCACCTTTTGTCCGCGCGTGTGTGGGTGTGAGTGTATATGTGTGTATTCCCCTAATAAATCTAAACGGCCGAAGCGATTGGTACTCCCTTGACCTACATCGACCGCGCCTTTCAAAATTTCATACGTTTCACTAATCTAACAAGGTGGCCGAGTGAAATATTTTACTGGCATTCTATATCTCCACAACAGTAACAGATATCACCCTGATAGTTTGTACAATGATAAAGCGTACCACTTGAAGTTCACCTATGCGAGTTTCAAAAACCATTCGAGCAAAAATCCAACATGGCGGCCAAGAGAAGTAGAAACATTTAAATTTCATTTTCTCGCTATTTAATCATCCGAGTGCAGTGAAGCTTGGTACGGTAAATGTATATACAAAATAAAATCTACTCTCATCTAATTTAATTCAATTGTTTTCATAATATCAAGATAGCGGCTGTGAGAAATTTCAAAATTAAATTTTCATTTCTTCTGTCCTAATCATTAGATCCAAGCAAAAGTTTAAATAATTAATCTATGAAATAATCGTCATCTAATATGACTCTATGGCCTACATATATAACAATCCAATGTGGTGACCATTCGAAATAGTTAGATGTTTCTCACAGGGCTAGATTTGTGACGGTACGCACCGGTACGCCGTACCTAAACCCCTGATCGGGGGAAAAGTCGAATATATAACATAATTTTTAGAACTGTGGAACGTTAGTTGTAAGGTTAACTTGGTCTTTGACTGGATAATTATTTCAGAAAACAGTAAAGACAAATTTAAAAAACAAGAAATAAAACATTGTTGGTGAACATGTGTGTATTTGCAAACCGAATGTATTGATTTTTAAATTACGTAAAAAAATTAAGTTGAAATAATGTACATTGTTAGAATGGTAGCCTAGTTAGGCCAACGGCTATGGTAAGAAAAATGTTGCTTCAGCAGTCTCAAATTAATTAAAATTGCAATCATAATTAGATTGCAATTTTGGCCACTGATTAATTTTTAAAGGTGTTCTGACAACAGTAAAAATATCGTTTTTAGAACTCTATATTTCAATATTCCGTAAAGCCCCACCATTTCACCCCCTCCCACCACCACGCGGTAGCCCACAGTACCGGAACCTCTTTTTCTTCAAATCAAGCACAGGGTCTCAATATCTACGAATCTATTACAGCAATTAAAAAACTGAACTTTTGCACGGTGATAGAAGCTAATGCCATAAGTTCACCTACCACATTTTCAATAACCTGATAAGTAAAAAATCAACATGGTAGCCAAGCGAAACTAAAATATTTAAATAGAATTTACTCGCGATTTAATCAACCGAGCGCTGGAAAATTGTACGGTGAATGTTTATACAAAATATAATCTACTAGCATCTAATTATATGCAAATGTTATCATGACACCAAGATGGCGGCTGTGCGATATTTCAAAATGATTTCTCATTTCTTGTGTTCTAATCATGCGATTAAAGTAGACGTTTGAATAATGAAATTAGCAATAATCTCCAACTAACGGTTCATAACTTTGTGGCTTACATATTTAGTAATCCAACATGATGACCATCCGGAATATTGAGATGGTTATCAATATGTACGAATCTATTACAGCAATCAAACTGACATTTTGTATGTTGATAGAGACTGTTAACATAAGTTCACCTATGGGACTTTCAATCATCTGGTGAGTATAATACGTACCAACATAGTGGCGACGCGAAATTTAAATATTTAAGTAGCTTTTTCTCGCGACTTTTCATCCAAGTGCTGTGAAACTTGTCACGGCATATCTTCATACAAGACTTAATATACTGACATATAATTTAATGGAATTTTATCATAAATTAGAAAGGTGGCTGTGCATAATTTAAATCACGTTTTTATTTCTCGTGTCCTAAAGCAAGAGGAATGTAGGTTGGTATATTGATCTATCAATAGAATATTCATCTGCTGGCAAACCATTTTTAGCTTACAAATGAAACCATCCAACATGGCGTCCAAATAATATATCCCGCCAGTTCACAATATCTCCGAAATTATTTAAGCAATCATACTGAATTTCTGTATGGTGATACAGGACTAATGTACATTAACAGTATGTAATTTTACAAATCTTGAGAAACACAAAGACAACATGGCAGCCAAGTGATTTTCAAATGTTTCGTATGATTTTTCTAACCATCTAATCACCCCAGGGCAGTGGTGCTAAGTACAGCGAATCTTTAATCATTGCTTAATAAAGCGACATCTCATGTTCAGTTGTTTTCAAAAATTCAAGATGGCATCAGTTCCAAATTTTGAAACCTTGTTTCTTTATCTCACGCACCCTATTGAAGCGATTGAGGAGTGGATTCTTACGCTAGGTTGTGCCCGTTTAGACCGGAGTCCGCACGACCACATATGCATTTTACCAAGAATCAGTCAGCACGAGAGTCAAAATATCCCGGGGCGCCAGATGGGTTAAAGCTAATCGCAAAAACGACATCAAGTGAAAAAAATGCTTTACTGATTTTTGGCTTAATGCAACAATACGGATAGAAGGAGATTCAACTGGGCATAACACATCATGTAAAATTATCTCATTTTATTTTGAAGTTAAAATTGACTGCAAAAATGCTCAAAGCAGCATCATTCTCGTGTGGCGACCCACATCCTATTTACACAATGTACAGAAATTTTCCAACACATTGGACAATTATATTTGGAGACACAAGTCTGATTATCAGTCCTGTAGACTGTGTTCCAAAATTATTTATGATTAAATCCAGTTCAAATTTAATTGTCTTTACTGGAAATATCGTAGTTCACTGTTTGAATTTTTACATAATATTAACACTCGTAGAATAAATGTTCATAGAATTTTTAACTTTCACTTATTTTTCCAGTTTCAAAAAAAATATTGTCAAAAAATATTATTATTTCTGGATCAACACAAATTATTTACACATATTAATAACATCATCTGAAAAGCATTTGACCTTGAGCATAGCATCGAAGAACTGTGCGAAGCACAACAAAAATTAATTGTTCTTCTGACATTAAACATTTCGAGAAGTGACTCGATTATGAACTTCAAGTTCCTAACAAAATATATGATTTCTGAATCATCAACTTTATCAATAAATTGTTGGACCATTCAACTATTCAATTTTCCACTTGGAATCATTATTATGAAAAATATTTATATTCATGGCCATTTTAGTAACTTTCACAACTTGCAATTCTTCGACAGAATGCGGAAATAAGAATTGTAGCTTCATAATAAATTCATTTAGTTCATGGCACTAGGATTGAAAATATCCTTCAAATTATTCGTGGTTAAAGAATTATTTTTAATTGGCAGAGGCCCATTCTATTATTTGTGCAAGAACACAATATTACAACAACAACGGCAAAGGTCTTCCTCTGAAGAAGAATAAAATACTATCATGACAAATCCGGGTTCTAGCAAAATCAAAGTCTAAATGGAATCCGTAAACAAGGTTGAAATAAGAACTGATGGTTTCTAAGAAATAACCTTCGGGTCATTCATACGACGAAATGTGTAGTTCCAATACTCCTTCTATAAACCTGAGCCATCGAACCTGCTATTTGATTGATGCTCGAAAAAACCTCTTCATTCCTGCGACTTAAACATGCGCACCTGGGAATGGCATTTCGACTACTCCACACATAAATTTTCTTCCCAAAATCTATACAATAAATCAAGCCTCTGCTTGTTATCAACAATGGAAGATTAATAAACTTACAAGTTTATTTTATTTTAACATTCAGTTCAACCCGTAAATTTACCATACTTATGAAAATCTTTATTTCACTTTCGAGTGTATTTACGTCATGATTTTATATAAATACAAAAATATCCTATTTGATACAATTATCAATTGCTTCCCGTTTCATGCCTCTCCGTGTTATCTGAAAAATATACTTTGCTCATTGCAAATATTAACTGTTCAACCAGAACTGAAATGTTGGTTGAATGCGGGCTTGCGCTAACCACTCTCCTTCGGAAAATCTCCTGTTCCAGACTAGAAATGATTAAACTACTTCATAGGCTCTCTCTCAATACATATGATTATTAGAAAATATAAGATCCAAAAATTATTTAGAAAAGTTATGAAAATCATTATTATTATTAGTGGATTATTATTATTTGTTATATTATTTTAAATATATTTAATTATCATCTCATTATGTGAGAATCCACATGTTCGAACCTTCGAATATGGAAAAAATACCCATTCCTCAACAAAAATAATTATTAACTTTTACAGTTACATCGACGGTTTTCCGTGACTTCCCAAAAATATGAAATATTCAAATAAATGCTCGATATGCTCGGTCATCGATCCTTAACTGTTCTGAGTGCTGAAAATACTCAGAATAACTCTAGTATGTCTTGCGTAAATCATTGCAAGATTTAAATACGAAGAAAAATAAATGTGTTGGTCATCTGCAGAAAAATAGTTTGTTCCAATTAGCTAGGCATAATATAAAGTCAAAATGTGGCTTACATTTCTTGATGGTCTTGAAGCGTAGTGAACCTGGTCTGTACCAGATTTATCCATAGACATGCCCTATCGGAAAAGCACGTATAATCCTTGTATCGGCCGCCATTATATACCCACAATCTGTCTAGCAAGACATAGTGGTAATATCTCTTGACGTTTGAAGTAACTGTTGATCCATTTTAATATTGGCTTCTGTTAACTCCATAACAGTTTGCTTAAATGGGGTCAGATCTAAATGATATATTCTCAAATATGTCAGTTGTAACGTAACTCACGGTAATCGTTCCAGTACAAGAAAACACTGACAGTCTAAACCAATCAACGGCTGTTCTGAAGATCGTTCCCTGGGCATGGCTTCACACCATCTACCATGCGCGAGGCAACATGTAGTTTCCCTGCGTTGGCCAATGAACAACACCGCGATAGACTGGCCTTCAATATACTGAAAGATCGAAGTGGTTATCAAGTTACAAATATGAAATTGACTGAATTGGACTAAAATATCCAAGTATTAGGTTATTACTGGACTGTGACAAAGTACTATTCTAGACAAAGTCTAGCATATGTCCATGTAGAAATAAAAATATTTCTCCAGTGTCCGTCGAAAAATAACTATCACCTTAGTGATTCTCCCTGCCGGAAACTTACTAAGTTCCACTCGTACCGCAGCACTTTTGTGACTATCACAATTTTGAAAATAACTTCTGCGTAGATCCGGCAACCATGTGCCTTGGCTCAGCGTAGCGGCACCTTGCTAGGCAAGTGCTTGTTTCGAAGTGAGCTAATGATGCCTGAGCCAGCCGGCTTTTATTCAAATCGGTCAGGATCACGCTGAAATCTGGAAATCCTCATATCTCTGGTATCCCTGGTCCGATTTACTTGATACTAATTGCATTCTCTTTCATTTGGCCGTGCCAGTAATCTGATCCAAGTCTCAAGTCTCTACTCCATGGTTAACTATTTAATCAATAAATAGCCTCGACCTCTGCTATTACTCGCTACGTCACTTGACATGCTCTTAGCGGTATATTCTTTCCAATTGCTTCTAGAAGCAATGGAGCGCGATATTCAAATATCTCAACTTTCAAAAGCGGCTGTAGCCTTTCCCTTGATATCTAGGTGTCTGAATCTTGGAATACCCATTCCTAGAGTTGGGCACATCCACCCCACACCTAGCAAAAAATAAAAATTGAAAAATTTTTATTTTTCCTATCTACACATTAAATCATCTGGTTCTTGAATAATAAATCTTCAAATTCGATGCATTATAAGTTCCCACGATGTTACCAGTTCGTGTATTGGCGATTTCATAGCTTCCATTGTTGTTTACTTCCATGATATTCAAAATCTTTAATTTCACCAGGTTTAATATCAAAAATATCGTGATACTCTTCCAAAATTTTCTCTAGCTCTGGGGACTCCTTCACAGTGTAGACTTCTCTTCCTTCAGCTTCATGAAAAATCAGAGACCATTGAGCATCTCCCTCGATGTCTTCCTCTTCTTTTCCCTCGAAGTTAATCTCTTCGGTATTCTTGAATCTGATCGTCTCTGTCTTCATGCCTATCACTGCTTGATATTTCTGAATGAAATCCGCTCCCAATATCATGTCAAAAACCATGTCCTTCATTACTACAAACACATGTCGGAAATCATGTCCTCCAATAGTAATACATAAGTATAATTGTGTTTTACACAGAGATATTCTGTTGGGTATTATTCCTTGGATCTTAATTCCTGATACTGGAATCTCCTCTAAATTCTCTTTGAGCTTTCACAGAATATAAAGCTTCTCGTTTACAAGACAAAGCATAGCCCCAGTATCAATCAAAGTATCGACAGGCATACCGAATACTTCGCATGATATGATTGGCATTCTAATTCTTGTACCCATTTCTTTCCGTTCATCATTCTGTTGAATTAAGTCATCATCCTCTGCTTGCCATTTAATAATTCTGGAAGTGAAAGTGTTCAAAATTCTATCTTCTACTGTGAATTCGAAGTTTTTTTCTTCGTTTCCATTCCCCCGGGACTGTTATGTTCCCGATGGACCTGGTTCATTGTGCTTCTGTTCCAAGAACTGCAAGTTATCTTGGTGTCTTTCTTCCAAGTTCTTTCTCGTCTCCTTGTTGAACTCTTCATTGGACTGACGAGTATTCAAATTCCCTCTGTTATTGTAGTTGTTTCTACCGTAGTATCTTCTTTCCTGGTACCTTCCTTGATTATCCCTTGGCCTTCTTCATCGAGTATTATCTCGATTTCCACCATCCGGTCTTGCATAAGGCTTGTAACTGTATCTGTTACTGTACTGATTCCATCCTCTTTTATTGGGATCTTCCCTCGGCGTTTTCTCTTCTCGCCCCTCTCGAATCTCTCGAGGTGTTTGGGAATAGCTGTCGGCCATAACAGCATAGACAGCGTTGTTATTCTTTCCTCCCTTCTGATGGAAGAATTGAGCGTTCGTATGATCCAGCTTCTGCAATACCTCGTCAAATTGCTCCATATTATAGATGTCAGCAGCGATCAAAGTCCTTTGGACGTCTGCTGGAAACTGACGTATTAATGCAGTAATTAATTCGTTATCTGGCATCGGCGGATCTAAATGTTGTAGTTTAGAAAGCTGTCCAGAAAAGTAGGTACAGTATCGAGTAGGTTGTGACGTCGAGAATCTCTTCGAATATAATTCTGCTCTGACTTGCTGTTGGGTTTCCGGGGACCAAAACTTTTTCAATAACCCACGGGAAAACTCCTCAAAAGTGGTTAGAGCGGATCTAAAAGCTCTAAACCAAAGAAGTGCAGGACCTTCCAAAAACTTCCCTATCACTCGGATCTGTCTTTCCTTAGGGATCTTGGAATCTTTCAGGTAATCACCTGCTTCTCTCAAAATTTCTACGGGTGTCACAGAATCTCGCCCTGAAAATTTAGAAGGCTTATCCTCTACATTCTTGAATACATTTATGGGGTTGGATTGAAATACTGTCCTGACCTCATCCTGTCTTTGACTATCAGTTTCTCTAGCTGCTCCTAGATTTATCTGTATCTGTTCTTTTCCCCTTACACTTGGCATTTTCAACAGATGGTCAGACTGTTTCTCGTCCTTGATTTGGGTTTTCATAGCCTCAAGTTCCTTATGGTTTTCTTCTGCCATTTTTCTAATTGCTTCGGTTTCCCTACAATTCTCCTTGACATCAGTGGATATCTGGTTCATAACAGCCTCGTGACTTTTCAACGACCCTGTCATATCTGATATGTCCTTCTGAGTTGCTTGGATATCTTTGGAAATTACTTGAATATGGGATGACAAAGATTCCCTAATTTCCTTGATTCCTTCTTGGTTCTCCAGCTTGAGTGTGTCTTTAATTTCATTGACAACTGTGGTTTTAATTTCAGTTTGTAATTCATTAATCACACCTTCTCTTATTTCTCCCATTACAAGTTCTTTGAATTGTTCTGTCAACCGTTGAACAACTAGAATTCCCATCTCATTACTCTCTTTCTTCACTCTGACTACTAGGTTGACCATGTCTTCACCAACTTTCCTAAGACCATGTTCTATCCTATCAGCTAAGCTTTGGGATCTTAGATCGGCATCGCGAAATTTATCGTCCATTAAACTTGCGTTAGTGGCTAATGAAGTTTCGAGCTCATGTGTTTTTCGCATAATTTAGTCATTTTACTCTCAAGTGACATTTTCAAAATTTCGGAATTCTCTTTAAATTTATTTTCCATAGAATTAAATTTACTATTTAAATTTTCTTTCAAAGAATCAGAACTTTCTTTAAGTTTATCATTTAAACTTTCTTTAAGTTTATTTTCTAAAGAATCAGAATTTTCTTTAAGTTTATTTTCTAAAGAATCAGAATTTTCTTTAAGTTTATCATTTAAATTTTCTTTAAGTTTATTTTCTAAAGAATCAGAATTTTCTTTAAGTTTACTTTCTAAAGAATCAGAATTTTCTTTAAGTTTCTTTTCCAAAGCCTCTGTATTTTCTTTCATAATGGCGGCTACACGCCGTCCAGCTTCTTTTGAACTCTCCTCCAAACTCCTCATCATCCTCATCATCTCTTCCATAATTTTCAATTATTATTCAAAACTTAGGGGTATACAATATTGGCAAACACAAGCTTATAACTAGAACAAGAAATATGAATAGCTAATTGGAACACTCTAATAAAATGAGATTTGTCCTAATGTCGACGTGATGGAAAAACAAAATTCTCTACTTTTACGAATTACATTTACCACAATATCACAAGAAAAATATGCAAGTTCTCAAATATCCTCCACCTGGATTCTAATAATGCGTATGTCCAGTCATCGAACGTTTACTATTGAATTTACTTGACGCCCTAATGGTTAAGCCATTATCAAAAATAATCAAACCCATTCTAATTATTAACCAAGTTAAATTTTTAATTTCCCCACTAATTGGGTTTCCTACTAATTTATTCATCCAAACCAGACATCTCTCAACTCCCAAAATATTTATATAAAAATTATCACAATTTAAATCGGCATGCGATTGACCATGTCTAACTCGAGCCCCACGTTCGAAGCCATTTCTCTCTCTATCTTATTTTATGTGCCCGTTTAGACCGGAGTCCGCACGACCACATATGCATTTTACCAAGAATCAGTCAGCACGAGAGTCAAAATATCCCGGGGCACCAGATGGGTTAAAGCTAATCGCAAAAACGACATCAAGTGAAAAAAATGCTTTACTGATTTTTGGCTTAATGCAACAATAAGGATAGAAGGAGATTCAACTGGGCATAACACATCATGTAAAATTATCTCATTTTATTTTGAAGTTAAAATTGACTGCAAAAATGCTCAAAGCAGCATCAATCTCGTGTAGCGACCCACATCCTATTTACACAATGTACAGAAATTTTCCAACACATTGGACAATTATATTTGGAGACACAAGTCTGATTATCAGTCCTGTAGACTGTGTTCCAAAATTATTTATGATTAAATCCAGTTCAAATTTAATTGTCTTTACTGGAAATATCGTAGTTCACTGTTTGAATTTTTACATAATATTAACACTCGTAGAATAAATGTTCATAGAATTTTTAACTTTCACTTATTTTTCCAGTTTCAAAAAAAATATTGTCAAAAAATATTATTATTTCTGGATCAACACAAATTATTTACACATATTAATAACATCATCTGAAAAGCATTTGACCTTGAGTATAGCATCGAAGAACTGTGCGAAGCACAACAAAAATTAATTGTTCTTCTGACATTAAACATTTCGAGAAGTGACTCGATTATGAACTTCAAGTTCCTAACAAAATATATGATTTCTGAATCATCAACTTTATCAATAAATTGTTGGACCATTCAACTATTCAATTTTCCACTTGGAATCATTATTATGAAAAATATTTATATTCATGGCCATTTTAGTAACTTTCACAACTTGCAATTCTTCAACAGAATGCGGAAATAAGAATTGTAGCTTCATAATAAATTCATTTAGTTCATGGCACTAGGATTGAAAATATCCTTCAAATTATTCGTGGTTAAAGAATTATTTTAATTGGCAGTGGCCCATTCTATTATTTGTGTAAGAACACAATATTACATCAACAACGGCAAAGGTCTTCCTCTGAAGAAGAATAAAATACTATCATGACAAATCCGGGTTCTAGCAAAATCAAAGTCTAAATGGAATCCGTAAGCAAGGTTGAAATAAGAACTGATGGTTTCTAAGAAATAACCTTCGGATCATTCATACGACGAAATGTGTAGTTCCAATACTCCTTCTATAAACCTGAGCCATCGAACCTGCTATTTGATTGATGCTCGAAAAACCTCTTCATTCCTGCGACTTAAACATGCGCACCTGGGAATGGCATTTCAACTACTCCACACATAAATTTTCTTCCCAAAATTCATACAATAAATCAAGCCTCTGCTTGTTATCAACACTGGAAAATTAATAAACTTACAAGTTTATTTTATTTTACCATTCAGTTCAACCCGTGAATTTACCATACTTATGAAAATCTTTATTTCACTTTCGAGTGTATTTACGTCATGATTTTATATAAATACAAAAATATCCTATTTGATACAATTATCAATTGCTTCCCGTTTCATGCCTCTCCGTGTTATCTGAAAAATATACTTTGCTCATTGCAAATATTAACTGTTCAACCAGAACTGAAATGTTGGTTGAATGCGGGCTTGCGCTAACCACTCTCCTTCGGAAAATCTCCTGTTCCAGACTAGAAATGATTAAACTACTTCATAGGCTCTCTCTCAATACATATGATTATTAGAAAATATAAGATCCAAAAATTATTTAGAAAAGTTATGAAAATCATTATTATTATTATTATTAGTGGATTATTATTATTATTATTTGTTATATTATTTTAAATATATTTAATTATCATCTCATTATGTGAGAATCCACATGTTCGAACCTTCGAATATGGAAAAAATATCCATTCCTCAAGAAAAATAATTATTAACTTTTACAGTTACATCGACGGTTTTCCGTGACTTCCCAAAAATATGAAATATTCAAATAAATGCTCGATATGCTCGGTCATCGATCCTAAACTGTTCTGAGTGCTGAAAATACTCAGAATAACTCTAGTATGTCTTGCGTAAATCATTGCAAGATTTAAATACGAAGAAAAATAAATGTGTTGGTCATCTGCAGAAAAATAGTTTGTTCCAATTAGCTAGGCATAATATAAAGTCAAAATGTGGCTTACATTTCTTGATGGTCTTGAAGCGTAGTGAACCTGGTCTGTACCAGATTTATCCATAGACATGCCCTATCGGACAAGCACGTATAATCCTTGTATCGGCCGCCATTATATACCCACAATCTGTCTAGCAAGTCATAGTGGTAATATCTCTTGACGTTTGAAGTAACTGTTGATCCATTTTAATATTGGCTTCTGTTAACTCCATAACAGTTTGCTTAAATGGGGTCAGATCTAAATGATCTATTCTCAAATATGTCAGTTGTAACGTAACTCACGGTAATCGTTTCAGTACAAGAAAACACTGACAGTCTAAACCAATCAACGGCTGTTCTGAAGATCGTTCCCTGGGCATGGCTTCACACCATCTACCATGCGCGAAGCAACATGTAGTTTCCCTGCGTTGGCTAATGAACAACACCGCGATAGACTGGCCTTCAATATACTGAAAGATCGAAGTGGTTATCAAGTTACAAATATGAAACTGACTGAATTGGACTAAAATATCCAAGTATTAGGTTATTACTGGACTGTGACAAAGTACTATTCTAGACAAAGTCTAGCATATGTCCATGTAGAAATAAAAATATTTCTCCAGTGTCCGTCGAAAAATAACTATCACCTTAGTGATTCTCCCTGCCGGAAACTTACTAAGTTCCACTCGTACCGCAGCACTTTTGTGACTATCACAATTTTGAAAATAACTTCTGCGTAGATCCGGCAACCATGTGCCTTGGCTCAGCGTAGCGGCACCTTGCTAGGCAAGTGCTTGTTTCGAAGTGAGCTAATGATGCCTGAGCCAGCCGGCTTTTATTCAAAACGGTCAGGGTCACGCTGAAACAGCTGAAATCTGGAAATCCTCATATCTCTGGTATCCCTGGTCCATTTTCTTGATACTAATTGCATTCTCTTTCATTTGGCCGTGCCAGTAATCTGATCCAAGTCTCAAGTCTCTACTCCATGGTTAACTATTTAATCAATAAATAGCCTCGACCTCTGCTATTACTCGCTACGTCACTTGACATGCTCTTAGCGGTATATTCTTTCCAATTGCTTCTAGAAGCAATGGAGCGCGATATTCAAATATCTCAACTTTCAAAAGCGGCTGTAGCCTTTCCCTTGATATCTAGGTGTCTGAATCTTGGAATACCCATTCCTAGAGTTGGGCACACGGTTGTTATAATAATCATAAAATATTGGCATTAAATTATTTAGCTTACTTTTCATAAATTATAGAAGCCGTGCTTTTGACTTTTTTTTATTAAACTCCCGTGGTGGATTACAGAAAGATGCCATCTCGCGGGAGGATTGGCGGCGATCACCCAATAGAATTCCGGGAATCATTTAAAGATCTAGGCGTTATTATAGATGAACATCTTTCCTGGACGCAGCACGTCTGCAATGTTTCCAGAAAAGTATTTTCCGCATTGAATTCACTTAGAAGAATCTGGAATATTTTCTCTCGTGTATTTAAAGAACGTCTTGTTTCCTTCCTAATATTGCATCATTTTGATTACTGCGATGCGGTATACAATGATCTGACTGTTACTCTTAAAAACAAACTCCAACATGCACAAAATGCCTGTGTACGCTACATATGCAATTTACGGTATTATGATCATGTCACCCCCGCGTATGAGCAACTTAACTGGTAACGTCTAAATCAACGCCGCGACCTCCATTTCTTATGCCTTCTTCAACAAATACTCTCAACTTCCACTCCAGCTTACATGCATTCTCAGTTTCACCGCCTCTCCTACGAGCATAGTCTTGAAACACGGTCAAGAAACGATACTCTCATGCTGATACCCATACAGCGCACAGTACGCTATACCAACTCCTTCGTTGTTGCTAATGCTCAACTGTGGAACATTTTGCCTCGCTCTGTCAGAGGAGTAACCCCGTCCAGCTTCAAGCAGCGTTGCCAGCAGTACATAATCACTAAGTAAATGAAAGTTGAGCTCAACACTTATGCTTATATTCCTATGTCGTATTACATATATTCAATCTTTCCAAATCTCACTTTCTTATTCACTCTTCATTTAGACATATAAATAACCTTCTTCAGTAATGACTGTACTGGAGTTGGAATGAAGAGGGAAAGAGGAATGGAGTTGAAGTAGTAATACGAGATGGTTTAAAAGAAGAAGTGAAGAGAATAAGTGATAGGATGATGAAAGTGAAAGTAGCACTGAGGGGAGAGACCGTAGAAATAGTGCAAGTGTATGCTCCACAAGTAGGCTGCGCCTCTAAAGAGAAGGAGGAGTTTGAAGAGGAATTGCAGAAGCAGCTGGGGGGAAGGAATATGATTGTTATGGGGGATATGAATGCCCATGTAAGAAGAGAAAGACAAGGGTATGAGAGTGTGCTTGGACCAGAGGGTTGGGGCAGAAGAAATGAAGAAGGAAAGAGACTGTTGGAATTCTGCCAAAGGAACAGCCTGCTAGTTGGGAACTCCTGGTTCAAGAAAAGAGAGAGCCACACAATCACATGATACAGTGATGACTTGACCTGGAAGTCGGTGGTCGACTATATACAGCATGAGAAATAATTAAATAAGAACATCACGGACATCAAGGTTATACCATCGGAGAACTTGGATAGCGACCATCGATTGCCGGTAATGAACCTGAGAGGGACTAAGGAGAAGAAAGGGACTGAGAACCAGGAAAGACGTATAAGGATATGGAAACTGAAAGAAGAAGATAGAAGGGTCGAGTACCTCAAAATGGTAAAGGAAGGAATTCCAACAGATGAAGAAAGAGGGGTGGAAGAGGAATGGGCTAGATTTAAGAGGACACTAGTAGGTGCAGCAGAAGCAGTATGTGGGAGGGCAAGTAGTAAGAAAAGGTGGAAGGAAACACTATGGTGGAATGAGAAGACAAAAGATATAGTAAGGGAAAAGAATAGAGCCTCTAGGAGGTGGTATCAAAATAGGATGGTAGAGACAAGGGAAGAGTACCAGGAAATAAAGAAGGAGGCAAAGAGAGTAGTGGCTGAGGACAGAAGAAAGTGGATGGAAGAGTGGACAAAGATGATGAAGGAGGATAGTGAAGGTACAGAAAGGTCCTGTATGGATGGTAAAAAAATTAGAGGCGGAAGAATCCTACGGATTATGTTAGAATGGTGAACAAAAGGGGACAAGAGATAAAAAAAAATAGGGATGAAATGAAGAAAATGTGGAAATATTTTTTGAAGAACTTCTGAACCCAAATGGAAACCACGGCGAGGAGGAAGTAATCGGGAAAGAGGAAGATGGACTGCAATCAGAAAAGGACTTACCATGGAAAGAAGTGGAAGATGCAGTGAGGAAGATGAAAGGAGGGAAGGCACCGGGTGTGGATGAGTTGAGTGTGGAGATGGTGAGAGCAGCAGGAGAGGTGGGGATACAATGGTTGTACCGAGTGATGAAGACAGCATGGAAGGAAAGGAGGACCCCAGAGGACTGGAAAAGGGAATAATTGTCCCGATCTTCAAGAAAGGTAGTAGAACAGAATGCAGAAACTATCGGGAAATAACACTGTTGAGTCATTGTGCAACGATGATTCAGAAAGTTTTGGAAAGGAGAATTAGGACAAGGATAGAAGGAGGGATGAGGGAAGAAGAACATGGCTTCAGAGCAGGAAGGTCCACAGTGGATTTGATTTTTGCTTTAAGGCAGTCACAAGATCAGCACTATGAGGATGGAACAGATCTACTGATGGCCTTCCTGGACATTGAGAAAGCATATGACAGTGTATGCAGAAACAAAGTATGGAAGTCCCTGGAGGATAGAGAACTAGAAAATGGACTATAAGGAGGATAAAGGAGATGTACAAGGGAAGCGTGAGCTGTGTGAAAGTGGGAAAAGAGAGATCGGACTGGTTGGAACAGAGAAACGGCCTGAAACAAGGAAATGCACTGTCACCGTTACTTTTTATTGTGGTGTTGGATGACATAATGACCCAAGTGGCACAAGTAATTGGGGAAGTAAAGATTAAATAAATGGTGTTTGCAGTGGATTTGATGATTCGGGGAAACAAGGAGGAGGAGGTACAGGAACAGTTGGACGTGTGGGAAGGAATAATACAAGGATATGGGATGAAATTTAGCATAAATAAGAGTGAGATGGTGATCACAACAAGGAAGAAGGAAAGAACCACAACAGGAATAACAATTGGTGGGGAACAGTTGAAGAAAGTGGAGAGTTTCAAGTATCGGGGAAGCCTGATACAAGATAATGGAAGAAACGATAGAGAAATAAATGAGCGTGGGAGACAGGCAGAAGCATTGCGGAGGAGTGTGAGAAGCATGTTATGGAGCAAGGATGTCACTCAGAACAGAAAAAGATTATATATCGGACGTACTATGGCCCTATCCTGACGTATGACTCGGAGACCTGGGTTATGAAAGGAAGGGAGAAGAGCAAAATACAGGCCAGTGAGATGAGGTTCTTGAGAAGCTGTATTGGAGCTACAAAGATGGACAGAATAAGAAATGAGAGGACCAGAGAATTAATGAAGGAGGGACCATTACAGGATGGTATAGAGAAATCTACACTTAGTATGGACATGTAAAATGAATGGAGGAGAAGAGGATACCCAGGAGGATACACGAGACGAAGTGGGAAGGAAAGAGACCGAGAGGAAGACCGAGAGACAGGTGGCTGAAGGGGGGTGGAAGAAAGCGTGAAGAAGAGAGGAGAAGACTGGACAAGGGTGGAGAGATGGTGGGATGGCAGAAGACGCTGGAGGGGCTTGTGTTCCAAACAGACCCGGCCAGTGGCTGGAAACTGTGCAAGATGATGATGATGATGATGAGTAATGACTAATCATCATCATCATCATCATCATCATCATCATCATTAGACTACATTTTATCAGTATTTTCTTACCATACTCTAATTTTAAACTTACTTCTAAGTATCTCGCTTATTCATCATTGCAATACAACAATTTACTGCCTATACCAAGCTAATCTGTTTTATATATATTTTTTATTGTATCAACATTGAATTATTGTTAGATTTAAGTAGTATTTGTATTGTTTATTATGTATCAACTGTATAATCTGGTTAGATGGAAGAGAGGGCCCAATTGCCCTAATCTTGCCAGACTAAATACATCTATCTATCTATCTATCTATCTATCTATCTATCTATCTATCTATTCACAGATACTGAAAGTCTTAGCACAAACTTTCTCAAAACAATGGTATTGGTGGAGACACAGGTCGTGTATCGAAAGATATTTAGTAGACATCACACGGGAAATCCTTTTAATGCACGGGGGAGTTTTTAATGGTAAAGACCAGTAGGATATTATATGAAAATAGGCTATTTAGTTCTTCACGGAACTACTTGTATTTTTCTGTTGTTTCTTTCTATCCTTTATTGGCTCTTTTTTGGCTTGAATTGCTTTTGTTGGTTGTTATTTTTTATCTTTCGTTTTGTTCTCTTTTTATCTTGTGTCTTTGTTCTTTTTCCTTTTTGTCTTTCAATCTTGTGTGTATTTTGTTTGAATCTACAAAATGAAATACTTTTCGAAAACAGCAGGGAAAAATAACGCTTTCATGCATACCCTTGTGTATTACAACAGTATATTGACTTATCATAGTGACCTTCGATTATTCAATTACTCTCCCCCCTGATGATCAATTTAGTGAACAATTTTAGAAATTGTAGATGGTGGCAGGGCGATTTTTTTTAAATATTTTTTTATTTCTTCTATGCTAATGAAGTAATCCAAGTGAAACCTTGTATAACATACCACCAGAATAATACCTAAGGAAAGCGGCGGTCAAACGAAATTCAAAATTTTGTTGATATTTCTGGCGATCTGATCATCTGAGCACAGTTAGACTTAGCACTACGAATCGTCACCTAAAGCTCTTGTCATGTAATGTTTTTCAAATGTTTTCAATAATTTGAGATGATTGTGGTACGAAATTTAAAACACAGTTGTTTCTTGTAACATATTCAAGCGATCAAATCGAAAGTTTGTACAATGAACAATATTCTTCTTCCTCTTCCTATTCATCATCATCATCATCATCATCATCTTATTCTTCTTCTTCATCTTCATCTTGCTCATCTTCATCATCTTCTTAATCTTCCTCCTCTTCTTCTCCTCATAATTTTGTTATTATTGTTATTATAATTATTATTATAATTATTAATATTTACTGATACAGAACTCCTTGGTTTGCATTTAAATTATTCCATAATAGAGGCTACTCGATGTATTTGACCACATCTCAATATCACCAAAACAATTCCAGCAATCAAACGAAAATTCTGTACGGTGATACAGAACTATTACCTAATTACAAATGAGTGACTTTAAAAAATATGAAAAGAACAAAAGCAACATGGTTTTCATACGATTCTGCCATCTATTCAACTGAGCACAATTAGCATGACACAGCGAATCTCTGAATAAATAAGTATTTAATTTGTTCAATTATTTTCAAAAATTTAAAATGGTGTTAGCGCTTAATTGTAAATCATGTTTATTTCTCGTATCCTGTTCTGGCGATCGAGGTCAGCCTTCATATATTGAACCACCATAAAAATCTTTATCTACTGCCATTGAATCATCTAGCTTACATTTTGTAAATCACAAATCCCGTTCATTTTACTTTGTGTAAACTTAACTCTAACGACTTGTTACAGGAATATGCAATCTGTAACCATGCACTTTTAATCGCTCACTACAACCGCAATAGGGACCTATCATAATTTTGGAGATCGTAGGTTCAAATCCCGGTGCTGACAGCTGCTATCCTGAGTGTGTTTCTCCCCGTATTTTTATGCTCCCTGTAGTCAAATGCCTGGATGGTACTTTATGACAAGTCCCGGGGCACCTAGCCCACCTCTAATCATGATAATTACAGTTACACCCACTATCATTGTCACCACAGATACAAAAGTTTTCAGAAGACTTGTACTCACACCCAGGTACATGGGGCTGATGAGTAAGATGTCCCAAGCCCCGAAACTAGTTAACAACCAGCACCTCTACAGGAGGCGTCATAATTAATTAATTAGTTAGTCATTGTTGTTCAAGGGGTCATCAACCTCAATTTTCTAGTGTAGTTATCGTAATATGCTATAGGCATGCTAATTTTTAAAAAAGAACATCATCTTCTGTTATTCTGATGGTTCGGTATTTCATAACGTTGATAAAGCAACATCATGAAATAAATATTCTGGCACACAACACTATCCAGTGTTGAATTGAAGTAATATTTGAAATCGTCACATGATGTGATTTGCGACACGCATATTCCAGTGCTGGAAGTGTGGTGAAGTGAGTTGTCTTGAGCAACGATGAAGGCTTTGGTCACAGTATGATCATCTTCCTACATTAAAATATAATTTTCCTACATATTTTCTAAAATGACTACAATGTCCGTTTATTGAGCTTTAAGTTTAAATATATTGCCCTAAACTTAATCACATTGTAGGCCACGTACCGAAATCTATTTAGTTATCCCTTGGAATATCTACTTAACAAGCAAGAGAATTTTGAAATTAAAAAACCCTTGCACGACATAATTTATGCTAATAGGCCATTACATTCTTCATGTGACTACTTATTTGTCTTTCATTGTCCTCCTTAACTTTGCAAGAAACTGACGAAATTTCAAAATGAACTTATACTAGAATAATGAGTGAGCCAGGCCCCTTTGCTAATACGTCAATAGAGGGGTTGTGATGCCTCTTACATTATAAGACCAGGGGACAGGTAGTGGCCATTGTCCATTACATCGGTGCCTCCGTCCTCAGATCTTCTCCAAGTTTTACTAGTTGTAAGTGCCCATTATTTGTGAGCCCTGGTAGGGAAAAATATCGAGCTACCCTACACCATTACGGAAAGTACTCTTCTCGTTGTGCGGTTGGTTACTTTGCGCCTTTTTGTTTAATCATACTCGTCGAGGATAATGAGAAGACCACAAAGTCCGCAAGCAAGCCTGCTTTGAAATGCATGACAATGGTGTTTTCGAGGTCCATTTTGCGTGTATTTGCAGACGTTGGAGCAACATAATGTGGTAATGAGAGTTTTTTTAAACGGCGCTGGAGGGCAGTTACTTTTTATGAAGAAAACATTACACTGTGTGCTAATTTATTTCGTTCTTAATCTGCTGATTCGTTGTTCTGCTAGCTGCAACTGAGCCGGGGTAAAATGCAACGTAGATATACAGTGAGCATGCTTGTACTGTTGGCATTTTCTTGGGTAAGCTGCGAAAAATCCATGGTGTATTTAGCGTATAAATATCAGTAAAATTGCAGTATAATCACAAGATTCACGGTCACGTAAAACTACAATCTTCCTTTTTTTTCAACCTCGCAGTGGAACAAAAGAGAGAGAAGGAGTTTGTCTGAGGCTGAGGATGAGCTTGCTAGTGATTATACATTAGAGATCCCCACCCCAACCACCCATTCTCGTCTATGATATTCAATGGACATGTCTTAATAATTTTACAATAACTCGAGGTCACCGAGGGCATTAAATTGAGAGGAAGGCAGGGCTTGTAGTGGCCTTTCACATTCATCCCTCCACTCTGAATTTCCAACTTATTGTAGATTTATTTTTTATAAGGAAATTAGTCACCCTGACCCAATTGTTTGAAGAGTTTTGCCCGCGAAATCATGAGAAACAGAAAAACAAAATGTTGGCCAAGGGATTTCCGAATATTTAGAATTAATTTTCTGGCGATCTATTCACCCGATTGCAATGAAACTCAGCACAGCGAGTCATTATGCATAGCATAGTATAGCGACATGTTGAATAGTTTTCAAAAGTTCAAGATGACATCACTCTGAAATTTTAAAAATGTATTATAATAGGCTATATTCCTCGTACACTATTCAAGCTATTAAAGATTCGTATCACAGGCTATTATTATCATCATTATATAAAACAACTAAATTCTTTGGCTTAATTATCGTAAATCATAGAAGTCTTGCAATTGACTTTTCTTTAATTTAACTCCCATGACTCGTTACAGAACAATGCCACCTCGCGGGAGGAGTTCAAATCACCTCTATTAATGTCACATATTCTAGCAATTTCTCAATATAAGGGTATTGGTGAAGACATAGGTCGTGTATCAAACGCTGTTTAGTATATATCACATGGAAAATCATTTTATTAGCCGAAAGAGGTTTTAATGGATGAGACTAGAGGGAAATATGAAAATAGGCTATTTATTTCTTCGCGCAACTACTTGTTATACCTTAAACTATTGATTAAATGCTTTTGTCGAAAATTAATACAACGTTTGTATATTGAGTTTGAAATATTTACCCTGTACTTAACGTCAATGTGGCTTATATACCAAAAGCTATTTAGTCCATTACATGGAACATTTCTTTAATAGTCGGGAGAATTTTGAATTTGCGAAGACCAGTAATATATATGAAAATAGGGTGCTCAGCTCTTCGTGGAATGATTTGCTTTTCAATTTACATACCCTTCCCTAAATTAATCATTAATTGAATATAAGATAAAAGCTGGCTAAGCCTCCGTGGCTTAGGTGGAAGCACGCCGGCCTCTCACCACTGGGTCCGTGGTTCAAATCCCGGTCACTCCATGTGATATCTGTGCTGGACAAAACGGAGGCTGACAGGTTTTTCTTCGGGTAATCCGGTTTTCCCTGTCAATATTTCATTCCAGCAACACTCTCCACTATCATTTCATTTCATCTGTCATTCATTTAGTCATTGCCCCAGAGGAGTGCGTCAGTCCTCGGCAGCCGGCACAGTCCATATCCTCGCCGCTAGGCGGGGGCTTCATTCATTCCATTCCTGACCCGTTCGGAGACTGGAAGCAGGCTGTGGATTTTCATTATAAAAGCTGGCTGAGATTGTTGATCATCTTCGTTGCTGCTATGAGTGTAAAAGAGTCCAGGCTAGTTTTGTTCACATTAGACCTGGACTAGAGAGGCTCCGGATTTTCAGCTTAGTCACTGCTTTCTTCAAACTCAAGCCTGCTTGGGCAGAAGCGAAGCTCGACCTCTGGCTCTGCGGGAGCGATTTACGAGAGCTATTAAATAAAATAGTTTATGTTCGACGATGTCGAAATGTAAATATTAGGCTATACGTCAGAAAACTGGATCATATTGATGGTCATTAAAGTACTAGTTTTCATTATGATACACTTTCTCCAACCAATCAGAGCTCAAAATGAATGATGAACGACCAATTTGGTACTTGATAGCTTCGCACTTGAACACAGAATTCAACATGTCGGACATGAATTACATGATTTGAATGTTGACAATTTAAAAGATATCCTATCATCCATTGTAGTTATAGTGGCAAACACAAATACAGAATCAGCACGAACCTATAGTCTACGGTAATAAGAAAATACTATGTCATATGCAAGACATTTATGAATCTACGTCCAGAAGATTTCAACACAGCATCCTTCTATATAAATTACTGACATGGAAAGAGCATCGACCCATATGTTCGCATAAATAAACTGGCGAATATGAGAAAAGAAATAGCACTGTTCCTTAATATCCCCAACTCCAATTCCTACACAGGGCATTCTTTCATACAACTTCGGTGACAGTTTGAGTGAATGCTGGTGCAGTTTGGCAGGCTGTAAACATATGGCATTGCCATGCAGACAGAGCGCATGCGTGGGTCAGAGAACTTGTAAAGCACAGAGAGCTAACTCAGCGCTTGCACTCCGATCACTAAATTCAAGTGACTGAATCTCGACAGATATTTATGAATATTTATTTTCGAACATAAAATTAAATTAAATAAAGATATAATTATTATCGAACATAAACAGTCGTATGCAACTCGCCTATAATACACTCGTATGGAACTTATAAAATTACCTTTGCTCGTTTCATAAACATACTCGTGTCTTAATTGTTGCCATTATAGGCTCGTTGCATAATGTACTAATTTGAACGGCTCTAATGTAATTATTTGTGTTAACTCAATAATAAGGTCAGTATTTGCTTTTTATAGTAGAGCATATCCTAAGCAAAGCCAGTCCAACTCAAATGCTACAGTGGTAGCCATAGCCACCATGATTAAAGCAAACCGCATGGTGTGTGTGTGAGAGAGATAGAGATAGAAATGGCAGACGGGGCCGGCGTGAGAGTGGACTGGCATGCCGAGCTCTTATTGATGCTTGTTGTTGAATCGGACAACGGTTTATTCAATAACATTCATTGAAGTTCTCATGCCTTGAGGGCATTATGAACATTACTTTCCTGTACATTTATATTGTTTCATAGTGTACGGTAGAACAACGAATTGACCAAATATTTTGGTAAATTAAACGGTGGTTTTTCCAATGGCACTACTAAACTGGCCATCAGACTTTTGTTGATACTCTAAACGAAAATATGGACTGAATTTTATTCACCAAAAACAATTTAACACCAGTATTACAAGAGATAGTTTTGAAGTGAGTACAAAAATTGCACATATTGC
The DNA here is from genome assembly GCA_946902985.2 of Meconema thalassinum. Taxonomy (NCBI): domain Eukaryota; kingdom Metazoa; phylum Arthropoda; class Insecta; order Orthoptera; family Tettigoniidae; genus Meconema; species Meconema thalassinum. The sequence goes on from OX336389.2 coordinate 297,506,061, forward strand.
ATGACACTAGAAATTCGCGAAAAATCGTATTTAAAATTAGCGTCCAATTGCAAGATTAGTATAAGACATAATATGCAGAATTATATCAAATTGTGGTGACTTTTTAAAAGGTTACGTTTTGCACAAACAGGATGTATGGATCCTTCTTATTGAATTGGCAGTGTTTTATTGAGTAAAACTAGCGATCCGTTGGTGGAATTAACAACTTTGTGCCCGTGTAGTGTTACAGTACATAGTAGGCTATAGTGAACCGACAATGCTCTCTTTTACTCTTCTCATTTGACAATACAAATATAGCCAACACCGGTCCATTTGGACCTACCGTGCTGCGATGGTAGCAGGGAGTCAACATCAGGCGGGACAGAGCAGGATTTGGTTTGTGACGGTCTGAGCAGGTGGCCGAACCGTGGTGCTAGAGCCACCATAGCGCAAATTGGATATAAGGACAAGGTTTGCGAAAGCTAAAAGTGCATTTGAATGGGAATGTGTGAATTAGGAACATGTTACAAGTAAACGCTAGTATGATCCTTTGAGTGAACGAACTGCCTCAAACACTTTGAGTCTCGTGCTACGAGTATCTTACCAGTGGAAAGGCACTACGGACTATCGCAAGTAACAACTACAACGTTTCTATGTAGGGTAAATGATTCTCGTGTCCTAGTGACATCAAAGTAACCAAAGAGTATAACCTAATATTTGATCATCTCTGGTAAACTACCCACCCCAGTTACTCCCTGTAAACAGGAAACAGCAAGTATACGATATTGGGGAGTTATCCGACAAAGCGAATAGTGGCATGGAAGTTGGTGCCACTCACTGGCATTCGTCTCTCGTGTTGGAGAAAGAGAAAAAAATTAGCCACGCACAAAAAACATGACGTAGGTAAACCTCATTGCGAATGTTTCCTCAACAAGAACGGGATCGAGTGTATAAATCGTGGATCTTGTGAGGATCTGTAGTTCTGTTTAAATCGGTATTACAACATTTCCTCCCGTCAACAATGTATAATCCTAATTACAGGGATATGTGAAACAACAAACTGAAAAACATTCCATGCGATATATATATATATATAAATTTGTTATGGATTACAAAAGGTGATCTGGAACTAAGTTTACAAGGTTGATAATCCTGGAGTTTCGCCTGTTATAGAGATTAGTAGAGTAGGATTATTTGAATACATAAGGTTGGTGACTGTGCAGAAGTTCAGCCACTTACCGCCTACAGCGCTAGTTGTTGGAAAACAACTAATGGAGTCTCGTTTGGAAAACCGGTGTTGCGAAGAGATCCACTCAGTTATTCGATTTCTGTGGGCGAAACATGTAAACGCGACCAGCACTTATCACCGAGGGTGTCATCTTCCTTCTTGACAATGCGCAACCTCATACAACCCGGAAGACCACCCCCCAGTTGAAGCGGTTTGGCTGGGACATTACTGAGCCCCGCCTACAGCCCTGACCTTGCTACAAGCGACTTTTACCTGTTTCCTTACTTGGAGGAGCACCCAGGAGGTCCACAATTCGCTTCAGACGAGGAGGTGAAACACTTTGCGATAACGTGGCTGAACACGCAATCATAGGATTTTTAACACGAAGGATTATTTAAACTCATCCCACAATGCGACAATTGCCTAAAACGATATGGAGACTTTTTTGCGTATGGCTTTTAGTGCCGGGAGTGTCCGAGGACATGTTCGGCTCACCAGTTTGTAGCTGCTTCGAGACGGACACCCAATGGGTGAGCTAAAAGTACCGTTGGGGAGGACAGTGGGAATGTTAGGATGAGGAGTTGGAAGGTAGCGGCTGTGGCCTATAGTTAGGGACCAACCCCTGCATTTGCCTGGAAGGAAGATGGGAAACCGCAGAAGACCATCTTCAAGGTTGCCGGCGGAGGGATTCGAACCTCCTCGCCTCCCGGATGTGAGCGACTGCCAGCAGTCATGCCTTAACGACCACGGCTAACTCACCCGGTATGGAGACTATGATTAAAAATAACCTGCTGTGTGAACTCTCAATTGGCTGTATTGGTTGTATGAAATAAAATGTATAGTTTCACTGTAGATATTGCAACCTCAGGTTCTGAACACCCCTCGTAGACGATATTTTCAATCACATTTAATTGTTTTGAGGTTGCTTCTTCACATATCCCAATAATTGGAATTATATAGTGTTGTCCGACTGAAAAGTTGCAAATTCAATTGTCAATATGGCAACACTGCAAAATGGCTTCAGAGCTATCTAGCCTACACGTTCTGTTTTAAGTCACTACAAATGAAATGCGTATAGTTCGAGATTAATTAGCTTATTTACTTTAGTAAGTAGGGGAAGAGACATTCTTTGCGAATATATGCTATTTTCTTGCAAATATACCGTGTACTTAAGGTATTCATCGACCCTTCCATTAGTAATTTTCAAGAAAATTGACGATTTTTTTATTGTCTCATTCGATAGTATGTCCTCTCTAGTTTCCAGAAATATATAGTTTATAGTAGTTTTATTGTTGTTTAGCTCATTTTCATTCACTTTAATGATCGGTGTGGACGCTTTTCAGCAGCTGTCACTTTGACGCATAGGTGCAGCAGATAAAGCACACATTAATCTGCCTTTGAAACAGTGTACTCCAGAACTAAAACAATGTAGGAGATACTCACTGGTCGGAGAATGCAGAAGATTGACCTAAAATCCAAAGAAAAGGCAGTTTTTAGGAGTTGAAAAGTAAGACTCTTTACTCTAAATGTGTAGCCTACCTCAACTTTAATTTACGATTTCTCTCACTTCATTTTTTTTTCAATATTTGTCTTGACTTGGACAGGTAAAATGTCCACTTAGAATGCGGATATTAGTTTCATTTAAAAACTAAAATATAGACAAATAATGCAGCTATGTTTTAAAGCAGAATGAAGCTGTTCAATTCAAATTATGGGTCGCGCTCCACACAATTAATTTATTTTTTTAATCAAAATAACGTAAATTGTAAAACAAAGCTAATGTATTTGCCTCAATCAATGATACAAAAACGATTCTACTCTAAAACATTCTGAACATACAGCAGATCAATTTGCTACAACAATGACTCAATTAAGTTGAAAAAAAGCAAAGATATCGCGTCCTAAAAATGCACGTTATTTTTGTGATTAATCTTTGAAAAAGGAATCAGTGATATCAATTTCAAGAAAATAAGATAACTTGTAATGAAATGTCTTCAGTAGTGTCGATGAGTACCTTAAATATATTATCATCATTAACTCGTAACTACATGATCTCACACAAATATAGTGTAATGGGCCTGCTCATTCGTCACGAATAGTTTGGGGAGATGCAAGTTCATAGATTTGAGGTTCGAAAGACCAATAGCAATAATGAGCGCCTACCAGTCACTTGAAATTCTTCACAGTCCCCATAATGGGTTTTTGGTTGTGGTGTTTTCCAAACTCTAATGTACGAATTTCTCATCCTAAATGTTAATAGACATAGGCTATTATCATTAAGAGTGTTCCATCTTCCACGCCTAATTATTGTTTCCAGGATATTGAAGCATGATAGTAGGACCCTTTCCACCATTCACTGTCGTTACATGTATACAGTATTTCTCCGGTTTGATTCCCGAGCGAGGCATGTTAGATTTTATAAGTGAAATATCACGTCCTACGGTTGGAATTCTACGTAAACATGGAGGTCCTGTGGCTCATGATCACGAGATTTACTGTCACGTAAATTTACAAGCTTCGTTTTAACCTGTAATATGTCATACTGTTTTATAAGACCAATTTGCCTGCCAATACCATCAACTGAATTGTGAGTGCGAGTAATAAATCTTTCGCAAATTGCACTCCTCTCACAACGGGATCTCAAATAAGTTTTTGGAGAAACGTGCCACAGTGAATTTATGCATGGTTCCCAAAATTGCATCAAACTTCACTGCGTTTAGTTACAAATGCCACAAACGGAGTGAAACAAGCTTGGAATTGAAACCACTTCCGATGCAGTAGCAGACAAATTGCTTACCCTCCGCTTCAATAATGTCTGATTCTGAATATTCAAATTTCAAGAATTGAAATCGAAGTAGTACACTCTAATTTTAAAAACGTTTCTTTCTGTAAATCATTTTACAAGGGTAAACAATGCAGTTATTAGCCAACATTGTATTAATACTAGTAGGACCCTTTCCACCATTCACTGTCGTTACTTGTATACAGTATTTCTCCAGTTTGTTGGTAGCATGATGATTTACCTGCCTTCCCTCTGGCTGTCATCGCGAAGCAGGTACACTGTTTGACTGTTAGATGTCAGACTGTCGTATAATGGGTGTTTAAGATGTTCCTCAATATTTTAAAGCGAGTTCTAAGCATATCACGTGGTCACAAAGAGTTTAAGAGTTAAACTATTGCCCATAGAGCTGTGATTTAGAATTCAGTATGCACAACGGTACATTCGAATATACCTTTTTCAATAAGCTCCAAGTATGTGCTGAATTGGGAGGGGCATTGATTGTACGCAGAAGATATTGGGAATAATGACTCTAAAGATACTCTACGGGGATCCAATCCGAGTTCTTCACTGTAATGTGAATCCAGTCAATGCTGGACATCCTCTCGCCGTCTATACAAATTATTGACTTAGTGATGGAACATCAATTCTTGTTAGCGAAAGTTATTCTAATGCCATGGTGGGCTGAACGGTGTTTCTTTATATTGGCGTAAACGAAGAATATTTTAGCTCATTTCAAACATCATTGTAGAATCGATCGGCAATTTCCCTGCTTACAAAAACTGGATGCTAATGCCGATTACGTTCTCATAGTTGGGATGATAATGAATACCCTTCACAAATAGATGATTCATAGAAATAGCCTTTCGTCCAAAATCATCCTCTCGTGGAATTAAGAACTTATACTCATTATTGAGCTTGGGCATTAGAACACAAGTCAGATCTGACATTTTCCATGGGGTTTGAAATCCCCAAACAAATCAGTTTAGCACAATGAATTCTCCAAAGAATTGTTTCAAAAATCATGACTAATATGGCTGTAAGGTTTCACAGTATTATACAGTGATATTCTATTCCAAGAGTATACACATACAGACCTTCACAACATTCCGAATCACTGGACAATACCGCTTGTAGTCGCAGTTAACAGGGCTGACTGCATGACACAGAGGTCACCTACTGTATCCAAGGATGTGGGATCGAATACTGGTGGCATTTAAGTGTGTTTAACTACGAGTGAAACGTACCAGTAGCTTTAATGGCACGTTGAACATCCCATTCCGGCCACAATGTGGTGTCTAACGAGTAAAAGTCGTAAAATCATGCGTGGCAAAAATAGTTCAAAGCTGTATGCAGGTTGACAGACATCTTCCATAAACGGTAAGGCGATGAACACACCCACATGTGTACGCCGATGTGGCCACTTCACATTTCAGACGTTAGTCAGAGTGGTAGTCGACGTGATAAAATGTTTCTTGTTATGCGCGCTTGGCATTATATCTTTTACAAATCAATCCTCCTTTAGGTCTGATTCTGAAGTGAATATTGGTTAAATTCTGACTGAAGTAGCCATTAAAATTTCAATTTCTTCAACAGTGCCATACGTAATGTTAAGAAGCACATAGAAGATATTATAGTCATCGCACCCCCAGTGCAAGACTGCCACAAGTCAAAAAACATGAATTTTGAAATATGTGGTACTTATAAATGCCTATGATCAAGTCAGTGTCCTGTAAAAGTGCCACAACTCAGATGCAATAAATTGCAATTGTACGGCACTGAATAGAAAACTGCCATTAGTCGAAATTGTTAATATTTTTTTATTAAAACACATAATTATAATCCATGAAATAACATTATATTTTATTGTATGGTACTAGACAATGTTTGAAGTTAGTAATACTTTACTTACACTTTAATTATGTAAATATTTATATTTTTCCTATTAGCTCAAAATCTTTAAATGCTTCTGAAAAAGTGTCCTATTTGACTTGTGGCAGTCTTGCTCCAGGGGTGCGTCATATTTCACGAGGTTCCCTTAACTCTCAATTATTATTCCTAGTGTCTGGTCACTTGTTTCTTCTCCTTCCCGAATGACATGAAGGACTCTCCGGTTCCATACAGATTACATCTAATACATCTGTGAGCAAGCTTATGCTAATTAGGAGTGAAATTTCATCTCGCTGACATGGGAGTACTGCGACATTAACCTTGACTCCAGCAGTAATTATACACTTGTACTGGCACCTGATCAAGTCTCGGGGGACCATGCGCCACACCTAGCTTTCCCCTCGAGCAATCGCACGCCCATTATAATACTCCTTCAAGGTACTCTCTATATTTATGCCAAATCTCGGGTAAAATAACTAAATTTAGATTCAGACTACTAATTTTATCCCCAAGGAAGAAAGTCAATACTATGTGCGGCCAAACCTAGGAAGAATTTGGGAAACAAATAATGTCGCGTGTCCTCTAAGGGGCAGAGTATAGGTGTTTCTAGCCAACACCAGTAGGTGACCTGCACGTCTAAATAGGATGAAGTGATGATGAAGACGTCAAATACTTCCAGTTCCCAGGCCTAGGGAATTAACCCTAGGAGATTAACATTCCCAATGGCCCGGCATGACATTGGGCACGAGACCTTAAAGGCCAAAGCCTAGCCATGGGAGACGAAAAAATTGGTACGCTGTTGGAAAATGCTGCAGTTAAGTTGTGATACTGTATTTTTTACTCTCGGGTAGTCGCGCCTCCTTTTATAACGTAAGTAGTCACGTGGGATGTTGACAACGCCCCAATCAATATGTTTAGCCTATTTTAACCTACTTTTCACATTTTGCAAAAGAAGAGATCACCCGGCACCAACTATCGAAACCAAAATTGGATGAGTCATTGTTTATACCTGAACATCACAGGTGTGACGTCAGTGCACCAACTGCTCAAAAATCACAATTGAAATTTGAGCTCTATGTGGGATATCTCAGTAGGTAAACATAGGAGCTGTTCCACAATTGGCATACATATAGATCATAATATTTCACATGATTTTTCAGCAGCCCAATCATGACAGTTTTGCCAACATGATTTTTCGCGTGCTGTTAGATTCAATGTTTAACTCCATGTAACCTCCGTACTATCTATTGGTCTTCGACCAAATTTTGTATGTGCATGGTATACCTCACGAGATAAAACTGGCAATATCTTCAGAGTCGCATAGGCTGCCAGTGCTGATAAATACTACCTATAATTTTGAACCATATGCATTTTAACTTTTTGTTAGTTCATCTTTCTCAGTTCTTCCTTTTCGTCCTTGTTTCGTTTCTTTCTACAGCTCTTTTCTTTTCATTTTCTTCCATCTCTATGTTCTTCTCATTCTTTTTGTTCTATCTATGGTTGTGCCGTAACTACGCTGGGAAATAGCTGTATTTTTCTTTTTATTTCTGTAGGTGTTTCCGACCAGTGAAGTGCTCTCTTGGGACATTTGGCGGGTTACTATATGTAGCTGAAATATCGTGGGCATTATGTGTGGTTAGATGCATGTCAGTTTATGAACTCTGAATGGTTCCGGGACGGTCCATATCAATGTTACCTAGCATGTCATTTTCGCTGGAATTCTGGTTCTTTATTTTCTTCTACACTTCAAATAAAGATTCATCCTCTATATTACCATCCCATAATACTTGATTCTCCCTTGAATTAATTAAAATAACTTTCTCTGAGCCAATAGAGATTTCCGATGTTATTACGCTATTTAAACGAAACTTAGTAACATAGAAGTATCGTGTAAGATAATTTGCTGAACTGAGCCAAAAGGATATCACACTAAATACAACGAACGTTAATAGTAATGTAGAACCTTGTAGGTTGCTTCCTATGATGAAGTAAACAAAACAAACGACTCAATACTTTCACTATGACGGCTGAGAGTATTCTGACAACTTAAATAATATTAACTCACGATATTATAGCAAGATTAACGCAAAATTTGGGAGTTGGAGATTGCCATTCAATAGACCACACTAGCTTTACTCATAAGGATAACACATTGCGTATAGCGCGAAGCGACCATCTCGAATTTAAGGAATATAAAAACAAATAACTCTCCTTATTTTAAAGATAGAAGCCTCCATGGCTTAGGCGGCAGCACGCCGGCCTCTCACCGCTGGGTCCATGGTTCAAATCCCGGTCACTCCATGTGAGATCTGTGCTGGACAAAACGGAGGCAGACAGGTTTTTCTCCGGGTACTCCGGTTTTCCCTGTCAAAATTTCATACCAGCAACACTCTCCACTATCATTTCATTTCATCTGTCATTAATTTTTCATCATTGCCCCGGAGGAGTGCGTCAGGCCTCGGCAGCCGGCACAGTTCATATCCTGGCCGCTAGATGAGGGCTTCATTCATTCCATTCCTGACCCGGTCGGAGACTGGAAGCAGGCTGTGGATTTTCATTTTCATTTTAAAGATACTATATATAAAATATGTATTAAAAGTAGAACCACATATTGAATTCGTGTACCAAAGGTAAATTAATAGCCTCGCCATATATTCAAGATGGTGGCTGAGCGTGGTGTTCAAACATTAAAATCCATGTCTCATGATCCAAACGAACAATTAACACGAAACTTTGTAAACTTGTAAAACAGGAGTATTATATTAGAGACCTCACTTCCATTAGTCATTGGACTATCACGCTGCACTTAGAACGCAGCCACCATCCTGAAAATATAAGACTTAAATATCAATAATCCACCATGTATTGCAGTTACAAAGACGAAGCACATTGAGTATATATTGTAACATAAGAGGCTTTCACTGCAGAAGGCACAATATCAACGATTCCTTGCATTGAAGATGGAGGATGGCTTTTACAATGTTAGAATACATTTCTCTAGATCAGGGCCATCCAGTCATTGCGCTCGGGGAGCACTGGGCAGTCAGACTAGCGCTCCTTCCCCTACCACCACTACACTGTGGCAGCGAGGAGACCTGAGACAGACGGACGATGCTCGGACCGCGCTGACTGGATACGCACAGTACGTACAGTCGTGCGACCGACGGCTTTTGTGGGACTGTTGACATCATATTGATAGGGCTGTTTGGCCATAAAAATATACCGCATATACAAATCGAATGGCACTCCGATGTATGGAATGTGCAGGAAACGAATGCAAGTGTTAAGTAAAGAATGGTGAGATTTATTCCAAATTGAAATGTGAACATATTAGAGAGAAAAATTCAACAATATTTTACCAACATAAACAGATAGTACAGACCTTGAATGACTTTTGCTCTGTCGTTTTTACAAGCTTTTAGTTTTGGAGGAAACAATCTTCTCCAAATTGGGTACAATATTTCTGGACACAGCTATTCGTAAACAATTGCGCAAGTTTCTATCGCTCATCGTTGCACGATGTTTACTTTTGGTAAGCTTAAGAACCGAATAGATACGCTAACAAATGTACGTTGAGCCAAACATTGCTGTCTTCGGCGTGGTGGGCAGACCACACGCTCAACCAGCCTAGCTCTTTCCATCAAAGCGCTCGGAGCACTGGCTTAGAGTGTGGCCGGAGCGCTAGCACTCGGGGAGCGCTGTGTGGATGGCCCTGCTCTAGCTGGAAGAGCGGAGTTACAAGGAAACTGAATAATCCAGTAGTCATATACAGGTTACAATTCTTAACTTTCATCACTAGAACATTGAGTTATGCATCTTGATTCTAACTGCGCCCATATATTTAACGGAATGTAGACTACATATTATTTAGTGAACATTATTGTCTTATTTCTGCAATTGTTATACTTCTTTAGAGTCACTGAAATGCTACAGAAATCTTCAAAACATGTCATTGCTCTTGTTGTTATTGTCGCTGTTTCATTTAGGCCTTCAATACATATGCGAAATACAATAGCACTCCCGTGATTATATTGCGTGTGGTATTGAGGCCTGGAAAAATCCTTGGCCCGTGGAGTCATGCACCTTCTAGTTATTTCCCCTTGAGTTTCTACAGTTAATCATACGCTCTGATTCTTGACTTATCAATTCTCCTTCCATTCGAAAATGTAATGGAGCACTACAACATTATCCGCCGCACGTGCACTGGCGTCTGTGAGATTTTCACAAATTCATATTCTTTCCGATAATAATGCCATCATTACTTCCGACTTGACGTTTCAGTGTTACCCTAGAGTTATCTAGCGGGCAGAAGGAAAATACTTTAACTAGCCAATCACAGGCAGCCATTCAAATCGATATACGACGACAAATTGAGTTTCGTTCGCGATGTCGCGATTTAGCGAACGAAACTCTAGCTTAGCACTAAAACGTCAAGTCGGAAATAATGATGGCTTTACTATACACTATATGCGAGATGTTCTGCTTTGCTATCGACAAGTACACATTTACAATTATACAGGGTGTAATTGATATACGTCAAGTCCTTTACACTGGCGATAGAAGGTGGTATTCTAAGCAAATATCTTCATGAAATTTAGTCGTATGTTAATTGGTGTAGGTGGAATTAAATCACAATAATCGTCGGTCAATGTCTTAGAAATGGGAATACACTTCGTTCCCCTCAGCAGCACAGCTGATTTCTCCTCTCCGGCCTCCCGTCCAACGCTGTGGCTTGTAGACGAGATTCTGAAGGTGAGTGACCTCCGCCAATGGCAATGAATTCACAAATCGAGCCTATGAACAACCGATTCACTAAATCACGGGTAGTGGCCTGCATCAGTAGATCTGTTTAGGATTCAGCCAATCTTATGGTCTATTAATAACTTGTTGGTCTACGATATAGTGCAGAGCCTCCATTATGAAATTTAAATTCTAAAGATGTGCTAAATTATTGAAAGGAACTGTTATGGTCTACGTTAAAGCGGGAAACTTTTATAATGCGGAAACGGCAACGCAGAAAATGTTGAATTGAAGATGAGGATTAGAGCAGGGATCGAGATCCATTATTTTAACACTTCCATGTAAGATACGCCTCCTTATGCGAGACGCATTTTGCATCGGGCACGCTGGTGGATACAGTAAGTGGCAGCGAGAGAACGAATAGGGACAGGTAGGCCTATGTAGTGCAGTGAGTATTAAGAATTGCTGATTCTGGAGTCCAGTGTGAAAGGTTTGATATACCAACAGTGGCTTAACATGGATAGCTGCCAACACTACTTTACACTGGCAACATTTTCTCCACGAACTTCACTGTTCAGCAAAATAAGTGTTCTTACCGGATTCTGAATCCACTAAGAGTTATGGGATACCAGTCAGTGTAATAATTTATCTTGAACGATGTCAATGTCTTTGCATCGGAACGAAAATGTGTGGCTGATTGGGACAAGGATACAGTCTTTGAGATAAGGACGTCATTTCTATGGGAGGAGTGAGTATTCAACCAACAATCCAGGTATCCCCTATGATTTTTAATGGCTTTGAGGTGCTCTTTTAGCATTTCAGGAAGCTATTAGCAGAAGGATACCGCCATATCCTCCAACTCCTAGGTATTGGCGTCAATGCCTAATCAGTCGTTCATCTTGTTCGAAAAGGATTACAGTGAACTCCACAAAAGGATATTGTTTATATTCATGCTAACATTTCTATTATAATACAGATCTGTATTGGATTCGGTCAGGGCCATACCCAGCACAGTTATTTATCTGTTTAACTTCATATTTATCGTAAACAGCAGATCAGTGTGTGTATGTGCAGGCGGGCTTTGTGCATACATACGCAACATTTATAAGAGCCAGAATCAAAATCAATCAGTTGACCTCACTGAAAGTTTTATATTTCCATAATTAAGCTAATCTTCCAATAGAAAGTTTTTATTATATACTCGCCAATGTGCATACGAAGAAAATAATATGCCCCCATTTGTGCAGGTTGTATGCTCAAACTCCATGTCCAATAACAGTGCACGGTAAAAACAAACATGCTATCATAGAGTTAACACATGAGCCAATGTGCAAAAACGAAATGGCATTATTCAGCAATGAAAATACAACACCATGCAATATACAAAACCTTTTTTTGACAAGTATAGTATTTCTTAATCTAGAAAATGTGTCCCTTTTTTCGTGCCAGTAAATATATTGACAGCTATGTAGAGATTACTGTGCTTATAACTTATAACATGAACGTTACTTTTACACAAACAGAATATTCCACAAATAAACAATTCATTCACTAACTAGCATTATCGACGTGGCTCAGTGGTTCTTCTTGCCTCTAATTTCGGCGGACCGACGCACTGTGCCGGATTCAGATTAATATCCGTGTTGGTAAGAAGTAAGAAGGGTAGAACCACATCGGAAATTCATCATAAAGGCATGTATATGACTTAAGCGGACGATGTGAGTGGAGAGTGCCCATTAGTGTTAATATTAAGTAGCAGAAACCGGAAGTAATATGGGAAGTCAACCACAGCATTCCCTAACCTGCATGGATTACCCTAACGCCTGAGAGGGAAGGTTGCATTTTGCTGCTACAGTTCTTGCTCCATTCTTTGCGCGAATGGTGCCTTGGGAGCCATTCAATTTATAGTTTTACGTGAATTTTACTCTCACAATCATGAGCCATGGGCCTCTTTGTTACTTAGAATCCAATCTATTGGACGTAACATTTCGTCCTCTAAACTTGCACATGGATTTATCAGAAACTGCATCCGATCTGCCTAAATCAGTGGCAAGCAGGACCACTGTGCCACTACACTCTGCAAATACTATCTTGTGTTGTTATGGAGAGTAGTAAAGTAACTTTAATTATTTGTGTCACCCCCTAATCTGCAGGCCGAATACATGGGCAGCGGTCGCTTGGTGGGTCAAAGTCTTCATGTGCTGCGGTGCCACGGAGTAGGGGTTGTAATTATCAAGCTCTACATTATGATTTACGGTTTAATGTAGCACTTCGGTTGGAAGATCCATTTCCGAAATAGCACAATGGCTTGGTTCGTAAGAATTACTTTGACAATTGGACAGTTTCATCCAATTTGTATCATATGATTTTAAGTCTTATGAGATCTCCTTTTGCCCAGTAAGCCTTTTTGAAACTCACGTGGCTGCCATTTTGGTTTAATGCTTATCATGCTTCTGAAGGTCACACATGTGAATTTACTTTAGTCGTGGCATAATACCACGATTCTGGTTGATTGCTGCAACAGTTTCGGAAATATTGGGAACCATGGAAATATTTCACAAGACTGGTGTTCTTGGACTGGTGACATTTATGGACGTTTTGTAGATACGGTCTGGGTCGGATGAGGTAAAACTAAGTCCTTACCTTTGAATAGAATCTACGATCAGAATTTATTAGCACTACGCACATGGGCAAAAGGAGATCACGTTAGCCTTTAAATCATGTGATAAAAATTGATTCAAATTGGTTAAAAATGGTCAATGAGCTAAGTTATTGTTAAAAACTAAGCCATTGGGCTATGCCGGAAATAAATAACAAATTATGTTAACAAGTAAAACTTCAAATTTGACCAAGGGCAGCCCTCATGCCGCCGTCACAAAAGTGTACATCAATAGGAAAGTACAACAACAATTTATCCATAGTCATAGAACGTTAGCCATCGTGATCATACAGGTTTGGTGCATTATGTGATTAGCATTTAATCACATGCAATTTTCCCTTGGATGTTTCTCCTTAAATTTTGTTCCAGATCTAGGAAAGTGGTAAAATGGTTTCAATGGTGGTACTTCCTAGATATAATGTGATTTTAAAGATTAGAGTCACCTTACCTTCGGGGAATTCCGTTATAGGCTGAGAAACATTTATTATTGTGCCCAAATCCAGTTGTCCAGATTTGAGAGCACAGACCCAGATGCTAAGTCCAGAGCGGAGATTTTGAATAGCGCACTCTCATTGTTCTTAGAAGCATTTCGAAGCTCTATGCAGCCAACAGATTGCAAAGTGACGTAGCAAGAGTGTCAGATTTGAGGTTATATTTGTATGAAATATTTTCGGACTGAGTAGAAACATGCGACTAACACCAAATTACTGGCACGGACAAGGGAAGAAGAATATTCTATATTTCAAGAAAATTGATCGAGCGGAAGCTGAGATATGAGATGTTTAATTTGAGCAGATCTCAAACAGTGACCTTAAGGAGTCCGCCCACAGAGTATAAAATGGCTGGGAGCCATAGCTCAATATGGTACTTCTTCGTAAGCGCCCCGTCGCTAAACACATCATGTTACGTCGATACAGTGCCTAGTCGCTGAAACATCACGTTACTATTTCGTAAGCGCTATGCTGCTAAATACATCGTTATACATCGAAAATATATTCGTGCACATGGTTGCAATACTCTCCGTTTTTACTAGCACACGGTTGCTGGGACTTAGTGAATTTCTACGACAGTACATGGTTACTGGACTTCGAAAAGTGTTTGGAATTTTAGTGAACTTAGAATTCTTCATAAGTTATCACTGAGGTGATAGACTTTGTGGCAGAACATTGGTAATTATTACTGCTACACGGACATATGATAGACTTTGTCTATATTTTTCTTTCCACTGGCCACTAATATTTAAACTGGATTATTTTCATCCAATGACCAAAACAAGCTTTTGTCTTGGTAACTATTTGACCAACCAAGACTAGTCAGTACTTATCACATACCATTCTGGCACGGTTCAGTTCATTTAGCCGACATAGGGAAACCAGCATGCCTAGCATTGCCTGGGGAGTGAGAAACTCTGCCCAAGGACTAGGACATCAGAACTTGGACCGGTGCTGAATAAGATTGTCTGAGTATTGATAGTACTGAATGCATCACAGTTGGGTCACGTTACAATCTGGTATTTTGCATCATGTATCATTTCGATCTGACCCCAGTCAAGAATATTACTTCAGCTGTTGAAGCAGCTCATATTACAAACAGTTTTCTTCAAGATTATCACGCAACGAGTATGATTACCGCCATGTCTGGTTAGATATCTTGCGGGTATATAATGGAGGCGATACGAGAATTTAAGTAGGTGTCCAAATGGGGACAGAAGAATGGAATAGTCTGGTCTGACCAGATTACCTACATCAAGATCTACAAGAATGTAAGCTACATTTTGCATTATTTTTATGCCTAGTTAGCTGGAATTCTCAATTTTTTCTACAGTCTGGCCAACACTTATTTTTCCTCGATATTTTGCTGTTGCAAATATTGTTGCAGAAGCCTTGATCTGAGCAGTTCTTACACTCAGACATGATAAGTCAATTATTTGAATTAATGGACGAGCAAGAGGAGCATTTATTTGATTTTGATATTTTTTTTCTAATCGCGATCATCAGCCGACGTAACTGTAAATTTAATAATAAATTTAAGTTGAGGAATAGATGTTTATCCATATTTAAAAAGTCGAGGATGATATTTCCCGAACAGTTTACCAACGTTAATTCCATTTGTGGAAATAATAATAATAATAATAATAATAATAATAATAATAATGCTGATTTAATAATAATTATGATTTTCAATATTTTTTCTGAGATAATAATAATTATGATTTATATTTTCTAATAATCAGATCAAGTAGTGAATTTATAAAGTTGATATTTAAAACAGTTTGCTAGATCGGATACTTGTGTTTCCGAAGGCTAGTGGTTAACGCATGCCCTCATTCAACTATCGGAATAATTCTATGGAAACAGTTTACACTTGCATTATGCAGTTGAATCTTTTAGAAGACACGGAAAGTAATGATACGGGAAGCAAATAGAATGTATAAAATAGGGTTTTACTAGAGTATGTGTAAATATAAAATCATTATTTGAGCAACGTCTTGTAATAGAACGTTTGGCTAGGAATAGACACGGTGTGAAATTATTAATGTTTAAACTGATGGTAAAATTGCTGTAAACTCATTGAGGAGCTTACTAGCTTATACATCTTCCAGTTTGAGTAACAAGCAAAGGCTTGATTACTATGTATAATTTGGGAAGAAAATTTTGTGTGTGTGGAAATAGTTAAATATGTCATTCAGATTGTGCAATTTAAGTCGCAGGAATGAGGTTGTTATAATTGAGCATCAACCATATTGTAGGTTGGATGACTTTGAAATAATGTTGGGAGTTGAAATATTGTTGCAAGCCACACTTTCGTCGAATTTATAACCAAAGGTTATTTTATGGAGCCATCATAGTCAATTCACAGTTTACCCACGTGTTCTATAAATATTTCCTAGTAATTGTTGACCCGGAATTTTGTTATTAATATTTACCTTTCATTATGGGAAGACTTTACCGTTGTATAGATGCAAATTTATGATCATGTGATTTTTTGACACATTTAAATCGAATGGGCCGATGCTGTAAATAAATTAAAACTGTTATTTCTTAAACCACCACTACAATTTAGAGGATATTTGTGATCCTTTTAAAGTATTAACATTATGTAAATTAATATGGTGATTAACATTTTGACATTCTGTCAAAGATTTGTAATTTTTATAATAGCAACTGATATTGTTTTGTGATAAATTTTGTAAATAATATTTCCAAGTGATGTTTAAATAATTGAATGGTTAAATCCATAGTTAAGAGAATTGATATTTTGTCAATAATAAATTTTGACTATAATATTGCTAATTGAGTCAAGAACTGAGAACACATTTTGGATCGAGAACAGATGGTACAATAAATATTTTTCTGTTTATCGACGTTTTTCGGATCCATGCTCGAATGTCCATGTAATTAATATTGTGTTATATTCATGGTTATGACTTTATATTTGAACCAATTTTGAGATACTGATTCCTGGAAAAAGTGTTAGTTAATTTTCTGCTACTATTATGAAAAACAAAAACAGTGATTTTTTTCATCGAGTGATAATATTTCATTACAACGTGTGAATACTTAAAAGTTAGGAATCAGAATGGACAATTCAATTTGCACTGACAAACCTACAGCTGTAAATAATTAATTTGAACGAAGTCAACATGACTAACAATCTGACTCGCGTTTCAAATTCTTAGTGTTCATGTGTTGGTGAATCTGTAAATTTGTGTACATAAATGTATGACCCGTCATGCATCCATAATGCTTTTTAGCACTACTTCAGTCAATTTTTTAGCATTTTAATAAAAAGAGATAATTTTACGAATTGTGTTATTTTCAGAAAATCTCTTTCTATCCTTATTGTTGCATCGAGCCGAAAACCAGTCAAGCATTATTTGTGTGTTATTGTAGTCACTTTAACCCTTATGGCGCCCTGGGATGTTTAGATTCTCGTGCTGACTCATTTTTGGTGAAATGAATATGTGGTCGTCCGGACTTCGGTCTAAACGGGCACATAAAATAAGATAGAAGAGAGAAATGGCGCCCAACGTGGGGGCCGAATTAGAGTCGATTCGGTCGATTGTTTGCCGATTTAGTTGTGATTTTTCAAATAGATATTTTGGGAATTGGAAAATGTCTGGTATGGATAAATAAATTCATAGGAAACCCAATTAGTGGGAAACTTAACTCAAGTAAATTTTTAATTGTTAGTGTGGCTTTGATTGTTGTATAATGGCTTATCCATTTGGGTGTCAAGTAAATTATGTAGTATACGTTCGATAGTCTGTAAATACACAATCCAGGTGGAGGATATTGTGAACATGCAGATTTTTTATATTGTTGTTTAAATTTAATTAATAGTAGAGATTCTTTTTCATCACGTCGACATCAGGGCATATCTCATTTTATTCCGAGAATTTCAAGTTGCTACGCATAATTTATGTTCTAGTTCTAAGTCTTTGTGTCTGCCTACATTTATACCCCTAACTTATAAAATATATTGTGATAAGAATGGAGGAGGTCATGAGGATCTTAAATCGCATGGAGGAGAGCTCAAAATGTGCAGAACTGCAGATGGCAGAAATTATAGAGAAAACTAATAAAATGGAGGTTAAACTTAAAGAAAATTCTGAAACTTTAGAGGAAAAATTAAGAGAAAACTCAGATGCCCTAGAAAATAGATTGACCACTTCTTTAAGAGTAAATCTTGAAAACCGAATGGAAAATAAATTTAAAGAGAATTCAGTTTCTTTAGAGGCGAAATTAAAAGAAAACTCCACTTCATTAGAAAACAAATTAAAAGAAAACTCCACTTCATTAGAAAACAAGCTAAAAGAAAACTTAAAAGCTAACTTGAAAGAAAATTCTGATTCTTTGGAGATTAGATTAACTGATTCTTTGGGAGCTAGATTAACTGAATCTTTTGAAACTAAATTAGAGGGAAATTCAGTAAACTTAAAAGCTAAAATGAAAGAATATTCTGTTTCGTTAGAAAGTAAAATGAAAGAAAATTCTGATGTGTTAAAAATGTCTTTAGAAGGTAAACTATCTAAACTATTTAAGAAAACTCATGAACTCGAAACTACATTAGCTTTGAACACGAGTAAGATGGATGATACGTTTCGCGATGCCGACCAAAATCTTAATCATTAGCTGATAGGATAGAGCGAGGTATCAGAAAAGTAGGAGAGGATATGGTAAATTTGGAAATTCGTGTCCACAAAGAGAATAGTGAGGTGGCAAATAGCGTCATACAACGATTGACCGAGCAATTCCAGGAACTTGTAGTCGGAGACATACAGGAAGGTGTAGTCAAGGAGTTGACAACTGAGATAAAGACAACAGTCATCAGTGAAATCAAAGATGCACTTAAACTGGAGACGCAAGACGGAATGAAAGAGATCAGAGAAACTTTTACGTTACATATTCAAGTAATTACCAAGGATATCCAGACGGATCAGAAAGACATTGTGGATATGACAAGTTCGTTACAGAATCACGAAGAGATTATGAACAAAATATCTACAGATGTGAAAGAGAGTTTTAAAGACACAGAAGGAATTAAGAGGGACACTGAGGAAATCAGGAAAAGATCCGAGGAAAACCAGAAAGAAATCGAGGATATTAAGAATCAGGTCAAAGATCAGAAACATGGAGATTGTTCGCATAGCAAAAGTAGTACCGAAGAGTTAAAGAAATTAGTAGGTGAACAAAATGCTGATCTCAAAGAAACAATCAAGAAACTTAGTAATACATTTTCGGATTACCAGCAGAAAGCAAAGAGTGTTGTCGAACCTCAAAACAAATCTACAATTACTGGTAAGGATATGGATATTGAGGGAGTAAGCAAAGTAGATAATCCCCATACACAGGAAGAGGTTAGAACATTTGTGCAATCCACTCCTATAACCTTTTACAAGAACGTTGAAGATAAACCTTCAAAATTCTCAGGAACTGGGATTGTTACACCAGTAGAATTCCTGAGGGAAGTGGGAGATTACCTCAAGGATTCTAAGATTTCCAAAGAAAGGGAGATAAGAGTAATAGGAAAATTTTTGGATGGCCCCGCACTTACGTGGTTTAGGGCCTTTAAATCCACTCTAAACAAGTATGAGGAGTTCGCTAGAGGACTGTTGAAGAAATTCTGGTCACCAGAAACTCAAAAACAGGTGAGAGCGGAGCTTTTACTCCAAAAGATACTCCACTTTTCAACCCACACGCTATTCGACATATTTTGCTGGGCAATTATCTAAACTGCAACATTTAGATCCACCTATGCCAGATAACGAATTAATTACTGCCTTGATCAGACAATTTCCTGCGGATGTCCAAAGAACACTTATAGCTGCGGACATTTACAACATGGAGCAATTTGAGGAAGTTCTACAGAAGCTGGATCACACGAACGCACAATTCTTCCCTCAGAAGGGTGGCAAGAATGACAACGAGGTATTTGCAGTTATGGCTGACAGATATTCTCAGACACCTCGAGATCATCGAGAAGAGAAAACGCCGAGGGATGATCCAGAGAAAAGGAGATGGAACCAAAACAACAATAGGTCATATGCAAATTAACCATATACGAGACCTGATGGTACGAACAATTATAGAAGTCGATGGGGAAGACCAAGAGAAAACCAAGGAAGATACGAAGGGAGAAGGTACTTTGGAAGAAATAATGGCTTCTACCCAAGAAACGAAAATCCACGACAATCCAATGAGGAGTACAAACAGGAAACGAGGAAAAACCTGGAGGAGAGACACCAAGAGAATAAACAGTTCATGGAGCACCTGAAATAGAGTGAACCTGGTACATCACGGTTGCAGCAATCCAAGGGCAATGAAAAAAAAACGTCAAATATCCAGTAGCAGATAGGATAATTAAAACTTTCAATTCCAGAATCATTAAGTGGCAAGCAGAGGATAATGACCTGATACAAAATAATCATGAACGTAAAGAAATAGGAACGAGGATTAAATTGCCAATTATATCATGCGAATTATTCGGCAAGCCTGTCGATACTTTAATTGATACAGGTGCAATGCTATGTCTTATAAGTGAGAAATTGTATGTTCTATGGAAACTCACTGAGAATCTAGAAGAAATTCCTGTGTCCTGAATTAAGATTCAATTAATAATTCCAAACAAGACATCCCTATGCAAAACTCAGTTATATTTATGTTTTACAATTGGAGGACATGATTTTCGACATGTGTTTGTTGTGATGAAGGATATTGCATTTGATATGATCCTGGGAGCAGATTTCATACAGAAATATCAAGCTGTCATTGACATGAGCACTGAGACAATACGATTTCAGCATACCGAAGAAATAAACTTCGAGGGAAATGAAGAGGAAGACACCGAGGGAAATGTCAATTCTGTCGAATGGAAATTAAACGTTTGGGACATATTCTGGATGGCGAAGGTCACCGCCCAAATGAAACAGAATTGAGGAGAGCAATGATAATGGTAGCTATAAGATAGCCGACACACGAACTGGAAACATCGTGGGAACCTACAATTCATCGAATTTGAAAGTTTACTATTCAAGAACCAGATAGCTTGTAGTGTGAATAGGAAATATACAAATTTATCAATTTTTATTTTTGGCTATGTGTGGGGTGGATATGCCCAAATCCAGTTGTCCAGATTTGAGAGCACAGGCCCAGATGCTAAGTCCAGAGCTGAGATTTTGAATAGCGCGCTCCCATTGTTCTTAGAAGCATATCGAAGCTTTATGCAGCCAACAGATCGCTAAGTGACGTAGCAAGAGTGTCAGAGTCGATGCTATATTTGTATGAAATATTTCCCGATTGAGTAGAAACAGGGGACTAACACCAAATTACTGGCACGGACAAGGGAAGAAGAACGTGCAATATTTCAAGAAAATTGATCGAGCGGAAGCTGAAATATGAGATGTTTTAGTTTGAGCAGATCTCAAGCAGTGCCCTTAAGGAGTCCGCCCGCAGAGTATAAAATGTCTGGGAGCCATAGCTCAATATGTTACTCCTTCGTAAGCACCCCGTCGCTGAACACATAATGTTACTTCGATACAGTGCCTAGTCGCTGAAACATCACATTACTACTTCGGAAGCGCTATGCCGCTAAATACGTCGTTATACTTCGAAAATATCTTCGTGCACATGGTTGCAATACTCTACGTTTATACTAGCACACGGTTGCTGGGACTTAGTGAATTTCTACGACAGTACATGGTTACTGGACTTCGAAAAGTGTTTGACATTTTAGTGAACTTAGAATTCTTCATAAGTTATCACTGAGGTGATAAGACTTTGTGGCAGAACATTGGTAATTATTACTGTTACATGGACATATGATAGACTTTGTTTATATTTTTCTTTCCACTGTCCACTAATATTTAAACTGGATTATTTTTATCCAATGACCAAAACAAGCTTTTGTCTTGGTAACTATTTGACCAACCAAGACAAGTCAGTACTTATCACATACCATTCTGGCACGGTTCAGTTCATTTAGCCGACATAGGGAAACCAGCATGCCTAGCATTGTCTGGAGAGTGAGAAACTCTGCCCAAGGACTAGGACATCAGAACTTGGACCGGTGCTGAATAAGATTGTCAGAATATTGATAGTACTGAATGCATCACAGTTGGGTCACGTTACAATATGGTATTTTGCATCATGGATCATTTCGATGTGACCCCAGTCAGAATATTACTTCAGCTGTTGAAGCAGCTCATATTACAAACAGTTTTCATCAAGATTATCAGGCAACGAGTATGATTACCGCTATGTCTGGTTAGACATCTTGCGGGTATATAATGGAGGCCGATACGAGAATTTAAGTACTTGCCCAAATGGGGACAGAAGACTGGAGTAGTCTGGTTCTGATCAGATTACCTACATCAAGATCTACAAGAATGTAAGCTAAATTTTGCATTATTTGTATGCCTAGTTAGCTGGAATTCTCAATTTTTTCTACAGTCTTGACAACACTTATTTTTCTTCGATATTTTGCTGTTGCAAATATCTTTTGCAAGGCATGGGAAGCCTTGATCTGAGCAGATTTTACACTCAGACATGATAAGTCAATGATTTGAATTAATGGACGAGCAAGACGAGCATTTATTTGATTTTGATATTTTTTTTTCTAATCGCGATCATCAGCCGTCGTAACTGTAAATTTAATAATAAATTTAAGTTGAGGAATGGATGTTTATCCATATTTAATAAGTCGTGGATGATATTTCCCGAACAGTTTAGCAACGTTAATTCCATTTGTGGAAATAATAATAATAATAATGCTGATTTAATAATAATTATTATTTTCAATATTTTTTCTGAGATAATAATAATTATGATTTATATTTTCTAATAATCAGATCATGTAGTGAATTTATAAAGTTGATATTTAAAACAGTTTGCTAGATCGGATACTTGTTTTTCCGAAGGCTAGTGGTTAACGCATGCCCACAATCAACTAACAGAATAATTCTATGGATACAGTTTACACTTGCATTATTCAGTTAAATCTTTTAGAAGACACGGAAAGTAATGATACGGGAAGCAAATAGAATGTATAAAATAGGGTTTTACTAGAGTTTGTGTAAATATAAAATCATTATTTGAGCAACGTCTTGTAATAGAACGTTTGGCTAGGAATAGACACGGTGTGGAATTATTAATGTTTAAACTGATGGTAAAATTACTGTAAACTCATTGAGGAGCTTACTAGTTTATAAATCTTCCAGTTTGAGTAACAAGCAAAGGCTTGATTATTATGCATAATTTGGGAAGAAAATTTTGTGTGTGTGGAAATAGTTAAATATGCCATTCTGATTGTGCAATTTAAGTCGCAGGAATGAGGTTGTTATAATGGAGCATCTACCATATTGTAGGTTGGATGACTTTGAAATAATGTTGGGAGTTGAAATATTGTTGCAAGCCACATATTCGTCGAATTTATAACAAAGGGTTATTTTATGGAGCCATCATAGTCAATTCACAGTTTACCCACGTGCTCTATAAAAATTTCCTAGTAATTGTTGGCCCGGAATTTTGTTGTTAATATTTACCTTTCATTATGAGAAGACTTTACCGTTGTCTAGATGCAAACTTCGGTCTAAACGGGCTCAGTATATACAATTTATAAAGTAGTTGTTTGAAGTATTATCTTCTGGTGAAGAACAGACAATGAATTTCTGACATATCACCTTTAATACAGGACCTCTTTTGGCACACCCCCGTCAGTCATGACGTTAATTGCTGGAAGGCAACCAAGCACGACAGCTAGTAAAGTTTCAGGCTGTCAGCATAAACTTGTCTTATCTGGTTACATTACCTAAAGTTAACTGCAGCAAAATTAATCGGACGTGTTTTGGGGCTTGAATACTTGGAATTTCGGCCACGATTGATGTTATTAATATCAGTATGCGTGAAGATACTGCCAGAAGAATATTCCATCCGCAGAATTGTAATTTCTGAGTATGATTCAGATACACACAGAATGTGATGTAGGCTATTTTATATATTTAGAAGTACTGCATGTTTTCCGCATTGATGTAGCATTAAAATATTCACTTCACTTTCTATTATACGAGAAAATACCCTCACTTAAAGTTACTATTTTGTAACAGAAACCTTCAAAGTACACATCCTACAATATTTAATCCTGATAATAAGGGAATTTTAAGTTTGTATATCACCAACATCGTCTCAGTACAATTTGTAATGATAAGGGTTCAATATATTGCAAGCAAGAATTTGATGGATGTCCACATTAACTGCGAAAATGATCTATTCTCCTTAATAACTAACCTTATTTGCTATCATATCCTTCATGCGGTTACTAAATGGAGAAAATAAATGACGCATTGAGTTCAAGAAGGGGACTAGTCCATCAGCCATCATTTGCAGAAAAACAATAAAAACTTTATAAATTGCATCATTTTGCTGTAGGCGTATTATTATAAATTTTTTGGCATATTTGGGTTCTGTTCGTCAATAGGTACATATTTAGAAGTAATGTTTGAATTTGATGACGTTTTACAATGATCGAAATGAGTTTAAAAACTGCCAACAAGTCCCCTTTTTGCTCTGAAAATGAATGCCCTATTGTGAATAAGTGCACATTATGAAAATTACTTATCTATTTAATCACTTAATGCACTGACACATTGAAGTTAACATTACTGAACAACAATAGATACATTACAGCAGTGTTTAAATGTATACTACAGTGAGTCTCTCTCACGACTTGGCCGGCCGGCGCGCCCAGCTTATCTGTCTCCCGTTGACTCATCACTCCCAGCTCGGCATAACATAGCACTTCGCTCACTTTATCCGTGCATGACATGAGATAACAATTAAAATTAAGAAAATAACAATTAATTAAATAAGCTCTTACCTAATGACAGGAGGTGTTGGAAGTTTTCTCCTCATACAACCACACATTTCCGGCATCGTCTTTGGAAACTCCGATTCACACGCATAAGTTCGTCTTCCGTAATTGAGGCTTGATATCTCTCCGGACATGTTCTTTCATTTCACCCAACGTGTCAGGGTTTCTTGCATAGGCCCTACACTTTATTCTTTAAGCACCCATATAAATAAAAGTAGACTATATGTTTTGTACTGATCATCTTTTTTTTTTGTGGATTGTGCATACCCTTCCTTTGTGTGTGCCCTGGCATGGGTTCATCTTAGTTCATTTCATAAATATTGAAGATCACAGAGTTAGATGAGACACCCTATATGTACATATCAATGGAAAAAGTATTCTATTCCTTGGGAAAAGAAATACATGAAACAGGTCAGATGCTGAGAATACTGTAGTTGTTTATTCATATAAGGGGCTTTGTGTCTTCGTAGTCATGTAGCCCCGTGTAGCCCCGTGTACATGGGTGCATAGGAAATTTGCCTGATAACTTGTGCTATTATGATAGGTGTAATAGTGTGTGTGTTTGAAACTATGTCTAAGACTGGGGAGGAGGTAACCGTAGCTTCATATAAGTACCATCCCACCGTTGTCCTGCAGCAGAAGTGGGAATCAAATCATCTTATTCTCAGTTCCAGCAAGTAGACCTGAATGAAATTTATGTCAGAATCGGTAATCGACCCTGGACCCTGGAACCAATAATTCTAGTCAGTACTCCACGAGGTGGTCTGGTCTAAAAATATTGTAGGTGTATATTGCGAAAAGTTTCTGAAGATGAGTGGATGATTACAATATTGGCATTTAAGAAATTACACCACAAAGGTAATTTTTTAAACTATGTGGTCTTAACATGAAAGGACAGTCAGGGAAATTTCACTTGCACTCATTATGCGGTTATATACCTTAAATATAGACCACTAAGGAGCAAGGCCAAGTGACCTACAAATGACACTTATGTTGTGCAGACTCTGATATGATAAGAGAAGAAATTATTGCTATCAATATTGAATTTCATTATCAAACTCAACTTCAAGAACGCAGATTTACGCAATAGAAGCTTCATAAACATCAGTCACTTACTGAGTTACTAATATAGAACAATTAATACTGTCAAGTAAACTGAAAAGAAGATGGGAATCGTTAATATCCGCCATGGGGTGCAAACTACAATGTAAAATGTAAATATTTTTCTTCAATGTATTTTCCTCACTGAAATTGAATTATTGACGTCCATTTGTAAGGCACTTTAGGAACGATGAAGGTAATTTATTGTCCTTAAGCGATAAAAATGCACGTGTTGTGTGTTTTAAGAATTATACATTTACTCAACTAATGTGTAGCTGCTGAGCTGTTTTTGAGTTGAAAAGGGTAGTTAGCACCATAGTTTGCTTAAAGCCAAAACCTATTCCGTTAAAGGAATGTTAACCTGAGTTGTTTAATCAGTTCCAATGAATTACTAAATAATAAACTCATTATATAATGTAAATTTCTCAATACAATATACCATAAAGGATTAAAAATATTTAGTGCTACGCATTATTGGCTGTGTTCAAATTTCGTCTCTGACATGAAATTTAATTCAATTCAATTCTGATATCTGTCACACTCACCCTCCAGAGAAAGAACTCAGATGATTCCTTAGTCCCTGATACAAATACCCACACTAGATCAGCCAAGAAAATGACACGAGTTATCAGAGAGATTCCAGAAACTCGCAAGTACATGGAGCTAAATGACCAGGAAGTTTAAAATCCCCAAAAGAATTAACAACAACCGATCTTGGTATTCATTAAGGATTAAATAAACGTAATACAGAATCTCGCCGCTTCTATGGAAGGATCAACATCTCAACGTAAGCATCTGGAAGAAGAAATTAAGGCTAAAGAATAACAAAGAGCCAGAATGAGATGTGCTCCTAAAGTAAACATTTGTATTTAACTGCTGTGTACGTAAGCTTGGCTGGCTGCTATAGAAAAGCACTTAACTTCACAAAAGCTAATCCTCATGGAGCAGGAAAGGTAACGATATGATTAAATTCTCGTTGAAGATGTGCTCCCCCAATATTAACATTTAATCTATGTCGATCTACAAAATAACAGACTCAATGAAGGAAGAGTTAAAATGATAGTGGAATTTCTTGTGTGACACAAGGAACGACAACGAGATATTTATTTTACGTAAATTTGACGTAAATACCGATCATGTTGAAACTGTGGTAATCTGAGCGCATTTTATCACACTGCTATGAGGAGCTAAAAGTATTGAATTCCGGCATTGGCAGCGGCCAACCTGCATGTGTAGTTCACCGGGTTTCTCCTAATAAAAGCTGGCATGTTGCCTTATTCAAGTCCTATGGGACTTATCCATATCCTTGACATCAATAGTGAAATATATACACACAACAAGAGTCATCACAATAACAAAAAAATTACGAGCCTTACAGTAGTCGCATATGATGTGTAACATCTGACATAGAAGAAACCTCACGTGAAATTGTTTTGATACACCGGTATTTTATACTATTATTGGCACAAATATTAATCTATTGTTAAAGGGAGTGTTTTACAGATATTGTAGTTCATAATACGGACCTAATTTTATTAGATGATTTGTAGCTTCCACCAGCAATAGCCTAAATAAAGAATACGATATGGATCAACTAGATTAATAGACGCAACACCGCTCATAACCTTAAATTCCTTATAAACAGGACCTCTTGATTCACAGACCAACACGTAATTTCATATGGATTCTGTTAAAATGAGTCATATTGATATGATAAATATCGTTTAAAATTATAATCTGGTAGCAAAAATATCTACCCCGTCCGGTATTCGAACACGAGATCTCTAGATTCACAGTTATAGGCGCTAACCCCACGGCTATTTCGACTACGCAAATATTGTGCACAAAATGGTGACTTATTTCCACGTTCCAATAATTCTGCATTACGGAATTACGTTTCATTTATATTTTGCTTGTTTCTATAATTTTCCTGCGTGAAATTGAGTTTAAAATGACTTATGAATAGGCCTTGTTGTGAGTAAAGAGAATGTATTCAGCAATAGTTCATGAAGGCTTGCTCAATTCTCGTATAACTACGAGTATATTATATTGATGACTGCATTACCGATATGTGGGTTAATATTTGAATAGCCATTGTGCAGAAACATTATACCGGCAATGCCGAATACTTGATATTAAGGCATTTTACCATTTAAATGCTGATACGAAGAATTCGAACATGCACCATGTTCTTTGCTTCAATCACTTGACACCAGAGTTCGCATGAGTGTTTACCGTTCAGTATGCTATATACATTCCACATGGCCGAGAGTACGTCATGGTATCAATTTCCGACATCGCGCGCTCATTGTTTCTCTTACCACTGCCAGCTGGATCTCACCACTGTCAGCTGGATCGATCGATCGAGTTGGCAGTGCGTCTTACACTTCCGTTCGAGCATACTTCCGTTCGATCGAACGGAAGTGTGCCAGCTGGTGCCACCTCGATCGTTCCGATCCACTTCCGTCCCATTTTTCAAAATCACTCCCACAAAAATATCCAGCAACCGAGTGGAAAGATGTTACACATCAAAAACACAGGTGATCAAAAAAACATTACACACGCAGGTACGTGGAATGGGCGACCAAATATCGCCTAAGCAGTCAATTTTAACCAACAACAACAACATGAACTACTAAAACTACAAGAACAAGATTCGGAAAATGTGTAACGCCAAGTGAAGGTTGACAAGGTGCGAACAGTCACTTTTATCTTTTATATAAAAGTAGCAATCCGCCCCAGCTTCGCCCAGGAACAGTTATGAATGCAAGGTGATAGACTACTTTTAACCGAGGTCTCATAAGATTTCCTTGTATACGACATAAGTCGTTTTCCATCCAGCAGTGAACACGAAAGGATTTCGGTTTGATGTAACACGCGATGGATCCACGTATAGTTCTCCATGAGAAAAACATTCTCCACTGGGATCAACTCCAGTCACGCTAAGAGTCTGACACTGTGCTTTGTTTATAGTCATGCCAAAGCAGACTCTTACAGGGAATTGTACTCGTTTGAAATGATAAGTCAAATCTGAAGGAATCATAGGGATTCTGAGCACTAAGACCGTTTCTCCTGTACCACAGCTAGTTAAGATAGTTGCTTCAATGAAAGAGTTTTTCAAAGTTTTCACTACCAATCGCGTCCCACTGCCTAACTTTGGTGGGTGTAATTTACGTAGCAATATAATAGGCACTCCCACTTATAAAATAAGCTTGTGTGGTGGCAAGCCAGAAAGAAGTAAAGAATTTAGGAATTATGTAGGGTAATGAACAGCTTCTTCACTATCGACTACTGCGTCTCCTGAGTAATATACTTGAGACAGGGCAGTGAATTTGGGGAACACCAAGTCATTAATTTTCACAACTTGTTCGTTTGTCGGCGATAATATTGCTCTATCTTTAAACCATGAATGAGACTTGTTAGATGGGTCATGGATTTGAGGATAAACGCTATCTATCAATTCTTGAATGCTGCTTACTAAAACACAGAAATCGTGACTGTGGGCAATTTTCCCGTCAATGACCGGCGAAATGAAGAAAAGCCGAGTTGCACTTCCAGGGGAATGGCGGGGTGCATGAAACACAAATCCCCCTTCAGTCCAATCTTAACTTGACTGTGTATTTTGCGGAACGGAAAGTTCACAGGCGAAATGAAGAGTTGCACTTCTAGGGAATGGCGAGGTGCATGAAACACAAATCTCTCTTCAGTCCATTCTTAACTTGATTGTGTATTTTGCGGAACGAAAAGTTCACAGGCGAAATGAAGAAAAGCCGAGTTCCACTTCCAGGGATTGGCGAGGTGCATGAAACACAAATCCCCCTTTGGTTCAATGTTAACTTGACTGTGTATTTTTTGGAACGGAAAGTTCACGGGCGAAATGAAGAAAAGCAGAGTTGCACTTCCAGGGAAACTCCAAGCACAACTACCCTTCTCTGTAGTCTTAACTCAACACGACTCGACGGTTTGCTGCTGGCTGTATCAGGGGTAATAGATTCGCCCGCTAGTTAAGCTGCAACAGGGGTGATAGACTCGCCCTTAGCTAGCTCGTAAACTGTCGCCTCAGTGTTTGAACGGACATGGTTGGAAGAAATGAAAACGTAAAAGCACTTATAGCGGGCGATGTATTGAAGATAGAGATATGCTCTCCGGGACTTTTTTTGTAGAACTTTTCATTCTGAACAATTCTAACACTCATAGTATTTAGATATTTTTAACTGTTTGCCCAGCGTAAGCTTACAAAGCGCTCGGACGCCAGGTTTGTTTTTCAACTTTTTCACTGAAATCGTCACTGCTCGGCTTCCTTTGATCATAAATTATTTTCTACAGAAATGATCCTCGAGATATCCTTTACAGAATGGTGAATACCGCATCAAAATCCATCCAGAGGTTCTCGAGATTACCTGTGACATCCAAGAATCGGGGACTTTGTTTTATACTAAGTAGAGATTGTTATTATTATTATTATTATTATTATTATTATTATTATTATTATTAATAGTAGTAGTAGCACTAGTTTTAGTACTGTAGTAATGAAATTGTATTTCTTACGAATTGTGACATGGCATAATCTGAAGGGAATACTAGGTTTATTATCACGATGCGGAAAGTCAAAGACGGAAAAGAAAATTTTGACTGCCATCATTTGGCCTTTTCTAATCATGTGAGAAACATCCTAATCTCAAGTTGTCAGTTCAACTAGATAGTTGTTATTCAGGTCTGAGTCTTTGTACACTACCGCTATCAGAACCCGATGCAAGATATAGTTCTCAGTAGCGATCAAGTTTCTTCAGCCTATGCTTTGACCGTGTAGGTATATACATTATTCAAGGAACTCGGGCATCGTTCAGTTCCATTCCAATTTTCCTTTTACTACCTTAGATAACTCCTGGGTTATTATTATTATTATTATTTATTTACCATAAATCGTATACGAAGTATGGAAGGCCTAGTGAAAAAGGGCAAGCCCCACATACATATTTCATGCTTCACAGGCACAGCTTACATCTACATTTGTTTTAACAATATTTACAAGTTTTACAAAGATATTTGCAGTATTTACATATTTAGAATATTGACATAGTACATTTTCCTGTTCACTCACTCTCTCACGCACGCACTTTCATAACCTCGATCACGCGATACATACATTCATTCCATTCAGATACTCATTCATTCAGCGAGACAATCAATCACTCATACATACGTTTATTTATACAATGTACTTTTTTACGTACGGCTTGAATTTCCCAAGAGGCAAGATCTTGGCATCCCCTGGCAGCGCGTTCCATAACCGCGCTGAGCGGCCGTAGAAACCTGTCAGGTAAGCATTGCTACGTGCGAAGGGCGGGACGAGGGTTACACCTCGTCCTCTCCGAACTGAGCGATATGCCAATGACAGTCGGCAAAAAGGGTCAATATTAATGGAACCTGTAAGGGATTTTTTAAGAAAAATTAGATCAATTTGTTTGGCTGTTGCCTCTCTAGATGGAAATTTTGACAAAGGGGAAGGGGAATAACGAGCTATTAGCCTTTCTGCGCGGCGCTGTACACGCTGGAGCTTGTTCATGTTTTCCGCTGTAGTGGGATGCCAAGTAGGTAAGCCGTACGTTAATATCGGACGGACCATGCATGTGTAAGCCATCCTGAAGGCTCTAGGTTTACAACCTCTCATGTTTCTGTACAAGAAACCCAGAACTTTGGTGGCCTTACATCTTGCCTCTTCACTTTGCATGTTCCAATTCAGGGTGTCGGAGATTGTTACCCCTAATAGCTTTAAGTTTGTGCACTGTGGGATGACACTGTTCATAATTTTGTATTCATTCTCAATGGGTTTTTGTGACCTGGTTATTCTTATGTATTTACATTTTTGTACATTTATATTTAAATTATTCACAGAACACCACAGCGATAAGTTGTCCAGATCTGATTTAAGACAGAGGGAATCTTCTTCACATTTAATGCCCCTGTATAGCACGGTGTCATCTGCATATAGTGACATTGATGAGGTGACACAGCCAGGAAGATCGAGCACATATATAGTGAAGAGAAGAGGTCCGATCACAGAGCCCTGAATCACTCCAGAAGTAACTTGAGCAGCCTGCGATCGAGCTCCTCCGTACACCACACACTGTGTTCGACCCTCTAGGAATGACCTCACCCATGCAAGTAAGCTACCCCTTATGTTAAGCTGCTGTAGCTTTAACAAAAGTCTTTCATGAGACACTTGATCGAAGACCTTAGCCCAATCCAGTGCAATACAGTCCACTTGTTTCACTTCTGGCTGATTCAAGTAGAACTGAAACTCATCAATGACTTTTGTCAATAGAGTAGTGCAAGAACGACCCGGAAGAAAACCGTGCTGATTTGGGTCGAGCAGATTGTTCTCCCGTAGGAATTCCAGCACACTGTTTGCTACTAGCCGCTCCATACATTTACAAATTATAGATGTTAGACACACCGGTCTGTAATTTGCAACATCTTCTCTGTCACCTTGCTTATAGATTGGCACCACGTTAGCACATTTCCCCCCACACGGCACAGAACCTTGGTTGATAGACAGGTTGAATAACGCACTCAGAGAGGGCGCTAATGCTTCCGCACACTGCAGCAGGATCCGTCCGGGAACATCATCTGGGCCGGTCGCCGCATGTGGTCTAATCTTCCGTAGGCTCTGAATCACCTCAGTTGTTGTGAAGTACAGGTTGGAGAGTGGGAGGGGTGGAAGTGATGACCTTGGCAGAAGCAGGTTCGTGGTCATAACCGGCTTAGAAAAGTTCTGCTTGAAACTGTCACTGAACGCTGTTGCAATATCTTGGGGTGCACTGAGGAATGTACCGTTACAGTGAAATGAGGCTGGCGCAGCGGTGCCGCGTCTTCTGGACAAAAATTTCCACATTTCACTGGTGCTGCTTATTTTGTGAATATAATTGTCGTATGTTTCGCGAATTAATTTCTTTGTTTGGTTCCTGATGTTCTTGTATTTTTCCCACATGATGTCAGTTGAGCAACTTTTCCATTTCTTGTATAAAACGTTCCTTTTCCTAATCATTTTAATGACTTCCTTCGTCACCCATGGAGAATTTTTCTTCCCACTAATGGTTATTTTCGGTATAGCTATATCCACACATTCAAAGAAACAATTTCGCCAGGCGTGCCACACTGAGTTGATGTCGCTGGTGTCCAGAATACATGGGGTGGGAAGGTGTTTGAGGAATAAAGATGATAGCAATTTCCAGTCTGCCTTTTTGTAATTGTATACTGTCCTCACTGTGCTCTTGCTGCGTGGTTTGTTGTAATGCAATGTGGTAAAGATGGCTGCGTGATCACTGAAACCGGGTATGACTTCAGCTTTCTGTACGGAGGAAGGAAGGCTTGTTAGGAATAGGTCTATTGTGGAGCGTGTAGTTTGTGTGATTCGAGTTGCTTCGGTTATTAATTGGTCAAGGAATAAATCGTAGAATGCGGTAAGGAATTCATTAGCAATGGGATCCTTGGGTGTGGGAGGAGAGTTTTGGCAGTCTATTTCTAAATTAAAAGCGCCTGTTATGTAAATGGCCTTGTATTTGTGCTGGATGTATTGTACACGACGGAGGGACTCCAAAAGTTCATCATTGATGTGCCGAGTTGAATTTGGAGCACGGTATACAGAGCCTATTAGAAATGTATTGTTCGCACACGTGAATTCCACCCACACAGCCTCAGCATCAGTTTAAAGCTCCCGTTGGCGAACAGGCCTTAACTCTGGTTTCATGGCTATTAGTACCCCTCCCCCTGATGTCCAGGTTCGATCTTTGCGGAACATGGTGTATGTTACCGGAAATATTTCTGGGTCGTTAGTGGATTTTTTCAGCCATGTCTCCCCTGAACACACAATTGACGGATTAAGTGCTGTGAGACAAGAACGCAGGTCCGGTTGTTTGGAGGGACATGTTACACTTCGAGCATTGAAGGAAAAAATGGACAATGCTTTGCTATCCGAGGGTGTTACGTCACTATCTACACTATTTGCACTCTGTGTCGATGTATTAAAAAATGAGTTAGAGAACTGAGGTAAAGAACAGTTCCAACACAGCCACGATTGTTTCCCAGAGGTGATTATTTTGTGTTTTGAAGCACTGATTTTTGCACAAGTTCTGTGCGCTTGAGAGTGGCAAGATGTACATGTCACAAATAACTGATTCACACGACCCTTCGAATCACAAATTATACACACCTTATTCGGCCCTGGGTTCATCTCCACATCTCCACTGAGAGCCACAGACAGCACCACGAGATGTAATAATGTAGCGGGCGGTCTGGCAACCCCGCGCAGTGCTGGGCGCCCTCTGCCTGCTGCCGTGACTATCAGCCCCTCGCTTCCACACCATGTGAGAGAAGATAAATTGAGTTTACAAACTACCATGAGGTGTTCCTTCAGGTCCGAGTTCACACACGAGTCTCCAATTGTTAAAGAATGATCGAGGATCTTTTTCGAGGTACCCACTGAGCTTTTTACTAGGTAGAGCACGAGGAAAAGTTGGAGCACTCTAACTGCTACACACCTGCTGGCCGCCATCTTGAACCCTGGTCTTAAACGATTATTAGAAATGTGAGATATGCGTTTTAAGTAGTAAAACACCGTAGACTATAGATTTAGAGAACTTGCTTTGTCACACACTTTGCCTATATTATTGCTTTAGGTACTAAATAGGTACTTGCCATGATGTCCCATATTTAATGTCTATGCCAGGATTATAATCAATTATCATAAAATTTTGCCTTATGGAATCGACTTCTGACATCGGTGTATGTGTGCCCGCAACCGCAACTAAATCTTCACTCCCTAGGTCAATAAAAATTAAATTTGGTAAAACGTTAAGCCCATCTTCCGACATCTCAACCTTGCCATTTGTATTGACAATATCGTTTGAATACGACATGGTGATCGTGCGAGCTACTTCATTATTATCCTGTATCTCAGAACCTATTAAAGATAGAAGCCTAAAATGTTCTACCACCCTAGACAACTAGAAAATAAGCAGCTACGCAAGCGATCATGATTTAATGTCCCTATCTTGTTACATGTCGATAAGAATTGAAAAATTCCGTAAACTGCTTCCATCAACATATTTGTTTCCTCAGCCAGTTTTAGTTGTTGTTGAACCATTTGAGGGTTTGGAACACCTTATTCATCAGCCCCGTGTAGTTGTGTGTGTGTGTGTGTGTGTGTGTGTGTAGAGCTTGTCTGATTACCTGAATTTCTGAGATGACTTCTGTAGTGTGTGTAGCTGTAGTACGGACGGGAATGGTGTAGGTGCCCCGGGATTAGAAAGAATCCTGGCATTTTCCTGAAGAGGTGCGGAAAACCTCGCGAGGAAAACACACACGATAGCCATTGTCAGCACCAGGATCCGAACCTACGATCTCTGGACCTTGTTGCAGCTACCCTCGCGGTCTTGGTACATGTTCAAATGAATACGGCAACTCACGGTCCGATTGAGGATAAGGAAGATTGCATAATTAGTGATGTTAAGCCGGTTTGATGAATTCGGTGTTACACAAATGAATGAAATATCTTGAATACTTTCTAAATAAAATAATATTAAGGCATGAGTTTATTGGTGGAGGATCTGGTTGGAAAATTTATCATTTCTGATTTTCGTTGGGAGTTCTATGATGGAAGGTTGCTGATCATTAAATTGTAATAAATTCCCATTAGATAGAATTTTATGTCGTTATTGTGAAAAACATATCCGTTATAGGTATTTCGGCAATACTGTGCCCGTCTGTCCACCTGGGATGGACAGGCGATCACATGCGAAGCAACATGAGTTCAGTGTGAGCACGAGATCAGGTCTCAGGGCGTCCTGGGTTTTGCTAGGTAATAATTGCTACTCACTGCCCCCGTAAAGGATATAAGGAATACAGATACAACACAAAGATGAAGTGAGTACACATACATGTAAAATAAAATCATTTCACCAATTTAGTCCCAAAAAAAGAACTGCCTGACAGGTGCAAGTTACAGTACAATCTGCTTGATCACTCCTGCTTCAAATATCCTGACTAGAATAATTTACAAGAGGATGGAGAGACAGATAGAATGGGAGTTGGGTAAAGACCAGTTTGGACTCAGGAGAAACCTAGAAACAAGGCAAACTATACGTAGTCTTAGGCTGATTTTAGAATCTAGAATAAGGAATGATAAGAGAACGTTCATGGCATTTGTAGACTTAGAAAAGGCCTTTGATAACGTTGATTAGAGTAAGTTGTTTGACGTTTTGAAAACGATTGGAATAAACTACAGGGATAGGAGGTAGCTCTTGAATATAGAATATACAGAAACCAGACAGAAACTATTCGAGCTGAAGGACATGGGAGAAAAGCTGGTATTCAGAAAGGTGTAAGGCAAGGCTGCAACTTATCAGTCATACTTTTCAATCTATACATTGAACAAGCAATGGAGGAAATTGGAGAATAATTCAAAGTAGAAGTAAAGATTCATGGAGAATTAACTTCAACTCTGAGATTTGCTGATGATATCGGTATCTTAACCGACACACCAGAGCATTTGATTGAGTTTTTAAATGGTATGGATTCTGTCTTGAGGAAAAATTCATGATGAAAATGAATAAATGTAAAACAAAAATATTGAAATGCCGTCGAAAGAAATCAGAAACCCCTATGGCTGTCGAATTGGCAGGTGAAAAGCAAAAGGAAGAAGGTGACTTCTGTTACTTAGGAAACAAAATAACCAGTGATGGACGTAGCAAAGAGGTATAGAAAGTAGGTAAGCAGAAACAAGGAACGCTTTTCTACAGATAAGAAATCTGTTGACATCGAATATAGATTTAGGTATTAGGAAGTCTTTTTTGAAAGCCTATGTCCTGAGCGTGGCACTCAATGGAGGTGAAACATGGACTGTTAGAGCAGCAGGAAAGAGGATAATTGAAGCGTTCGAAACGTGGTGTTACAGGAGAATGATGATGGGTAGATAGGGTTACGAATGAAGAGGTATTAAGACGAGTGGGAGAGGAGATATATTTCTGGTGACTGCGAATCAAGAGAAGATATAGGTTGGTAGGACACTTACTAAGACACCCAGGAATAGCAAACTTAGTTATAGAAGGAAGGGTCGAGGATAGGAACTGTAGAGGTAGACCAAGATTAGAATATGTTAAACAGATTGACTCGGATATACGGTGTGGTTGCTATGTAGAGATGAAACGATTATCTCAGGACAGGGAAGCATGGAGAGCAGCATCAAACCAGTCGAAAGACTGAAGACTGAAACAACAAAAACAACAACATATCCTTGATACATTTAGAGAATTCCTTCTTTGATGAGTTACGGTGTTTTAGCCGGGTCATCGCTTCTCATCTGGGAAATGGCCACAGTATGTATCGTATTGTATTGTATTGAATTGCATGTAAGTTTCTCTCAAATTATAACTTTCACATTCCACTTGGTGAACATGAACTACGTATTTCATCTTCCACCTAGCAATCGTTTCCTTCAACTTCCAATTACCAGATTAACTAACAACCAGCTACACGCCATCGTTGCGTTAAGAGTAAATGTACGCATTATCGTTAACATCAGAGTTCTTGCTCTGGAAAGAAGTACATACCATTTTACTTATTTCCCATGGGACTGACGGAGTAAGTGAGATATCGCAGTCTATTTAAAAACCGAGTGAAGTACAGCTCACGTTTCTTAGTGTACCATGTATATCTACACAACGCCAATTTGTAGAATATTAAAGTATTCGAATAATTTGCTATTGTTCGATATATGTTACAAAACACAAGACAATTTAATACTAGAATTATGTTCGGGGCATAAATGTCAACCCACGTCGTTGTCGCATTCTGTGCACTAGGTGTATGGCAGTGCCGTTATACGGCAGCTAGCTTCAATAGGCAAGTAAATATATTCACTGCTTTTGAATGACAATATGGCTTTCTGTCCTGGTTTTTATCATAATAGAGTACGCTGGAAGGGAATTATACACCTCTTAGCCTACCATAAATGACGTATACTCTTCTGTACTATAGAGATCTGCAGACAATAAATGAATGTTGAGCAGCTCGAGTAGTCCACTGTTCACGTGCAAGTCTTCAAATCTGACACCTCTTAGGTGCCTTGCATGAAATCGTTTTCATTCCAGTAACTCAAACCAGAATTAAATGTTTTGAAAGAGCCAGGAATCGAACCTGAGCCTCCGGGGTGGTAGTCAACAATGCTTACCGCTTCAAGCATTGTGTTGTAGCCACAATAACAGGGTGAATAATGAATGATGATTATCATTGTTCTTGTTCTATAGGACAAGCTGCATGGTTGCTAATCTCAATATGACAGGAGAAAAGTGGAAAGCCTATTCAAATCATGAGAATATATGAAGCAGATATGACCATGCCACATAATATTAATTTAATGTAACATGCTTTATACGTTTCTATTTTGTGGGGACTGGATTCAAACGGCGTAAATTTCAGGAGTCCTGAGAATATATTACTGATATATATTCTAACTTTCGAAAACAAGCAAGTCTCTTTAACAATTTTCTGATGTATTGGCAAAAGAGCTTTATTCAAGGTTTGTGTAAAAATTAGACATCTGTATTCTCTAAACCAAATAATTGTGATATAATCAGTGGTGAAACGACTGAAGTTCAAATGGACTCCTTGAGAAAATATTAATGTTATTATGAAAGTCCTACACATAACTTGAATAATGTAGTGGTCTTTTACTAGTGCCGTATGTACAAGGAATTTCCACAACCTTGTCAGAGATACAATCCCCCATTGTGCTGTATCAGCTCCACCTCCGTTGGAAAATACAGCAACTGATTTTAGTAGGTAGGATGATACACAATATTGCCTCTTAGCAGCTGCGTGTGGACGATTGATGAATTTATGGACGAGGGGTTCGTGGTTACTGGCTTCAATATATCAAACACTAAACACAAAGCATGTATCTAACTGGACTAAATCCAATTTAACTGATCGTTTACAGGAAGAATCATTGAATTAGACGAATTCATGATAATATAAGCCTACTGTAGGCGTTAGTTTTGGCTCAGAACTGAGTATTCTACCATTTACGAAATTCTTAATTGGTATAGCTTATTCTATCCGTGAATTCGTTTGCCTGTATAACGCAGACGATCTACTATCTTCAGAAAGAGCGCAAAACTTCATCTAGCTCTACTCAAGTTCTATAATGACCACTCTTCACATATGACAAGGGCAGATCAAATTGGACTAAAATTCAATCCAACTTTTGTCAATCAGTCATTAGTGGAACGCTTCAACCTAATAATATTGTAAGTATAAACATCGTTGTATTCCATTCAGTGAAGTTGTGATGAATACAGACGTGTGTATTGATGCAAATCTATGTCTGACCAAAACACGATTTAAGTAAACAAAACGCATCATCATCATCATATCAGTGTTAAAACATGACCATAAACGCGGGAGACATGTTTTCAAAATTAATATTTGAAAAACAAAGGTGATGTTGGTAGGTAAAACACAAGCCAGGTAAGAGAAACTAAACTGGAGTAGAAGAAATCCTACTTGGGCTGTGTATTTTCTGAAGATGGTAGTATAGTGAAAGATTCAAGATGTAGAAAAGTCAATGCAATGAGCTCTCAGTTGTGGTCAACTTTATTCTGCAAGAAAAAGAGTAGTGAAGCGAAGAAACTAGCTCTGCATCATTCAGTAGGCCATTAAGACCGACCTTGATGTATGGGAGTGAGAGCTGGGTGGATTTAGGATATATCACACATAAGTTGGAAGCATTTGATGTGATAGTAGCACGAATGATTTCTTGGAGAAATAGATTGAAGCACTGGCAGAAGGGTACTCACAACGAAGATATAAAGGCGAGGTTAGAAACAAACACGTTCGATAATGCTGTTCTTATGAGCCTACGCAGATGGTGAGGCCATGTGATGAGAATGGGGGAGAAGATATAACTAAGGAGGTTAATGATCCCGGCTATATTGGGTAAGAGAATGAGAGATACGTGTGGTCGGCGTTTGTTAGATTCAGTGTTAAACTATTGAAGGTGAGGGGCCTAGAAGCAGAGGAAGTCGGAGTGTTAACTCCGCATAGGGGATCCTGAAGGTGACCCGTTCAAAGAAAGGGGCTTCCAGACTAAACAGGAAACTGAAAAGCAAAACACTCGGAAATTTAAAATAATTAATGAATCAATGAATGACGTAAGACTAGATGGCCACATCACCCCGTAACTACATAAAATATCATGCCTCACAATGCACAAACCATGCCAGAGGGTTTTCTCAACAATGCTTTTAGAACGTGAACACTGAAACTTTCTAATGAGATTTAATGGGCTGTTTTTATTGACTCCTAATGAACATGCAGGTTCGCAGCATACAATGATTATCACCATCCTCCACCTTAAAACAAAACAATACATAAAATCCTTTAGAGCCGACGAATTTGATGTTTCACACATTAAAAAAAGGACCACCACAGGCACCTTCAATTCCTTGAAAGCGAATTGAGGTACTGGTATTCTTTATCATTCAAATAAGACGGTTAAC
The DNA here is from genome assembly GCA_946902985.2 of Meconema thalassinum. NCBI lineage: Eukaryota > Metazoa > Arthropoda > Insecta > Orthoptera > Tettigoniidae > Meconema > Meconema thalassinum. The sequence continues at coordinate 297,546,362 of OX336389.2, forward strand.
TTATAAAACGTCGTACACAATCCGAAGTAATATATTTTCTAAAAAGGAAACCGGCTAGTCAAAGTGTGTGTTTCTCAGAGGCTTTGTCTACTCGTCTTACTCATTTGCTTTACTCTCTCTCCAAGTTCATTAACCCTCTATCATTTCACCAATATACGATAAGGCGATTCATCGTCATTTTCTCATTTTCTTCTAAGAATTGTATCCCAATATTATCATGCACTGCTTGACTTGAGAAAATTGTAGGTGATTGCTTTTGATTCTATGCAGCATACAGAATTCACTATTTAGAAGGGGGCGTGGTGGCTCAGTGGTAGAGTTGGTCACTGGTCGTGGCCGAGTGCGGTACGTGTGTGCGCGCTGTGTGACCGCATTGGAAGAGTTTACGGTTCCTAATACCGGTGCTTCCTTAGTTCCACGTGTGTACTGACCTTCCGTGTGTCATTCGGACAATACTTTTTAAGTAGTGTTCCAGATAGGACAACAAAACCAGAAACCCAGAAAACCCCGCTGAAAATCATGTCCGGATACCAGAGAAAAAACACCGTACGCTGCCAATGGGACAGGCAGAGTTCTCGCCCCTCACCAGGAGAAATTCACCGCTGGATTGGCGATACCCTCCGGTTGACTGTCGACCAAGTAGAAGCCATCCAGTTAAATGCGCACGAAAAAACCATGTACATCAAGGTAATCAGTATATCTATTTATCAGAAATTGTTAAATACTTTTGCAGATCCTATTAAATTTCAGTATGATTCAGGCGAAATGACCAATGTTAAGCTCTCCACGGCGGATTCCAATTTTACCACAGTGCGTATATTTAATGTCCCACTCGAAGTACCCCCTGAAATTTTCAAATCCGTCCTGTCGAAATATGGCACTGTGAGTGACGTCAGGAAAGAACAATGGTCTTCTGCTTATCAGTTCCCGGTGTATAATGGAATACGTGCCGTAACTATGGAAATCAAGCAAGATATCCCCTCCACTGAGGCTTTTGGTGGCCATTCTGGCTATATAACGTATAATGGACAGAAACAGACCTGTTTAATTTGCAATGCTACCACACATCTACGTATTAACTGCCCAAAGAAAATGATTCCCCTCGGTATAACTCCTACACAACAACGACGTGTACAATACTCGGAAGTTGTGACGCAGCAAACGTCATATGAAAACATGCTCATTGATCAGTCAGCTGAGACAACACCGGGAGTGACCTCGGATACATCTGACGCAGAACTGGTACCTTGCCCTGACCAGGGCTGCGAGACACAGAGTGCCCCTGTGCTCTCGGCAACCTGTATCGCAGCCTTAGAACCAACTCTGCCGTTACTACAGGCTGCCACAGAAATTTTGTCTTCACTGCCCCCGACTTCGCTGGTCCCTACCGACTCACTTACGAATGTTAATCGGGGATCCGAGAACGTCTCTAAGAAGATTAAAACAAATGCCTCGATTGCCGTACCAGCCCCGAAGAATCAAACTGGCTCCACAAAAGTTCCCGCAGCTGTGAAAAAGAAACAAAATCTTCTTTCTACGTCATCTAGGGACCCACGAACGCTCTCAACCGCTGACAGCCGGCCTATGAATGGCAGTCAAAAGGAACTATCTCAACCTAATTTGACATAGTGCACCAGGATAATTCTCATCTGTGTCTTCTTTCGAGTCCACCTTCCAGTATGTCTAGCACAGCTTTTATACTTCTCTTAATGGCGCAATTTCTCACTGTGGCCACTGTGAATATCAATGTAATAGAATGCCCTCTGAAATTTCAACTGTTGGAGAGATTCCTTCGAGATGCTGACATTGACATTGCTTTCATTCAAGAAGTTGCTATACCGCGTTTACCCATATCTGCCTTCTACAAACAATACATCAATACCGGTAATACGAATAGAGGGACCGGATTCCTCATAAGACATGATATCCCACTCGAAGGTGTGCTATGTCATCCATCAGGACGCATAATATCTGGACACATAAACAATACCACCCTGATAAATGTATATGCCCCGTCCGGGTCCAATAAACGTGTGGAACGGAAAATGTTCTTTCAACAGAGTATACTGCCACATCTGCACGACGTTAAGGAAAAACTTATTCTTGCAGGGGATTTCAATTGTATTCAACGCCCAGAGGATTCCACTAGTCCATACAGAGGTGTCAACCCGGCTCTCAGGACCTTTCTTACCTCCCTACACCTCATTGATGCTGTGGATAGTTTAAGGGTGCCCCTGCCCCATTACACCTGTATAAGTCACAACTCCTCATCACGACTTGACCGCATCTACTTTTCACAGTAACTTATCCAGCCTAGACGATATGAAGTGATTCCTGCCAGTTTCACTAACCATCATGCTGTCGTATGTACAATCTCTTACCCCCATCCCATATTTCACATAGGAAGAGGTTATTGGAAGCTGAATTGCTCGCTGTTACGGGAGGAGGAATGCCAAGATATTTTCAGACAACACTGGATTCGATGGGTCCAACAAAAATGCAAATTTCGCGACTGCACAGACTGGTGGGATATTTTAGTTAAACCAGGGATCCGCCGCGTCTTTAAGAACATATCTTACCAACGAGGTCGGGAAAGACGGGATACAGTTGAATTTTACTATCGAGTTCTTCGTCAGCTCCAGCAAAGATCTGATGCTGGGGAGCGTATATATGACCAGATCCGGGAAGTTAAAACCAAGCTCCTGTCTCTACAGCAACGAACGCTCGCTCATATCAACGTGGCTTTAAAAGATCGTACAGTGCTCCCGGACGAAAGTGCAAGTGTATACCATATCGCCAAAGGACAACGTGAGCGGCAACGTAAATATATCCACCGCCTCCGCACCAGTACTGGAAGTGTCGTCACCTCCCCTGACGCTATACGTAGTGAAATATCATTATTTTATCAACGGTTCTACGCTAAGGCTCCCATTGATCCACAGCAGGTGACCCTATTGCTGTCATCTTGCAGTACCAAACTATCTCCGGACAACAAAACTCTGCTCAGCGCGGATATTACGGATGAAGAGATTCACTCTGTGGTTAAACAACTCCCAAACAACCGCTCACCTGGCATTGATGGACTGCCATATGAAATGTATAAACACTTCTGGCCTCTCATTGGCAAAGAATTTTGTCATGTCCTGCGTACCATTCTCCAACGTCGTGCTCTTTGTCAATCACATCACGAGGGTACCATAGTCCTCATACCAAAAACATCCTCTCCCATGGCAGTTGGTGACTTCCGACCAGTTACTCTGCTCTGCAGTGACTATAAAGTCCTTACCAAAGTACTTGCATGCCGATTGAAGACTGTTCTACCTGATATCATTGGTGATGAACAATGTTGCAGTATTCCTGGAAGAACTCTGTTAACAAACTTAGCGATACTACGGGACCTACACCTAAAAGCCGAAATGCTCCCCACTGAGCCAATGAGTTTTCTCACCTTAGATCTTGATAAAGCTTTCGACCGCATCAGTCATGAATACTTGTACATGGTCTTGCAACACTTCGAATTTCCTGAAATCCTTATTGACTACATTCGTATGATAAATTGTAATGCTACGTCCAGAGTGCTCGTCAACGGTTTTCTTTCCCCTCTGATTCCAATACAACGATCAGTTAGGCAAGGATGTCCCCTTTCTATGCTACTTTTTGTCATTGGCCTTGAACCGTTCATTCGGACTACCCAGGTGAAGCTACAGGGTTACAAACTGTCCACACATGTTTTTGGAATGTGCGCCTATGCTGATGACGTATCAATATTGATCCGCAATGAAGAAGACATCTCCCACATCGATAGCGTCCTTCAGCTCTACCATATCGCCTCTGGAGCACAATCGAACCCCCAGAAAACTGCTTTGCTTCCGCTCAATACTAACTAAGTGATTACCCCACAGCCCTGGTTCCGGATAGTAAATGAGGTGAAAATTCTTGGCATTACCTGGAAGCAATCGCTTCTGGACACAGTGCAAGTTAACTGGACTAAGGTCATTGCCAAAGTTAGGGGAGTCCTGATCCAATTTGGTCAAAGAAACCTCAATATAGTGCAACGGGTCATGGTCCTCAACGTGTTTGCGCTCTCTAAAATATGGTATGTCGCACAACTTTTCCCACTTCCCAAAATGTTTGAGAGCCAATTGGCAAAATATACAGGTTGGTTTATATGGCAAGGATTTTTGTTCCGAGTACAACGGGAACAGTTGTATCTCCCATCCCGGCAAGGCGGGCTAGGGCTAACAGCTCATGGCATGAAATGCCGTGCCCTCCTCTGCAAGAACGATATCACCATTCTTTCCCAACATGACACTTTTACGAAAGCGCTATACAAAGATATTCGAAACACAGCCCGTGGTTGTGATAGAGCTTTGCCAAAGATATTTAGGGACCATCAACAGCACCTTCTGGAAACTGTTCGCCAAATGCCATCAGGGATTGTTCCAACGACGAAAAGTATCTATAACATGTTGCGGCAAGTGGTACACTCCAAACCGCGAATAGAGGCCACCACCCTCTACGTCCATTGGCCCACTGTTTGGAAAAATTTTGGGGCTATGTCCATTTCTTCTGCTGTACACTCCCAAGTTTTTATCTTCCTCAACGATCTCATCCCAACCGCTCTACGGCGATATACCATCCATCTTGAAGCTTACCCATGGTGTACTATCTGTGGTCAAACTGATACGGCGATACACCGCTTCACATCATGCACGCGAGTTGCCTCCACGTGGCTGTGGTGTAAGGGAAAAGTATGTCAACTATTAAATGTGCCCTCGGATGACCTTGATGACAGGAAGTTGGTTCGTTTGTCGGTGACCGCCTTCCCTCAAATTAAACAGACTGCCATTGTGTGGATAATGGGCCAATATGTACACTTCGTGATGGACAATGATCAACATTTCTCTTTCCTGGATCTCAGGTATCACCTGCAAAAAGAGCGTTGGAAGCTTAGTGAAGGTGGACAATTGTACGATAAATATGGACACTATCTGGATTTCTTGTGATGTATTAGTATGGTATTTATTATATCTGAAAATTCTGTAATTCTGTAAAGAGCTAATAAATAAAAATAAAAGAAAAAAAGTGGTCTAGCTGTATGCCTCTCACCAAGGCGGTCCGGGTTCGATTCCCGGTCAATGCATGTGAGATTTTCGAAGTGAAATGCCATGTCCTGTGGTTCGGATTCCACGTAAAAAGGAGGTCCCGTGACTCATAATCACAAGATTCACGGTCACGTAAAACTACAATCTTCCTTTTTCCTTCACTATTTAGACTTATTTCCTCTTGTTAAATATAGACCCATGAGATAACCTTTCGTCCATGTGTGTGTATTTATATTATTTAACCCTTTAAACGATGTCATGAAACTTACTAAAGACTACTATCTCTTCCAACTTCAATCGTTCCAATGAAATCGTGATAAGTAACACCAATCCAACATGAGAGGCGCTAAATATTTCAGCGGTATTCGAAATCACCGAAGGTATTACTGTAATAAACCTGCAAGTTTGTATGGTGTTAGAGGGCACGAGCGTTAATTCATCTATCTGATTTCAAAAACCTGACAAACTCAAAATCAACATGACGACAATGGGCCTCGCGACCTATTAAGAAAAGCGCAGTAAGACTAGGCATGGGAATTTTTTATACAAGGCCTATGATATCGGCATCTAATTTAATTCAATTGTTTTGAGAAATTCAAGATAGTAGCTCTGCAGAATTATTAATAACATTTTTATTTTCTGTGTGTTAATCGAGCGGCCGAAGTGAGAGTTTGCTATGAACCACCATAAAATCTCCATCTAATGGTTTATAAATCTAGGACCAAGGCGTAAAATATACCAGCATAGCTGCCACGCGAAATATTCAGATGGTTCTCCATATCCGTGAAAATATAACAGCAATCAAACTAAAACTTTGAGTAGTGACTGTTAAGTAGGAGTTTTTGAAATACGTGATATACACAAATTCAGTATGGAGGCGACGCGTATTCCAAATATCTAAAAATAAAATAAATAACGAGGCTTACAATAGTCGCATATGATGTGTAACATCTGACACAGAAGAAAACTCACGTCAAATTGTTGATACACCGGTATTTTATAAGTTACTATTATTGGCACAAATATTAATCTATTGTAAAAGGGAGTGTTTTAGAGATATTGTAGTTTATAATACGGAACTCATTTTATTAGATGATTTGTAGCTTCCACCAGCACTAGCCTAAATAAAGAATACGATATGGATCAACTAGATTAATAGACGCGACACCGCTCATAACCTTAAATTCCTTATAAACAGGTCCTCTTGATTCACAGACCAACACGTAATTTCATATGGATTTTGTCAAAATGAGTCATATTGATATGATAAATATCGTTTAAAATGATAACCTGGTAGCAAAAATATCTACCCCGTCCGGGATTCGAACCCAAGATCTCTAGATTCACAGTCATAAGCACGGCTATTTCGACTACGCAAAATTTGTGCACAAGATGGTAACTTATTTCCACGTTCCAATAATTTCTGCATTACGGAATTAAGTTTCATTTATATTTTGCTTGTTTCGATAATGTTTCTGCGTGAAATTGAGTTTAAAATGCCTTATGAATAGGCCCTCTTTTGAGTAATAGTTCATGAAGGCTTGCTCAATTCTCGTATAACCACAACGATTATATTATATTGATGACTGCATTACCGTTATGTGGGTTAATATTTGAATAGCCATTGTGCAGAAACATAATACCGGCAATGCCGACTACTTACAATGTTTGATATTAGGGCATTTTACCATTTAAATACTGATACGAAGACTTCGAACATGTACCATGTCATTTGTCTCAAACACTTGACACCAGAGTTCGCATGAGCGTTTTCCGTTCAGTATGTCATATACATTCCACATGGCCGAGAGTACGTCATGGTATCAATTTCCGACACCGCGCGCTCATTGTTTCTCGTACCACTGTCCGCTGGATCGATCGATCGAGTTGGCAGTGCATCATATACTTTCGTTCGTTCCACCAATGCCAGCTAGTACACTTCCGTTCGATCGATGGAGCGGGCAGTGCATGCTTCCGTTTTCCACCACTGCCAGCTAGTACACTTCCGTTTGATTGATCGAGCAGGCATTGCATACTTCCGTTTTCCACCACTGCCAGCTAGTACACTTCCGTTCGATCGATCGAGCGGGCAGTGCATACTTCCGTTCGATCCACCACTGCCAGCTCGATCGTTCAGATCCACTTCCGTCCCCAATTTTCAAAATCACTCCCACAAAACTATCCAGCAACCGAGCCGAAAGATGTTACACATCAATAATTTTCTGGCGGTCCTAACACTCGATAGCAGTGGAACATGGGGCAGCGAAAGTTTATCGAGAGCACCGTTCACTTACATGTAATTATGTTCACTTATTTCAAAAAATCCTAATGGCGCCAGTTCGAAATTTAAAAAAATATTTCGCGTAACCTATTCAAGGGAACCAAGAGAAGTATCGTATAATTAACCATTATAATAATCATTCCGTAATGGCACTGAATTCTGTAGCTTACTTTTCATAAATATTATAGAAAGCCGTATTTCAACTTTTCTTAAAATTAACTTGGCACTCGTTACAGAAAGATGACATCTCTTTAGTAGGTGTCATTATTAATTAACTCATACAGAAATTATTTCTTCTAGCAAGTAACATTTCATTGTAGTGGTCGTGGTGATGATGATTAAGCTGAGGGGTGGAACATCGAGATCATCTGCCAAATTTTAAAGAGTAGGTATTGTAAATAAAAGATTAAACGCATGTTTATTTCTTAAGAGGGACATATCTTACCAATGTGCAATTGAAACGGTCTCTCCGTAAGTTAATAATCGAGTGCCACGAACTAAATCTAAATATTTTGGTATACAATTCCTTACGTTTCTATTAATGTCTTGCAAATTAGTCTCATCGTGTGACTTTGGAGACATATTTACCGATGTTAGAAGTGTGTCGATGTGCGTTATCTTCAGAAACGATGAAAGCTTTGATTAAAGACAGGACAAGCACTAGTACCTTATTTAGACCATTATGCTATCTTAATATATGATATGTTTACTGTCTAATACGACTATAACGTTTGGATACTGAGAATTGAGTTTGAAATTGCTGATCTACAGTAGGGCTACACATTATCACACTGTAGGTCATGTAAAAAAGCAATTAGCTCCATCACATGGAAATCAATTTAATAGGCGGGTGAGATTTTAACAGGAAAAGACCAGTAGAATTTATAAACCAAGATGTTCAGTTATGAACATATTATAGCCAACTTTTTCCAATATGTATGCGTATAGTTATAACTCTTTGTCCTTATTGAAAATCCACAGCCTGCTTCCAGTCGACCAGGTCAGGGAATGGAATGAATGAAGCCCCTACTTAGCGCGAGGATATGAACTGTGCCGGCTGCCGAAGCCTGTCGCACTTCCCTGGGGCAATGATTAAATGACTGACAGATGAAATGAGAGTGGAGAGTGTTGCGGGAGTGACATTGTGACAGGTAAACCGGAGTACCTGGAGAAAAACCTGTCTGCCTCCTCTTTGTCCAGCACAAATCTCACATGGAGTGACCGGGAATTGAACCACGGACCCAGCGGTGAGAGACCGGCGTGCTGCCGCCTAAGCCACGGAGGCTCTATCTTTGTTCTAATTAAGGAATACAATTGAATGTTCTAATACCTAATACAGGGCGCCGGAGAATGTTTTCCGCAGTGGGTACGTGCAGCTGTGAGTGGTTGAGTCATGAGTTTAGTTGGCTGCACTGCACTGTGTCCTTCAAAGTGGGACTTCCCCGTGTGAGCTGTCGGTGTACATCGCGATAAGCGCGAGCCTGCGCGTCTTCAGCGAGCGTTCAAATAGATTATTATTGGAAGAGTGCAACAGTATACAGGCGGTAATGTTTACTACAGAAGAGAGAGTTTTTTGGTGGAATACGTTATTCGCGAAGGCGATCGGTTTACAGAAAATGTAAAATTAAAATTTCAGGCGTGCTTTCCTAATTCAAAGTGTCCAAACCGTGATGCCGTTCGGGATTTAGTAAGTAAATTTCGTGTGACTGGCTCAGTTCACGATGTACCGGGAACAGGCAGGCCTACGCTTTTAACAGACGAAAAACTTTATGAAATCTCCGATATAATGCTGCCTAGTCCAAGTAAATCAACACGAAAATTAGCTCAACAAACAGGAATCTCTAAGTCGACAGCACATAATGCTGGAAGAGACAAGCTTCAGTTGTTCCCTTATAGTGGGCGATGTATGGAAGATAGAAATATGCTCTTGCGGACTTTTTTTCGTAGAACTTTTCATGCTGAACAATTCTTACACTCATAGTAATTAGATATTTTTAACGGATTGCCCAGCGTAAGCTTACAAAGCGCTCGGACGCCTGGTATTTTATCGACTTTTGTACTAAAATCGTTACTGCTCGGCTTCCTTTGATCATAAATAAATTATTTTCTACAGAAATCTTACTCGATATATCCTTTACAGAATGGTGAAAACCGCATCAAAATCCATGCAGTGGTTCTCGAGTTTACCCGTAACATCCAAGAATCAGGGACTTTGTTTTATACTAATTGTAAGTAGAGATGATGCAAGCGGCGGCCGTGCTACCAACGTAACTGCTCGCAAACACATGTAGGCGCTGCGGAGAACATTCCCGGACTCACTGTATAAGACTCCCCGTCTACTAAGTTTCGTTGTAATTACGCTTTTTACGTCCAGAGGAATTAATTGAAACATTAGATAGTAAAGACTACCCACCATCTTGAATGTATGGAATCGTAAATCTTGCACCTTCTGCAGAAAATGCAATTTATGTGAGACTACATATTTGCTCCGTTTTGTGATTGTAACTGTAATAATTAGTGGATTGTCGATATTATTGTCATATATAATGAAGATGGCGGCTACGTTCTATATGTAGTGTGTCTTCTGAATAAGACAATTACAGTAACTTATTTGTTTCTCCGCTCTTACAAAATGGAGTGTTAATTGCGCAATTGCATTCCGAGTAGTTGATTTTTACATTGAGAATCATATTTTGCCTCCATCTTGAATATATGGTGGGGGTATTCCTTTTCCTTTGGCAAACAAATCCAATATGTGGTCTGTATGTTTTACAATTTCAAGATGGCCACTGTGCGCTATATTCAGTGTAATATTACTATGCATATAGGCAGTGAGGTCTTTTATATGGTACGCCCCAACCACCAAATTTGGCATTATTTGTGACATTATATCGTAAGTTGAGGAAATTCGAGTCTTTAAAACACACCCAGCTGCCATCATGAATATTTGGAGTCGAAGTTCTTCTGTCTTGGTCTTAGGAAGCAACTTACTCCGTTTTACATTATTGCAGGTTTTACTTGTAACATAGAAGTACTTTGAGTTGCTAATTACAATATTTTATATTTTCAAGATGGTCGCCACGCGTTGCATTCAGTGTGTTATTCTTATGGATTATTTCATCAAAGTCCCTTATATGGTACGTCTTACTTACTAAGTAACGTTTAACTTGGGTAATAACATTTTGAATGATTCACTATTACGTTTTTATATTGTGCCTGGCCGCCATCTTAAAAAAATTAAGTCACTGTTCTTTTGCTTTAGACATACTATACTCCATTTGATGTCTATCATAACACTAATTTTGGTAATTGTAGTTATAAAATATTGAATGTTGTTTATTTTTAAATTAATCATGTTCAGGATAGCCTCAGCGAGCTATATAAATTTTGAAAAACTTTTCACTAACGCTACTGACGCCTCTTACATTCTAAGTTAAAAATTTTAATCTATGGAATCACTGTCCTTTTGTTTTGGACATATCAATTGACTTATAAGATTCTATATTCTTAATATATTACGTTATTATAGCTCTAGGATAGCAAACGTCATTTATTTTGTAACTTCAAGATGTCTTCTGGGCACTGCATTCAGTATGATAATCTTTTTACTACCGCAAGTGCGAGTCCTTATAATATACTCACCCTTAATTACTTAATTCATCCTGATTTGTCTATGTTTAATGTTCTAATAGTTCGCATAGCCGTCATCTCGAACGTATGGATAGACTATTATTTTGTTTCGGCAAACAAAGTCATATAAACGCTCCTATCTTGTCATTAGTCTTCGTTACTCTAGCTCTTAAGTGTTGAGAGTTATTTATTTCCATATTTTATAATTTCAAGATGGCAACTTTATGCAATATGCACTTTATACTCATCACGTAAGTAGCATAGTGCTCATATCAACCTATCTGAATGCTAAGTGCTGCGAACATTGATTCATTGGATCATAATTTGCACGGTCACTATCATGAAATTATTTCGCTGATGCACTTGTTGTTTGGGCACCAGGCGCTTAATATATAAATATAAGTACATGTTGTTCCAAGTTTTTGTAGAGATCCGACGATAAGTTTAGTAGAAATTTGATTTAAGCCTTGAACATTTCGGTGGCCGTCGTTTCGTTCTCGTTAAGATGGATCATGATTTGCTCGGTCACTATCAAGAAATTCTTTCACTGATGACCTTGTTGTTAGGACACCAGACGCTTCCTATTAAAATACATCTTGTTCCAAATTTTTGTAGAGATTCGATGATTAGCCCATAGATACACGCTAAGCGGCACTCAGTGCCGCTTTTTTTGCAAAATTTTGTTTGACGTGGTAAACTCTTACGAGTTCTGTGAGATTGCTCGCTATATCCTTTGTTCGACATGTGCTGCAGGGGAGACAGGTTGTCAAAGTGCGAGGTACGCGAATGCGGCATTCCGTACCGCTAGCGTGTACCAACAGCCTGGAGTCGGCGTTGTGAAAGAATTTAAGTATTTAACTTATTTTAACTTTGTTGTTTCTTTCTATGCTTCTATCATTATTATCGATGTCAGCACATAGTCTGCACGCTTGCCTTCTGTTTATAGGTCTCGACATGGCTGTCAACAACAGGAGATTGAGAGGTTGCTCCAAGAACTTGATGAGCAAGAAGGGTCACTGGACGAATAGGATCTATTCGATTTTTAAGTCCTAGTGCAGAGTTATTTTGTGGATTTAGGCACTGTATATTATTTCGTACTCTAAATTAGCAGAAAGTGTCCTTTTCAAAGCCAAGAATCTAAGTGTATAGACCTACATGATTCTGACAAACAGTTTTTCTTTTAACTCTAGTGTTGAGCTTGTTGAGCATCAGGTACAATGTCTTGTAATATGAGCCTGAAAAAAGGGCAATCTCAATCCAATAATTCTCAATATCTCTTTTGTGTGTGAAAATTATTATTTTGTCTTCGTTGTCGTATAAATGTTTACCGACGGTAGTGGCTACGCTGGCTAACGCGCAGCATTAGGTCATGGGGCCAAGCTCTCTGCTGACTCGGTAGACGCGTGGGTTCGAGCCCCACCGTCGGCCGTCCTTGAAATGGTTTTCCGTGGTTTCCCATTTTCAACACCAGGCAAATGCTGGGACGGTACCTTCTGACAGGCCACGGCCGCTTCCTTCCACATCCTTGCCCAGTTTCATTCGCCATCATTCATTTCATCTCTCATTAACTCCTCTCATGAGGTTGGCGTCAGGAAGAGCATCCGGCCGTAAAAACCATCGCCACAAAGACTTCCATTGCATCTCATCCCCGACCCCGTTGGAAAAACGGGAATAATAAGGGGTAGACATACAGTTGTCCTATAAATGTTTATAAGAATTTTTAATTACATTAAGTATAAATAGTAAATATGTCCTTATCCCATCCCTCCCAATAATATATTTTATTAATAAGAATTGCATACATACTGATGAGATTTTTTCAATGTATTCTCATAGGTTCTGTATAATTCTCCATACAAATCAATTTTAGCCGTTTAGCAAGTCACTAAATTACGAAAAAGGATGAAACAATATATTGCGGCAAAGAGTACCGCTAGCGTGTACGAATGTTAGTGAAAGCGATGCGTGTAGCTAAGGGTTAGTAAGTTGAAATTTGATTTAAGCTTTGTGCATTTTGGTGGCTGCCGTTTCGTTCCCGTTAAAGTGGCGGTGATATAAATCATGCCATTGAGTTTTCCTTTGCTAGAGCTACCTACCTCTGTATAAAATTTGGTTTAATTCAGTTTTGTCGTGTAGGAATTGATAGCGGGAGGGGGACGAGACATACACTCATCACACACACAGACAGATACACGGATATTTGGCCCGTGTTGATCTCATACGTCTACTTCACTGTTATAACGACAATTTAATGAAGGCTAAATCGATTATTTACTTCCTTACAAAACTGTCTGTTTTCTAGCAGTGAAAATTATATTTGTATTAAATTATTGTTTTATTAACATTATTAGTATTATGGCCAGCATGCATACATAGAGGAGACTCTATAGACGGAACTATATAATTATTAATGAGTTAATATTCAAATGTTATTTTTAGGCACGGTCCTTATTTATTCTTTTGATATGAATGACAATGATGCTAGTTAACAAACTGTGCTTCACATCACGGCTGGAATTCTGAGTTCCGAGCTCACTTCAATATGCCTCCCAGTCATCCCTCTTTATTGTAGAACGCACATGAAGCGTAAATCGATAAAGTAATCTTTCCTCTCCCACGCTTCTTGCAAGTATTGGCTAACAAGTGAGGCACATTCTTGGAAAGGCGTCTTCAAAAAAATCAATTTTGAATAAATACTTGAATTTGCTCCTTAGCTAACGTATCAGGTCTTGCCACGCAACAGTTTGCTATAGTACAAAAATGTAAATAACCAAATAAGAGACCATCAACTAACGCTATAGCCTATATCTTTGTTAGTTCCCACTAGAATAAGATTTAATATACTGTATACTGAACTCACACGTATATAATGTAGCACTGACCTCTTTAGAAGTTCTATTAAGCAATTATACTTGACACACATCTTAAAATAACTCCTGTTACTAAATATCTGCAAATCCGATCGAACCGGACAACAATAAAACCAGCGAGATCAACGAATTTTCTAGCACGTTACGTAGCATTCGTAATGTACCGAGTGAATCAGCTGCCCCTTATAATAATATTTTATTCAGCCCAACTAACGCGTGTTGACAGGAAGGTCAATATATCTCTGCTTGCATCCCGTATGGTGCTAATGGATTGCAAGCATAAGCCGCAAACGATATGCCTACAGTACATTAGCACCGTTTCCTATGCAAGCAGAGAAACATCGACCTCCCTGATAGCAATGGTAGTTGGACTGCATAACAAAATATTATTGGGGGCAGCTTATTCATCTGGTATACTACCCGACCAGCGAATTGTTACCGGTGGCGGAAATATGAACTAATGCACTCCGCCCAGCCACACGCCTGCGATGGACGTTATTTGTGTGCCTGATTCATGCTGGGCCGTGCGCTGTGCCGTGTGTTCTCATTGTAGCCTATGACTGTACATGAGTCCCCCCCCCCCCTTTCCCGCAAGCCGCTCGCTGCAGCCATAACGAGGCGAGATGACGTATTGTATACACAACAGCAGCGCTCTCCTTCTAGCGGTAACAATTCCCTGGTAGGGTAGTATGTGGCGTTCACACATGCTTATTTCTGAAAACATAGTTTAGAATATTGTGTATTCTAGAATAGAACATAGTGATTCATTTTGTGGCCAATTTTCAATTGAATAATCCAGTGGCGTCAAAAAGGGCATCCGGCCATAAATCCCCGGTTGAAACAAAAAATGAGCCTGGTTGGCTCCGGCGACCCCAATTAATTTGGATAAGCCGAAGAAAGTTCTAATTGATATAATATGTTACAGGAAGATTCAGTTTCAACGGGAATGATTATAATTGATAAATCTGGCAATAAAAGGTAAGGAAGTTTCATAACTTTTCGAGAAGTAAGAAAGATAAGGTCCATACAATTACTATACATATTTACTTTCACGTAGATACAAAATAAACATATTTGCACAGTACAATTAGTGATGATTCATGATTCGTTGTTTCAGTAAAATATTCATTACAACGTTCACAGAATACAAAACCATTTTCAACTGTCTACACCTAAGTATTTAATACTGTTCACACACGCACACACATGATTTCCACAATGTATCAGTCTTTAACTTCTCCTTCGTCTGCATTTTGTCCTGCCGGTCCAGTTGGTTTGA
Source organism: Meconema thalassinum (assembly GCA_946902985.2). Lineage (NCBI taxonomy): Eukaryota > Metazoa > Arthropoda > Insecta > Orthoptera > Tettigoniidae > Meconema > Meconema thalassinum. Next base: position 297,561,527 of record OX336389.2, read on the forward strand.
GACAGCCGACTTTGATATTATAACAGAGAACATATTACTAGCCACCCTACAGTAACGAAAATAGAGTAAATTCCTCACTGACAGCATAATAGCAAGTCCACAATAAAAACGTGCAGTTCTTAACAATATTCACTTAAATTAGAATGGCCTTCCTACTACCTTTTGTTTTCATACTTTGGACGAGTCTCCATCATTAATAATATAAGTATAATACGAGTACCGTACTGACTTGTTATTATCAAGATCTTGCATGGATTTCTAAGCTATATACTTCACCATGTGACATTTTCCTACCCAATTTGTCAGCCATATTACCAAAATGGGCGTCGAGAAGCTGGTCAATTACACTGGAGTGCATTAGTCTAAATCTTCACACTTAAGTCATCTCTTCAGGAGTCTATTATTATTATTAATGGGACATACCTAACCGCTGATACACAGTTGGTTATTTTAATGGGACATGCCTAACAGCTGATACACTGTTGGTTATTTTTAATAGACCATCACTATCAGCATATACACAGTTGGTTATTTTAATGGGACATGCCCATCAAATGATACACAGTTGGTTAATTTAATGGGACATGCCCATCAAATGATACACAGTTGGTTAATTTAATGGGACATGCCTAACAACTGATACACTGTTGGTTATTATTAATGGGACATGCCTAACAACTGATACACGGTTGGTTATTATTAATGGACCGTGACTATCACCAGATACAGAGTTGGTTATTTTAATGGGGCATGCCCATCAAATGATACACAGTTGTTTAATTTAATGGGACATGCCTAACAACTGATACACTGTTGGTTATTATTAATGGGACATGCCTAACAACTGATACACGGTTGGTTATTATTAATGGACCGTGACTATCACCAGATACAGAGTTGGTTATTTTAATGGGACATGCCCATCAAATGATACACTGTTGGTTATTATTAATGGACCATGACTATCACCAGATACAGAGTTGGTTATTTTAATGGGACATGCCCATCAAATGATACACTGTTGGTTATTATTAATGGACCATGACTATCAGCTGATATACAATTGGTTACTTTAATGGGACATGCGCGAGCCTCCGTGGCTTAGACGGCAGCACGCTGGCCTCTCACCGCTGGATCCGTGGTTCAAATCCCGGTCACTCCATGTGAGATCTGTGCTGGACAAAGCGGAGGCTGACAGGTTTTTCTCCGGGTACTCCGGTTTTCCCTGTCAAAATTTCATTCCAGCAACACTCTCCACTACCATTTCATTTCATCTGTCATTCATTTAATCATTGTCCCAGAGGAGTGCGACAGGCTTCGGCAGCCAGCACATTTCATATCCTCGCCGCTAGATGGGGGCTTCATTCATTCCATTCCTGACCCGGTCGGAGACTGGAAGCAGGCTGTGGATTTTCATTTTCAATGGGACATGCCCATCAAATGATACACTGTTGGTTATTATTAATGGACCACGCCTGTCAACTGATACACTGATGGTTATGATCAATGGGGCATGCCTATCAACTGATACACTGATGTTATTATTAATGGACCATGACTATCAGCTGTTAAATAATTGGCTATCTTAATGGGACATGCCTAATAGCTGATACATGGTTGGTTATTTAAATAGGACATGCCTAACTGCCGATACACAGTTGGTTATTTTAATGGGACATGCCTATCAACTGATACACTATTGGTAATTATTAATATGACATGCCTAGCAACTGTTACATGGTTGGTTATTATTAATGGACCATGACAGTAAGCCGATACACAGTTGGTTATTATTAATGGGACATGCCTATAAACTGATACACCGTTGGCTATTATCAGTGGCATTACAGAATTTCATTCTGGGAGGAGTTTTCATTCATGGTTGTGTACACTATTGAAATTATATTTTGATTATTATTCATAAAAGCAATAATGAAATAAACTTTCTCTTTGTTTAAAAATAATGTTAATTATATTTTTCAGCATAGTAACCAAAATTGCAAATATGAATGAAAATATGTAAAATGTACGTAAACGACTAGTTCCGTGAAGAACTAAATAGCCTATTTTCATAAATCCTACTTATGTTAATTGCCACTTTCAACATACAAAATTTCAGTTTGATTGCTCTAATAGATTCGTAGATATTGAGAACCGTCTAAATATTTCGGATGGTCGCAATGTTAGATATTTATATATGTGGGCCATAGAGTTAGGCGTATGTACTATTACATGAAATATATTGCGTAGGTTCATTATTCAAACTTTCACTAATATCCCATGGTTAGGACATAAGAAATAAAACCGCGATTTTAAAATTTCGCACAGCCACCATCTTGTTGCTATAAAAACAATTGAAATATATTAGAAGTCAGTGGACTAAAATTTGTATAAGCACTTGCCGTGCCTAATTTCACTGCGCTCGGATCGTTAATTTGCGAAAATCATCAATTTTAATACAGTATTTAAATTTCGCGTTGCCGCCCTGTTGGATTTGTGTTCACTAGGTTGTTGAATGTTCCATAGGTGAACTTATACTCATAGACTTTATCAACATTCAAAATTGCAGTTTGATTGCTGTCATAGATTAGTATATATTGAGAACCGTCTAAATATATCGAATGGTCGCCATGAATGATATCTATATATTTAGGCAATAGCGTTAAGTAATATATGACGATTATTGCGTAGGTTCATTATTCAAACGTTGAGTCCGATCGCATGATTAGAACACAAGAAATATAAACTTAATTTTAAAACTTCGCACAGCCGCCATAGTGAGGTTATGTAAACAATTGACTAAATTAGACGTCAGTACATTACAATTTGTATAAACATGAGTTTAGTGCTTTTCAGTCATTCAACACGAATGTACCCAAAAGAGCTGGTTTATGCCCTAATCCTGTAATACATTAAATGAGATTAATAAATACACTAGGATGACCAGTTTCGATCGTCAAGCGATCATCATCAGATCCATTACACTTAGGCTACAAAATCTATGTTTGAAAATACAGGTGAAAATATCTACAATATGTACAATTATTTAGTTGCAGTATTGGCACTGCAACTGTCGGTGTAAGCTAAATGCAGTATATATGATGTTAGGTGAAATGCTAAATGGTGATAGATATCCGGAGTTTGTATATTTGGAGTGATTATATGGTAGTAAAAAATCAACTATGGTTAAACTGTAATATTACAGGCTACTACTTATCTGGTTGTCTTCCTTGCAGGAGGTACGCGCAGTTTCGTGTTCACTGTTACTCCAGGTGTGGTCGACTGAGATGGGCTGTTATCTCAATGACGCTGGTTTTTCCCCTTTCTCCTACCTGTTCATATGTGCTGAGCGGAGTCAGTGCATGTGTTTATGTGAGGTGTTGCCAAAACTAGATAGATGTATGTTATTGAATGAGGTGGGTCTACAACTATTAAAGACCGTGGAAACATTCCCCGCCTCGCGTGGACCATAAGCCATTCAAACTAAGCGCTGCCCGGTCTTTTGAGGACGTCCCGGCACCTTTAATACTGCCGCGAATACGTGCCTTGGTATATTGCAGAAGAATAATGCATCGTACATCACACTGACTCCGCACAGCACATATGAACAGGGGGGAGAAAGAGGAAAAACCAGGGTCATTGAGATAACAGCCCATCTCAGTCGACCATACCTGGAGAAACAGTGAACACGAAACTGCGCGTACCTCCTGCAAGGAAGACAACCAGATAAGTAGTAGCCTGTAATATTACAGTTTAACCATAGTTGATTTTTTACAACCATATAATCACTCCAAATATACAAACTCCGGATATCTATCACCATTTAGCATTTCACCAAACATCATATATACTGCATTTAGCTTACACCGACAGTTGCAGTACCAATACTGCAACTAAATAATTGTACATATTGTAGATATTTTCACCTGTATTTTCAAACATAGATTTTATAGCCTAAGAGTAATGGATCTGATGATCGCTTGACGATCGAAACTGGTCATCCTAGTGTATTTATTAATCTCGTGTAATTTATTCCAGGATTAGGGCATAACCCAGCTCTTTTGGGTGCTCTCGTGTTGACCGACTGAAAAGCACTAAACTCTTGTTTACTGAGGCAACATTGAAAAAAATGGCTTCAAACCTCACAGTGTATAAACATTTGGTGTTCCATGTTTCACTGCGTTCAGGTGGTTAAATCACAAGTTCCAAATTTGCCTGGCCACCATTTTCGTTGTGTACTTAACAGGGTTTTGAAAATTACATCGATGATCGTCTAGAAGTGCCCTTCATTGCTGTATCAAATTTCAGGCTGATCTCATTAATAGTTTCGGAGATATAAAATGATGGTGAAATATTTCGCACCGACGCCACGCATGATTGGTGAGACGTAATACGATTTATAGGGAACGGTCAAGGTCAGACAAAATAGTTCTATGACCTTACTGAGTTTCATTGCGTTCGCTACTGCCGTTAAAATTTTATCATGGGGGAAACACACACACAATATACACATGCACGCACACGCACACACACACATACACACACGCTCACAAAAGGTAATCTCATAAGCCTATTTTTTCTTTAATGAAAATAGACTAAAAATATGGAAAACAGTAACTGAATAAACCAAAATGGTGCGTTCTTATCAATATGTCCATACGTGACTGCTTATATTGATATTATGTGTGAGAAGTATAAAGTGTCCTCTATATGATTTTACTGGCATTACTATTGACTCTCATAATCTGCAAATCTTGATGATTATATCAGCACACAATCCTCTAAATCAAATAAATATGAATGTACTTGCAAACGAAGTGGGATCCTTCTGGGACAAGAAACCTCACTATATGCAGTGATTCTTTATTTATAAATCATGTCACAAGTGAAGAGGTAAGAATAGTTATAAAAGAGCTAAAAAATAAATTCTGTGCTGGTATTGATGGCATCCCTGATGAAATTTTAAAGAAATGTGCAGAAAATATAATAAATCCACTTAAGCACTTAATGAAAATGAAAATCCACAGCCTGCTTCCAGTCTCCGACCGGGTCAGGAATGGAATGAATGAAGCCCCCTTCTAGCGGCGAGGATATGAACTGTGCCGGCTGCCGAGGCCTGACGCACTCCTCTGGGGCAATGATTAAATGAATGACAGATGAAATGAAATGATAGTGGAGAGTGTTGCTGGAATGAAATTTTGACAGGGAAAACCGGAGTACCCGGAGAAAAACCTGTCTGCCTCCGTTTTGTCCAGCACAGATCTCACATGGAGTGACCGGGATTTGAACCACGGACCCAGCGGTGAGAGGCCGGCGTGCTGCCGCCTAAGCCACGGAGGCTTACTTAAGCACTTAATAAACAGTTCAATTCTCTCAGGAACTTACCGGGATGATTTAAAGTTATCAAAAGTAATTCCACTGCACAAAAACGGTTCTAAAGATGTATTAGATAACTATCGTCCTATTACCTTACCAACTGTGGAATATTGTGGAAAAAATCATGTATAAGTGACTGATAAGTTTTATAATAAAAATAAAATACTATCAAACTCACAACATGGATTTAGAACGGAAAAATCTACACATACAGCAATTCATGAATGCATTAATAGCATACTGAAATTAATTGACAATAAGGAACATGTAACTGGCCTATTCTTGGATTTATCGAAAGCATTTGATGTTGTTGACCATAAAATCCTCCTTACAAAACTAAATCAATATGGTATTAGAGGTCTAGCTAATGAATGGGTAGAAGCGGGAAGGAAGGAAGCTTGTAGTTTAACGTGACCGTTAATCTTGAGATCATGAGCCACGGGACCTCCTTTTTACGTGGAATCCGAACCACAGGACATGGCATTTCACTTCGAAAATCTCACATGCATTGACCGGGAATCGAACCCGGACCGCCTTGGTGAGAGGCATACAGCTAGACCGCTGAACCACCACGCCCCCTGAATAGGTAGAGTCTTACTTAACAAGGCGTAAATAAATAGTAAGCTTGAGACACAAGGATGATGGAACCAGATTACTTAATGAAACATTGTCCAGTGAGGGTATTATTAAATTTGGAATACCCCAGGGATCGGTTTTGGGCCCACTACTCTTTCTTCTATATATCAATGATATAACACAGAACGTTGCTTCTCATCAGTCGGATGACTCTGTTACAGAAGGGTTAACCAAATGGTCACAAGATAATTGCCTCATAATAAACTATAAAAAACCAGTATATCTAAATTTCCACACTATAGAGAATAGGAATCCTGCGACGCCCAATATAACATTAAATGGTCATCAAATAGAAAATAAATCAGAAACAACGTTTTTAGGACTATGGATACAACATGACTTGAAATGGAATAAACATATACAATATCTGAATACTAAACTGAACTCGATGAGCTTTGCATTACATATTTTGAAAACTTGCACTAGCATGCACACATTAAGAAATACTTATTTTGCTTATTTCCATTCATACTTAAGGTATGGGGTCATATTTTGGGGTATGTCACCAGATGTACTAAGCACGTTTAGGATACAACAGAGGGCGATTAGAATTATGGCAAATGTAAATACTAGAGAATCTTGTAGACCTCTGTTTAAAGATTTAAACATTCTCCCACTGCCCTGCATTCATATCTTTGAAAGTATTATGTTTTTGAAAAGATATTAATGAATAAAGACGTTTTTCTTAAAACAAACAATGATGTTCATAGACATAACACAAGACAAAATCAAAACATTCATATTTCACACACACACACACACAAGCATATATCAAAACGGAACTTTTCACACAGGAGTTAAATTATACAATAAACTACCCCAGTATATCAAATTTGCCCCAAAAAGAATGTTGAAAGCTTATCTGCAGTGCCTTTGTTTTTACTCTGTAGTTGAATACCTTAGCATATAGGAGCGATAATTATAATTATATTTTACTTTTCCTTTTTAATTTTAATACCTAGCTGTAAGTTGTTGTATGTATAGAATTAAGTTTTCATATTGTGATAATAGAGTAAGATGTAAATAATTGTCCAATAAGATGGTATCTCTTAAGATCTGTTATTATAATATATTATCAGTGCATTATTCAACGAGCCTATAATGGCTATAATTAAGACACATAATTTCCATACGAGTGTCTTAATTACCATTAGAGGCGAGTTGCATACGACTGTTTATGTTCGACGATAATTATAACTTTATTATATGTTTTAACATAAATATTCATAAATATCAGTTCAGTCTCTAAAATTTTGTGATCGGGTGCTGCGCTGGGTAGTAAATCTCTGTTTTCCAAGCTCTCTGGTCGACCGACGCATGCGCTCTGTGTGCTTCAATGCCATATGTTCAGATTTTGCACCAGTGTTCAGTGAAACTGTCACCGAAGTCGATTGAAAACAACCCGCTGTGTAGAAATTGGATTTGAGGATATTAAGGTACAGTGCTATTTCTTGTCTCATATTCACCAGTTTATTTACGCGAACATATGGACGGTTAACTTTCGGTAATTTATATAGACAAGTTGGATTTTGAGCGCATGCGCGAACGTATCCTTATCTAATTGGTCAAACAACTGTTTCTTGAGCTGTGATAGGTGGGAGAAACTCTTTCATAATGAACAAGAAGTTCCGTGACGAACTAAAGAGCCTACTTTTCTTGAAATTTAAGATGCATGCCAATGATTAATCTATATGGATCTATCTAGAATAATGACGAAATTAAGTTGGTAATATTGAAATTTCTAATAAGTTCGAAATACTGTATACCTGGCATAATGTATCCTAATAGAGAACTACAGTTGGCAGCCATGGTGACTGAATATATTCTTAAGTTCCATCTCTTAAGGTACAGAATTCAAAATTTGGTTGAAGTCCAATGGATAGCATGGACGTTACATGCAGTTAAACATTGGATCTAACAAGGCGCGTAAAATCATGTTGGCAACAATGACATATATGTATTGGTCAGAAATAATCTGAAATAATCTGATCTATTGTTGTGTCAATTTTGAATGAAATCCATTAGTTAGTATAGATGTTACATGCATTTTAAAATTGGACCTATCAGCAGCTTAGAATCATGTTGGTAGCACTGACGTAAATGAGTTACTCCAAATTAATATAGAATGTCAGGTACTATACGTGTGCATAGTTTAAAGCTGTTGGCTTGTATACTTTCTGATATATGGGTATTTGGATTAATAAAAATTGAGAGCATTTATTAACAGTTGGCAGCCCTGGTGCTCTTAAGAATACGCTCAGTCATATCTGTTTATGTACACATACCACATACGAAATTTGGTTGAAATCCAATTGATAGTGTAGAAGTTATATGCATTTAAAATTTGGACCTATCAGCAGGCTTATAATCATTTTGGCAACACTGCCATGTATGGTCTCCTGGAAATTAAACTGCAATATTATTATCTATACGTGTGCCAATTTTGAAATAGCTCCCATTCATACCTTCCAAGATATCCAGCATGGAGCTCAAATTTCAATTGCGATTTTTCAGCAGTTGGTAGCACTGACATTATTTTCAAATATGGCCGTGAGATATTCATGTATAGATCTTTACTCCTACCAAATTTTGTTTCGATTGCTGCAGCCGTTTAGGAGTTGATAGGGGACACACACACACAGCCAGACAGACAGAAGGACAGACAGACAGACAGACACACATTTGCCCGATCTCATAAGTCTACTTTTTCCTCATTTTTTCAAAATGTGAAAAGTAGGCTAAAAATAGTGTTATAATGACCATCATTATGATACAGTTTCCAGACATATACCGGTAATAGTGAGGGTCGAACATAAAAATAGTTATAGTACTAGTAAATATACCTGTAAGTTCTTTTATTTTCTATTTAATTTCTGACGTGTCCTATATCGAAAATGTATTGTATACATGTAATTGATCAAATGGATAAATAAAAATCTAATCTAATCTGATCTAATCAGTAGTAACAAGTGATAGATGGGACAATATAAGGATTCAGTAAAACACATGTCATGGGGGGGGGGGGGGGGTATTATTAAAATTATAAATTGTTGGTTATCATTAATGGGTCATGCCTATCTGCTGATACACTGTCGGTTATTATTAATGGACCATGCCTATTTGCTGATACACTGTCGGTTATTATTAATGGGACATGCCTATCACCTGACAGACTGACGGTTGTTATTAATGGGTCATGCCTATCAGCTGATACGCTGTCGGTTATCATTAATGGACCATGCCTGTTTGCTGATACACTGTCGGTTATTATTAATGGGACATGCCTATCAGCTGATACGCTGTCGGTTATTATTAATGGACCATGCCTGTTTGCTGATACACTGTCGGTTATTATTAATGGGACATGCCTATCAGCTGATACGCTGTCGGTTATTGTTAATGGACCATGCCTAGTTGCTGATACTCTGTCGGTTATTATTAATGGGGCATGCCTATCAGCTGACACACTGAGGGTTATTATTAATGGGACATGCCTATCAACTGACACACTGAGGGTTATTATTAATGGGACATGCCTATCAGCTGACACACTGACGGTTGTTATTAATGGGTCATGCCTATCAGCTGACACACTGAGGGTTATTATTAATGGACCATGCCTGTTTGCTGATACACTGTCGGTTATTATTAATGGGACATGCCTATCTGCTGACACATTGTTGGTCAATATTTATGGGACATGCCTCTCACCTGATATACTGTTGGTTATTATTAATGGACCATGCATATTACCTGATACACTGTCGGTTATTATTAATGGGACATGCCTAACAACTGATACATTGCTGCTTATATTAATGGACCATGACTATTAGTTTATACACTGTCGGTTATTATTAATGGGACATGCCTAACAGCTGATATATTGCTGGTTATTATTAATGGACCATGCCTATTAGCTGATACACTGCCGGTTATTATTAATGGAACATACCTCTCAGCTGATACATTGCTGGTAAATTATTAATGGACCATGCCTATTAGCTGATATACTGTTGGTAATTATTAATGAGCCATGCCTATCATCTGATACAACGTTGGTCATTATTAATGGGCCATGCCAATTAGCTGATATACTGTTGGTTATCATTAATGAGCCATGCCTATCAGCTGATACATTGTTGGTCATTGTTAATGGAGCATGCCAATTAGCTGATATACTGTTGGTTATTATTAATGGGCCATACCTATCAGCTGATAAACTCTTGGTTACAATTAATAGGCCATGCCTATCAGCTGATACACTGTTGGTTATTATTAATGGAACATCCTTATCAGCTGGTACAATGTTAGTAATTATTAATGGCCCATGCCTATTAGCTGATACATTGCTGGTTGTTATTACTGGGCCATGCCTATCAGCTGATACATTGCTGGTTATTATTAATGGACCATGCCTATCAGCTGATACATGGTCGGTTATTATTAATGGGCAATGCCAATTAGCTGATATACTGTTGGTTATTATTAATGGACCATGCCTATTTGCTGATACACTGTTGGTTATTTTTAATTGGCCATTCCTATCAGTTTGAAACTGCATCAGTGGTCCATGCCTATCGATTTTAGTTTTTGGTATTTATTCGCTCTAGTAGTTTGCCAGAGTTTGGTCGTCATCCCGAGTACATGGGTTTGTTTTCAATATTTTTTTAAACCAGTGTTTCTGTGAAGTATGTAGTAGTGCGTGAAACTGTGATAAGTAGGGTTGTGAATGGTTAGATCCCTCGCGGCTTGTAATTAGGTACTACCACTTCATTTTCCTGAAAAGAGAGTGGAAAACCACATTCAGGAAAGCAGATGTCAGCGCCGATATTCGAACATCCATCCTGCGGAATTGCAGTCATAATGTGCGATTTAATGGGCATGACTAGCGCGTGGGTTCTATCGATTTGATACACAGTAGGTTAATAGGCTACTATATCGGAGGGCTATGCATATCATTCTTAATATTAAGAAGGCATTTAGCAAAGGACCATGTCACAGATATTCACCGCAAATATTGGTAATGTGAAAATTTCGAGCTCATAATTCCTAATGAATGAAAATATTTGTTAGCATGTCTGATTCCTGATAACGTGAATCACGATATATACCTTTTGAATTGTTTGGTCGTAAGACTGTATCCTCTCCGCTTGTGTTAATAAGCTTTCAGTTACATGTTTGTTAATCTTAGATCTTTTATTCATAACGTTTGCGTGTGACTGAATTTAACACTTGTGCCTAAACTCTTCGTTTGATTATGTGCATCTATATGACTCACATAAACCTTGTACAATTTGAAATATCGTGTTGGCATTGAACCGATTTCTATAAATTGTGATCATTTGTCAAATCGAAATGTGTTCTATTCTATGAAGAAGAACTGACCATACAAGCATGGAACGAAAAATCATATTGGCTTATGAATGCATCAGAATATAATAGCGAAATGAAATTTAGGAATGTGTTGATATCTCACACAATTTATTCCGGTTTCCTGTTTGCGGGTTATGCCAAAAGAGATTTATAACTTTGACATCGTAGTTGTTAGATAACAGGAGTTAGTCAATGAGCTGCATCATTGTGATTTTATTTTCATCCTTAGTGTGCAATGACTTGAAGTTCTGGTTTCCTTTACCTTAAACCTGTGCATGCTAACCAATGTAAACTGTATTGCTTTAACAAACACGACAAAGACAAGCAAAACAGAACTGCACTAATGTTACAGTCCAGAGTAAATACGGCTTTATTTGGATACGCTGGTGCTTGTACCTAATAGATTTTTCACTCAAATCCTCCTAAATACAAAACAGAGGGCCCTTTCATGAGAAAAACACACTTCTAGACAGTAGATTTGCATTAGAAGGCATTTGCATATAATCCATTGTCGTTAAAGCGAAGTGGAGCACATTTCAAGTACATGCGGCTTTGAGATGAATGAATCATGCCGTAGAAAATATGCAGGAAAATAATAAGTGGTTCTTTCAAAACAAATAAGAAGTATTAGGGGATTATTTTTCTCAAAATGGACGCATATATTCCTTATTCCTGAAGAAAGAAGGTAAAACATATTACTATAACACGCTTTGAAATGTATACATGCTTTCATAAATATCCCTCCGCTAATGCTCTCTTTTTCAACCGTTGATGTTTTTGCCGTTGTCATTCCTTTTTTGTACATACTCCATTCTTGTTGCTACCGTTCCTGTTCCTGCTCTGCAGTTTTGGATACTAATCATGATCAGGTTCGTATGTTTATTCTTGTTACAGTGTTTGTTCATATTTCAGTTCTTGTTCGTTATTCTTGTGGTTGTATTTTTAATGCATTTCCACAAAAATAAAATAGGTTAGCGTACATTCATAAATATGCAACAAGCATATGACAATACTTGGAGTCAATATGTGTATGTTTGTGCGAGTTTATTTTATCAGTATATGTCTGTCTGTGCGGTGTTTGCATGCTCATCCCCTTAAATTTCTAAACGCCATATCTGAATTGAATGAAACTTACTGCAGAAGTGGACCTCCTTTTGCTTGCTTTGACTGCACTACATGTTGTCGCTGTTTGCTATAACAAAGTTTCAACAAAGCCAATCGACAGATCCCTGATTAATTCGAGTCTCACGTGTTATCGTATAAGGGGAATATGGCTCCGATATAACAAATTCCACGGCTAATTTCATTCAATATGTTGCGTTGCATGTATTTCAAATGTTTAAATTGACCACATACGTTCAATTAGTTCAATTGTCATCAAAATTGGCTTCAGGAAGCTTCGTTTCACGGGAAGCTGTTACCTCGGTTACTAAGTAATCAAATTGCAAATCGCGCGCGCCAGCTACCTTGAATTTAAATAATACTTACTGGTTTACCCGTCATTGACGGGTTAGTCTTCGTATATGTGCAAGGGATTTACGGTATACTGTTTCAGCTACGTGCCTCATTGTATACGATATTGGTGCTATTTTTCTTTGTCCATAGCAAACCAGAGAAGTTAAGATGACAGCAATAATTTAGAATATTTGTGCAGGCAACGATAACCGTGTGAAATAGCTGTTCGCGTTCCATGACAGCCAGGAAAAGCCATAATTCCAGAGATCAAAGGTGCAAATCCCTGAACTGACAGTAACCAAAAATACCTAGATGATACCGCTTTTAAAATCATGAACTATCTACCGTAATCCTACATTCAAAAAGTAACATTTATACCTTATATTGCATTCAACTCAGAAAAACAGATAACTCGAATTCAACACTCATTCAAGTACGTGGGACTGATGTCAAACATGTCTCAAGCACTTGAAAAATTCAACAACAAGAGACTTTTCCTTCTGACGGGTGAAACCTTTATTTAATTGCAGCTGTGAAATGTGAATGATATCCAGGGTTAATGTAATAACATGATGTTAGCTTGTTGGACATGTGGTGTGATTCGCTGTGATGGACTGAGATGATTTTGTACATAGACATTTTCACTCAGAATTGACATTTAGTAACAATTAAACTTAACACACATACCATTAGGCATGGCGGAACTGGCAGTCGAGGGTGAGCTCAGTTGCAAGACAAAGACTGGGATACATGAACTCATACATCGCATCTTTTTCACCGTTTACATGTCGTGTGATATGCTGATGACCGGCATGAGTCATAAACCGTGTTCGCCTCTGAGGAAGGAAAATGAGGAATAAAGTGCTTAGTGACATTGGAATCTTTAGTAATAAATCAATGTTAGCATACCATTTGTCGAGAGTTAACCTGTGAAGTTTGGGTGTAACAGAAGTATTAAAATAGTTCTGAAGTGAATCGAACATCCGTACTCGTGACCGGAGACATTAATTTAAGTAGTGTGCATCTGACTCACTTGAAACACGTGCATTAGAAGTGTATTGTGACGTGTCGATGTCTGCCAGTTTTCCTTCTGAACTCACGATGTTATCAGAAAAGCTAACCCGCCATCCCCTTGTTACACCTGGCCATGCCATGTCAAGAAATGAATAATGATTGCACAGTTGCCTTACTGCCCAGAATCGGGCTTCCTTTTAAGCGCCCAACTCCTTTTACATAGATATCCTGTAGCCTAGTTTTATTCTGGGAGTCCTTATGCTAGAAAACGAATTTTCTTGTCATTAACTCCTGTAGTTTTGATGCCAACCCATCACAAACACGCAATGTTTCTTCATTGGGGAAGGTGCAGTTTGACACCATGGTTCCATCGGTTAATCAGTGCGTCTCATTTGTGTCTATACTGTGTGGTTACTTCCAAACAAGTAGTTCCGTGAAGAACTAAATAGCTTATGTCCATATATCCCACTGGTCTTTCCTATTAAAACTCTCCTGCCTATCAAATCGAATTTTCATATGATAGGCCTATACTAAATAGCTTTTGGTTCTCAACCATGTCTTCACCAACACCATTACCATGGGAAGTTATATGCTAGGTTAAATAGTATCAATATCGGTGATTAAGACTCCTCCCGCGGGTTGGCATCCTTCTGTTACGAACCTATTAATCTTTAGAATAATCAAATACACGGATTCTATGCGTAGCGAAAAATAAGCTACAGAATTTAGTGCCGTTATATAATGATTATCATCATAGCTCATCATACGAATCATTTTATCAAACGCCTGAATAAGATACGAAGAATTAAAAAAAGGTTTTAATATTTTGAACAAACGTCATCATGAATGTTTGAAAACAATTGAATATCGTATAATGTCTCTACGCTAAGCTCTGAATAATTATTCGCTGTACCAAGTTCCATTGCACTCGGGTGATTAGATCGCTAGAAATGTTATTTCGAATATTTGAAAATCACTTAGTCGGCATGATATTTTTGTTTTCTCAGGATGTGAAAAGTCACATATTTGTCCTTAACAGTCCCCGAACAGCAATCAAAATTTCAGTTTGATTGCTAAATGTATCGTAATCGGTGAAATGATTCGTATGTACGCTATGTTAGGTTGTCTTATAAGCAGAATTATGTGCCACCATATGAATGTAGTAATCATGACTCGTTATACCAACAAGCATTTCTATCACTTGTTTTGGGACACGAGAAATATAAATGTGATTTTAAAATTTTAGCACAGCCACCATTTAGAAGTTCTCAAAGAAATGGAACTAAATTAGACGCCAATATATTGATACCTCTAGGAAGATTTTCCGTGCTGTGTATCACTGCACTCGGGTAATTAAGTCGCGAGATGAATCCATATAACTAGGGGTTTAAATTTTGCGTCGTGGTCTCGTTGGATTTGTGTTTATTGGGTTATTGAAGGGCCCATAGGTGAACGTAAGATAATTGCCTCTATCAACATACAAAATTTCAGCTTAATTGTTCTAATAGATTCGCAGATATTGAGAACCGTCTAAATAAACGGGATGGACGCCATGTTGGATTGTTCTATACGTAGAACATAGAGTTATTCATCATAAGATGAAGATTATTGCTAAGATTCATTGTTCAAACGCTCACTTAGATCACTTGTTTAGGACACAAGTAATCAAAATAAAAATATTATAATTTTTCTAGCTGCCATCTTGAGGTTAATAAAGCTATTGAATAAAATTTGATACCAGTAGCATAAATCTTGTATCATTGAGTGCTGTACCACGTTTCGGTGTGTTCGGATGAATACATCGCGAAATAATGCAATTTAAAAATTTTAACTTCGCTTGGCAGCCATGTTGTTTTTGTACTAGACAACAAGAGTTGCAATGTCTCGTTGGTGAATGTATAGTGATATTCTCAATCACCATACGACATAGGTATAAGGGTGATAATTGTAATAGTTTCGGAGATATAGAATGCCAGTGAAATAATTCGTGCGGCCGCCATGTTGGATTAGTGGAACACATTAACGATTGAAAGGCACTGTCGAGGTCAAAGTAGTAGTGTGCACTTATCGAGTTTTATTAAAATCGCTCTGAGCGTTTAGATTTTATTAAGGGGACACACACACACACCGACAAAAGGCGATCTCATAAGCCTATATTTTCAAAAATGTAAATAAGCTAAAAAATCAGTTGGGTGTTTTGTCACTTAAACCATACAATTACTCCGGTGATTACTGTTAAAATAATTTTATAGTGTTGCTGAACTGCTAACACGGGTTTAATTGTTACATAAAGCTATAGGAAGTGACAGAACATTTTTCCACGACTCAATATATGAAAGAATCAGAATGCCTTTGAATTAACAGGTTAATCAACCCGTCTATAAAAAGATATATATTATGTTAGCTCGTAAACAAATTCCTGATAAGTCACTTTGGTAAACAGTGTTTAAATGTTTAAAACATATCTTGGTGCTAATTTTAATCATTTGTAATTGAAGTGCTGATGAAAAGGGATGCGGTTATTCCGATACATGTACAAATAGAGTCCCAAAACCAAAACGTACAGGCTACATTGAGTATTGACAAGTTGGATCGTTATTAATAACTTCAAAATTTAATATTGCCAAAATGGACCCCAACCATCTGAATAACTGACAATAATTATTAAAGAATTTGTTTAACATAATGCCCGAATTTGACATTATATGTCACATTTTTAATCTTCTACAAATCACAGGTATAGCATCCTGGCACCCACCACCTAAATAAATAATAATCTACCTATATACTAATGTAATAAAGCTGAAGAGTTTGTGTGTTTGTTTGTGTGTTTAAACGCGCTAATCTCTGGAATAACCAATCGGATTCAAAAAAATCTATTTTTATATGATAGCCAGTTTCAAGAGGAATTGTTTAGGCTATGTTAAATTTCGGACAGTCCACCCTATTCCCTTCATTTAGGCCCTTTGGCTCAAATCTACACCGTTTCACCGATCAGAACCACAATCTGTATACATACACTTTGGAACCCTGCGAGTAACACTGTCTGCATGAAATTTATGACAAACCAGTCCATTCCCTGCATTTAGGCCCTTTGGCACAAATTTACACCTTTTCACCGATCTGAACCAAAATGTGTATACTTAGCCTTTGGTACTCTACGAGTAACACAGTTTACCTGAAATTTCAGACAGACCACTCCATTCCCTGCATTTATGCCCTTTGGCACAAATCCACACTGTTTCACCGATCTGGACCAAAATTTGTATACTTACCCTTTGGAACCCTGCGAGTAACACAGTCTACGTGAACTTTTGGACAGGCACTCAATTCCCTGCATTTAGGCCCTTTGCCACAAATCTACTCCGATTCACCGATCTGAACCAAAATTTGTGTTCACACCCTTTGGAACACTGCGGGTAACACTGTCCACTTTAAATTTCGGACAGACCACTCAATTCCCTGCATTTAGGCCATTTGACACAAATCTACACCGTTTCACCAATCTGAACCAAAATGTGTATACATACCCTTTGGAACCCCACCAGGAACACTGTCTGCATGAAATTTTGGACAGACCAGTCCATTCCCTGCATTTAGGCCCTTTGGCACAAATCTACTCCGTTTCACCGATCAGGACCAAAATTTGTATACTTACCCTTTGGAACCCTGCGAATAACACTGTCAGCATGAAATTTCGAATAGACCACTCCATTGCCTGCATTTAGGCCCTTTGGCACAAAATCTACACCGTTTTACCCATCTGAACCAAAATGTGTATATTTACCCTTTGGAACCCGACGAGTAACACTGTCTGCTTGTAATTTCAGACAGACCACTCCATTCGCTGCATTTAGGTCCATTGGCACAAATCTACACCGTTTCACCGATCTAAATCACATTTTGTACACTTACCCTTTGGAACCCTGCGGGTGACACTATTTCGGACACACCACTTTATTTTCTGCATTTAGGCCCTTTATCACAAATCTACACCGTCCCTCCTAATTGCACCAAATTATACATACACTTTGAAACCCTGCTGGTAACCCTGTCCACTTGATATTTTTGACAACGCTCTCCATTCCCTACATTTAAATTTACAAACAAACTGAACTTGAAAACCATGTATTAAGGCCCTAGAATTATTCATGTCCGTAGTAGTGTAACTGTAGGAGTATTTTAATAAGTCTATTGTTGACTGGTAATTCGGGCTGCATCACGTCACCCCTACTAGTGTTTTGGTGCAGAATTGCGAAAGTAGTTAAATCTTGCGCTACTTATAAATTGCAGTCACGGGGAGTAATTAGTGCAAAAAGATTTCATTTGCCCCTTGGAACAGTTATCAATTATACTCATGAACTTATTATGCATCTGTAAAAGTGTAATGGTGTTGGTGCAATACATTGAGGTTATCAGCTGCAATAAGCGTCGGTGATTTCAAATTTACCGTAATTTATTCCGAAACTTATCGTTGAGAGCTATGTGGCCATAAATGGTACTATTGCTACCTCAGGAGCTCGGGACAGCCGAAGTTTTCCAAAGTGTTCTGATTATTTTCCAACGGCGCTATGCGACAAAAGACGACACTATTGGTCTCTACAATTCTAACCGGCAATGAGATATAAGCCCCCAGGCAGTGTCTTTTATTTAACTTACTCCTTTTTTAGAAATTTGTTTGTAAATTACATGTGTCAGTGCTGTAGTTAGTAAATAGCCGTTTCCCTATTCATTATAATCATTATTATCATTAGTGGAAAATGATGTAACTGTTACGTCCATCATACTGTACTGCTTATCACCCTCACTACAACCACCAACACCACCGCCAACACAAAAAGTTTTTTTTTTTTTGGTAGTTTAAATATCATGAGCCAGTTCTGTAGTAGTATTCATTATCATCCATAAAACAAATAAATCCACCGGGCGAAGCCGGGCACTGCTGCTAGTAAATATATATACAGGGTGTAATTGATATAATGGAAGTCCGTTACACTGGTGATAGAAGAGACTATTCTGAGCTTCCTAGGTAAAAAAAATTGTCACCTATCTATAAATTGAAAATTAATCATTAAAAGGCCAATGTTTTAAGGTTTTCCAGAAACTCTTCAAGCAGAAGGTAAAAAGCAGTCTTGTGGAAACGAGGCGGGGCGAGGTGGGGTGACGCGCGGAGGGGAAGTTGTTACGTATTCGGAGCATTGACCTTACCGGTCGAGGGGAGGTATCAACTGTTATGAGAAAGTTATACACGTCTCGTAAGAAAATTTGTATTGCTGTTGTTGTTATTGTTGTTGTTGTTGTTGTTGTTGAAATTGCACGCAATAGCTTGGGCCGTTAGGACCGATAGTATTGTGTTGCCTACTTTAGTGTAAGTACAAACTAATTTCGATAATCAGCCCTGGTGTGTTATTGGCGTCCGGCACGTGAATGAAATACAGTGGAACAAAATTCCGACATCCCGTAGTCTGTTCAAAGTAGCATTTAAGGCGGAAGTAAAATACTTGATATTTTGCTTGAGAGACTTGGCGATTTTGGTGATTTAGCCCCATGTAGTTTGGTGTGGGAAGAATTTGTCCGATAACCTGTGATTTTGTGGTTTCTGTAGTAATGTGGGTATTTGACATTCAGGTGAGGATTGGGGAGAAGGCGACCGTGGCCTTAAATTAGGATCCATCCCGGCATTTGCCTGGGGTAGAAGTGAGAAACCATGGAAAACTACTTCCAAGATTTAATACTAGTACGGTTCCACATGTACTTAAAAATTATAATAACAACAAAGCAAATATCAAAAGGCAATGGCATGTAGAACGGGTAAAGACCATACCTATCATTGTCTCAAGTATAAGCGTGAACGCAAGAACCTTGTTCTAAGGCCTTAAGGAACTGGATCTAGATACTCAACTGTACAAACTAAAGCAGAAGGCAGTAGTTCTCTCAACAACCCGAATCATCTGGAATTCTTGGGTAGCGATTTCGACTTTACGGCTTAGGTATGGCTGTTTCAGTAACAATTCTTCGGTTCCCTAAGCCCGTATAGTTATGTTGTGATGTACCAGCAATGTGTTATATGTAGCCTACTGTATAAAACAATAATAATAATAATTACTGTAAATGATAGCGAGGCTGTGTATCTCAGGTAGTAGAGTGCTATACCTCTCGAGGGTTCGATCTAAGCTCAGTCATGTAATAAATGAAGGGGATGATGATCGATTGGCCTCCGGAAAAGCCAAGTGCAGGTCTTACTATTTGACGCGCGTGGGCGAACTGCGCGTCACAATGATGATGAAGTGATACTGAAGACGTCACATACACCCAGTCGCCGGGCCACGGGAATTAACCCCAGTATATTAAAATCCTTGATGGTTCGGTCGGGAATCGAACCCGGGGCACATTGGGCCAAAGCCTAGCGCGCTAACCATTTCGCCACGGAGCCGGACATAAATGAAGGTGAACCAATACAGCAGCCTTATACCGATGGATGTAATTGTACGTACATGAAATTCTGTGAACATAATATTCCGGAATCTCGACATCCCCGAAAAAAATAAAAATATAGTATCTAACAAAATATTATTATTATACTATTAAGGAGATTATTTCTCTACTGAATGTTATTTATTTTCATGTAGGGTTCCAATTGTTTAGGACGATCAGTAATTTTTTTTATTTCTCTACTTAATGTTATTTATTTTTATGTAGGGTTCCAATTGTTTAGGACGTTCAGTAAATAAATATTTTTGGTAACAATGATGATGGATGAGACTTGCAAGCTTGTTGTGATGGTTGTTGTTAATTCATTTTAGGGGCTTGGGACATTTGCTTATCAGCCCCGTATAGTTGGGTGAGTGTTAGATTTGTCTGATAGACTGTGTTTCTGTGGTGACTCTACTAGTATGTGTAGCTGTATTTATTTGGGTCGAGAATGAGTTCGGTGCCCAGGGACTCCAAGTACCATACTATCCCGGCATGTGCTAGGAAAGCGCGTGGAAGAATCTGGGGAAATCCAAACTCAGGATATCCACTGTCAATGCTGAGTTCCGACCTCCAAACACAGGACTAGCTGCGATCGTGGTGCACGATTAAACGCGCATACGTACACCGCGAGTGTAGGAAAAAAAGCAACCTTGGTCTTATGAAGAGACATCCCAAATTTGGCCTCGTAGGATGCCACGGGAAATCATCTTGTGGCTGACGATGGTGGGAAGTAAGGAAGCTTGTGGTTTTACATGACCGTAAATATTGTGATCATGAGCTACTTTTATGTGGAATCCGAACCACAGGATATGGCAATTCACTTCGAAAATATCACATGCATCGACCGGGAATCAAACCCGGTCCACTGTGGTGAGAGGCCAACAGCTGGAGCACTGCGCCTTGCATATCGACCGGCAATGGTAAGCTGTCTCAACTCTAGCACCACATGTAGATGATGATAAAAATAATAATAATAATAATAATAATAATAATAATAATAATAGTCTAATAATAATAATAATAATAATAAGGGTCAGCATTATGTAGCTCTGGTGGTAGAGTGCTAACCTTCCCGAGGGTACGATCTACGTTCAGTCATGTAGTAAATGAATGTGAACTAATACGATCATGTTAATGGAATTCATGGCACATACAAAAATTCCTGCGTACATAAAAGTCTGACAACTCGACATACAAATAACATAAAAAATGTTAGTGTGTAAAAAAGTCTATTATTTCTATTATTAGTCGTAGTAGCCTACCATAATAATATTATTAATATTTTTATTACAGTTGTGCACCGTATTCGCACAAAGGTAGAGTAACAGTTCCTTAAATTGATTTATCAAATCTTTAGGATTTCCATTTTCTATGCATAGGCCATGAGGCTGGCAAAATCCTAAACAGATCCACCATCACTAGTCATGTAGCCTCTCCCTAAGAAGGTGTGAATCAGCTGTTCATAGGCTGGGGTTGGGTATTTCAATGCCATTGGCTGACTAGACGAGGAGGTCACTCAACTTCAGACTCGCACCAACATTCATCAGCATTGGAAGGAAGGGCGACGGGGAGAAGTCAGCTCTGCTGCTGAGGGGAACGCAGTCTAAGCCCTTTTCCAAGTCATTGACCGACGATTTTTGTGATTTAATTCCACCTACACTAATTAAGATACAACTAAATTTCAGGAAGATATTTTCTTAGAATAGTCTCTTCTATCACCAGTGTAACAGACTTCCATTATATCAATTATATCCTGTATACAGGGTGTATTTGATATGATGGAAGTCCGTTACACTGGTGATAGAAGATGGTATTCTAAGCATATATCTTCATGAAATTCAGTCGGATCTTAATTAGTGTAGGTGGAATTAAATCACAAAAGTCGTCGGTCAATGTCTTGGAAACGGGCTTACACTACGTTCCCCTCAGCAGCACAGCTGACTTCTCCCCGTCACCCTCCCCTCCAACGCTAAGAAATGTTGACAAGAGTCTGAAGTTGAGTGACCTCCTCGTCTTGTCTGCCAATGACATTGAAATACACAAACCGAGCCTATGAACAGCTGTTTCACACCTTCCTGGGGAGTTGCTAAATGACTAGTGATGGTGGATCTGTTTAGGATTTTCCCATCCGCATGGCCTAAGCATAGAAAATGGAAATCCTAAAGATTTGGTAAATTAATTTAAGAAACTGTTGGTCTATTTTTGTGTGAAGACAGTGCAACAACTGTAACAAAAATAAAAATAATAGTATTATTATTATACTAGGCTACTACTACTGTACTAATAATAGTAATAATAGAATTTTAGACACACTAACTTCTTTAATACGGGGCTACCTGACCTCGTTGTCGCAGCCCCTAAACTATGGAACCAAACTAAGTTCATTTATGTTTTTTTTTTGCTATTGTAACGGCTACCTTTGTCGTTGGATATCGCTCTACAAGTTGGGCGATCATTTATAACGTTTCTACAGATATTACACTCAAGACTCCTTAAAACCACCTCATCGTTCTTATTTAGCATTGGCCTGTCTAGACAGACGACATACACTTTATTAATTTAGATTTACTGGGCGCCAGTTATCGTAGAGATAACACATTAAAATTTTATTTAGCCACGGCCGCTCCCTTCCTTGAGCCAAGATCTATCATCGGAGCGTAGGGCAATAAACTTGCTCTATGAGATACTCTTTGCATTCCAACTATCCTATATATTCAACTCCCAATGAACAAGACATTTTAACTAATACTGGTTTATTTTCAACAAAATTATTAATAACATTTGATCTGAGGTTTCGAGCTGTGTACAATATGTGCATTAATATTCCCTAATTGCTAGGCAATATTGACTGTCTTCTCGCTAGCGCTGATCTTCTGTGTTGATAATAACTCGGTGGTTCAAAGTCCATCTCGTTGGTCTGCTTGTAGGCTAATTTGAGATCTTACGCCAACACGCGTTTATTGACCTTTGAAAACATATGTTTTCACTTTGCTAACTGTACTTCGTCTAGTTGTTGTGGTTCTTGTTGTTGTTGTTGTTGCTGCTGCTTGTTTCTGAGTTTGATCACCATGGTAAGCAAATTTGAACAAACCAGGCTAATTGAATTCACTAAGTCCCATCTTACTGAGGGACTGACAGAGTCTACGACTCACAAAGTCAATGAGTGAGTGCGTGATCGAATAAGTGAATGACAGAATAGAATCTATAGAATAGCCAGTGCTGAAGTCGCGCTGGGCTTTTATACACTCTGAATGGTCCCGATGTTTCACGGCATAAATTTGCCCGCGACCCATCAGACCAATTATAGCAAAGCATTTCTTAGTCCTCAAGCGACGCTGAAACTTCTCCGAGCGGGAATACAGGCCCGCGTACTTCAAATATTCCACTCAGAACCCGCTATTCCTCTCGTTGCGCATATATATATTCCGCCCAAATCTTTCTCCAAGCCCTTGTCTCCAGTCAGCGTGGTTTCGTTCCAGAAATACATTTTCTTGCAATATGTTGCTTCACCGTCCGTAACTTCTTCCAACCATGCCCGTCCTGTCTTTACAATTTAACTAATAAAACAGCCCTAGACCTCTATAAAAACCCTGTTTCTTAATGTAAGCACTTGACAATATTATATATGATTATGGTAATGACGTGAATATGGTATGGCCCCTCCCTTGATATTAATGGGTGAATAAAACGATATAACTTTGATATTTCAATAATAATAATAATAATAATAATAATTTGTACCGTAATCAAGATTACGTTACAAAACGTCCCCATGGTTTCATAAAGAATGTAATGAATGATGAAATCACAAATCTTCCCTTTAAAACTTAACAGGAAATACACTGAATATACATATATGACCCTTCAAATTACATACATAATGATTATACCCTTTTCATTTTCCTTGATTGATCTGGACTCTTCTTGCAATGTTACATAAACATTCTGATTGTCCTGTGCAGCCATACAGGATTTACATGCTACATTTGATCTTGTAGTCCCTTACAATAACAGAACGCAATATATTGCTTCTTGTTTCACGCAACACAAGTGATTTATCTCACTTCCACCAATTCCTTAGAGCCACGACACGACTCTAATTATAAACACACGGCAGTCTGCCCTTCTTGCTGCACTTGTTCTTTTCTATGATATTTCCTCAGATTGTAAATGTTATATGTACCTATGACACAATTTTCCTGATCTTTCAATAAGTAGGTATTCTTTCCTATCCCCTTGGAAACGACATAAGGTCCAGTAAACAATAAAAACAGCTTTGACATTTTCCCTTCCAATGCACAAGATGGCAACGGCTTACGTAACAATTGTTGCTACAAACTTCCATGTACTTCCTACCTCTCAACAAAACACTGACTAGTCTCGATAACATCACATGAGTCAACAATACATACCTGAAATAACTACCTAGTGTCCTACCTAATTTCCTCACTAACGTTGAGCAACTACTACTAAAATCTACTGTTGAGAACCACTTCCGCCCCTGAAAACTTTGAACTAAATCCTCCACTGCTTCAGTTCTCAGCTGGTCGCTTTCGACTCTAGTATTTAACATTCTGCCGTCTATGCACAGTCTCACTGAATTGTCTTTCTTGGCTACTACAACTAATGGATTTAAACAATGGCTAGCTGAAGGCTCAATTATGTCGTTTTCCAACATTAATTCTATCTGTTCTTCGACGGCTTTCATATATTTAGTTGCGACAGGATACCTAGGCCCTACGAAACTACTTGTGTCTTTAACGACAAAACTATGCTCATATAAGTGTGTTGCTCCGGGTTTTGAGCTGAAAATTTCCTTATATTTTATTAATACCTCATGTAACTGATGACCTTGCACCTCATCCAGCTTACATTGTGACAATGCATCATGGATCTTACTCTTAAGTTCAGACTCCATTGCAACCTGACACACCTTAAAAACTTTGCTCTCACTAGCATCTCCGCGGTCTACCTCATTTACTTCAGGAAACTCATCACTCACAACCACGTTGCTTTCTTTCTCAAACATACACACTTTCATCTGTTTGTCAGTCTTAGACACCTTATACGTAACCTGAACTTCTCTATCCTGCCAAAATAAACATATCCTGCCAAAATGAAAATCTAATTTAACTTGATATAATGATAACCATTCTGCACCAAGAATCACCGGATATAATAAATTTGGAACTGCCAAACAGGGCTGAAATTTAACTAACTCACTAATGTTAATTGGAACTGCGACTTGCTTACATATTTTCTGAGACCTACTACCTACAGCTGTGACAATGAAAGTGGACTTAACTGGAATTATATCAACATGAATACCTTCTCTCATTACATCTTCCAAAAATCTTAAATTTATACAAGAGTTTTCGCTTCCACTGTCCAATAAAACATCAACTTCTTTACCCCACACATTAAGTTTAATTACTGGTGACATAATCTCATTCTCAATATTGTCTAAATTTCCACCATTTAGGTCATAAAGCAGTTCTTCTCTAACATCTATATTAAAATCTCCTAAATACTCAATATTCCTAGGACATTGAACTGCAATCACTTCGGGCTGTCTGTTGACCTCACTGCAACCCGTTATTCGTTTAAATTAGGCCTACCTGCCCCTGATGTAGATTGTTGTTGTTGTTGTTGACCTGTACGTCTGTCTGGCCTAGTACCTTCCCCTACTCTGTTCAAATTCTCGTTCCTCGTATTTGCTGTGCGTCCCCCATTGTCAAGTCGTCTTTCGTAATTCGCATTCCTGCCTTGTTCTCTTCCCCTCTCTCACCCTGCCCGAAATTATCTCCTCTACTTATTGGCTTGCGTTCGGTCCTACTATTTTCAAGAGAGTCAAAGTTTTCCAATAGCTTCTCGAACCCGTCAATAGTAGTAATATTCTGCATGAAGAATGCTTCTTTAATTATATCAGGAAAATGCCTTAATAATGTTTTAATTACCTGTGATTCAGTCTCTAAACCTTCTAAATTCTGGCATATAAGTACATGCGCTAAGAAATACTCTGTGTACGAAACACCATCTCTCCTTTGGTACTTTCCAAAAATAATGTTACATCTTTCTCTTTCTTGCACATTTTCATTCCAGTACTTGGCTATGAACTTCTCTTTAAATTTTCTAAAACTAGTCATCTGGTATTTATACACACTGAACCATGACCTTGAATCCCTAACAAAAGATTTATCTAGCATCTCAAGTACTTGTTCCCATTGAACGATCCCCTCTTCTAAATCTTTAGCGAACTTCTTTTCTACTGTTTTTAAGAATTCCATTGGGTTATATGCCTTGCCTGTGAATACTGGCAAATCTGCCTCTTTAGTTAGAAATCTACTTAAATTTCCTATTTGTACATTACCACTATTTGTTGCTATTTGCTTCTGACATCTCTGCAATTTCTCCTCCATTTTATCTGTTTTACTCGCTACTTCTTCACTGATACTGTTAAATTTACTGTTAACCTCTTCCCTAATTTCTTGATTATCGCTCTCTAGTTTATTTTCTAAATTACCTATTTTAGCAATATTATTATCACACTTGACCTTCATACTGTTGACTTCTCCTTCTAAGTCAACCCTAACCTTACTACATTTAATTTTCACTTCCTCGTCAATTTTGTCAACTCGCTCCGACACTTGTTGCATTCTGGCATCAACCTTAAGTGACCATGATTCCTCCACCTCACTAATCCTGTTTTCTAACTTATTGTGAAATTCTCGGCCTACTTCTTTAATTTGTCTATTGAAGTTCTCTGTGGCTTCATCAAACCTCTTACCTTGTTCATCTAGCTTCTTACTCTGCTCAGAGAACTTAAGATCTATTGCTTTTTCTAACTGATCACTACGCACGTCAAATTTCTTACTTTGTTCCTCTTGCTTTTTACTCTGTTCAGCTAACTTAAGATCTATTGCTTTTTCTAGTTGATCGCTACGCACGTCAAATTTCTTACTCTGTTCCTCTAACTTCTTACTCTGTTCAGTTATGAGCATCGTCAGGTTTCGAAGCCAGGAAGGATTCTCCCCCTCATTACTCTGGATGTTTGTAGCCCCGTCTTGTTTATTTTCCTCAGTTTCCTGATTTTCGCTTACTTTTGACATCTCATCATTGGTACCCTGCACATCTAATTTTGACATTTTAACTGATCTTATAATACTACGGTTTCTCAAATGTATATTCCCCAAATTATCCCTGTTACTCATTACCCAAAAAACAACTCATCAAAAGAACACTCCTAATTTAAAACCGTAGTTCCCTAACTTGATATATGCCTCTTTATTGAAAAACTCAAAATGAATGCAAAGAGTACTCGTTTATATCGTACATGAAAACAACTTAAAACTTTAACATACTTGAAATAAACTGGATTTATACATAATATCCATTCACTTCAGTACGATATTTCGTAGCCCCACATTGGTTGTGCCATTTGTAACGGCTACCTTTGTCGTTGGATATCGCTCTACAAGTTGGGCGATCATTTATAACGTTTCTACAGATATTACACTCAAGACTCCTTAAAACTACCTCATCGTTCTTATTTAGCATTGGCCTGTCTAGACAGACGACATACACTTTATTAATTTAGATTTACTGGGCGCCAGTTATCGTAGAGATAACACATTAAAATTTTATTTAGCCACGGCCGCTCCCTTCCTTGAGCCAAGATCTATCATCGGAGCGTAGGGCAATAAACTTGCTCTATGAGATACTCTTTGCATTCCAACTATCCTATATATTCAACTCCCAATGAACAAGACATTTTAACTAATACTGGTTTATTTACAACAAAATTATTAATAACATTTGATCTTATTTACAACAAAATTATTAATAACATTTGATCTGAGGTTTCGAGCTGTGTACAATATGTGCATTAATATTCCCTAATTGCTAGGCAATATTGACTGTCTTCTCGCTAGCGCTGATCTTCTGTGTTGATAATAACTCGGTGGTTCAAAGTCCATCTCGTTGGTCTGCTTGTAGGCTAATTTGAGATCTTACGCCAACACGCGTTTATTGACCTTTGAAAACATATGTTTTCACTTTGCTAACTGTACTTCGTCTAGTTGTTGTGGTTCTTGTTGTTGTTGTTGTTGCTGCTGTTTGTTTCTGAGTTTGATCACCATGGTAAGCAAATTTGAACAAACCAGGCTAATTGAATTCACTAAGTCCCATCTTACTGAGGGACTGACAGAGTCTACGACTCACAAAGTCAATGAGTGAGTGCGTGATCGAATAAGTGAATGACAGAATAGAATCTATAGAATAGCCAGTGCTGAAGTCGCGCTGGGCTTTTATACACTCTGAATGGTCCCGATGTTTCGCGGCATAAATTTGCCCGCGACCCATCAGACCAATTATAGCAAAGCATTTCTTAGTCCTCAAGCGACGCTGAAACTTCTCCGAGCGGGAATACAGGCCCGCGTACTTCAAATATTCCACTCAGAACCCGCTATTCCTCTCGTTGCGCATATATATATTCCGCCCAAATCTTTCTCCAAGCCCTTGTCTCCAGTCAGCGTGGCTTCGTTCCAGAAATACATTTTCTTGCAATATGTTGCTTCACCGTCCGTAACTTCTTCCAACCATGCCCGTCCTGTCTTTACAATTTAACTAATAAAACAGCCCTAGACCTCTATAAAAACCCTGTTTCTTAATGTAAGCACTTGACAATATTATATATGATTATGGTAATGACGTGAATATGGTATGGCCCCTCCCTTGATATTAATGGGTGAATAAAACGATATAACTTTGATATTTCAATAATAATAATAATAATAATAATAATAATAATAATAATAATAATAATAATAATTTGTACCGTAATCAGATTACGTTACACTATGTCGAGTTGCCAGACTTTTATTTTTAGCACTCTACCACCAGAGCTACACATGCTGACTTATTATTATTATTATTATTATTATTATTATTATTAGACTATTATTATTACAATTATATTATTATTATTATCATCATCATCTACATGGGGTGCTAGTATTGAGGCAGCTTACCATCACCGGCCGATATGCAAATCGGGGCGTGATGGCGCAGCGTTCCAGCTGTTGGCCTCTCACCACGGTGGACCGGGTTTGATTCCCGGCCAATGCATGTGAGATTTTCGAAGTGAAATGCCATGTCCTGTGGTTCGGATTCCACATAAAAAGGAGGTCCAGTAGCTCATGATCACGAAATTTACGTTCATGTAAAACCACAAGCTTCCTTACTTCCCACCATCTGCAGCCACAAGATGATTTCCCGTGGCATCCCACGAGCCCAAGTTGGAATGTCCCTTCATAAGACCACGGCTGCTTTCTTTCCTACCCCCGCGGTGTAGGCATGCGCATTTAATCGTACACCACGATCGCAGCAAGTCCGATGATTGGAGGTCCAAACTCAGCACCGACAGTGGCTATCCTGAGTTTGGATTTCCCTGGATTCTTCCACGCGCTTTCCAAACACATGCCGGGATAGTATGGTACTTGGAGTCCCGGAGCACCAACCTCATTCACGACCCAAATAACTTCAGCTACACATACTACTACAGTCACCACTGAAACACAGTTTATCAGACAAATCCAACACTCACCCAACTACACGGGGCTGATAAACAAATGTTCCAAGCCCCTAAAATGTATTAACAACAACCATCACAGCAAGCTTTCAAGTCTCTTCCATCATCATTGTTACCAAAAATATGTATTTACGGAACGTCCTAAAAAATTGGAACCCTACTTAAAAATAAATAACATTCAGTAAAGATATAATCTCTTATAATGTGTATAATAATAATAACAATAATGAAAATCCACAGCCTGCTTCCAGTCTCCGACCGGGTCAGGAATGGAATGAATGAAGCCCCCATCTAGCGGCGAGGATATGAACTGTGCCGGCTGCCGAGGCCTGACGCACTCCTCTGGGGCAATGATTAAATGAATGACAGATGAAATGAAATGATAGTGGAGAGTGTTGCTGGAATGAAATTTTGACAGGGAAAACCGGAGTACCCGGAGAAAAACCTGCCTGCCTCCGTTTTGTCCAGCACAGATCTCACATGGAGTGACCGGGATTTGAACCACGGACCCAGCGGTGAGAGGCCGGCGTGCTGCCGCCTAAGCCACGGAGGCTCCAATAACAATAATAATAATAATAATAATAATAATAATAATTATATGTTGTTGGACACACTATTTTTATTTTTGGCGGGGTTGTCGAGATTCCGGAATGTTGTGTTCACAGAATTTAATGCACGTGCCATTACATCCATCGGCATAAGGCTGTCGTATTTGTTCACCTTCATGTATTACATGACACCGACTAGATTGAACCCTCGAAAAGGATAGCACTATAATACCTAAGCTCACAGCCTCACTATCATTTAATTATTATTATTGTTTTATACAGTACATATAACACATTGCTGGTACACCACAACCTAACTATACGGGCTTCAGGGAACTAAAGTATTGCTACTGAAACAGCCACTTCTAAGCTGGAAAGTCGAAATCGCTACCTACCCATGAATTTCCAGACGATTCGGGTTATTGAGAGAACTACTGCCTTCTGCAATAGTTTGTCCATTTGAGTATTCAGAACGAGTTCTTTAAGGTCTTGGAGCAAAGTACTTGGAATCACGCCCGTATTTGAGACAATGATAGGTATGGTCTTTACCCGTTCTAAATGCCATTGCCTTTTGATAGGGCCAACCAACTCGCTATATTTGCTTTAATGTTATTATTATTATTATTATTATTAAACATAATAAATAACCACTGGCACTACAGCCGGTGAAGGGCCTAGGCTTACCAAGCGACCGCTGCCCAGCCATTTGGCCTGCAGATATTGGGGTGACTCGTGATCAGCCCATCGGGCCCCTTCGGCCGTTAATCTTGGTTTTCGTGATCGGGGCGCTGCCTCACTGTCAGACAGCTACTTAATTGTCCTCACGAGGCTGAGTGCACCACGTTCCAGCCCTCGTGTCAGTTTCTAAAATCCCTGACGGAACCGGGAATCGAACACGGGGCCTCCGGGTGAGAGGCAGGCTCGCCACCCCAACACCACAAGGCCGGCTATTATTATAATTATTATTATTATTACTATGTACATGTTGTTCCATATTAGTATTACATCTTGGAAGTAGTTTTCCATGGTTTCCCACTTCTACCCCAGGCAAATGCTGGGATGGTTCCTAACCTAAGTCCACGGCCGCCTCCTTCCCAATCCTCACCTGAATTACAAATACCCACATTACTAAAGAACCCACAAAAACACAGGTTGTCAGACAAATTCTTCCCACACCCAACCACATGGGGCTAAATGACGAAAATTGCCAAGCCTCTCAAACAAAACATCAAGTATATTCCTTCCGTCTTAAATGCTAGTTCTGAACAGAATACGGGACGCCGGAATTTTGTCACACTGCATTTCATTAAAGGTTCGGACGGCAATGACACTTACGAAGTAGGCTACACAATACTACCGGTCATAACGTCCCAAGACATTGCGTGCAATTTCAACAACAACAACAACAACAACAGCAGCAGTAACAACAACAACAACAGCAATACAAATTTTCTTACGAGACGTGTATCGCTCGCTTTCCTCGTAACAGCTGATACCTCTCCTCAACTAGTAAGGTCAACGCTCCGATTACATAACAACTTCACCTCCACGCATCGTCCCACCTCGCTCCGCCTCGTTTCCCCTCACCCTCTGTTTGAAGAATTTCGGAAAAACCTAAAAACATTGACTTTTTAATGATAAAATTTCAATTTAAAGATAGGTGACCAATTTTTTTTACCTAGGAAGCTTACAATAGTCTCTTCTATCACCAGTGTAACGGACTTCCATTATATCAATTACACACTGTATATACGTTGTATGTTGAAATCAAACTGCCCTGTATCCATATTGTTTAAAATCAAAGTGCATTTTATCCATAACTTGATAACAGAGTAATCATTATGCTAACAACATTTGCCTAACATTTCTCAGGTAAACAAGGAAATCGGATAATGATAATAATAATTATTATAATTAAGACATAAGACAACTTAACTTCAATACATTTCTGTAAATACATATTTTAAGCTTTATCGTTAATTTGGGTGTATTTATTGCTTCCAATATCTTTCGGACATGTTGAATTTTGGTTTTCATCTTTCCGGAAAATTCTGAATTTTCGATGAAGTCTAATTTGATACTGGTGAACATGATGAGTGACATATGTCTTCTGTCTTGTTGCTAATGGTGTAGGTAGTGAGATGTATTAACTTTCAGGTGTGTCCGAGTCTGAGGTGCAGTCGACGACGATAATGATGTTGATGCCACAGCACGGACTTTCTCATACACTGGAGTGGTGACCATTGAATGACTTCCGTTGCTGTTGCAGCCCAGCATATTTTGCAGGTGGTTGCCAATGTCGGGACTTCTAACATCATACCGAACATAATTTAACTCTCGAAAGGATTATATTTTACTTTTAACAACGAAATGAAATGTTTCAAGCATTTTAAATTCACGTCGGGAGGCGAAACTAAATACCGATTGGGAATTTTATTTCGCCTCGGGAGCGAAATTAAAAGTCAGTGACGAATTTCATTTCGCGCTGGAAGCGAAAGTTAAAGTCTAGGTCAAATTTTATTTCGCGCCAGGAGCGAAACTAAAATCTGTAAAAAAAAAATCGTTCGGGAGTGAAATTAAAAGTCTGTAACGAAATTAATTTCGTGCCGGGAGCGAAATTAAAAGTCTGTAACGAAATGAATTTCGCGCCGGGAGTGAAATTAAAAGTCTGTAATGAAATTAATTTTGCACCGGGAGTGAAATTAACAGTCAGTCACGAAATTTATTTCGCTCCGGGACCAAATTAAAAATCTGTAACGAAATTTATTTCGCTCCGGGAGCGAAATTTAATTTAATTGCACAATGTAATATCGCGATTCTATTAAGTTTCGCGTTGTTTTCGGTACGTTATTTCGCGTCGAATTAAGTTTCGCTTTGAATTAATTTCTCGCCGACAATTGTTATCTCCCCCCCCGAATATCGCGCTCACGGCGAAATTAAATTATTTCCGCCCTCACAGCCAGGCATTTTGTTTCGCATGCCTGCCCTGCCTCAAACACCACAAATATATAATAACCCACTCATGAAATATAATAAAGCAGTGGAATTCGTCATGAAAATTTGAAGTTGACTCTCGAAGAAAAATTGGATGTTTATTAATAATTTCACAAATAGTATGACAAATTAACACTTCGAGTTCTGTTTTCTTAGTGGATGCATAAGACGTTCAATGTATAATTGCATGCAACTGCCGTACTAATTTGTTATTTATACGTATTAGCCTACTTTCGATTTTTGCAAAAAATGAAAGTAGACTTATGAGATCACTACAGGGCCAAAAATTGTGTGTCTGTCTGTGTGTGTGTATGTATGTGTGTGAGTCTGTGTGTGTGTGTTTGTGAGTGTGTGTACTCTGAATGTCTGTCCCCCCCCTATCAATTCGAACACGGTGAAACCGAATTGAACGAAATTTGGTTCAGAGGTAGAACAAGCAAAGGGCACCTCAGTGTCATGTTTTATATCGTCGCCATCTTTACCAAATCTGAATGGCAGCCACTCAAACGTTCAAAACGTAAAATCAAATAGCGACTAACCAAATTATCCGATCTCTACCAAATTTGGTAATAACATACCTTCATATAGGACTCTTCTTGTGACCAAACTACATGGTCATCCGCCGTACCATTTCAGGATGGCGGCCGTGCGAATTATGCAAACTTAATAATCCATATCATGGGACCCACCAGTTCCGATTATCAAGCCGAGAATCGATTTAACTGTTCTAAAGGAAGAGGCACGTTCGAAATTAAAAGTTTATTTTGTAATACTATAGTGCAGAAGGGATTTTAAAAAGCTGAGCTGTCTCGGTTTTTTTTATTTTTTTATTTAGTCAATTTACCCTCTAGGTTGGTGGTTCCCACGGGCTCAGCGAGGGAACTCACCACTACCGCCTCTATGGGCAGTGTCCTGGAGCTTGGAACATCTGGTCGGGAGGGATACAACTGGGGAGGTGTGATCAGCACTTCGCCCAGGCGGCCTCACCTGCAAAGCGAACAGGAGCCTCATGAGGGATTGGAAGGGATGGAAGATTGGGATGGATAGGCTAGAAAGAGGGAAGGAGGCGGCCGTGGCATTACAGTAGGTACCATCCCGGCATTTGCCCGAAGACGAAGAAGACAAAATGGCAGCGGATATCTTGTGCCTGACTTATATTTCACTAATTTGAGTATTGCATGCAATATAGCGTACTGATACAAAATAAATAAACTTTCTATGAAATGCTTTCTATATAAATAATATACTCCACTGATGAAATCGTTAGGTCTAAATCATTATTTGCTAACAAGTTCTATGTAAGTCATTTTATATAGATCAATGTTCGTTGGCACAAATGGCTCCGTGGTAAAGCGTCGGTCTATTATTCATATGCCTATGGTTCAAACCCCATCAGTATTAGGTTTTTTTGCTTGAAATTTTACATATTTGTTGCTTTGTAATGACTCAGACGTTTTAAAATTAAGCGTTATATTGTGCATAATACGGTGAAAAACATATATATAATTAAAACATAATTCGCCAGCAGATTTGCTCGAGATATCTAGCAGCCAAAAAGGTAACTGCACGCCGGCCTACTTATTAACTTCCAGATTTTATTGAAAAGTTTCTTCTTATGGCCGCTAGAATGCACTCGCCCTGTTAGGATTATATTGTTCGATACTTCTCCACTAGATTTCACGACTGGTCTACGTGGGACTCCAATGATAGTATACCATTGGCATTCTATGCGCATCGAATTTGAAGAATGACAAGATGATAGGCTACTATGATACATTTTTACTTCTTATTTTAAAGGGTTTGTAACAGCCTATTGTGCGTTATTTGAGAATGTTATTTGCAGTAAAGAACAAAACGATTTCACATAGTAACTGAATTCTAGACGCTGGTGCTAGTTCAGGTTATTAATACTTTTATTTCAGGCAAATAGCAATCGAAAATATCCACATAGTTTGTATACACACGTCTCTGTAGGGTCATGGAAAGATTTGTTAATTCAATTAGGATTGTGAAAGCCATGCACAACCAGACGTGTAAAGCCATGCCTCAACTCAAAGTTGGATGTTGCCCACGGCAGGTCGATTATGTAATAATAACAATAATAATAATAATAATAATGTTATTTGTTTTACGTCCCTTTTAACTACTGCTGCTTTTAGATACGCCGGGGTGCCGGAATTTTGGCCCGAAGGGGATCTTTAACCTGCCAGTAAATCTACTGACACGGCTCCCTCGCATTTGTACACCCTCAAATGCCAGCTGACTGCGCCAGGATACGAACCTGCAACCTAGGGCCCAGCAAGCGAGAACGTTACCGCTGAGCCACGCAGCCAGTCCGGTCGATTATGTCTCCAGATCTAAACGTTCTTGAGATACTTCTTATCTATCTTTCTTCAATGATGGTAGTAGTTTTTTTCTATGTTGTGGCGTTTGGTAGAGTAACTAGTTTCTAAGGTCTTCAACCAAGAAATTATTCGATTATACTCTTTGATAATAACAACGAGTTATAACTATACTCATACATTTAGGAGAAAGTAGGCTATATGTTCTTTACTGAACATCTTGTTTTAGTCTACTTTCGATTTTTGCAGAAAATGAAAGTAGACTTACAAAATCTCCACGGGCCAAAAGTTCGTGTGTGAGTATGACGCGTAAGCTTCAAGATCATAAGTCAAATAATTTAAAGATAGCGGACGAGTATGCGTACATGTCGATTCCCCCCCCCCTCCCCCATCAATTCAAACACGTCGAAACTGAATTGAAACAACGATACAGAGGTACCACTAGTAAAAGACAACGCAGTGTCACGTTTCATATTGCCACAATGTTAACCAAAATAATTTGGCGGCCACCCAAGTGTTCAAAGCTTAAATAACATTACGACTTAACTATTCATCTGATCTCTACCCAATTTTGCAGAAATATGCCCTAATGTCTGGAGCGTATATTGCTCAACCTACAAGGTCTCCACCATGTATTTTTAAGATGGCAGCCATGTGAATCATGCAAGTATTATAGACTTATCCGTAACTTAAGATATAAAAGGCCCAGAGTTACCAGTTAAACTATCCCGAAGCAGGGGCTCCGTTGGATATTATAATTTTTTGTTTGAATATTATACTCTAGAAGTGACTAGTGCTCAAGGCGGCCATATTGTGCCATGCCGTGCACTTCAAGCCCACTCGCCAAAATGGCTTGTTCATATGTTCATATAAACAATTTGAAACTCTGCTCACTCTAATGCCTTAATATTAATGATACATTTAAAGAAATACGCATACACATCAGCGTTAAAAACAATTCTACATAAGCG
Source organism: Meconema thalassinum (assembly GCA_946902985.2). NCBI lineage: Eukaryota > Metazoa > Arthropoda > Insecta > Orthoptera > Tettigoniidae > Meconema > Meconema thalassinum. Next base: position 297,598,302 of record OX336389.2, read on the forward strand.
TATTGGTTCCTTATTTAACTGTATGTAACTTTAATAACACTGAGTGGATTTCTACCAAGTTTTGTATAAAATGTAAAGTGTATGCCTTATGAGATATGTGTGCTCACTCTTAAACATAACAGACCTACCAGCAACCTTTGCATATGTTCCATGGGCTCTCAATATCTCATAATCCATCCATGGACACAATTTCGTCATATTTTACTGCTGCAGTAAGCCACAATATTTCAGTTATATTTTGAGAAGGTTTTGTAAATCCATTGCTACCGGGGTAATTCCACAGATATAATGACAATTTTTACTAGATACAATTAGAGGAATAGGGATTCAATCGTACATTTTAGGATCAATATGTCTTTTATTTATTACTAGAACTATTATTATATCCATATGTTTTACTTTACACCGGCATAAACTCTGTGAATTATTGAGTGCAAATATTTGTCAATTGTAAATGCTTTGCAACAAGTGAAAGTTAAAGATTTTATTGCATACACTCTTATAACATACCTTTATTGATACCCATCGTTGACGGGTTCAAACTCTAGGAAACCTTAAATAAGTAGAATTTACTCCCTTGGCATCAACACTTCCGCGGTTGGCGTGAATAGAAGAGCTTTCGCAAAGTTTTGTTACCGGTATACAATTACTGTTGATTACAAGGTATAGTTCAGGTGATAACAGAAAGCAGTAGAAATATCTACTGTATATTACAATTATATTTTTCTTACAAACAAATTGACCACATTGGTTTACGCTAAAACTTGATTTATTTTTCCTCGTTCGGAGTTTTCTCCATGCCCAATACTCCTCCTTGTGTTCGCTGGCCAGCTTCAGTTCATCTTCTATTGAGGCACTTCCAGTCATCTTTCTGCGGCTGAAACAACTTCCAAATTTTTCACTATAATCCTAAATGTATTTCTGTTCAACAATTGAACCTCTGAGGTGTTGAATCTCTCCATATCCGTCTTTGTATCTTTAAACCATGCTGGGCTATAATTATTATTGTTATTATTATTATTGTAGTCGTGTTAATATGTTATTTTTACAGAAAGTAAGCTACTGAAAGTAATTTAGGATAATCATTTTGAAATTGCCCATTTCATATTGTTCATGTGGGTTTTGATGAAGATGATCCACGACTCCGGCGAGATCATCGGTGAAACTGTGCGATACCATGATGGTTCTGAGAACTCTTCAGACATGCTTGGTTATATTCTAACACAAAGACCTGATCTAAAGGGCAAACATACGCCATATATATGGCCACTCCTACTACCATGTTCTGCCCTTTGGATTGAGCAATCGTATCTAAGAATTTAAATCATCTACCCGGTTGAGTACCCAAACCCCTTTGGACACGCTACATGTGCCTTTTCCCCGATTTCATCAACAGCCCCTCAATTTTCAATGAGTTGTTTTTCCACTTTTGCACTTGAGTTTTCTTTTTTTTTCGATGACTGTGACAAGAACTCATTGTTTCCGATTGGTGTGCGTAATTTTCTACCCTCTATTATGCAGTTCTAAAGCCGTTACTCTTGCTTTCATTTTTTTCAATTTTTTTCTTATTTTCGCTTAACCATGTTCCCTTAAATCTTCATATTTCCCCCAAAGGAAAGCGTCATTTTAACAGTAAGATAATTGATAAAACTATGGAGTACTGCATTATCACCAGCACATAGGGAAAGGTCTCAAATTTTTCCTATCTGTTCAATGATAGCGAATTTATAGCATTTCACACAAATCAACACAAGTCATGATGCCATGTTGTCACTAAGCGGCTATCCTGAGAAGAGTCCACCGTGGATGAATCCGTATCATCTTCAGACAAATGTCGGAATGGTACATTATTGTATACCTGGTCGGTCTAAGCATTGCTACAGTCTACAAATAAATACAAAGCTGTTAGAAAAATTAACATATACATTAATATATACATCGCAATATGATATTCACCACAAGTGAACCATATGTCAAAGCCATTCGTAATGAAAGTCCAGCAATTTACGATGGGAGGCAGGCTCATTTCCTGCAAACTTTGAAGCCATGCATGTTATTAGATGTGAATAGAGAATGAAGTACGTTATCATTGCTGTATGTGGCAGGAGCTAAAGGATGATTGCACGTTTCTTCTCATTTGACGGACCTATGTTTGAGGTCAATGGCACATCCCCTCCAGATTCCCCGCTAGCTTGCAATTCAACTACTCCCTCAGGCTCTGCCGTGGTCTTTCCGCCACCACCCCTACGATACAGCCTGTGCCCTGCAAGCAACTCAACCTATTTTACGGCTCCTATTGTGCAACTTCTCATCTCCGAAACTCACTCCAAGAAAATGACGTCATGATTTCTACAGCCACGTGCAGATATCATGCTCATACATTGGAGAACCATGTATATTGATTTCTTTATTAGCATGGGAGGCCTTGACTAGACATATTTATCACTGTAAGTATTTAGAAAATTAGGCAAATACCGCAATTGTTGAGAAAATGAGTATAAAATCTTATAGTATTTAGGTATGGTTACGACTGCAGTTCTTTCACCTTTTGACTGTTATGGTCTTGCGAGTTGTGTGTCGTTGGAACTTTCTTGGAATATTTTAGATTTGCTTCTTTTGGTGGTAAATATCTTCTGTATTACTTTTTATGACAATGGTAAATTTCAATTAAGAACTGATATTCTGTTAAATAAATGAGTACAATTTTATCTAAAGAAATTGCAAGTTGGTTTCATTTCACAATAGATTATACTCTATATAACATGACATAGAATAACGCATTGTTTGGTGACAGAATAAGCTGTCACAATATAGGTTAATCGTGCTTCACAAACTAAATAAAATACTCATTCTTATCGTAGAATCATAATTTAAGTAGGTCTATTATATCTTCAATTAAGTACTTACACTATAGACCAATGCTTTAGGCAGTGTCAGAAGTGTCATATTTGCGAAGCTCCATCGTATTAGTATGTACTGCACCACAGAAACCACTTGCACCATGATTGACATGAGTGGGAGATTACCTGCTGTGCAGTGTGGGGTCCGGCTTCGTGTACGGTCGCCGAGCAATTGGTAGTGTGGTCTGGAACAACGTAATTCGTGTTTGACACGCCAGCAGTTCAGTAGAGGCTTAGTGCTAGTGCATCCTCATTTAGCTTCCTGCCATTACTATAGCTTCTTTGAAGGTCATTGCGAAGACTTGATTGATGTAATGCGTGTAATAAAGCCTGCGATTATAATGACAAGATGAAACAAAGAAAATTCACTCACTAATACACTAAAACCATATTTGAGGTGTTTTTATGTTAAAATGAAACAATATAGGCCACGACTTGCGTTATTTTGTTGAAATCAATACATTTTACTTAAATGTGAGCCTATTTTCATCTTGAGAAATACAGGTTAATGGCATCACCTTTCGTCCGTGTGGGTGTTTTCCTAATGGGTTTTAATTGGCTAGATTGATTTCAATTAAACTTGATACAGGACTTAACTACAACCCCGCTCAACCCCATGCGAGTCTTTCAAATTTTAATAACTGTCGTCAATGCAACATGATGACTACATTCTGTATCTTCGAAACTATTACTGCAATCAACCTGAAATTTTAGGTGCCACTAAAGTAAGTTCATGTATCTTGATTGCGACTTAACCCTTCCAGAGAAGTGAAACTTTATTTTACATATTCGAGATCAGAGTAATTCAATTGTTCAAGGTGGTCGTTGTAAGAAACAAAATCATGTTTCTATTTTTTGTGTCCTAGTCAAGCAATCGGAGGGAAAGTTTGCATAAAAAAACTGCTTCCAAAATATTTATATACTGGTGCTTAATTCTAGGGCCTACATAATAACATATCAGCATGGCAGCTTTTCAAATTACTGTATTTCAACGGTTCTCAGTATCTCCGAAACTATTATAACAATCAAACTCAACATTTGTAGTACGATATAGTACATTCACGTATATACATATATGTAATTGTAAAGAACCTGATAAACACAGGAATAACATGGCGGCTTCGAAAATTTCCAATATAAAAAATAAATTTTCTTGCTATCTAATCATTCGAATGCAATGGAACATGACGCATAATTATCCGATTAAGAGTTTAATATATTGGCGTTTACTTTTTTCAGCTGTTTTCAAGAATGCAAGACTGCAGAAGTTTGAAATCATAAAAATGTCCTTTAATTATTCGTATCTTGTTCAAGCAACCAAACTGTGGCTTTGTACAATGAACTGTCATGATATGTTTTATCCACTGGCATTGGATTCTGCAGTTTGCATTTCGCAACTTATATTTGTGAATTTGATTTTTCTTGAAATAAACTCATTGGACTCCATACAGAAAGTTGCCATTACTACAGAGAAATCGTAATTGAATGTTGCTGAAAGTTATATATTCTAGTACGTTATTCTTCATTGTAATAGTCTTGACCATTCTTGTGCGATTTTTCCAATATGGCGGGTTCATTAGGAAGAGAGATTCTAATTTCAGTAGTCTTATTATTTCCCATTATACAGTAGTAGACCAATTCTTGGTTGTTTGACAACAGGGATACACGGGAAATAACGTGCTCTTACTAATATGTCATATCCCAGGCTGTACCAAATCCACGAGTTTGAGTATGCGTACACGCGAGTACTCAGCAGTGATGCTCGGAGCGCGGTTGGCGAAGGACTGGCGGTGATAGACAATACGTCACTGGGCGAATGTCATACCACAAGTCCATGCGCTTCCTCCCAGTCTTGATGTATTCACCGCGCAGTGACGGCAGCCCCCGCAGCAGAGCTGTATTGCATGTTGCAGGTTTACTCACGCAAGGCGGCGAGCACTCCGCTGCTCGGCTGGAACAGCCTGCCATACTCATTTCACTACTGCATTGTGGATGTGTCCTATGTCGTTGAGATGTCATTATGCTTCCATGAAAGATATATTATATTATGCATTTTATACTGCAATGTTATTATGTTTCAATTTAGGCCAATTTCTATGTGATATGTTTATAGTTTATTGTAGCAATTTATAGTTAATAAGTAATGTTTAGCCTATTTCCTTTTATGATATAATAGGCTTATGAGACCACCTTTTGTCCGTGTGAGTGTGTGCGTATGTGTGTGTGTCTGTGTGTCTCTCCCCCCCCCCCCCCCCCCCCTTATAGAATCTAAACGGCGGGAAACTCGGTAAGTGGTCATGGTACTATTTCGTCTGACCTTGACCGTGCCCTTCAAATTTTATTACGTCTCACCAATCCAACTTGGCGGCTGTGCAAAATATTCAACCGGCATTCTTTATCTCCGAATATATAACTGATAACACCCTAATGATAAAGGGCACTACTAGAAGTTCACCTATGTGACTCTCTAAAACCTGTTTAGTACAAAACGAACAAGGTGGCCAAGCGAAGTAGAACAATTTAAATAGACTTTCCTCGCGATTTAACCATCCGCGCTCAGTGTCACTTGGTACATTAAATGACTATACACATTGTAATGCACTGACATCCAATTTAGTGCAATTGTTTACATAACCTCGAGATGGCGGCTGTGCGAAATTTTAAAATATTTTTTTATCTCTTGTATCCTAATCATGTGATGGAAGTCAACGTTTGAATAATGAACCAACGCAATAATCGTCATCTAATAGCACATAACTCTATGGACTACATATATAAACAAGAAGTTCCGTAACGAACTAAAGAGCCTACTTTTCTTAAAATGTAAGATTCATGCCAATGATTAATCTATACGGATCTATCTAGAATAATGACGAAATTAAGTTGGTAATATCGAAATTTCTAATTAGTTCGAAATACTGTATATTGGCATAATGTAGCCTAATAGAGAACTACAGTTGGCAGCCCTGGTGACTGAATATTTTCTTAGTTCCATCTCTCAAGGTACAGAATACAAAATTTGGTTGAAGTCCAATGGATAGGATGGACGTTACATGCAGTTAAACATTGGATCTAACAGCGCGCGTAAAATCATGTTGGCAACAATGACATAGATGTATTGGTCAGAAATAGTCTCAAATAATATGTCAAATAATGTGTCAATTTTAAATGAAATCCATTAGTTAGTATAGAAGTTACATGCATTTACAAAATTGGACCTATCATCAGGCTTATAAACATTTTGGCAACACTGCCATGTATGGCCTCCTGGAAATTAAACTGCATTATTATTATCTATACGTATGCCAATTTTGAAATAGCTCCCATTCATACCTTCCAAGATATCCAATATGGAGCTCAAATGTCAATTGCGATTTTTCAGCAGTTGGTAGCACTGACATCAATTTCAAATATGACCGTGAGATATTCAGGTATAGATCTTTACACCTACCAAATATTGTTTCGATTGCTGCAGCCGTTTAGGAGTTGATAGCGGGGTACACACACACAGCCAGCCAGACAGACAGACAGACAGACAGAAGGACAGACAGACACATACACATTTGTCCGATCTCATAAGTCTACTTTTTCCTCATTTTTGCAAAATGTGAAAAGTAGGCTAAAAATCCAGCATGGTGACCATCCAAAATACTTAGACGGTTCTCAATATCTACGAATCTATGAATGCTATCAAGCTGAAATTTTGTATGTTGATGAAGGCTTTAAAATAAGGTTCAGCTATGGGTAATTTCAATAACCTGGTGGCCACAAGTTCAACATGGCGGCGACGCGAAATTTAAATATATAAATGGACGCTTTTCGCGATTTGGCCATCCGAGCACAGTGAAACTAGGTACGGTAAATGCTTATAAAAATTGTAATCCACTAACATCCAATTTGTTTCAATTGTTTTCACAACCAAAAATTGCGGCTGTGTGAAATTTTTAAATCTCATTGTTTTATCTCGTGTCCTTATCATGCGATTAATGTTTGAATAATACACCTGCGCAATAATATTCATGTATTAGTGCAGTATGGCCTACATATATACAAATCCAACATAGTGACCATCCGAAATATTTTGACGGTTCTCAATATCTGCGAATCTATTCGGCTAATTAAAATCAAACTGAAATCTTGTACGTGATAAAGGCTTAGTATATATGAAAATAGGTTATTTATTTATTCACGGTACCTCTTGTTATATGTCACATTCCATGTGTAAAAGTTGGGCAATTTTAAATTGCAATATCATTTTTGAATATGTAGAATGTTCTTCCATTTTTATATATATTTCCGGACTGATATGGCTTCCAACAAACGATGCCAGGCATCTACTTGATGTGAAGAATATATGGAATATAATTTACCAGTCAAGAGATACGATGAAATTCTGCCTTTTTCTAACTTCCTATAATTGCCGTATGTTCAAGTGAAGTCAGTTTGATGAAGGGAACACTGGTACATAGAAGATGATAATAAGTTCAATATATTTTTTTGTATTATTCCTTGTTTAGTTTGGGTTTGGAATTACGCTAAATATGATATGCATGATTTCAAAAATTAGAAAAACATGTATATGAAGGCCACGAAGTCCATTGTCTCATGATTCAGGCTTTTTTATTTCCATTAAAGTATATATCATATCACATACCGAGTATACTATTATAATAAACGGACAAACACGTGGTTAACGAAAATAAAGACTTCGAACGAAGTTAACGTGCACGTCGCATGACAATCAGGGAGCTCCCAGTAAGCAGTTTTCCACTTTGGTAGTGCTACCTCAGTCGTTAAATTGGCAGCATGGTTGCTAATTTCTGCCAGCATCATCTTTCCCATATCGCAGATTAAAGGAGCTTCTCCATAACGTGATTAGTGTCAGCGACGTGGAAACACAGCAAGGGAATTCCTTTAATCTAACCTGATGACGACGTTTAGGAAAATAATATCCAGCGAAACACATTCTGATAACGTAATCTTGCTCTCTACTTGAATTAATTTTTCTATAAGCATACAAAACAAAGTTTTCTCTCACACAGAAAATAAATTATAAGTACACAAAATGTGTATATATCCCGGGTGAGTCTTCCGCCCCTTATTTTTTAGTTTTCGGCCACACTTCCAACGTCTGATGCCAGCATGGTCGACAGTTCCCCGTCTATAGCCAAGCCACAATGACCCTAAACGACTTTACAAGATTTATGACGACATGAAAGCAAGACCTTTACAAATACATGTGTGCGACAAGTGACTGCATGAATGCGAATGAAGGCGAATCTTTTGGTGACCCCGGTGAATTTTTGGCTGGACTCTTTTGTTTGCAGTATCTCCTACAGAATCTTGCTCTGACCCTGACGAAAAGCAGCATCCTTTTATTCAACAGAGTGAAATCTCCTGCATGGAAGTTGTTAATATCATCATCAGCTTATGTACCTCCCCTACGCCCAGTTTGAAGATGTCAATAATTGCACAACTAGTCAGCATATTCATTTTGTAATTGGTAATTAGATATAGTACAATTATTTATCCATAGCCCCTTAATATAAAATTTACCATGCAACAATGGCATCATGGTCACTGAATGTAAACGTCCTCGTGTATTTTCGTAATGAAGTCGAATTCCCCGAAACAGAAGACACACTATTACCAAGGTCCTCATCTTTAAAGGAAGCTTCACACTGACTCTCAATAGTTTCCGTATATTTTGTGTTCCCTATTCATTTTGAATAACTGTACAGGAAGAAATTTTAATTTCATTTTTTTATAATTCCATTGCGGTGCTTTTTCTTTACTGTTGCATTTCTGCGTAATAATTTTTGAGCTTTTTTACATGGATAGTGACGTAGGATACCTGATAGCGGGGCAGTAGAGTTGATGGGAAACAAGCCATCCACTCATATTTTCTCAGTTTCAGATTTACAATGATTTATGTTCAGAGGATGGGAAAAAGAAGCTCTGCATTTAGCGATGACAATCATTAACTGCCATTGTAATCATGTTTCGAAGAAGATGTAGAAGGAGGAAAACTAACTGTTTCGCAATACAAGACCACACACAATGTGGGAAAGGAATCCTCCCTTGTAGGAAGCTGTCCCTTCTACTGGCAAAGCATGGCATTACGGTTCCTGGAAGCACATCTCGCAAGAAGTAATGGTTTCCCTTCCCAGTTCTGTGCTACTAGAGGGAGGGAAGCATCGATTGGCGGCCTCACCAATTGTGTCAGGTTGCAACCGAAATGGAACAGCTCCACACACTAACACAAAACAAATAAATCAAATCAAATCTGACAAACTAAACTGTGCCTACACATAGCTCACTGCTAGAAACCTGACGCTCTGTTCACTGTCGTTTGTCTTTTGTGAAGTGGACTGGGGAATTGTAAAATTCTCACCGATAAACATGTCATCTAGACAAATACAAATGGAGTACTAGAACACCAATAAACAGTCATGTGGCTGTCAAATCAATAATTAGGTATAGCCCTTTTGAACCTACGTTTAGTTTCACTGTCCTGACTAATGGTGGCATGTTGCCACCCTCCTCTGTTACATGTGAACAGTTTGAAATACAGGAGAATTTGGTTCATTAATCCGGTAACTGAATAATCGGTGCAGCAGTTTATTATGGCCAAACCTGGAAGAACGCAAATAAAAAAGTTACACATAAACTAGTTGAATTAACTGCCCCTACCAATATTGCTTTATGCATACCGAATTCGTCTTAAAACATCTACCCTTCCTGTGCGCTCAGCAAACATGTGAAACTGATATATTTGTATTTACGGCCAATTCAAAAATATACAAAACCTAAACTTGTAGTTTTACGATACCAATGATCTCGTGATCATAATACACGGGGTCTCCATTTTACGTGAAATCCGGACAATCAGGCATGACATTTCTCCTTAAAATCTCACATTCCATGACCGTGAATCTAATCCGGCCTACCTTGGTGTGCGGTAATCAGTTCAACTACGCTATAATAGGATGCTCTTAGGGCTTAATATTATTTTATAATAGAAATTATGGGGTTGCTCTTTAAATGATCTGATATGTAAATGAAACGTATGTGACGTATAGTTCCGGTGACTAGGTGTGCTCTTGACTAAGAGAGCTCAGAGGGGTGCGGAGCGGTGCGGGGATTGTGCTGAATACTTCCCTGTCTGTGAACATTGGCGCGCATTACTAGTCTAAGCCAGTGCCGCTTAGCGTGACAAATGTATTACGCTGGAGGAGTATTTAGGAGTAGTGCAAGTGCAGAGCTAGCAGCCGGTGACTGTACTGAGTGGACATTGTGACGATACCGGGTGAGTTAGCCGTGGTCGTTACGGCATGACTGCTGGCAGTCGCTCACATCCGGGAGGCGAGGAGCTTCGAATCCCCCCGCCGGCAACCTTGAAGATGGTCTTCTGTGGTTTCCCATCTTCCTTCCAGGCAAATGCCGGGGTTGGTCCCTAACTAGGCCACAGCCGCAACCTTCCAACTCCTCGTCCTTACATTCAAACTTTCCTCCGCAGACAACACTCCACACGCGACGGTACGTGTAGCTCACCCATTGGGTGTTCACCTCGAAGCAGCTACAAAACTGGCGAGCCGAACATGTCCTCCCAGCACTAAAAGCCATACGCTGAAAAAAAAATATATAAAAAAATGTAACGATGCCAAAACTATCCCATTGACATTCATTGTGCTATAGTTTGTTTTTGTTGCGACATCTTGGTCATCAGCCTCAAGTAGTTGGGTGTGTGTTGAATCTGTCTGATAACCTATATTTATGTATTGACTGTAGTAGTGTGTGGTGTAGTGCACTATAACGTCGATGGCAAGAGGAAATGGAACGCTTCAGTTCGTCATTCTTGCATGCGATACGTTCGAGTTAGGGGTATGTATTTTTTTTCTATTTTCGATTTAGTTTCTTACGCCTCGTAATGTACCGTACACTCTCCGGCACAGAAAATGAGTGTCCATTGGAAGGTTTGGTTGATTGCAATACGTACACATGGGAGACTAGGACATGCAGTATGATGTTGGCAAGTTACTGCTTCGTTTACCTCATACTTCTATAGGACATGGTTTGATTCTTCTCTAGGCCTGGGACAAAATATAACCGTCCAATGGCTACATTAGTCGTAATGCCATAATTTATGAACTATATTTTGTCCAAAGTCGTGTTACAGTTTTATAAAGTGTTTCCGAATCTGCAGGTTCTATCAGACAATGCAGTGGCTAAGTCGTAAGTCCTGCCTCTTGCCTCCGGTGCCATGAGTTCGAATATTTTAGACTGGAATAGTTCTGTGTTAATTTTTATTCATTCTCTGAAGTATATGGTGAGTAATGTAATTTTCTTTGTTTTATCACGCCATGACTGGGTTTGTTTGTGGCTATGATATGGTCCGTTGGGTTCTCCTCCACAGGCGTACGTCCATATAGATAAATAAGGGCTGAAACGTACGTATTGTTACCATCTGCCACCTCGCCCCAAGACGCACTGACAACATCTCTGAGAGCTTGGTTCGCATTTGGTACGGGATCGGGCCAGGTATTCACTATTATTCGCTTTATCTTGGCATATACGTTCTCGATGGTATTCAAACCAATGATTCACGCGTCAGACAAGATATTGATGTCGGATTCTGGTGGGGATGTATATTGTTATTTTATTTACATACATCAAAAAGCCAGTTCATAAGCTCGACCTGTCCTTGGCTTACCAATCTTTCTTGAACTCATCGGAACGTGTTCATCGGAGACAGGTTAGGCTATGCTGAATTTGTATAACTCTGGCAAATATCATCCTCGAGGGAGGGATGTATGAATATTGCCCGGTGGTGAGAGGGTGCCCATGGGGACGATGCTTGATTTTGTACAACATTCCTATCCCATGAGAGCTCATCCAACCCCAACACGCAACAGTTAAATGGCCCGAGCGCCGATGCTCGGCCACATATGATGGATTGTGTCTGCTACTGAAGGGGTGAAACTCCAACACTAGCCCTTCGATCGCAAAAGAATACGTGCTCTCAGTGGAGAATGTGACATTCGGCTAATCACGTAGCACATTGTCTTCGTCAAACGCTAGCAGTACAGTCTCTACTCATCAGTGAGCTTTTGTTTCTGATCCGCTCGCCATGCTTGTAACAGTGCCACATTCAGGCACCTAAAGACCGCCGGGAAAATATGCTATCTGGTGTAGTTGCAAGGCGTTCATGAACGTGGTTGTATGGGCCTCAGCAATCAAGTGATCGCGCTGTCCTCTGTTAAAGATTCCCTATGAGCCGAAAGTGGCAAGTCGGTTTACGTCTTCTGATTCTTACAAATGTCTTATTCAACGCACTATTGTACTCTCAGTCATGCCATAGTTTCTCCTAGGCTTTGTTGCCATTAAATTTCAGTCTTCAACGGCGGATATTTGCCACTGAAGGATGAGAGGTTATTACTGTTCCATACGTGCGGTTAGAATTATATTCCTGTGTGCAAAACATTCGTAGTGGGGGTATACCGCAATCTGATTGGTTTTTCCCTGTTGCAGCCAGCAAAGAAAAACAATCCATAATGGATTTGAGGCCAACGGCTCAGCCGTGTTGAAACTCCGGATCCCATGAGAACTCCGCAGTTAAGCAGTATTCGGCGTGGTCGGAACTTGGATGGTATGCCGGTTCTAGGCACTGCGCGCTGTTGGCCATCATAAGGAGGAGCAGAAAGGCCCTGGCCACCCTACCGCACGTAAACTCCGGCTAGATGTAGCCTCTTCGGAGGCTCAGACCTGCCTTCGGGCAGAATACCAATTAAATGTATTAAAATGGATATGATCGATTTGCCTTCCTCTGTGACCATGAGCAACGGTGCAGCACGAGCAATTACGCAGTAAATAGGCTACATATTAGTCTGCCCGACGCTTTCCACGCCGCTCGTATGTAAGGTTGTTCACGGTAATCTGTACTGTCTAAATGCTTCTCATACGCATAGATAGGGCCTACTCCAGTAATGTGGCAACTTCAATATGAGTAATGTTTCAGTGCCTCTGATTGTCAAACTAGAAACCACAACATCATGGTTGCAGGGGACGATGGTCGTCACTGCACAGTTGAACTTAGGATTTTTCAGCCCGCTCACTTTCTGTGTCGGCGAATATACGTGGTATATACTCTGTTAGGGTCAAATTAAGGAATGGAAATACATATAGCCCTAAGAAGGGCCGGCATATCGATGTCGAGGTAGCGGTGCATTAGCAATTCCTAGCTACGTTGGCAAGTGTTCGAAGTGATGACTTGGTTGGTTTATGCACATTTGGGCACATTGCTCAAAGGATATTCTAGTGAACTGTAGCATTAAGCGGTATTATTGATCTGCAGGTTTAAGTGACGAGTTGGCACTTGAGAATTTCTACCTGCTGGGTGTAAACTATTTGTTTTTGTAGACCCCACTGGATGATGGAGATCCATCCTGTTGAAACCACAACGCTAGACGTTCTCCAAGCAGAAGAGGGAGTTCAGGTTGTCGTGCGCCTGTTAATTGGATCTCAGAGAAATACGGTCCACAATCGTGATCACCCATGATCCCACAACATGTTTTCAAGCTCCATTGCACTAGGAAATCTCCCTGTCGCAACCAGTGGAGATAGTATGCACTGCAACATAGTATGTTGTGGCGATTGGTTGTACCATTCATGTGGAATCGCAAATCGTCCGAAAATATAACTTCCGATAGCAATTCTGGATTATTCTCAAAATTGAATAACAGGCACTGACATTTATATTCATGTTAATTTTAATATTTCGGCCGTGGAGCCCACAGTTTCCTTCTAGATGCTAGAGGTGATATTAATGCGCATGCAGTATTCGTAGTACGGAAGGCTTGCAGTTGTTCACCTGCTGTATCCGTGAAACGTTAATTTCAAGTTTTGCTATATCCGGTCTCTTGCCATAACATCAACAAATAGTTACATGGTGGACTAGTGCACGGTAAATTATTGTAAATGATCCAGATTATAGGGTTACAATGGCTAGTTATTTAACTGACTGATCATTTATATTTGACTGGTAACATGCATTTTACTGCATGATACACGTAAGAATCTGATTAACTGTGACCAGTAGCCTACACTGCTCGAGTATGGGATATAGTTCTGCAAACAATACCAGCCACTTATAATAACTCAGTAGAAACTCCGTGAATTCGAAGAATCATGTCCTTCAACGTTTTTATAGCATTTTGTATATTGTGTTCACACTCAGTACTGCTTTCCGTGGCATGCTCTGTTGATTATCATGTCGCGGTAATTGTTGGAGGGCGTTAAAATAGTCCATAAATCTGAGTGCACAGCGGAGTATGCCATTGCCCGCATTGCTCGAACAACACCACATCCACGTCCAACACAACGTATAACTTCTCTTCCGAGCAGCAATGCAGTGCTTCATTTTTTATCGTAACTTATTTTCTCGGAACATAGACAAATGTTCATCATCTCTATAAAGAAAGTAAACTTTCTGTCTGAACATCTTGGACTTTAATTTGAAACTTAGTATTCATCTAGCATGAGGTAGACCTACATAAGGATCAAATATCCACTTGGTGTAACTTTTGTCTGTTCGTCTGTTTGTTATGATTAGCGACAAAAATACAAGAGTGAATGGGATGGAAATATTCATATTAACCCCAGAATGGCAGCGCTCGTCTCTGCGACAAAAACGGAATGGGCTCGCACTTCTGCTTCCCGCACTTCTCCCACTTCACCAGCTCAAAAACTTAAAAAGGAACTACAAAAATCATACAAAAATATTCAAATACAGTCTCCATGCTGCTAGCCTAGACAGTGTAATAAAAGTTGACGCATGCCTAAGTGTTATTTTATGTTCGACCCTGGCGAAATGTAAATAATATATGTCAGAAAACTGTACTATAATGAGGCTCATTATAGTACATGTTTTCATTATGATACAGTTTCTCCCACCAATCAGAGCTCAAGAAACAGTTGTGTGACCAATTGGGTGAAGATAGCATCGCACCTGCGCTCACTTCCATGGGCCCCTATTTTAAATTTCACTGCATGGCGAGTGTCATAGTGAGGTATTCCTGGAGGCCATTGTCAAATACAAGGTATTCTCTGCGTCCCATGCGCTATGTTCTGTACATAAAACTGGTGAAATCTCGACATATATTTATGAATATATATGTTCGAACATAAAATGGTTATAATTATCGTCGAACATAAACGGTCGTATGCAACTCGCCTATAATGGTAATTAAGACACTCGTATGGAAATGATAAAACTCGCTACGCTCGTTTTATAAACATACTCGTGTCTTAATTATTGCCATTATAGGCTCATTGCATAATGTACTATATTATCAGTTCCCAGAATCGTAGTCGTCACCGATGTGAAATGCCACCGATAACACCGTTGCAATTAGCGATACCGTTCTAGGATCAAGGTAAAAGGCATTCCTAAAATAAAACTAGGCTACCCATTCTTATAAATAGACCTTAGGAGTGAGAAGGTGGGAGGAGCACCTTCATCGTCTTTTACACTTTTCTGGTAATTGTTTTTTTATTAAAGGAAATAATTTATTGTTACTTAAATTAATAACATTTTAAGCCAAATAACACTTCGATCAAAACGAACTCTCACCGAGATAATGCAATAAATGTTGTCCAGGCCTGGATAATTTAGCGGGCTTTTGAAAACGTAACACCAGGCCACCGCTATCGCGAGACGGCAATTGATCTTTCAGTTCTCATAGGGCTTTCGGGAACAAGCGTTGGACGGACAAGCTATTTTAAAAATCCGTGTTTTTGAGCAGGATTAATATATTTGTTGTAACGTTAGAATTTGTGTGTAAGAGGGGAGGGGTACCGAAGGTTTAATAGTGTAGATGCTTGTCTTTCACCCAAACGGCCGAGTTTGGAATTCCGGTGACTGCAAGGTGAAGTCACGTGGAGATGGCAAGGGTATCCGCAAAATCCAAGAAGAGTCAGGGTGGCTCCAACAACCACAAACAATTGAAACACACTAAATACAGTTTTAATAGTCCCTGGTTTTTACGCAGATTGACATGCAAGGCCACGGGTTCAGGGTATTTCCAAACGCAAGAGACGAATGTGTTCGAAGCCGACTCTTGGCCGTTTTTAAAGTGGTTGAAGTGGTTTCTTTTTATTAAATACCACAGACATTGAAACGGTAATTTTTCCTGTGCCCAAAGATTCAGGATCGAAACCTGGCGTAGTCAGTTGGAATTTGTGGGTGAGCAAATGCGAGGAAGCCGTGTCAGTAGATATAGTGACATGTTAAAAATCTGCCTTCGTGGCAAAATTCCACAAACCCTGGGGTCTCCAAAATTCTGAGTAATTATAAAGGACATAAAACCATTAAGATTTTTATTATTGCTACTTTTCAATAGGCCACCACCTCTTCTTTTAAAACCCCCTTAATTCATCTCCGATTATTTCATTTCTCATTAAACATTCCCAAGAGGTTGGGGTCATGAAGTGAATTCCGCCGTAAGAATAATGGTCACATCTCATTTCATCCCCGAGCCCGAAGTGACCAGAATAATACGGGATAAAACGATTAGTTATTTCTACTCACAACTGTTTTCTTTTTATTGTGATCACCCTTACTACACTTTTTAATCAGCACCCATGTTGTAACCAAACTAGGTGAAAAACTAAGAATGTACATGGCTAATAGCCGAACAAGAGTCGACTGAAACCTATAGTCGAACCCGTCTCATCTATTCATGCCAACCACGGGAATGTTGAAGTCAATTGCGTAAATTCGCTTATTTGAGTTATCCTACAGGTTGAATCCATCAACCACCGGTACCTTAGCATGTCTGTTATTAGGGCATCAGCAATACAATCTGCAAAATTCACTTGCTGTTATGCATTTTAATCCACAAATATTGGCACACAATAGTCCACGGAAATTGAGCCGTGTTTATGCGTGTTGCTTAAAATGTATCTTTAGTACTAAGATATAATAGTTGACATAGTTTCAATTTGTTTATATGAACATATTCTACTATATTTAATGTAGGGCTCTAATGTTGGCAGAATACCACTCGGCAGTTTGTAGCGCTTAGAACTCAATTAATGGGCAAACATACGACTGCATAGACGTACATTACACGTGAAAAATTACGTATAAATCTATATATGAGTGTGTCAGTTGCATGCAATGGTACATTCCCATGCGTGCATAGAATTATGTACTGTAGGTAGCACTAAATTCGTAAAATTACACTTAATTTGTCTAAAACATCTTGTACTTCAAGTGAGCTTTGTTTGGAGTTTGTTCAGTGCACATATTCCGTGATATTGAATGTAGGGTTTAAAGGACTTGAAATGGTTTACACACAGTTGGTAGTCCTGGTGACTCTTATAATAAGTAAAGTTATGTATCCTAAAGCATACATTGCACATTCAAAATTAGGATTAGTATGCCAGTTACGTCCAGTCAAATATTAATTGAACATATTAGCGTTCATAGCATCGTGTAAGTACAACTGCCATGAGTGGGTTACTCAAAATTATTCTGGAATATTATTTTATGTATCAGCGCAAAGTTTAGAACTGTTGCCCTGCATACTTTCTGATAAACTGGGACAATGGTTCAAAATTATAGAGCGCATTTACCAACAGTTGGCAGCCTTAGTGACTCAAAACATGAGCCTAGTTTCATCTTTTACAGTACACTATGCATATACCAAATTTGGTTGAACTCTAATAGGTAACACGACAAAACTAGCAGTTGAACATTGAACCGATCAGCATGCGTAGAATCATGATGGCAGAACTGTCATATATGGGTTACTCAAAATTAATCTGATATTTGATGACTAGACACAAGTTGTCCAGGCTTGTAGGCCGTGGTCGGGGCGGGTTGTTATCTCCCGATGTTTCACCGGAAACTGCGCCCTGCGTTATCAAGCGTCCACTCCTTTCCTTAGTCAGTACACATTCTGCTGCCTAACGAAAGGAGCAGCCCTTGAAAATGCAGTTTCCGATGGATCGTCGGGAGATAACATCCTATCTGGACCACGGCCTACAAGCCTGGACAACTTGTACCTAGTTACGAAAGCCGGCCGTGAAAGCCTAAAATATTTTATGTTCTATACTTGTGTTATGTTTAGAAATGCTGGCCTGTATATGCTCTGAGATTAGGTTTTAAAATTATTGAGATCATTGATCAACAGCAGGCGACCATGGATACACCCGTTGTTCCTTGTCTGAAGGTACACTACGCATATACGAAATTTGGTTGAAGTCCAATAGATAGTACGATGTTACTTGCATTTAAGTACTGAACCTAACAGCATGTCTAATATCATATTGGCAACACTGCCATGTAAGAGTTATTGTAAATTAATCTAAAATATTATGGCCTATATCTGTGCCAATTTTGGAACAGTTCCCATGAATACTAACTGAGATATCCAACTTAGAGTTCAGATTTCAATTGTTATTTTCAGCAGTTGGCAGCACTGACGATATTTCAAATATGACCTTCTGATGTCCTCATATAGATCTTTGTTTTGATAGATGCAGTCATTTTGGAGTTAATAGGGGCAGGGCCTGATACATCAATTTTAAATAGTGAAAACTAGACTAATAAAAATATTCATAACAAAGATAAATTTCAAAATTATACTACATTCAAGAAAGGAAGGTTTTACTTTTGCTGTACGATTAAATAATAAATAAACGTTTGGCGAGAAGGACAGATCAATCTATCTTCAAAATAAAAATAATGTTTGTAGTCATACAGCATAGAGTGTACTCAGGATCTTGCGCTAAACTCGGTGAATCCTCCTCAATGAAGATGGAATCAATCTTATCCACAGCAAAGAAAAAAAGTGGTGATAGGTCAGGATTACCAGGTACATTTATCAGATACAAATCACTAGTACAATCTTCATAAAACTGGCGTTTACTACACAACGAAGCAAGTATTTGCATGCAAAACTAATTGGCCTATTTTCATTTATTGTTTATTTATTCCCCATACGAGCTCACATCAAGTTTCCGAGTGATAGCCTATTATCCAAACTGTAAGTGATTTAGGAAAACACGTCTCATTTTGCTACCATTTGCTGTGGTAATTTTCGACAAAACTGATAAACGGATGCTCCTTTATAAACTGGATCACGCGTGCCTTCTCCAATTTATTATAAAAACACACAAAACCATATGTTCAAATGATTCGCTAATAATATCAGAAATAGTCGTTTGGGATCAAGCTGCACTTTTGAAGAAAAAAAATGAGATAATGATATGTTTAAAGTGCCAAATTTGGCAGAGAATATAAGAAACTGCTCAGTTAGAATCTAAATGCATATTTTCTGCTTTAAAATTAGTATTAAAGCCATCGTTTGGAGTCTATGTGCACTTTTTCCATTGGAGCAGATGCAAATTGACTCCATGGCCACATCATCTCATTTGCGGATATATTGTGTGCTTACTTGTAAATAAAATCAGTTGAGTATTTTGTGACTTAAGATATATACAGTATTCACTACAATGACAACTGTTATAATAATGCTGTAATGTTGATGGACTGCTATTATAGATTTAATTGTAACATCAAACCATATGAAGTATCAGAAAGTTGATCCATGGCATGGAAGATGCATGTTTTGGAAATTAGCGGGCTAATGAACCCGTCACCGTATACACAATTATCACGCAAACGGGAACAATCTTGAGATAAGTCACTTTGATAAACTATTTTTAAGTGATAAAAACATATCTAAGTGTGTATTTATGTTTTCAATTGATGTGCTGATGAACAAGGATACCAGTACCCCATTACATGTACCATTAGGGGCGCTATCATTAAAACGAATAAATTGAATATTATTAGTTGAATCGTTATTAATAACTTCACAATTTACATTTCCACGACAGGGAAATTCTAAGCAACACTGCTTTATTTCAATCAGTCCAGAAGGCAGTGCCAACAGCCACGTCAGTGGATAAATATTATACAGAATCAATTCAGGTGGCAGTGTCCACAGCCACGTCAGTATGGACATATTATTCACTGTCTTTACGCAATCGGTTCAGGAGGCAAAGTTAACACCTACGTCAGTAGAGAATATAAACTCATACGGTCTGGATGTTCACGACTCTCAAACTTACTCTGCTACTCTTTCATGTTGTTGTTTGAGTTTTTATTTCTGTGGCTTATCGCTGTGACTGTTGACGGACAAACAAAGTACGTAGCTTTGTGTTAAAGCTCTTCGTCTTTAGACTTGCATGCTTTTCCTTGGAGGTTAATATGACAGCTGTCTCCTTGAGTCGCGTCGAGCCAACTGAAGAAGGGTATTGCTCAACGACATCTCCTTTGTCTGAAGTAGTGACGATAAAGGGACGGGACAAATAGCGCTTAGGGAATAGTAATAGTCTAAGTGGCGAAAATGAAGTGAACAAGTAGCTCCCTGAAGAATTAAATACTCTATTTTCATATATTCTACTGTTCTCTTCTCCCCACCTACGAAGTATATTTCCCATGTGACAGTCGGAATAGCTGTTGGTAGAAGAGCTACACGGTGATAAATTACACAGCAACAAATTCAAACTAAAAATTCAATATCCAAACGTTCTAATCATTTGAGACAATAGAAATTAAAAAAAAGTACATGGTACAGGATTTACCCTGTCTTAAACAAAAGCCTTCCTCCGTTGAACGAGGTAACTGGTAACATTTCCTGCACTTGAGAATATGTGACCAAAGACACAGGATGAGGCGTTATCTACAATACATAAATACAACACTAATGAAATGTGTACAAGAAATTGTTAGTTGATGGTACTGGGTCATCAATTTACTAAAGGACCGATTCAATATCACATTAGTAGGGACCGGAAAAATTAGCATCTATTTGTTTCAAAACTAGCATCTATTTTCTTCAAAATTAGCATCTATTTTCTTCAAAATTAGCATCTATTTACAAAGTTAAAAATCATCACATTGTAATATTATTTTAACGACTTCAAGGTTATGAAGTGCAGTTATAGTCCTCAAACTAAAGCATTGTCAGTAGTTCAGCATTGCTTTCTTTCAAATTGCACCGTCTGTCTGAAACCACTGTGTTGTAATGGGACAACACACGCTCGCTATCTACATTGTTCGTTGGGGTCCACAAAACAGTATTTAGCAAATATGCTGAACTCTGTCGGAACTGCAGTTAATGCAAGTATGATATCATATTTTTCACTTTCTTTCATCTGGGTTTGAATTGCATTTAGCCAACCGTGGCCGAAGACGCGGCGAACGATGCACAGCGTGCTAACACTCACGCTGCGCCGTATGCTAGCACGCGGCCGAGTTCTGATGCGACGCAATGCGTAAAGACGAAATCATTGAGATTTCGAAAAGACTGAACTGCGTTTCCCTGCGATGTAACAGTAGGCCTACTTGCGCAACTGTTGTGGCGCGCTAATCGCTAATTCGAACGTATCTCAAGGCGGCGAATTTAGCCAACCGTGGCCGAAGACGCGGCGAACGATGCACAGCGTGCTAACACTCACGCTGCGCCGAATGCTTGCACGCAGCCGAGCTCTGATGCGAAGCAATGCGTAAAGACGAAATCATTGAGATTCGAGAAGACTGAACTGCGTTTCCATGCGATGTAACAGTAGGCCTACTTGCGCAACTGTTGTGGCGCGCTAATCGCTAATTCGAACGTATCTCAAGGCGGCGAATTTAGCCAACCGTGGCCGAAGACGCGGCGAACGATGCACAGCGTGCTAACACTCACGCTGCGCCGAATGCTTGCACGCAGCCGAGCTCTGATGCGAAGCAATGCGTAAAGACGAAATCATTGAGATTCGAGAAGACTGAACTGCGTTTCTCTGCGATGTAACAGTAGGCCTACTTGCAGAACTGTTGTGGCGTGCTAATCGCTAATTCGAACGTGTCTCAAGGCGGCGAATTTAGCCAATCTTGGCCGGAGACGCGGCGAACGATGTACAGCGTGCTAACACTCACGCTGCGCCGTATGCTTGCACGCGGCGCCTCGATCCCTAATCGGCTCGTATCGAAGTTCGGACCAACTCGTTGTTGCTCGCTCTTCCTGTTAGTATCGCTTCGGGTAAGTTCCTGGACAATGACGACTGTTGTGGCGCGCTAAATCGAACGTGTTTCTACCTGAAGGTTATTACGGTCACTTATATGACGGTGTCAGTAATGAATGCAAGATATATGCGAGTACTTTTTCCCCCTGAAATTTCAATTAAAAACATGGGGTGCGAGATATACGCGGGGGCGAGATATACGCGAGCAAATACGGTATATCGATCAGAGCGGTTGAAAAATATATGCGTCATATTTGCAGTATTTCTCATGCTTTCGCCGAAATATGTGGTTTTCGCCTCTAAAATATCACATTTTCGCAGAATTCGCACCAAAATCGCATATTTGTACTAATTTCGCATTTTGGTCAAAATTCGCATTTTGTCGCATTTTGAATTTAGGTACCACAGTGCTTCAGAACACCTTAAAACTATTTAAAAAATGGTTTTAACACATATTACAAAAATTCGCATTTATCGCAAATGCGAATTTTTCCGGTCCCTACACATTAGTGAAGGATGTCCCAGTGCAGAAATTGACATGCGTACAATCTATAATTCACGTTAACCACACTAAAAAATAGGGGCAGATGACCCCGGTGATTCACTCCTTAACACTGTCACCCCACTGCCTCTACAATGAACAATTACTTGCTGGAATATGTAAATGATGTGATGATGATAATTATCGTTTTAAGGGGCCTAACATCTAGGTTATCGGCCCCTAATGGTCTGGCTGACAGCAAAAATGACAACGAACTAGAAACCAGAACAAAAATTAATTGAGACGTAAAATACTTACAAAAAGGAACTCATTGAAACTACGCACAAAATGGAGAGTGGTAATACTTACAAAAGGGAATTTAGAACGAAAATTCTCACAAAAGGAATAGATTGAAAAATACGCAAAACATGTAGTCTAGGTTCAAAATACGTACAAAATGCAATGTAGTGTCGAAATACTTAAAAAATGCAATTGATATTCAAAATATTCACAAAATGCAAATGAGATTGAAAATACGCACAACATTCAATTGAGGTTCAAAATACTACAAAATGCAATTGAAATTGAAAATACGCAATGCAATTCAAATTGAAAGCTCCCAATTCAAATTCAAAATATTCACAAAGTGCAATTGAAATTCAAAATGCTTACAAAATGCAATTGAAATTGAAAATGCTTACAAAATGTACGGTAGATCCAAACTACTCATTTGGATTGACAATACTTACAAAATGCAATTTAGATTGAAAATACTTACAAAATGTAACTTAGATTCAAAATACCCAAAAATGCAATTGAGAATCAAAATAATTGCAAAATACCGAAGATACAAATTGCAATTTAGATTGAAAATACTTGCAAAAAGCGGTTTGGGTTGAAAATACTAACAAAATGCAATTGAAATTCAAAATACTCACAAAAGTCCCGGCCCGGATATTGAAAGACTTACTAAAAAGCAATTTGGATCGAAAAGACTTACAAAATGCAACGTAGATTGAAAATACCTAAAAAATGGAGTGTAGATGCAAAAAAATCGCTAAAGGGAATTTAGATACACGGGGGGGGGGGGGCACGTAACAAAAACAGTGCGGGAATCTTCAAGAGAAAGGGAAATATAGTGAAAAGGAAACAAGAGGGCTGACCCTTGAAGAAGGAGTGATCAGGAAAGATGAGACAAGGGCCAATTAAGGCGGGAAAGTGAATGACTCCCTAGCCCTCGGATACCTTAATACCGTCGGGGTCGCAAAAGAACAAGAGTTGACCAAGGGAGGTCGACAGGAAAGAAGACGGAGAGGAGCCCGGCACAAGTAAGTGAAAGCAATGCCGGACTCAGCTGGGGTCCCGTGGTCGCCAACCCACGTCCCACTAGATGTGAGTACCTGGGAGAGAATATGTAACTTTCAGTATGGGTTACATACTGATGGTATCTTACCGAATCGAGACAAAGGAGTTTCATTCTGTTCGTATGGTTAAGCCGCGAGAAAAACCCAATTAAATATTTGAATTTTGCGTGGCCGCCATATTTATTTTGTGCCCATAAAATTTGGGAAAGCTGCATAGTTGAACTTAATTTAGTAGGCTTTATTGCCATACACAATTTACAGTAGGTTGTTGCAATAAGTTCAAAGATATTGACTGCCGGTTAAATATTTTGCGTGGCATCCGTGTTAGAATGCTCAGCCTTATTAAAATTTGAAAGTCTCGATCGAGGTTATAGAACTTAGAAGTAAGTAATTTCCGCGTTTTATTTAAATTTATATAGTCGTTTAGATTTTATGAGGGTCACACACATACACACATACACAAGGTTATCTCATAAGCCTATATTTAATTCCATGAAATTAGTTTAAAACTAGATAAATGAATAATGTGAGCGGATGCTTCCCAGTAGACACGGAGCTATTCATAGTCACAATGTTAACCTTTGCAACATACACACATCAAAAAAAGTTTTGCATCACCTCGGTTCCAAGAGTTCCGGAACCTTTAAATACAAAGGGAATAGAGATCAACACAAACAACATTTCAGCTCGTTTTATTGCTCATGAGACCCACACATTGCATGTTGTACCATCATACAGCTAGACTTTCAGCATTTGTGGTCCAGATTGCAGTACACACCACTACCTCTAATATCCAGTAGCACGTCCTCTTGCATTGATGCATGCCTGTATTCGTCGTGGCATACTATCCACAAGTTCATCAAGACACTGTTGGTCCAAATTGTCCCACTCCTCAACGACAATTCGGCGTAAATCTCTCAGAGTGGTTGGTGGGTCAAGACGTCCATAAACAGCCCTTTTCAACATATCCCAGGCATGTTCGATAGGGTTCATGTCTGGCGAACATGCTGGCCACTGTAGTCGAGCGATGTCGTTATCTTGAAGGAACGCATTCACAAGATGTGCACGATGAGGTCGAGAATTGTCGTCCATGAAGACAAATGCCTCTCCAATATTCTGCCGATATGGTTGCACTATGGGTCGGAGGATGTCATTCAGGTATCGTAAAGCCGTTTCGGAGCCTTCCATGACCACCAGTGGCGTACGTCGGCCCCACATAATGCCACCCCAAAACATCAGGGAACCACCACCTTGCTGCACTCGCTGGACAGTGTGTCTAAGACGTTCAGCCTGACCAGGGTGCCTCCAAACACGTCTCCGACGATTGTCTGGTTGAAGGCATATGCGACACTCATCGGTGAAGAGAACGTGATGCCAATTCTGTGGGGTCCATTCAGCATGTTGTTGGGCCCATCTGTACCGCGCTGCATGGTGTCGGGGTTGCAAAGCTGGACCTCGCCATGGACGTCGGGAGTGAAGTTGCGCATCATGCAGCCTATTGCGCACAGTTTGAGTTGAAACACGACGTCCTGTGGCTGAACGAAACGCATTATTCAACATGGTGGCATTGCTGTCAGGGTTCCTCCGAGCGGCAATCCGTAAGTAGCGGTCATCCACTACAGTAGTAGCCCTTGGGCGGCCTGAGCGAGGCCTGTCATCGACAGTTCCTGTATCTCTGTACCTCCTCCATGTCCGAACAACATCGCTTTGGTTCACTCTGAGACGCCTGGAAACTTCCCTTGTTGAGAGCCCTTCTTGACACAAAGTAACAATGCGGACGCGATCGAACTGCGGTATTGACCTTCTAGGCATGGTAGAACTACAGACAACATGAGCAGCGTACCTTCGTCCTGGTGGAATGACTGGAACTGATCGGCTGTCGTACCCCCTCCGTCTAATAGGCCCTGCTCATGCATGGTTGTTTACATCTTTGAGCAGTTTTAGTGACATCTATGAACAGTCAAAGGGACTGTATCTTTGATACAATATACACAGTCAACGTCTATATGCCGGAGATCTGGGAACCGAGGTGATGCAAAACTTTTTTTGATGTGTGTACATAACCGTGAGTTCTGTGACCAAAAACTGAGAACAGGAATTCCGATACTCGATCTTATTGTAAGTAGAATTCTAGTTCAAGATTTGTGTTTACAGTCAGGAACAAGTAGTTCCATGAGAAACTAAAGAATCTACTTTTCTTAAAATGTAAGATTCAGACCATAATTTATCTATTTAGACCCACCTGGAACATTAAATGTAATTACAGGATACAGTTGGTAACACTGGCATTTATGATTTTCTCGAAATTTCATGAAATATAGGGGCCCAATAGAGTACTACAGTATTCTTGAAATGGTTTCTTGGAATGCATTGTGACATGCTGAGAGTTTATTGCTCAAATACACAGTTTGAGTCATTATGTGGTTGGTAGGACTGCTGTCTATGAAGATGTGCCTAATTATGTAATTGTAGGCACACATTGTATATACAAATATTATTAATCCATTAATAGTTATGGAAGTTACATGCAGTTAAACATTTAACCTATTAGCACGCATAGAATCTTGTGGGCAACACTCATACGTATGGGTTGCTCAAAATGAATCAGCAATATTATAGTTTGTAGGCGTGTGCCAAATGTTGAACTGTTTGCCATGCATACTTTATGAACATATATTGTGATTAGAATTCATACTTTTGCAGCGCATTTATCAACAGTTTGTAACCGTAGTAAATGGATACATATGTTAAGTAATCTCTATTAAGATATCCATTTCACAAACAAGTTCTGATCGATATCTATTTGTTAGTATGGATGTTAAATTCAGTGAATCATTGAACGAATCAGTACGCGTTAAATCATGTTGGAAACAGTCTTGTATGTGTTGCTGAAACAACAGTAATTCCGCAATATTATGGTCTATATGTGGCCATGTTATAGGTTGTCTTTTTTCATTTGAGGGGCTTGTACCTCGTGGTCATTTAGCCTCGTGTACTTGGCTGTGTATAGAACTTGTTGTATAACCTGTGTTATTGTGATGTATGTAGTAGTGTGTGTATTTGCAATTCAGGTGAGGATTACCGTGGCTTTAAGGTAGGAACGATACCGGTAGATGTGGTAATCCACGAGAAAACAAATCCAAGATTGTTGAGGAGGTAATCGAACCCTCCTCTTCTCAGTTTGGCCTTACGAGGCAGAGTGTACCTCGTTCCTGCCGCTAGATCAGAATTACATTTCTTGGCAGAGCCGCGAATCGAGGCCAGACCTCCGGGACAACAGCCAAAAATACTAGTCACTACACCGTGAGGTGGCCGGATATAGGTGTTCACAAACATACTTTCTGAGACATTGAATAAGGGTTATTAGTTATAGAGAGCATTCATCAACAGTTGTTAGTCCTGGTGACTACGAAAGTATTCTTAGTTAGATCTCGTAAAGGTATAGACTGCACTTACAATATTACGTTGAAATCCAATTGATAGAATAGAGGTTACATGCAGTTAAACTTTAATTAATCTTCAAGATAAAAATCATGTTGGCAATACTGCCATACATGGGTTGCTCAGTATTAATCTACGAAGTTCTAAACCACACATGAGCCAATTTTGGAGCAGTTTCAATGTATCGTACTGAGATATCTGACACTGAATTCAAATTTCCAGTGTGTTTTTCAGCATTTCGCTGCAATGACATCAATTTCTAAATTGGCCTTGAGATATCCAGACATAGATTTTCACTCATACCTAATTTCAATGATTTTCACAAAATGTGATTGACGGCCGGTAAATCGTTTTTAACCGGTTTAACCGTTTTCATTCTGTTGTTTCTAATGACGATGATTGTTCTTTCACCCAGGAGGAAACTCAGGATTTATTTCCACTGATTTGTATTAATATGACTTTCCACATTTCGTTGCGATTGAAGTATTAGAAATTGAACACCTGTGCAACGACCCTGCTGGGCTTATCTAACCGGTAAGTATTCATAATCATAGTGGGAAGTAGTGTGCATGCTCTAATATACCTAGGTACTTTATTGTTGTATCGCTGAACTATTTACACGTGCACAATATGAATACTAAAATATAAACCTATAAATCAACACCATAGGATAGGATAGATTCATTGTGAATCATAATACTAACTAGACAATAATACGAAGTGTACCAATAATAAATTTCCCCCTTTTACTACATGTAATATTTTTCAGGAATGTGCGTTATATGTTTAGTTAACCCTTCCAAGCATGTTAACAGACTGGAAAGTATAAATTGATAGGGGTTCTGTCGAGGTAATACCTGTAAATTCCGTTCCTTGTCATCATATATTTGATATTTCACAAATTTTGAGGGCCTGAAAATTGCTATCACCATTTACTCTTCATACAGCGGTCACCTACTGCCCCACTCCCTCCTGCCTACCCTCCAAGAAAATATAATAATGATTTTCAGTTGTATTAATATATATATATATTCACAGACAGTTGGTCAGTTTTTGACCTCAGCACTAAATTATATACGGTAACCAACGTTTCAAGCACCTTTATTTAGATGACATTTATTTTCTGAACATATGCAAACAATATTTGTTATTTTATGCATTTAGGTGTTTTGCGATATCGTTATTAAGTATCCATATGTATTTGGGTGTGCGTGTGGAAACTATCTAATTAACTGTGTGATTGTGATGGGTGTAGTAGTGTGCACTTGTAATTTATTGGAGATAGGATTTGGATAGGAAGCAACAGTGGCTTTAATTTAGGTAGTATTCCGGCGTTTGACTGCAGAAGAGGTGGGAAACCACTTCTATTATGGCTGACATCAGAATCGAACTCACCTTTTCTAAGAAGTACCTCACAAGGTTGAATGTGTTTCGTGCCTACTCTCCGACCAGAATGAAATTTCTTGGCATAGCCAGGAATCTACAAACGGACCTTAGGAGTGACAGTCAAGAATGCTACTCACTACGACACGAGGTGGTTCATATATAATTGTTTGCAGTTATTGTAGGAATAATCAACTTTTCGGTAAGAATTTAAACTTCTCGTCGTTCATTTGCTATTAATATTACAAGAGAAAAGCGCATTGTGTCGTAAAAGGACCTTCATTAAATGCTGATGGTTATTACGAAACGAATCCGTGCTTGAGATCTGGGGCATAGCACACAGTTTGCTATCCCAATGAGATCTAGACTGGCGTGCAAAGCTTCTGATGATGTGGCCAACCTAGTACAGCAGGGCAGAACCCTGTAACCTACCTCATTCGGGAAAATTATAATAGTAAATAAGCAAGGTCCAACTTGCAAAGCTTCATCAAGATTGGATCGGCTATTCAACATTAATTATGATTTTTTAACCTAAAAACACTCATGCATTTCATTAGTTTAGATTAAGAGGCACCACTCCTCAGTTTTGCTTTATGAGGCAGAGTGTACTCCATTCCAGCCCCCAGATCAGAATTCCATTCATCGAATCGAACCCAAGCCCTTGGGCCGACAGCCAAATATGTTATTCGCTATACCACGAGGTAATCTAATATAGGTGTTCACACAAACTTTCTGAAATATTGAACTTGGGTTCTACATTCTAGTGAGCATTCATCAAAAGTTGGTACTCCTTCAAACAAAGGACGTGGGCAAATAATAATTTCTTCAAACACTTCTCACAGAATTGAATTAGAGCTTCAACAGTTGAGATATAAAATGCAGGCCATATTTTCATGCATTACAGTGTAATACCTGTGACTAACTTAGATGATTTAAAAGAAATCTGCTACATTCAGTTAGGAAGAAACTTATACTCTTTCTTAAGAATTAGTTTTCAGTTTGAATTAAGTATTCACATTAGATACAAAACACACCACGTTACATTTGGGAGAAGATGATGTTTGGCATTAATCGGAAGGTGGAAACCTATTGTACGTGACTATTCCATGGCTATGATCCTTGGTTGAAATTAAGTCACCTTGTGAAGTCAGGTTGACTGATATGAGGTTAAGAAGATTCCCTGGGGCAGTAGGCTAACTCCGGCAGTCACCTTGTGAAGTCTGTGGTTGGCTGTTCGATGTTGATAGGGATTAGCCTACTCTATGTATACCATATTTCGAAAAGAATCGTTAAGCGTTTAAAGTTATTACGGTGACTCGAATATTGTTGATTCCAAACGTTTATGGCTCATAATACCTGGGTACTTCCGCCATTAAAATATTCAAGGGTCCGATATGCGATTATAGTTCATCAATACTATTAAAATATTCAACAGCCGAAGTGGGAGTAGACGGTTCTCTCTGTAGTTGAGTGGGTCCCAGTTTGTTAAAAGTTAGTTTCCTCTCTAAATGAACAGTGACTGGAACGATCTCTGGTTTACACCACTATTCCGCACATACCCCCAAATTTCTCAGGGTTATATTCAACGATTCGTAGGGCTATTTCAAGGCGCCATACGATTGGAATCACAATTTTAATGTGATGGCAGTGCAAAGAAAATATTATTCTTTTTTTATCAACGCAGTCTATATCTATTTATCTTATTTACAGGATGAGCTAGGGAAGGAAATCGGCCGTGGACTTATTGTAAGGAACCGTTCAGGCTTTGCCTAGTGGTGAAAATGGGAAACCACTAATACCATTTTCAGGACAGCCAATCTGGAATTCAAACCCACGCTCTCCCGATGACCGAGAGGCACAAGCTAGGGCGTTAGCACTCTCACCCACCGTGGCCGGTTGTAAAGAAGTTATATACGGTATATCAAATGCGAACTGAATTCGCTCGACGTTTGTAGAAAATCCTCTTATCAGTCGTCCGTTTGAAAGACAGTACAGTGTGACTGTGAAGTATCACCCATTATTTTCTACGTTTGACTTTACTGTTATCAACAAAATGGCAATTCCTGGAGGAAATATTTCCAATTCACAATTTTTTCCAAAATACGCGAGTTTGCTTAAATGTTAATGTTAGGCACATCCACACAATAGAACAGTAGGACTTAAATACACAGAGAGGTGCGTTTACGAGATGCTACATACTAAATTTCACAGATTAACCCTACGTCATCAGTCGCAATAGATAAAGTTGCACAAAGGGTCGCAATGTGCCTGAGAGACCCATGTGCCTACACATATTTTGAAGCCTATTTATTCAACTGTGAAGCATTAATCACATAGTCTAGTTATAAACCAGTCCAAAGAATATGATTTAGAATATATAGAATGTTATTGTAACGCGTACCCCTTTGGAGTACATAAACATTTTAGTTTTGGGAGAAGCAAAAATTGATGAAAGAGTTCTGATATGATTGCCGATGACCAGGGTAGGAAGTAGGAGTTGTTTAAAGCTAGTCCTGAACTTAAATTGTCGCATGTTCCCGCATGCACTAGGGTGATCAAATTGGAGCGTGACCTTCCTCAGTGGCAGCACTTGTACTCGTATATACTATGATAAATATAATGTAGGAAAGAAACACAAAGAAATGCACAATAGAATTGGATTTTCATGATTGCAATTATGACCAAATCATTTTTAGCTTTTTGGTTGTTTTGTGTATATTGAGTACAAGTCATATGGATGGACGATTGTCAAGATGTCTTGAAACTTGTGGGGATTAAACTCGTAACTTTTGGCATTGTAATGCAACTACTTTCAGAACATAATCTCTGTGTACCGCATTACAATAGCAACATATCGGGAAAATTCGCAATGATCTACTACAACACCGTCCAAGGTTGAGCCGCACTGTGCAGACGGTGCGAGTCTGGGAATAGCAGGTGTGCAAGGGAGTGGTCTGATCACGAATTGATAATGAAAGACACGAGTAGCATTCCAGGATAACATCCTCCCATAATGCGTGCGCACAGTTGTCTAGCGTGACCGACTAGGCTCCACGCCTACCTCGACTCTGCACTGTGCATTCAAGGTGTGCAGCTGTGCGACATTGCTCAGTGTGGGGCACTATGGACACTGCTGATCTACTAGATCAGAGGAGTGAATTCCAATACTTAGTATGAACAAACACTTGCCAAACCCTACTTAGCAGAAGGACAAACTAAATTGGAATATAGTGACAACTGACATAATTTAGCTTCTCCCTCTGGAGAGTAAGCAGCTTGTGTTTGAGGCCTATGCCTGTCAGATCGGTTGCAACCCACAGACGATTAACTAGGGACAGATGACCTCGATGATGCGCCCCCTAAAGCCCCTCACCGCCACAGCACTTCAAAAATATCAAAATATTACTTAAAAAGTTATTATTTATCCTCCGCCATGTTATGTCAAGAGTTAGGACAGAAATGTGCGTGACGTCCTTTGAAGTAGTAATATGACACGAGTTCTGACGTATACTTCGCAAGTATCAATCAACTGGATATTATACCAAAATAAGCAAATGAATTATTCGAATATGATATAACGTGCCCACGACACATGGCAAGCATCGCCACGTCACGTCACTCTCGAATGTGTGATGCATGGACTTCTTCACGTTACGTGGAACAGCCATGCTAGAGATAAGCTTAAGATGATTTACCTTTGTTGTTTGAGTCTTTTGACTGGTTTGAGGAAGCTCTCCAGGCCTCCCTGTCCTGAGCTAATCGTTTCATCTCTACATAGTTAGCCTACCACACCCTACTTCCGAGGCAATCTGTTTAACATATTCTAATCTTGGTCTACCCCTACTGTTCTTGTCCTCGACCCTTCCTTCCATAACTAAGCTTCCTATTCCTGGATGTCTTAATAAGTGTCCTGCCAACCAATCTCTTCTCTTCATTAGCAGTCGCCAGAAACATCTCTCCTCTCTCACTCGTCTTTACGTTTTCGTTTGTCTACCCTGTCTACCCATCTGATCTTCTTCAGTCTCCTGTAACAACTTATTTCAAAGGCTTCAATTCTCCTCTTTTATGCTGCACCAATAGTCCAAGTTCCGTAGAGTGCCACGCTCCAGACAAAGGCTTTCAAAAATTACTTCGTAATACCTAAATCTATATTCGATGTCAACAGATTCCTTTTCTGTAGAAATGCTTTCCTTGCCTGAGCCAACCTACTTTTTATATCCTCCTTGCTTCGTGCATTACTGGTATTTTGCTTCCTAAGTAACAGAAGTCTCCTACTTCCTTCAGCTTTTCACCTGCCAATATGATGTCCATAAAGGTTTCTGATTTCTTTCGGCTGCATTCCAATATTTTTGTTTTACATTTATTAATTTTCATCATGAATTCTTTCCTCAAGACGGAGTCCATACCAATCAAATACTCTTTCAAATCCTCAGGCGTGTCGGCCAAGATGACGATGGCATCGGCAAATCTCAGAGTTGAAATTATTTCTCCTTGAATCTTCACTCCCACTTTAAATTTTCTCCAATTTCCTTCATTGCTTGTTCAATGTAATGATTGAAAAGTATGGGTGATAAGATGCAGCCTGGCCTTACACCTTTCTGAATAGCAGCTTCTCTCTCATGTCCTTCAGCTCGAATAACTGCTGTCTGGTTTCTGTATAGATTGTAGATCACCCTCCTATCCCTGTACTTTATTCCAATCGTTTTCAAAATGTCAAACAATTTAGTCCAATCAACGTTATCAAAAGCCTTTTCTAAGTCTACAAATGCCATGAACGTTCTCTTGTCTTTCCTTATTCTACCGTCCAAGATCAGCCTAAGACTTAGAACAGCTTCCCTTGTTCTTACCTTTCTCCTGAAACCAAACTGGTCTTCACCCAGCTCCGTTTCTATCTGGCTTTCCATCCTCTTGTAAATTATTCTTGACAGGATTTTTGAAGCATGACAAATCAAGCTGATTGTACGGTAATCTTCACATCTGTCAGCACCCACTTTCTTCAGTATAGGGATGATAACATTCTTCTTGAAATCAGAGGGTACCTCACCTGTCTCATAAATCGTACACACCAAGTGAAATAACTTGATCGGACCTTCATCTCCTATACAGCGTAGCAACTCAATCGGTATATCATCTTTGCCTGGTGCTTTGTTCCTGCTTAAGTCTTCCAATGCTCTGTCAAATTCTGATCTCAATATTAAATCTCCTTTTGCAGCCTCATCAAATTCCTCCTCCCTTTCCATTACATTATTCTCAATCTCCTTTCCCTTATACAAACACTCTATATAAGCTTTGCATCTCTCAACCTTTTCTTACCTATCTGTTAGAGTATTTCCATTTGTGTCCTTAATATTACAGCACTTAGTCTTCTTTTCCCCAAAAGTACTCTTAATCCTTCGATAAGCTGTATCTACTTTTCCAGATTTCAGACAATTTTCTATACCTGCACATTTCTCTTACCTTAATCCATACATTAATATGTATCTTGAATAATGGAAGGACGAATCTGACTTCAATAATAATTCTTGACGATTTGTTGAGGAACATCCCAACTAATAACTTTCAGGATACAAATTGATCTACTTTAACTTGTTGAACACACCCTGTTCACTTAAATCATTATATGCTAGTTAAGGTGAACAGACTACAGGTCTCATGTGGTGAATTACTTGGGTAGTTATATAAATTAAGGGTAGAAGAACTTCGTCCTGCCTGGAAATTATATCTTGTTTCTTTCGAAGTAATTCCGGTAAACATTAAGTCACCTCTAAATATATATTACATGTTCAGTGAGACGACAGAGGGCACCATACCTTAAAGTGTAAGATACAACCAGATACCTTGCTCTCCGGTAAAAAAAAAACACTCAATTTTGTTATCCGGCTCCGGATATAGTAGAAAGCTTCAAAAGCTTAGCTATTGTCCTATAAATACAATGCGTGGGCCATAAGTCACCAACGCAGTGTTCATTTTGCCGAAGAAAACTCCGTATGTAACATTCGAGTTGCGTATGTTGTACGCATGTGTTACTGTAAATCATCCGTTAGGGTCACATACAATGTGCATGCAATTCTAAGGTATCCTATTTTTTCCACGAGATTGGGAGCAAATGGCAACGTGCGATCTAGGCTCATCGGACGAAACACTCCTTGCAAAAGCATAACAGAGATGGCAGCACCATGCTGTGTAAGTTACATAATAGTACACTAGATGAAACCCGTCAAAACATGACGGACAATGGAAAACAAATTTACTGAAGAAGCTTCTTATATAAGTTACATTCTTTGTACGATTACTTTTTAGCACTATTGCAACTTTAAGGGCGTCAAAAGATAGCACTCTCAGCATTGCAACATATTGCTGGTCATGACTGAAAACGTGATGAGGTCATCATCATCTTGCACAGTTTCCAGCCACTGGCCGGGTCTGTTTGGAACACAAGCCTCTCCAACGTCTTCTGTCTTCCCACCATCTCTCAGCCTCCACCCTTGTCCAGTCTTCTCCTCTCTTCTTCACGCTTTCTTCCACCCCCTTCAGCCACCCGTCTCTCGGTCACCCTCTTGGTCTCTTTCGTTCCCACTTCGTCTCGTGTATCCTCCTGGGTATCCTCTTCTCCTCCATTCGTTTTACATGTCCATACCATCTAAGTCTAGATTTCTCTATACCATCCTGTAATGGTTCCTCCTTCATTAATTCTCTGGTCCTCTCATTTCTTATTCTGTCCCTCTTTGTAGCTCCAATACTGCTTCTCAAGAACCTC
Source organism: Meconema thalassinum (assembly GCA_946902985.2). Classification (NCBI taxonomy): domain Eukaryota; kingdom Metazoa; phylum Arthropoda; class Insecta; order Orthoptera; family Tettigoniidae; genus Meconema; species Meconema thalassinum. The sequence goes on from OX336389.2 coordinate 297,633,708, forward strand.
ATCTCACTGGCCTGTATTTTGCTCTTCTCCCTTCCTTTCATAACCCAGGTCTCCGAGGCATACGTCAGGATAGGGACATAGTACGATATATGATCTACTTGCTGTTCTGAGGGACATCCCTGCTCCATAACATGCTTCTCACACTCCTCCGGAATGCTTCTGCCTGTCTCCCCCGCTCATTTATTTCTCTACCGTTTCTTCCATTCTCTTGTATCAGGCTTCCCAGATACTTGAAACTCTCCACTTTCTTCAGCTGTTCCCCACCAATTGTTATTCCCGTTGTGGTCCTTTCCTTCTTCCTTGTTGTGATCACCATCTCACTCTTATTTATGCTAAATTTCATCCCATATCCTTGTATTATTCCTTCCCACACGTCCAACTGTTCCTGTACCTCCTCCTCCTTGTTTCCACAATCATCAAATCATCCGCAAACACCATTGCTTTCATCTTTCCTTCCCCAATTACTTGTGCCGCTCGGGTCATTATGTCATCCATCACCACAATGAAAAGTAACGGTGACAGTGCACTTCTTTGTTTCAGGCCGTTTCTCTGTTCCACCCAGTCCGATCTCTCTCCTCCCACTTTCACATAGCTCACGCTTCCCTTGTACATCTCTTTTATCCTCCTTATAGTCCATTTTTCTAGTCCTCTATCCTCCAGGGACTTCCATACTTTGTTTCTGCATACACTGTCATATGCTTTCTCAATGTCCAGGAAGGCCATCAGTAGATCTGTTCCATACTCATAGTGCTGTTCTTGTAACTGACTTACAGCAAAAATCAAATCCACTGTGGACCTTCCTGCTCTGAAGCCATGTTGTTCTTCCCTCATCCCTCCTTCTATCCTTGTCCTAATTCTCTTTTCCAAAACTTTCCCGAAGATCTTTGCACAATGACTCATCAGTGTTATTCCCCGATAGTTTCTGCATTCTGTTCTACTACCTTTCTTGAAGATCGGGACAATTATTCCCTTTTCCCAGTCCTCTGGGGTCTTCCTTTCCTTCCATGCTGCCTTCATCACTCGGTACAAGCATTGTATCCCCACCTCTCCTGCTGCTCTCACCATCTCCACACTCAACTCATCCACACCCGGTGCCTTCCCTCCTTACATCTTCCTCACTGCATCTTCCACTTCTTTCCATGTTAAGTCCTTTTCGGTTTGCAGTTCATCTACTGTACCTCTTCCCCGATTTCTTCTTCCTCGCCGTGGTTTCCATTTGGGTTCAGGAGTTCTTCAAAATATTCTTTCCACATTTTCTTCAGTTCTTCCCTATTTTCTATCCCTTGTCCCCTTTTGTTCACCATTCTGACATAATCCGTAGGATCCTTCCGCCTCTTATTCTTTACCATCCCATACAGGACCTTTTTTGTACCTTCACTATCCTGCTGGTCATGACTTAAAACGTGATGAGGTAAATAGCCCAATACGTTCAAGAGTTTCTCCTTGAGCTTGATTGATTGTGATAAAGTAGGCCGAGCGAATAGGACATTGTTGCCTAACCCATATATGCCCAACTTTTTTTCCCTTCTCATATTTCTTTCATATTATCATGGATTAGTCCAAGGGTTCCCCTCAGTGTGTAAAAGTTGTTAAAATACTTACTTTTTGTTCCTGTCTTGAGATTAATGGCGCCCCAAAAATGGGGCGGTGGGCATGGATGGGTGCAGGTAAATGTAAACAACCTTTGCTTGACTTTTGATTTTATTTTTTGAATGTAGTCAAGTGTTGCACAAGAAGGACAATAAAAATGCAATACAATATTATTCAGAACAAGAAACAATAAGAATAAGATATTAGAACCAAAATATACACGTTGAAAATGCAACTCAGGGAAAACTTCATCATCCTGATAGGACGTCTATAAGCAAAGACATTTTGTTCTAGCATGTCTACAGCACCCATGCAGGGGTTTACTCAGCAGCAGATGTTTATTACAAACACTCATGAGTGGAACATCTCGAAACAAGTTGCGTGGCAACCGACATCACATTTCCTGCACTTCTTTGTAGTGTTTTTATGGCATTCTCCACATCCAACCTGCGAGGGATTGGTTATAATTATATCACCAACGCCATCCAATCTCACTTCGTATTGCACATGCCTTTTCACAGGTTTCAAAAGTCTACCCATTGGTAGGCGGTTTGTGTATTTTCCAAGGTAGCATTGGACAATATAACGAATGAAGCCCAGAAAGTCATAAGAACCTCTAGCCATGCCCGCAGGGGTCATCCTGTACAACTGGAATGTATTGTTGACACTGCAGCTCAAGGGAAATAGTATAAGTTGCCAGTACCATTTCTTCATTCTTATACCGGGTCTATAGGCAGAAACATTTAGGTCCAGCCTGTCTACACCCTCCATGTAAAGATTATACTGAGCAGCAATTGCTGTCTGCCTCACAGACAACCTTCTCTTTTCCTTACCACTCCAAGGACTGCATGTACCCATTGGAAAAACACCTATCTTGTTAGATGCAAGAGTTACGACGTTATTGTCATTGAATCTCACAAGAGTTATTCCTGATTCTACATCTGTAACTTGGTCATAACTTCGTGGTAGATTTTTCACTGTAGCAGGATCTTTGAGGGGAGCCTTTTCAATACGGTTGTTGCGAATCGTTCCAGTGCAGTCGTTGCCATCGCTAGCCAGTTTTGAAAGCAGAGGCAGGGAAGTAAAATAATTGTCTGTAAATATACTGTAGCCGGAACTCTAAGGCAGTTTACTCACCAAGTCTACAACCACTGAGCCCCCGACACCCAGTTCAGAATGTGTGTTACCTGTGCAGGCACCCTGATAAGGCTCAGCTTGAACAAGGTATCCTAATCTTTAACACATCGACCACACTTTGAAACCGAATCTTACAGGTTTGTTTTGAATGTGCTGTTTAGTTCCATGTCTTCCAAAGTATGGAACCATGGACGATGCTCAAATAGGCATCTTTAGGGAAGTACTGTAACCACTTCTCATTGAGATGATCCCAAAGGAGGCGGCGCACTTTGGCAAGTTTTTCATTGGGATTCAAGGAGTTGTTATCTGCAAAGTGTAAATAGCTAAGTAATTCCTCAAATCTGTTCCTTGACATGGAATTTGCAACTCCGGGATGGTAGGTATCAACACTAGAGTCCCAGTAGAGGCGGTGCCTAGCGGGAGTCATATATCCACTCAGGAGTAAAATAGCAATCAGTAACCTGATATCACTTGTTTGAACATCAAAATTATGGTTGGCATTAAACATCGCATATCGTTTGGATTCTCTGACAATAGTTTCAATTATATGATCATCCCAAAACATCTCAAAAAGTTCTGCTGGAGATTTGTCTACACTTGTGATTGCGGATCTTACCCATTCACGTTCTGATTTGGATGGTAAATCTACGTGTTTCCATTTGCGTGATGGTGGCAATGATTTCTTCTTCCGAGATCATGGTGCTCTGGAGTTATCACATGAAGTAGTTGGAGGCGTGTTCTGATGTACTTGGTTGGAAGTACTGGGTAATGTGTCATCTCTGTCCTCATTACCTGCTATTTCCACTTCCTCGAGACCATTGTCAGTGAGTGTAGTTGCCCGAAGTTCTCCCTCAACCCGAAGTTTATTCCCGGACAAATTATTCAGGTCACCATGTTCATTCTCATCACCACTTTCTCCGTCACTCTGGAGGTGATTTTCTGGAGGACTGATATACACGGTAGCACTTACAAATTGCTGATTAGGTTGCTCCAGAATTACCAGTATTTCATCAACAGTAAGCCTAAAACATAACAAATCATATGTAAATATAAGGTAATCAGCATTTGATGTAAAATCTAATAGTACAGTATAATGACATTGAAATCCAATAATAATTATTTAAAAGGTTATGGGAGGTCACCTAATCAGTTAGAATAAAAGGCCTGTCTATTTATTACATGAATATACAAATACGACACCATTATTTAATTACATCTAAAAAATAATTGTAAAAATATCGCATATAAACAGTGTACCCGCCTGTGTCCACCGCCCCATTTTTGGGGCGTTTAATGAAATGCCCCCTAAAGTACTCCAATTAGAAGAAACTGATAATTTTTCAAAACAGCATCACTTATTAACTTATGAAGAACATAGAATCACATTGTCACCCTTAAAATAATAAGATATAATTAAATTGCTTACCTCTTTTGAGAAGACATTTCGCATTCTGATAATGGACTGTAGTCAACAATGTATAACTGTTCTCAGAGAGCAGTTGTTTGTTGACAGGCATCTACTTCATTTCCAAGAATGCCAACTCACTTGATTTACAACACCAAACTCTATCAGAAAAGTAGTTTTCATTTTTTATAACTATTAATAACAACCGCCCCAAAAATGGGGCGGTGGGCATATATGGGTTAAAAGAAAATGTACTGTACCTGCAAGTGTTTTATCGGAAGGTGTTAAATCAAGTCGTAGGATTTGAGCTCTCTGCCTAATATTACTGCACCTATTATATCCGAATCCAAGCAATTTCTTACATATTTCTTACAATTAATATATTACCATATATGAGTCTTTGGGAAACGTTCAGATTTCTAAGGAGCATAACTATGGCTCAAACGTTCGGAGTATGTGGAGGCGAATCACTTAATTCCAAGGAATTGAAAAATTCAATAATAGGGAAATGAAGTAGCTGGCTTTCATCTTCAGTATCCAATCTGTTAACGCTGATGTATGTGTTTGAACTACTGGATATAAGTTCAATGACTTTTAAATTATATCATTACATTGTTGCAGGTTGGCAAATATTTTATATTCCAGCAGTTCAATTTTACCCTCACAACAGTAAAGACCAAAGTAACCACGCATAGATTTTACGCAAGAGAAGTACAATGTAGAACAATGTTTACATTTGATCGTCAAAGACCTTACAGTACACTGTACTGCATAATATCTGGAATTGTTTCTGAAATGGCCTATTTAAATTGGATTTTAAATGTGGCTTCGTATTATTCGATAACACTATAGTGTCCTGCAATAACGGAGCCGCTAAATATTACATGGCAAATAATACTTCCATTGCCGAAATCAACTGCGTAGTTAGACTCAGTACTCTAAACAAATAATCATTAAACATTTGTCTTATACAATGAAGTTCAACATGACCGTCCAGAGACTTTCATACTCAAGTTGGTTGGTGAGGAGAATGCGATGAGACTGATCGCTTAAAATAAATTCCTTATAATTGTTCCTGCCAGCGAAATTTTTTGCGATAGCTTGAAAACGCAGCTCAGAATGACGTTCTTCATTTTGTTATAAACAGTACGAAACTGCTCTAAATAAGCAATTTCCATCACCTGTTATAGGTTATGACAGTACATTTTGCAGGGGAACATAGAATCACTTCGCCAACTACTGGAACGACCATAGGCCTATACTCAATACTCACTTCGGCAGTCACCCTAATGGAGGCAGTTTTTGAATTATATGTCCCGTGCATGTCAAAAATCGTATTAACACATGGAGGCCCACCTATTCTTGTCTATCGCCCCGGAGACCCGGGTTACATTTCCTGCTCTGCCAAGAAATTGAATTCTGGTCTGAGGGCAAAAACGGGGCACATTCAGTCTCTTGAGGTATAACTAAGAAGAGGAAGGTTTAATTCCCACCTCGACAATCTTGGATGTGGTTTTCCGTGGTTTCCCACTTCCACTTAAGGCAAATACCGGGATGGTTCCTAACTTAAGGCCTTGGCCGTCTCCTTGCCTTTTACCACCTTAATTACAAATACACACAGTAATGCAGCCATCACAATAACACAGGTTATGAGCGAAAATTTCACACATACACATCCAAGTACACGGGGCTGAGTGACCACAATGTCGGAGCCCTTCAAACGAATTATGTTTGCCAAGTGTCTCTTATGGCGAAAGCAATTGTGGACACGCGCGAGTGCCTGGAAAACTACTTTTTTCTTTAATAATTTAAGAGTATATCGACGATGCATAATTATAACTTTTAGTCTAGGACGCTAATAACTTGACTACCGAAGCATTGGGAAGAAATTGCAATATTAAGGTACATAAACAACATAGCCTACACATTCAACTGTCGGTTAATGTTCCTCAAAATTTCCCTTCTTAAATATTCCCCTCCTTTATAATTCTCCATCACGTGAAAACGTGCCATGACTTGGGTTTTAAATATATCGATGAAATGGTGCTGCCATCTGCTGTCAGTTACTGGAACTATATGGGCGATGTACTGCCATCTGTTGTCAGTTATAGGAACTGATTGCAGATATTTAAACGGCGTACTGAGGACAACAGTTTGCTCTTTTGACCACATGTTGTAATGCAATGGTAAAACGGAAATAAAACGTATTGAGAGGGAATGTAGAAATACGTATCTTTTACAGACATAAAACCTTACTAATACTCCTTGATTAAACAATATTTCAATGGTAAAAAAAAAAAAACATAAATCGGCGAGGGCTGGGATCGAACCGGCGAACCTAGGAACCACAGTCTGTCGCCTTAACCACATAGCTACACGAGCACTCTTGTTGGGCAACAGACGCAGCCATTCATTATCTTCAATAGCTGCTGTCTGAAGGAAATAATCCATTTCATTATCCAAATAAATCAATGTTGCACATTCGTATACGTTCATACTGTTATTATATTTTATTGCCAGAACTTGGTTAATGTATGTTTTCAATTACATGGGAGCTTATTAGGTAACTTATATTTTAATGGAATTCTCACCGCCATTTTGTCATGACCTCAGGCGGATTGTGCGCATGCGTGAGGGTCGAGAATTCTGCTATTTTCTATATTAATTCAAAAATATACCGAGATGGAATGTAGAAATATGTATCTTTAACAGACATAAGACCTTACTAATACTCCTAACAATATTTCAGTGGTAAAAAAAAAAAAAATATCGGCGAGGGCTGGGACCGAACCTGTGAACCTTGGAACCACAGTCTGTCGCCTTAACCACATAGCTACTCGAGCACTCTTGGTCAGCAGCAGACGCAGCCGTTCTTTATCATTAAAAGCCGCTGTCTGAAGGAAATAATCCATTTCATTATCTAAATAAATCAATGTTGCACATTCGTATACGTTCATACTGTTATTATATTTTATTGTCAGAACTTGGTTAATGTATGTTTTCAATTACATGCAAGCTTATTAAATAACTTACATTTTAATGGACTTCTCACCGCCATTTTGTCATGACCCCAGGCGGATTGTGCGCATGCGTGAGGGGCCAGAATTCTGCTATTTTCTATATTAATTCAAAAATATACCGTAATATATTTGTTTATTTTATAGACACTCTGCAAATCTAGAGGCCAAGAGCTTTCGTTAGAGTGCTCTACGAAGTAAATCGGTTCTGTCGTTCTCTCAATCTCGTGGTAACAAAAATCACCTTACTGTTTTAAATATATAGATTATGCAATGAGCCTATAATGGCTATAATTAAGACACGAGTATTTTTATAAAACGAGCGTATGCGAGTTTTATAATTTCCATACGAGTGTCTTAATTACCATTATACGCGAGTTGCATACGACTGTTTATGTTCGACGATAATTATAACTTTATTATATGTTTTAACATAAATATTCATAAATATCTGTTGAGATTCAGTCACTTGAATTTGGTGATCGGAGTGCAAGTGCTGGGTTAGATATCTCTGTTTTCCAAGTTCTCTGATTGACCGACGCATGCGCTCTGTCTGCTTGGCAATGTCATATGATTACAGGCTGTCGAACACTAATGCGCAGCAACATTCAGCCAAACTGCCACCGAAGTCGTTTGAAAGTAATGGGCTGTGTCGAAATTGGACTTAGGGATATTAAGGTACAGTGCTATTTCTTGTCTCATATTCGCCAGTTTATTTACGCGAACATATGGACGGTGCGTATTCCATGTCGGTAATTTATTATAGTTCGATGTTGTGTTTATGTCCGACATGTTGGATTTTGAGCGCATGCGCGAAGGTATCGTTACCTAATAGAATGATTGGCTGGAGAAACTGTATCGTAATGAAAAACAGTGTTATAATGACCATCATTATGATACAGTTTTCTGACACATAATAGTGAGTGTCGAACATAAACTTACTGACTGCCTCAATGGAGAGGTGCGTTTCTGATAATAAAAATGGTGGCGTTTAATTTTCGTAATAATCATGTAATCATCCATTTTATTGACTTGCGTGGGCTACAATCGATATTCATCAGCAGTTGACTGAGATATGTGGTGATGATGGCATGTATGTCAAAGACGGCGGCGTTGTGAAAATAATGTAAAACTAGAGGGAGACTACTTCATAAAGGGATGTGACTGAAGTTTCATGTATGTAGTGTGCATAGCTTGTGTGAAAGAACAGGAGCAGTTGGAACTTTCATTTGATGAGGGAGCATAACCACAGTGGGCATAGTAGTACGCGCATGGGTAATTAAGGTATTTATGAATGCATGTAAAGGAAAAAGATATCTGGAGATCCTTTGACAATGGTCAAAACCGCAACTAATTGATAAAAAGATTATTGATCAGTTATGGCTGCAATATTGTGATGTGGTGCCCAATAACTCTTTTGCTGTTAATGATTTCCTAAATGGCAACTTTCCGTTGGCCTTGGATCTCCAACATCACCATCACATATTCCCTGGCCTTTGCTAAGTTCCAAATTTTATCACTTCGTACGATCCTGTGGTAATAGGCCAACATGATGATGTGGCTAAAATTTGCTGTAGAACGAATCATGAACGAAAATACGCTGTGAGAACAATCTTTAGAAACATACAACTCACATGTTGCGAGACATAATGCAAAGGATATGGAGTCGTATCCAACTCTGCAGATACCAAATGGAACTCGCACAGACCCACTATATCATTATATTCATAGGATACGGTGACTTATGGCTCACCCTGTGGAGATTCATTGACTTATAGCGTAAGAAATCTGCAGCACAATTATCTTTCTCTAAGAGGATCAGAAGACATGCAATTAATATCTCCCTATTGCACTGTTACACGATGATTAGCCATTGTGTATGCAACTAAGGGGAAGTTACTGGCACTCTCGAGCGATGGTGTTTACCTAAGGAGAGAAAGACGAGGGTAAACACATCGGAGATGATGGGCCGAGACTATGAAGGCAGTGCTGAAAGGTCAACTGTGCTCACGAATACAGAATAAGGAGACAAGCGTAGGTCGTAAGGGGACGGATGTGCTGGGAGCATGCTGATGAGCCCTGCGTTCAGGCTTGAGCCCCAAGACACTGCGAGGTGCTTTTAGATTATTCAACAGCCTATTGAACTCGCAATCATATACAGTACGCTGGAATATGGAAGGCAGATTTCTGGAGCAGGTGTTCGTCGATTTGTACAATCAGTGCCATTTGTATGTCGGGGATTTGCAATGGGCTAACCTCGTTTCTACTACAAATGTTATGTATGCGACATTATGAAAACATGTATTACTAACAGAATGTTGCTATAAAATTCCCCAGGTTTCCCTCACATGCTTAAGGTGCTTTGTTGTTGAAAATGCTCACCCAACATAGTGAAACCACATGAATATCTCGGTTAGTGATGGCGATTGTCTTATTTAGGGGTTTGGCATCAATGTTACCAGCCCCGAGTATATGCGTAAAATTTATATAATAAACTGTGTCATTCTGATGTTTCTACCAGAGTGTGCATTTGTTACTGTGGCAGGGATTTGGAAAGATATAGCCGTTGCCTTAAATTAGGAGTTATCTCAGCATTTGCCTAAAGTAGATGTCAAAGATCAGGGATAGGCCTAACCTCCTCTAGAAAACAAAAGTCACAAATATGAAAATAATACTCGGGATGACGGAAAATGAATTTCAATTCTCAGAAGCATGGTAAGTAATGCGGACTCATGTTCTCAATTGCGAAGCATTTCACGAAAACCTCTACGAACCCCCCCACCCCCCTCCCACGATATACGTAGAAAAACAATCATAAAATGCACAGTAGTGAGGGAAAATAAGGGTGTCATGAACACGTTATGACACCTATTAAAATGAAGTTTTCAAATATGGGGGTTCTGTAAAGGCCAATCTAATATGAAGGAATACATCGTGAAAACTGTCTCAATTTGAAGATCACTTACGTCGAAGCTACAACTAATATTTGCTTTGATCGCAGAAAATGAAAAAAAAAATCTGGAAGAAGCGAATTTTAGTTCTTAGTAGCAAAGTAATGCATACTACTTTATTTTTAAATGCGATGCAGATGAATTTTCTAGAGAAGGAAAATTGAAACCTGGTACAGTGACAGTCTAAGAATCATTGTAAGTAATGCGTACTCTTCTGTTCTCAAATACGATGCAGATGAATTCCCTAGGTATGTCCTAACCTCTGGAACCTGATCGGATTAGTCTGTAGTCAAATCCAGAAAATGAAAAGTCAGGTGAGCATCATTTTTATTTTGTGAAGACGGTCTGCAATAAAAATATCAACAGTTAAGTTCTTCTAAGCAGGGCTTAACACAACCCAAGTTAGTTCGGTGCAGCTGTTCAAAAGTTTTGAGGGGATAATACGAATGAACTGACTGACATACATTTTACCCCCTCAGAAAACTCATATGACTTTCTTCTCATCTTGATTAGGAAAGTAGTCTCTTTATTTGCTAATTAAAATAGCCTGTAATTTTTTCCGTCATGATCCATGTAGTGAAACATTCATATCGCCATTCTCACATTGCAACATTGGTGTATCAGAAGGACTAATAAATGCAATGGGTGATATGCATGATTGAATCTCACATCCAATGAAGAATGGAGATGGTCAGCCTCCTGAAATGTGACTCATTATCCGAAAGACTGGTCCATATGTCCGAAATAAGGATCTCAGTTGGTGCATGCTTGAAACCACATCCTTTCATTAGTAGACACGATGGATGTATTTACAGATTCATTTATTTGTATCACCACCAACTTACTCAGAGATTTGAGAGAAGATAGTGGTGGTAGTTGTGGTTGTGGTGATTGAGTCTTAAAGAGGTACAACATCGAGGTCATCTGCCCTCAAGGCTTGAGATAAATTAATACCAGTGAGCATGTAAAAGAATTGATTGCTTCATTCATAGGCCTTGAGTGAATTAGTCAGTATGAAACAATAAGGTAGGATTTTAAAACCGTGGTCAGCAAGTAACGTAGAGAAGTATTTACTCAGCGGAAAGCCCAAAATCCATTGTTGAACAATAAAGCATCGCTTGTATCAGTGATTATTTAAATCTAGGTATATCCAATCCATCTGTCTGGATATAAGTTCATACATCAGACCTTATAAGCGGTCATATTTCTGTCACATCATGCCGTTATGGTCACGTGGAATCACCACAATCGCAATACATAAACTATTTGATTTTAAGAAAAGGCTGCTAAAAATCACAAACTACCATCTGAAACGTTCTGCAAACGAATCACGAGAGTGCACCATTAGCCCATGTAAGAACTGGCGGTAGAGCCATTCTTGGTGTGATACCACATTTTGGTTATGTCTGAATTACAGTTTTTATATATTAGCAACTGTAGGAACTAATTTAGGGTGCGATGACATTCCAAAATAACTCATAGAATATACTGTACAATTGTTTCCAATAAGATACTTGTTGATAATTTTCCGAGGGTTCTGTTCGTATTACGCTCGCGATGTATAGATGAATCAACGTGCAAACCTATGTGGGAGCAACATGTGTAAGCCCAGTTCATTCAGTCTCATTCCGCTGTCTTGAACGCTATACAATGCTCCAACACAAACTTACACGATGCTACTGTTGATGCCGTTATCAAGGTGAGTTGCGTTTTCGCCACTACGGATTGTACGCAACGGAAGGTACCCAACCTCACCAAGACGTATGAACGTTTAAGTTCTTCGACTGTATATTTTGCCCGTTTAACCAGTAATGCGGTGTGGTAGGTCATTCACATATGCGCCTTGTCCATGAGCAACCGTCCACAGACTATCATAACTCTCTGAACTAGGCACTAAAGGACGAGACTCCTTTCCCGGGGGTATCGGGTTAACAAAATCAGGAAAGTGGAATGAACCCGAGTTCAGATTATCAATTACAGTTAACCAAGGAAGTAGAAATGAGAAAGCCAGCCAACAATGAGAAAATATGCATCAGGATTTATTTCAAAAAGTCGTAGCAAAAATTCAAAGAGATAGGCTATGACAAAGTTAAAATAAAAATAAATAAAGGTTTGAAAAAGAACCCTGTTCAAAAGGTCCCTAACCTACTCTCGAGTACAAACATGTGGCAAATAATACAGAATCCTACATTTAAGTACAATAAAACCCTCAGAGAAATCCCATCAAAACAAAAATTTGCAAATTAGCTTAGTGGCGAGTGAAAAGAAAACCCGATACAACTCTAGCTACAATACAGTAATAAAGCGATAATATATAGTGACATCGATCCTAACTCAACATTTGGCATCAAAGTGGCACTACGAGACCAATACAACCTACTAATAACAAAAGAACCTAATAGTAATATTTCGACAATAAATAAAGATCTTACGACATTCAAAGCATGATCCATTAAGTTGTCTGAGAAACAACTGGATCCAATAAAAATAGTGATAAAGAATATCCCTAATTAATTTATGAAATCGCCACTACCACATGTAACGTTAAATCAAACTATATCCCATATTAAACGGTTCTACGTTGCTCTTGTGACAAGTAGAAAACCCTTAGTAAGTAATAATTACAGCCTTCATTGACGCCATCTATTATTTTCAATAGGTTATCCCATAATGCGACCATAAATTCAGACCTCTACCGAAAGTCATAATAATCACCTAATATTGAGATCATGTGCCTTAGTCGAATTTCAAGACTATCTTTAAATTAATTTTTATTCGAAGAGAATTTTCATTATTATTATTTCATCATTTAATCAATCAATTTCGCTTATATTGTAATGTTATTATTATTGATTACTGTATTGAATTAATTAATTGTTATTTAAGTCTAGTATTATTGGTAACAAATGCTAATTGATCATTTGGTGTTATTGTTATAATCTGTTTTATGTTTTGGTTTATCCCTAATATCGCAAACTTAATAAATATGTATCAAACTCCCTGTATGCATATTGAATATTAACTTCACTAATACCTTGTATTGGCTGCTATGTTAACCGTACATAACGCTCACATGAAACTCAATAAATACAACGCATTTTATTTGAAGAGCTTATTTTCCAAGTTACGTAAATCCATGAATTGCAAAACTTCAGAAATCGTGTTTTTATTTCTTCGTATAATTAAATTCATATTTGATGAATATAATGTAATTTCATTCATTACTTTCGTGCTTATCCTGACACTGTGTTTTAAACATCTTCTGTCAATGGAAATGGTGGTAATCGTCTCCTGTAAGTTAGAGTTAGGACGTTTTTGAAATAAATCACATATTGACATACGCTTTGAGAGACATTTATGAACATTTAAATCGTTTGAACACAACAATGTATACCTACATTTCACACAATGATCGTTAAGATAGTAGGCTACACCAGTTACTACAGCACTCAAGTGAACAAAATATGTCTTAAAATAATGTTCAGAACATGGAGTATATTACATCATCTTCAATAATTTGAAGAGCTTATTTATCAAGTTACGTAAATCCATGTAATGCATTTATTAGCAATTATTGATATTGCTAGAGCAAACACATGTTGATAAAATGGCATTGCAGGCAGTTTCTTTCCGACCTTTCCAACCACACGGTGTACATGCAAATAAATATGCCCCCCTCACAGGGAATGTTATGTTAATAGTAATGGAAGACTGATCAGCTACTTTGCTAAGCATTTTTAGCGTAACGTATTCTTTATTCCTAGCAATGCATCCATCAAAAATTAGATTCAGTAGCCTACTTTAATATGTAGATCCTTAGCAGAAAAGAATGTTTCCACGTCATATCACGTGACGTCCGTAGAGCCGTCGGATTGGTCAACATGGATATAAGAACCATTGGAAATAAATGCACGTTGGAGTTACGTCACTTTGCAAACAACTCAGTATTTCGAACTCTGTTTATATGGGATATATGACGTATTATGATGTAAAACCTATTGCCCCTGCGGCGGCGGGCCCCCTTAGACGGTTTCGTCGTCTCTTTGGGCCATGAGGTTAAGGTATTCGGGAGAGGTGTAAATTTTTGGTGATGGGTGGGTTTGATTTTGGGATTTGGAAGAAAGTGTGTGAGAAGTTGTTGGTTGGGGCACTGCTCTGGAATTTGGAGAAGGGTGTGGGGCGCGACGGATTGTTTTATGAAGGGAGAGTTAGATTCAGAAATGGGGATGTGGGGGAGAAGGGTGACTGCTTATTGTAAGTAGGTATGATATTAAATGTCGGAAATTTTCGACGAACAAGGAAATCTCGGAAAACATGGAAACAACTGTTGCATGTGCCAACGTAGATGAAGGAACTTCTATTGCTCGGAGATTTGCGTGTATTTTTAAACGAAGTACGTGTGGTGGAGAAAAAGAAAAGGGGGGCTGTATTTACGTCCAGATCATAAGCTTTTTTTTAATGAATGATGTCGATGAGAAGGGAGTAATGAAAGATGTTTGTTGGAATGAGAAGGAGAGTGGTATGGTAGTAAAGAGAGGGAAATAAAGAATTGTATAGCTGGTGATATGAGGACAGTGGCGAATGAATATGTTGAGATGAGGGGAGTGGTAAAACGGAAGAAGAGAATGAGTAGAAGGAGGGTGATGGTGTCAACGTTGCATGATTGCTGGTAAATGTGTGAGAAGATGAACATGATGATTTTTTTGTAATGGAGATGAACAATGTTGATGGGAAGGGGGTAATGAATGATGTTGGTTGAGATGAGAAGGAGACTGATAGTATAGAATAGAGAGAGAAAGAAAGAAAAGTAAGAGAGAAAAGGAAAAAGAGAATAGTATAGCTGATGATAGGAAAACAGTGGCGAATTAATGAAGTGAGGGGGGTGGGGGGTAGAGTAGTAGCGGATGAAATGAATGAGTAGTTGAAGAGTTATGATGTCAACGACGTGAGATGTGCGTGATGGAGATGTTGAAAATTTGAACCATTGGTTGCTACTTGAACCGTTGGACGGTGCTAGAGCTGGTGGGTGAGGCTTATGTTTCTGTGTGTTTGTTGACCAACGCCATTCACAGTTAGGGGCTGGAGGCAGTGCCAAAAGGCCGTAGACGCCCAGTTTTGTGCGCACCGGGGCGCGATGCGTTTGTTGGAGGAGTGGCGTGACTATTGGGTTGCCGGTTATTTGCGCTCTCAGGAGATATCGGCTATGCCGAAGGTCTATGTAGGTGGTGAGCGGTGGCAGTGGCATCCTGTCCAGCAGGTCTGCCGTTCGATAAGTGAAAGACAACCGCATGGCGACCCTGACGAGGCGGCACTCTAGTGCAAGATTGGGGCGAATGGGGAATTCGGGGAATCCTGCCCATGCCGGATGCCCATACACTAAGAAGGTGCGTATTAGAACCTTGTAGGTATATAGTAGTAACTTTCCGTTGAGGCCCCAGGTGGTCCCTGCCAATCGCCTCAGGAGATATGCGCGCTTGCGTGCGTTGGGGAGTTTCAGTTTGAAGTGAGGGCGGAAGGTGAAAAACTCATCAAAGAGCAAGCCCAGGTATCGAACAGTTCGGGCGGGGACCAGTCGACTGTTGTGAAGTCGGATGTTGAGGTTGTCGGGATTTAGAGTTGGCACAGAGGCTCTCCGACGGGGGCGAAAGAGAATGGTTTGGGTCTTCGTGGGGTTGAGGCGCAGGTGCCATCTGCCACACCAGGAGGAGAAAAGATCCTGATAAGATTGGACTTGAGAGTTTATGTGGGCGACGGTGGGAAAAGGCGCTACTATTGCAGTATCGTCGGTGAACTGCAATAGTTGCATTGGAGGGAATGGTTGGGGGATATCGGCGACGAAGAGGACGTACAGAAGTGGGGAGAGGACGGAGCCCTGGGGGACGCCCTCTTCGAAAGGGATGGGGCGGGAGTAGTGGCCGTTGATGCGGATTCTTGCCGTGCTGTGGCAGAGAAAGGTGTTGAGGAAGCGGAGGTAAGTGAGGGGGAGATGGAAGAAGTGAAGTTTGAGGACGAGTGCGTCGTGCCAGACGGTGTCAAAAGCCTTCTGGAAGTCGAAGGTGATGAAAAGGGTGGGAGCAGGGCGGTTGTAGTTATCGGCAATTAGGGTGGACAGACGGAGGAGTTGGTCTTGGGCGGAGAGGTGGGGACGAAAGCCACATTGGGAGAGGGGTAAGAGCTGGTGTCGGTGAAGATGGGTATGAATACGCTTGGTGAGGATTCTCTCGAAGGTTTTTGAAAGGACGGCGGTCAGGCAGATGGGACGGTAGGAATCGGGCGAGGAAAGTAGTTTGTCTGGTTTTGGGAAGAGGAGCATCGTGGCTTGCCTCCAGGGGGTAGGGTAGAAACCGGTGCGAAGGAGATTGTTATAGAGGTGGGCTAGAGCGGTGAAGAAAGGGGGTGGTGCTTCCTTGAGGTGACGGTATCGGATGTAGTCGGGACCAGGGGCGATGTTGGTGGTGTGGGAGAGAGCGATGGTTATGTCGATGGGGGTGATGGGGTCGTCTAGAGGGTGGGGGGAGAGGGCATGGTTGGGTGAGGGCTGCAGATAGGGGCGTTGAGGTACCGTTGAGATGAACTCGTCATCGTCGTAGATAAACGTTGGGTCCGGTGCGTCTCGGAATACTCGGCGAATTGATTAGCAAAGATGGCTAGTTTTGCCGGATCGTCAGGTGGTGCGACGTTGTCATAGACAATGGGGTATTGTGGAGTGGAGGTCTTTCCGGTGAGTTGGTTGAGGTGACTCCAGAAGCGAGAAAGGGAAGGCGATACTCCATTTAATTTTGAGCAGGTGTTGTGCCAGGAGCGTCGCTTGTGTGCCTCAATGTATGATTTTACCTGACGAAGTGTCAGTCGATGCCGCTGCAGGAAGTAGCAGTCACGGGTGCGGAGGTAGGAGTTATGATAGGAGTGGGAGAGTGCTAGTAGACTCCTAGCTTTGGGTGGGATAGGTGGTCGGTTAGGGGTCAATGGGGTAAGGGGGATGTGGCGTTGTGCCACATGTTGGAGTGTACCCTGTAGATGAGACGTGTAGGCATCGACCGTTTCTTGGGAGTTGAGCGGTAAGGTGTCGGTTTGCAAAAGCTCCGTGATCTGCAGGCGATAAGCTAGCCAATTGGCCGAGCAGAAGTTTTGAATCATAACGGGGGGTGGTTTAGGTAAGTTTCGAGTGGGAATTTGAACAGATAACAAGACAGGGGCATGATCGCCTCCAATGAGAGGTAAGACTGAAACGTGAAGGAGGTGGAGTAGGGAATTATGCGCTATGATGGCATCAGGAGTGGTTTGGGAGGATGGGCGCGTGGGTTGTGGAATGGGGACGAGCGAGGCGTTAATGTGGTTTAAGTAGATGTCGAGGCTCCGGAGTTCGGTAGCCGTGCGATCATGTAGATTGAGATCAGCCATGATGATAAAGTGGGGGAAGGATTCGGTCACATGGGCAATAAAAACTTTTGGAAGAGGAAGTCGAGGACGGGTGTATATTGTTGCAAGATGGGGAACGCGGGATGGGAAAAAAACTGTTGCGATGAGGCTCTCTGGAAAGTGTAGGGGGGGGGGGATATGGGAGCGGATGGGGAAGCGTGGTCGGTAAGCGAGTGCAGATCCGCCACGGCCTAGGTTATGGGGACGGTCCGCTCGTAGAAGGGTATATCCGGGCAGTAGGGCGTGTGATCGCTCTGGAGAAAAGTTTCATTTAAAAGAGCCACATCTACGTGGTGGGTGGATAGGGTGTGACTCAGTAGTGTGCGGCGGGCGTTGAAGGAGCAGACGTTCTGATAGAGGATGGTGATTTTATGGGGAGTTCGGTTCCTTGTTTGTTGTTGGGCCATTGTCGGCTTATACTGCGGTGACGCGGGGGTAGGGGAAGAATGTGAAGTGTGTTAGAGGGCCCGAAAAAGAAGAATGGAATTCCACCCCGAAGATCTGCTGGACCGCGTACTGGATTTGGGTCAGTATGAGAGGGCGATTATACGGCAGAATGTTCTGAATGGATATGACCATGAATCTGATCAGGTCTTCGATGGTTGGAGGAGGGAATTGGGAAAGAGCGGGTGCGGTAGGAGGGTCAACGGGCTTGACCGGGGCTATGGTTTCAGGACGGTTGGGGAGTGGTGCAGGCTTGGCCTTCACTAGTAGGAGTATGTGGGATGTGGCTCGTGGCATTGGTTGCAACGAGGGTGCTAGGCGAGGTTAGGGCACCGTCCGGTGGTGTGTGCGGGTTGGGAGCAATGGCCGCAGCGCGGGGGTTCCCGGCATTGGTCGGTTGGATGAGCGTTATATTGGAGGCACCTATAGCAACGAAGGGCGACAGGGGCCGGTGCTTTGGAGGGCTCGACGCGGTGGTGGTAACGGTAGAGAAAAACCCCGGAGGTAAGAAGGCGGTCGACTTCCGCCTGGGTGGCCAGGATGATACGCACCATCCAAGTTGGACCGTCCGCATTACGTATGCGAAAAGCCCTCCTCGCGTCAATCTGCTCAAGATGAAGTTCCTGGAGCACCGCCCCCTCGGTGAGTTCGGGGTCCACACCCCGGTTTACGCACGAGAAGTGAGGTTGGCGCTGGGGTGGGGGAGGGACTGCGGGGCTTTGGCGGGCGCGAAGAGGCTCCGCGGTGACGTTAGGGCCCAGTTCGCGAACGACGTCCGGGCTGTGCAATACAGCGGCCGTGGCGTCGTCGTCCGTTTTAACGTACACGCCATTGGTAGAGGCTGTGGCGGTGAATTTGGCATGGCCAAGCACGCGGCGCAGGGCGTCGGTGAAGAGGTATTTTTTTGCATGGGTGTGGCCTCGAAAGAGGAAGACGTGTTTGCACGTCGGCTCGGAAGCCTTGGAGGCATAGGATGGGAGGGTTGGGGGGATAGAAGCTGGTGCGGCGTCTGAGGGTGCGAAGTTTGGGATAGGGGCGGTGGAAGGTAAGGGTGGATCGTGTGGAGAAGGATGAACTTTGGGTGGTGGGGAAATACTGCAGTGCCACCTGGAAGAGGATGGCGCCTCCTCCATCCCTTCATGAACCCTCTGGCGAGAGCGGTGGGCTGTCCCCTCGGTATAGGATGAGTCAGATCCGGGCCGCTTTTCGGGGTGGGTTGGAGTTTGTTTCACTAGACCCGGTAGTTGGAAGTGGGTTCCAGCGGGAGGTAGGATGGGGATCCTGGTTGTGATATTTTTTGGGGGGATTGCCCCCCTTCCCTGAGGGGCGGACGGAGCGTTGGTGACGTTCCCCGGAGGGCCGGATGTGATAGGAGTGGTTTGTTTCTGAGTTTGGCGATTTGGCGAATTTTTCCCCTTGCCTCTACCCACGGTGAGATGTTGATAGATTAAAGAAAACGAGAGTTGGTGAAATAATAAAGGAATGGAGCAAGGAAACCAGGGAAGTCGACTGACGTATATGCAGTCGTTTCATTCCGCCGCATGGCGATTGCCCCTGCGGCGGCGGGCCCCCTTAGACGGTTTCGCCGTCTCTTCGGGCCAACGGGTTAGGGTGTTTAGGAGAGGTGTAAATTTTGGTGATGGGTCGGTTTGGTTTTAGGATTTGGAAGAAAGTGTGTGAGAATTTTGGTTGGGGCATTGCTGGGAAAATTTGGAGAAGGGTGCGGGGGGCGAAGTTTTGTTTTGAGAAGGGAGAGTTAGATGCAGGAAGGGGGATGTGGAGGAGAAGGGTGACTGCTTCATTTTGCGAATGTATAATTTTAAATGTCGGAAATTTTTATGAAACAAAGAAAACGCGGAAACCACGGAAACAACTGCCGCAATTGCCAAAGTAGACGAAGGAACTTCTATTGCTCGCTCTGAGATTAATATGAATTTTAAGTTTATTGGGGAAAAAGAAAAGGGGGGCTGTGTTTAAGTCCAGATCATAAGGTGATGTTTTTTTTATTATTATTATTTTTTTCAAGTTTTTTTTAATGAATGATGGTGATGAGAAGGGAGTATTGAAAGATGTGCGGTGAGATGAGAAGGGGAGTGTTATGGTAGTAAAGAGACTGGAAGAAAGAATTATAAAGCTGGTAGTTTGAGGAAATTAAATGATGTCGATGAGAAGGGAGTAATGAATGATGTTTGTTGAGATGCGAGAGTGGTATTGGTGGAGCGAGAGAGAAAGAAGAAATAAAGCAGAAAGAAAGAAAGAAAGAAGAAACGCATAGCTGGTGATGTGAGGATGGTGGCGATTTAACAAGTTGAGATGGGGGAGGGGGGTTGAAAAAGGATGAATTGAATGGGTAAATGAGGAGTGATGATGTCAACGATGTGAAATTTGACGGTGAATGTGTGTGAAGGTGAAGATGTTGAAGGCTTTTTTTTTTGTTATTTGAATTAATTGATTGTGTTGAGAAATATGGTTGTTGTCGCTATTTCGAATCCGGCGAAGTTGCCGTCAGTGTCCAGTGAAGTGGCGTTCGTAAGCAAAATAATCGAAGACTAGGTTGTTAGTCTGGTGCTGGAAGAAGTGCCCTGAGGCTGTAGATGCCGAGCTTAGTACGTACCGGGGCACGGAGCGGCTTGTTTAGGAGAGGGCACACAATGGGGTTGTTGGTTGCCTGCGCCCGTTTGAGGTAGCGGCGTTGAAGTAGCTCGACGTATGTCGTTAGTGGAGGCAGTGGCATTCTGTCAACGAGGTCTACTGTGCGGTAGGTGAATGGTAGTCTCATCGCAACGCGGACTATGCGGCGCTCCATTGAGGAAAATGGTCGAAGGGGGCAGTCTGGGAATTCAGCCCACGCAGGATGGCCGTACACCAAAAATGTGCGAATGAGTACCTTGTAAGTATGGAGCAGTAGTTTCTCATTCAGTCCTCAGGTTGTTCCAGCCAGACGCCGGAGAAGATACGCCCGCTTTCGTGCCACAGGGAGTTTGGTTTTAAAGAAGGGGCGGAAGGTGAAGAATTGATCAAAAAGGAGGCCGAGGTATCGTACGGTAGGGGTGGGGACTATGCGGCGGTGATGGAGGTGGAGAGTGAGATTCGTGGGATTGCGGGTTGGGGCGAGAGATCGCCTGCGTGGGCGGAATAAGATGGTCTGTGTTTTTCCTGTATTCAGGCGCAGATGCCATTTGCCACACCAGGAGGTGAAGAGATTGAGGTAGGGCTGTACGTGGGTGTTGATGTGTTGTACAGTGGCAAACGGTGCGACGATAGCAGTGTCGTCGGCGAACTGTAGAAGTTGCATGGGAGGGGAGGGTTGGGGGATGTCAGCGACGAATAAGACGTAGAGAAGGGGGGAAAGGACGGAGCCCTGCGGGACGCCCTGTTCGAAGGGGATTGGGCGGGAGTAGTGGCCATTGATGGTGATGCTTGCGGTGCGGATCCGGAGGAAGGTGTTTAGAAAGCGGATGTAGGTATGGAGGAGGTCGAAGTAATGTAGTTTGACGACTAGGGCGTCGTGCCAGACCGTGTCGAACGCTTTCTCAAAGTCGAAGGCGATAAATAAAGTAGGAGCGGGACGGTAAAACCTTTGCTATACGTTGTGGTATATTCTCAGAATATACGAAATCAGTAGAATGCACCTATATTGGGCTTTTCTCTAGTTTATGCTTTCCCTTGAGATTCTTTTCTCTGAAAACCACCAACAGAGACTTCCTCGTTTGACCGCCCTCCCTTTGTGCATTTTGTTCATGTTCTTTCTCAGTATGTTACAGTGAACGAACGTCAGTAACCCCCTTCTCAACAGACACATCAAGCTTCTCCTTAGAGCGCCTTCCTGCGGTGCATCGCTGAACACTTTCAAGTTTTACGATCAACGCTAGAAATAACTCTTCCTCTACAGATGGCAATCAAGGCATTTCTCTGTCATTTTTTGGACTCTATCAAGAAAGAAATTTGTGTATTTGAGTGTTATTTGAATTTCATATGTTTGTGACCCTTATGCCATATGCCATTTTCCCCCAACTCTCCCTTCGCTTGCTTCGCTGGCTGGGACTTCTCTCGTGCCGATTATTCTCTTCAGTGCAGTTGAGTGACAAGGTCGGTCTCTTAGCGGGGAACTGGTGCAACCGTCCGATATTTTGTGATTGCCTTGTCATCCTTCTTCTTAATAGTGAATTCGGAACGATTCTCTGCCCGAATCTCCATCGAGAAACAGCGCATCATATATCATCGTTAAAACATACTTCAAGAACATCTAGTACATCACGAGCGACATTCTTCAAGCTGGTCTGACGTCATCACCTCACCTGACCTCGAGTCTCGTCAGAGTGACTTCGACCACCTGCTGGAGCCTGGCTGCCATTTTGCTGTCGACAAAATATCACACTACAATCTTCGAGCTCACTTCACTGGTTTTCATCATTTCTTCGATTTCATCGCCTGCAACATTACTTCGCTCAGGCTCTCATCACAGCTTCAGTCGTCACACCAGCCAGGCATACTAGCAACTCCAACTTCACGTCGCACATTCTACTGCACTGCCTGTGAGCGGGGCTCATACAATACACAGCGTCCGCAGTACCTGGCTACCTTCGTGCTGCATTGAAGTGGTTATCGTACCTGACTACCGCTTGTCATAGCTGTACTTCTCAACTCTATTTCATTCTCTGCCGCGTGACGTCACCATTCGTACTCCATTCTCACACTCATACATCCATTCTACACTGTTCGTCTGGAGATATTCTCTCCTGACTTTATCATACATTTTACCCACTACATTCATCACATTTATTTCACACACTCATACATCCATTCTACACTGTTCGTCTGGAGATATTCTCTCCTGACTTTCTCATACATTCTACCCACTACATTCATCACATTCATTCCATCGTTAGTCACCGGCTTCGCCCGCTCTTTTAAGGAGTGAACCCCATATCATTCCCTACACCGTTTGCTCCGCCTAGTCACCGGCTTCGCCCGCTACTTTCCCAACCTCCCCCTACCTTTCATCCATCTGATACCCCATTCTATCCCTTACCCCATCTCACTTCACATTACTGTGGTGTCTTTAGTTACCTGCCCTCCTTCATTAGTGGCCTGCTGTACCCAAATTGGTTTACTTCCGACACTACTCACCATTCCAACCATTTCAAGCGTATTCCTCACCATATAACTCTTCTTTATCAACCCTTTTCCTCTTTCTCCTTTTTTAGGGACTTAGTCCCCTATTCCCGGTATTCCTTTTTGCGGTCATTGTATTCGCATTCCCCCGCCTTGATATAAATTAACCCATCCTTCCCACGGTTTTCGTCCATTACACCTCTTCGTAATGGGTCGTGGTAAAGGTCGCGTATCACCAAATCGTGATCCGCGTAACAGCAGGGGTGCCAACAAGGAGGCTACAGCGCGTCCTACTTCCCAAGGTGCAATCAGCAAAAATCTGAAAACCGCACAACCCACCACGCTCACCGCTACACCCTCCACCTCCGGCACCCACCCTCACCTCCCCCCAGTCGTCCCACAAACCAGCACCCTCACGGCTAAACGAAAAGGATCTGATTCGTCGGAAAGTGACATCGCGCAACGCGCCCGATTACGTATCCATGAGGGGATGGATGAAGGGGGCCATTCCACTATTTCCTCACTGGACGCCGCAACACTTTCCAACCCCATACCCCCCCTTCTCCACATGCCGCCTCTACCTACTCCCTCGAGGACTTTACCCTTCCAGGAGGGGACGACCCCCTCCACCCTCCCCCCATCGTCCATCTCCTACGCCACCAAGGCTGCGCAGCCTCCACCCAAACACTCCTTCCTCATCTCTGGTCTCCAGCACCTTTCCAGACAGGAAATTTCCGGTGTCCTGGAGACGCACATCCCCCCCTCACTGCCGTTCCTCCTCGTCTCAGTTTCCAACGGAGTCATCCTGAAGACTGACGATGATATAGTCGCCACTACTCTCGAGGACTCCCAATCAGCCGCCCGTCTCGGACCTGTAGTGACGATCGGTCCCCTCACCCCCCGCCAAACACCCACCTCCGCTCCCCCTCCTCCCCGCTCACCACTCTTCTCCTGCGTTATCCGGGGGGTTGACCCCGAGGTACCAGAGGAAGTGGTCATCTCCGAGCTTCTTCGTGATCAGGTCCAGGTCAAAAAGGCGTTCCGTATCAAATGCCCCACCGGGCCCACCTGGATGGTGCGGATCCTTCTGGCCACACAGGCTGAGGTCGACCGCCTACTTCAACTCGGCGTATACATCTTCAGGTATCATCATCGAGTTGAGCCATCGAAGGCTCCAGCCCCCATGGCACTTCGATGTAATCGGTGCCTTGCATACAATCTTCATTCCACCGAACAGTGCCGGGCACCCCGTATCTGTCCACATTGCTCCCTGCCAGATCACCCTCTACAACAGTGCCCCAACCTAGCCCAACCTCCAAAATGCCACCAGTGCTCGGGCCAACACCCTACCCACTCTTATAAGTGCAAGGGAAAACCCGCCCCTCCGCCAGACCATCCGGAGCTTGTAGTCCCTATCAAGACTATCGATCCCCCAACCCCTACCACTAACACCCAATTCCCCCCCCCCCTAACGGTGGAAAATCTCCTCCGCTTCCTTACCATCTCCCTCCAGAACTTAATGCCCTTCCAACGCCCCTTAGTCCTCACCCAACTCCAACAAGCAGCGTTGCAAATCTTCAATCTCCGTTTCTACCCCTCTTACGCCGGACCCCTGACACACTTCACCTTCTCCCCGTTGAATGTCCCACAACATGGCGTATAAACCCCACCACCCTGGGCCTCCGAGAAATATCTCTCTTCTATATAGCAACTTCTGCTCTTTTTATAAAAAGCGAGCTCTCCTCAAGCATACCATTGCTCTTCACTCCCCTGATGCAGTCCTCCTCAACGAAACCTTCCTCCGTCCACATCAAGCAGCCAATATACCAGGCTACACCATGCATCGTGCAGACCATCCCAGAGACATTGGTCGTGGAGGAGTTGCTCTCCTCCACAAGCCACGCATCCCCGTCCGAATCAACACCCCTCCCCCTCCCCTCTCTTTCCCCGAAAGCCTCATCGCCACCCTCTATTTCCCTTCTCGTGTCCTACATGTCGCCACTATTTACACACGGCCAACGCACCCCTTCCCACGGGATTTTCTCACCCACCTCCATAATACATATCCCCACTACCTCATACTGGCTGATCTCAACATGCACTCCCGCACAGCGGCGGACATAACCAATATCAATCTTTTCTTACAATCGGTTGACTCCACTTTAAGAACCATCCCAAAACCAACTCGCCTCATTTCAAACTCAACTCCAGATGCCGTAATCGCACACAACCGCTTAGCGCACCTTCTCACCGTCGACGTCCTCCTCAGTATCGGCAGCGACCACCTCCCGGTCTTAGCCACAATACCTATTCGTTCCTCTCTCGTAACTCCCACCCCTCCAGTACTCAGGCAAAACTATAAAAAAGCCAAGTGGCCTGCTTTTCGGGAGCACATCACTGACTCTTTAAAACAGCCACTTCCAAACCTCACATCCGCGGCCACAGTGGACGTCTATGCTCACACACTCGAATCCGCCCTTACCAACGCTGCCTCAGCACACATCCCCCTGACCCCGTACTCCCCCTCTCGACCCCCTTTACCCCCGAAAGCACTTCCTCTTCTCCGCCAATCTCATAGGTATCTGGAGCATTACAAACGCTCCCGCGACCGCCACTTCCTCACACTACATCGACGGCTATTACGTCAGGTACAATCGTACCTCCGTGCCTTTCACCGTCGCAACTGGGTAACTGTTTGCAACTCCCTGCAGCAGAAAAGATCCAACCTGGCCTCCTACTGGAAGAAGCTTAACGCACTAACCGGTCGCTCCCCTACCCCCTCCTATCCCATCATCCATCGTGGCACTGCCCCACCAGATCTTCCTGCCAAGCTCGAAATTTTCGCCCGGCGATTCGAGAAAGTTTTCGACCCAGCCCGAAACTTCAATCTTCACCACATAGACGATGACGAGATCGACTCAATTCCACAACGTCCATATCTCCAACCTCACCCTATGCATCCCCCTATTCAACACCCAATCAACGAAACGATTACGCCCATTGACATCCAGATCGCCCTCTCACAAACGAAAAACACTGCTCCGGGCCCCGACCAAATTAGATACGTCCACATCAAGGAAGCACCCCCACTCTTCCTACGGCTCCTAGCCACCCTCTATAACTACCTCCTCCAAACCGGCTTCTACCCTGCACCTTGGCGCGCAGCAACAATGTTACTCTTCCCCAAACCTCACAAACCACCTTCCGACATCTCATCCTACCGTCCCATCTGCCTAACAGCGGTTCTCTCGAAACTCTTCGAGAAAATCCTCGTCCGCCGCACCCACCGCCACCTTTCCAACCACAACCTCCTCCCTCTTTCCCAATGTGGTTTCCGACCAGTTCTCTCCACCCACGATCAGCTCCTACGTCTCACCACCCTCACTGCTGATAACCTAAACTGACTCCGCCCAACCCTCCTCCTTACCTTCGATTTTCAAAGCGCTTTTGACACCGTCTGGCACGCTGCCCTCCTCCTGAAGCTTCACTACTACCACCTCCCTCTTAACTTCATCCGTCTCATCCGCAATTTCCTCAGTCCCCGCACCGCTCGCATCTCCATCCAACACACCCTCTCTCGTTCCTTTCCCCTGAACCAAGGCGTCCCCCAGGGTTCAGTCCTCTCACCCCTTCTCTACATCCTGTTTGTCGGAGATATCCCCCAGCCTCCGGCTCCTCTTCACCTCCTACAATTTGCAGACGACACTGCAATCCTCGTCCCCTGCCCCTCCGTCACCGCCATAAACCGCCTCGTTCAGCCGTATCTAGACACCTTCACGGCCTGGTGTGACCGTTAGCATCTAACTCTGAACACGGACAAAACTCACGCCGTACTTTTTCGTCCTCGCCGTCATGCCAACGGACCATCACGTAATCCCGCTCTACTGAACCTCCACATCCATGACCATCGTCTTAGCACTAGTCCGTCTCTTCGCTATCTTGGAGTGGAGTTTGACCAACACTTCACCTTCAGGTCTCATCTCCGAGCACTCACGGCCTCAGCACAGAAACGCTCTCGGCTACTCACCCGCCTACTTGGCACCTCCTGGGGTCTCCATCCACCTACCGTCTTCTACACCTATAAGACATTAATACGTTCTTTCATCACCTACGGTCACGTGGTATGGGCCGGCTGCGCTGCCAGCCATTTCCGCCCACTCATTACGATGGAACGCCGCATTTCACGTATCGCACTCCGCCTTTCACCGATACATCCAAGCGAAGACCTATACCGGCTAATGCCATTGCCACCAATCACCACCTACATTCACCTTCTCCAACTTCGGTATCTTCAACGTGCTCGTCGAACCCAAAACCCCATACTGCAGCAGCTTAAGGCTCTCCTAGCCCGAGCCCCCGTCTACACCAAACTCGGCCTCACGCACCTCAAATCCCTCATCCCAGCCCCCGACTAAACGTCCCACCCCCTCTCACTAAAAACGTGAAACACCAACGCCACTCCAGGCACTAAAAAAAAAAAGCAACTCACAAATCTCTTTCTTTCCTCTCCTTATTTAAAAATTATTTTTTATTCATATATCTATTTAATTCATTATTTCTATCTTTCTATTTTTCTTCTACCACACAGCTCTTTTCTCATCTATACGACTATCTTCCACATCACACATCATCCCCATCTCCAACGAATTCCTCCACCCCTTAAAAAAAAACAAAAAAAACATCCAAACAAACACAATCACTCTCCCTCGTCTCATCCCCTCACCCCATCCACACCAACACCCAAATAACCTCTTATCTCTCCCCTTTCTCACACATATTTCTCCCCTCTCCACTTCTCTCAGCACCCTTTCCCGTCTCCACAAAAATCACCAACAATCCCTTCTCAAAATACATCATCACCCTTTTCAAAAAAAAAAACTCGCAATTTAAAACCACCTTACTTTCACAAATGTCTACAATATAAAGTTCAAACTTCCTCCAACTCTCTTACTTACAAAGCAATCAATTCATAAACCACAAAACTTCAAACCTCCCAACTCAAAAATTACAATAGTACAATGCACAAAAGAGCAATTTTTCTCCAACTTACCAACTTTAAAACCTAAATCTTAGCCAAGAGGTCAAAACATTTCTCCTTCTCCAATTTATCCACTACACCACCACCCTTCTCCTATAACTCTATCACTCCCAATACAGTCCCCTCCTCTGGCCCAAGAGATGGTGCGGCCATCTATAGGGGCCCGCCCACCCTTTTTTCCTGGGTGGGAATGAAATGACCCCATATATATATATATATATATATATATTGCCTTGTGAGCCTTTTCTTTCTCGCCATTAGGTGATCGTCTCCTACCAGGAACTTCAGCCAGCCAAATATGAAAAGATAAGTTACCAGTACAATTTTAGCCCATTAACAGAAAGTTATTTTAATTAATTTGCAAGAAACTTTATATTTGATACATTCTTAATCTGCAGGCCAGGTATATTTACACTGTTGTCAAACATAAATTTCTACCGCCGTGGGAATCCTTCTTAAAGGTAGAGCAGAGTTGTTGGCTAGGCACATTGGGGGATTTGATCCTTTCTCTATAAATGTCAATAATATGACACATAATGGGATTTCAACTGTGCATCTAACGTTCTAATGGGTCAACTTTACTCTCATCTTGGGACTCTCTACTTCAAGCAATTTAATCAAAATTCAAGTCCGAAACAACTTGAACCCACAAACGCTCAATTCAAAAATTCATCACATTAAATAGTGACATTCGATACCAAAAATCTATGCTCATATGAGCAGAACTAATTTTAGTGCACGTGCCAAAAACAATCTGGTTCCTGTATGAACAGATACAGTGTTGGAACCACACAAATAATGAACTTGCAGTGAAAAGATCTCTATTTCATTCTCTCCCGTTATCACCCTCTACTAACAGATTTAAATTAAGTTTATTAAATAATCTTTGCTATCTTTTCGTTTTTAATATCGAGGTTCTATCTATGGATGTCTTACCCATTTTTGGATGTCTCACTAATTGTAATTTCTGTAAAAATTAGTGGTATTGTCCACCAATTTCCTAGGCCTAACTGACAGACATTTGGAGCTAATTTTGACGCTTAACTACTATAAATACAACGTTTATTTTTCGGCTTGCAAACCTCTCAAATTTGAAAGAGTATTTCAAGTATTCATGGCGATTGCTGCTGGTCCCAAGTTGTTGGGAACAACATAAATGTCTCTATATTAGCCTTTATTAATCTTGACTGTGTCAAATAGGGCACGTTTACTTGCGTCTTTTCCACATTTCTACTCTAGTTAAGGTAATTACCGCAAATGTTTTATGATTAATATCCCTAAATTTAACTTGGTCTGAGACCAACTATTTAAACTAACTATATTTGTATTGAAGAAATATCAGTGATTATATCACTCTAAGGTGGCATAGCTTTTATTTTTTAGCCACGGCAGTTTCCTGTCTTGTATTTTTCATTATTACAGTCCCTACATTTTTTAAAGGTTTTATCCTCAATTTTTTGTTAGGCCATTTATTGTTCTACTTATTCTTGCACTTGATCGGCACTCATGGTATTCACATGAAATACAACATGTGAACTTGGGCAATTCTTTGCTTGTGCTCGAACAAAATTTGCAGTGTTATTTTTTCAGTCAAGTTTCTGATTTTTCACAGATCTATTTAGATTGTTTTTCGCTAGTACAGTTATCTCAATTAACTTCCTGCCTAGGGTCGATTTCAATCCTCGCATCTTGATTATTGCTCTCCTTTAATCAAGACGTTGTCTAATGTTGCCAAATCTTTCATTAGTGTTTCATGTGGAGATTTAGTTGTTTTTTTTTTTTTCGAGCACAAAAATCATTCTGTTTATAAGAGCTTTGTGCTTAATCATATTTCTAACTACTGGCAATGCTTGCACAAATGGCCACGGAACCCCCCTTCCCTCGCACTACTCTGCTTTTGTGGAGTTCATAGTCTTATCACATTAATATTACTACTAAATTAGCCTACTTTTATTAAATAATTTATTCTTGTTCACCCCTTTTTGTGAATAAATTTGTCTTGATTGGGTTCATCTCTTTGATCCAATTCTTCTGATTTCTCTCCCTAACCCGTTTCCTTATTCATACATCATCATTTCTATGATACCGACAGTAGTGGCTAAGCTGGCTAAAGCGCAGTGTTAGGTCATGGGGCCAAGCTCTCTGCTGACTCGGTAGACGCGTGGGTTCGAGCCCCTCCGTCGGCCGTCCTTGAAATGGTTTTCCGTGGTTTCCCCACTTTCAACACCAGGCAAATGCTGGGACGGTACCTTCTGATAGGCCACGGCCGCTTCCTACCACATCCTTGCCCAATTTCATTCATCTTCATCCGTTCCATCTTTCATCACGACGCGCAGGTCGCCCACGGGCGTCGACTAGAAAGACCTGCACTCGGCCTCTCAGGAGGCCACACGACCAAAAAAAAAACCTATGGTGGCGATTGGACTCTTCCAATTGCTCCACGTTGAAGGCTCCTATAAACTTGCTTATGAAGGAAAAATCTGAAAAGCCGTCAATTTTGGATGTACGTCACTGTGAAATAACCTCATAATTTCGCTATATTTCCACTCTTAATTAGCCACCAATTTACCATTATTGTGGCCAGAGTCCTTTACAAGTTCATTATGCGCATAATGACCAATCAATCCCACATCCAGTTTACTCAAAACATAACACCACTTCATAGTGAAGTTGATCAGCTGTTTATTAAGCCGTAATGGCAATCGATAACTTCTCAAACTAGTGAACAGTTAAATGTAAAAATATTAGTCTTCATTTCACTAATAATAACATTCTTAAAAGTATTTGTGATCATGTACTTCGCTTTATAAATTATTCAAAGTATCCGTTGACTTTAAATCACACTATCTTATAGATAATCTCAATATTCAGCACATTTTGTATTATTAAATGTCGTAGCTCGGGGACTGTCATATAATAATTTTATACCACACGTGATGGTTTTCTATCCAGTAATCAAATCAGACTTAAGCATTTATAACACTCCCTGATAAACATCTGATAAACAACGTCACACACAATCTGGCTAACTAATCTATATAGATATCTTCCTCTTTAATGTTGAACGAATACATTAATGGACACATAGAATATTCATTACTTAATTGAAGTGCCTTCTACTCCGTAAACAATTAATGTGGGGTAAGAAAAAAACATCTATTTAGACTAATAATAGACCTAGGTTTAATTCAATATTTATAAAGACAGAGAATTGGTGATTATAAAGCAAAATATTACTATAAAAATACCAACACCAAACAAAGGACTACAGAATGAGGTTTGAAAGTTTCAATACCTTAATATTGGATAAATCTTCCGACTTAGGTCCTCGGGTGATATTGCTTTACGTGCTTCCACCATCCTAGCACGAATTGACCGGGCGAATTGGCTGCCATCTTCCCCCAGCAAGGTTCATTTTCTGGATCATCTCAATATTATCCGCTACCAGTCCTAATTTTCAGCCTTCTCCCACAATCCCTACATTTTTTAGAGTTGAAATAATAATTCCTGTCTTCCAATTTAAATACGTTCGTGCACCGTAGATTTTGTGTAGCAATATTTAATTTTATTAACGGCACTTGAATAAATGTTTACAGTAAAGCTGCACGATATTGTACACCTCGTTTGTAATTATGATGTATCACATGTGACCTTTGTATATTTGAAAAGCATGGATTTTGCACCGATATGAATTCATGTCAATCTAGATGTAATATTCACTCGTACAAGCGCAATAATGCTTGGTCAATTTCTAGAATGCTCACGTAGTTAATTAAAATATTATTTCAGTATTTACAATCCGAATTCTGTTATATTAGCAACTCGAAGTTTTGAATACGTCAGGCACTGTAGATCACCTGTTACCGAGTGCATAAAAAGTAATTTCGTCCTCTTCCCCAGGTCAAGTCTAGAACAAATAATATTACTGCGCTTCATGACATGTTTGACATCGTATTGTTGGAATATTAAACACAAAGCATTATGAGCAAGTTCTCAATGCTGTAAAAGTTCCTACATTTTAAGAATACAAACTGCAAGATTCACAGGAGTGTATTATGTTTTGTTCGTGTTTAGCAAGCGGCAGTGTCAGCCACGTCACACCTAAGCAGTTCAGTCTCACAGTTATGCCATTCCTCGAAGTTGCAATCTCGGGCACTGGCAAAGTCCATGGTTCGACTCTCTGCGTATACCGCATATGGTAACAATATGATTGTTGATTTTTACAAGTAGATGTATTGTGACTCAACTTACTCAACGTCAAGTTATTGTACGACGTGTACCTGTATTATTTTCTGGAAGAATAACATAGTAATAAAACGCATAGCTTTGTAACTTAGGAAAACCATCACCGACTTGCACCTAACATATAGACTGGAAGATGGAATGGGATAAATAGACAGCCCAGGTTCGATTCTCAGTAAATGCATGTTGGATTTTCAATGTAAATATCATGTCCGGTGGTTCGGATTCCACGTAAAAGGAGGTACCGAGGTTTATGATCGCAAAAGCAACGGCCACTTAAAACTGAAGCATCCCTAATTTTAATCAAATGGCCTTAATAAGCGATGAATGAGGTTTGAGCTTAGCCTCCAATAATAAAAAGCCTGCCCAATAGCCTCTGGGAGCTGTCCGCCCTGCAGATGCTATGTTTGCCGCTAGAGGCGCTGCGTCCCCCCCCCCCCCCTCCTACATGATCAGTTTAGTTGACAGTATTTATATACATTGTGTATGCACGAATCAAGTTATGTTACTGAAATAACGCCATTTATTACGATGGAATACTGTTGCGTGCCGTTTTGTAAACATGGCTCTAGAAATAATGTTCCTGGAACTACTGTAGTTTTCATGGATTTCCTAGTCCAGAGCCAACTAGGAAATTATGGATTAAAGCAATAAGACAAGGTACAGTATGTAGCCTACGCTGACCATGCGATTGAAATTGAAAATTAGGTAATCTTGTATTATTGCTCCAGTTCTGATGATGATGAAACCTGACCTCCTCGTTGTCGCCCCCAGAGATCCATGTTAGTATCCAGGCTCTGCCAAGAAATTAATTCTGTTCTGAGGGCTGGAACGGGGTACACTCAACTTCAGGAGGTAAAACTGAGATGAGGTGGGTTACATTCCCATCTCATCCTTCCTGGACAGGTTTTCCGTAGTTTCCCACTTCTACTCCAGGCAAATGTCGGGATGGTTCCTAACTTAAGGTCACCTTCCAAATCATCACCGGAATTACAAATGCACACGCCGCAATGACAGAGAGTAGCAGACACGGGGATAAATGGCCAAATTTCCATAACGAGAGCTGCAATGGCCTGTATTGGAGGGTGTTTGATACGAGCTGTCGAGTCCACCTCGTTGCGTAGTGGCTAGCATTCTTGGCTGTCACTGCGGAGGCTCGAGTTCGATTCCTGGTTCTGAGGGCTGGAACGATGTGCACTCAGCCTCATTAGGCAAACCTAAGAAGAGGCGGGTTCGGTTCCTTCCTCAGCTATTCTGGACGTGTTTCCCACTTCTACGCCAGGCAAATGCCGGAATGGTACCGGTTCCTAATTTAAGGCCACGGCCACTTCCTACCCAAATTTTATCTCAAATACAAATGCACACACTATTACAGACATTACGGTGACACAGGTTATCAGACAAATTCTACACACACTCAAGAACACGGGGCTACATGACCACGATGTTGTAACGTCCCTAAAGAAAAAACAATAACAATGAGCTGAAGACCATAGCCTCCCTATATCATGTCAAGAGTGCTTGATATAATTAGTTGTATCCCGAGTTAGTTATTGATTTAAGTGACGGAACAGCGAGGTCAACTGCCCCCCGGTGTCAAGAGTCCATCTCCAGTAATGTCACTAATTTAAAATTCAAAGAGAGAGGGAGAGGTGGTCTCCGGTATCGTAAGCCACGTTTTGTTCCCTGGAAGAAGTAACGGACGAAATGATATCGGTTACGCTGAGCAGTCCAGGCATGAACATTAACTAGAATACTGTTGCCACATGTTGCTAAAAATCATATTCTACAGTGTGGAGTAAGTGATCATCAAAGAACTGAGCAGGATAAAATTGGAAATGTTTCTGCGCCCATCTGTCACTAACTACACCAATGACACAAGACTACGTCTTGAGAAGAAAAACAAATTATGAAAAGAAAGAAAGAACCACAAAAATTAAGAAAAGTCGTTC
Source organism: Meconema thalassinum (assembly GCA_946902985.2). Taxonomy (NCBI): domain Eukaryota; kingdom Metazoa; phylum Arthropoda; class Insecta; order Orthoptera; family Tettigoniidae; genus Meconema; species Meconema thalassinum. The sequence goes on from OX336389.2 coordinate 297,668,018, forward strand.
CTTTTCACCGAAACTCTATGGTACACTGGTAAAAATATTCACTTCAACCATCTACTGACAGAACCGTACCTTACTCTTGTAGACCTACATACCAGACAGTTGTGCGTGCTATCTAATAAGGGAAATCCGCAGTTGAAATGAACCCCTTGTAGTAAAATATTAATATCTCTTATATTTTACTTCAATCTACTCAACAATGAGTATTCATGTACTATAAATATAGTGTATAGGTATATTTTTGCTGGTTTTAGCTTGCGATAGCAATGCTATTACATGTAAATGTTAGGTGAGTACTCAGCGTTGCAGTGGTCAATACGCGCACTGCTAGGAGGACAGTGTTGATGCAGAGAACGCCACGATTGAGTAGGCATTATATTATTGGAGGCTAAGGTTTGAGGTACACGGAAGGAAGTGCAGTCATGAAAGGCAGATAGGAAAGGGGAAAACATCAGGGATCACCACAAAGTCAATGGATAAAGAGGAAAAACGGACCCAGCTCAGGAATAACTCGGGGTCATCGATTACTAACTCAACAGCTGTGGGCTCTTAAGGGTGTAGCGTTAGCGAGCCTGCACACACCCTGTCTCCTTAAGGCCTCTTGCATTGGGCAGGGAATACCTTGATTAAAAGTAGACATCTGATCACTTGAAGGAGGGTTTCAGACAATAACTTATAAAGGCCAATTAATGCGGGAAAATGGAAGATGACTTGGGCAAAGAATAACCTAAAAACTTCGAGATCGGAAGAGAGCAAAAGTTGAACTAGACATGTAAGATAAAAGAAAGGAGCCCGGAAAAGTAAGTCACAACAATATTTTGCCAATTTGTAGTATTTGTTTCAATTAAGAACCAACACTCGAGCCAGAACATTAAATCCTAAGATAACATGTTACTACTTGGGACCGTCGAAATGATTATTGGGGCAAGGAGGATACACTTAACGAGGTAAAACAGGCCACAAATAATTCATCACGTTGGACGACTGTTCGTATTAACGCATCAGCTTCGTTGCATAGTGGCTAGCATGCTTTGCTGTCACCCTAGAGGCCCAGGTTAGATTCCGGGCAATGCCAATAAATTAAACTCAGGTCTGAGGGCTGGATCGGGGAACACTCAGCCCCGTGAGACGGAACTGAGAAAAGGTGGGTTTAATTCCTACCTCCGCCATCCAAGATGTGGTTTTCAGTGGTTTCCCACTTCCATTCCAGGCAAATGCCGGGATGGTAACTACGTTTAGGCCACGGCCGCTTCCTATCCATATTCTACCTCAATTACAAAATATACTCACTAGTACAGATATTGCTGTGAAACAGGTTATCAGACAAATTCTACACTCACCCAATTACACATGGCTACATAACCACGATGTTACAAAGCACCTAAAAGAATCAACATTAACAACAACAACGTATTAACGTGGAAGAGCCACATAATGTGAACGAGAAAGATGAGATATTATTTAGGAGGTGATTGAACTCTATTCTACTGGTATGAGAATAAATAGCGTGCCTAAAATTTTGGCTACATGTGTAAATTTGGATCAAGCAGCAACTTTGCTGAAAATAGGGGAATAAGGATAGAATTATTTCACTCGCAGAGGCTTTCAAACAGTTCTCAAAACTGGAAGTCTCTGCTCTCAATCTTAAGATTGTAGTTCTTAGTTGGAATCCTAAACACTCGACGTGACATTTAACTTCAAATATCTAAAATTAATTAACAACGAATTGAGGCTGATCCACCTTAGTGAGAAGCAAGTAGCTTTACCTCTGCGTCATCAAGTCCTGGTACACTGTACTGCTCGAAATAATGGTGGAATATCCAGGATACATGGAACACATTCATCACAAAAGAAAAGCACGTTACCCACACACACAGGTGAGAATACTTCGTGGTGTATCGGCTAGCATTGTTGGCAGTCTCCCCAAAAGTCCGGGTTCGATTCCCGGCTCAGCTATGAAATATGTAACTCTGGTCTGAGAACAGGAACAGGGTACATTCAGCCTCATGTAGAAAATGTGACAAGCAGTGAGTATGATTCCCACCTGAGCCATCCGGGAAGTGGCTTCCCACTGCTACTCTAGGCAATAGCCGGTATGGTACCTAACTCAAGGTCACGACCGCCTCATCGCCAATCTTCTCTTCGTTTAGAAATGCGCCCATTTTCAGTCAAACATTCCACACACGCCTAAGTACAAGGGGCTAAAAAAATGACCATGATGCCCAAGCCCCTCAAATGAAACAACAACAACAATACATTCAGGTGGGAATTGGAAGGGTTTCAGATTCATAATATTGCCAGGAGGCAGCTTAAATGCGAACAGTAACGAATTTGCTGTATTGGAAGAAGGGATGCTATTCGTCCACCAGTTATGACTATTCAATGTGGTACATGTATATTTTAAGGGCGGAGTGATGACGCAGTGCTCAAACTGCTTGCTTTCCACCAAGATGGACAGGGTTCGATTGCCTGTTAGATGGCCTTGAGTTAGGAAACATCTGGCATTTGCCTGGAGTAGAAGTGGGAAGCCACTCCCCGGATGGCTAAGGTGGGAATCATACTCACATCTTCTCAGATTTTCCTCACAAGGCTAAATGTACCCCGTTCCAGCTCTCTGACCAGAATTACAGATTTGATAGCTGATTTGGGAATCGAACCCGGACTTCTGGGGCAACAGCCAGCAATTCTAGCCACTACACCACGAAGTTGTCTCCCCTGTGTGTGTAACGTGGCTTTTCTGTGGTGATTTTCAAGGTGAAATATCAGTGCTTCGAATTCCGCCTAAAAAGGCGGTCCCATGATCACGGGATTCGTGGATACAGAAAATTACAGGTTACCTTCGAGTATATTATAGCTATAATCACATAATGAGGTTTATCTTACACCACCTCAAGGCGTAGAAGTAAGCGTTAATCCGCTCACAAGTCCGGAAAACAGAGACAAGAACCCCGGCACTGAGAGCGGCTATCCTGAATGTGGCTTTCCAAGAGGATTTTCACACTCCCTGCAATAAAATGTCGCAATAGTAGTCTACCTTATTTCAAGTCCTGGGTACTTGACCCATTCTCGACCCTAATAATTACAGTAGTACACACCACCCCAATCACAACAGAAACACACGTTATCACATACAACTGAACACACATACACGTATACGGGGCTGACGACCAACATGACACAAGCACGTAAAACGAATTAACAAAAACAACAACCTTCTCCTACAGCATAACAACAAGGGCCCGGAAGGGGACTCCGGGATGTCCTATCTTGCACTTGCTGATTTCCAACTTTTGATATCCCTTTTCCAAACAATCAAATAAATAAATGAACAAATAAACAAATAAATGAATAAATTAATAAATGAATGAGTGAATAAATAAATCAACAAATAAATAAATAATGAATGAATGAAATAATCCATACATCAATAAATAAATAAATCAATAAATAAATACACAAATAAACAAAGAAATGAACGAACAAACATCAAAACAAACAAATAAAGAATGAAATAAAGAAATAAAGAAATAAACAAAATAAATAAAAAATAAAAAACATAAATAAACAAGTAAATAAATACGTACCGGTAAATAAATACTTAAAAATGAATAAATAAAAAAGTTAATAAATAAATACCGGTAGATATAAATTAATAAATAAATAAGTTAATAAATACCGGTAGATATAAATGAATAAAGAAATAAGTGTACGAACAAACAAACAAACAAACAAACAAACCAACCAACAATCAAATAAATAAATAAACAAATAAATAAATTAATTAAACAGTCTTACAAATCCCATAGAGGCTATTGCAGGGTCAGTGCTTAGTTTTTACTCATCAGGTGAGCAAGTCCTGACGAGCATAATTTGGTCCAAGTGTTCCCGTTGGCGCACTTATTACTTCTCGGTGTGGTATCCTGTAGGCGACTTGATCTTCTGTATCTTCCCCCTGTGGATGTTTGCCTACAGTCCAGAATGCCTCTTTGGAATTGAGACGTCTGTGCAAAGTTCTTCCGAAATGACTGTCGGAATGCCGAATGAATTGTCACTTCTATTACATGTATATATCGTTTGAACCTGTAGGGGTGATGTCATAACAAATGCCTTACTGATGTTAACAGGAACTAATTGCATTTTTCAGGGAGTTTCTTCAAGACTTTATAAAAAACTAATGTATATTTGAAATTTCATGATTCTTTTAAAAATTGCATAATCTGAACAGCACTTTCATGAACGTTTCCATCTGGAAAAATTAAACTATATTATTTTGAAAAACAGACTTGCATAAATACACCCTCTGTCTGAAAAATTCGGTGAATGGGCTATATTAAGAACGGATTGTTGGCTTACGTAAAACAGCCGTTAATGTCCTTCGAAGTAATCACCGTGAATGGTTATGCACTTCTGAGAACGACTGAACAAGTTCTGGAAACTCCTGGCATAGTCTTCTTTAGGAATAGCCTTCAGTTTGGGTCGTCAAAACTCTAAGATGAAAGCAAGAGAGAAGCGTGAATATATGCAACCTGCCTTGCACACCTGGTAGACGGGCGGCAGTGAGAAGGGTGAATTTATGCAACCTAACGTGCACACCTGTTCGACGGGTGGCAGTGAGAAGGGTGAATGTTCCGTGGAATGGAATGATCCTGAAAACCATCGTCACGGGTGACGAGACCTGGTGCCTGAGGTACGACCTCGAAGGCAAGCGTCAAAGTATGGATATCGGGGTCCAGGGTCGGCGAAAAGCCCTGAAGGGCCAAATGCTTTCGGACATTTCGGACATCCAACGTAATGTGACGACCCAACTGAAGGCTAGCACTCAGGAAGACTAAGCAAGGACTTGTACAGCCGTTCTAAGAAGTGTATAACCATCCACGGGGATTACTTCGAAGTATGGTAACGGCTGGTTCAGGTAAGCCAACAATCCGTTCGTAATATAGACCCATTCACCAAACTTTTCAGACAAAGGGTGTATAACACATTATAAGGAGCAATTACATCGAAAAATTACAGCTTTTCATGTTGAAAAGTTCCGAAAAGTAAAATGGAAAAGTTATATCTAAAAATACATTTTAGCAAGAAATTGGAATCAAAGATTTTCCGGATTTTAGAACATTCCAATTGAAACACTAGCATCCATTTTGTCATTGTTCCAAGTCCCTTTGTTTTTGCTTCTAACGCAGCCTCTTTATGTTTTTGTAAGTTATGTATCGTCTAATAGAAAAAATTAAGATGTATTTGGTGGGCTTACTAATACGATGCACGATTGTGGGAAAGTAGAGTGTAAGGAAAGTAGTCTCAAGAATGAGATTTGAAATAAATATACTTACTGTTAGAAAACTGAAAGTCCGTAGATTATTATGGCGTAAAAGCAAAAATTGGAAGATTTTGGGCAGTCCGGTATCCCTTGACTGTATTGTCTTAGTGTTGCATGCAAATCGTGTTCAATATCACGAAAATCATCTGGGCTGCTAAACAAAACATTCAACCTATGAGAAATATTCATAACGTGTCGTGGTAATGTGAATAAAATTCCAACACTACTTGCACCATGCAGATACATAATGTTCCCCTCACAGTCACAACCACGTGAAATATAAGAAACCATAGCCGCTTAGACGCAGGTATATTCCGTATGCCTGGGTCTAAAGGACGTTTACGACCAAGTTTACGGTTCCCATGTTTGATATCGTAAAAAAATCCAGGTTTCATGTTGAAATATGAAGGATAAAAAGTTTCCTCACGTATTATTTTGTTACTATAAATAAATGTATAAAAGATGAACTTAGAATATTATATTCGAATCGCAAGAGTTTATTTTATGAGGATAGCTTCGCTACTGTCAATTGACTTTACTGCGGTATACGGTATACGAGTGTAAACAATAGATAAGGGATATATGGTACCAGGCACAGCCATTCTTAGCGTAATAGGAAATTATAAGAATAAAGGGACTTGGCACCTTATCAATAAGATGCTACGTACACGACATTGCCAATCGACTCATCACAAAAGAACAAGTTCATTTATATACATTTTCTTGCTGTTAAGTTGAATCAGGATTGCATTTCCAATGCCATCCCATGTTTCAGAGTCACGAATATTTTGATGTTAATGTCGATTCATTTAGGAGTTTTCTGAGATCATGGTCATGCAGCCCGATGTACTTTGGGTGAGGGCGTGCGTATGAAATTTGTCTAAAAACCTTTGTTATTTGTATGACTCTATTAGTGTGTGTATTTGTGATTTAGACTAAGATAGGGAAAGGAGAGGGTCATGGTCTTAATCGCGATACAATCGCGGCACGGAAATCCACTTCTAGGATAGCCGAGAAGGTAATCAAACCCACCTCTTCTCAGTTTTGCCTCACGAGGATGAGTGCACCACTTCTTAGCCCATAGGCCCGAATTAAATTTCTTGGCAGAGCCGAGAATCGAACCTGGAACATGAGAGTGCCAGTCAAGAATATTAACGATTGCGCCACAAGGTGGTCAAAGTCGCTACGCATAAATAACCTTGTACACAATGCAAATGTCACTTGAAACGTAATTTCAAAGTTGGCAGAATTTGCTGCCCAGTGAGCCGTCATGCAGGGTCACTTATCTTCACTACGGTATACAAATAGCAATGCATAACATAACATATCATAGAGAAGCTGAAGAAACATTGACACATTTTAACTCTATATTCTATCTACTGCGTATTATTCTGATTTGATTACCCCACGATCATACCATTCACAATAGACATACAGCAACGTTATTGCAGTGGGAATTTATCAATGCCCACGAATGTATACAGCTAGAATGCTTGTTGGTCGCAAAATCAAGGTTGAAGAAATGTGTTCAGAGGATAAATAGCTTCCCGCGGCGGAGCCGTGTCCGTTAAATCATGTGTTGTAATATAATATAATAAAGCTGAAGAGTTTGTGTGTTTGTTTGTGTGTTTAAACGCGATAATCTCTGGAACTACCAGTCGGTTACGAAAACTTCATTTTTATATGATAGCCAGATTCAAGAGGAATAGTTTACGCATGTTAAATTTTGGACGGACCACTCCATTCCCTGCATTTAGGCCCTTTGGCGCAAAACTACACCGTTTCACAGATCTGGACCAAAATTTGTATACTTACCCTTTGCAAACCTGCGAGTAACATTGCCAGCATGAAATTTCGGACAGACCACTCCATTCCCTGCATTTAGGCCCTTTGGCACAAATCTACACCGTTTCACTGATCTGAACCAAATTTCACATACTAACACGTTGGAACCCAACGAGTAACACTGTCTGCTTGAAATTTCGGACAGACCACTCCATTCCCTGCATTTAGGTCCATTGGCACAAATCTACACCGTTCACAGATCTGAACCACATTTTTTACACTTACCCTTTGGAACCCTGCGGGTGACACTGTCCACTTTAAATTTCGGACAGACCACTCCATTAGCATTTAGGCCCTTTATCACAAATCTACACCGTTCCTCCTAATTACACCAAATTATACATACACTTTGAAACCCTGCTGGTAACACTGTCCACTTGATATTTTGGACAACGCTCTCCATTCCCTACATTTATAATAACAAACAAACAAACTGAACTTGAAAACCATGTATTAAGGCCCTAGAAACATTCATGTCCGTAGTAGTGTAGCTGTAAGAATATTTAAATAAGTCTATAGTTGACTGGCAATTCGAGCTGCATCATGTCGCCGCTACTAGTGTTCTGGTGCAGAATTGTGAAAATAGTTAAATCTTGCGCTGCTTATAAATTGCATTCAAGGGGAGCAATTAGTAAAAAAAGATTGCTTTATCCCCTTAAAACAGTTATCATCATGAACATATTATGCATCTGTATAAGTGAAATGGTGTTGGTACAATACATTGAGGTTATAGCTTGCCACGGTGGGTGAGTGGATAGCGTGTCGGTCTACTAACCCCAAAATTGCAGGCTCGCTCCTGGCCGTGGTAAGTGATTTTTGAAAGGCGGCAAAAATGCGACACGCATGTCATACGATGTTGACATGTCAAAGAACCCATTTGAATTCAGTAGGTCGTGTTCATAATGGCAAAATTAATCTCGGGAGTTTCCGCCAACTCAACGTTCCTCATTTCTCTGCTAGAAAGTGCTATAGTGTTCAACGAGCTTAGATATCTAACTTCCTTGACTTTCATAGTGATTCAAGGAACAACGAAATTCGACACGCAAGCTACCTTCTGGGTGTCAAATTATAAAGCTTGCACACGGCATCCGAGGCCATACGATATTATTATTATTATTGAGGTTATCAGCTGCTATTAGCGTTGGTGCCTTCAAATTTACCTTAATGTATTCCAAAACTTATCTTTGAGCGCTATGTGGCCATAAATGATACTATTGCTACCTCAGGAGCTCAGGGCAGCCGAAGTTTTCCAAAGTGTTCTGATTATTTTCCAACGGCGCTGTGCGACAAAAGACGACACTGTTGGTCTCTACATTTCTAACAGACAATGAGACATAGGCCCTAGGCATTATTTCACTTACTCCTCTTTCTAATCATTTTTAGAAATTTGTTTGTAAATTACATGTGTCAGTGCTGTAGTTATTAAATAGCCGTTTCCCTATTCATTATTATCATTATTATCATTAGGGGAAAATGACCTAAATGTTACGTCCATTATACTGTACTGCTTATCACCCTCACTACAACCACCACCACAAAAAGTTATATTTAATTATTTTTTTCTGGAAGTTTAAGTAACATGTTCTAGTTCTGTAGTAATATTCATTATCATCCTTAAAACAAATAAATCCACCGGGCAAAGCCGGGCACTACTGCTAGTCATGTAATATGGCCACTAGGACAGCTGCAACAAATCTAGGAATCGGGGGTTCGAATCCCAACGCTGACAGGGGCTACCCTAACTGAGGTTCTTCCCCGGGGATATCCACACTTCCTCCAGCAAATGTCGAGATAGTACCTTACTTCAAGTCTTGGGGTGCCTACCCCATCCCTGTCCCTGATAGTGTTACACACTCTACTACAACCGGGTGAGTTAGCCGTGGTGGTTACGGCATGACTGATGGCAGTCGCTCACATCCGGGAGGCGAGGAGGTTCGAATCCCCCCGCCGGCAACCTTGAAGATGGACTTCTGTGGTTTCCCATCTTCCTTCCAGGCAAATGCCGGGGTTGATCCCTAACTATAGGCAACAGCCGCTTACTTCCAACTCCTCGACCTTCCATTCCAACTTTCCTCCCCAACGGTACTTGTAGCTCACCCATTGGGTGTCCGTCTCGAAGCAGCTACAAAACTGGCGAGCCGAACATGTCCTCGGACACTCCCGGCACTAAAAGCCATACGCTAAAAAAAAACTCTACTACAGTGATCACAGCAATACAGATTTACAGACAAGTTCAATACCCACCCAATTACACGGGGCGGATGGTTTAAATGTCCCAAGCCCCTCAAATGATAGAACCACAACGATGAAGGACTTGTCCTCTCATGGTTAAAGTAAGATGACTCCATTTAAATAACTAGTTAATTTTGTGTTATTAATACTATTATTATTGCAATTTTATGTTTTAAGTCTGTCACCACGATTGTACCACATTGTAATGGGTGGTGTCCTTATCCATTAAAAAACTGCATGAGATAATTAATTTACTTCGATGACCAGTTTCGCTCGTCAAGCGATCATCAGATTCTTGTAGAAATTGATTTCATAACCAAAGTGTAAAGCGAAATAATAATAATAATAATAATAATAATAATAATAATAATAATAATAACTATAAGAATTATTATTATTATTATTATTATTATTATTATTATTATTATTATTATTATTTTACAAATAACATGCAGTAGTATTAAAAGTAAAACAAAAAGTGTGATTGCAACATATTTACTGTTGCTACAGGCTAGAGTAAAATGTGGCTTTTCACCGATGTCTCAGTCTCACTCATGGCTGTGATTATATGGAAGCTACTGAGGTATGGGTGGTGCTTAGTAATGACATTCAGGGCACAGTCAGTGCCTGTGGATGCTGTGAAAGGATCTACTCATAGGGTTAGTACCGCTGTTCTGACTCAGTGAGGAAAGCAATGGCAAACTACCTCACTCCTCATCTTGCCTAGTACGCCTCAATATAGCGCTGCCTGGGGTTTTTGTGGGTATCTACCCACATAACCTAATGGCGGTACTATTTGAGGATCCAACCAGCCTTCGGGCTGACGACCTAACAGACAGACAGACATGCGATAAATGGGCATACGACCCTTCGTATTGCACATAGTTTGCTTACTGAATGGGAAATGAATTCTATTTTCTGCATCACATGATTTTACATAAACTACCTGTGGCGTACCTCTATTGCCGGCCTGAGGAAAGAGCTACAGAGTGATGTGATGAATATTTCATATCATAATTACAAGTTATATTTTGCTTGTGTAGATAACGAGAAATTTCAGTCGAGTTTGATTATATTCTGGTTCCTGAATTCCATGAGGTTTAGAAGGGAACCCACAAAGGATTGCTTGTGTGAGTTTCACACTTTAAATAAAACATTAGATTCTGTTGGCTAGATATCCTTCGTGCATAATTAGCGAAGTTGGAAGTGAATTTTAACAAAGAATTAAGAAATATGTTAATGCACTTCAGTCCTTACTTCAGAAATCCTTACGGAGTGTAATGCAGAATGGGAAACTAAATAAATTTAACATATAAGAATGAGAAAAATGTAAAAGAGATCAACCAAAATGCAAAGAATATTAGAGAAAGCCACAGAAAACCCACTGAGGTTTCCGTTAAACTTTCCGTTTTATTAAACAATCCAAACATTCATAGATATTTTCATACCAACGGCAGTGACGATTTAAGAAGATCCTTACCTCAGAGAGTATAAAGTTAAAATGTGTTAAAGGGTAGGTTAGTCAATGACCGTCAATGGTGCAGTTTTGACAATATCATGCATTAAATATTTTATTCTGAGAAACACATCTCATCGGGTAAATATTATTAGGCTATTACCATTTCTTATATTAGACTATTATTATTAGGCCCTATTATTATTATTATTATTATTATTATTATTATTATTATTTTTACTAAGCTATATGATCAAGAATCGCCTTTCACAACTTAATCTTTAAAGTGAATATCTACACATCGATAGATTAATAATTTCGAATCTCACTAAAGTCTACTTCATATGAATGAGAAGTGAAGACTTACATAGATTCAGACAATGTCACATCCAGAGAACACCTCGTGGAGTGAACCACATGGTATATTCCGCCCTAATTTGGCTTTGGTATTGCATAGAGATGGCGCTTTACAAAACAGAACCGGGGAAAGTCTGGAAGATTATCCTTCAGACAGGCTTCGGCTCAGGACAAAACCAAGGCTTATCCCGGGACGTGCAAGCTACGCAAAACCAAGGAAGTCAAGACTTAGGCGCCAACCTACGAGTGGATGCCAGGTGCCAACACGGACGTGGGTAGCATCTAGCAGCTGAGTCTGGCATTCAAGCGGTCCACATGAATCACACGGGCTGGATGCTGAACCGGCGCCAATCCCAGGAAACCAGGAAGAGGCAGGCCCCACGATGCCTGGTCGTCCAAAGCTAAGCCTAGCCCCGAGGGTGGGACATGTGGACGATGGTGCGGCCCGTGATGATGGATGTGGTTAGGTCTCGTTCAGACCTGACCTTACGGCAATGACGTCTCCCAGGAAGAGCTCACCTCCAACGGAAGCGAACTCAACTCCAGAGGGACGGAATTCATGGAGGACCAGCCAAGCAACAGGTGAACTATTGTACATGCAGATTAACAAAGGATTTTGAAATATTCTCTGAAATGTGTTCCCTCTGTGCCTTCCACATCCTTCCATTCTTATTTTGTATCGAGCCACTTTTGCATTCAGTTTCCCGGTCAATGCAAGTGAGATTTTCGAAGTGTAATGCCATGTCCTGTGGTTCGGATTCCACGTAAAAAGGAGGTCCCGTGGCTCATGATCTCGAGATTACGGTCACGTTAAACTACAAGCTTCCTTTTTCCTTTTGCATTCAAGAAACCTATTCTAACATCATTATTCTAAATCATTACAGAGTGTAATGCAGAATGGGAAACTAAATAAATTTAACATATATGAATGAGAAAAATGTTAAAGAGAACAATCAAAATGCAAAGAAATTAGAGCAAGCCACAGAAAACCCACTGAGCTTTCCATTAAACTTTCCGTTTTATTAAACAATCCACACATTCATAGATATTTTCATACCAACGGCAGTGACTTTTTAAGAAGATCCTTACCTCAGAGAGTATAACCAATGTCTTCTTCTTTAGGTTATAAACAACGTTTGACCGACAGAAAAATACCCCGCACCAAGAAGGAATTGTCGATTTTCATCTCACTTCGGCAGAGAGCTAAAAATTACACCGAAAGTCACATTATTAGTGTGCAAACGTGGCTAGTCCATATGCCCCCAGCTGAAGCGTACAATAGGGCTCGCACAGGCTTCGGTAACATTTAGGCCTGTTCCTGGTTGCATAAGCCTCGTTGGCCATTCAATGTGTCCCTACGATGCATTTGAATTGCGTTTTCCCAGTTAACAGCGCTGGGAAGGGACACATTATGGTCGTAACGGTGAATCGCTCGCCACCTAGGTCGTTTTAACCACACTGTTCGGGCATGTTGCGTGAGGGCGCGCACATACGGATCAAGACGCCCACGAGTACAACCAGGAAAGACGATTGTCGGATCATCCGAGAAATAAGTGCAGATCAAACTGGTTTGGCGTCCACTATCCTGATACGAGTAACAACATCGTTAACAGGCTCTTCTGCATCATCTACAGGCACATGGACGATGGTAATTTGGCCCCAAGGCACCCATTACGTGTTTCCCCGTCATTTTCATTTACAGTTGTGTCAGTACTGAGAAACCTGAACTGATGATGAGCAGAAACCAGGTTGTCTTTAGTGATGGATCCAGCTTCTCTTTGTGGTCCATGACCGTGTCTGCAGGTCTCGTGGTGCACACCTCAATGCAGCATATTTTGTGACACTTCACACTGTCCCTTCTGGCGGCGTGATGGTCTTGGGGCCAACAATACGCCAGTCGGTCACATCTGGTACGAGGTGAATATTGGTGCAGTAATATGCGCGGGATGTCCTTCGGCCACATGTCTTGGCATTAGAGGCAGTGCATCAAAACGGTCTACTTCATTAGAAAAGCGCTCGATTGCACACTGCAAGATGTTACAAAACAGCAAAGGAATCTTGTAGTTTTCTTTGACTGCAAATCTCGCGTTCATGAGACACGGGCCTCCATTTTACGTGGAATCCGAAAGAAATGACATAATATTTCACTTTAAACGTCTCACATTCATTAACCGGGAATGGAGCCCGGTCGGCCTTTGTGGGAGACAAGCAGCTTCACCACGCGTAAAACTGCCTCCATTACGTTGCCTGATTACCGTGGCCTGACCGATCCCCAGATTTGTCACCAATCGAACACGACTGCGACCACTTGGGGAGCTAACTGTGGGAGCCGAAGAATGTAGAATACCCACCTGACGTCTTCAATCGCTTATGCATTTCAGTTTCTCGGCCGTTTGACTCTTAATATTTGAAATCCTTCTCAAACATTGTAGAATGAATGTCTGCATATCTAGTCATTGGAGGTTACGGTGAATTTCCGTTACACGTTATAAATAACTGTAAGTGGAACTGCCCTATAAATAAAGGCGTTTGAGAGGAACTTGGTGTAGCTTTTTATTTTTGATCATTGTAATAATCAGCCTCATGTAGTTGACTGCATGTAGAATTAGACCGATAACCTAGATGAGCATGCTGTATGCAGTAGTGTATGTATTGTATATATAATTTGGATTAGGTTTGGGAAGGTGGCTGCCGCTGTCATGAGTTATCAACTGCGTCGGAATTTGCCTTGAGTAGAAGTGGATAACTACGGGAAGCCACTACAGAAGTTCTAAGGTGGGAGTCAAACCCACCTCCTGCCAGTTTAGTTCCACGAGATTGAGTGTATCCGGTTCAAAACGTAAGATTAAAATTAATTTCGTGACAGTACCAGAAATTGCACCTATACCATAAAAGTTACAACCAATTATGATTGCCTCTAAAATAAGAGGCAACCGTTACAAAACACATTAGGCTACGGTACGTTTTAAGACAATGAAAACATGCTTCAGTCATTGATTGTGGTCGTTATCATCGGCAAAAGATTCATACAGATAAATGGTCGCTTAGCGTTGCAAGCATGAGATTGGCAATTTCAAACAAGTAACGCTGGTGTATTGTAATAGTTTCTCATTTCAGCATTGAGAGAATCTTCAGTCGAGTTTAAGGCAAGTTATTCCGAAATTGGTTGTCCCAGTAACCAACGAAGATTGATAAGGATTTCTAGTTCATGGATGAAAGAGGTTCCATAAGCACAGTACCTTGCGGATAACGGTGAGTGCTGGGGAGGGGCGTGTTTAATCTCCAGGCGTCCTCTACTCCCGACCGTAAAACCCTTGCTGTGTATCCCGTAAACTGCATCTCAAAACAGTAATGTCCTATTAACACTCCGTGTATTAAATAGCAACCCGCTTTATGCCACCATAAATCTTGATATCCTCCAAGTTCCACACGATCGGAAACTTGAGCATTTGTGAAATTAACATCCGCTATATTAAATGTTGATATCAAGTTAAAGTTAGGTGATATGAAACAAAGGACAATTCACTCACACAGACTTTTGAATATGGCATATGACAAATAATTCAGAAAACAAACTGCTTATGCTTTTCGTTTTAGAGTTGCACATGTATCTCGAGTGTGTTCATAATACGCACTGTTGGTCAAGATAATTATTAGGTACATATTGAAGCTAATCATAGCTAAGATTTCATATTTAATCACTATGGGGCTTTTGTCACGTATATAAGTTAAGAAAATTCACCAGTGCCTGTAGAACTATTGTGAGTACGGCAAGAATGCTGCATACTGCATTCGAATTGTAACACTGTTGGGGCAGAGCTTCTGGTGATAATATGTGACACATCCTTGTTGGAGAAAGACAACATGAAAGTGGAAACAAATTCGGAGAAAGACATAGATTATACTTTATCTTTGACAACGGGCTGATCACATATGCATAACAGCGCACATACAAATCTAGTTGGCTTGACTCTAAGCTACGGTAATTGTCGGGAACAAGTCTGGATGTGATATTAATGACCGTCTCGCTTGATTCTATTTAGAGAGTTCTAATACATATTGCATTGATTTCAGCCATACTCACTCCATAAATGAAATTAATTAAAATATTACCCATTAGGATTAATCTAAACAGTCACTACTGTGTCCGTTATACTGTGCCTATAATAATTACCCATGGGTAACCCACGCTCTACTATTGAACCAACAATATATAGCTCTATTGTATTCCGTTATTTTATAGTCGTCCTGTAAATGATGCGGAACAGTGCTGTATAGTGGATGCGGGCAAGAGGGTTTTCCAGAAACCAGGTATGTGTTTCACAATCCATACATTCATTATTCTGTTAATTGTACCAAGGTGTGCATGTCTTAACAATATAACTAGCAATAGTTATAAAAAAAATATTAAAGCAGCCAATGACCATGAACGTTCCTTTCCAGGACGCGCCAGGGAAGGGATATTAGAAGGAAATCGGCCGTGGACCTATTGGAAGGAACCGATCCGGCATTTGCCTGGTGGTGAAAATAGGAATTTTCAGGACGGCCAAGGTGGGATTCGAAACAACGCTACCCTGGTGCCAGTGAGGCTCGAGGTAGCGTGTTAGCGCTCTCGACCACCGCGGCCTGTTCTAGCAGTAGTAATAAAAGCCCATCAGCCTGGTATCGTGTCTACATGTCTTAGCATAACTAGTGCTAACAACATATCGTTTACAGTAGTACCATGACGAATAGAAGGAGAAAGTGAGAAGACTTCTGAAGTTCAAGCGCGCCCCACCAGGCAGCGCTAGAGTGGGCAAGTTCCACACTGCCGGGGTCAGCTGGTCTTAGGGATTGTGCTAAGGGAAACGAATTACTTTGTAACTAATACTCTTTTAAAAAGTAATTAGCGGTTACAATTAAAATAGCATGGCAGGGCACAATGGAAAATATAATTCACGGAAATAAGAACTACGGTCTTCATTACATGTTACGGAACGCACAGATTCCTGGAGTATACAGTCGGAGAAAGCCCAGATCTTTCTCGTAACATCTGCAGGATTAAGGATGTGAGGTTGTAGAGAGCTTGTCTTGCCACAGACTCCTAGCGAATTCCGGGCCTTTTTATTTGATTGACTACCATCACAAGTAACGCCAGCCACCCTCGCCCCAGCCTCTTCTAACTGCAAAATCACCTATATTAGAATTTTTGCGAGAATGTCCCCTGGAGTAGCATTTATGCTTGCATAAACAGCAACTAGCTGCACCCAATATATGCATGAAAGGTACGAACATGAACACTAGAGCGTGATTTGCAAGTACGTTCTTCTGGAGGTCAGGTGTGTGTTCACCTAAATCAACTAATCCATCTACTTTATCAGAAAAGCTATTTAACTCGATTTCTTCTCTTAGCTTCTCTTCTTCGAAAATTACAACACCGTAACGTGAATTATCATTCTTTTCTTCCTTAAAATAGTCTGAAATAGCATTTATACTATGCGTATTAACTCAATAAGGGCACTTAAGTCCTTGACAATGTTTTCTCAAGTGACTTTCTGAAGGCAGAGGCAAGAGATTATGTCGCCGACAATGACTGAATCCTTTCGGTGATTTTATTCTTAACAATGAACACTCTAAAATGAATTCATTGCTGTACCTCATTCCATTGGGAGATTTTTCCTGGCATTTCTTGAGCATAGTGTCTATTATCTTTTCCTTCTTGCTAAGGTGTTCGTTATCTTTGTAATTAAATGCCTGTGAATTTCGAACCTGCTTCTGCAGCAAATTAATTCTCGATTTTGCCGAGTTGAGGCAAATTAAATTACGGTTAGCAAACATTAGGCGCCTTTTGAGCAATATTATAGTCTTTTCAGCATCAGTAAGTACACTAGAATGACCCAAATTCTTATCAACATTGGACTGCCCTTTTAATGCCTCATTCGTTGCTCCACTCCCATCTTCAATCTTCTTTCTTCTTTTTCTGGTGGTGTCGCGATTTTTTTTCCTGTTGGGAGCTTTACGGGACTTATTCTCACTACTTCGGTAAATTAGGGGGAAAATGAGGCACTGCTCCAGGACGTAACTTCCACCACACACGAGAGATTTCCACTTCATCACCATTCACTATAAAATTACCTGATTTATTAGCCTATTTTCAATTTTGAAAAAATAGGCTTATGAGATCACCTTTTGTCCGTGTGTGTGTGTGTGTGTGTGTGTGTGTGTGTGAGAGAGAGAGAGAGAGAGAGAGAGAGAGAGAGAGGTGTGTGTGTGTCCCCCTAATAAATTCTAAACGGCTGGAGCGATTTCAATGAAATTCGGTAAGTTCATAGCAATATTCCGGACGACCCCGACCGTGCCCTTCAAATTTTGTTACGTCTCACCAATCCAACATGGCGGCTGTGCGAAATATTTCAACAGCATTCAATATCTCCGAAAATATTCCCGATATCACCCGGGAACTTTTTGCGGTGATAAAGGGAACTACTAGAAGTTCATCTATGTGAAATTTGAAAAACTGGCAACTACAAAACCAACATGGTGGCTACGCGAATTTGCGACATTTAAATAGAAGTTTCTCGCGATTTAACCAACCAAACGCAATACAACTTGGTACAGTATATGTTTATACACATTGTAATGCACCGACATCTAACTTCGTTCAATTGTTTACATAACCACAAGATGGCGGCTGTGCGAAATATTTCACCGGCATTCTATATCTCTGAAACTATTAGCGGTATCACCCTGAAATTTTGTACGGAGATAAAGGGCACTACTGGAAGTTCATCTATAAGACATTCAAAAACCGGTTAACTACAAAACGAACATGGCGGCCAAGCGAAGTTGAGACTTTTAAGTAGACTTCTGTCGCGATGTAACCACCCAAACGCAATGAAATTTGGTACAGCAAATATTTATACACATTGTAATGCACTGATATCTAATTTAGTTCAATTGTTTTCATAACCTCAAGATGGCGGCTATGCGAATTTTAAAATTAAGTTTTTATTTCCTGTGTCGTAATCATGCGATCGTAGTGAAAGTTTGAATAATGAACCTACGCAATAATTTTCCTTTAATGGTACTTAACTGTATGGCCTATACATTTAACAATCCAACATGGCGACCATCCGAAATATTTAGACGGCTCTGAATATCTACGAATCTATTATAGCAATCAAACTCATTTTTTTATGTTCATAGGGCCTATGAACTTAAGTTCACATATAGGACTTTAAATAACCTGGTGATCACAAATCCAACATGGCGGCGACGCGAAGTATAAATATTCACATGGACGTTTCTCGCAATTTAACCATCCGAGTGCAGTGAAACATAGTGCAGTAAATCCTTATACGAATGTTAATCCACTGGCATCTAATTTATTTCAATTGTTTCCATAACCACAAGATGGCAGCTGTGCGAAATTTTAAAATCTCGTTGTTACTTCTTGTGTCCTAATCATGCGATTGAAATTTGAATGCTACATGTACACAATAATCTTCATTTAACAGTACATAACTCTATGACCTACAAAATCCAACATGGCGACCATCCGAAATATTTAGTCGGTTCTCATTATCTACGAATCTATTACAGCAATCAAACTGAAATTTTGTATGTTGATAGTGGCAATTAACATAAGTAGGATATATGAAAATAGGCTGTATAGTTCTTCACGGAACTACTTGTTTACTATCAAATCGTCAGAGAAATGAATTTGACAAATTCTAATACTTCGCGTTAATTCCGTATCCTTTCGTGGAATAGCTCTGGCTCATTTTTGGCCTACTTTTCACATTTTGCAAAAATTAGGAAAAAGTAGACTTATGAGATCGGGCAAATGTGTGTCTGTCTGTCTGTCTGTCTGTCTGTCCTTCAGTCTGTCTGTCTGTCTGTCTGTCTGTCTGTCCTTCAGTCTGTCTGGCTGTGTGTGTGTGTCCCCCACTATCAACTCCCAAACGGCTGCAGCAATCGAAACTAAATTTGGTAGGATTAATGATCTATACCTGAATATCTCACGTCCATATTTGAAAATGATGTCAGTGCTACCAACTGCTGAAAAATCGCATTTGAAATTTGAGCTGCATGTTGGATATCTTGGAAGGTATGAATGGGAGCTATTTCAAAATTGGCACACGTATAGATAATAATATTGCAGTTTAATTTCCAGGAGGCCATACATGGCAGTGTTGCCAAAATTATTATAAGCCTGCTGATAGGTCCAAATTTTAAATAAACAGATATGACTGAGCGTATTCTTAAGAGCCACCAGGGCTGCCAACTGATAATAAATGCTCTCATTTTTTAATCCAAATACCCGTATATCAGAAAGTATGCAAGCCGACAGCTTTAAACTATGCACACGTATAGTACCTGACATTCTATATTAATTTGGAGTAACGTATATACGTCAGTGCCACCAACATGATTCATGAGAGGTCCAAATTTAAATACATGTAACTTCTAAACTATCATTTTGATTTCAACCAAATTTCGTGTGTGCTATGTGTACCATAACAGATATGAATATGCGTATACTTAGGAGCAACCAGGACTGCCAATTCTTAATAATACTGTCTCTATTTTTGTTACACTAATATCAATATATCAGGAAATATGCAAGCCAATAGCTCTAAACTTTGCACACGTATAGTACCTGGCATTCTAGATTAATTTGGAGTAACTAATATAGGCATACGCCAGTGCTGCCAACATGATTCTAAGCCTGCTGATAGGTCCAATTTTAAAATGCATGTAACTTCTATACTAACTAATGGATTTCATTCAAAATTGACACAACAATAGATCATATTATTTCAGATTATTTCTGACCAATACATGTATGTCATTGATGCCAACATGATTATACGCGCGCTGTTAGATCCAATGTTTAACTGCATGTACCATCCATGCTATCCATTGGACTTCAACCAAATTTTGTATTCTGTACCTTAGAGATGGAACTAAGAATATACTCAGTCACCAGGGCTGCCAACTGTAGTTCTCTATTAAGCTACATTATGCCAGGTATACAGTATTTCGAACTAATTAGAAATTTCGTCATAATTCTAGATAGATCCATATAGATTAATCATTGGCATGAATCTTAAATTTTAAGAAAAGTAGGCTCTTTAGTTCGACACGGAACTTCTTGTTCAAATTGATTTTTATTCTTCGGTGGTGAAAAAAATCTTATATCGTCAACTACTCTACCATACCCTGACTTACAGCCAGGCAAAAAACAGTACGGCATGTTGAACTATTAAATTAACAAAGCCGCATAAGAAATATGTTTGAAGTTCACAACACAAAACGCTGAAGTACACAAGACACAATGAACTGAATTTAAGAACTGAATGCAAAGAAAAATCAATTTAATTCACACAAATATCTCGCACAGTAACTTCTCGCGCACTTTTCTAAGACCCGGCTCGACCCAACAACAGGACACGTTGTTGGACATTATCGCTTGCAGTGCTTGTAGCGGCGGGACCACAAACTACCGTGCTATAATGGCGGAGTCCTCACACTAGGTCCTTCTATTCGTCATGGTAGTACTGTAAACTAGCGACATACAAGTGGAAATGTAACATGTTGTGAAAAATTATATCTTAATAGTTGTATACATTGTTATACGTAAGTGTTCTGTCAATCAGGTCTTATCATCCCTACCCTGGTGTCTGCTAAGAGCTGGGGGAGATGTAAACAGCGCAGTGGCCTTGTTTGAGGATTTACTTTACTCGGCCATTAAACAACACGTTCCTTTCTCCGTACCCAAATCCAACAAATACCCGCACTGGCTATGTCAAAACACCAAACTCCTTCTCCAAAACAAAACTCAAGCGTGGTCACTGTGGAAATCAGTTCCTAATCCTCATACACGCAATGTATTTATTCACCTACGGAAAATTTCAGGAGTTCATATGACAGAAGATTACAACCGCTACATTTCTTCCATAACAGGAAATCTCAAGAATAACCCGAAGAAGTTCTGGACACTTATATCATCCCGTAGAAAGACTCCTAGAATTCCACTTAACCTAAACCTCCATAATGAAGAAATCCCATTTGAATTGAGGTCCACACATTTCAATGAATATTTTCACTCAACCTTTCAGTTCCCGTACCAATCCCCAGTCCCCCTCAACTTACTAGCGTCTGTTCTGATTCACTGTCTCAAATTTCAACGACCCCCGATGAAATCCAAAATATTTTAAAAAGTCTGCCCGCAAACAGATCTACCGGACCATCAGACATAAGCCCTATATTCCTGAAAAACACCTCTGCATCTCTCAGCATCCCCTTATCCATAATACTCAACTGGTGCATGACTTCCGGTAATTTTCCTGACTCATGGAAAAGAGCTGATGTCACTCCTGTCTTTAAATCAGGCAGCAAGTATGAAATTTCCTCATACAGACCTATATCTATCGTCCCTATACTCTCTTCAGTCTTCGAAAGAACAATACATTGCCGTCTCCTCACTTTCACCAAACCACACCTCTCAGAAGAACAACATGGCTTCGTCCCTGGAAAATCATGTTTAACAAATCTGAATGTTCTGAACCATCACATAATTTCTGCAATAGATCAAAAATCTCAGCCAGATGTAATCTACGTTGACCTGGCCAAAGCATTTGATTCCGTGAACCATTTCCTTCTCCTCCACAAGCTTGCTTCACGATACAACCTACATAGATCCTTCCTATCCCTAACACAAAGCTTCCTTTCCAATGGGCAACAACGGGTAGTGCTTCCAGAGTCTGTATCGTCCTGGCTCTCAGTCTTATCAGGAGTAACTCAGGGCAGTATCCTGGGACCCCTTCTCTTCGTGCTGTATATGGACGATATAAACACATGTGTGCAAAATTCTCCGCGTTCCCTTCTTCTGTACCCTGATGACCTCAAGATATTCAGAAAAATGTCCAGTTCTGACGGCCACGCTGACCTCCAGGAAGCAGTGAATACGTGTACTGATTGGTTCAACAAATGGAAGTTATCTCCAAATCCGAGAAAGTGCTTCAATGTGTCTTTTCGCTACTGAAATCTGGAAATCAGGCGGACTATAAAATATGTGGAAATAAATTGGATACGGTTACTCAGGTAAGAGATTTAGGTATTATTTACGATGATAAACTGACATTCTCTCCCCACATTGACCATATCAAATCTCACGCAATGCGCAGTCTTGGCATTCTATACAGATTCACAGAAATTCAAGACCCTACTGCACTTAAATTATACTTCACCACATATGTTCTCCCTATCCTAGGTTTCTCTTCTCCAATTTGGTCTACTTCGGCTATAACCAATATTTCTAAATTGAACAGTGTCTTTAATTTCTTCATATCAATTGTTAAAGCTCGCAATCCTTCACTAAGGCACTTTGCCAAATCCGACATTCTAAATCAGCTCAATTTACTCGACCTGAGAAACCGTCTACAATTTACTGACCTGTGTTTCCTACATAAAATTATGAATGGCTACACAAAACGTAACATGCTCTTAAGCTACTTCCCACTCCATGTCCCCCCCCCCCCCCCCGTTCAACACGTCAGAACCATATACACCACATACCTCGCCCACGTCTTGAAGTACAGAAACGCTCTATTTTCCACCGTCTACCTACCCTTAGCAACTCCCTTCCAAATATTGACATATTCTCTCCCTATCGAACATTCAAACATAACATTAGAGGACCCCTTTCATCCTCAATTCCTACCCCCCACCCTCATAATCTCCCACTACCCCAATTATTCCCTGCGTCCTTCCCGAGATTTGTCCCTTGCTGCCATCACTGTCAATTGTTACCTGTTGTTGTTGTTGTTGTTTTTGTTAATATTATTTGAAATTGTTAAGATATTAGTGTAAAATAACCTTTTCATGGTTGTATATAATAATTATTAAATAAATAAATAAACATATCCACCATATGCTAAGTAACAGGACCTGATGATGTTCACCTGATGTACGTAACACTTCATCCATATAACTCTCTTGTTTCAAGATGTGTATAAAATTTGCATTTAATTCATGCAAATTATTTCCAGGTCAGTAGTTGGAATTGATTCTGATTTTTTCCCGCCCTATCGTGTTGACCAACTTAAAAGCAATTCTGTTACGTGATTCGATTCCTAGCTCAGCCATTCTAGAAGACTACCAATGCTCTAGGCTAAGCATCGATGGAACTAAACTAAGACCACTGCTACTTCCTTGACGCTCTGAAGTCATATTGCCAATTCACTCACTAGCACAGACACGTAAATAAATCAATTTATTTGACACTAGCAACCCGGCCCGGCTTCGCCCGGGAACAGTTGTGAATGCATTACATGATAAGCGCTTCTTTACGATGTCAATGAACTACGATCTATATCCGTTTTACGTCTCGGCATGACGGGTTAAAATCATTGACTGGACTATCAACTATATTATCATGAAGAAGCATGTGCAACAAATTCTAGTCAGACGTAATTTAAGAATGGCGAGGTGCATGAAACACAAATCCCCCTTCCGTCCAGTCTAAAAACACTTATAGTGGACGATATATTGAATATAGAAATGTGCTCTCCCGTACGTTTTTGTAGAACTTTTCATGCTGAACAATTCTTACACTCGTTGTATATTGGTATTTTTAACGGTTTGCCCAGCGTAAGCATAAAAAGTGCACGGACGCCAGGATTTTTTTCGACTTTTTCTCTTAAATCGTTACTGCTTGGCTTCCTTTGATCATAAATAAACTATTTTCTTCAGAAACCTTCCTTGAAGTGTCCTTTACAGAATGGTGAAAACCGCATCAAAATCCATTCAGTGGTTCTCGAGATTACCCGTGACATCCAAGAATCGGGGACTTGGTTTTATACTAAGTAGAGATTATACGCCAATCTAATATAATATAATCCCCCTTCCGTCCAATCTTTAATTTACTGTGAATTTTGTGGAACGAAAAGTTCACAGGCGAAATGAGAGTTGAACTTCCAGGGAATGGCGAGGTGAATGAAACTCAAATCCCCCTTCCGTCCAATCTTAACTTGACTGTGTTTCACAGGCGAAATGAAGAAAACCCGAGTTGCACTTACAGGGAAAAACAAACACAACCACCCTTCTCAGAAGTACTAACTCAACATGACTCGACCGTTTGCTGCTGGCTGTATCTAGGGCAATAGGTTCGCCCGCTATCTAGGCTCTAACAGGGATGATAGACTCGCCCTTAGCTAGCTCGTAAACTGTCGCCTCAATAGTTGAATGGACATGGTTGGAAGAAATTAAAACGTAAAAACACTTATAGTGGGCGATGTATTGAAGATGGACATACAGTATGCCCTCGCGGACTTTTTTGTTGAACTTTTCATGCTGAACAATTCTTACACTCATAGTGTTTAGATATTTTTAACGGTTTGCCCAGCGTAAGCTTACAAAGCGCTTGAATGCCAGCTTTTTTCGTCTTTTCCACTGAAATCGTTACTGCTCGGCTTCCTTTGATCACAAATAAATTATTTTCTACAGAAATCATCCCCGAGATATCCTTTACAGAATAGTGAAAACCGCATCAAAATCCATCCAGTGGTTCTCGAGTTCACCCGTAACGTCCAAGAATCGGGGACTTCGTTTTATACTAGGTAGAGATTTGGCGCCTACTCAAGTACACATATATAATACTTACGATATTGTATGTTTGTATGATGTCACAACTTGCACCTTAGGCATAGGTAGCTTCTTATACGGGTCTAGCTTAGAGCCAAGTTTCGTAATTGTAACTCTTAAAACGTTTATTTTCAAGATGGCAACTGTGCACAATATTAATTGTGGTAGTTTTATGACTAGTGTTAGCTAGATATTTGATGTAGCACTACCAGTCTACCAAGATTAGTGTTGTTGGGGCAACCACATCCGTAACTCCTGCCCGTTTGCTTTGATTATTTTCGTTGCTCTTCTTGTGACTTTACAGATGAAATCCCTTCTACGAGTCACACTACCTGCAAAGTTTCGTCATTATAGTTCATGGGCTACTTTTATATTCAAGACGATGGCTTTGTACTGTTTGATCCGGGATAGTCTTATGGTATCTAATACGATACGCCTCTTACAGCTAGTTACATGATAATAGCTGTTCAGCGTTCTTGACATACTCCTAATTCTCGTTATTGTTCCTCTATAGTATTGAGCGTTTTTTTTCTAGTTTACTGTAGTTGTTACTCGTTCCTATACGGAGCTTTGAAACAATGCCTTTACTGCCCTCCATCAGTGCCTCAATAATAAGGTGTTTCCACGTCACTCTTTAAAGGCGAATTATTTTCAATCTTCCACTTGTCTGTTCGGTTATAAATCCATTTATTTTCGAGGCAAGGTTAGGGCATTTATACATCAAACAAATCGTTAGCCCACTTTTGAGTTGACAGGTTTATATTCATCATTTTAAACATATTCAATGCAAGGAAGGAATTTAGTTTAGGTAATATTGAAGATGAAGATTATATCATAAATGCAATGTTTATAGGGAATTTTTGGATTATTTCTTGGTCAACGAAATTATAGCCCAAGTAATCTATATATTTAAAACACTAAGGCGATTTTTGTTACCACGAGATTGAGAGAACGACAGAACCGATTTACTTCGTAGAGCACTCTAACGTAAGCTCTTGGCCAGTAGATTTGCAGAGTGTCTATAAAATAAACTAATATATTACGGTATATTATTAAATAAATATAGAAAATAGCAGAATTCTTTCCCCTCACGCATGCGCACAATCTGCCTGGGCTCATGACAAAATGGCGATGAGAAGTCCATTTAAATGTAAGTTATTTAATAAGCTTCCATGTAATTGAAAACATACATTAACCAAGTTCTGACAATAAAATATAATAACAGTATGAACATACACGAATTTGCAATATTGATTTTATTGATAATAAATTGGATTATTTTCTTCAGATACCGGCTTTTGAAGATACTAAATGGTTGCGTCTGCAGCTGGACGAGAGTGCGTGAATAGCTATTTGGTTAAGGCGATCGACTGTGGACCCAAGTATCACAGGTTCGATCCCAGCTCCCGCCAGTATTTTATTTTTTTACTACTGAAATATTGTTTTATCAAGGAGTATTAGTAAGGTTTTATGTCAGTTAAAGATACATATTTCTACATTCCCTCTCAATACGTTTTATTTCCGTTTTACCTTTGCATTACAGCATGTGGTCAAAAGAGCTAATATCTGCCATCAGTTCCAGTAACTGACAACAGATGGCAGTACTTCGCCCATATAGTTCCAGTAACTAACAACAGATGGCTGCACCATTGCATCGATATATTTAAAACACAAGACATCGCGCGTTTTCACGTGATGGAGAATTATAAAGGAGGGAAATTTTAAGAAGGGAAACGTTGAAGAACATTAACTGACAGTTGAGTGTGTAGGCTATGTTGTTTATGTACCTTAATATTGCAATTTCTTCCCAATGCTTCGGTGGTCAAGTTGGTAGCATCCTAGACTAAAAGTTATAATTATGCATCGCCGATATCCTCTTAAATTATTAGAGAAAATGTAGTTTTCCAGGCCCTGGCGCGTGTCCACAATTGCTTTCGCCACGAGAGACACTTGGCAAACATAATTCGTTTGAAGGGCTCCGACATCGTGGTCACTTAGCCCCGTGTACTTTGGTGTGTACGTGTAAAATTTCCACTGATAACCCGTGTTATTGTGATGGCTGCATTACTGTGTGTATTTGTAATTAAGGTGGGAAATGGCAAGGTGACGGCCGAGGCTTTAAGTTTGGAACCATCCCGGTATTTGTCTTGAGTGGAAGTGGGAAACCACAGAAAACCACATCCAAGATTGTCGAGGTGGGAATCAAACCTTCCTCTTCTTAGTTATACCTCAAGAGACTGATTGTGCCCCGTTTTTGCCCTCAGACCAGAATTAAATTTCTTGGCAGAGCAGGAAATGTAACACGGGTCTCCGAGGCGATAGCCAAGACTGGGTGGGCTTCCATGTGTTAATACGATTTTTGACATGCACGGGACATAGAATTCTAAAACTGCCTCCATTAGGGTGACTGCCGAAGTGAGTATTGAGTTTAGACCTATGCTCATTCCAGTAGTTGGCGAAGTGATTCTATGTTCCCCTGCAAAATGTACTGCCATAAACTATAACAGGTGATGAAAATCCACAGCCTGCGTCCAGTCTCCAACCGGGTCAGGAATGGAATGAATGAAGCCCCCATTTAGCGGCGAGGATATGAACTGTGCCGGCTGCCGAGGCCTGACGCACTCCTCTGGGGCAATGATTAAATGAATGACAGATGACATGAAATGATAGTGGAGAGTGTTGCTGGAATGAAATTTTGACAGGGAAAACCGGAGTACCCGGAGAAAAACCTGTCTGCCTCCGCTTTGTCCAGCACAGATCTCACATGGAGTGACCGGGATTTGAACCACGGACCCAGCGGTGAGAGGCCGGCGTGCTGCCGCCTAAGCCACGGAGGCTTCGATAACAGGTGATGGAAATAGCTTATTTAGAACAGTTTTGTACTGTTTATATCAAAATGAAGAACGTGATTCTGAGCTGCGTTTTCAAGCTATTGCAAATATTTCGCTGGCAGGAACAATTATAAGGAATTTATTTTAAGCGTTCAGTCTCATCGCATTCTCCTCACCAACCAACTTGAGTATGAAAGTCTCTTGACGGTCATGTTGAACTTCATTGTATAAGGCAATTGTTTAATGATTATTAGTTTAGAGTACTGAATCTAACTACGCAGTTGATTTCGGCAATGGAAGTATTTTTTGCCATTTAATATTTAGCGCCTCCGATATTGCAGGACACTATAGTGTTATCGAATAATACGAAGCCACATTTAAAATCCAATATAATTAGGCCATTTCAGAAACAATTCCAGATGTTATGCAGTACAGTGTAAGGTCTTTGACGATCAAATGTAAACATCGTTCTACATTGTATTTCTCTTGCGTAAAATCTACGCGCGGTTACTTCGGCCTTTACTGTTGTGATGGTAAAATTGATCTACTGGAATATAAAATATTTGCCAAGCTGCAACAATGTAATGATATTAATTTAAAAGTCATTGAACTTATATCCAGTAGTTCAAAAACATACATCAGCGTTAACAAATTGGCGAACATAATTCATTTGATGGACTCAGACATCGTGGTCACTCAGCCCCGTCTATTTTGGTGTGCGAGTGTAAACTTTTCTCTGATAACCTGTGTTAATGTGATGGCTGTGTTGATGTGTGCATTTGTAATTAATGTGGGGAATGGGGAGTTAACGACCGAGGCTTTAAGTTAGGTATTTGCCTGGAGTGGAAGTGGGAAACCACGGAAACCAAATCCAAGATTGTTGAGATGGGAATCAAACTTTGCTCTTCTTAGTTTTGCCTCACGAGTGCGCCCCGTTCCAGTCCTCGGACCAGAATAAAATTTCTTGCAGAGCGGGGATCGAACCTGGAATCCGGGGCAATAGCTCAGAATGTAGTCTTAAGAGTGGGCTTCCCTGTGTTAATACGATCTTTGACAAGCACTGAACATATAATTCTAAAACTCCCTCCATTACGGTGGCTGGCGAAGTGAGTCTATGCTCATTCCAGTAGTAGCGAAGTGATTCTATGCTCCCTTGCATAATTTACTGTCATGGGAATGCAAAGTATTGTACTTTCAACAGGTGATGGAAATTGATTATTTACAGCAATTTCATTCTGTTTATTTCAAAATGAAGATCGTCATCCTGAGTGGCGTTTGCAAGCAAATTGCAAAAATTGCAAGGATTGTATTATTGGCGATCAGTCTCATCGCATTCTCATCAGCAACCAACTTGAGAATGGAAGTCTCTGAACTTCATTGTATATGTGAATATTATTGTTTATTGATTATTTGTTTAGAGTACATAACAATGGGTCTAACCACTCAGTTGATTTTGGTAATGGAAGTAAGTTATTATTTGCCATTTAATATTTGGCGGCTGCGTTGATGCAGGCCACTATAGTGTTATTTAAAATGACGTTAATTTGGGGAGAAATGCTGCTATAAATAAACCCATTTGACGAAATGGAACACTAGCCGCAAAAAAAAAAGTGGGAAATCAGAGAAAAATACGAAGCCACTTTTAAAATCTAACATAAATATGGCATTTCAGAAACAATTCCAGATACTATGCCGTTACAGTTTAGGGTCCTTGACGAACAAATGTAAACATTGTTCTGCACTGTATATCTCTTGCGAGAAATCTACACTTGGTTACTTTGACCTTTGTTGCTGTAATGGTAAAATTAATCTGAATAAATATAAAATATTTGTCAGGCTGCAACAATTATTTTTCACTGGAGATGATATCTCAAGGAATTTCAGAGAGACTAATCGGCAGTACAATGCTATGTCCTTCGTTTCATTTGGTGCCAATGTTACTGTGCCACACGCACACGGTCCACATTGTTTTAAAATGTATGGAATTGCACATCATCGCATTTCTTCGTTATATTCCAAAATTATAAGCGACGGTTTGCGGCCAGTTGTATTAGACTCCTCAGAGTTCTTGAATTTCTTGGAACTAAATGACTGGCCGCCACATACTCCAAACGCTTGACCCGTTATTCTGCTTAGAAATCTGAACGTTTCCCAAGGATTCCTAAATGCAACCATATTGCTTGGATATGGAAATAATAGGTGCAGTTAAAATTAGGCAGAGAGGTCTAATCCTTCGACTTGATTTAACACCATCCGATAAAACACTATCATTTTCTTTTAAGAGGCAATATTTTCCAATTCATTTGGCATACTTTATCACTATCAATAAAGCTCAAGGGGAAACCCTGGAACGTATAGACCTCAATTTGCCCCAACAATTTTTCAGTCATGGCCAGCAGTATTTTGCAATGTTGAGAGTGCAATCATTTGACGCCCTTATAGTTTCAATAGAGTCAAAAAATAATCGTACAAAAAATGTACAGTAGGCCTATATAAGAAAATTCTTCAGTAAATATTTTTCTATTGACCGTCATGTTTTGACGGGTTTCAACTAGTTTTAATTAAATGTCCATTCTAGGGAGCATGAAAAGGCAGCAACTAGCTCTTCATCCTAATAAAGGATGATGTTTCTTTATTTACAGAAATGGACTTTTATGTTTACTTCAAACATACCTAGTATATCATTCCCGTGACGTCATATAATGTGAGAGATTAACATATTGACATAATTTAAAGTAGCCTACAATAATAAATTCTAAATTAATCATATCCCCTTATTGGTGAATCAACCCAAATAATTTATATTTTAGCTCTAATGTCAATAACTAAGCGGCAATTCTATTTATACCGCTCCTGTACAAATTTTCTAAGGGATTGGACGCAAAAAGGTAATAGGCTACGTGAATTATTCCATGCTATATATATTTCGTATTATAAGGAAAAGCTGCTCTAATTGTGGATGAAATTTACTTTATTCCGTGTAAAATAACACAATTCCTATGGATTCTTCGATGATTTATAGGTCCCAGTAAAACTGGAAATTCAGTCAAGTAACTTATTCTTTATTGTCTATCATAAACTCACTCGTAGAGTATATGTATTGTCACTGGTTCAGAAGGTAACTAAGGGGGATGTTCCTATTGACTGAATCAGTATGTTGTTCATATTTTCTACGGAAAGATCATCGCATTACAATGGTAAGTAAGAAAGGACAAAATAAGTGAATGAGGTAACAGAAAACAGGTTCCACGCATGTTCAACAAACCCTGAGAATATACTGCATTTAAGTAGGGCTCACATTTCTCAAAAGTTACTTTCTACTTTGAACATCTACAGCACTTAACAATTTCCGAGCATACATCATGTTTTATTTTGGAATCGAGTGGATTCGGATCAATTTTCTTGCTTCAGTCATGTCGCTTCAACATCCTATGACGTAACATATTCTGTTTACTTTTACATAAAATAAATCTTGAAATTAACGAAGTGCATTTGCAATTGCCTTATTAAACTATTATTTATTAAATTATACCAAAAGCCAAATATTGCACTGCCCCCTGTTAGCCACTGTTCTATTTTAAACAAAACTGGTGACTTACGATAAATCTCAATAATATATGAGAGTCCAACTTCGTAATTACTCCCGGGCAATTTTGTTTCATGTTTTGTGTATAACAAATGCCAAAATGCTTTAATATTTATTTAGAGCTATTGAATTTGAAGCAATAAAGATGGAAGAGAATGGCCGCAGAATAGAATGAATATGATCGGCCGTTTAGTTAGTTCGTTTTAAACATTTCTTAAATTATTGGCAATTAATCTTCAGTAGGTAGGCTTAGGTTAGGTTTTTGATTCACATAGTGTATACATTCAATAGACTGACAGAGTCTAATTTCATATTTGCGTCTTGGAAGTGTCTAAGAAATACAAAACATAAGCTCACTGGACAATGAGATTGTCTTCCCTCGAGACTTCATTCTAATACCAATCGATTAATTTTGAGTAACCAATATACTACAGTCCTGCCAACATGATTCTAAGCGTGCCGATAGGTTCAATGGTTAACCGTATTTACCCTCCATACTATCAAATAGACATATTCCAAAATTGGAACATATACATCATAATAATTCAGGTTAATTTTAAGCAATCTTCAAATGGCAGTGTTGCCACCATGATTTTACGCGCGCTGATAGATTTCATGATTAACAGCATGTGACGTCCATACTATCTAAACCAAATTGTGTATGTTCATTAAGGGATGGAACTAAGAAATTATTCAGAGTCATCAGGGCTGCCAACTGTTGATAAAGACCCTCTATAATTTTAAGCCCCAGTCACAGAAAACTAGAAAGCTTGCAGACCAACAGATATAAATTTTGCAAACTTATAGATCATAATATTCGAGATTAATTTTTAGTAATCCAGATATGGCAATGTTACCAACAAAATTTTACGCTTGTTGGTAGGTTCAATAACTGCATGAAATGTACATACTAACGAATGGGTCATATTCTAATTTTTTACATAATGCATTTTTAGGACATATTACAGTTTTGCTTAATATAAGAGTCAGCAGGGCCAACAAGTGTGTAAATAATCTCAAGTATTTTAACTCTAAATATAATATCTAAAATTAATCCTCGTAAACAATTTGGTATCTAAAGAAAAATGTTAATCTGAGCCCGAGTGCATCCTAATTATTTCTGATTTCTCACTAGGAAGGCATTGCGAACGAAATCTCGAAATTAGTGAGTAGATCACCTAACCGGCGTCACAGAATACTGGGGTTATAAGGCCCGTAGTACAATAATTATAAATGTAAGGTCTGGCAAGAAATGGTATTGTATTATTTATATTAATATTTGTGGGCAACAGTGCAATAGCTTAATAGATAACCTCACGGCGTATCCATGTTCATTAAATCGTGCGCATTGGCAGCAAGTGTAGCTGCAGCGTGTACAGAACTCACAGGTTCAAATGCTGGCGTTGACATCGGCTATCCTGAGTGTGGTTTATCGCCAAGTTTTTCCACACTTCTTCCAGGCAAATGCCAGCAACAATAGCTCACCTCAAGTCCCGGGGCGCCTACCCCATCCATGTCCCTAATGCAGTTGCACACACTACTATGGTCATTACAGGAATGCAGGTTATCAGATAAGCTCAACACACACACAAATGCCCCACAAACGAATTAACAACAACAGCTTAGTAGATAAAGCTCTGAATTCTGTTCTCTATAGATGTTGGTCAATTAATAGACACTGTGGCATACGAGCTGGGAGTTATGCTTCAGTAGTGCACCTTGCATACCCGGGAGCCACAGCACACCACCCTCCACACTGGCTGTAATATGTAATAAATCATATGTAGATGAGAGTTATATAACAGATTCTCCCTCGCAATTAGTTTCGTTAAGAGGCCACAGATTAGAGGAATATCCCCTCAGGACGGTCGTTGATAAGACTGTGGGTCTCTCATTCCACAGCCCTGAGTCCTGCCACTGAACCATACGGTGTGTTAAATGGAGGGAGAGTTTTAAGCAAATGAAGGCGTAACTCCATCTGAATCCATTAAAAATCCAACCATGCAGCTGTGGTCGTGTGTTACAAGAGCTAACCAGCAAGCCCAATTGGGGAGAGTGCCATATTTTATTTGCTGACATTGCTCATATTTTTCCCTTTCTAAAAGATATTGGCTTGCACAAGGGCTTCACTCCCCCCGCTTGCACCCCCGCCCGCACACATAAAGACTAAAGGGCGCCAGGAAAATTGATGCAATATTGAACGCCGATGAAGACAATGGTGGCGTTTAGAGGACGATATAAGTAATACCGTGAGAACATGATAGCCTACTAACGTCAATATTCTTTGCATTTCTGCTAGATGGCTTGAGATAGCAAACCCACATCATTAGCTGAGCGCGTTAAGTCACGCTCTACGTTTAGCATTGCATGGCAGCACATTCATATATACAAGATTCGAATCCCAGTACCGATAGCGGCCATACATTGTAGTTTACCTGGGGATCTTCCACATTCAATCCAGGCAAATAATGAGATGATAAATTACACTGCTCAATATAGTTAGGGGATCAGACAAAAATAATTGGTTGATCAGCTGAGATATGAAACGTCATGTACGCATTCTATTTACAGATCTTTCATTTCAATCGGAGATAAGATATAGTACAATATGCTGTCTGATGCAGAAGGATAAGCTCGTTATTGACATAAGCCAGGATATGGCAACGAGTACGTCTAGGGGACAGCATAGAAATCAGTCACGAACACTACAGGAACTGTTTTCTATTATGGTGTATGGTCTCCCCAAACGGTATATACTGCTGCATAACTACGTGGCATGGACTCAATGAGATGATCAAAGAGGAATTGGGAGATACGTCACCACTCTACCACAACGGAAGTATCCAGTTCTGCATGAATTTTGGTAGGTTCTGGTCTAGTTGAAATCCGTAGGCCCAGAGCACCGCAACTGTGATCAATTGAATTTTAGCCTGCAGGAAAAGCTGGCCACAGCAGACGGTCGATAATCTACTAGTCTAGCAAGTCGTCTGCCAACCCAGCTGTATGTGAACGAGCATTATCACCAGTGAAACAGAAAGAATTACTAAAATGCACCAATATACACACGGCAACATGTCGGAGGATCTCTTTGTATATCTTACAGCTGTCAAATTGTTTTCGTGGAAGATGTTAAGTTATGTATGTCTACAACACCATCAGTCCACCGCCACCATATCGGGAGCTTTCTTTCACAATGCCTGGGTTATTTTATTTTCCAAGTTCACTCTAGATGAGAACACGCCAATTTTCAAATTATCCAGGTACACACTGAAACACGACTCTCATAAGGAACAAAATGGACCTCTATTCTTTGTGCCACTAATCACGATGTTCCTCCACCCATATTCTATGGTCTGTACGGTGCTGTCTTAGCAATGATGCACGAACCAGGAGCCTGTGTGCATAGAGACCAACTATATGAAGAAGATTATGGACAGTTTGAGATAATACCGTGTACCGTGTCATGTTGCTGTTGTAAGGCACGTTTCAATGCCGTAGCATTCCACCACCCGTGACGAAAGATAAGGGTCCTCCCTTAATGTTGCTTCCAGTGACCACTGAAACACAAACTCTTCCCCATAACCCCGTGGAAACCCTAGTACAAAGATTACGTCTTATGTAAGGGAAAGGAACTTTCATTTTCAGAATAATAGAAGCCGATTGTTGCTCATACTGTTGCTGACAACATATCTTGTCAGGTCATAGGAAACTGTCTCAACCAAAACGAATATGCTATAGGTACACTCAGATATATAGACACCAGAGGGACAGGGTCACTTCAATCGAAATTTAATCAAACCCAGTAGTGTCGGTTGATGGCCAAATATGTCCCTGATATCCATGCACAACAAACATCGTGTCTGATATAAATGGGCGCAATTATTGCAATTAATTATACGTGGGATTGCAGCTTGTACTTGCCATTATTTCGAACACAGTTTCTAAGATAATATTGAGCTATTGAAATTAAGTTAGCCAAGAATGTACTCTATCTGTCTAACAAATACTGTCAGGGAGACTGTCTCTGCCGTGTACGTAGTACTCCAGATCCAAAATTTTTGGGTTCGATTCTCGTCTCTGCAAAGAAATTTAATTTTGGCCTGGGGTTGGAACTTACAGAATAGAAGGGTTCCATTTCCACCTCAACTATTTTAAGAGTGGTGTTCCGTGTTTTTCCTTTCAACTTCAGGCAAAAATCACGATGGTTCCTACCCTTTAAAACAAATACTCACGCACACGCAATACTCCAGCCATCACAATGATACAGGTTGTCAGACAGATTCCACACATATCCAAGTACATGGGGCTACCTGACCTTGACGTCCAACATTGCCCCTAAATCCATAAACGTCAACAACAAGTTTTTCCGTGAAGAACTAAATAGCTTATTTTCGTATATTCTATTTATGTTAATTGCCTCTATCAACATACAAAATGTCAGTTTGATTGCTGTAATAGATTCGTAGATATTGAGAACCGTCTAAATATTTCGGATGGTCACCATGTTGATTTTTTTATATATGTAGGCCACATACTTATTTACCATTAAATGACAATTATTGCATAGGTTCATTATTTAAACTTTCACTTTGATCGCATGGTTAGGATACAAGAAATAAAAACGTGATTTTTAAAATTTCGCACAGCCGCCATCTCGTGGTTATGAATGCAGTTGAAATATATTAGAAGCGAGTGGATTAAAATTTGTACAAGCATTTACCGCACCAAAATTCACTGCGCTCGGATGGTTAAATCGCAAGAAACGTCCATTTATAGATATAAATTTTGCACCAACGTCATGTTGGATTTGTGCTCACCATGGTATTGAAAGTCCCATATGTAAACTTATGTTAATAGCCTTTATCAACATACAAAACTTCAGTTTGATTGCTGTCATAGATCGGTAGATATTGAGAAGCGTCTAAATATATAAGGATGGTCGCCATGTTGGATTTTATAAATGTAAGCCATAGTGTTATGTAGTAATAGATGACGATCATTGAGTAGGTTCATTATTCAAACGTTCACTTTGATCGCATGATTAGAAGACAAGATATAAAAACTTAATATTTACATTTTCCACGGCCGCAATCTTGAGGTTAAGTAAACTGAAAAATGAAAATCCACAGCCTGCTTCCAGTCTCCGACCGGGTCAGGAATGGAATGAATGAAGCCCCGATCTAGCGGCGAGGATATGAACTGTGCCGGCTGCCGAGGCCTGACGCACTCCTCTGGGGCAATTGATTAAATGAATGACAGATGAAATGAAATGATAGTGGAGAGTGTTGCTGGAATGAAATTTTGACAGGGAAAACCGGAGTACCCGGAGAAAAACCTGTCTGCCTCCGTTTTGTCCAGCACAGATCTCACATGGATTGACCGGGATTTGAACCACGGACCCAGCGGTGAGAGGCCGGCGTGCTGCCGCCTAAGCCACGGAGGCTTCAGGTTAAGTAAACTATTGAACTAAATTCGATATAATGCTTTACTACTGTATGTGTATAAACATTTGCTGTTTCACTGGGTTCGGACGCTTGAATAGCGAGAAAAGTCTATTTAAGTGTCTCAAATTCGCTTGGCCGCCATGTTCGTTTTTTATATAACAGGTCTTTGAAAGTCGCATGGGTGAACTTCTAGTGCTGCCCTTTACCATCGTACAAAATTTCATGGTGATATCAGTAATAGTTTCGGAGATAGAGGATGCTGGTGAAATATTTCGCATAGTCGCCATGTTGGATTGGTGAGACGTAATGAAATTTCAAGGGCACGGTCAGGATCGGACAAAATAGTGCTATGACTTTACCCGGTTTATTGAAATCGCTCCAGCCGTTTAGATATTATTATAGGGGCATACTCACACAGGCACACAAACATACGCACACACACGGACAAAAGGGGATTTTTTCATAAATGAAAAAAGGCTGAAAATAATTAAGTTATCCTAGTTTTTTTTAATGAATACGAATGAAGCTGAAGAAAGGAATGAAGTAGCTTTTGTTAATTCACGTTTACCGTTGAGTCATTTGACTAGATTTAGAAATCGGAAAAATTGCAAACAATTTCGAAGAGAGCCGACGATGGTGTACAAACCAAGTCATGTATCAACTTCCATTATTGCCTGAACCCACGGTCGTATGCGTTAATACGTGCAGCTATAAGAGTGCGTGTCAGACAAGGATGAAACAATGCAAACATGTTATATTTATTTATCCAATGTCGCTCATATACATCCACAATAATTTTAACGAAGTATTTTAAAATAAACAGTAAATAACATGCTACCCATTTGGGTTACAATGTTAATTTTTGGTAAAAATGCAGCTTCACCCGTAATATTTCAGCATTAGAAGTCAATTTTATTCTAAAATTCTAAATTCTAAAATTCTAAAATTCTAAAATACACCCATCAAAAAAAGTTTTGCATCACCTCGGTTCCAAGAGTTCCGGAACCGTTAAATACAAAGGGAATAGAGATCAACACAAACAACATTTCAGCTCGTTTTATTGCTCATGAGACCCACACATTGCATGTTGTACCATCATACAGCTAGACTTTCAGCATTTGTGGTCCAGATTGCAGTACACACCACTACCTCTAATACCCAGTAGCACGTCCTCTTGCATTGATGCATGCCTGTATTCGCCGTGGCATACTATCCACAAGTTCATCAAGACACTGTTGGTCCAAATTGTCCCACTCCTCAACGACAATTCGGCGTAAATCTCTCAGAGTGGTTGGTGGGTCAAGACGTCCATAAACAGCCCTTTTCAACATATCCCAGGCATGTTCGATAGGGTTCATGTCTGGCGAACATGCTGGCCACTGTAGTCGAGCGATGTCGTTATCTTGAAGGAACGCATTCACAAGATGTGCACGATGAGGTCGAGAATTGTCGTCCATGAAGACAAATGCCTCTCCAATATTCTGCCGATATGGTTGCACTATGGGTCGGAGGATGTCATTCAGGTATCGTAATGCAGTTTCGGAGCCTTCCATGACCACCAGTGGCGTACGTCGGCCCCACATAATGCCACCCCAAAACATCAGGGAACCACCACCTTGCTGCACTCGCTGGACAGTGTGTCTAAGACGTTCAGCCTGACCAGGGTGCCTCCAAACACGTCTCCGACGATTGTCTGGTTGAAGGCATATGCGACACTCATCGGTGAAGAGAACGTGATGCCAATTCCGTGGGGTCCATTCAGCATGTTGTTGGGCCCATCTGTACCGCGCTGCATGGTGTCGGGGTTGCAAAGCTGGACCTCGCCATGGACGTCGGGAGTGAAGTTGCGCATCATGCAGCCTATTGCGCACAGTTTGAGTTGAAACACGACGTCCTGTGGCTGAACGAAACGCATTATTCAACATGGTGGCATTGCTGTCAGGGTTCCTCCGAGCGGCAATCCGTAAGTAGCGGTCATCCACTACAGTAGTAGCCCTTGGGCGGCCTGAGCGAGGCCTGTCATCGACAGTTCCTGTATCTCTGTACCTCCTCCATGTCCGAACAACATCGCTTTGGTTCACTCTGAGACGCCTGGAAACTTCCCTTGTTGAGAGCCCTTCTTGACACAAAGTAACAATGCGGACGCGATCGAACTGCGGTATTGACCTTCTAGGCATGGTAGAACTACAGACAACATGAGCAGCGTACCTTCGTCCTGGTGGAATGACTGGAACTGATCGGCTGTCGTACCCCCTCCGTCTAATAGGCCCTGCTCATGCATGGTTGTTTACATCTTTGAGCAGTTTTAGTGACATCTATGAACAGTCAAAGGGACTGTATCTTGGATACAATATACACAGTCAACGTCTATATGCCGGAGATCTGGGAACCGAGGTGATGCAAAACTTTTTTTGATGTGTGTATTTTAAAAGTAAGCCAAAATCATGAATTTTTCCACGGTTCTAAAATTATTAAAATTTCCCATCTAATTAACTTGTGATATCACAACACTTATAATATTGTTCGTTCCCGCCCACCCAACAGTTGGAGACAACAATCGACTTTCAATAGTCCGTCATTGAGTGCTTGTTGCTTAGTTACGGTTTAATCACTTTCTTCTTAGTATGTGTTAGTCCTTGTTTTGCGATATGTCCCATGCCAGTGTCAGTGAAAGTGAGAATTGGTTGACTTTATTGACATGCATAAGGGTGGCCAGACTCTTAAGAGCATAAGAAGCGAGTTCAAGGTGAGCAAACCTCGCATGGAACAAACCGTAAGGAAATTTAAAGCGACCGGCAGTAGCTAACGCTCACAGGTCTGTAAGACCTAAGGAAACTTCACCACGACACAGGGCAGAGATTTGATCCTAAAAAACAAACCGTAGGGCTACTTTTCCTGAATTGTGTGCGGATAAGAGGGCATAATTTAGTGTGGAAATCAACACATTCACTGCGTCAAAGTGACTCGAATCTGGATTGATGTTGATTGATGTCTCGCATCACAAGTCCAAGGTTACGATGCCATTGTTCCAGAATCATGATGTCGACGTCCTACCGCGACCTGCTAGATCCCCCGACCAAAATCCGATAAGGAATTAGTAGAACTCAATGGCAGCATGACTTCAGAAAAGAAAGCCTAAAAACAAGGAGGATATGAAGCATCAACTTGTCGTGCCCTGGCGTACCATTACCAGGGATCAGTGCCGATCCGTAATTGGCAGTACGCCACATCGTGTTGGACGCTTTCAGGATGGCTCGTGGTGGTCACATCGGCTACTAAACGTATATGGAATTCTGTGTAACTTTTTCGTGATTTCTTATAATTTTTTGTAATAATATTTTTTGTGTATAGTTAAAAAAGCAGCTTTTTGCATAGTGTCCTTATACTCACCTAAGCCACTGTACTTCCACAACACTATATTATATTTTACATGCACCTATGCGAGCCCGTCCCACGAGACAAACGTGAAGCTCTTCAGTATGATATGCGACAAGTGAAGAAGGTATTTATGTTCCGCCCCTTAAAGCAGCAAATGCAACAACCCGCTCAAATTCTTCCACTGTTTTGAGAAGTTTCTGGATTTACTGCAGTAGGACTTACTGGCACCTACTGCATTCACAGACCCCACTGATCACAAATGACACACCCACCTTGTTGTTTCATTTAGGGACATGGACATCGTTGTCATTTTAGCCCTGTGTACTCTGGATGTGTATACAGAATTTGCTTCATAATATGTGTTATATTAATGTTTGTAGTAGTGTGTGTATTGGTAATTGCGGTTGGGATTGGGAAGGATATGGCCATGGTTGCAGCCCAGCATTTGCTTGCAGTAGAAGTGGGAAATCTCAGAAAACTACTTCTAGGATGGCTGACGTGAGAAATGAACCCACGACTTCTCAGTTTTGCCTTAAGGGGCTCAGTGTACCCCTTTCCCACCCTCAGAGAGGAATTAGATTTCTTGGCACAGCCTGGAATCAAACAAACGACCGTTGTGACGATAGTTTTAATACGTACCTCGAGACAACATATTACACATACTACTACTCACCACAGTAACAAAGAAAAATTCAAATCATTAGAGGGAAAGCTGACCCAAAATCTAAAAGAAACAGCAACATGAATGGCTGATTCGTATAGAAATAGACTCCTTTCTTCAATATTCTCTTTTCTCCATTCCACACTTGTCTCCGGGACGAATTGTTCAGTGTGGACTGACTGGAATGCTTTTCAAATCTTCACAACAGCGCAGAGCCAGACTCAAATGACAGGTACAACAGCTTGTCTTCTGTTCAGAATAACGTCTTCTTTACTAAGCACAAACATTTTGTGAGGTAGCGGCTGGAAGAGAACATTCACTGCAAAGTGTATCGACATTCTCATTCATACAGAGAAAATAGAAGGCATTAAACTGCGAGGCAGTGGTTTAGGCCATGAACTTTCAAATGGAATATACAGCAATTGTAGGGAACTTACGTTTTCGACACAGTACTTTTCAAGAGTAATCCACTACATGTTGTGCCTTAGACAAAGGCGTGTAATTACATGTAAAGTAAAAAAGTACAATTGCATTATTGAGAGGTAAAATAGATATTAATAGATCTTGTAATGTGAAATATTTGGCTTCCAGTTTTATGGGAGGTCGTTTTTGACGGATGTTTCTGAAATCATTTTAAAACATTTTCACTCGTATTTTTGAGAAGCAGCATATGAACTGATGATGTATACCTTTTTGACGAGGGTTGGTGTGCATTGTCAATCTTATTATTATTATTATTATTATTATTATTATTACCTACTTTTCACATTTTGAAAAGGTACTCTATTGAGATCACCTGGGCATATGTGCGTTTGTCTGTCGTTCTGTCTGTGTGTACCCACTCACGACCCCCCCCCCCTCCTCCCCTATCAAATCCTAAACGGCTTCATTTAACGAAGCCAAATTTCGTATGCGTCAAGATCTATACCAGGACATCTCACGATTATATACGAAAGTGACGCCAGTGCTACCAACTGCTGAAAAATCACAATTTAAATTCGAGCTCTATGTTGGATATCTCAGGAGGTGTACATGGGAACTGCCCCAAAATTGGCATACGTATAGATCATAAAATTAAAGATCACCTTTTTTAGCAGACAATACATGACAGTGTTGCCCAAATGATATTACGCGTGCTAATAATTCCAATCTTTAAATGCATGAAATGTCCATATTATCAATTGGATTTCAACCAAATGTCGTATGTGCACCGGAGAAGACATGACTATACGTATACTTCACCAGGACTGCCAACTGTAGATAAATATTCTCTATTACATGTTATCCTAATCTCAATACGCAAAAGGTATGTAAGCCAACAGTTTTACACTTTGCACGCGCATAGTACATACAATTGCAGATTCATTTGGAGTAACTGCTATAGGACAGCGATGCATTGTAGTTAAAAATGTTCGTAAGAATATGGATTTACAAACTCTTGAAAGCAAACATGCCATTCTAAGAGGTAGTGTGAAAATCAAATTTAGTGCTAAAATGTGTGAATCTTTGTACATATCATGGCGAATTTGCAATCTGAACCTAAAAAGAGATTGAATGATTTGCGACTTATAAAATTTTCAATTCATTGAAAGAGTTATAAGGTAGATTAAAACATTAATATGTTTCTTTTATGATTAAAGATGTTGAGTCTCTCAATCAAAGAATAAACCCTCTCTTTTTAATTCCACACATTTTCTTTATTTCTTCCTTTAGTTGTCTAGCCAACACTCACAGGAATGAGTAATGAATAATCCCTGACACCGCTGTATACGTTTGTTGTAAACCTACCGTTGGGATTTGGCCAAATAATTACCAAAATTGCGCTCAATTTATATTTGTGCGATTGAACGTTTTTGTGTTTTCTTGAAGCCTTGAAGACGATGCTAGGACAGCGTTAATGAAGACATTCTGTATAGTAATGTTATATCATTCAACTGTAGTTTATGTCAAGACCAATTAGTGCTCCAGGGATTCACTCCTTTCTTTGGTGTTGCACTGTAGTCGGAAGAAATCTCCCGATGGAATATATTAAGATGAGCATAATTATTAACTACAAACTTAAAGTTAGTCTTGTCGGACAAATCGTGAATAAATCTTATGGATGTATATGCAAATCATAGTACGCAAATGAGAAGGCAGCACGCAGTGATGGAAGAGGAATTAAGATATAAGACCCTGTTCTATCACAAGACACGACCAAGAAGATTTAGAAGAATGTGTGCCATAACGTATCTTCCCAATTTGGAAAGTTTTATTCTTAATTACTATATAACCGAGATTTGCATAGTTTTATTGCAGGGTACAGCAGGTAATTTTTCAAGGCAGGGAAAGGTCATTCATTATTTTGCAAATTTCATAGTAGGACTCCTGCTTTAACAAGCAATCCACCCCACTTTTAATTTAGCTAATGTCCCATTGCTGCGTTTGAATATTCATAAATGAGATACATCGTTCATACTATCATAGCTCGAAAAATGTGAGCAAGACACCCGTAATCGGTGGCCCTGGCGATAAATCTGGGAGACGTAGAGCAGGATCCTCCAACAGTTCCGTGCCAAAGCTCCATTTCTTAATGCCTTCAATATTTCTTGATACACTGGGTCCTATATTTATCGGCAATTATCGATAAATTAGGATACTTATATTGCGTGAGTTTTTGGGATAGGAAATTATTCATCGGCTATGTAATTATAATTTAATCTTGCACTTTCCTTACATTTCATTTTCTTATAAATTTGCTTTTCATTAAATAGAAAGGTTACATTCTATCGGTAAATGCCGTTAATGTTAGAAGTGGTATATTTTAATTTTACAGAGAATGATGCAACAATGGGGATATA
Source organism: Meconema thalassinum (assembly GCA_946902985.2). NCBI lineage: Eukaryota > Metazoa > Arthropoda > Insecta > Orthoptera > Tettigoniidae > Meconema > Meconema thalassinum. The sequence goes on from OX336389.2 coordinate 297,711,591, forward strand.
ATTGCTAGCTCAGTGGTTCAAACAAAAACAGGTCTTCACATTATTGATTGCCATAATGTTCATTATTTTATCACACATAAATCGTTAGGTGCCAGAAAGAGAGAACAGATATCTTACTCCTTTATTCACTAGAAAACAGTGTTATATGTTGACAAGTACAAAACAAATATCCATCAGAACAGTTACCTATTAGAAGTCTGCTGGTAATAAGTTTAATCGTACCTACAACAACGTGGAAAGAGATTTTGATGTACTAACCCAATATTCTTAGGTAATTTTGTCCCATTCATTCCATTTTATATGTACTGAAAATCATTTAGATTCCATAGTATCCATGCCGTAAGGATGATGTGCTTCAGGGTCCCATCAAAAGTTTCCATGAAGCGTGCTAAAACGCAATATTTCCATGAGAGTCATGGGGCTGATACATAATTGTAGCTGGTTTACATCCAGTGCATTGTTATATTAGAAGGCAGATGATGATACCCCAAAATACTCAATTTCACCTTTTTACTGTAGATATAAATGACCACACACTAGACCCACCTCATTATACAGAAATGTGGTCATATAACTACTACGGCATCGTAACGATTTGCTGTGTTGGATACAGGACGACACCAAAAGTTTCAAATACATTTCTAGGGGCTTTGCAGAGATTTTGAGAAACGAGATGGAACTTCTTAAACATTCCAGCAGAGTCCGTCGTTATATTTCCTGGCATTTTATACCGAGATTGCCTGAGCGACTCTTGGTAAAGTACAGAAGTCTTTCAACGAAACAAAGCAGGTATTTTCAAATATATTCACCTAAAGATCTTGATCTCATTGAAGGCTAAAGATTGAGACCTCTCTGATATTTGACAAATGTCCTCAACCACATTGCTAACGATGTATATATTAAATAAAAATTGGACTAAGTGATAGGTCAACTGAATAGGACTAACATTATTGTTGAAATTTCAAATGTTCCAATAATGTTCATTTTTAACTTGGCCTTTAAACTAAACCATTTCATATTTTTTTCTTTCTATAATCCATCTTGTGCACTACGATAATGAGTAAAATAACGAATTATTTCTAGGAAGAAGAAAGGAGATGGCACTTCCGAGTTCACTGATTAATAACACGTGTCCAGGATTTTGGCATATTTTTCCCTGTTTGCAAAAATGATAACGGTGATTTATGAGATCAATCCGGACAAATGTGTGTGTGTGTGTGTGCGCGTTCTTCTGTCTATGTGTGTATTCCCCCCTATCAATTCCAAAATAGCTGCAGCTATCGAAACCAAATTCGGTATGTATAAAGATCTATACAAGGATACATCATGGTTATACTTGAAAATGAAGTCATGTGTTTCTAACTGCTGAAATATCACAACTAAAATTTGAGCTCTATGTTGGATATCTAGGAAGGAATCCATGGGAACTGTTCGTAAATTGGCAAACATATATATAATGATACTTTCGAATAATTTTCAGAAGCCCATACGTAACAGTGTTGCTAAAGATCCTCCTCTGCCTGCTGATAAGTCCAATCTTGCAATGCATATAATAACCAAGGCATCAATTGAATTTCAGCAAAATGCCGTAGTTGCTTTGTGTACAGATTTGATTATGGATATTCCTTAGAGCCATCAGGGCTGCTAAGTGTTGATAAAATAATGGTATCTCTCTTTTTTATCGTAGTCTCAACATATCAGAAAGTATGCAGGCCAAAACTTATACATTTGCACACGTATGGTAAGTTATATATGATTGCAGAACCTGATATACGATAGTGCTGCCATAATGATGCTACGTGTGCTGATAAGTTCAATGTTTGACTGCCTGTAATTACCATACTAACAAATGGATTTATTCCACAATTGGCACATACATAGATCATAATACTTCAGATAAATATTGAGCAATCCATATATATATCAGTGCAACCAACATGATTCTACGCATGCTGATAAGTACAAAGTTTAACTGCATGTAACGTCCATACTATCTATTGGATTACACCAAAATTGTTATGTGCATTCTGCACATTAAGAGCTGGAACCAAGCTTGTATTCAGAGACACCAGGGCTGCCAACTATTGATATATGCTCTCTATAATTATGGAACCTAATTTCAATAGATCAGAAAGTATACAAGACGACAGTTATATACTTTGTAAATTCATAGAACATAATATTCCAGATGAGTTTTGAGTAACCCATGCATTTCTATGCGTGCTCATAAGTTTAATATTTAACTTCACGGAACACAGATACTGACGAATGGATTTAATATTTTGCGTGCATTGAATGCTTTAGGACATATAACTGGGTTTATAACAAGAGTCTTCATGGCTACCAACTGTATATAATTATTTCAATACTTTTCAACTCTAGATGAAATGTCTCAGAATATGTGTAGCGAACAGTCTTCGAACATAGCAAAAGAGAAATCAAAGATATTTTGAAAATAAGGGGAAATTATCAAAGTTAGTGCTACCAACACAATTCTAAGCAAGCGTATAGGTTCAATATTGAACCTAGTATGAGAAACATATAAATAGTAATAGTCATTGGCCAAACACAACGTAAGTTACCTTGTTTCGTCGCTAAATCTAAATTGCCAATCTATGAGGATAACAGCAGATAACTTAAATGTCTTGTCCGTATAGAATTTTTCTATTTTGTAATAATGCTGTTTTGTCGGGTAAAGTTCTCATGAACAAGCATTTCTGTCTTAAAACGGAGATAGGAGTTGTGCGTTCAAGGAAGGAGTATGCCGTGGCATAACTATGCTAATTGTTACTATTAGCTGGCGCCCATAGCCCGGTAGATGGTATTTGAAATGTATGTCGTCTGTATTTCAGGGCAATGTATGTATCTCATTGTTTCAATTGAAGAGGCAAATATGAGATTTGATGAAGTAAGATCAGGGGTCTATCACAAATAGCAGCCGAACTATGGAGCATGAGTTGTCGGGCCGTTTCAAAAATTCAACATAAAAACTTATAATAATTGAGTTCATGATTTTGAAACATGACGTACACCAAAACTACCGAGATAAGGAAAGAAACATAATATGTAAAAATTTCTGGCCACAGTAAATCAACAAATATCTTTCCAGAAACTTGCTTGTAAAGGTATTTGAGTTGTCATTCTGAATACCTTTGACGGCAGAGAGTGTTCTGTGGATCTCGCTTGTGATATGACGGCATGGTTTAAAATTTAATGGTGCCACATCGATATAAACCCAGGCCAAGAGGAAATAGAATGTTGCACCTTCTGTTTGCTTGCTCAAATCCCCTAAATTCATTTCAAGGTCTGCCTTAGAGCTAGGCATGAAAGTCTCAGCCACTAGTGAAAATATATGAATTTTAATAATAATAATAATAATAATGATAATAATAATGATAATAATAATAACTTTATTGGTTATACGTCCCATTTAAATATTGTGGCTTTTCGATATCTCGGGGTAAAGGAATTTCCCCCGGATGGGAATCTATTTAGTGCCCTTAAGATGCCAACTGACTGCGCTGGGATTCGATCTCACTACCATGAGCACAGAAGACGAATTTGAGGTCGTCACATTCCGATTAGGTACGTTCAATTTCAACATAATTAATGTCTATGAATCCTATGGCCATTACTCGGTAAGGAAATAAAACGTTTTTGGTTCTGAAACCAATCGTAAATACTGTTGTTGTTGTTGTTGTTGTTTCATTTGTGGGACTTCGATATCGTGGTCATTTACCCCAGTGCACTTGGGTGTGTGCAGAATTTGTCTAATAACCTATGTAATTTTAGTGTCAGTGGCAGTGTGTGTAGTTGTAATTCAGGTGAGGATTAGGAAGGATGCGGCCGTGGTCTTAAATAAAGAACCATCGTGGCTTTTGCTGGAGTGGACGAGGGAAACCACGGAAAACCACTTCCAGAATGGCTGAGGAGGGAACCGAACCCACCTCTTCTCAGTCCTGCCTCACGAGTCTGAGTTTACCCCTTTCCAGCCCTCAAACCACAATGAAATTTCTTGGCAGAGCCGGGAATGGAACCCAGACCTTTCAGGCTCGGTAGTTAACTGCGGATCATTTTAGCCTCGGCGGATTGACAAGACTAATCAACGCTGCGATGTCAATGTCCTACTCGGTTTTTGTCGTTATACTAATTGATTGGCACCACCTGCGTTTGTACAGAAAATATGTAACATGGAGCCAAATATATTGTAACCGTTCTGAATTAGAAGATCGTCGTTTTATCTTGAGGAGGATATCTACTCACAAACCCATATTGAAATACCTGTCCGCAGTCTTGGAAATTCTTCTTTGATTGTCACATTCATGGGTTTGGTCTGTTTGCTGGATCAAGCTGCATTCAGCCTCGTGAGGAGGTGGGTTTGGCTCCCACTTGAACCATTCTAGAAGTGTTATCGTAATTGTACCTAACTAATGGCCGCTTTAGGATGTTGCAAATGTTGTTAATCCTAATCAGGAACTTGGGATATATTTCGTCATCAGCCCCGTGTACACGGGTGTGCTTAGAATTTGTCTGATTATCTGTGTTTTTGTATCTGTATCAGCGTGTGTAGCTGTAATTTTTACGATCGGGGATGGGGTAGGTCTCCCGGGACTTGAAACAAGGTACTATCAGGGCATTTGCTTGGAGGGAGTTTGGAAAAACCCGGGAGAAACTACACTCAGGACAGCCGCTGTCAGCACCGGAATTCGAACTTCTGATTCCTGAACATACAGCATTTCCCCTTCGCAATTGTGGTTAGCACTTTGACATGCATGGCTACGCTGCTGGCTGCTACTTAAGACTGCTAACTGGGGATGAAATCGTTCCTTCAAAGAGACTTTCGAACTAGACTTAACGCTAGAAGGCCTGGCAGTCCATAATGAATGAATGAATGAATGAATGAATGAATGATTGAATGAATGAATGAATCGCATGACAGAGAGGAACATCTGCTTCTTGTGCTTCTGAAGGACAAATTCGGATCGCTTCAAGAAACATGGCGTCAAACAGGAATAAATATGCAACGTATAGTAGTCAATTTTGCAAATAGAATATTTTTGCACCTAAATAAGTATAAATGATAAAACATGATCTTCAGTAAAGAACATATAGCCTACTTTCTCCTAAATGCATAATACATAATAATTTCCATGGTATTGTGCACGACTGTTTAATAAATTTTGAGAATATGTAATGTCAGCTGAAGATTAATATGATACTATTTCAATTATTGTAAACAATTGAAGGAAGAACTGAAATTTAATTATATTGTTATTGTCATGAATAAGTTAGTTAATTAACACCATAATGTCATTAGTTATTGTTATAAATGAATTGATACTGGAAGAATATGATTCTAGGGATCGTTTATGAAATTATTCAATATTCTGGAAGTTTTATTCAAAACAATTTCCCTGCATCAAACATAATGAAATTAAATTACATAAATAATTATGGATAAACAAATACTTGGACTCAACAACCGAATGTTGGATATCATTTTTGAAATATACTTGTGTAAACAGAAATAAAAGTGTCAGGACAGTGAACTTAAGTGAATTAGTGTTTGAGATGTCAGAATGGACTGCTAATGAGTCTGAACATCTAGAAATAACGTGTAAATATTTATAATGGTGAGTGACAGATGGACAGATAATTGCTGTTCACTTCACACTACTCAGTGCTATCGTGTACATACAACTATTTTGAATTTTGATAGGATAATTATGCAGTGATCTCACAGTCAATTTCATATTTTAGATAGGGACCCAGGGACTTAGGATGTTTCTTTTACAGAAGTGTGTGCATTAGTGTACGTTCTTCTCCCTGGAATATATTTATTTTTGTTTAGGATGCATGAGAAGGACAAACAAATGGTTAATTTTGTTTTTAAAACTGTGTTAGTTGTGATGTTTCATAAATCCCTTTCGTCCCTACTGATGTGTGGATTTTGAAATCAGCCAACTAGTTTGTTAAATTTTTGTGTGCCCAGATAGACCCTGAGACGCTTGATCTCGTGCTGCCGCTGATTTCGAAGTCATGCATGTGTGGGCGCAAGACACACACGAATACAGCCATCACAATAACACAGGTTATAAGACAAAATTCAACACTCACCCAAGTACACAGGGCTAAATGACCATGATGCCCATGTATCTCAGATGAAACAACAACAACAACAAGAGCTTCCTACCCAAATCCTTCCTCGTACATAAGTACACAGACTAGTAAGCCTACAGACATCACAGTCACACAGGTTATCAGACAACTTCGTCACACACCCAAGTACACGGGGCTACAAGACCATGATGCCACAAAACCCGTAAAGAATCAACAACAAAAACAATAGACTTTACCACGGGTCAAGGTCAACGAATTTTAATCGAATTAGTCGAGTGTTGAAATATGTGGTGTTATAAGTATATATAAAATATTTTCGATAGCAAATACACACTATATACGCTTAACATTACGGTATAACGTGTGAGTATTTGTAAGTCAATAAATACAATACAAAAAAACGAAGTAAAAAACCCAGTTGAGATTTGAACCAGAAACCTCCAAGCTACGAGTCAGAGACGCTACCATTACGCTAAACACGCTAAATGCTAACATAGCGTTCATAAAATCTTTAGTAAAACTGCCTAGGATATTTTACCTTGCAATGAACGATTTCATTAGCGTTTTCTGCCGTTCCTACTGTAGGCCTATAAACCATTTGATACTAAATGTGTATTATTTTGTTCAGTACATTCCTAAAAGATATAAACTTACGAAGTTACGGGAATATATGGATTTACGAGCAAACAAGAGGAAATGTTTCAATATCACCCTAGGCATGGGTTCACAAACTGGCCGGTATAGAGCACTGCTCGTATCCTAGGCCCTGGTTAGCTCCGGCATAGTTCAACTGGTTGCTTGTAGATGTCACTCGTGCAGATTCAGTGGAGCATGTTGTTTTAATGAAATATATATTTTCCATTGCAAAATGCACAATATTACGCTCAATTTTATAACGTCCCGGTACTCAATAAACAATAAATATAAATCATACATCAAAATAATGCAACTCTGACAGGTTTTCATCCGGGTGAAAGACCAAAGCTCTAACCACAGAGCCGAACGTGTCCACCCAGGTCACACGTTATCAATCGATTTACATACAGTACAACGTATTAACAAATAATGACTTGGTCTAAACGATTTCTTCATTGGAGTATATACTCATTATAATTCATTTCATACAAAGTTTATATTATTTCTATCAGTAGGCTATATTGTATGCAACATACTCAAATTAGTGAAATATACTGTAGGTCAGAACGAGAGATCAGCTGCAGTCTTGTCTTGTAACCGAGATGGCTCAGCTTTTTAAAGTCACTTCTGCAATATAATATTATATTATAAACTTGTAATTTCGAATGTGCCACGTCCATTAGAACAGTTTAAACCATTCTCGGTTCAAATATCGGAACTGGTTGTTCCCAAGTCATTGATTATAAAGCTTGCATAATTCACACGGCTGCTATCCTGAAATGATTCGGCTGATGACTTTGTAGTTTGGGCACAAGACGTGTTCCTTATGAAAGTATGTTTTTACCAAATTTGGTAATGATCCAATGATTAGTTTGGACGTAATTTAGTTTTATGTTTTAACGATTTTAGTGTCCACCGTTAAGTTTTGGTAAAGATGGCGTAAATATAAAACATCGACACTGAGGTGCCCCTTACTAGTGCTACCTCTGTACCAAATTTCGTTCAATTCGTGTTCTTCGTGTTTGAATTGATAGGGGGGGGGGCGAAGTGCAGAGTACACACACATACACACTCACAGACACACAGACAAACAAAGTTTTGTAGATCTCTTAAGTCTACTATTGTATTTTCAAAAATCGAAAGTAGGCTAAACAAATGAACATTAAAATGAATTTCAAATAATCAAAACACTGCTAGTTGCTAGAAATATGTCTGCCACAAAGCAAATATGTGTAGTGTACTGAATATTCCCTACCTGAGTGAACTTCGAACCAATGTGTGCTGAATAAGAGAGCAAGCCATACCTGAAAAGGAAATACAAATATTTAGTCACTGATAATGCCACTCTTCGTATTAATACGTTGCTAAGGTTTAAGAACTATCAACACTTATCTTACCCTTACATTTATATTGTGTGAGTGTCGTCTAAAATTATTCCTGGTTTTGAATTGTCTGTACCAATAAACGTAGAACTTATACACATAAACATATTCTGTGATACACAGTACTTTTAACCCAAACCCCATTTTACATAGACGAAAAGAACTAAACTATAACGACACCGATAAGGCTAACGCTAACGCTAACGATAACGACAGGGACTAGCGATAACAATAAGAATAACAGGGAATGGAATCTGATAGGGAGTAAAGGCTTGAACTGCCTCACAGTCACAGTAACACACTAATACATACCGAGTAGTATGCATTAGAATGCTAGGAAAAAAAGCTCATGATCCATAAAATGTGAACAAAAATCGGTATGCAACGAATAAAAAGAAAATTGAGTTGTGAGTATTTTATGTACAAAATCGATAAATAAATAACCAACTCCACCATAACATTTCGCTAGAATGAAGCCAATTTGAGTAACCAAAGGAGTTCACGTTAATTCAATTGATCCTAATTTCTTATCAGGAATCGAATCTCATGATAGGAAACAATATTCAGCTCATAAAACTGAGCCCAACTTGTTCCATGTTAGGAATTTTTTGACTAGCAATATGTGGCGTACCTGAAATAAAATAACAGCGATATCATATTACATAAAATCTAGATATTTCAGTACTGTTCCACTCATGACTGTTATACTGTTATGTTTATATGAAAAACAGGGAATGGGGATTGGATATTTGCCTGTCGTTCAAGAGAATATCGTACACTAAAACTGTATTTCTCTGTGATGTATTTTTGCAGGCATTTTCTATTTTCTAGAACATGTTGGAACCTTGAAGGACACCATTGTCGGAAAACAACTATGGCTTAATTTTATTTTATGTTATTGTTGTTAATTCGCTTAAGGGCTTGCAACATCTTTGTTATGTATGTTATAGCCCCAAAGTGTAAAACATCTCTTAGAAATACATTGTCAATGTTTCGGTGACACAAAGTGCAAGGTAAATTCATCAGTCTCAAAGCTGAATATCTTGGATATATCTTAATAGCTCTGACGGATTTGTATGAACAGCCGGGATACAATACATCGTTGTGAGTACACTTTTTAATTACCACTTGAGTTTCTCCTATCAAATTATGGTGACATACGTGTGAAACACGGTAACAACTTCTAGCTATACATTTGTACGACGTAATATAATGAGCCCGTACATGCTCATGTCCGAAATATTTCTTCAAGAGCATGTTTGCTTAATGTACTCACTTGGATAGAACGCACTCAGAAGATTCCTCCCGATTCAAGCTTCCTTTTGACTTTGGAGAGGCCGGTATATATTCTTCCTGGATATATTTTAATACATATATTGCATCTGCATATCACAGGAATTTATCACAAGTAATTCTGTATAAATTGCCACTTTATTGTGGCCTTGAATATTATAATTCTGTCTGTTAGGTAGTCAGCCCGAAGGCTGGTTGGATCCTCAAATAGTACCGCCGTTACGTTATGTGAGTAGATACCCACAAAAACCCAAGGCAGCGCCATTTTGAGGCGTTCTAGGCAAGAAGAGGAGTGAGGTAGTTTGCCATTGCATCATTATAATTCATCATTTGGTAAAGGTATTTGCACCGCAGATTTGCGGAAGCATGAAAGTAAACACTACACGACTTGAAATTTCTTTGGAACCTAGGACGGAGCTTCCGACCACACCACACAGTTTTGTGAGTCCGACCAAGACGCATGCGTTTTGTGAGTCCGCCGAGACTAGGCGTGATAGCACGTTTTGTGATAGTCCACAGTGATGAAGTGAAGTACAAGTATCTGCAGCCATCGAGCTGATTTATTGCAACAAATGGTGTATAATATCATTTGAACGCCGTGTGAGGTGAATGCAACGAGATTCATCGCCTACAATTTTTCGAAAATGTGAAATATTAAATTTTTCAGCACTTGCACGTGGTCACCTAACATTGATACCTCGTTGCCGACAGCATGGAAAACTTCCTGTGTAATAGTGCACAGAAATAATCATTCTACGTACAGCATTAATAGCGAGCTAGAAGCCGCAGTGAAAATAATCACGAATAATAGTTTGTGCTTCGAGTATTTCTTTATGATTGCTGTGATATGACGAGATTTTGTGTTTGAAAGTATTAAAGCCTGTGTGCTTAGATACCACCTGTTGTATCTGTTAGAGTGTGTGTCCGAGTCTTATAATCATTTTTGAACTATCTGCACCTGTGTTTAAAATCAGTGCTTCATTTTGAATTTTGTGAATATCGTAAAAGCTGTGAAAATTGTATATTTCTTCGCACCATGCATCGTAACGACGACCACGTGTACGACATGGTGTAAGCCCAGTCATGGAGGGGGATGTCAAGGAATTAACACTGCCATGAAGAGGAAACCAAGAGGAAACCATACCGGAAGACCACGTGATGAGGAATTTCAAGAGGAGAATAGGCGAGGACTGTAGAGCCTGATTATGGAGCCTTATAATCCCTCCCGTAGAACGGAGTTGTATAACCCCTCTGTTCTGAGAGAACACGAGGTGAACTACAAATTATATCCACTGTGAGTATGTATCCTAATTTCTGTACAGGGTTTGTCCGGGTAGATCTAGTGTAGTAACCGAACTTGATAGCAACCACTCAGGCAGGTGTAGTTATTAGTAATTTATGACTTTCATTCTTCTCAACTGGTCAATCTAATTGAGACGCCCAGTACCATGCTTGCATGGGTGTGCACCTGTATTTATTGACACATCAATGTATTTCCAATTTATAGAATCCAGCCAAGGAGAGCTGCATATTCAGTCAATAGTAATTGACATGATAGGAATGAAGATTCATCTTAAATTTTAGGGTACACCCAGTGTTGGAGCCCTCATTCTATTTCATTTACCTCTATTTAACGTATCATTTGGTCAGTCGACAGTTACTACCACATTTTGTGAAGCTTTCTTAGCATTATGTGCGGATCTTTAATGCCACGAAGTTACGAGATGGAACAGTACAAGTGTAATATGAGAACCTGAGTACATTTCATCGTTTCCGTTTAAACAACACAGAAATATGAAGTGTTGTCTGTTATACCCTTTAGTTGTGTCGAGGTGACACGCACCGTTTCTAACATTGACTGTAAATATCAGGGAGCGAGTGGAATATTTTCGAATTTCAATGCGGTTAGGATGCACATGTTTTAATCTGTCCTACAAGTGTATTTGGTAAATTTATAATGTTATATTTTTGAACATGGCAGGTTAAGGTATAATACAATCTTGTAGTAATGGAGAATGACATCTCAGAGATCAACGGATCACTTCAGGACTGTAATCAGTGATTTCCGTTATATTTTAGACGCACAGTTCTGACATGTATATGGGAGTGAGATTGATACTACACTCAAATGAACACTATAAGACATTGTGAGTGGGGCGTGACGCCCAAAGTCATGAAGGGACCAGGAACTTGTTTTATAACCCAGCATTCTGATGGAGACAGACTTTTATTGATTAATTCTTATGACAATATGTTACGACACAGATATTTGAGGAATGTAGTATCCATGTTTGAGAAGCGCTACTGAACTAGGGAGCACAGCTGATTGCTTATAACTTATGGTAGGATTGCCGCACATCTGGTGCGAGATTAGCTTGCTTCTGAGAGCAACTGTGTTACGCGAATGACTGCGTTCATTCAGCATATGAGTAAAAGGTTTATCCCATGATGTAATTTACCCAGTTATATTGTATCAGGCTAGCAACTCATGTATTTGTTGTGTCTTAGAACACATTAGCTAGGGTGTATGGAGTCCCATTGCTATTTATGCCGGAGATACTGAGCTTGCGAGCCAGATCGTCCGAGGAATGTTATGCGTGCCATTGTGTAAGTCACGCCTGTGTAATTGTTTGAGCCAATTGGTAGCGCAGAGTATTGTTGTGATTATAAGAGTCACGTTTCTTCAAGGTAATCTCCGTGGAGTTTTATGGTATTTGCTATGCTGCCTGTGTCTTGTGTCAATAATTTAAAATTTATTAGGGAAATTAAACCCACCCTATAAACCTGAACTAAATCATATATATTGTTACGTGCCACCCCTTGTGGCACTTTCGTTAACTGGATTACGGTGGGTAGAAGCACAACACAATGGTCCTTTTAAAGAAATAGTAATTTTATTGCAGGTCTTAGCAAGTTGCAGTATACCACACAATAAACAGATACAAGCAATTAGTATCTCACTCTAGTTCCTCTCTGACTGGGAACACTGCCCTTTCACTCTCGAGCAGCTGTCCGTTCATTAATTCGGCTGACCTGTGTCTAGCCAGTCTGTCACTCACCGAAATACCTGTACACTCCCTTGAGTACACAAACTACCGTTAGGCTACTTACGAGTCTGCTACACACTGCTCCGCTGTCCACTGGCTAGGGAACAGCCCGCGGAGTTCCGCAATTCACCACAGCACTTCACTGCATGCAATAGCCTCACTTGGGTTTCGCAAGTCACGTCACCACACTATTGTCGCTCAGGTAAAACCACGCACTAGCTCAAAAACACTGTCCCTCCCTCGCTGATGAGTCCGCTTATATAGCAGGCTGGTGACTCAATGAATGCTTCTAGAATCGTCCAGGATTCACGGCTTCTCGAGATTTCCATCACTGGCTGGATAACGAATATTCTGGACCATCCCTTTGTCCCCGGAGCCCGTTGCGTAAGGCGCAGGTAACACACAGAGGCAGAGCATAGCCCGGGGCAGCTGTGACTCATGCGGCGAGGCGACGAAACAAACTCACAGCCGTAACACCATAATTGATCTGATCCTACGTGTTTAATTATGGAATGACTGAGCATCTTAATCTTGCACCTATTTTCTTGTGAGCTGCTTTGACTCCATGTGCTGTTCATTTCCAAGAGGAAGTGATTTTAACTGAGCTGACACTTTTTGACTGACAAGAATCGCTGGAGACAAGAGTTCGTAACTGATGTTCCGCATGCTTCTATGTGATGTTAGACGTATTCTTTATTACGCATTCGCCAAACTATGTTACATTCTTGAGATGACGACCGGGGGCAAAGATCTTTCCCGATCAGCGTAAACAGCCTTATATAAAACAACGTATGTGTGTGTGTTCAATCTCTTCATTTATCAGTGTATAACCTGAATTGTTCCCTGTTAGTTATAAGAGTGTGTTGTATTTTTCTGTATATTTTTTGTGGAAAGACTGTGGTTGCTATCCTTAGATTTGATTTAATGCTTTGATTACTGACGCATCTCGTCGTAATACTTTACTCATGTGAGGAATTAGCTAGTTGACTAAATGTACATGTAAACGTGGGCGTGGTACCATCCTAACCTAGGGTTTGTTTTCCTATGATGTTAAATGTAAATTCTACCGAGTCATTTGATTGTAACTTTGTGCTACCGTGTAGAATTTCTTTCATGTGCCGCGTGCCTAGACTTGTTGTTGCTTTGTTTTTCATGTATTCGAGGATTTTCGCGAGGGTTAGCTTAACGTCCGTTAGGGTTTGTTCCTTCGTTTCTTTATTGTAATTAGCTTTGCGGATTAGCCGATGTCTTAACCCTCCGAAGTAGGATAGCGGTTTGAATTATTGAATAAATCTTTCACGAAATTTTACTTAAGTCTGGATCTTTTCATTTGCTAGCTTAGTGTTTAGGGTGTGCTTCTTTGGGCGTCTATTACATATTCCGTGCAAGGAACCCAATGCTTTGGGGACCACGCTTCTCGTGCTACGCTAGCCATGAAGAAGTGCATCCGATCCTCCCAGGTTGTGGGTTCGAAGTACGGGGTTATTTGAAGTACCATTTGTCGGTTGATGGTACCCGGATAATCTCCTCTAACGGGCTCAATAAATATAGTGGAAAATAGAGTACTGTTCTACGGTTTCATTTTTTCTGTGTTTTAAAATGGCCGCTACAGAAGCACAATAACAAAAAAAAATACAATAATATGCTTATTAATCAGCTAATCGTGTTTTGTTATCTACATTCAAATCTAATGCGTCCAAGGAAGTACTACTATCTTTACAAATCTATACTAATATAATAAAGCTGAAGAGTTTGTGTGTTCTGTGTGTTTGTGTGTTTGTGTGTTTAAACGCGCTAATCTCTGGAACTACCAGTCGGATTCGAAAAATTATTTTTGTATATGATAGCCAGATTCAAGAGGAATAGTTTAGGCCATGTTAAATTTCGGAAGGACCACTCCATTCCCTGCATTTAGGCCCTTTGACACAAATCTACTACGTTTCACCAAAATGAACCAAAAATTGTTTACTTACACTTTGGAACCCTGCGAGTAACACTGTCTGCATGAAATTTATGACAGACCAGTCCATTCCCTGCATTTAGGCCCTTTGGCACAAATCTACACCTTTTCACCGATCTGAACCAAAATGTGTATACTTACCCTTTGGAACGCTGCGAGTAACACTGTTTACATGAAATTTCGGACAGACCACTCCTTTCCCTGTATATAGGCCGTTTGGCACAAATCTACACCGTTTCAACGATCTGAACCAAAATTTGTATACTTAACCTTTGGAACCCAGCGAGTAACCCTGTCTGCATGACATTTATGACAGACCAGTCCATTCCCTGCATTTAGACCCTTTGGAACAAATCTACACCTTTTCACCGATCTGACACTGTCCACTTTAAATTTCGGACAGACCACTCCATTCCCTGCATTTAGGCCATTTATCATAGATCTACACCGTTCCTCCTAATGGCACCAAATTTTATATAAACATTGAAACCCTGCTGGTAACACTGTCCACTTGATATTCTGGACAACGCTCTCCAATCCCTACATTTTGAATAACAACAAACTGAACTTGAAAACCTCGTATTAAGGCCCTAGAACCATTCATGTCCGTAGTAGTGTAACTGTAAGTGTATTTTAATAAGTCTATTGTTGACTGGCAATTCGGGCTGCATCACGTCGCCCCTACCAGTGTTCTGGTGCGAAATTGTGAAAATAGTTAAATCTTGCGCTGCTTATAAATTGCAGTCACGGGAAATAATTAGTTAACAATTATTTATTTTGCCCCTTAAAACAGTTATCATCATGAACATATTATGCCTCTGTATAGGTGCAATAGTGTTGGGTGCAATACACTGAAGTTATCAGCTGCAATAAGCGTTGGTGCTTTCAAATTTGCCTTAATTTATTCCGAAACTTATCGATGAGTGCTCTGTGGCGATAAATGATACTATTGCTACCTCAGGAGCTCGGGATAGCCGAAGTTTTCCAAAGTATTCTGATTATTTTCCTACGGCACTATGCGACAAAAGACGACACTATTGGTCTCTACATTTCTAACAGACAATGAGATATAGGCTCTAGGCAGTGTCTTTTATTTCACTTACTCCTCTCTCTAATCATTTTTAGAAATGTGTTCGTAAATTTCATGTGTCAGTGCTGTAGTTAGTAAATAGCCGTTCCCCTATTCATTATTATCATTATTATCATTAAGGGAAAATGACCTAAATGTTACGTCCATTATACTGTACTGCTTATCACCCCCACTAGAACCACCACCACAAAAAGTTATATTTAAAAAATATTTCTTTTCTGATAGTTTAAGTATTGTGTGCCAGTTCTGTAGTAGTATTCATTATCATCTATAAAATAAATAAATCCACCGGGCGAAGCCGGGTACTACTGCTATTATAGAAATATAATCCAACAATTTAGACACCAAATATGTGTCCAGACACACCAATACACAAAGATACTATATTCGTTGCTTTCGTTGTTGTTGCTTATTTTAGGGGCTGCAATGTCGTGATCATGTAGCTCCATGTACTTGGGTGTGTGTAGGTATTATGTGATAACCTGTGTTATTGTGAAGGCTGCACTAGTGTGTGTATTTGTAAATTGGGGATGGTATTGGGAATGAGGTCGCCGTTGCCTTAGGTTAGGAAACATCGCAGCAATTGGCTGAGTAGAAATGGTAAACCACGGAAAACCACGGATGACCACTTCCAGGATGGCTAAGGTGGGAATCGAACCCTAATCTTCTCAATTTTGCCCCACAAGGCTGATTGAACCCTGTTCCAGCCCACCCACCTGAATTATAATTTCTGAGCAGAGCCAGGAATCGAACACGAACCTCTGAGATGGCAGCTAGGAACAATTGTCGCTACAGTACGAGGTGGTAAATATACCATATTCACATTAATCCTTATAAGCAATGTTTTAATTGATTTTTTTAAGCTGGTATCAATGGCTATTACTTGTACGAATAATCTCATGAATGTTCACACCCTCATTGCCCCACAGTTTGTTTATATGATTGACGTACTTTAATCTAAAGATCGTCCGTGCTTAACGCATTTTAATAACAGTTCACCGTTGTAGAACTTATTATATACTGATGGCTAAGTAATGAAGTAAGTGGAAAACTGATCAAAAGAGCAGTGTACTTAACTTACATTTTTAGGCTGAGTGAAGATCTGGGTAATTCAAACAAATGGACTGTAACTACTGGTATTTTGATCATTGGCTTCTGTTATTGTAAACAAGGCAACAGGATGACCTAATGTCACTTTCGTAGGCTCTACAGAACTACCATTGCATCCGTGAAACATGTACAATTCAACTTCACTTTTCCTGTTCCTCTATAAAGACGCATTTACTTGGAGTCCGACACTTAGGATAATGACAATGTACTCGTACTTTCAAATACGAGCTCTGCACAAACGAGGTTGCAACTACGCAAATAAAGGTTGGCTGAGGGAATCGGGGATTCAAACCGGGATTGTAACTCTTTGCCCGTTAATTCAATAAATCTATCATTAACTCCTTTGGAGAGGTTGACGTCAGGAACCTCATTTGGCCGTAAAATCTATCCGCCATAAGGAAAACTAACATAGGACTATATCATCCCCGAACCCACACAAGTGGGAATTATAATGAAGGTTAAACTTTTATTTCTGGTACGCAAGAATCATAAGAGTCTGCCTCACCGTGTAGTGATTAGCATTCTTGTCTGTCACCGTGGTGGCCTGGGTTCGATTCCTGGCTCTGCCAAGAAATTTAATTCTGGCCTGAGGGCTGAAATGGAGTAAATTCAGCCTCGTGTGAAAAAACTGAGAAGAGGCGGGTTTGATTCCTACCTCAGCTATTCAAGAAGTGGTTTTCCGTGGTTTCTCACTTCTACTCCTGACAAATGCCGAGATAGTACCTAACGTAAGGCCACGGACGCTTCATACACAAATCCTACTTCGGTTACAAATAAACTCACTAGTGCAGGTAGTACAGTGACACAGGATTATCAGACAACTTCTACACACAGCCACGTACACGGAGCTACATATTCACGATGCCACAAAGCCCCCTTAAGCATCAACAACAACAACTGCCTCGGCATAACAGACGTTGCCTCACTTTAGCCACACAGTGATCTTATATTTGGCGATTCTAATACTACAATCGTGTGGTTAGCTGCCGGGCAACTTACAAGTGGTCCTCTCTACACAAACATCTTGGTCAGTGAGTGCTTTGACAATAGTGCTGTGAGGGTTCTCTTGTTGACTTCTGATGACCACTCACTTAGTCCAATTCGTCGACTACAGTGAATCTTTTGTAGTACATTTCTCTGAACAGAGAGAAGAACCGTTCCTGCTTCCTGCATTGTGTTGAAGCTTTCAATCGGAATATCAATCGTTACCTTCCTCATATCCTCATAGAACTCTGATCATTGATGTTTTAGGAGACACACCAGATAGGTCATCTGCTACAAATAAGTATTGTCAACTGAGCAGGCTTGTCCTTTGGTGAGGTCTCTGGATACGCATGAAGAATGCAGTTCCAAATGTCCCTCGTTTGATTCACGACTCTGTCTAGAAGTTCAATTTTGGTCTGAAAGGTGGAACAGAGCACTCTCAGCCTGGTGAGCTTGAACTTAGAGCAAATGGATTCAGTACGCACCTAAGACATTCCAGGACTGGGTTTCCGTCGTTTGCCCAATTCTCTGCCTCGTTCCCAATCCTAGCCCCTATTACATTTATGTTGATTCATTGAGAAGAGCTTGGACATCGTGGTCATTCAGCCCCGTGTACTACGGTGTGTGCGGAATTTTATATTATGTCGTGTGTTATTGTGATGGCTGTAGAAGCGTGTAATTTTTGTAATTCAGGTGAGGATTGGGAAGGAGACGATCGTGACCTTAGGTTAGGAACCATCCCGGCATTTACACGATGTACAACTATAAAACCACGGTAAACCACTTTCAAGTTGAGGTGGGAATCGAACTCACCTCTTCCCAAATTTGCCTCATGAGACTGAGTGTACCCCATTCCAGCCCTAAAACCAGAATTACATTTCTTGGCAGAGACGGGAATCCAAACCTCTCTTCCGGGGTGACAGCCATGAATGCTAGGACCTTAGCCACGAGGCGGTCACTTATTACAAAGATACATACTAGTACTCAAAGCCTCCGTGGATTAGGCGGCAGCACGTCGGCCTCTCACCGCTGCGTCCGTGGTTCAAATCCCGGTCAATCCATGTGAGATCTGTGCTGGACAAAACGGAGGCAGACAGGTTTTTCTCCGGGTACTCTGGTTTTCCCTGTCAACATTTCATTCCAGCAACACTCTCCACTATCATTTCATTTCATTTCATCTGTCATTCATTTAATCATTGCCCCAGAGGAGTGCGTCAGGCCTCGGCAGCCGGCACAGTCCATATCATCGCCGCTAGATGGGGGCTTCATTCATTCCATTCCTGACCCGGTCGGAGACTGGAAGCAGGCTGTGGATTTTCATTTTCGTACTAGTACACAAGTTATCAGACGAATTCCACACATTCGAGGCTAATTGCCCACGATGCTGCAAGTCCCTTCACTTAAATAAAGGACAACATGCTTAGGACTGGATAAACTTGAGGAATGGGGAGGAATGCAGTGTGGGCAACCACGACTCTGAAGCATAGACATGCGTGTTAAATCCCTCACCACGACCAGGATTGGGATTTGCTGCAAGTCCGCAGATTGGGGGTTCAAACCCAACACTGAAAGCGGCTATCGTGAGTGTGCTCTTTCCACAGGTATTCCCACACTCGTTCCAAGCAAATGCCAGGATAGTACCTTACTTCAACAATACGGTCCCCTACCCCATCGGTAACCCTCATAATCACAGTTACACACACTACTACAGTTCACGGGGAAACACAGGTTATCAGACAAAATGGTCACATAATAAAGTTCACGAGACTAAAGACCAAGGTGTCCCAAATATATTGCCGTCGACGTATTAAGAAATTATTATTTTTCCTGTACTATTGAGTCAATTTGGAGCATTTTAGTACAAACGACACATTTTTACTCCCTCTGGTTATAGAGCTTAAGTTTAGTGATTCACAAACACGATAATATGAGTAATAATAATTATTATAATAACAGTAACAAAGCCTCCGTGGCTTAGGCGGCAGCACGCCGGTCTCTCACCGCTGGGTCCGTGGTTCAAATCCCGATCACTCCATGTGAGATCTGTGCTGGACAGAACGGAGGCAGACAGGTTTTTCTCCGGGTACTCCGGATTTCCCTGTCAAAATTTCATTCCAGCAACACTCTCCACTATCATTTCATTTCATCTGTCATTCATTTAATCATTGCCCCAGAGGAGTGCGTCAGGCCTCGGCAGCCGGCACAGTCCATATCCTCGCCGCTAGATGGGGGCTTCATTCATTCCATTCCTGACCCGGTCGGAGACTGGAAGCAGGCTGTGGATTTTCATTTCATAATAACAGCAACAGCAACAAACACAACAGAAAATCACCTCGGCAGGCCCAGACTAGGCTTGGATAATGGACTCGAGGTACTGTGTAGTACAGCATTGACACCACTGGTCATTAGTTATCACGAATTGATTATTCTTGCGGTGTGCTTACGAATCTGCTGACTTCATTGATTCCATCTCGTTATGCCTCCTTTTACTAATTTGGGGGCCGATAACATACATGTTAGGCCTCTTAAAACAACAATTATCATCATCATCATTACTAAATTGGCTATATTTTTATATTTCTATGTGGTAGGTGTCGGACTATACTATATTACTATGCAGGTGAATTGGATCAAATACAATTTGCAACATAATACAGTTCTGCGTTCTTCCATATCATTGACTCACAAATATTCCGTAAGGTTAGGCTATGGTGTTTGAAGCCATTTTTCAGTGTTGCCTTAGTAAAGGAAGTTTGAGTTTCTTTAGTCGGTCAATACGATTGTACCCAATTATGATGGTCCCCCAGGGGCTCACAACTTGTGGGTTGGCGACCACGGGACCCCCAGCTGAGTCCGGCATTGCTTCCACTTACTTGTGCCGGGCTCCTCTCCGTCTTCATCCCTGTCGACCTCCCTTGGTCAACTCTTGTTCTTTTCCGACCCCAACGGTATTAGGATATCCGAGGCCTAGGGAGTCTTTCACTTTCCCGCCTTAATTGGCCCTTGTCTCATCTTTCCTGATCCCTCCTTCTTCGAGGGGTCAGACCTCTTGTTTTCTTTTCATTATATTTCCTTTTCTCTTTAAGATTCCTGCATTGTTTTTGTTAATTGGCTCCCGGTTTATCTAAATTCCCTTGAGGGATATTTTTTTTGCATCTACACTACATTTTGTAGGTATTTTTAATCTACGTTGCATTTTGTAAATTTTTTCGATCTAAATTGCATTTTGTAAAGATTGACAATCTAAATTGCTTTTTAGTAAGTCTTTCAATGTATTTGCAGGGCATTTTAGTGAGTTTATTGAATTTAAATTGCATTTTGTAAGTATTTTCAACCAAAACCGCATTTCGCAAGAATTTTAGACCTAATTGCATTTTGTGTGGTGGGCATTTTGCAAGTATTTTGATTATCAATTGCATTTTTTTGGTATTTTGAATCTAAATTACATTTTGTCAGATATTTTCAATATAAATTGCATTTTGTAAGTATTATCAATGCAAATGAGTAGTTTGAATCTACCGTGCATTTTGTAAGCATTTTCAATTTCAATTGCATTTTGTAAGTATTTTGAATTTCAATTGCACTTTGGGAATATTTTGGATTGGAAATGGGATCTTTCAATCTGAATTGCATTGTGTACTTACAATTTCAATTACATTTTGTAAGTATTATGAACATCAATTGCATTTTGTACGTATTTTCGATCGTATTTGCATTTTGTAAGTATTTCGACTCTGCATTTTGTATGTATTTTGAACCTAGCCTGCATTTGGTGCGTATTTTTTATTTACAGTATTCCTTTTGTGAATCTTTTCGTTCTAAACTCCCTTTTGTAAAAACATTTTGTGAGTTGTTTCAATCTGAGTTCCTTTTTGTAAGTATTTTCCGTCTCACTTACTTTCGTTCTGGTTTCCATTTCATTGTATTTTTGCTATCACTCAGATCATTAGGGGCCGATAACCTAGCTGTTAGGCCCCTTAAAACAACAATTATCATCATCATCATCATCAATTTTGATGGGTAATTTCCTAATCCTGAAAAATATTTACTCCGTAAGGGTTACTCTGATTTCCCCTCTAAATTGTAATCTATAAGTAGGCCTACTCTTCGATTATGCACTAATCATCACTGGCACCGCCAAATGCCACGTTTCAATTCCTTGGTGCTAGATGGGACATTATAGCTGACACGGAGCGCGACTTGAATCAGAATTCAAGATATTTTTGATATGACCATAACAAACGTACAAAATGTGGTGATTGAATGTCCGTTGATAAAAACTTAACAATTGCATTGCATCTACGAAAATGGGGAAAATAATAACTATATTCTCAGTGCAATATTCTTTTTAACATAATCGCAGACTGTGATTCCAAAAATTATTGTTGATTCGGGACAACGCACACAAACCGCATTCCTCTCCAGGCCCTGAAGGTTAAACTGTCTGTTCAATTCATTTTTCAAAGAGAACATACAATTCCCATGAGAACTTTGTTATTTATTTCATTCAGTGTCTTAGAACATACCAGCCACCAGCCTCTAAGCTGAAATACAGTTTATGCAATTGGGAATATACGTTGGTGTACATACTTTAAAAAGGTAGCCTATACCATTCCCGTGTTTGGTTGGAAGAAAATCACAGAAACCCAATTTCAAGAACGACATCAGAGGAATTGAAGCCCACTCGTGATAAGAGGAAACAATTACTGCCAGCAATGTCAAGCACTTAATCGCACTGAGGAATATAATTGAATGTTCTTGTGAGGAACGTTCAGTAATGTACCCTACTTTTCGTTGTAATTCCGCGTTTTTATACCGAGAAATTGATTGAAACATTAGAAACGTAAGCCCATCCACCACCTTAAATGTATGGAAACGATTATCTGACGCCTTCTGCAGAGATAGCCTTTTTAAAGAGACTACATTTTCGCTGCGTCACGTCATTGTAACTGTAATAGTGGATTGTCGATATCATTGTCTTATATATTGAAAAAGGCAGCTGCCTGGTGAATTCAGTGTGATATAATTATGACTAATGCAAGTCAGGTATCTAATCTGTTTCTCCCAGTTCCAAAGTTTCGTGGTAATTGCAGTATATCAAAAAAATATAGAGTAATTTGTTTGCGCATTTTAAAATTTCAAGGTTGCCACCGCGCAGTGACTGTCGATTGTTTGCGGATGATTGTGTAATATATCGAAAGATACATGACTCACAAGACAATGCAGTACTTCAAGATGTCCTGAATCTGGTCTATAAGTGGGCGATTGAAAATAAAATGAAAATAAACACAAGAAAATGTAGTCTAATAAAAATAGGGAAAGTGCGAAGGCAAGATTTTCAATATAACATTGGCTCGGAAATACTTGTAGAAGAAGATTCTTGCAAATATTTGGGCGTTCACGCAAGAAATGATATGAAATGGAGTAGTCATAGAGGATGTGTAGTTTCTAAAGCTTAAAAATCCCTGCACTTTGTAATGAGGGTAATAAAAGGAAGTAGTATCTCTGCTAAAGAATTAGGATATTTGTCACTTGTAAGACCTATTCTGGAATACGCCTCGGCGGTTTGGGATCCATATCAAGTAGGGCTCATAAATGAGTTGGAAATGGTACAAAGAAAGGCCGCTAGATTTGTGCTCAGTGACTTTAATCCCAGGAGCAGTGTGAGCCGTATGTTAAAGAAACTTGAGTGGGAATCACTTGAGGCTAGGAGGATGAAATCTAGACTCTGCGCTATGTACAACACGTATACAAATCAACCAGCATGGGGTGAGCTTAGCAAACGTATGGAAAAGCCTACTTACATGGGTAGGAGCGATCACCCTTTCAAAGTTAAGGGCCGACCACAGCGAACAAATTATGGTAAATATTATTTCGTAAACCGTGCCATTGATAATTGGAACTCTCTACCTGCCGCAGTCTTAGAGCCTTCTCCCAAACATATAGGTGTGTTTAAAAAAAGGCTGATTATTTGTGTAAATACTCCAGTTTAATTGTTAGTGAATTGTTATGTACAATTATTTATTTGTTATGTATATCTAATTTGCCACCGGGGGACACACCCCCAATTGCAAATAAATGAATGAATGAATGAATGAATGAATGAATGGAATTCCATAAATTTAGAATAACAAACAAACTGAACTTGAAAACCATGTATTAAGGCCCTAGAATCATTCATGTCCGTAGTAGTGTAACTCTAAAAATATTTTAATAAGTCTATTGTTGACTGGCAATTCGGGCTGCATCACGTCGCCCCTACCAGTGTTCTGGTGCAAAATTGCTAAAATAGTTAAATTTTGCGCTGCTCATAAATTGCAGTCACGGGGAATAATTAGTAAAAAATGATTTCTTTTGCCCCTTAAAACAGTTATAATCATGAACTTATAATGCATCTGTATAAGTGCAATGATGTTGGAGCAATACATTGAGGTTATCTGCTGCAATAAGCGTTGGTGCCTTCAAATTTACCTTGATTTATTCCGAAACTTATCGTTGAGCGCTATGTGGCCATAAATAATACTATTGCTACCTCAGGAGCTCGGGACAGCCGAAATTTTCCAAAGTGTTCTGATTATTTTCCTACGGCACTATGCGACAAAATACGACACTATTGGTCTCTACATTTCTAACAGACAATGAAGGAAGGAAGATTGTAGCTTTACGTGACCGTGAATCTTGTGATTATGAGCCACGGGACCTCCTTTTTACGTGGAATCCGAACCACAGGACATGGCATTTCACTCCGAAAATCTCACATGCATTGACCGGGAATCGAACCCGGACCGCCTTGGTGAGAGGCATACAGCTAGACCGCTGAGCCACCACGCCCCCCTAACAGACAATGAGATATAGGCCCTAGGCAATGTCTTTTATTTCACTTATTCCTCTTTCTAATCATTTTTAGAAATTTGTTTGTAAATTACATGTGCAGTGCTGTAGTTTGTAAATAGCCGTTTCCCTATTCATTATTGTCATTATTATCATTAGGGGAAAATGACCTAAATGTTACGTCCATTATACTGTACTGCTTATCACCCTCACTACAACCACCACCACCAACTCCACCATAAAAGTTATATTTAATTATTGTTTTTCTGGTAGTTTAAGTATCATGCTCCAGTTCTGTAGTAGTATTCATTATCATCCATAAAACAAATAAATCCACCGGGCGAAGCCGGGCACTACTGCTAGTTTTATATATACTCGTGTTTTCTCAGCGCAATGGTGTTAGTGAAGACATAGGTTGCGTATCAAAAGGTATGTACTGTAGTATACATCACATGGAAAATAATTTTAATAGCCGGGGGAGTTTTTAATGCAAAAGACCAGTAGGATGTATGAAAATAGGCTATTTAGTTCTTCACGGAACTAATTGTTTATGGTGCGATACCCTATGGATAATTTCAGGAAGGACCTTTAAATAGTAATTCATTTTTAATAATTTCCTTTTAATTGCGCAATTACCTTCCCAATAATTCACTATTAAGTTTAAATATTAAGCCCAGCTGCCATCTTTAAAATGAAAAGTCGCTATTATTTTGCTTTTGCCACCTGCCTTAACACTTATTTTCCTTACTCTGGTGATATAATCAGAAAGTAATTTATTTTTAAATTACGAAATTTCAGGATGGCCGCAGCCCGCTATATTCAGTCTGATAAACTCATCACTAACGCTACTAGCGCCTGATGTAAAACTCATATTTTAACATGTTTTTCCTTAATTTTTCCCTAACATTTATACTTACTAAATTACATACTTAAACAGTAGTTTTGTAGTCAGTGTTCAATCGCTAGGGACATACGAGGCGACTTAAAAGGTTCTATTTCATTTTTGAATTTCGTTATTATAACTCTTGATCACCGGAAGTTATTAATTTATATGAAATCTTAATGAAGGCCGGTATGTTCTAATATTTCTAATATTTCTCGAACGTATGGAGAGAGTATTCTTGTGCCTCGGCCATACAAGGTCACATGTACGGCCCTACCATGTCACTTACAGAACGTTCCTTACGTTGGGTGCCTCGTAGATCCGCCCCTTAAAACAACAATTACTAACATATTTTACGTTGGGAGCTATTTTATTCTATATTTAATAACCTTACGACGGCGGCTGCGCGTAATAATCGAATTTGGATTAGAGTAACGTTCGTAAGCGGGGATAAGGGACTCTCGGAATGCTAATTACTGTGAGCATTGATTAACTGAAAAATAAGGTATGTATTTTGACGCTTAAATGATTCGCAGGGTTGACTTCTAAATTCGTTTGGCTGATGACCTTATAGTTTGGGTGCAAAATGCTTTGCACATGAAGGTAAGTGTTTACAAAATTCGCTGGAGTTTCGATGATTAGTTTAGTCGAAATTTATTTAAGTTTTGATCATTTGGGTGGCCACCATTTTGATTTTGTTAAGAAGCCTAAGATATGAATCGTAACATTGCGGTGCCCTTTGCTATTGCTACCCTTGTACCAAATTTGGTTCGATTTGATTTTTCATGTTTGAATAGTTAGGGGAGGGTGACGGAGAGACAGACTCACACACAAACAGTGAGCGTAAGTGATATACGCCGAGAGTCGAACCATGGCCTTTGCTATGCACTTGATTACAACTTCAAAAAGTGACACAAATGTGAGGCTGAACTGCTTTGGCTTGACGTAGTTGACACTGCCGTCGCTAGCGTTCATTGGTTGATTGAGATGCAATTCACACATGCGAATCACGCAGTTTGAACACTTAAAATGTAGCAAAACATAAAGCTTTCAGAGCTTGCTTATAAAACTGTGTGTTTAATATCCCTGCAGTATGAACTGAAGCAGGTGATTATTACGACATTTCGACGCAGGTCCGAATGTGTAGTCACATTATCAACCGACTAACTGACAATAGAAAATGGTATTATGATTTAAGGATTTTTCTACTTGTCAGACGAAATATGTACAGCAGTTTAGTATAGAATTTTGGTCAATTTAAAGTTAAATGCTGGCAAACTTCATTAATTAATGAGGGAATTTTTAAAAAATATTTTTATAGTATCCAGTTGTTTCTCGGTCAAATTAATGGATCATACTTCGACTGCTGTGTGATAGAGCATCATTATTTATTGCCGAATTATTACCATACCGTAATTAGGGTTATTTTGTTATTAGTAGGATTTATTGATCTCGTTGCATAGTGCGACTTTGATGTCAACAGTTTCAACCTACGTTGGATCGATGTCACTTTATATGATCGCTTTACAACTATATTCTTGCTAGGGTTCGATAGGGTTTTCTTTCGCCACTAACATAGCTGGCATATTCTTTTGATAGGACTTATCTGTTGCCTTTATAGGACATAAAAGTATGATGATTTTTTTTTCTCACAGGGAGTGTATTTTAGTTAAATGTTTCGTATTTTATTTTCGTTAATTTCGCGACCTTTAGAACAGTTCTTTGAAACCTGGATCCATTTTATCTTACTGCAACTTCCTTATTTTTATTTCGAATTTTTACATTGACTTTTGCAAATAATAATAGATGGGATTTATCTTATTTGTGGCATTTGTACCTCATTTCTATTTGTTAGGTTAACTCTAAAATATTCTCTAAACTCTGAGATATCCCATTTTCCTGAATTTATTTCCGATACCGCTGAGACAGAAATATCGTCCCTACGGGCCTAGTTCAGAAGGTGGGGTAGTGTATGGACGGTTGCTCATTGACAATGCACATAATGGGAATGGTTTACCACACCGCAATTCTGGGTCAACAGGCACAATGCATACATGTATTCACACTCTCACACAGACACCCGTATATTTGACCCGTGTAAATCTCATAAGTTTACTTTCATTTTTTGAAAACAATTGAAATTATGCTAAAATTCACTTAGGGCAGAATATATAGAGCACTTAGACTACTTCATGTGCAGGGGTTTTGCAACCAACGCAAGCAGTGTTCTATTCTAAAACTGGAGTCGTAATAAAAAAGAAACCCCTAGATTTGAACTGAGATCAACGCGCGTAATCATAGATGACTGCCACCCACCTCATAGCCTGTGGATTATGAGGGATGCGTGATCGACACGATGGCACCATCAGCATAATAACCTCCGTTTTGAGCCATGGGGCGCTACTCCTCATATCAAGCAGCTACTAAATTGTCTTAACCCCGCTTCAGCCCTCACGACAACCCCTACATCTCTTGCGGAGTTGAGAATCAAGATAGGCCACAGCCTACTAGATAAGAGACAAGCGTGATACCTGTTCACCACGGAGTTAGCAGTGTGATGAATTTAATCCACTTAATTCTATCTTTGCTACGGTATGGTTGAATATTCAAACTGACCAACGTGTCGGAGAGTGGATGAATGAAGGATTTCATCTGAATGTAATGGGTGTCAAAAGAGCGTGTGTGATTGTTGTTACAAAAAGGATAGGAGCTATGGCTATGAAAGGATAAGTCCAAGTAAGGAATCAAAACAAGTTGGACGGGGCTGTCCGTGTAAATCGGCTCACATTGCACCGCAATGTGTTGTAAATGGATTAGGAGAGCTTACTGAGAACACTCAGTCAATGAGGATAAGACTGGCAGACGTACACATTGGGAGCTCTGATTAAATTCATGGTGGAACGATTTCTATGTTAGCAGCATAGAAGCATATTATATTCCTTCGCTATCTGCAAACAAGCAAACAGTCTGTAAGTAATTCGTTCCGCGGCGTAACCGTGCTCTTTAAATCGAGCCGCACAGGCAGCTACAGTAAGTCCAGAGATCGTACGTTCGCATCCTGGCGTTGACAGAGGCAATCCTGAGCGGGTTTCCCCTGCGTTTTTCCACTCTCCCTCCAGTAAAATGCCGGAATAGTACCATGTTTCAAGTCACGGGGCACCTACGCTATCCCTGTCCCTAATAGAGTTACACACATTACTACTACTACTGCATAAATACGGACTGTCAGACTAGTTCATTACTCCCCCAAATAAACGGGGCTGATGACCGAGATGTCCTAAGCCCCTCTAATGATTAACAGTAACAACAACTCTAAGTAAATCGACTTAAATATATATTATTCCTCACTGGCGGAAAAATTATCACATCACCAGGAAGGGGTTGTGCTAGAATAATGAACGTTGGTAGGCGTATTTATACATCTGAAAGATGAAGTTGATTAAAATTTCCCGCAAATCGCATAAGCGTGGCGCTAGTAGTGGCCCCATGAATCTGCACATCAGGTTTGCTTTAAATACGGGCTGTACTTTGCGATAGCGATAGTAACATGTGAGATTGGTCGGAGTGTCTATGAGTGGGTCACGAATGCCTTTAAGAGGACGAAGCGGCCAGTATCAACAGCTCACTGCGTTTCAACGAGGCCGAGTAATAGGGCTATGTGAAGGTGGATTTTCCTTTCGCGCTATTGCAGAACGACTTGGCAGGAATGTCTCCAATGTGCATGCGTGCTGGCAGCAGTGGTCACGAGAAAGTATGGTTGCAAGAAGATTGGGCTCCGGATGTCCCCATGGCCCTACCTGAAGGAGGACCGTATTCGGCGTATGGCTTCGGTGCATCAGACGGCGTCTGAAGCAGCAATTCGACTAACAGTTGGCACCTCAGTGACACAACGAGATGCTTGAAATCAGTTACTTAAAGGACAGCTCTGAGCCAGGCGCCCTGCGGCGTGCATTCCACTTACCCCAAACCACCACCATTTGTGACTTCAGTGGTGTCAAGTGAGAGCTCATTGGAGGATGGAGTGGAGGTCCTTTGTGTTTTCCGATGAAATCCGATTCTGCCTTGGTGCCAGTGATGGCCGTGTGTTGGTTAGAAGGAGGCCAGGTGAGCGCCGGCATTCCACCTGTCTGCGGCGTCGAATCACTGGACCTACATCGGGCGATCTGGTCCGGGGAGCAATTTCCTATGACAGCAGGGGCACTCTCGTGGTTATCCCACGCACCCTGAATGCAGATGTGTGCCTCCTTCTGGTGATTTGACCTGTTGTTCTGCCATTCATGAACATCATTCCTTGGAGTGTTTTCCAACAGGATAACGCACGCCCCCATGCCGCTGTTGTGAACCAACGTGCTTTACAGAATGTCAACATGCTGCCTTGGCCTACTCGATCCCCCGATATGTCCCCAATCGAGCCCGTATGGGACAACATTAGACGACAACTCACACGCCATTCACAACAGGCATTAACTATCCCTATGTTGACCCTCCAAGTGGTACAGGCATGGGACTCCTTCCCACAAGCTGACATCCGGCACCTGTACGACACAATAAGAGCACGTTTGCATTCATGCATGCATGCATGCAACATTCTGACGATTATACCGGTTATTAATGGACCAGTATTGCACATCTGCGATGCCATTCTCGCGCGGACATTAACCAGTTGTCCTGTACCGTTATGCAATTAAATATGTTACCTCACTAAATATATTGCCGACATTTCCGTATTCTACATTCCTTATTTCAGGATGTTAGGATATTTTTTTTCCGCCAGTGTATAATAAGGGACTAACTTTTCAGGTACTTGAACATACACACTATGTTCAATATAAAGGTGTATGCCCTCTTCCCAGTAGGCTAATTCTTTCCTATTTGAGCAATTATATACTTAGCAGTTCCTTCACGTTGGTGTTCTGAACTAACTGATGTTTCATTCAGTCGTTTCGGATACCACGATCATCATCTTAGTGTACTTGTGTTTGAGAAGAATGTGACATAACCAGTCATTTTGATGCCTATATGCTACGACTTTGTTTGCTTGTAATTAGGGCTAGAACTACGAAGGAAGTGGCGTGTTAGACAGCATCTTGGTATTTATGGACATTTGCGAAAAACGACTCCTAGAACTACTGAGGTAATAATTGAACCTACCCATTCTCAGTTCTTCATGACGCTTGGTATATGACGTTCCGACTTTTAGACCAGAAAGAAATTCCTTGGCAGATCCAGGAATGGTTCACAGGACTTTTGGGCCAGGATTATCTATACGTACCCCAAACCCACCGAAGAAACACATGGGTGGAGTTGAAATGCAAATACTAGAATAAAGGGTTGCCACCCAAGTAGCAGTGAGTGAACTAATGCCAAAAGAATTCAAAGCGTTGAATACATTTTTCTCCTCTCTGGTGACCCTGATTTCTGTGCCCATTATTATATTATAAATTACTTTCTTAAAATCGCAAGGAACATCCTGTTCAAGTTATTGTTCTGAAACATCTTTTGAATTGTATAAATGGAGAACCCTCACTGTTGGAAAAATGATTAAATAATAATAATAATAATAATAATGAAAATCCACAGCCTGCTTCCAGTCTCCAACCGGGTCAGGAATGGAATGAATGAAGCCCCCATCTAGCGGCGAGGATATGGACTGTGCCGGCTGCCGAGACCTGACGCACTCCTCTGGGGCAATGATTAAATGGATGACAGGTGAAATGAAATGATAGTGGAGAGTGTTGCTGGAATGAAATTTTGACAGGGAAAACCGGAGTACCCGGAGAAAAACCTGTCTGCCTCCGTTTTGTCCAGCACAGATCTCACATGGAGTGACCGGGATTTGAACCACGGACCCAGCGGTGAGAGGCCGGCGTGCTGCCGCCTAAGCCACGGAGGCTTAATAATAATAATAATAATAATAATAATAATAATAATAATAATAATAATAATAATAATAACAAGTTGTTCAGTAAATAACATATCGCCTATTTTCTCACAAATATAGGGGAATAGTTTAAACTCTTAGTCCATATCGAAGAGTAGAATAATGTTCCTGTGGTAAACTTTAAATGTTGTAACTTAGAAGTATCTATGACTCCCCATTTAAAAAAGTTTCATGAGATTTCCGCGTTTGCACCTAAGGAAATGATTAGAACATTCCACCATATTGAATGTATGGAATTGTTTAACTTGCGCCTTCTGAAGAGAAAGCCTTCTATGCGAGACGACATAATAGCTGCGTCTTATGATTGAAAATGTAATAAATATAGCAATGTGTGATGTTAATGTCGGATATATTAAAAGATGATGGCTGTGTGCTGTATTGAAATAAAGGTCCTTGATAAAATACTGCTTTGTCGATATACATGGATATACTTGATAAATACAATATTGAAACTAACAGATACCATACGGCAAAATTCATGGATATGGTAACCATGAGAACTAAAATTGAAACTAACACATAACATGTGACAAAATCAGACTTCAATAAATTTTTGATAAGAAGAATACCATAGATTTTGACACAACACTCTTTTGTCAAGGACCATTAATATTTTGTATCACTGCAATATTTTCATTGGAGCAAGAACATAAATGCATATTCCAATTTATGCTTCACTCTACAAAGAACCTTTATTTATCACATTGAAGGAACAATTCACACCATGTTGATCATATCAATATATTAAGGGGGGGGGGGGGGATGGTGGTACACTTTTACAAGTGTAAAAACACAAATATATCAAATAGTTTTCCGTGGTATCCCTATGATCTGTTGATATGAAATTTCCACACTCCTAGTACTGTCCTTTATCTTAAGTTTTCAACTTGAATATTTGCAATTAACTATTCCTAGTTATTATTTTTCTTT
Source organism: Meconema thalassinum (assembly GCA_946902985.2). NCBI lineage: Eukaryota > Metazoa > Arthropoda > Insecta > Orthoptera > Tettigoniidae > Meconema > Meconema thalassinum. The sequence continues at coordinate 297,743,798 of OX336389.2, forward strand.
ATCAAAAAATGAACTAATTCATACATTGATCATGCTGTTCCTTGGTAATTTCTACAAAACTCCACATTTCTGGATGATAATAGTTTTAGAATGTTCATAATGCTTGTGTTAAAAATGTGTAATAGTATCTTTTGCCTATCTTTTGAAATAATATTTCTTTCTCCCTTTTTTATAAGAGTAGATTTTTTGACATTTTAGTGAGGTACTGTATGTTCTCTCAGAAAATATTGTATGGATCGTTGGATTGTTATATATACATGCTATAAAATTATATGCCAAAATATGAATATTATAATCGTGGCTCATTATAACAACCGACATTCTTATCGCATATTTAGGACACGAGAAATATGAACGTGTTTATAAACATTTAGCATAACTCCATTTTTTGTTCTTATACAAATTTAATTCAATTAGTATGGAGATTAACGTGCAATGTCTCACTGCACTCGGATATTTAAGTCATCAGAGAGCTCCATATAAATATTTAAATGTCATGTCGCCATCGCATTGGTTTCGTGTTCACCAGGTTATTGAATGTCGCATAGGTGTTAAAGGCCTCTATCAACATACACAATTTCAGTTTAATTGCTGTAATAGATTCTCAGAAATTGAGAACTGTCTAGATAATTTTGGATGATCGCAATATTGGATTGTTTTATACGTAGGCCATGGAGCTATGTACCGTCAGATGAATATCATTGCGTAGGTTTATTATACTAATTTTCACTTTGATCGCATGATTAGGACATTAGACATTAAAGCCTAATTCTTAAATTTCACACAGCCGCCATTTTGAGTTTATGAAAAAAAAAGGAATAAAATTCGATGCCCATAGATTAAATCGTATACAGGTCGTTTCTAAATGCCCAATACGGAATTTGAGGGCTTGCAGCGGGGACCAAGATGGTCAGTTTACTATAGGAACTTGGGCCTGGAAACGTACCATCTTCCCTTTACCCACAAACATCCACTACAGCACACGTTCAAAACTGCCGCTTATTCGGCGCCACAGACTAGAGTGCGTATGCCATAGAACGATCACCTGATGTCCCATATCCCCTACAGGATTGTTGACGAAATCTCACGGGTGCCGCGTGCTTGGTATTCCTTTAAGACGTACTGCATGAGTTCTTAGACGAAGTGCCACTGCATGTGCGTCAAACAAAAATGTGGTTTCAGCGCGGTGGCACCGTGCAAAATTTCAGGGTGATATCAGTAATAGTGAAATATATCGCACAGTCGCCTTGTTGAATTGGTGAAACGTATTAACATTTGAAAGGCACGGTCGAGATTGCACAAAATAGTATTATTTTCTTAGAGGGTTCCATCGCTCTAGCCGTTTATATTTTATTAGGGGACATACGAGCATACGCATACACACACACAGAGACACAGACAAAAGCCGATATTATAAGTGTACATTTTCGTTTGATGAAAGTAGGCTAATAATTGAAAAGAAGACCATTGTAAGATACGCAATATTGAGGGTTAAGCAACGCTATATTATGAAACTAAGCTGTTTAGTTGTTAATGGAACTACTTTTTGTTGCTGTTATTATTGGGGTTTAAATCAACGCTATTATAAAACATAAGCTTGTAACGAATAAAGACAGATCTGATTTAGTTTGGATGAATGGTCGGCAGATTCGTAGGTAAATATTTGGACAATACCACAGGGTAATTGCCAGAATGTTATTGATCATGTAGAGGAACTCTGTCAATGGGCGTTCTCCTAGGGATTTGACGATTGTGCACGTTTGTCTCTGAGCTATTTGGTGCCCTGAGACATCCTATGTCTTCCTTACAAAGGAAGACTCCCTGAAGCTTGTCCGCATCGCTACGCATGGCTCTGATTTCTCCTTGCTAGATATTGGTCGAGTCTCGAAAGAGTGTAGCAGGCACAGGGGAATACAGTCACAATTCCCATCTCAAGACGAACAGTTCTCAAGAGTGATGGTATGCTGTGGACGTCCAATTCCTTTACACGCCACAGCATCATTCTGACGCTCTACGGACTGTTCGCACAAACAATAAAAGAATATAGGCACACTCTGTTGCATGTGTTTGTCATTAATTACTAACAGCGAAAAATCAATTAAATATAATAATGCTATTTGTTTAACGTACTTTTCACCTATTACGGCTTTTTGAGACGCCAGAATGCAAGAATGTATCCATAAGAGGGATTTTAACGTGCCATTAAATCTCCTGGCATGGTTCCCTCACAATCGCGCTCCCTCAAATGCCAAATCTCTGTGTCAGGATTCAATCCTGCAACCTTGGGCACCGCAGGCGAGAACGTCACCGCTGCACCACGCAGGCAGTCATCAATGAAATGCCTGTGAGGTAAAACATAATTGTTAATCCCACTATCCTGGTTCAAGTCCTTCAAATTCACATCACTTGGGTGATTTGTATGCCAGCAATACCGTTCCAGTACAAATTCAGGTGGGCGTTGGGAAGGAGTTGGCCGTGGCCTCAAGTGAGGAACCATCCCGGCTTTTACCTTGAGTAGAAGTTGGAAACCACGGAATTCTTTCTGGATGGCAGGGATGGGAATAGAATCCTCTTCTATACAGTTTTTTCCTCACGAGGCTGAGTGTACCCAGTTCCAGCCCAGAAACCAGAATCAAATTTCTTGGAAAAGTCTAAATCAAACCAGCGCCTCCAAGGTGGCAGGACAATGTAACAGGAATTGATGTGGTTTAATATGAGGCGCTTGGACATCGTGGCCATTCAGCCTCCTTTACCTGGATTTGTGTAGAATGCTGCCTGATAACCTATATTAATGTGTTGGCTGTATTAGTGTGTGTATTTACAATTACGGTGAGGATTGGGGAAGAGCCAGCTGTGGTCTGGCATTTGCCTTAAATAAAAGTGAGAAACCACGGAAACCTCTTCCTGGATGGCTGAGGTGGGAATCGAACCCTTCCCTACTCAGTTTTGCTTCACGCAGCCGATTATTCCCCATTACAGCCCTCAAACCAGAATTAAATTTCTTGGCAGAGTCTGGGATCGAACCTGAAACTCCGAGGCGATAGCAAGGATGCTTGCCGCTACACCACGAGGAGCAGGAAATGAGTCAAAGCACAATATTAAAATAATATGTTTGCACCGTTCAAATTTGTAACAACTGTGGCTTTGCTATTCATATTATCTTCGAACATACCATCTCCCGAAACAAACGTCTTCCACCAAGATTTAACGTATCTCCAAACATCTGGACAGAAGTTGGACTGACTGTACGTTTCATTTTGTGCTAACATACTGTGCCCTCATCCACTAGTGCATATTTGAGGTCCCAGGCACATATTTAAATCCAGGCACAAGTTTGAATAGCGCGCGGATTGTTTTCTCAAGGCTTTTCGAAGGAATATGCAGGCAACAGAGATGCTAGTGACGCATGCCGTGTCATCATCAAGGCTAAATTTTGATTAATTAGTTCCCGATGTTTTGGAAAGCATGGGAAGCACATCATTTTTCTGGAACAGAGAAAAGGAGAAGAATGAAATATATTAGACAGGAATCAGATCAACAGAAGCCGAGATACTGACTGTTTTGTGATTGGGGAATTCTTTCGCTGTGACGTCAGAGATGTGACGTGGACTCCAGCGAGTAGCTCCGTGGGAGTATAAATTGGGGCCCGTGCTAGGCTCTATATCGCAGTTCTTCATAGCGCATGGTCGCTAAAACTTCCTAAGCTTATTCTTTAATAGCGCACGGGCGCTGATACTTCGTAAGCTCATTTTACGCAGCGCATGGTCGCTAATACTTCGACTTATATTAAGCGCATGGTCGCTGTTGCTCTACACAAAGTGTAAATCTTCGGACTAAGTGATGGTCAAAAGGGTTAGTCGTTTTTACGTTCAGTGGAACTAAGAATATTTTTCAGTGAAACAATTTCAAGTCATAGGCTTCGACAGGCAGTGATTTTTAACTGCAACGGACATAGTGTAGACTTAGTCTACAAATCCATATTTAATTATTTTGGACCATTTTGTTTCCAATTCACCGGAGACAACTTGGTAACTATATGAACAACCACGACATCACCTCAGTATTTATTAGATACCAGTCTTGCTTGGTCAGTCCAATTAGCCGACGAACGGGACCAGCTGTGTCTAACGCTGTCTGGGAGATGCATAATCTCACCCATAGGTTTAAATTACGACAGGAACATCAGGTCTGAACCAAAGCATTATACGATTGTCAGAGTACTGAATGTGTCACAGTTGCATCAATGTTACATCTGGTTTTGCAACCATTGATCTAAGAGATCGAATTCCCATAATGCAAATAGCAACAGCTATTATGACTTTCATCATGTACTTGGACATTGCCAGTCAAGAATATTTCGAGTCTGCTATGGACTTAGCAGTTATGTGCTGTTAGATTAACCACGGGTAGAAATGGAGGCTGATACGCGGATTTAAGTACGGGTCCAATGGGACTGAATAATGGAAATAATCTGGTACCAACCAGGAGGTTGACATCAACATCTACAAGAATGTAAGCTACATTTGAATTATTCTCATGCTAAGGTATTTGGACTTCTCCATTTCTACAAAAATATCAACAAAACTTTTCTTTTGTTGTTTGCTGTCGCAAACTAGGCTACGAGGCATTTGAGGCCTATGTCTGAACATGCTCTGTGTTCAGAGACTATGATTCTATGATTTGAATCTATGGACAGCATCATGAGCATCCAAGTTTGATTTTCTATTTTTACATGACGGTCATCAGCCGTAGGATCTATCGATCTTAATGTTTATTTAGTTTGAGGAAAGGATATTTTCCTGTTTACGAATTCGAGCTTGATTGTTTTCGAGTTGTTTTGTCAGGCAAATTACAGTTAGAAAGATATTAGTAATAATAATACGTTAATAATAATAATAATAATAATAATATTAATAATAATAATATTAATAATAATTTCATTTCATGAATTATTGATAAATAATAGTAAAATATTTTGTAACTCCTAATAATCATGTCATGTTACGTGGATTATAAGTTTGATATTTGGAACAGCTTAGCTATTTCGGATAGTTTCTTCTTCCGAAGGTTAATGGTTTTACGCACGCCCACATTCTGAAGTAACAGAATGAAGTTTAAAGCATTTGACAATTGCGTTAGGAAATTAAAATCTTGTGGAGACACGGAAGGTAATCGAAATGGGATATAAGAAGCCTGTATCAAATAGGGTTTTCTTGAATTATATAAATAATAAATTATTCGGATAATGAGGTACAAGTTTTTCGGGCTTGTAGGCCGTGGTCCAGACAGGATAACTCCCGACGTTTCACCAGAAACTGCGTCCGGCATTAGCAAGGGTTCCGCTCCTTACCTTGGTCAGCAGTGGAATGACGAAGAGGCTTGAAATAGTGGGTCACGGATTGTAGTGGGGTATTGTTGTTTGAATAAGACTGTTGGTTGGGTGGATCTGGCGATGAACTAACGGCTGGAATGTAGTTTTGGATCTTCAAATAGCATGGTGAGCCGAGCGTTCTCTTCGCATATCGGCTGGATCGTCTGGTCTCACGTACATGTTGCGGGGTGCGGTGCGTGCTCCGGCTTCGGTGACCGAGCTTGTGAGGGTCAGGTGTTCCCTGGGCGACTGCCGGGCTGTAGCGGGAAGGTTCTTCAGGTTGACGTGTGAGTGATTTCTTGGCCTTGGTGTTCCTAAGGGCCGGGATCCATGCTTATAACCGTCATCTATCGCCAGGGGAAACTTCACTTTTGGCGAAAGGTCAGAACTTCTCTGTCACCCCACCTTCTGTGCCTGTAGAAGACATTATAAGCAACATTGAGGCAGCCATACACCGTTTACCCAGGGAGCAGGCCGAGGAAGTCCGCTCAGAGGCCTCACGCATCCTTCGTAAAGCTCCAGCGCCCAGCAGTAACCTCACAACTCAAGACAAGAATGCCTTTAAAACCCTTAACAGGGATAGAAGCATCATCATTCTACCTGCAGATAAGGGCAACGCGACTGTAGTCATGTCATCGGAAGACTACGACACTAAGATCCTGTCGCTACTAGAACCTCAGACATACCGAAAACTCACGAAAAACCCCACAACACGGATACTTAGAGAGACCAACAGGTTAATCAAGGCCTCTTCACTACCAGACCACGTGAAGAAGGATACATGTAAGAGTGAAGCTCTACCTCCCAGGCTGTACGGTCTACCCAAAGTACACAAAACTGATATTCCACTGAGACCTATCGTGAGTGCTATCGGCTCTCCAAACTACAGCATCGCCAAGCATCTCTCCACCATTCTACAACCGCACATCGGTAACACTGAGACTTACGTCTGGGATTCAGGCCATTTTATTGAGAAATTGCAGAACATACGTCTGGAACCTGAAGACCACCTAGTCAGCTTTGACGTAGTATCCCTCTTCACGAAGGTGCCTATGAAAGAATCCATAAAACAGATTGCCGAGCTCTTCACGGAAGACATCACTGACTTGTTTCGCCACTGCCTCGCCACGAGCTACTTCCTATGGCGCGAGAACTTCTACGAGCAAATAGAGGGAGTTGCCATGGGTAGCCCACTAAGCCCTGTGATTGCGAACTTCTACATGGAAAAGTTCGAGCAGTTGGCGATCGAGACTGCACCCCTCAAACCGAAAGTATGGCTACGTTATGTTGACGATACCTTCGTAGTCTGGAGCCACGGAGAGGAAGAGCTGGAACGTTTCCTGGACCACCTTAACAGCCTCAACACCAGCATAAAATTTACAATGGAGAAGGAGAAAGACAACTGCGTGGCCTTTCTTGACGTGCTGATCACCAGGACTAATGACCTGCGCTTGGGGCACACCGTATACCGGAAACCCACACACACCGACCGGTATCTACACAAGACATCCAATCACCACCCCCGACAGAAACACGGAGTTATTAAAACATTGGTAGACCGTGCTAGGAGAATCTGTGAGCCATCCAACCTCAACCAAGAGCTGAAACATATAAAGAGGGCCCTATGTGCCAACGGATACAGCAATAAGGAGATTGAGCGAGCCTCTCATCCCAGGCGCCGGAGCACGAGGAAAGATTCTGAGGAAACTCCGGTGGCCACCGCATTCCTGCCGTACGTGAAGGAGGTGACGGACAGGATAGGCAAATTACTGAAGACCTATGGGGTGAAGACGGTTTATAAACCCACCGCCAAAATCCGGGACTTGCTGCGATCCGCTAAAGACAAGCGCCACCCACACTCCACTGCAGGTGTCTACAGAATCCCGTGTTCCTGTGGGAAGGTGTACATAGGAACAACGAAGAGGAGCGTGACCACCAGACTCAAGGAACATAACAGACACAGCCGCCTGGGTCAAACTGATAAATCGTCAGTCGCTGAGCATTCTCTCTTGCCGGTCACGATGTACAGTACGGTGACACGGAGATACTCTCCACGACCACACACTACCACGCCAGGTTGCAACGTGAAGCCATAGAAATATTCAAACACCCCGACAATTTCAATCGGAAGGAAGAAGTTGAACGTGTGCGTAATACATGGATCCCGGCCCTTAGGAACACCAAGGCCAAGAAATCACTCACACGTCAACCTGAAGAACCTTCCCGCTACAGCCCAGCAGTCGCCCAGAGAACACCTGACCCTCACAAGCTCGGTCGCCGAAGCCGGAGCACGCACCGCACCCCGCAACATGCACGTGAGACCAGACGATCCAGCCGATATGCGAAGAGAACGCTCTGCTCACCATGCTATTTGAAGATCCAAAACTACATTCCAGCCGTTAGTTCATCGCCAGATCCACCAAACCAACAGTCTTATTCGAACAACAATACCCCACTACAATCCGTTACCCATTATTTCAAGCCTCTTCCTCATTCCACTGCTGACCAAGGTAAGGAGCGGAACCCTTGATAATGCCGGACGCAGTTTCCGGTGAAACGTCGGGAGATATCCTGTCTGGACCACGGCCTACAAGCCCGATAAACTTGTACCTCATTATGAACGCCGGCCGTGAAAGCCTAAGCTTTTATATTATTCGGATAATGTCACCATATGACAATGTCGACCATGAGTAGACAGGATTTAAAGATACCATGAATTATTGTGATGGTGAAATTTGTAGTAAACTTTTTGGAGGAGCTTACTAGCTTCCTAGTCTTCCAGTTGGATAACAAGCGATGGTTTGTTTTAAATAATAATGTGTGATATGAATAATAACATGAGGAGAAATATAATGTGTTATAAATGGTGAATTTTTTCATTCAAATAGTGCAATAATGTCACATGAATGAATATGGTGTTACGTGAAGCATCAACCATAGTGATGGTCAGATGGCTTAAATATGTTGATAAAAATATATATATGGAAGTAAAAAAATAATTACGAATCACACTCTCATCGAAGTAGATGACCCAATTGTAATTTCATGCAACCATCATGGTTAAATTTCACATTTGATTTTCTCGTGTTCTACATATTTTTCCCAGTATTTGTCAACCCGATTTGTTATAAATATTTTTTTAGTTTTGACGATGCCTTACCGTTAGTCGAATATGAATGTGATCAGGTAATTGTTGACACATTAGTAGAATGGGCCGGTGCTTAATGTTATATTGTCATTGTTATTTAATGAACAGCCACTACCATCTCAAGGATATTTGGGATCTTATTGAAGTTCCAAACCTTATAAATGTTTAAATGTTGTGGAAGTTAATATTTCATATTTAGATGAAGATTAATAATTTATGGATGATAGTAATTGTTACTATTTTGATGGAAATAGTCAGATTGATCTTTTCAATCATTTGAAAGCTTAAGTTTAAATAATTGATATTTTGTGATTTAATTGACATATGGAAAAGGTTTTGGTTAATGGTTCAATCCATGGAATTTTCAGTTTAATGAATCATGTTATTCATGATTGATATAACACCTTAGGCTTTCACGGTCGGCGTTCATAATTAAGTAGTGCTGACCAAGAAAGGAGCGGAACCCTTGATGATGCCGGACGCAGTTTCCGGTGAAATGTCGGGAGATATCCAGTCTGGACCACGGCCTACAAGCCCGAAAAACTTGTACTTAATTATTCATGGTCGTTATCGGATCGAGAACGGATGATACAATACATTATTCTCATAATCGAAGTTCTTCGAATCCATGCTCATAATGTTTAAACAATTGATATTGATGATGCTCAGATGTCTTACAAGTCTTTATTATTTTATGATTAATCATTGCTATGACAATTAACATACCGATTTAGAATGTAATTCTGATCCTTGGAAAGTGATAGGTAATTAATTAAACAATGGAACATATAACAAACAGTGATTTTGATAAACAAGTGAATTAGTTATATGTGATTTTTCTACAAGTGAATTATAGTCAAGTAGGATTCAGGCTGGACAATTAAAATTGCCCTGAACATCCTGCAGTTGTATATAAATTTTTGGACAATGCCAACAGGACTGATATTCTGGCATTGGTTCAAATTTAATAGTGTTTTATGTGTTGATAATTCTATTTTGTACGTAATATGTATGAAACTTTTCATGCATCCAAATGCTATCCTTGAATTTTTTAAAGTAAATTTTAAATATAAATAAAATGAGATTCTTTTGAAGCCTCCGTGGCTTAGGCGGCAGCACGCCGGCCTCTCACCGCTGGGTTCGTGGTTCAAATCCCGGTCACTCCATGTGAGATCTGTGCTGGACAAAACGGAGGCCGACAGGCTTTTCTTCGGGTACTCCGGTTTTCCGTGACGAAATTTCATTCCAGTAACACTCTCCACTATCATTTCACTTTATCTGTCATTCATTTAATCATTGCCCCAGAGGAGTGCGTCAGGCCTCGGCAGCCGGCACAGTTCATATCCTCGCCGCTAGATGGGGGCTTCATTCATTCCATTCCTGACCCGGTCGGAGACTGGAAGCAGGCTGTGGATTTTCATTTTTCAAAATGAGATTCTTTTAGAAATTGTGGTATTTTCAAAGCTCCCTTCTACCCATATTGCTGCATCGAGCCGAAAATCAGTAAAGCAATTTATATCTTGTTTTGTTGTTGTAATTTTCACCCATATGGCGCCCTAAGATATTATGAATCTCGTGCTGACTGATTTTCGGTAACATGCATATGTGGTCGTTGGACTTCGGTCTAAACGGGCACAATGCAACAAAAGGACAAACGTCTATTTTTATTAAAATAGATTTCGGACGCAGAAGACCTACATTTGTGGGTTGATGATGAGCAGGATGGATCTCTTCAGATGGAAATAATAAATGAAAAGGAACACGGCACCTAGTTTAAACACTGATATATGTGTCACGTCAATACTATTATAATTTTATTAAAGCAGCCAATGGCCATTTACTTTCTTTTCAGGACGGGTCAGGGAAGGGAATCAGCTGTGGACCTATTAAAAGGAACTGTCCCGGCATTTGCCTGGTGTTGAAAATGGGAATCCACGAAAACAATTTATAGTAAGGCCGAGGTGGGATTTGAACATACGCTCTCCCGATGCCAGCGATGTACGTGTTGACGCTCTCCTGCCACAATTGCAGAAGTTATAAAACTTGTTGAATATAGGCGGAGAAGAAGAGTATGCGCTTCTATGACGATGGCAGTGACGTAGATGTGACGTTGTATTAAACGTACAACGAATAATAATAATAATAATAATGTTATTGGTTTTACGTCCCTTTTAACTACACTGGCTTTTAGAGACGGCGGGGTGCCGGAATTTTGCCCCGAAGGGAATATTTAACGTGCCAGTAAATCTGCGGACACGGCTCCCTCGCATTTGCTCCCTCAAATGCCAGCTGACTGCGCCAGGATACGAACCTGCAACCTTGGGCCCAGCAAGCGAGAACATAACCCCTGAGCCACGCAGCACTTGCTGTGGATAGCAAGAGGGTCACTTTTTCTGGGTATCAACTTGTTCTGAAGGCCTGGTGTAATATAACGAACATACGGTTCTTGGAGTGAGCCTAGTCAGATTTCCGTAGCCCTCTTGCTCCAACGTCGTTTTTTCTTTAAGAAAATAAATCATTTGTCGCCTCCGTGGTGTAGTGGTCAGCAAGATAAGCTGCCACCCCGGAGGTCCAAAGGTCCATTCCCGGCTCTGTCACGAAATTTAAAAAGTAGTATTAGGACTGGAACGGGGTCTACTCAGCCTCGGGTGGTCCAAATGAGTAGAGGGAGTTCGAGTCTCACCTCATCCCTCCTCGAAGTGGTTCTCCGTGGTATCCCACTTCGTCTTCGGGCAAATGCCAGGGTGGATCTGTGCCCGAATAAACATGAACAGTACTTGTCGAATCCAATGGAACAGCTGGATCGTAGAACCAGAAAGTCCCCGACTAGAAAAACCCTCAAAATCGTACCGACAAGTGCTACATGTAAGGGAACACTTTCCTAAAATGATTGCGTTATGAAGAAGAACCAATGAAGAAAGAAAATTAATTAGGTCAGTCGATAAAAATCGAGAAACAAGAAAAATAAAATCTCAAGGCAATGGGACTAGGGAGTAACACCCAACACTGGTCTTCATAACACAATCTAACACTAATTATTATAAATCACAACGTCAACCTTCCAAAAACAGCACTAAATTTATAGAATAGATAATTGATACTTGAAAAACTTAATTCCCCTGTCAAAAATATCAAAATGATATAACACACGATATGAACTACGTCATATTGAAGTTTCACGCTTAAAACATATAAATGCACACAATTAAATTGAAAATATCACAACTTCACGTAGATATTAGCGTTCTGTTAAGAATAAACAACACTCACTTTAAATGTATACATAAATTTCCATGAAATGGAAATCATGATATTGGTAAAAAATAATAATAATATCGTATGGCCTCGGGTGCCTGGTGCAAGCTTTGTTAATTGACACCCAGAGGGTAGCTTGCATGTCGAATTTCGTCGTTCCTTTGAACGCTATGAAAGTCAAGGAGGTTAAATATCTAAACTCCTTGACACTACAGCGCTTTCAAGTAGAGAATGGAGGAACTTTGTGTTGGCGGAAAATCCCGAGATTAATTTTGCCATTGAATACGGCCTACTGAATTCAAATGGGTTCTTTAACATGCCAACAACGTATGACATGAGTGTCGTGATTTTTGTCGCCTTTCAAAAATCACTTACCACGGTCAGGAGCGAACCTGAAATCTTGGGGTTGCTAGTCCGACACTATAACCACTCACCCACCGTGGTAATCATATCTATCGTAATACAACAATCGAAAATCAGTTATTTCAGATTTTGTTAATTACATAGACATATTCCAATACTATATACTCATAATTCTCATAATCACACTTCATGAATCTTCCTTAAGCATCAAAAATAATTCTAATCTTTTCACAATAATCGATATCAATATCATTCGTCGTCACAACTTAATTTTAACCTACTGAGATCATCACCAAATGTCATTATCATATGCTTCTGTTTTCTAAAAACAGTGAAATTTAGTCTGGTCTATTTCACCTAGAAATTAAGCTATGTTCAAACGTATCTTACTAATTCGTGTCAAATAGTAAATAATGATAGTGAAAAGTACTACCGTGAGCTCCGCTTACAAAGTTTTCCATATTCTAACATATTTAACATCATTCAAAATTAATCCTATCATATCAAAATTTTCACTTCCATATAATATGATCTTCTATTTCTCAGAGCATAATAATTTCTCATCATATTCTTCACTAAGTTTTCCATGTCCTTAATCACAACTAAATTCCTCACATAATCAACATAACTTGTAATCTCTTATAAATTCTATATACTATAGCCTAGGCTATATGCTTCAATAATTTCAATACCACTTCTACATCAGATATAACCTTACTATACCTCAAATATGCTTGAAATAGACATGCTGCAAATTCTTATGTTACTCGAAAATTTTATATTTTCGTTGGATTTAATTTTGTTAAATACTTGTGCTATCATCATTTCGTTGATTTTCAGGGCTATAAAGTTTTATAATACCGTACTTTTTATTATTATATAATAATAATTCAATTACTTACCTAAGTCAATATATTAATTGATATAAATAATATCAATACATCTTAAAGTTTTCAACATTTTCAGTATAATTCTTAACTTATTATTCTCAGTTTTCAAAATTTATCCAACTTTCGTTAGAATTCAATAGATTCTACAAATATGAAAGCATGGTAAGTTTCCTTATTCAAAACATAATATGTATAATTGGCCCAAAACGTCATCCAAAATATAGCTTTCATAGAAAATCTCAAAGTTGAGAAAATTCGATAATACTGTTCACAGTTCATAAGTTCTTCAACACAATGTCCTAAATACGCTGACAGAGTAATCTTTTCATTCTAAACTTCCTGATATCGTTGAACATAATATGAGATAATGACTGTCGAAAATATTCATAAACTTCCTACAGTAATGTCAATCAAAATCCTAATTCTATAATTCTTCTTCCTACTACCGTAAATCTTCTTCCTAACAAGCTGTTCTTCCTAACGCTTATCTTCACAACAAAATAAATCTTCATTCGATCGAATAGCAAATCAAAAATATTCATGATCCAAAATAAATTAAATCCAAAATCCAAAATCGAAAATAGAGGATGAATTCGCAAACGAATCAATATCCTACTTGAAAATATGGCGAAATATGAAAAGAGTAGCATATCTACGCCATAATCCAATTTAAATAGACAACAATGGTGGAATGGTAAACTCCAACATACCTCAAACTACAACTACTAAAATACAATCTTCCTCTCTACCTTGCATAATTATTCAAAAATGCACTATGGTCTTTCTGCACTTCTTCGGTTTCAAAACTGTTTTTAGTGTAGGTGCGTACATTTTCTAAGTCCTGGGTAAGATGCCCCAATTTACCTGGCACCAGTTGAAACATTTTTGGACGTCTTCCACAGTCATAGTAGACATTATTCAGCAATATATAAACAAATAGGAACAGAACAATACAAAGGAGAGAGAGAATATCTTGGAGTAACCGATTTCTGCCATTAATGAAGATTTTTTTTATTTATGTATTATATGATTTTTTATGTTTTAAGTATTAACTTAAATATACCTTAATCTATATGTATCTAGGCTTCGAATTCCAGTTTCATTAAGATCGTGGTGATTTATATTGATTAAACTAAATCTCGTTAAATCACGCAATACACTCTGTTTAAAAATAATTTTACATTTACGATGACCTCAAAGAGTCATCAGCTGGTTTTAAACAAAACAGAAAACATACATGAAGCTCGAAAATGAACCCCATTAAGTGTCCCACATGACCGGACAAGTCAATAAAAGATTCATTTCAATGCCTTTTATTGCTCTAGCCCTAATCGCCAATAAATTACAACAAATGGCACACCAAAATCGATCCAACACGTCTGGCTTATATAAAAAAACGGTGCTCCCAAAATAATCGCGCCAATACGTTTGGTGTCCAGTAAACAGATGGTATTCCCAAACGTAGCCGAACTAGTTGGGTCACCATTAAAGATATGTGCCCGAATAAACATGAACAGTACTTGTCGAATCCGATGGAAAAATGGATCGTAGAACTTGAAAGTCCCCGGCTAGAGAAACCCTCAAAATCCTACCGACAAATACTACATGTAACGCAACACTTTCCTATATAGATTGCGTTATAGAAAGGATCCAATGAAGTAATACTATAATCTAGCTCAGTCAATAAAAATCGAGAAACAAGAAAAATAAAATCTCAAGGCAATGGGACTGATATGGGAATAACCCCCAACACTGGCTTTCATAACACAATCTAACACAAATTATTATTATTCACAACGGGAACCTTCCCAAAAACAGCACTAAATTTATTGAATTGAAGACTGATACATGAATTATTTAATTCTCCTGTCAAAAATATAAAAATGATATAACACACGACATGAACTACGTCATATTAAAATTTCACGCTTGTATCCTATAAATGCACAAAATTAAATTGAAAATACCACAACTTCACGTAGATATTGCGTTATGTTAAGAATAAACAACACTGCACACATACTCTAAATTTATACATAAATTTCCATGAAATGACAATCATGATATTGTTAATAATATTAATCGTAATAACGTTGTTCACTCTTCACGGTTCAAAAGAATAGGAACTTTCTCGTACTGACACGTCGTTCACTCATCACGGTTCAAAAGAATAAGGCCCTTCTTCTCCACTCAATACTAACATACAATTCCGTTACGTCGTTCACATAGTATGATATTCAACAAGATCTCAATGAAATCACATTCCTGCGTACTTGTGGTAATTTCTGGTGTATAATAGCGTGTACTTTTAATTCTGTGTTCCTCTGTATTCATGAGATATTACATTCTGCAAAGCATTCGATCTATATGCTGTCTGTCGATCAGCTGGTGACCTCACACCTCTCCTTAAGGCTAAATGTCCCGTTTTAAGGTTGTAATTCTGACACCACGTAGCAGCACCAAAGTGAGACATTTTTTTTTCAGTTTTCTCTTGAACGAAAGCTCGTATTTTCGATCTGAAAACCACTACAGTATGTATACTAGACTGCAATTAAATTGATATTATTTAGATATATTTTCCAAAATGTGAAAAACAAAAAGTTGCTAACAGATTTTTATATTTCTGCTTATAATATGAAAAAAAAAACTGGTAATACGAAAACGGAGATTTATTTCCTGATTCCAATGCATTTTTCAGAATTAAAATCGGGTGAATGGAATCGACAGCATTAGTTTGGGAATTGTTTTCAAAAGGGTGGTACGAGTAGCGGCGTGGCTTCACAAGATCTATTGCGCAAGGAAAATGATGAACACGCTGACAGCGCGGAGGGTGAAGGGGACGATTTGACGACAGGAACGAGTTGTCTTCCTCTTGTCACAAATATTATAGTTCGACGAGTTACATGTACAATTGCCTAGGCGTGGAACAATATCTGAGCAATACAATTATACTGTAGTCGTGTCACGCTTATGTAACATAGACACAATGTGTTTTTACAGGTACCTTTCTTACTTCCTCAAACATTCTTGTTGTTCTTGATAATAGTAATACACTGTAGGGGCATGGGATATCTTGGTCATCAGTACCTTTGGCTGGCTGCGTGACTCAGCGGTTACGTTCTCGCTTGCTGTGCCCAAGTTTGCAGGATCTAATCCTGGTGCAGCCAGTTGGCATTTGAGGGTGCGTGAATGCGAGGGAGTCGTGCCATTAGATTTAATGGCAAGTTAAAGATCTCCTTCGGAGCAAAATTCCGGCTCCCCGGCGTCTCTGAAAGCCGCAGTAGTTAAAAGGGACGAAAAACCAATAACGTTATTATTATTATTATTATTATTATCATTATTATTATTATTATCATCATCAGTCCCGTGTAGATGATTATGTGTGTAACAGTATTAGAGTCAGGGATGGGGCAGGTGCCCTGAGACTTCACGTACGGTACTATCTCGGCATTTACCTGGAGAGAGTGTGGAAAAACCGGTGATTACACACTCAGGATACATGCTGACAGCGCTGGATTCCCTTTTAGGTAATTGTTTTAGAGTTATTTGAGGATAAACTCCCGAAAAAAAAACATACTGTTCCGACATTAATAATACTTTGTAGGGCATAATTATTACCGCACAAAGCAGCGACTGGTTTCTCTCGATACAAAATTGAATTCAGTATAGAAAGATATGACTGGTTTGTAGTTAGCACGTTCTTGATATTTTGGAAAAAGAGATGGACAAGATATGTTCGTGTTCAGGTTTATGGGGAATATCTATTCTAAAAACCGTCCGATGCGGACCTCCAACTCTGGGTATCGTCTTCTAGACATAACAAACAAGACCACAAACCGTCAAAAATTCAAATCAATGGAGCCAGCTCAGCTATTATCGATTCATAAGAGGCCAAATTCGCACGCACATAGACCTACCTACCTACCTACCTACATACATACATACATACATACATTTTGGTGATTCGTGTGGGTGTTTGGTTCTTTTGACTCTAATTCCTTTTCCTTTTTCATGAGATCTGAAACGACACCGTGAGACCAATCACTATAACTTACTTCAATTGTCTTGGAAGTAATAATAATAGTCCATTTATGTAGGACATTTTATTACAATAAACAAATTATGAAAATGCATACCATGAGCAAAATTATTATGTACATATACAGTATTTAGAATTAAAGTTCCTAAGATAATCTCATCGGCCTATTGTTAGCACAAGCACTAGTACTGCGAACTATAAACAACAAAAATATTATACCTAATTATTTTCAGATCTTGAAATCAATGCTTCGATTTTTTCCATATCAAATATGACGTTTCATGATTATTACACACTCAGTATTTTACTTCACCTCAGGTTCTCTTATAACCATTGATCTGGTCATCCTGGGATCAATGATCTCAGGCAACAACATTTTCTCGTAGCAGAATGTGAATTACATACGCATCTTTTGTCTCCAGAACATTACGTCCCTCTTTATTGTTTCTATGTGAATGTCCTTAGGCGTCCGTACCACAAAATAACATATTTCCCGCTGTGTTATTTCCAACTGGCCCTGGATATGGAAATAAAAATCATGTGAGTGTTAGAGAGTTATCAATCTGTTCTCTTCTGAATGGCACTGTTCTTGATATTCTCTAGGCTTTCTTCTTCGTTTACTTTCTGCCAAACAAAATCCACTTAGCTTTTCCCAGGCTTCCAGTATGGTCATATTCCGTGCAGAATAAGGGCACTTGACTTCGACTATAGCGTCATCTTCTATTAATCCGTCTGGGGAGGCACCTAAGAACCCATAAGTTTTATTTACTATAAGACCACACAACGCATTGTTATCGTTTGAAGTCGAACTTGCTTCTCTGATAAAAGTTGACACTGAATAGTTCGTGATCTTGTACTCCTACACTTATGTATTAGAAGTAATAAAATTACGAGCCTTACAGTAGTCGCATATGATGTGTAACATCTGACATAGAAGAAACCTCACGTGAAATTGTTGATACACCGGTATTTTATACTATTATTTGCACAAATATTAATCTATTGTAAAAGAGAGTGTTTTACAGATATTGTAGTTTATAATACGGAACTCATTTTATTAGATGATTTGTAGCTTCCACCAGCACTAGCCTAAATAAAGAATACGATATGGATCAACTAGATTAATAGACGCGACACCGCTCATAACCTTACATTCCTTATAAACAGGCCCTCTTCATTCACAGACCAACACGTAATTTCATATTAATTCTGTTAAAATGAGTCATATTAATATGATAAATATCGTTTAATGATAATCTGGTAGCAAAAATATCTACCCCGTCCGGGATTCGAACCCGAGATCTCTAGATTCACAGTCATAGGCGCTAACCCCACGGCAATTTCGACTACGCAAATTTCGTGCACAAGATGGCGACTTATATCCACGTTCCAATAATACTGCATTACGGAATTAAGTTACATTTATATTTTGCTTGTTTTGATAACGTTCCTGCGTGAAATTCAGATTAAAATGCCTTATGAATAGGCCCTCTTGTGAGTAAAGAGAATGTATTCAGTAACAGTTCATGAAGGCTTGCTCAATTCTCGTATAACCACAACGATTATATTATAATGATGACTGCATTACCGTTATGTGGGTTAATATTTGAATAGCCACTGTGCAGAAACATAATACCGGCAATGCCGACTACTTACAATGTTTGATATTGATGCATTTTACCATTTATATACTGACACGAAGACTTCGAACATGTACCATGTCATTTGTTTCAATCACTTGACACCAGAGTTCGCATGAGCGTTTACCGTTCAGTATGTCACACACATTCCACATAGCTCAGAGTACAACATGGTATCAATTTCCGAAACCGCGCGCTTATTGTTTCTCGTACCACTGCCAGCTGGGTCTTACCACTGCCCGCTGGATCGATCGATCGATCGAGTTGGCAGTGCATCTTTTACTTCCGTTCGTTCCACCACTGCCAGCTAGTACACTTCCGTTCGATCGATCGAGCGGACAGTGCATACTTCCATTTTCCACCACTGCCAGCTAGTACACATCCGTTCGATTGATTGAGCGGCAGTGCATACTTACGTTTTCCACCACTGCCAGCTAGTACACTTCCGTTCGTTCGATCGAGCGGGCAGTGCATACTTCCGTTCGATCCACCACTGCCAGCTTGATGGTTCCGATTACTTCCGTCCCCAATTTTCAAATTCACCCCCACAAAACTATCCAGCAACCGAGCGGAAAGATGTTACACATTTAAAAAAACTACACCTGTGGCGCGACAGCCCATGAAGGGCCTAGGCCTACCAAGCAACCGCTGTGCTGGTCAGCCATGTAGCCTTCAGATTGCGGGGTGACGTTTAGTCATCCAACTTGTAGGCTACAGGTAAAATATAAGTGAAATCATAACGGCTCAGTGCATTACAGATTCTCTAATGCAAGCGTAAAGAAATATATATACTGTAATTTTAAATATAAAGTAGGGGACAAATCTTACGGGTGTGTAGAAGTCTTTTTAAAATATTTTTTTAGGGCCTGACTTCCTTTTCTTGGTACTTAGTCGCAATCTCCCCTGGGATTTAGTGGAACGCCCTTGAATCGGTTTCGGTGGTGGCTCTATTTTTCAAAAAAAAAAAAACGAAAAAATAACTCCATGTGAAGACCGTAATGCTCTCCGCCTGTCGTAGCCTACCTATATGTACATGTATCTATTCCACCAGAAATACTTTCCGAAAAATGAAGTGCCGAAAATAGAACACCTAACGGGCAAAAAAAAAATAACGTCGCAGGTAAAATAAATTAAACCAAAAGTATTTAAAGAGATCGATGAACTAAAAACAAGAAGTCTTAACTACAGTAGGTACTGGTAAAATATCGAAGAATCACTCAGAAATATCCAGACCTTGACAATAATTCAGAACTAACCAGGACAGTCTATCGCAACATTGGACTACAGTAGATCCTCTGGAATTCGATACCGTCAGGTAAGGTCATCGCTCTCTCAAATCACTCGAGCTCCGCTCCCCACCACGCTCTCCATGGCCTTGATCTACTGCCGCGCCTTTTGTTGCAAATAGAGTAACACTTTTATTCACAAACTTCCCAAAGTGATCCCGGCGATTCTATTCAACCGATTTAGGTTTTCGATACGGCTTTGGAATCAGTGCGTAAAACTCAATTTTCGTATTACCCTTTTTTTTTTCGAAGTTTAATCAGATATTTGAAACACAAACAGCAACTTTTCTGTTTTTGAAATTAAAAATTAAGTAATGAATTAATATCAATTCTGCTACTAGTCAGAGTACATAGCAGTTTTCAGATCGCAGTTCGGAGCTCCCCTTCGATAAATAAAATGAAATAAATAAATTCAGCTTCAATTGTACTGCCATCTGTTCAAATATTTTCTTACCAAAGTGTTGGGACATTTAGCCTTAACTTGCGTGCGCTGGCAAGAATGACATGGATAAAAATTGAATTCCGACTAACATTACGGGATGCCTACACTCCCGGCATTCTTCGTCTCGTAACTTATTTTTATTTTTATTACGTAATTCTTTCCTCTCGCTAACTGGATTTCACACTCGTAAAATTTGTATACGTTGAGACTGCTGTTCTGCTCAAATCGCTTCAGCATAATACTAGTACAGTACCTAACGTAAGACAACGGATGCCTCCTTCCCCCTTCCTTGCCTAACCCTCCCACTCTTCCCCTGTTCGCTTTGCAGGTGAGGCCGCCTGAGCGAAGTGCTAGTCCCACTCCCCAGTTGTATCCCCCGATTCAGAGTTTCAATTTCCAGGACACTGCCCTCAGTGGCGGTAGTGGTGGGATCCCTAGCTTAGTCCGGTGGAATAACAAACCCTGGAGGGTAAAACGATAACGAAAAAAAAGCTGTCGTTAAAACCTTCTTTTAATTCAACAGATCTATCATTGTTGTTGCTTTACATTCATGAATCTTTGAATATCGATTTCATTTCTACTCCTAAGTGAATGGGCCTCTACGTAAATCGGGGGAGGAATGAAATGTTTTAATCAACGCAAAGTGTGTACTCATCAACGGTCATCTTAAGACACAGCTGGCTTTAAACAAGTAATTGGAGAAGGATACCAATTAATTAAAGATATCAAAGCACTGAAACACAACCAATCAACTCCTGCCTTCTTCCAATTAAAAGACGTGCTTTTAATTCTTTGACTTTGTTCACTTCCTGACGAATAATTATTCTGCTCCACTACTTTACGAAGAATTTTAATAACTTTATTTGATTCATGAACATAACGACAAGAAGTTAGAGAGACCACATATAAAAAAGAAATACGTTTATGTTGTTGATCCATTTAGGAAATTGTGACCTCGTGTATTTGGGTGTTACTGTTTAAATGTGCCTTAACTAGCGTTTCTATGATGATTATTTTTAGGCCTATAATTATTATTATTATTATTATTATGACGATGATGATTGGTGTTGTTTTAAGAGGACTAACCTTTTCGCTTATCTGTTATTATTGTAGTAGGTAGAGTCGGTAACTGTAATTTTTTGTAGAATAGTGGTTGGCCTGTTGTCACTTTTGAAGAATGGAGAAAGTTTACATTTTTAAGTTGTGATGTTTATTTGGTGTCTCAGCCACTCGCTTATGACTGTGGTTGGATGCAATCTAATGAATTATGAGTGGGATTTAGTAATGGCGCAGATAGTGCTTGTTACATTGGCACGGTAAGGTTAGGTGACCAACTCACCTAATCTGAGATAGTATACCTTGGGCTTCTAGTGATTCTTTCCCCTTAACTTACAGTGTAAAGTTTCGAGGATACAACCAGCCTTCGAGCTGATAACATGAAATACAGGATATATGTACATGCCTTTTGGATTTCTAGAAAGGTTCCTTTGTGGTATTCACCTGAAGGAGTGTTGGAACAACCATAGAAATACCCAACTCAGGATGGGCACACTCAGCACTGCGATTCGAACTTCGGGTGTCCAAACTTAGAGCAGATCCCCATTGCAGACGTGTAGCGTGACCTAAGATTCTGGGGTATCGGAATTATACAGAAAATATCAACTTGGAAGCCATCATGTACTGAAAGTCATTTAAGGTTTTGTCATTGTTTTACCTAAGTGCAAGTTACATCGATGTCTCCTGCTTCATGGCTTTACACATGTGTGGAAATATCTAATAAAACGTTTAAAATGTTTCATGCATAAAAATACTGACTAGTCTTTGCGTAATTATTATAGGTAATGGAGGCTCGAGATTTGAACTAATGTTATACTCTTGGAAGTCCAGAGTGAGAGCATACCCTGCTTAGTAAACGAAATACTTTGTAGTCAGGGATCCCACTAATGTGCGCTAGTTTTTCCCTCCGCTCATGGAGCTTGTTACAGCACATCTATTTATTACAGTGGCTAAGGGCACCATCTCAAGCAGGTTACAACATGGAGAAGCGTACGAGGTTTTAAAAATGTATAGGGTGATCCAATGGGCCAATTGCGGTGCCTATGTGTTCGTCAAATCAGTCATAAATGCATGCAGTCCTATGAACATGGCTGTTGACATCTTGGAAATGTGAATGTGCACAACATACACATAATGAAGATGCTCAATAAGAAGCAACACCAGATGACTGAGTGTGATGAAATTCATATCCTGGTCCATGTCCATGGTGACCGACACCAAAGAGCCCAAGTCATGGTACGAAAACTTGACAGAACCACCTCTGCCCTTAACAACATTCTCGGCGTACTGCGGGTTAAACGCCAAATTGGAACGTCACCAGGTGACAGACAAAACTGTGACTCGTTGAACCACACTCCAGTCAGCTATTGTCCTCTTTTGGTGTTGCTCAGCTTAGTGAAGACGTGCAGCTTGCAGGATAGTACACACAAAGACCTCTTTGCTACCATGGTCAAACGTCATTTAAGGGCCGGGTTAACCAAATATTAGCCCATTAAATCGACAATTATCATCATCATCATCATTATAAGGCCAGTAGCGAAGTGTTACGTGATGCTAGTTGAGACCGATCAATAGGTCAGAATATAGGTCATTATCTATTCATCAACTTAACTCGTCTTCCTTGTCTCAAATCGATTGTTAAAAAAATGATTTCAAAGATTAAATTCGCGCACATCTAAATTACACATTTAATGTATGAACACATCATGTGTGTGGCAGATGACCTCGTAGTTCCGCCCTTCAAAACAACAATAACTAACTAACACATCAAGTGTGTATTTTGAGTGGTATTGTGTATTGCATTGGTAAGTTTGCCCAGAGTCCTAATAAGTATTTATGTCAAATATCTTCGTGGAAGTACCAGTCGAGATATCAGATTTCTTTACACTTATCTCACCATTGCACAAGAACGTTACCCGGACGAGAACAATGAGCCGAGTCTGGCCGTAGATGCGCGTCATATCGACCATAATAGCGGACAGTTAATATAATTAGTTCAATGACTGATCCAGGAGTTAGGATGCAATTGTTTCATCACCTTAATAGTCCCCGCGGTGGGTACGAAACATAATTGACAGCTGTATACGCTTTCCAATAGGCAACACCCATGAATTTCGAAATTACACAACGTAACAGGCCACAAAATGTATTTATATTTACAATAAATTGCATACGGTATTTATTTCAAACAAATGTCTAAATCATGATTTTAAAGTGGGTCCCTTACTGCTTGGCATGTTGATATCGAAGTAAGTGTACTTCTTATAAAAGATTCCAATTTCATCACTCTTCCCGGAATTTGCTAAAATACTCCATTTATATATTATTTTCATGATTTAATAGTGCGCATGGCACTATTTTATACATAACATTTACGCACTTGCGTCTTCAGAACATTACATCTTCTGTACGATACTAACGGTTTGCCAAGTTCCTGCATTCTAAGTTTATTACTTGGTGAATTAGGATTTTAAACTTGTATAGATACAAGATTCGCCTCCGTGGTGTAGTGGTCAGCGTGCATAGCTGCCACCCGGGGCACGGGTTCAACAAAGCCTCGGGTGGTCCAAATGAGTAGAGGGGGTTCGATTCCCATCTCAGCCATCTTCGAAGTGGTTTTCAGTGGTTTTCCACTTCGTCTCCAGGAAAATTCCGGGATGGTACTGTACCCGTATTACCTTTCATCACCTGTTGAAATCCCTCGATGACATCTGGATCGTAGAACCTGATAATCCCAGGCTAGAAACACCCCCAAGTCCTACCAACAAGTAAAGGGATAATAGGGTAACTAGTAATCCTAACAGGTTGCATTAAGAATGGCAATGGCTCAAAGAAATTAACTAGCTCAAAGAACACAAGATTCGTCCAGAAAGGAATATCACAAGAGGGTGGTATAGCCTAGAAATACCTAGCGATGGCCTTCTTAACGCGACCTTCCATCACCTCTATAAAGCATCACGCAATAATTTAAAATTAGAAAAACACAAAATGTATTCAAAGAATAAACATGGGAAAGACAAAATAACACTGTCGTCAAAACGACTCAATCCAGAAAAACCTTGCATAAAATTAGAAAAAAATTACTAGCCTTACAGTAGTCGCATATGATGTGTAACATCTGACATAGAAGAAACCTCACTTGAAATTGTTGATACACCGGTATTTTATACTATTATTGGCACAAATATTAATCTATTGTAAAAGGGAGTGTTTGACAGATATTGTAGTTTATAATACGGAACTCATTTTATTAGATGATTTGTAGCTTTCACCAGCACTAGCCTAAATAAAGAATACGATATGGATCAACTAGATTAATAGACGCGACACCGCTCATAACCTTAAATTCCTTATAAACAGGCCCTCTTCATTCACAGACCAACACGTAATTTCATATGGATTCTGTTAAAATGAGTCATATTAATATGATAAATATCGTTTAATGATAATCTGGTAGCAAAAGTATCTACCCCGTCCGGGATTCGAACCCGAGATCTCTAGATTCACAGTCATAGGCGCTAACCCCACGGCAATTTCGACTACGCAAACATTGTGCATACGATGGTGACTTATTTCCACGTGCCAATAATACTGCATTACGGAATTAAGTTTCAATTATGTTTTGCTTGTTTCGATATGTTCCTGCGTGAAATTGAGTTTAATATGCCTTATGAATAGGCCCTATTGTGAGTAAAGAGAATGTATTCAGCAATAGTTCATGAAGGCTTGCTCAATTCTCGTATAACCACAACTATTATATTATATTGATGACTGCATTACCGTTTTGTGGGTTATTATTTGAATAGCCATTGTGCAAAAACATAATACCGGCAATGCCGACAACTTACAATGCTTGATATTAAGGCATTTTACTATTTAAATACTGATACGAAGACTTCGAACATGTACCATGTGCTTTCTTTCAATCACGACACCAGAGTTCGCATGAGCGTTTACCGTTCAGTATGTCATATACATTCCACATGGCCGAGAGTACATCATGGTATCAATTTCCGACACCGCGCGCTCATTTTTTCTCTTTCCACTGCCAGCTGGATCTTACCAATGCCAGCTGGATCGATCGATCGAGTTGGCAGTGCGTCTTACACTTCCGTTCGATCCACCACTGCCAGCTAGCACACTTTCGTTCGATCGAACGGAAGTGTGCCAGCCGGTGCCACCTCGATCGTTCCGATCCACTTCAGTCCCATTTTTCAAAATCACTGCCACAAAAATGTCAAGCAACTGAGTGGAAAGATGTTACACATGAATAATGTGTCATGAGGTTCACCAACAATAATGAGGTGTCCACAATTGGATGGAGATTCCTATTTCTTAATCACAAATCTATATGAAATTGATCCCAAGAAAACGAAAAATATTGGAACCATTTCGATTAAGTGTGTAAATATAATTTTATCATAATCATGATAAATATCAGTAATTATTATTCACGTTTAAAACATATTTTTATTATTTCCTTTTAAATATTGTTGAAATTAATTATATATTTACATATGTTACATTTTATACATGTGTTAGGAAAACAATCTCAATTGTTTCTCCTACTGACTTGTCCACTGACATTCGCATCTGTTAATTTCAATTTCAATTATTAATGTAAGTTATTCCATTCATGGTTAATTCCACCGAGCGGTTAAGCTGAGCAGAATGTTTAGTTAAACTCATTATTTAATAATATATATATCATAGTTCTCATATAATTGCTGTGGCATTGTAATCCAAACTTCAATTGTACTATTAAATTGATTATCCACTTAATCGTATCAATACTGTGCTAAGTATAAATTTTATTCATCACAAAGGTCTATTCTGGCATTAATGAACAGCTGATTATGTCACCTGGGACATATTATTACAACAACACTTGGGTTAAATTCACCAAATATCTGGTGTGAGACTTCACTAAGTCTTATCATGATTGGCACTATCTGGCTCAATCTTCAACATGAAAAATCTTAAAAAAGCACAATACCTTAAACAACCATAATCATTAGCATTATCCATAGATATGCCTGATATATAAAATACATGCACCCTTAATCGGTGACCACAAAATCAAGAAAATATCTGCATTACACCTAAATTTGTACACCCTTAATTGGCGACAATCAAACTTAATTTACTACCTAAATTTAATTTTAATACCTAAATTCGTGCTTTGAAAAATACTTAAAACAGTAGCACATCACTGAAATTCATTTTTGTGGGTTTCAAAAATATACCACAAAAGCCTAGAAATCTTGCCTTACAATTATATAATACAGTAAGTTTTATCATTAAATCATTTGACTTGTAGTAAGTCCTCCCTGGGATTTGCTTAGCAAAAACTTGGATGTTCTTCAATTACTCTCTTGTATTTCTGCACACTATTGCATTAATAGCAATTATTTAATTTATTCAACTTCTTAATTCATTTGTCAATATCTCATTAATTATAAATTCCACTCAGTATATGAGGCTCTAAATAAACGTCAAGATTGATCCTCCCCAAAATTAAGATCGCCCTTGGCTTCAATGAACTCGAAAATACCGATAGATAATGCATACACCGTGAATCCAGGTTAACTACTGAGGTTAAGTGACTGTTGATTCATTAGGAATATCCACCAATAAAATCTTGCTCAGAAAAGACAAGTGTAATCTCGAAATAATTGAGAAGAAGATCAAAGTCTCTCTCCTAGCAACTGAGTTCAAATAACTTCCTAATATCAAAGTGATATCAGTAATTCAATGTTGCTCATCCATAAAATCTGTAATATGAACGTAAGTGCAAATCTAAGTGAGCACAAGACACTGAAAAAGATCTATCAGTGTTCCTAACACTGCTTGCAATAAGCACGTCTAATTCTATTCTTTTATAAAAATCTGAAGTTCTTCCCCTAGTCTTCACGACAATGAGAATATGCATATCACTTTAAATTACTACTGAAAAATATTGAAAGTTAAATTTACAAAGCGAATATAACACAAAGGATGCATTCATTATTTGAACCTTAATCCTGGTTGAACATAAGGTCAGTTCCGAAACATACATCGAACCTGGGCCTTCGCTCAACCAGTTAAACTATTAAAAGAAAAATATGGCAATTGCGGTTGCTTCCAAATGCCTCACTAAGCTATCGTAATAAACTGACGTTCCAGTACCTTGCGTAGATTCTTGTAGAGGAGTAGCCTCCAGGCTACACCAAGGCATTGCATATTCCCTCTCCATCGCCTGAGCTCGAACCAAAGGACCTCCCATGCTCGAACTGCATCTGGACGTGCCCTGCGTTCCATCCTGGCCTCGCGAAAGTTCTTCGAACACGGTAAAATGAACTCGGGTCTCCCGGATAAAGTTAGTCAGTTTGTTACAGCATGTAAGCAAACTCGAACAACCATTGATAATTTCCATCTTCGAAATGGTCACAGAACTACTTTTATACATGCTTGTATAACTTGCAGTAGTATGGAGTCCGTTTACCAAAATCATGGCACAAAGAGTAGTCGCACTATGCTCTCGCTAATGCATTAAATGTAGTGCTCCCATCACATTTAGTCTGCCATATTTACGGCTTCAAAAGTCATTACAAACCTTCCCTCCGACGTCTCGAATGAGAATACGTCGTTCATTGAGAGAATACTGCACTTGGAAAAGATTTTCTGATATCGGCCTACGTTCACAAAAAGTTTTAAACACGGCCGTATTCCAATGAAAATTGCAAGACGCCTGCACGAAATGGCGGCTCGAAGCAAGGGCACTAGACGGACAAATCACTCCGCACGTCCGGCCATTGAAAATTTGTGCATGTCCATATATAAGCACAGAATGGGCTGAACATATTGTTTAAATCCCATTTCAGTAGATTTCCGATAAGTTCACATGATATACTATCATTTTCGGTTCACGCAACACATACGCAACTCTTATAATTTGCGTTTGAACGAATTACAATTCACCTCGTTGTTTCAATGTTCACGACCGGTGTCTCAACTAGTTGTCCCAAGCTGTCCTGCTTGCTGGCATGAAGAAGACATCAATCTCCCCCACTCCTTGCCGTCACAAGTCGATGATAATCGTTTCATGAGGGAATATATACATATAATTCCGTGGATATAACAAATATACATATATAATAGCTTTCTGCTATAGAAATGTGAATTTTGACACACACAGAACATCGTATTTGGCTCTAAATATCTTTTTATCTATATAAGTCCTTCTCAGGTGCAGAGATCGATGCGAGATATGTCAAAATTGACTGGATTATTGATCGCAATACCTTCCGCTTTCTTTCGGAAGTGATCGGCGGCTAGTCATACGTTCCCGAGCGGAACTCCTCCCTCAGGCTAGCAGCTGGTCATAGCGTTCCTGCCGGAGAGTATATCTGCTTCGTGCTACGTCACAAAAAATGTACTCGTAAATAACTCTTCTTAAGAACATCAAAATAACGGTACAGTACCTAACATAAGGCCACGGCCGCCTGCTTCCCTCTTCCTTTGCTTATCCCTCCCAATCTTCCCATTCCTTCCCATCTCTCATAAGGCCTCTGTTCGCTTTTTAGGTGAGGCCGCCTGGGCGAGGTGCGCGTTCCACTTCCCCAGTTGTATCCCCCGATCCGATGTTTCAAGCCCAAGGACAATGCCCTGGAGGCGGTAAAGGTAGGATCCCTCGCTGAGTCTGAGAGGAAAGCCCACCCTGGAGGGTAAACAAACTAAAAAGAAAATAGAAAAGATGGCGGATGAGCGTATTGTCTAAAATGATTACGTTGTAACTCAAGAAACATAACATCTTAGTCATACATATCTTGCCAATTTTGGTAAGCGTTAATCTATTGTAACGCACAGTAAATTATCAAACATAATATGGTACTTGATAAACATGCATAGCCACTGAATAGAAATTAATAATTTCAGTATGTTAAAACACTGGGTTCTGAGGCCCTTAATAGGATAGTTATGAAACTCAAATTAATGGGGATTAATGATTGATTGTTCCGGCAGCTTATTTAGGCTATCAGAATGAGGGTGGCATGTTCAAAGCAGTATAGAAGTACTAAAATCGATTATTTTTCGAAGCTTCGATATAATACTGTTAGTTATGCATACATATACGTACACGTTGGGTTAAGTACGTGTCCTGATTAGTTATTTTGTTCTAGTGGAGACATTCACTGAAAACAACGAGCTAATGAGTGTCGCAGTGTAATGTGTGCAGTGATTTTTCCTGTATTTCCTTTTGAATTCTAGGCAAACGCCCGGATAGTATCTAACATAGGAACATACATGACATTTTTCCAAGTTGTTTTCCCAATTAAAAGAGAAACATACTGTACACGCCTCAATAAAACTGGTTAAAAGACAGATTCCGAAAAAAAAGAAGATTGTAGATTTACCTGATAGTGAATGTTGTGATTATGAGCCATGGGACCTCCTTTATACGTGGAATCCTATCCACAGGACATGGCATTTCACTTCGTAAATCTCACACATTGGCCGGGGATCAATCCCAGTCCCCCTTGGTTAAGAGATAGATTCTACACACATCGAAATATACGGGGTTGAATACCACAATGTCTCTGATTTGTCCTGGTCCCTATGGCAGATATACATGAGAACATTTACAGTGGCGTTATCATTTTATTATTGGACCTTATTTACATAGTTCCAGTCGACCAGATACAATTCATCAAGATAAGGTTAGAAGCTATATAATGAGACGATTAATATTATGAACCAAGCATTTGTTTCTTATATAATTTATTTTCCCAAACAAACAAAAAGTACATTTTAGCAAGCTAATAGGTAAATATTTCAAACTAGAGAACTGAATAAGTAACATAAAGTTTACCTAATATGAAAATTGTATAATTATGAACTATAAGCAAACGACTGCACTTCATACTTCATACATTCGAGATAAAGAACCGATAGATTACGGGGGCATGATACCGACCTAATTTGATAAAGAACAAAGGTGGTGCGCTGGTGATTAGTGCTCGAGGTGTCACGTATTTATAAGGCAGAGAATTTAAAGGATACAAGGAGAGAATATCTACAGTTCAAAACCTACAAAAATTAGGATGTATCAGGATTGTAACCGGCTGAATCACGGTCGAGTTAAAGAACATGCGCATCAGAAAATTAAAAGACTACGGGAACATAATGAGCCTATCCACTTACGAAGAGGGCTGCGTGGCGCAGTCGGTAGAGGTACTAAGCTTCTGATTGAAAGGGAGTGGGTTCGATTCCCACACAGGTAGTGGACTTTAGAAACAAAACTACCACTTTCGGAAACGCAAATAGACCTGGGGTTCACTCAGCCTTCACCATAAATGAGTAACAGGGTAATTCCTGGAAGCAAAGACGGCCGGGCATGGAGCTGACAACTCCATCCCATCTAGTGGCAATGCCACAAAAAGTGGAAGCCTCTACCTTCCACTACTCCCAGGGCCTCCATGGCCTGTACGGAGTTGGCTTCACTTCGCTTTTTACGAAGAGTGATAGAGCAGGGAAAATGCTCTTTATTCTGCTTTGGAGAATGTTGCGCTGGAGAACCAGAATATTTATGTGTGTTGACGATAGAGCCCTGCTCGTACGCGAATTGATTCAACATCCGTATACATTAAGGCCGCACCATCAGTTGACGTAAAATACGCACCTACAGGGAAGATATATTTACTGATGGATATTCAGAAATCTTTCTTTGCAGAAGTGCAAAACAGAGAGATGGAATATTTAATGGCACGTTTGTTCAAAATACTATAGGACCTCCGTTATTTGATAGAGTTATAATTGGTGCACATGGCTCAATCAGCGACACTTTCCCCATTCTAAGGCACGAAGGGACGCTAGTTGTGTGGAGCACTGGGATAGCCCTGTCGCACCCAGCTATGGTGACACACTCACATGCCACCATGGGACATACAGTCTATTATCGCACAAACACATAAAATGAAGTACTAGGAAGTAAGGTCGATATCTTTGAGTACAATCACTGAAGATTATTTTCTGACAAATGGTACGGTAGTTGTAATTGAAATTATTCACAAAATGTATTAATAATTCTTAAATCAAGAGATTCACAGTGTTGGGTAACACTGTAACGGAAATTTTTGACAATAATAAATCCACACTTGGGAATTGAAGTGACTCCAGAAACCATGAAAATAATTTGAATGAAAATATAGAATGCGAGAAATGAAAACGAGATTTTAAAGAATGTACTCAAAATACTAAATTATACATCAGTATATTAAGACTAGTATGAGGATATAGCGTGCCAAGTTTCACAGCGCTCGGATGAAGCGTCGCAAGAAAAATCCACTTATATATTTAAATTTCGCGTCGCTACCATGTTGGTTTTGTGCTCACCAAGTTATTCCATAGGTGAACTTATTTTAATAGTCTTTATCAACATACAAAATGTCAGTTCGATTGTTGTAATATACATGGGTTGTTTTTTTTAGTTTTGGCACCTTAGTTATAACTGGATTAATAACTCACTTGGATGGTTCCAAGTTTCACAGGCCCTCGATGTAATCCCCACGGTTGCGTACAACGTGTTCCCAGCGATGCGGAAGTCGTTGGATCCCATTGGCACTGCTCAATCTATTGATGGTACGAAGAGAGCGCTCGGCAGCCTGCTTAACGTCATTGTCATCTTCATCTTCGGGATGAAATCATAGTCGCAGGGACTGATGTCGGGAGAATATGGGGGGTGATAGAGGACCTCCCAGTCCCAGCGATCCAACAATGCCGACACAACGCCTGCTGTGTGTGCCCTAGCATTGTCATGCATAACGATGGCGGTGTAACCATGTGGTGGCGCCGTTTCCTTCTCAGAGCTTCTCGAAGATGGTCTTTCAGAAACGAACAATAGTACGCCGCATTAATGGTTTGCCCTCAGGGAACAGTATGGCAGCGCTTCCGTACCATTGAAGACGTTAATCAGGCTGCCGAGCGCTCTCTTCGTACCATCAATAGATTGGGCAGTGCCAACGGGATCCAACGAATTCCGCATCACTGGGAACACGTTGTACGCAACGGTGGGGACTACATCGAGGGCCTGTGAAACTTGGAACCATCTAACTGAGTTATTAATCCAGTTATAACTAAGGTGCCAAAACTAAAAATCCAACCCATGTATTCTTAGATATTGAGAACCGTCTAAATATTTCGCATGGTCGCAATTTTGGATTGTTATACCTAGGTATAAGTAGGCCATAGTGTTATGTACCATTAGATGAAGATTATATCGTAGGTTCATTATTCAAACGTTCACATTGATCGCATGATTGGGACACAAGATATAAAAACTTAATGATAATATTTCGCACAGCCACCAACTTGAGGATGAATAAACAACGTTACAATCAGATGTGAGTGCATTATAATGTGCATTAACATTTGCTGTACCATGTTTCACTGCACTCGGATAGATAAATCGTGAGAGAAGTCTATTTAAATGTTTCACATTCTATAGGCCACCATGCTCGTTTTGTACTTAACAGGTTCACAAAAGTCACATAGATGAACTTCTAGTACAGTAGTACCCTTTATTACCGTACAAAATATTATGGTGATGTCTTTTATTGTTGCGGAGACATAGAATACCAGTGAAATATTTCACGCCGACGCCATGTTAGATTGGTGAAACGTATTAAAATATGAAAGGTACGGTCGAGGTTGGGGGACGTTATAGTATGCACATACCCAGATTCATTCAAATTTCTTCGGCCGTTTAGTTAGATTGTATTAGGGACACACACACAGATGCACTGACACACATACAAACACACGGACAAAAGGTATTCTCATAAGCCCTTTTTTGTCATAAATGAAAATAGGGTAAAATATTTAATACATTGATGAAGATTCTCCTCGGTCTCAAGGTGTGTGTGGAGGAATCCTGAGAGGTAGCCTACTTGCTGGTATACCGGGTGAATTAATTGCCCCTAAAAATATTGATACATGCAGCCCAACTAACTTGTGTTATTAGGAAGGTCGATATTTCTCTGCTTTCAGCCCCTATGGGCCAGCAATCTAAATTTACAAGTGAATTCTGAAATTCAGATTCATGTTCTTCCGTAAACTTTGTTTAGTATTATGATTAATGGTTTTATTTAATGTTCTGTTTTATTATGTTTAGGTCTCTTTTAGGTCTCTTTTAATCGTATATCGGCTTCCACCTTAAAATTCAAATATATAGGCTATTCGAAATTTGTATAATTCAATCTGTGTTAAGAGGGGCAGATGACCTCGTAGTTCCACTCCTCAAAAAACAAAAACAACAACAACAACTAACTGACTAATAATAAAGCATTATTATTAGGGGCAGCTGATTCATCTCGTATAGGCTTCACCCAAACCCCGTAAAAACGAAATAAGGTGGGCAGACTATTCACGTATCTAACTAATAAGACAACTGCTATCCTACTCGTTGATGTTAGTCTACCTCGTTTACCCTACGAGTATC
The DNA here is from genome assembly GCA_946902985.2 of Meconema thalassinum. Taxonomy (NCBI): domain Eukaryota; kingdom Metazoa; phylum Arthropoda; class Insecta; order Orthoptera; family Tettigoniidae; genus Meconema; species Meconema thalassinum. Next base: position 297,777,766 of record OX336389.2, read on the forward strand.
AAGACATGACGGGAGGCTGGGACGCTACCAGAGAACCCCATGTCATCTTGGCCATCACCATGGAGGACCGAGTTTGATTCTGTCTATGTGAAATTTAATTCTGGGCTGAGGGGTGGAACAGGGTACACTCTGCCTCGTGAGGCAAAACTGAGAACAGGTGTTTTCGATTTCCACCTGTGCATCCTGGAAGTGGTTTACCCTTGTTTCCCCTCTTCTAGCCCCAGGGAAATCCCGGGATGGTTCCTAACTTAAGGCAACTGCCACCTCCTTCCCAATCCTCACCCATATTACAAATACACACACTAGTACCGACATTACCATAACACACATTATCAGACAAATCCCACACAACCCAATAAATAGGGCTAAATGACTACGATATCCAAGCACCTCAAATGAAACAACAACAACAACAACTCTTTGATATAAAGTATGAATTCTGATAATATAATTTATAGCACCATGTTACTGTAACATGAATTAGACAACTAAATATTCAACATACGGAAAATTAGAAGAGAACTTCTCCAAATATTACGCGCTCTCACGTACGCCTTTAATTATTTCTCGCTCCGTCTCGTCTGACGAATGAGTACAACTTGCCAGCGTTCTCTGCCACCCACATGAAGACGTGGGGATCCCAGGTGGGCGTCCCAGCCTCCCGTCAGATGTCATGATACTCGTAGGTTACCTCTTGACGTAGCAGCCTTTCGTCTGATGTCGTGGTACTTGCAGTTTACAAGGTGGAGTATTGGCCTCCGATTAGACACCATGATTGGCGTGGACTACATGAGATCCCATACACCTCACATTTGTTGTGATGCTCGTGTGGCACCCGAGCTGCCTGGTGTATCAGAGCAGCGAATGCTCATCGGCCTGTATCGCTACTTATAGAGAAACAAAAAGGAAGGAAGCTTGTAGTTTTACGTGACCGTTGATCTTGCGATCATGAGCCACGGGACCTCCATTTTTAGAAAGATTCCTATCCAAAGGACGCGATATTTCACTTCGAAAATTTCACACTGGAAATCCAACCCGATCCGCCCTGGTGAGAGGCAAATAGCATGGCCATTGCTCCACCACGCCCTCTACTTGTAGAGAGTCCTCGGACTTGAAGATAAAGGTACTGAAAGAAGTCCAAATATAGACTTGTTATAATTACAGTAACGCACTTAGCTGAATACTTGTCAAGTATACGGTTTTAGCCTACGTGTACATTGTCTCAGGTAATCTGGTCAGAAGCCCCAACCAACAGCATACTATTTTTCACCACTCGTACAAATAATTTCAGGTATCTGTGCTCTTAAAACGAAATAGTACGCCCACCAATTCTTGAACAGTTTATAGTTCACGGATACTCCCTTTGTGTTAAGCCTGCATTAAATCGAAGTATTACTCTACCCAAAATCACTTGCCGTGATAACCAATCCCAGTCCGTCTCTACCGAAATCAATTGCATTAACAACCACTCCAGTCAATGTACATCTCTCCTACAAACTTAGCGATATACAGCGTTGCCATTTCTCTGTTTACGTTGAGTCGATGAACCTCCCAACGACACATGCTTGGAACCAAGGAGATAGGTCACAAATGTACACAATATACAGTACCACACTGAATATTCATAATTTAAATTGAACATTTATTTAATGCTGGCACCTTGGTGTTGGAGTAACACGCCTACCTCACACCCGGGGGCCCACTGTTCGATTCCCGGCTCCATCAGGGACTTAGGAAACTGACTTGAGAGCTATAACGGGGTGCACTGAGCCTCGTGAGGATACTTGATCAGCTGTCTGACAGTGAGGCAGTGAGGTCACGAAAACCAAGATTAACGACCGAGGGGACCCAGCGCTGACCACGCGTCACTCTACAAAGACTGGGCAGCAGTCGCCACTTGGTAGGTCTAGGCCCTTCATGGACTGTAGTGCCACGGGAAAACATGTATTTAAAAGTTGAATTACGTAACATAGATCAATAAACAACCAATTATCAGAACACCATCGTCAAACGATACTCTGCAGTTCCCTTCAATGGAAATACATAGATGACAGATAATAGGCCTACAATACAAATAATCATAACCAACAATTAGCTTGATAAAAGTAATCTGCTTCTACTCCAAACGGACCAAGTAAATTGAACGCTTTGCCATTGCGATGCAAATACTGATATAAAATTATGCATTGAAAATTAATAAAATACTAATATCCTACTCTTACAAATCAAACTGTCATGGAGACGGGCTAAGAATAACATTGGTTTTAGTGATATTTCCAATGGTAAATAATTTGGATATATTTCGTGTACGTATTGTGCCCGTTTAGAAGTTAGGCAATCGGTAAGTTTATGCTTAGGATTTGAAAAACGTGTGCTGACTGCGAGAACTAACACGCATGAGCTGGATGTCGTTTTTCGTGAGTCTACCGATGTTACGTTACCCCCGAAGACGTATGGATTGTAAAGTGCAAGCTTTTTGCAGGTATAGCAACTACGCCGGAGCCCTCTAATGGGCTATAACAGGTATGGACAGAGAATATCTTAGTAGATACATTTTTCTATTATTATTATTATTATTATTATTATTATTATTATTATTATTATTATTTATCAAGCAAAGTCGTTGACAAAATGAAATACTTTGATGCCGATGAGCTACCAGCAGTAATTATTCTTTAAATCATTCTTCAATATGACAAGACAACTACTTCCAATGTGGCATACTCCCAGAAGAATGGATTTCTACTGGTCTAAATACTCGTCTAACCATCAGACCAGAATTCAATTTCTTGTCAGAGTGTAAAATCAAACCCGGACCTCATGAGTGACCGTTAGGAGTTCTAGCTAACGTACTACTAGGTGGTCATGCGAGGACTGTTTGTATGAAGAGTTTGGTAGTGACAATCAACCAGTCCCACCTGGCATATGGATGTTTCGGATCATCAATATTTATTTGTGTATTGCCTATGTTAATGTGGTGCGTCATTGGTCAATAATTCACTGTCAAATTTGGCATTGACTAAACTAGCAAATGATAAACATAAATGTTTACACGGATTTGATTACCACGATGTCTGGAGTGCTGAAATAAAACATACTTAGCTTTGGAAGGTATTTATATCCAAGAAGCTTCGGGCTGACACGGTGAGAAGAGACAGAATGTGTGAGGGACGCAGTGACATCTTTTCACTTGTCCGTCCTGTCCACAGACGTAACGACCTTGTGAGCTGCTATTGGAGATTGGAGCTTTGGGCTAATTGATACTTTTTTTGGACAAATATCTTTTATAAAGGCCAGCCTATCAGACGTGTCGGACAATCACAAAGTTACCATAGTAAATTAATTCAAAATAGTTCAGAATACAGCCGCCAATCTAATTCAAAAAGACTGACAGGTAAAATTGCAATTGCATGTATCTACATACCACTGTCACTTTGGGAGGGTGGTAGTAGTGGTAGTATTTCACTAGGGAGTGGTTTTAGTGCATACAGTACTTGATTACAACGATGTATGGAGTGCTGAAATAAAACATACTTAGCTTTGGAAGGTATTTATATTGATACCCCAAAAATCAACAACTTAGTTCCATGTGTAAAACACTTTTGAGCATTTTCACAATTAGAAGTAAAAGATAACAATATTTTCATCGCTGTACTGATTTCTGAATATTTCTGTATACACTGCTCTGACCATTATGATACCCTGCAATAAACTTTATATGGTATTTGTTTTGTATATTCATTCGGGAAAAAATCAGAAAACCAATAGCTTATTGATATATCCACTGCTAGTGTTGGGATGTAAGCCTCGTAACTATTCAACGTTTCAATTGGTGTTTGACAAGAGAATACATGTCCATGAGATTGCTGTGATTTGTGTGCTAAATATTCCTTAAACCTATGAATTATCGCTGAGACAACTTTGTGGTCAAACGTGTGCTTTTCACACAACCAACGTACAATATAAGGACATAATCGGTGATTTCTCCGGTTATTGAGGGAAACTGTAACTACAATTAAATGCTAAAACTATTCAAGGTATACTATTTATATTCCGAACCTAAAGTATATACAAATGTAAATTAGAGTGAACTTGAGTGCTCATGGAGAAATAGCGAATTGTTCCAAAGATGTAGGTGTATCATTTGGAATGACTACAAATATACATATGTAGTTAAGAGCGTTATTGAAAGGAGTTTCAGTGGTAAGATGTATGTTGAATGTGTGTAAGAATACCGTTCACCTGTCTTTCAACATAATTAGAGATGTGTGATCAGTCAGTTCAGAAAACCACTCCTTAATGAGACGGAAGAGTAACACTGATTGCTAATTATTATCAAATTAATCCTAAGAAATTTTCCTTCCTCTTTCTACAATCTTGGAAAGATAACCTAAAAGTAAAGCCCCTTAAAAAAACATCATCATCACCATCATCATCATCTTCATCATTCTCCACCTCAGGAATATGTCAACTATCCATAAATCCACAGATAATCCTTGGATATATTTATTTCCTATGTCATTATATTTGCTAAAGAACAAGTTTAATGCTTTCTTGTACCAGCAACTAGACTTGTATTTGCCCAATATATTTTCTTTTTTGTCTTCCAATAAGCAACGGAATTGCAGCTTGCCAGGTGTGGCCCATCTTACATCTGTACTGTGGTAGTGATAACGGTGATGATGCTGTTGATGGCTGAGACGATGTAGACCTCGATTATGTAAATGCATATTGAGGAGATTGCGGGGGTGATGATTGCGTTGTAGATGCTTATCATGTATATTATAGATGGGATAAAGATCAGACCAATGTGCCAATTTCCTAAAAATATTATAAGTATATACATTAGGATTTGAAGTCAGATATACCCATATGTCCATGGATAATAGCATGACACTAACTGGAAATGTAACGAGGAAGGTTTTCGCAACCAGATTCAACAGCTCATGATATTACATGTAAAATGCCTATTAAGGACCAATGCTTCTTTTCGGAAACGATAGCATATTTTGTTACAATGAACCTAGAATTCAAATTAAATTTTCTCATATAATAGGTATATGGATATTCTCGCAACTGGATATAATATTAATGAAACTAACGATCATACGCATGCAGCTTCCTAACTTGTGGCCTATTCAATCAGTCACATGTATTTCATGGCTAATCCCCATGATAATTTCGTACCAGAATATTTAGTGGGTTGTGCCACCTGACTATAAAAGGTGTTCCTGCATTTGGGTTTGAGAAACTCATTTTCAAACGTACCCCCTCTGCTTCTAAAATTGATTGGCGCTTCTCTACATCACGATTTAGAATGATAGTTCGAGCTTTTTCGTTCTGGATTATGTTCTAACCAATTTATACTGAATATCTGAGCTTCAGGTCTTCAAATGACAGCTACCGAATCTAGGCATGGAACATTCCTGAGACCTAATGGCTACGGTGGTGGGTCAAAATGTGTGATTGAGACCCATGGGTTTAGTAGTACATTAGTAGAAAAATTAATACATGCAATATATTCATACTTTTTCATTTGTGACTGTTTTGCCATTCAGCGTCCAGTCTAGTCTGCAAACCTCTGTTTTTGCAAACAAGTGGCCTTCCATGATCCTCTATAGTAGTAGGGACTGCGGTCTCCTCTGCTTCCACACCTCTCAATTTGAAGTCATTTAACACTGAATCTACCGATCACCTCCTAGGTCTACCTCTGCTTCTCTTACCCTCTAGAGCCAAACCCATAACCCCATTCTCTCCACATGACCCCACCATCTCAGTCGTCTCATACGTACAACTTCATCTTGCGTGTTCATATCTTACATAGATTTTATATCTTCATTATAAGTACCTTCCTATCACCGACAGTCGTGGCTACGCTGGCTAACGCGCAGCATTAGGTCATGGGGCCAAGCTCTCTGCTGACTCGGTAGACGCGTGGGTTCGAGCCCCACCGTCGGCCGTCCTTGAAATGGTTTTCCGTGGTTTCCCATTTTCAACACCAGGCAAATGCTGGGACGGTACCTTCTGACAGGCCACGGCCGCTTCCTTCCACATCCTTGCCCAGTTTCATTCACCATCATTCATTTCATCTCTCATTAACTCCTCTCATGAGGTTGGCGTCAGGAATGGCCGTAAAAACCATCGCCACAAAGACTTCCATCGCATCTCATCCCCGACCCCGTTGGAAAACGGGAATAATAAGGGGTAGACATGCAATAAGTACCTTCCTATCATTGCTCCTATCTACAATATTTATCCCAACAATAACTAGTGCTACCTTCATTACAGTTACGTCTAGCTTATACATCAGATATCCTGAATCTACCCAGGTTTCACTTCCATACAGCAAAGTCGGTTTAAATACTGAGCGATGTAGGAAGACTTTCGTCGATTCACTAACTTCTTTCGCGCAGAGTACTGAGAACTCACTGCTTTGCCTTTCTTTTACACCTCTACTCTATTTCCTTCCCCGTATTACCATCCTGACAGAATACTCTGCCCAGGTATTTTGAATATTTCATCTCCTCCAATTTATTTCCTCTTATCTGGCGTTCCATTTTCTGGCGTTTATTCCCTGCCGATGTAACATTCGTTTTAGATATGCTGATCATCATACCATATTCCCTACATTTATGTACAAGTTGAAACATTTTGGCTTCCAAGCTTCCGATGGTGTCCGTCATTACAACCAGGTCATCAGCACAAGCCTGACCGCTTACCTGGTTTTCACCTAATTGAATCCTACCCTCCCATCCTTCAGCAAATGGTCCATATGTAAAATATACAGTAATGGTGAGAGGTTACAACCTTGCCTCACTCCTGTAACGACCCTGAACCAAGAACTTATCCTAATAAATAATAGCAGTAGAGAAATAGACAAATTGCTGCGTGGTTAAGAATGGCCATTAAAATAGGTCAATTCAGGGGCACTATTATTTTCCTAGGACGTATAAATCTTATGTTCTGATATTTTGCAGAAACATGCATGGTAAGCTTATTTCGTAACTACAGTGACTTGTTGGCATCGGTAGACATCATTTTAATTATCTAATGAAACAGATATTGCTTGTCAATGCGTTAAATGCCCAGAGCGCAATATTCATATACAAAGTTTAATTATATGTAGAGTGCTTTTTCCAGGTCATCTGTACACATATCGTACTGCATCTCGAAATGAGGTTAATTAACAAATAAAGTATGCATTGATACTTACTACCGCACCAATTCATACTGCTTGGGCAATCGCTTCCCATCATAGAATTCACTTGATTCAACATAAATATTAACCATTGAGCGAAACATCCGTATTTTAAAAACCTATCTTTACTTCTCCTGACATTCATGACATATAGTGACATGAAAAGTACACTGACGCTTAAATTTTTATATATGATCATAAGTGACGAGCGCTTAGTTTCAGATTGAGTTCAAACTACTAGAAGTTTTTTCTGATACATCTCACAGGCATTGTACAGGAAAGAAACGAAAGATATTGTATATTTTCGCTCACTCGAATCTTCAAGCTGGTTTGTGTTTGAAATTATATTGTGGGTAAATGTTCTAATTAATGCGCAACATGTGAACATTGCACCCAGATTCAACTAGACTGAGTTCAATAAATATCGTACAGCTAGGATTTTTAGTGGCAGCTGATTAAGACCTTCACGTAATTTTCAACATAATTTTCAATGAGTTGGTAATTCCATCTCCGATGTATATCTTGAAAGGAATACTAAGTCATGAATGAACGTAACAATGATTTTATATATATAGTCATATTTAAAATTGATTTAAATTCTAGAGGTATTTTCTCTCTTCTCATTTTACCTGTTACCTATAATGGTAGTTATTTACCCAACGGCCAATCATTACCTTGCTTCAACTATCTCTATACAGTCAATGGCCACCCCTCAACACATGCTTGAAACAAACGAAAAGCTGTTTGAAAGTATTCTCTAGAGAATTACGCATTGATTGAATTGTAACTGACCATACTATCCATATCTTAACTCTCACATTAATATTGTTACTATGCCAGACGCGCACCTTTTGTTGTAAGACACACTTCGGAATCGAGGAAAAGTTTCATTTGTGGCAGATCAATCTCGTCAGCCTGACATCCAACATTGAAGAAATCTGGTGACTCCTAGTAACAAGGAAGGAGTCTGTTACTTGCAGATATACTTTGTTGCTCTATAGTTCAAAAGTGACCAATCTCTCTATAGTGGCCATTCACTGTACTGTACAGTATTCGTTATCGAACTAATTTGAGGATGCGTATATGCCATCAGTGTCCTGAATATCCTTTATGTTCGACCCTGACTATTATATGTCTGAAAACTGTGCCATAATGATGATCATTATAACACTATTTTTCATTATGAAACAGTTTCTCTCACCAATCACAGCTCAAGAAACAGTTGTTTGACCAATTAGATAAGGATACTTTCACGCACGCGCTCAAAATGCAACATGTCTATATGAATTACCGAAAGTGCACCGTCCATACGTTCGCGTAAATAAACTGGTGAATATGAGACAAGAAATGGCACTGTACCTTAATATCCCCAAATCCAATTTCTACACAACGCGTTGTTTTCAAACGACTTCGGTGACAGTTTTACTGAATACTGGTGCAAAATCTGCACATATGGCATTGAAGCACACAGAGCGCATGCGTCGGTCGGCCAGAGAGCTTGAAGAACAGAGATATCCTACCCAGCGCAGCACCCGATCACAAAATTCTAGTGACTGGACAGATATTTATGAATATTTATGTTAAAACATATAATAAATGTATAATTATCGTCGAACATAAACAGTCGTATGCAACTCGCCTATAATGGTAATTAAGACACTCGTATGGAAATTATAAAACTCGCTTACGCTCGTTTTATAAACATACTCGTGTCTTAATTATAGCCATAATAGGCTCGTTGCATAATGTACTATTAAGCAATAACAATTTCCATTAACCGATATTATGTTATACTAATACGTAACATAGACATTGTTTGTTGCATATCCTACATATTGTGCCCGTATGGTCATGTTGGTGATATATTCTCTCTGAAGATATTGGTATTCTACCCAACGACAGGCTGAAGAAGACGTAAGAACTTTGAGATAGTTCCAACCCATTGTTTTTGACTTCTGTGGTACATTTCTAGTCAGATGGATTTTTTCCTCTCATATTACTTTATTATCTCGATTTACTAAAACTATAAGAATATTTGGATACGTTTACCGTCAATTTTGGAATTTATGACAAATTGGATGCCAAATATACATCGCAGCCATGTGAAACCACCCTTATATAGTTGCTGCACACCTGAAGTAGTACTTCCTCGGACGAGGAACATCGCAAGGGGTGATCCACTTGATCTGCTTGTCCATTAAGCAGCCGTGTTTTTACACGTTGTGCGTAGAACGTTGGAATATTTCGACTTACTATTGTGAATTGAAGCCAGGAGTGTTTTTACACGTTGTGCGTAGAACGTTGGAATATTTCGACTTACTATTGTGAATTGAAGCCAGGAGTATTGACAAATATTATAAAGTGTGCTACGTTTATCCAGGCCGATGATTTGGCAAGTGGAAAAGGTCTGATTTATGTAAAAAGTGGATTTATTTTAAATTGTTGAAGTTGACCGGCCCACGAGGTCAGTATAATTTTAACGAGGAGGAATGATTGAACAAGTAAAAACTGTGTCAAAGTGTGTAAGGCTTATATTTATGTGCACAAAGCCAGTGTCTCGAAAAACTACATTTTTCGAATGAATTTCTTTCATGTGATTCCGAGGAATTTTTCTTGATATTCTTACAAGTACATAAAATCTGTGAGCTGACTCCACCACGTGTGTTATAAAGCCAGTGGCAGACATAAGGGCCATTCTTGATAAGGTCTACAATGTTTTCAGCCACTGAGATTTGCTAGTATAAATGTAAAAGCAGAGTCACAACGTATTCTAACTATGGATGCATTTATCATCAACAGCATGGGAGCAAACCTAACGATACTTAAGATGTCTAATATGGAGTAGACCACTCTGTTAAGAGAGTTGCTGCCAATTTAATCCCTCAAGATGGAAAAAAGGAGCGATGGAAATAGGGAAGTCCAAGAATCGAACGAAAGACAGAGGAAGGATCCTCCTTCACAGGTACCATGAAAACCATATCGCCGACCATGTGAGTTATAACCAACAGCCTAACTATGTAAAAGGTATTATTGCTTCAGTGGAGATATGATAGAACCGCATTTTTATAGCAACCAATTTGGTAGGGCATGCCTAGCTTTCTTTAGATTTTGATTAGCCCTATTCTTGATCACGCACTTGCACACTGGCTTGGGATTTTCACGTGCTGTCCATGATGTGACAACAATGCATGAGTAGCAGCAACAAACTTTGTCAACCGTAATAATGTCTTCTCTGAGAAGACAAAATATATTTTGAGACACCCTGTTTGAGCACTTTATAGTATTGATTTATTTTAGAGAATGCAGAGGCATTCACACACCTCCTTAAGTTATTAATATCATGACGTGTCATTTGACAGAAGTCAGGTCCCCAGTGTCGCCATCTACTATATATTTGTCAAATACCACTCACTCACTCACTCATTCATACATCACGAAATCTCAGAAACCACCGAACGGATTGGAATGAAATTTGGTATGCAGCTTCCTCAAGGGCCGTAGGTGCTCGCTAAGAAAGGTTTTCAAAAAATTCACTCGGGATCATGGTGAAACCGCGAAAATCGCGATTATATGAAGCAATACGGGCTGCAGCACGTCGCCCCTACCAGTCTTTGCAGGCAGTGAGCTTACTGTCATAACATGCACGTCATTCTTGTCTGTGATCCCGACCTTTACCCACTCTCTCTGTTCAAACAGTACGTCTATGTAATTTCTGTTTGTACTTTATACGTTCACCATCACTTTATAATCATCATATTGCATTATATATTAGCCTTTAGTTGCAGTAACTGTAGAGTTCCTTTGTTTGATGGATTAGGTACGGCGTTTTTCATCATTTCTTGGTAGTACATAGTTAGAGAGCAGAGTACAAGCAGCTGAGATGAGATTCCTGAGAAGTATGGTCCAGAAAACGAGGAGAGACAGAGTGAGAAATGAAGATATACGGAAAGAACAGGGAGTACAGAAACTAAATTACAAACTGGAGCAAAACAGATTAAGATGGTTTGGACATGTCAAACGGATGAATGAAGTAAGTCTACCAAGACGAGCACTGGAACGACGGATGACAAGGAAGAGAGGACGAGGAAGACCAAGAATGCGTTGGATGGACTCGGTGGAGAATAGCATTAGAAAACGGAACCTGGATTGGAACACCGTGTCGGAAGAGGAATGGTGGAACGACAGAACAAAGTGGAGAGGAACCATATTTTCCCCCACCCAGTGTCAGCTGGAAAAGGGGAAATTAAGAAGAAGACATAGTTATAATGAAAAGTAGACTTTGGTAAAAGAAAATTACCTCTACCAACGTTAATTTTGTTAAGTTAGGCTAGGTCTATTCCATTTATCAGGGTTTTTAAGTAGAGATTTGTTTTATTATGTTAGGAGAATATCCCTCAACGTCACAACTGCACTCAAGCACATTTGAAGAAGACCGAGTCTGCCGCTATTTTTTACAGCTTCAGAATATTTGAGCTTGAGGGTGATAATTCTTATCTTTAGTTATTTCGCGATCTTCTCAATCAGTTTCACGTTGATGTGTATCCAAAGATTGAGACAGAGAGACTACTTTGGATTGGCATCAATCAGAAAAAGTTGAGAAGTGAGGAATATGTGCACCTGCAGGACGCAATGAGTAAAGCTGTCAGCCGTTTGTCAGATATTGGTAAAATGGTCGTCTTGCCGTCGACTTTCACTGGAGACCCGCGCTATATGCACGAACGCATGCGCCATTTTAGATGTCCTGATTTTTTATAAAATTCACCGGCAATCTAAAATGGTCCAAAGTAGTCGAGCACCTGAAACAAGGTCAACAACCTCAAGATAGGCATGATTTGGTAGCGTGGGTATTCCATTTGAAAGTCAAGCACATGATAGACTTCTGAATAAGGGTTGTATATTTGGTCCTTCAAGGTGTCACATGTATTCCATTGAATGGCAAAAGCGAGGATTACCTCACGTTCAAACACTTCTGTGGCTGGAAGGAAATCTAAGGCCTGAAGACATCGACAAGGTGATCAGTGCTGAGATTCCTGACCCAAATCTTGACCCTGCTCTCCATGAGATTGTCAAGGCAACCATGATCCACGGTCCATGTGGAGCTCTCAGCTGGAGTTCGTCTTGCATGGTGGAAGGAGTATGCAACAAGAAGTTCCCCAGACCACTCATCAAGGAAACCCAAACCGGGGAAGATGGGTATCCCAAATATCGCAGGCTGCTCACTTCGGAGGATGGGGTTTCTCTTATTAAAAAGGGAGTGGAAATTGACAATAGCTGGATGGTACCCTATAGCCACGTCCTATCTCTCACCATCTCAGCTCACATCAATGTTGAGTACTGCAACTCTGTAAAGTCAATAAAATACATTTGCAAGTATGTTAACAAAGGTTCCGACCAAGCTACATTTAGCATCGGAGAGTTTGACGAAGTTGCGAGATATGAATCAGGACATTCCATCAGCAGCTCAGACGTGGCTTGGCGCATATTCTGCTTCCTCATACATGAACGCTATCCTTCGGTCATGCAACTTGCCGTCTACCTCGAGAACGGCCAGTGGGTTTACTTTAATGAAGACGACGTTCGTGACCAGTTTAACAGCCCTCCAAACAGAACTCTTCTTGCTTTCTTCGAACTATGCCGATTCGATGAATATGCTTCAACACTTTTATATTGTAAAGTTCCATCCCATTTCGTTTCGAAAGGTAAGAAGTTCTGTAGAAGGAAACAAGGAAAGCCAGTCCCAGGCCATCCTGGTGTGATAAAAGATCAGACCCTTGGCAGAGTTTACACCGTTCACCCTGGTAATGCCGAGTGCTTCTACCTCCGCCTCCTTTACATAAAATCCCTGGCCCTCAGACTTTTACTGACCTCAAACCCGTGGCAAGAGTGGTTCAACCAACATTTTAAGCGGCATGTAAAGCACTTGGCTTGCTAGAGGATGATACGCACTGTGACCGGACACTAGAGGAAGCGTCCCCCACCGACTCTCCTCACATGATACGCAAGCTGTTTGCCATCTTACTGGTGTTTTGTGAAGTGAGTGATCCCATCATGCTCTGGAAAGAACACAAAGGCAGCCTCGCGGAAGATGTGGTGAGAGAGGTTCAGAGGCAGTGTGCTGATGTCAACCTGGTCATGGGTGTTATCTACAACAGGTGTATGGTGCTTCTTGAGGATTTAGTACTAAAATGTCTGGTCAACAACTGGAACGCTTTGGACTTCCGTCGCCTTCTCGAGAACAAGACTCCGTCGTTGTTCACCGAGAATATGTCAGTGAACTATCGTACGACACAATTAAGTTGTCCAAAGTGGTTGCTGATAATGTTCCAAAATTGAACAACGATCAGAGATTGGCATATGACGAAATAGTTTGAAGTGTTGTTTCAGAATGTGGTCAGCTGTTTTTTCTGGTTGCACCAGGCGGAACTGGTAAAACCTTCCTGATTAATCTCCTGCTCAGTACATTTAGAAGTCGGCAGAACATAGCCATCGCAGTCGCCTCTTCGGTTATTGCAGCAACCCTACTGGATGGTGGAAGAACAGCGTATTCTGCCTTCAAGCTCCCTCTTAACCTCAGACACGCTGCATCTATTTTTTGTAATATTTCTGCAGTTTCCTTTGAAAGTCTGCTACGCCACGACAATTAACAAGGCTCAGGGGCAGAGCTTAAAAGTAGCTGGCGTGGATCTGAGAAGTGACTGTTTCGCACATGGTCAATTGTACGTGGCATGCTCCAGAGTCGCTCCTTCTGGTGGCTTAGTCATTCTGCAGCCTGAGAGAAAGACCAGAAATGTAGTTTACCGAGAAGTGCTTAGGCGTTAAAAACACTCTCGATAGACATGGCAGTAGGCTAGGGGACCTGCCTTAAATCAAAGCTCCCCGTCGTATATTGCACCCGATTTCCAATTTCAACGCTCCATGTTGCCATCATTATCTTCCACTACAGGAAAAATTTATATAACTAATGTTATAACGGGATTCCAAATGTTATTGCGGGCGAAGCCGCGGGTAACAGCTAGTATTGTATATAATTTCATTCTTCAGTTGAGCTCAGACGCCACACATTATTCGTAGAGGATTGGGAAAATAGTAGGAAGCATTCATCTGGATTTTGAAGCGGTGTCTGTCATTATACTCATCGTATCATTTCACGACACACAGTGTACAGGTGTTGTGCCAATATCTTTTGGTTTTAGTATTGAGGTAGACACACACATTTTTTTAAACTGTAAGAATAGTGGGGAGGAGTTCTGATGTGAAGCACGAGGCGTGCAAATGCTACGATTTCACATTCTTAAGCTCTTAGAGTGCACTGAAACATCTCTCGTTTAGTGCGGTATGACTTGTACTTTGTATTTTTGAAGAGCGGATGGTATGACTATGCCCATAGTGTGAAGCGAAGGGACATGTGAAGTGAACTTTCTTTGAGAGCCACAGATAGGACTTTCATGTATTGAAACGCTCAAACTTACAATCCACTCTTATTTCGTAGCAGCAATCTCTGCTCTCGCTACTGTGTCATTGTTAAGTAAGTTTGGCTGGTAGACGCATGGCCACCAGATGGCTAGGAGGCACGATTACCCGGAGTGCTCAGCGAATTATATTTGTGAGACGACTATGAATTAGACACACGACTGAATGTTCAATTTGAATGCTTGTTGTAACGTTATGTTATTGGTACAAATGGAGTACACAGCTGATCACTGTGACACATTACTTTTTATGTGACTTACACGTCACTAGTTAGGAATGTCGTTTGTGTTCACGTCAAATTTGTAATAATTTTCACGAGTTTATGAAACAGAGTGGTAAGTTTTCCCCGAGTCTAAGATCGAACAAGACCATGTATAAATTTAGTAACCATGTGATTGTTGTATCTGTTACAGACGTATGGCTAGATTGACTGAGTTCACCCACAATATTTAGGTATTCCGGCGAAGATGATGATGATCGCTTTTCGGATCACACTAGCCGAGGTTTTTAGCGAGCCTGTTTATTAGCAAGTGTTATTGTTCTACCCTTGAGGAGGTAGCGTATTGGTTTTTGGTAGTGCACCTACTTTTAAAGTACGCATTACTGGTTTTTTGACATGAGTCTTATATGGTCATTAGATATTTGTTGCGTTATAGTGGTGTGCCTCTTATTGAAGTACGCATTGCTGTTTCAACGATATGTGTCTTAAATGGTCATCAGATACTTAAACAACACTGTGAGGGAATAAACCTTAACTAAACTCCTAAAATAAGTAAAGAAATCGTAATTTAACTAAATCGACGACTTTAAATAATATGTATAATTAATGATGAAATTATTCTAAATTTGCTGTACCATTTTTATCTTTGACCGACACTGTGGAACGACATTAAATTGGAACAGACCATTCATTAGGACGAGATGATACTATGCTTTGAGACGACGTAAGGTCGCTAGAGCCACGTTAGTTCGTAACTCGTGGGCCTCTGCGATCAGTGCAATATTAGACGCAGTTTTGACTGTGCATTTACCACTGTAACTACTTGCAATTAGGCGACTGTCGAGTGCAAAGAGTATTCCGGCAGGTGTAGGCAGGATTGTTTAGATTAAGAATGTATCATTTATTGTTGTTACTTTATTTATTTGTACCCTTGCATGTATTTGACAGTGATTTCTTAATTTTGTGTTTAGCATTGGTTGCTATATTAGATTTGTTTATATTATTTGCCACGGATGCGTCTAATCCGTAATTACCGTAAAATCAGAATTTAGCTAATGTTTAACGTAAAGGTAAATGTCGAATGTGACACCAACATAACTTAGCCTATTTTCTATTGGTGCTGTGAATGTAATTAAACCTAACCTTGTGAACAAGTTAAATGCTCTGCTCTGCAGTAGATTCATCGATGTTATTGTTAATATTTTTAACTGAACTATTGTAATTGCATTGGGATTTCTTTACGTGCAACATTCGTAGTTTGATTTTGGTCTTCATTCAAATTTTGTGATTAGGATCTTCGAGAGGGTCTAATTTAACTTCAGTTTAGGGAAGGATTATTTATTTTTCTATTTTTGCTAGATTTGCGGACTAGCCGGATTTTAACTCTCTGAAGTAGGATTGGAGTTTGTGTGATTATTGAATACATTTCTAAGGAATTTTACCTCATTCCGGACTTATAATTGCTGGCTTTCGTTTTTGGAGGTGTTTTTCCTCGGGCTAGCCTGTGATCTACCCCTCATTTACACCCGATACTACCTGAGTATTCGGTCTTGTGCTTGATCTGGTTTAAGGACACGCCCGATCCTCTTGGTGTGGGAGTCAGGAAGATGGGGGCATCTGGAATGTCACTTGCGGTTGGTGGCTTCCCGACGGCCACGTCTGACGGGCAGAATATATTTTTAAACCCTAGTATATGCACTCCTATTCATTTACTCAATTTTGACTTTAAATACCCGTGACAATAATAATTGTGCATTATATCCATGAGTTCTTCAACCATACAGGTGACCATAAACGATTATGTGATATTACGTTTGCAATACTGTGGTACGTAGTGGTATAGTCACATGCTTCACCCCACGCCTGACAGGGTTTGACTCTTAGTTAATGTATGTGATATACTATAAATTTAATATCACCCGAAGTGATTTGGTTTGAACGTGATAAAGATCCCAAGTGTCTATTGATTGCAAAGTTTGAAGACACTCAAATATTCAATCTGGCTTGTGTTTGAAAATATATTAGGTTGGGAAACGTCATTTTTAATATGCGACTTGTGAACAATCCATCCTGATCCGACGTGACCGAGTGCAATAAAAACTGTATTGCTAGTTGTCATACCTGAATTCATAATAAATATTCGTGAATACCTCTGCTGGTCATAATTGTACATGTATTAATTTTTGAAAGTAGATGTTTTTAACGAATCAGAAGGTGTGCATTGTTTACTGCGCCCGGGACGGGCTGCGGTCATGTCGTTTGAACTATTTACAAGAGGCGCCACGCTGCATTTTTGAATGAGCGCCGTGATAGGAGATAGCCAGTCCGCCGTTAAGCTTGAGCGAGCAGCGAATCACGAGACACCGAACTTACTGGTATATCTTGATAGTACGTATTCTACTATTCAACAGAGGAAATAACAACTTAATAATTATACCTCAATTTTATGGTAATATTCATGAAAGAAATACGTTCTAATCTTTAAGCATTTAAATCTATTTAAGAGCTATCATGCATTACGTAATTGAACCGCAAGCCACGCCTCCGGCTGTATAAAAGACGCGTGCAGACCTTCCATAAGCAGCTATATTGCAGCCAGCTATCTTGCCGTGTTGAAATTCTACGGTATTCGAGAAGTGCAAAGTTCATTTCGCAGATTTGTGAGCACCCGGGAAGCTACTGTCGACCAAAATATTATGTGTACTCGAGTTTGAAGGTTGTTTGTGAAGTAACGAAGAGACCTACATAAAATCCAATAACATCATCATTTTTGTCGTTCTATTTTACGTTAGTTCATGTAGGTTTGGAATTTTTAGTTTATATTTTAACATTTATTATCACAGTTGGAACCCAAAAAGTGCCCGTTTTTAAGCGTGTTTCAACCATGTGTCACATTTAAGCATGTATTATCTCACAAACCCGTCATCAGATCGAATCCAAATTTTAACACAATATACATTGGAATGTTGTATAACTGGTTTATTAATTTTAAAATGTTGTGTGTCTAAGAAACAAAGTTGTTATTAATTTTGCAAGGTAACTTTTTCTCGGCCGAGAAAAAACGTTATCTTACAAAAATGATAACAACTTTCGTTCTTGAACACACATAATTCTGAAATTAATAATCCAGTTATAAAACATTCCAATGTATATTGTGATAAAATTTGGATTCGATCTGATGACAGGTTTGTGAGATAATAATTCTTAAATGTGACGCATGGTTGAAACACGCTTAAAGACGGGCACATTTTGTGTTTCAACTGCGATAAAGAATATTAAAATATAAATTAAAAATTCCAAACATGAACTGACGTAAAATAGAACGACAAAAATGATGATGTTATTGTATTTTATGTAGGTCTATTGGTTACTTCACAAACAACCTTCATACTCGAGTGCACATAATATTTTGGTCGACAGTAGGCCACCCGCTTATGTCGGCCTGATAGAGAAATCAATAAGTAGGCCTACCGCAGACATAACTTGAATCATTTCACGTGAGTGTTTGAACTAAAGCCTTTTCGCTGAAGTGCGCTAGCTATTTGGAACTGATTATTGACTGTGAAACATATATTGTGGCAAAAGAACTGAGAGAGTGGCAAATAGAAGTGATAATACCAGAGTGATTGCACGTAGGAATACCGTTGTTACGTTTCTAGGCATCGATAGTGCGAGCACATTCTTGTTAGGGCGTGCTCAAGTTACAGGCCTTCAACTTCGTGATATATGTGGCAAATACTAAGTGACTGAGACACGGTTAAAATTAAGCATACCGGGCCTACTACTCGCAATTCCAGCAAGACTGGCAAGTACAAAACAGCCATAAGCGCTATTATTAACAGTTTTCCAATATGAGTGCGGAACATCAGGGTAATCTGAGCTATAAACCTTCTGGACTTTTCTACGCTATGGTTAGTGAGATGATCATGCACTAAATATTGAAGATGGATTAGGGAAGAAACGAAGAGAGAAGAGAGAAGACGATGTCCATTTCCAGCCGTTTAAGGAGACCAGAAACATCCAGAATGGGCAAGACTATGGGAACTGTCCAGAGTCTAGCATACTTGGCCAGGATTGGAAGCAGCCAGATGTGCAGTGGGGCACATAATGGATGAACGAGACTACGCCAACCATGTCCGATCTGAAGGCCAAAATGGCATCCTGAATATCTAAATGTAAGAACAGCGCATACATTAGTAGTTATGTCTGGCGTAGTTACGTGTATCCAAGCTTAATTCCATTTCTTTTAGCTTATCCTATTCTAGGTATTATTCCATACTAGCAGTAGTACCCGGCTTCGCCCGGTGGAATGATGATAATGTTTTAAGGTCTCCTTAGAAATATAATGGACTTAAAATGTAAGTCATTTGCCCCCAAAGACAATGAGGGAGTAATATCTAGGTCATTTGCCCTTTTGATAAGGATGATAATAAAAAATACTGTTGAATTGACACGTCAAACTTACAAATTACCGTAATAGAAATACATATTTCAAAATTCACAGGCGAGGAAGACTTATTGTGTGTGGTGATTAATGGTGTAATGGGCGTAACATCTACTGTAGGTCATTTGCTCTTATGATGAGGATGATAAGGGAAACTACTACCGGTATTGAATTGACACTTCAACGTATAATGTACACAATGTACTGTAATAAAAATAACTATATGGCGGCTTCGGTGGCGTATTTGGTAGCATGCTGAGCTTCTATGCCCAAGAGAGCGGGTTCAAACCCGGCCGAAGCCGTCGGATATTTTAAGAGAATTAAAAATCCGTCAGTATGCCTTTCTTCGGAGGGGAAGTAAAGCCGGCGGTCCCATGTCAGATTTATGGCATGTTAAAGAACCTTCCACTAATTACACCTGTGTGAAGCTAAATTGGATAGATAAACAACGCTCATAGATGTCTACGTCCGTTGCCAAGAGCCGACTGCAGTGGCGTCTAGTAGCTAAGTTCCGAACTTGGCCTAGTAGTCGTTGACGGTGGCGCTTGGCGGCAAAAGTACGAACTATTTGAAGAATTCTAAGTTGCAGTTTGTACTTAAATTAAAAAACAGATCACACACACTAATAACACCGGTTATCAGACAGATTCTACACACACCCAAAGTACACGGGGCTACATGACCGCGTTGTCGCAGCCCCTAAACTTAAGAACCAACCAACCAAAAATAAATATTTTAAAAATCACAGTCGAGAAAGACTTTATGCGGCGGTGATTATTGGTATGATGCGCGTAACATCTAGGTCATTTGCACTTATGATGATAATAATAAGGTAATGAAAAAATGACTACTAAACGAACATGGTATTATTTTAAAACTGATATAGGTAATTCAGGTGTCTAGCTTCGATGTCTTCCAAAGTCTCAACCTTATTTTCTGGCTTAGGCCTGTACTGGATGCGTCTAGTGAAAGAGCGTACTGCAAGACAAAGAATATAGGTCCAAGCTGCACGAACCTGAGATGATCGCAGATGATGACGAAATATGATGACACACGTTCGGGGTTCCCCGTCCTATACAGATTGACCGGGAATCACTCACTGTTTCGCAACGGCCCTGTGCTGGCATCAGCATAGACAGCAGGAGATAACACGGCGGGCTTTGGAAAGTACTCTCAAGTCACCTCGCGATGAATCAGCAAGCTATTCTCACAACTGACGCCCCCCAGGGTCTCACAACTTGTGGGACGTGGGTTGGCGACCATGGAACCCCAGCTGAGTCTGGCATCGCTTCTACTTTCTGGTGCCGGGCTCATTTCAGTTCGCCTTCCTGTCGGCCTCCCTTGGTCAACTCTTGTACTCTTCCGACCCAGACTGTATTAGGGTATCCGAGGGCTAGGGAGTCTTTCAATTTTCCGCCTTAATTGGCTTTGTCTCATCTTTCCCGATACCCTCATTCTTCGAGGGGTCTGGCTTCTTTTCCTTTTCATAATATCTCCTGTCTTCTGCTCAAGGACCTCAAAGAGGCAGGGTGTGTGTAGACCCACCACTTCTGGTACACCCTCAAGGGCTCATGACTGGTGAGTTAGGAAGCTGGCAACCCCGAGGAATTCCTGAGCTACATGCAGGGAATGGAGTGGTATGTCAGAAATTTCAAGTGGACAGTGTTACGCATCGGGTTCCAAAGGGTAAGTATACACACTTTGTTTTCGATCGGTGAACGATGTAGATTTGTACCCAAGGGCCTTAATGCGGGAAATGGAGTGGTCTGTCCGAAATTTCGAGTGGACAGTGATACTCGTCGAGTTCCAAAGGGTAATTATGTAAAATCTGGTTGAGATCGGTGAAACGGTGTAGTGTTCTGCCAAAGGGCCAAAAAGCAGGGAATAGTGTGGTCTGTCCGAAATTTTAAGTGAACAGTGTTACTTGTCGGGTTCTACGGGTAAGTATATGAAATTGGGGTCAGATCGGTGAAGCGGTGTAGGTTTGTGCCAAACAGCCTAAATGCAAGGGATGTAGTGGCCTCGCCGCAATTTCAAGCAGACAGTGTTACTCGCTGGGTACCAAAGGGTAAGTTTCCGAATATTGGTTCTGATCGGTGAAACGGTGTAGATTTGTGCCAAAGTGCCTAAATGCAGGGAATGGGGTGGTCTATCCGAAATTGTAAGTGGACAGTGTTACTCGCAGGGTTCCAAAGGGTAAGTATACAAAGTTTGGTTCAGATCGGAGAAATGGTGTAGATTTGTGCCAAAGAGCCTAAATGCAGGGGATGGAGTAGCCTCTCCGCAATTTCAAGCAGACAGTGTTAGTCGCAGTGTTCCAAAGGGTAAATATACAAATTTTGGTTGAGATCGGTGGAACGGTGTAGATTTGGGCCAAAGGGCCTAAATGCAGGGAATGGAGTGGTCTGTCCGCAATTTCAAGCAGACAGTGTTACTCGCAGGGTTCCAAAGGGTAAGTATACACATTTTGGTTCAGATCGGTGAAACGGTGTAGATTTGTGCAAAAAGGGCCTAAATGCAGGGAATGGCCTGGTCTGTCCGAAATTTCAAGCAGGCAGTGTTAGTCGCAGTGTTCCATAGGGTAAATATACAAATTTTGGTTGAGATCGGTGAAACGGTGTAGATTTGGGCCAAAGGGCCTAAATGCAGGGAATGGAGTGGTCTGTCCGCAATTTCAAGCAGACAGTGTTACTCGCAGGGCACCAAAGGGTAAGAATACGAATTTTGGTTCTGATCGGTGAAACGGTGTAGATTTGGACCAAAGGGCCTAAATGCAGGGAATGGGGTGGTCTGTCCGAAATTTTAAGTGGTCAGTGTTACTCGCAGGGTTCCAAAGGGTAAATATACAAATTTTGGTTGAGATCGGTGAAACGGTGTGGATTTGGACCAAAGGGCCTAAATGCAGGGAATGGGGTGGTCTGTCCGAAATTTCAAGTGGACAGTGTTACTCGCAGGGTTCCAAAGGTTAAATATACAACTTTTGGTTCAGATCGGTGAAACGGTGTAGATTTGTGCAAAAGGGCCTAAATGCAGGGCATAGGGTGGTCTGTCCGAAATTTAATGTTGACAGGGTTACCCGCAGGGTTCCAAAGGGTAAGTATACAAATTTTGGTTCAGATCGGTGAAACGGTGTAGATTTGTATACAAAACAGACAGACAGACAGACAGACAGACAGACAAACTTTGTGCTTTATATATATAGATTTTCGTCTACGTATCCAAGCCTAGTTCCCGTTATGTTAGCTGAACTAATTAAATATTTAATAGGTATTAATCCCAGCGTAGCTCAAGTGTTAGGTATTCTTGTTTAGTGAGGTTTTGTGACGATTATCGCACATGTTATTTTTCTTTACACACCTCCTGATTCACTATAGTGTGTGTAAATAATATGTATTGGATCTATTCCTGAATCATATTTGACTTTACGTGCCATTTTTCTTGTGTGAGATTGATGCTTATGTTTCGAATGGGATCAAGCTGTAATAATAATGATAATAATAATAATAATAATAATGTTTATAATATCCCATTGCACATAGCCAATAATTATAGAGTTTTCTGAAATATGAAATAATAATAATAATCTTTGCTTGAAATGATTCATTATGAAACAGTGGTGAGTGTTATGAATGAGAGTGTTGACCGACAGAAGATTTGTCTCATACGCTAGAGTATTAGAATTTTCATTCTGTGAGGAGCCAAGTTATGAGTAGCTTTTGATATTTATTAGAGAATGAGTTGTGGCCAGGTTTAGTGTGGTTGTAATGTTGTATTATGTAGAGACGGGTAATGAGTCACTTAAACGGGCATGTCGAGGGCATGGCATCGTTATGTTTGGGCTCAAGCATGGTGGCTTGGGGACCGATATTTATGAAAGTCAACGTGGTTATTTAATTATTTGGATCAATTTTGAATAAGTTATGCAGAGTAAATACAGTAGAGTGATTATTAGTAGAAGAGGTATCGCTCATTTAAAGTAATAAGGTCACGACATTGGATTCTAGCTAATTCGAAGGTGATGTATAAAATATTAAAAGTGAGTATTTCTAAATAATTATTTTCCAGTGTGTGTGATGTGGGGATGTTAGATCTAGCAGTCAAATATCTGAGATATCATTAAATCAAATGTCAACTTACCTCAATTCTGATAATTCAAAGCAGGGTTTTCTGATAATTTATGTGCAACCAGTTGAGATAATTTGAAAATATTTTTGAAACAAGTGTGTATGACAAAATGACCCGTGTGAATATGATGACAGTGAATAATAGGAGTGTGTGAACACGATGATATTTAGTCAATAAGACACTTCACTGTTCACTATTTTAGTTTATTAGGAATCTCATTGGTTATGGACTCTAATTTTAGAACCCTAAACTATAGGCTGGAGTGCTATATTTCATTTTTGTGAGAGTTTTATTAAATAAAGTGGAGTGTTTTTAAGAATTTTGTGTTTCTTCCTTTCCTATATTTAAACGTGGAACTCGAATTTTGTTCCGTACCATTTTCATACTCAGTTTCCCCTAAGAGTTTTCGAGTCTCGTGCTCAACAGATTTCGAGGTTCACGCATATGTGGGCATTGGTCTCCGGACTAACGGGCACAGTACGTAGTTATTGAATTTCCTTGTATAATGTTGCTAACTCGGCCACAGGATTGCATGCTACTGAGATGGTTGAAAGCAATCACTGTGAAATAGTGTTCGTTGTAAATACAAGAGTTAATCATGGATGAAATGATACGGCAATCAATACAGAGATTTATCTAGTTATACTTTATATAAATAAAATATTACATCATCAACACGCTCCGTTTTAATTTATATAGTATCCCATAGTTCAATAACTCACATACATAGCGTTGCAATTCCATATCACTTTAGGAATGTCTTTTATTGAAAAGAAGGAGTCTATTTTCAGTACGCAATGACATTTAAGACAGGTTCTTCAACACAGTAGTTTGTCCATACATTTGGGCAGTGTAGGAAAGAGTGTCATTATACGAAGTACGTCCAGAAAGTAAGTTCCGTTTGGTAATAACATTAAATTGTGTACAGATACAGAACAATTATTTATTGCACAGAATTCTACAACCCTTAAACTACTTTTCCACATAACTGCCGAAATGTTGCAGGCATTTGTCGTAGCATGACACGAGTTTTTGTATACCTTCTTCATAGACGTGTGCCGCCTGTGTCTTCAACTAGTTGTACGTTCCGCTGCAGCGGTTACAGAAGAACTGGTTCGCGCGATTGATGACAAGATCCGGGAAAACCGCAGGTTTAAATTAGTGCTCTCGCTATGGAATTTCCCCAAATCTCACGATCACTAATTCATGAAATTGTTACCGAAAAACTGAACTTTCGTAAACTTTCCCGACGTTGGGTACCAAAGATTCTTACGGAGCAACACAAAACAAAACGGATGGGTAGTGCACTTCAGTTTATGACCCGTTACAAAGAATTTCTGACAAAGATAGTCACAGGAGATGAAACTTGGGTTTCTTACGACACCCCTGAAAGTAAGCGGCAATCAATGGAATGGAGGCACACTTCATCTCCAGCAAAGGCTAAGCCAAAACAAATCTAGACACCTCGGAAAATGATGTTTCCAACTGGTTGAAGACACAGGCGGCAAACTTCTATGAAGAAGGTATACAAAAACTTGTGCAACGCTATGACAAATGCCTGCAAAAGTTCGGCAGTTATGTGGAAAAGTTGTTCAAGAGGTGTAGAATGTTGTGCAATAAATAATTTTTCTGTATCTGTACACAATTTAATTTTATTACCATAACGGAACTTACTTTCTGGACGTGCATCGTATATACAGTGTAGTATTGACAGTAAACTTCAATACAAAACTGATAAACGTTGTATTTTAGGGCTTCGTTCAGTCAGTTCATATGCCTAAATATTGACACCTTCAGCAGATGCATATTAAGGAAGTGAAGACAAAAGCATTAATTGAGGTCTGTGAATTTAATGAATCGCCTCGATGTGATTAGGATATACATTTGTGAGGAAAATTTGAAAAGCAGAAACTCGTATTCTCTGACTGTCAAGGAGAAGTTAAATTCCTTACATTTGTTTCTCTTTACTATATACCACCGAAAGGAGGACCAGGACGTGTGCATCCGAATGATGCCCTACGAATATGCGACACAAATTAGGAATTTCTGGTGAAATGTTAAGGGAAGTATCAGTTCTACTCTCAATATGTAAGGTGATATCATTTCATGATACTGTCAAATTGGATAGCCTAAAATAATCACCACGTTCAGTTCCAAGTTCTATATCTCCATGTGCATTACCCTGAGTTCATTATAAATGTTGCCTAAGGTAGTCGTTCACTAGAGTTGTTGTTGAGGGTAGTACCGTATTGAATTATATGTGTGCCATTAATAACTGTGCCCCATGTCATTTATGCATTTTAGTGGTTTACTCCTTAAAGACAATACAAAGGCATTTATCTCAGTTTTACTATGCCATTCTTTTGTAGGCCAGCAAACATTATTACACCTAAGGAATCGACTGTCAATTTCAATGTAATTTTTAAAGAAACCCTACAGAAAGTACCAGAACTTGAGCACAAAAATAAAAGGAAACGATGTGATTAAGGTTCACAGTCAAATGAAAAATAATCCTAACTTTTCCTAACGTACTGCTTGATGTCGTCGTCCAAGGATAATCATTTGCCTTTGAGAGTCTTCTTCAGCTCACCAAAAATGGCATTATTCCAGGGAGACAGGTCCGTGAAGTATGGAGGGTGACTGATGACCTCCCAATTGAATGCATGCAAGAGCTTCTTGACTGTGTTGGATCTATGAGGTCTTGCATTGTCATGGAGCAGAATGATCCCATGGATGAGCTGTGCTGGTCGTTTCTATTTGATCACTGTGCGAAGGGAGTTAAAGGTTTGCGAGTATCACTGCGCATTCACCGTTGTCCCATGCTGCAGGAAGTCCATAGAAGGGGGCAATTTTGCGCAAAGAAAAAGCTGAGCATAACATTCCCTGTACTCGTGTGGACGACCTGGAACATTTTGGGTGGTGGCGAGCCTACATGCTTTCATCCACCCTTCCCTGAATTGCTTGTGCTGCGCCTTAAACCTTGCCACTTGCAGGCAGTGATCTCCGTACACTTGTTCTATTCTTCGATGAATTTCCGTTCCCCGCACTCCTTCCGCCGCCAGGAAATGCACTACACCCCTTTGCTCTTCTTTTGATGTCACTGGTTTCCATACGACTGAGTTCTGTGGGTGGTCGACGCGTTTTCTTACTCGGTTTGTCGTCACGTGGGTGAACACCGGTGTCCCTCTAGCGACGAGTTTGGTACCACAGCACTCTCACAGAGACCACACCGTCGACCTCAGGCCAGGGCATTATGATCCGTTTAGCGGTTTTCATTTTATAGCCTCCGGCTCGTTTCTTTTTGAATGGCCCTCATATTTTGTTTTACTATATAGAAGTTTATTCAAAATGTGAGTCTTAATTAATCATTTAAAACTAAAATATTACATTAAACGTCTGTTTGCGAGCTTGGTGCTATTCTTCACTTCAGGTCACCATTATGTTACCTTACCATCTAAGGGCTAACGAATATGGTGAAAAAAAATACTTGTAACAGTTATGCACTTACAAGGTTCTACATAACTGTTAACTTTCATTATTGAAGTTTCAAAATAGCTCGAATTATTCATTAAATGTTTTTGTATTTTCAAGATAGCCGCTCTGCGTTGTAGGCCTATTCTGTGTGTTAGACTTATAGTTTATTTCAGTGACGGGGTACTTGTGTTTTACTTAGTTTAGCTTTAATTGCGATTCTGAATGATTCATTATTACGTTTTGATAGTAGCCTACGCCTAGCTACCATTTTGAAAGTTTGAAATGGTGTTAATTTTCTTTTGACGTATGGTACTGCGCCCGAAATTTGAATGCTTCATGATGAAATCATGATATTTTTCGCGCCCCATGATACAGTTTAACATTGAAATTTAAATCCTGGAAATTGGCTCAGGCGAGCTTTGTTAGCGAACGCAGGCAGTGGGAGAAACCAGTCACGTGATTTGAGACGCTCCAGAATATACTAAAATATTGAAAATTGCCTAGCAACAAGGCAAATTTTGAGGGAAAAATTACTCATCTCAATATACACCCACCTACAACTGCCATAATCATTAAAGTTAAATACCCTTTAATATAATTCATCTTTCTAACGCGAAATATTACCAATTACTTGTTATAAAATATATCATTGGATATATGCCCAGAGCCAATGAGAGAAGGGTTTATGGAAGCAGATATGAATTTTTCCTAGTTAATGTGATTAACTATTCCATTAAAGCCCTATGTAACAATTTTATTCCATTGAAATTATCAAGAAAATTAAGAGAAGATATTAGTAATACCTTAAATGCCGTAAAAGGGAAGAAATTCACTGGAATAAGCATTATTACAAGTGCGCGCCATTAACTGCGCGGGACCAACAATGGCGTCAGCATTAAGACAATTTGGAGTGGGGACGACTTGAAGAAGCGTTCTTATTCTGGGAGACTTCGAAGATACAAGAGGTGTTATCCGGGACTGTTCATTCCCGTAGAATTCAGCCGAGTACGGTCAGACCCGACTCGAGCGTACAGCGCCGATCACGGCTAGCTTATAGTAGAAGCCTCGCTAACCAAACTAGGTGAAGTTGAGCGAAGGCAAGATTAGTCTATAGCGAACAAGTGTTCCAGATTAGAGAAAGGAAATTTTATCCAGTATATACATTTAGATACATAACAACGGTGTATGAAGATTTGAGGTGAATAATTTGAATAATTAGTCAGTTTTAGGACGATTTATATCTGTCAGAGAAAATTGCGTATCTCAGTAAGTAGAAACACTTTTAGTGCGGCGAGAATACAGCATGGTCCAGTCCACGTTACGAAAATAAGTGAGGAATACAGTGATACCATATGAACATTGAGACTTTGTATTATTTGAACATTATGATGGCTACAGACATTTACCAAGCGGAATTGTTATATAACACATTGATAATGAGTGAGATTATGGACTAAGACTTTTGTCGATTGGGGTATACCGATACAGAGTTTTGATTGACAATATGGAACAACGTTAATAAACGACGGAAATATGTAGAACATCTAGGATGTCTACAATGCCGAGACAACATGAAACATTATGTACATTTCCATCCAGTACATTTAATGTATTTTCATGTACATTAATTCTCGACTATGAGCAATTATGAGCTTTCATTGACCAACCAAATGAACATTAACATCTACGATAGTGATTCGATATTCAACTTACAAATTTTATTTGTAACGGATTCATTGCTCGATATGATGGGGCACATTCGAACGATGTCGGCAAATGAAGAGTCATCAATGGAAAGACAGAAGATACCAGATACCAGGCCCGGTGATTGTTCAAGACTTTGAGTCCATGTTCGAGAGACGAGGTTCGATGTCCCGAGGAGACGATTGTTTGCCGGGGAGGAAATCCTTCTATATCCGAGGTCGCTGTGTGTCCACTGGCGTGGAACGGATTTGGTTTCAACAATTCATACCTGGAAGAAGAAACAGCTAGGTATTTTCGAATTCCTGATATGAACTGCATGTGTCTACAAGTCAAGGTAGAAATGTTTTACATTATTAAGTAGTTTGAGTATTATGACAGCATTTCTGAGCAACACTTCCCCCATATTTAATTCATGTATTTTCACTTCGATGTTTATCAAGTTTATTCTACAAGATCGTATAGGATGATGGTCATTAGTCATCTATACTTGAAAATTTTAACGATTCAGTTTCTGAACTGAAGTCCATTTGTTTCAGAATTTATTTTCCACTTGGATTTTTTTATGAAGTTAGTATTCGACGATATTCGATTTTTATTCAGGATTTCAGACAGTTTGTCTTTGATATTTTAGTAAATTCATTTTTGAATAAAATGAATTGGGCATTCTTATTGTAAGAAGAATCCTAGTTAGGAGAAGAGATCTACGCGTGGTATACTGTGAAATATCACCCAATACTATGAACAATTCGTCGATCTAGCAAGTTATATTCGTCATGATTACGACATGAAGTCAAGTACTTATGAACATTCTTTGTATCGATTGAAGATACATTAGGTCGTTGACAAACCTATATTGAGTTGAAGGAAGGCATTGCCCTTCATTAAATGTAAATTAATTGAGACATATCTTCTTGAAAGATAATTCATCCAACATTAGGAAAAGTTAGATAGAATGCCATCCAGTCGTGATTGATACTTATTGGACACTGAAATAACACAAGTTGTTATTTATACACAAATGTAACACTACGTTATTTGTCAATGTAGTATTGCAGCCGTGTAATTTTGTAGTAATGATCAGTATGGAGAAACGAATGTTTATATTTTTAGTAAATGTATAGAAACTTGGCATTGTTATCAAAGTAACAACGTTTAGTAAACCTCTAATATCTTTCATTATAATCGTTTTGAGAACGATAAGTGTGTCATTAGAACAGATATTGCTGTTAACATGTGAGCAGTTGATTGGAACAACGAAAAATAAATGCTAGAAGGAAGTAATGCAAGTACTTTTGAACAATTGCTGGGAGCAATTGCGGTGATGTTATTGAAGTTGTGTATTGGATATACGAGGGATTCATACCATATATAGATGATTGTGAAATACGCGGGTATTGCCGTATTATTGTATTGAAGTACTGCTGTGAGAAGAAGCTAAAGCATTGTTGTGTATTGGTAGAGTTGTTGAAAACTACTGAGTGTGAATAGACCTACGACATAGATGTCGGAAGTAGGCGGAACGACGTTGGGAAACGTTATATAATCCTTGTCCACTAAACTACTATTAACTTAATCTATATTTAACCTGGAACTATAGTAATAATATGAACTCATCTTTTTTGATCGGTCATATCAAACCGGAGATGACAACTAACCAATTTTGACTTTGATGGTATAGCATTGTAAATATTTAAAAGTATAGAAGAGGGAAACTTTAAACCAGAGGTAATGTTAATAAACATATTAACCAAGTAAGATTGCTAAGAAAGTAAACTTTAGGACGATAGACGTGTGTAGATATTGTATATAAACACTTCATTTTTATTTAATTAAGGGTTTTTACTATTTTTAATAATAATTATTTTCTGTATGTTTTTCATATTCTCTATAGCTTCTTCTTCTGTGGTGTTCTTCTGTGGTGTTCAATCCGAAGATTGGTTTGTAGCAGCTTTCCATGAACTCCGGTCTGTGGCGAGTCTCTTCATGTCCAAGTAATTATCACAACCTTTGTCGTGAATGATTTGTTTTATGTATCCCAGCCGTGGTCTACCTCTACAGTTCTTTCCTTCCACATTGCCCTCCAGTATTGTGTGCAGGAGACTTTCATGCCTCAAGATATGTCCAATCCAATTGTCTCTTCGGTGAGTAAGCATATTCCATAAACATGGCTTCTCTCCAATCCTCTTCAGCGTTTCTTCATTACTGATTTTGTCCACCCATGGAATTTTGAGTACTTTCCTGTAGCACCACATTTCAAAGGCTACTATTCGTTTCTTATCAGCCAAGCTGAGAGTCCAGGTTTCACTATCATACAACAGTACGCTCCACACATATATCTTCACAAGACGTTTCCTAAGGCTCATACTAATGTTTTTGCATGTAAAGAGCTTTCCTTTCTTGTTGAATGCTATTTTGGCTTGGTTGATGCGACTGACTATTTCTCTTCTACTTCTTCCATCTGCTGTTATTTTACTACCGAGGTAAGTGAACTCCTGTACATTTATCAGCTGTTCTCCATTTAAAGTACAACGAGGAGGTTCATACTGCCGGCTACAGAGAAGAACTTTGGTTTTCATTTTGTTGATCTTCATGTTATATTTGTTAAAGGTGGATTTCATTTCTGCTAATGCATAATTCAGATCATCTTCGTTTTCTGCCAGAACTGCGATATCATCCGCAAAGCGAAGCATGGTAATTCTTTCTCCTTGAATCTTGAGACATCCAGTCATTGGCAAATTATCATTTACTTCATCTATTGCTTTTTGGATGTATGCATTAAAAAGAATTGGTGAGAGCGAACAACCTTGCCGAACTCCTTGCTTAATGTTGGCCTCTGTTGTGGAATCTCCACATCGTATAACGGCTATCTCGTCTTCATACAATTTCCAAATTGTCCTCCTGTCCTTGTACTTAACACCCAGTTCTTTCAACACCATGAATAGTCTATTCCACTCAACCTTATAAAATGCCTTCTCCAGGTCTACGAAAGCAATGAATGTATCAAGATCTTTTCTTAGTCATTTCTCTATAATCATTCTTAAAGCTAGGAATGCTTCTTGAGTCCCTCTACCCTTCCTGAATCCAAATTGATCTTCTGTCAACGCCAACTCTACCTTTCCTTCAATGCGTTTCAAGATAATGCTGGTGAGTATTTTTGAAGCATGGGTTACAAGGCTTAATGTGCGATATTGGTCTCATCTATTAGCAGATGATTTCTTTGGAATGGGCACTATGACACATTTCCTAAAGTCCGATGGGATATGTCCCGCGTTATACATTTCACAAATCAGATCAAATAGGGCTTTCTTCACATTGTCTCCCGTGGCTTTTATCAGCTCTGCTGGTATATCATCAACCCCGGATGCCTTTCCGTTTTTCAGCCTTTCCATTGCTTGATTAAATTCATCCAGGAGTATTTCATCTCCCTCTTCTTCTTTATCTACTAGCTCTTCATTTTCTAGTATTTCACAAGATGTATGTTTTCCTCCATATAAATTCTCAATGTATTCTTTCCATTTTGAGCCAATTTCAGAATCTTCATACACCAGTTCTCCATCATCTGTCTTCAGTACATTGCACCTAATCCTCTTGTCCCCGAAGAACCTTTTGGCTAGTTTAAACGCTGTCTCAAATTTGTGATTCTTAACTAGGTCTTCTACTTCCATGCATTGCAATTCCAGAATTTTTTCTCTGGCTGCCTTCGCCTCTCGATTTATTTCGTTTCTCAATTTCCTGTATAGTTGTTGTCCTTCTTCAGTCGCAGAGTTCTTAAACTTTCTTCTTGTGTCTATCTTCTCAATGATTTCATTAGTTATCCAAGCTTTCCTGTTCTGTGCTTTCGGCTTTCCCACAACATCTGTTGCTGCTGTTAGAACACTTCCCTTCCAAGCATTCCACTTATTCTCCATACTTCCTAAGTCTATTGCTGATATGTCTGCCAGAAGTTCATCTGTCTTCTTCTTAAAATCTATAGCAAGGTTTTGATCTCTGAGAACTTCGATATTCCATTTTTGACTGTTCTTCCTTTTCAGTTTCTTCAGTTTTAGTTGGCATTCGCTCAAAACCATGTTGTGGTCACTACCAATATCTGGGCCAGGGCAGCTTCTACAGTCCTTCAGCTGTGTCTTAAATCTCTGCTTAACTAAAATGTAATCAATTTGAAATCGATTCCCACCACCTGGCATTGTCCAAGTATAACGTCTTCGTGCATGGTGTTGAAATAATGTATTTGCAACCACCAGCTGATTGTAAGCACAGAATTCCAATAAACGGTTACCTCGATCGTTCCGTGTGCCAAGCCCAAATTGGCCCACAGCCACTCCATCTTTACCCTCTCCAATAACAGCATTCCAGTCTCCAAGGATTATCAGATTCTCATCTCCTTTAACACCTTTGATTAATTCTGTCAGATCATCATACACTCTTTCCACTTCTTCATCTTCGTGGGCAGTGGTTGGCATGTAGACTTGAATGATCACGGTGCCCCTTGGTTTAGTATCTAATTTCACTAAAATCAGTCTTCCACTCTGCTGAACGTATCCTTTAACTCGGTGACCCATTTCCTTTGTCATCACCACTCCTACTCCTCCCTCTCCAGGTTTGTCCATAATAGTCCCCGTGTGGATTATCCTGTAATCTCCACTCCAAAAATCTCCATTATCAGGCCACCTCACTTCGGCTATTCCTATCACATCTACATTCATCCTTCCAATCTCAAGCTTTAGGTTTTCCAGCTTTCCACATTGTAGAAGTGATCGAACATTCCATGTTGCAATGCGTCTCCTACATTGAGCACTTGTACGAGCACACCCCGCCCGGAGATCCGATCGCGGGGCTAATCCGGAACATTTTACGAGTACAGGTTTCATGACATGAGCCGCTATTCCTTGGGATATCCATAGGATCCTTAATGCAGTGGTTTCCCGTTGCCTTCTGCATTCTATGCCGTTGACGATTCCGTGTTCGTTCATGACGATTCCGTGTTCGTTCATCCGCCTTTAGGGGTGATTTCTCACCCCAAGGACAAGAGAGTGTCCTTTACCCCCTCCACGCTTGAATGATGACGATGATGATAATTGTTGTTTTAAGGGGCCTAACATCGAGGTTATCGGCCCCTACGCTTGAATGAGGGAGACCACTTATACCGGTGGTCACTCGGTCGGACGCAGTTTAACGTCATACCCGGGACTATAGCTAAAGAGTATTTTTTGAAGTGAGTGTTTGCGTTAGCGATGATTGATGCGTGTATGAAGGCTTCATC
This sequence comes from Meconema thalassinum, assembly GCA_946902985.2. NCBI lineage: Eukaryota > Metazoa > Arthropoda > Insecta > Orthoptera > Tettigoniidae > Meconema > Meconema thalassinum. Next base: position 297,811,661 of record OX336389.2, read on the forward strand.
AGTTGCAAATGATGTAAGTGTGTGATAGGAAGTGAATTGTGTGGTATGAATGTGTTTGAAAGAGAAATGGCTATTATATAGAGAGTTTCGTAAATGTAATTGTTTGAGAATACGATGTGATTTAACAGGAGCAATACAAGCAGGCCCCGTTAATCTACCAAGGTCAGATTGTTATATAAGCGAGGGGAGTTCCGCAGCTGTGTGTATTATGAATGGATGCAGCAGTGGACTGTGACAATAACAAACCACTAGACGGCATGTCAGGCATGCGCTCTTTGACACGCTCAAGAATGTTAAACGTTTGTATATGGAATGCCAGACTCGTTAAATCTCAAGTATACTGTTTTATTATTTTATGCTTTGTAAACGACAGAGTCTTTACATATTGTAACCAGGAATGTTAGTGTGTATGTGTGGAGTCTTGAGAACTTCAGTGGCGTAAATGAGAAAGGATATTTGGGTGTTATTTGTTATTTATTGTAATTAGTTTTATTAATAAATTTACCGACAGTAGTGGCTATGCTGGCTAAAGCGCAGCATTAGGTCATGGGGCCAAGCTCTCTGCTGACTCGGTAGACGCGTGGGTTCGAGCCCCACCGTCGGCCGTCCTTGAAATGGTTTTCCGTGGTTTCCCATTTTCAACACCTGGCAAATGCTGGGACGGTACCTTCTGACAGGCCACGGCCGCTTCCTTCCCCATCCTTGCCCAGTTTCATTCACCATCATTCATTTCATCTCTCATTAACTCCTCTCATGAGGTTGGCGTCAGGAAGGGCATCCGGCCGTAAAAACCATCGCCACAAGGACTTCCATCGCATCTCATCCCCGATCCCGTTGGAAAACGGGAATAATAAGGGGTAGACATACATACAGTTTTATTAATAAATTTATATTTTCTTGGTCTTGTTCCGTGTGCCTTATTTTATACTTTAAGCAGAGACGTGTTATGGAACAGCCTAATATAGATAGGATGTCTTTATTTATCCTACAAAGCACCGAGATTAAGGCAAGTTTTACACTCTACCAACAAAAGCTAGTTTGTTCGATCCATAACACGCTCGTAGACTACTGTGTATAATACCGAAGAGCTTGTTGACGTGATTTTGATTGTTCATCTAGCCGTAAACTTTCAATAGTATACAATCCAGCTGTGGTTTGGATGTTCTACAAGTAACTTCTCGATTTTTACGGGTACAGTACCTCATCTACCTTACCGCTACTTTCCGTTACTGTAGCTCTGAAGCATGGAAAGTTGTTAATTTTAAACTATGAAATTTGAAAATGGCCGCCTTGCGTTATATTCACTGTGATAAATTCATTATTAACGCTATTGAGGCTTCCTCTACAATACTCATATTCTACCATGTTTTATCTTTATTGTTCAAAGCATTCCCTGAGTTACTAATTTGCACAATTTAATAGTACGCCTAGCTGCCATATTGGATGGAGAGGGTCATTGTCATTTTCTGTGGCATATCAAGCGGCTTATAAGGTTATACCTTATAAAATTAATCATTGTTCTTACATTTGCTTAATTCTGAGAGTGGTTATAGTTTATAAATTGGCCACTGTGCACAATCTTCAGTGAAATAATCGTTTGACCTACTCAAGTGGGAATCCTCACATGATAATCATCTGCAACCAAGGTATGTCTTAATTAATTGTGCAATTAGATTCTAAGTTGTCAATTTTAATGTCCTAATAGTTCGCACAATCGCCATCTTGACTGTATGAAATCTCTGTTGCTTTATCTCGGCTATACCAGGTCATTCATACGGTCTTACCTAGTCACTATGTTTTCTTACTGTAGCACTTAGAGAGTTAATTATTTTTCAAGATGGCAGTTGCGGGTAATGCTCACTCTTATATACAGCAGTTATCACCTAAGTTACATATGATCCTTATATGAAATTATTTCAATGCCAATTACTGTGAATATTGATTCATTGGATGCCAACTTACGGATTATAATGCTTGTATGATTCTCGTGGCCACCTCCTTGAAATTAATCGGCTGATGACATTATAGCTTGAGCAACATGTGATCCAAAAATAAATTCTGTTTTTCAAGAATTTGGTGGAGATCCGATGATTAGTTTAGTCGTAATTTCATTAAGGGTTTGAACAATTTGGTAGCCGGCATATTCATTTCGTTAAAATGGCGGTGATGCAAAACATGATAGTGAGGTGCCTCTTACTAGGGCTACTTATGTACCAAATTTTATTCAATTTGCTTTCGTAGTTTAGGAATTGATAGTGGACACGTGATTCGCCCAGTTGCAGAACTCGTTTATTCTATTCGTGAATAAGTATAATTTTCTTCAGAAACGTGAAGCAAAGTCCAATTTCAGAACTTGTTTAATCCACTTGCGAATAAAGATCATTTTAATGAGAAACGATGTCATACACACATACATACATACACACAGTCATACATACATACATACATACATACGGACCAAATGTCCGTGTAGAGCTCATATATATATATATATATATATATATATACATTTCTTACGTAACTCGAATATATGCTTAAAAACCCTAAGCAATCAATAACTGGAATATTTTATGTACGTTGGGTGACTACTTACGAATTTGAAAGTCGCAAGGTATACAAATAATGCTTCTTTTGTAACTGAATGCTCGTATCCCACGTTTTCCTGCAAAACATAACACAGTAATGTTTTACTTAAAAGTTTAACTTAAATCCAAAGAGTAAAGCTGCAATGTTGTAGTGCAGTATTTTGAAATCGATGCCTTAGCAGTCAAGCTTGTTGGACAGGGATGTTCAAGTTTGACGTCGCTGACACTGTGTCAGGCTTAGTCCTACACAAAGCCAAGACTTGTACAGCTTCCAAGACGCTAATAACCGAGCCTTTATCAGTGAAGTTCACAAGCTGCCTAGTAAATTGAGAATCATGCTGTCACCACTTAAACTTCCCCAAAGTTGAAAGCGAGCACAGCCTCTATTCTATCGTGATAAGTCACAGGGATGGTGGGAGGGTATTAAGAGATCGTCAGCTCATCGTTCCGCGTAAACAATTTTACCAGCTCTCCTCCTATCAACATACAATGTAATCTTCTTAAAACTTCGTTAACAGCTCACTGAACTTTAATGACGTGTATCGTTTTCACTCTTCTTCTAGAAAATCACTAGTGTCAAGTTTTAATTAGCAGGTGTACGAACACTTGAGCAAAATACTCTAAATACACTACAAGAGGTAGACCTACCTCCTTATGTGTGTGTTTGTGTCATCATTCCGTAGATTTGTTTGAAGTCCCTTATCCTGAGCGAATAGCTCCATCTGCACGAAGCTATTGCACACTTTATCTCAGGCAATTTGTCAGGACGTTCAACTGTATTCCTTGCTCCACCCTTCCTTCCATAACTTTGATATTCATGTGTGCCATAGTAGCCCATTTCCCCTAAAAACCAATCTGTCAACCTAATGACCTCCTTCTGGTGTACCAGCTAGCATTCTAGACTAACTGAGGGCTGTAAGTATGTACACTCAGTCTCGTCAGGCAAAACTGGGTTTTCATCCCACCTCAGCCATCCCTGAAGTGGTTTTCCAAGGTTTCCCATTCCTACACCAGGCAAATTCCGGGACGGTTCCTTAATTATGATCTCTGCCCCGTCCATCCCGTTTCTCACCTCAATTAAAAATACACTCACCTAAATAACACAGGTTATCAGACAATTTTAAATGTACAGTATATTTATTTACACATGAAAGTACACGGGGCTCCAATGACAATGTCGAAGCCCCTGAAATAATCAACAAAAACAACTGGCATTCTCATAAAATCTCACTCAAGTTTTCTCTTATACCCCTGTCAGCTTAAAGCCTCTTCATTGAAACTACAACCACCCACCAAATTTTCATCATTCTCCGGTAACACCCAATTTCAAATGCTTCAGTTCTCCTCTTCCTAGTTGCATCAACTCTTGAAGGATTCTATGTGAATGTAGCGTCTCACATTAGCTTAGTGGTCAGTGAATCGGCGTATAAAGCTGGAGGTCGTGGAATCGAGTCCGACACTGGTCCAACACTTATTTTACCCATCTTCCATCTAAATGTCTTATGTTTTCTCTACAAACCACGATACAATAGCTGGGAGTTTTCCTTGTTGCTGGTTTGCATTCAAATTACATGGAGCCCGACGATCAGGAGGGATGAAAGGGGCTCCGTCACCCAGTCGGTAGAAGAGCAGAGCTTCTAACTGAAAGGGAGTGGGTTCAACTCTCACCCAGGTAGTGGATTTTAGAAAGAAACCTACCACTTTAAGAAACGCAAATGGCTTTGGGTTCAGACACTCTACAACAGAAATGAGTACAAGGGTAATTCCTAGGAGCAAATGTGGCCGGGCATGGAGATGATTATTTCACCCCATCTAGTGCCTCTACCTTCCACTGCTGGATGGGCCTCCGTGGCCAGTACGGAGTTGACTTTGGTTTTTTTTTCATATTCAACAAACATGCTTCATATTTACTGTCCTCTTCCTTTCAGAAGATTTTCCTTCTGTGGTGAAAGCGTTTATTTCATGTTCTATCCGACGTTTAATATCATATTTGCATTACAAATTATTGCTTGTTTTGCTTCTCAAGTAGAAGAATACTCGTATCTCATTTTGCATTTCTCCTGCCATATTCTTTGTCAATGGAGGTGTCTGGCTTTTTCCAGCAGCATTTGATTATATTTATTTAACATTTATTGACTTTCATGTGATCTTCTACCTAGTAGAAACCATTTCACCCATTAGCATAGGGAGCTTCGATGTATGGGCATTAGACCAGGTGCCAGCAGATTTTAAGGTTAATTCGTCTTTTTCGTTTCTTGTTAATTCTTTTAGGCGCTTGGGACATTTTGGTCATCAGCTCCGTATAGATGGCTGTCTGTTGAACTTTACTGATAACCCATATTTTAATGTAATTACTGTAGTTGTGTGTGTAACTGTATTAGGGACAGTGATGAGATAGGTGCCCCTGGATTTGAAGTAAGTTACTACCCCGGCGTTTGCGATGCGGAAGTGTGGAAACCTTAGGGAAGAACACTCACAGGATAGCCACTGTCAGCTTCGGAATACGAATCTGTGATCGCAGGACTGGGTGTAGCTATCCTCGCAACCGTACTGCACGATTTAACGCCGCAGGACTACATCTCTTTTACTCGTAGTACTGGTTTCAGGGATGGTTATTGTTTTAAATGGCCTAACAACTGCTTCTATTGATGTGAATAATCTGATTGAACACTACTGCCTCTATTACTAACTACTTAATTATTTCAAACTTAAATAAAAACTACTATTCTCCATCGTGTTCATGGTAGAAATATAGCCTGCACAATTCACTTCTGAACACACTGCAGCGCTACATTTGTCAGTTTCTCTGCTCTTGCCGGCAGCACCTGCAAGTTTGATCGCTCCTGCTACAACCCCCCTACGAGCCACGACTAAAGGCGGAAGAGGGGAAGTTGTTAAGTTCACGGCGGGCATGGCTGTTTCACTGCTGGTACACGATGATATGTCGGCTCTAGGCAGACGCGCAGTGACTCCATACATTCAAGATAGCGGCTGGGTGCACTATTAGAACATTAAGACAAATAACCCAGAATATACTGTAATAGCGCAATTAAGATGAATCGTGGCATTCGAGAAGTATCATACAGTGTAATATAACTTACTACCGTTAGTCATACGATTATCAAAGTGAATATCGCGCACGTAACTCTCAATATTTTAGAGCTATTATAAAGAAACTTACCAATAATGTAGAGCCATATTTGTCCTTTTGTGTACCAATAGCTAAAGAACATCGACTCTATATATGCAAGATCACGACTAAGCACGCTATTAAAATATATATCTCATTAATTTGGGACGTAATTGGGAAATGAATACGAAACTTAGTAAGAATTAAGTATTATTTAACATACATTAGTAACGTTAGTGTTAAATTTATGACACCAAATTTGGCGCGAAGAACCCATCCTCAAATTTCAGAATTTAAAAATAAATAACTATGTTTTAGACCTACAATAATGACATTTAGTGATAACGTCGAACCATATACTTTGTGTGACTTTGTATGCCCAAGACATAATAACAGTGAGTCCATATATTCACGATGGGAACTTGGCATAATATCATAACTTAATGAATTATTTACAAAGTTATTACGAAATTAAAATGCAACTCAGTGGGAAGAAACGACCATACTACGGGCTTTACTGACACAAGCTACAAGAATTGCATGCCGAATACAACGCACAGCAGCCATCTTGAACTTATAGTATACAATGGCAAAATAACTCTCAGAGTTTTTACTGTACAATACCAAAAATAAGTGATAAGCTGCTTCATATGTCCGAGGCAATATTACAGCGACTCCATACTGACCCTGATGAGCCCATCTCAGATGATATTTTCTAGATCATAAATGGACGCATCAGGGAAGCTCTAGAAGGAGTCCTGTTGAAAGTCTCGACTTTTGTAGTAAAGATGATTTTTTTTTCTTGGGACTCGCAGTATATGCATAAATGAAAAGGAGAATGTATTTCAAGATATTTCCCCATGTGAAGAATGCTATTTTATATGCAAGTGTGTCCAAGCAAAATATAGTTGCTCAACGGGGGATAGTTACTTCTTGACTCAAGCAGGCAGATCCAGAAAAGACAGCTCCATTCGTGTTCCCGCATAGGGCGAATGTGAATTTTTGTGCGTGAGGAAACGCCACTTTGATTATCTGTGTGTATCTCTAATAATATTGCACATATTGCGTGCTGTGTGCACAAGTAAACGTCAAAGACGTCGTTCGAGCGAATAAGAGTGGTATTCCGAACGGATATTAATGTTCTGCATTTTTTGTGCAAGATCGAACTAAGGACTAAGCCACGAGGGTACCCCATAACGGTATCATAATTGACAGACGTACTTTTAGTGTCTTTTGAAAAGTTGTAGAATCAGTGAAACAACACTAAACAACGAGTGTTTAAACTCAGTGGCAGACCATGGGCAATGTTTGATTTTGTCTGTAAAACAAGTGTAGAGCCAGTTTGATCTAAATTATTACAAACCGTCAGTAAATTTAGTGTCCTTATTATGATCGAAAGGTCAATCATTCCCGACTGGATTAATCCCCAATTGTAGATGATGGTTGTTATGGAGAAGAAGAGATATGCCCTGGGGAGATAACAAAGTTGGAAAATCATGAGACGCAGAAGGAAGAAACTATTAAGCTCATGGGAGTAGAGCACGTGGTCGCCAAGCCAGTTGCGACAGCTCTCGTAAATTCGCCGAACAATCCATTGAGTCTGTGAGATACGAATTCATTTTCTGTAGATTTGTCGTAGATTAGCTTTAGAAGACCACATTTTAAGCACGACTTTTGTAAGCAGGCAATTAGTAGTTTAGTATAATCACATTTTCATTTAACAGCTTTGATTACTGCGGAGGTCAAGCAGTACGATTCACTGTCATAACCCCTGTACATAATTATCCGTGAAACAATCCAGGAAAGGCCTAAGGTGGTCACACATATTTATCATACGAGGTCATGAGCGGAATATCTCTAATTCCCGACTCATTGCAGTTCAATGAGTTGGCAGTTGGCAGTCAAAGTGAAAGGTCGTGTTTTTCCAGAGCTCTCAGGTGTGCTGAAATGGATTGTTCTCTGGAGTGTTATCGTGCGAGGATCGGACTGTGGTATGCGAAAGGTAGTCGGGATTTCCGGTGTTTGTGTGTGCGTACGGGGCCTAGTAACTTGTGGGTTATAGTCCTAGTGATAGCTGCGTTGCTAGTTATTGGTGGAGTGGAAGTGAATTCAGGTCCTGTTAATCCAAATCTGAATCAGGCAAATGATTCAATGGCAGCATTAAAGTGTTCGACGTGCAGTAAAACATTGAAGAACGGTGTTCAGTGTGGACTAAGTGAGAAATAGTTTCACTTCGGCTGTATTAAGATCAAGAAGGAGGATTGTGATGTCGGGAATTGGTTTTGTAAAGTATGTGATACGCCGGACTGTTTGAGGGCACAAATCAAAGCAAGGGATCAAATCATACAGGAACTTAGAACAAAGCTTCGTGAATCAGAGGAGACGGTGAAGGATGTGACTGAACGGCTTTCTACTGGGATCAGTGTGGAAGAGGGCGGGCAGGAGCAAACTGAGGATAATGTTATCATAATGGGCGATTCTATGATACGATGGAGTGCGAATATCTCGAGGAAATCAGGTGCGAAAGTGCGGTGTTATCCGGGGATTAAAATTGACCAGCTTGCCCAACAAGTGGAAGAAGCAAATGTAGAGGACTGTGACAAAGTTAAAGTGTTGTTGCTTCATGTAGGGACGAACGATTTGAAGAAGAGGGCTACAGCTGATTACATCATGGGGGAGCTCTACGAACTAGGCAGAAAAGCTAAAAGCAAGTTTAGAAATGCAAAAATTATAATGAGTGGCATTGTTCGGCGGGGAGATGTTCCGTTAAGGCGAGTTAAGACTGTAAATGACCGCATGGACTGGGTTTGTGCATAACTGGGATTAGTGTACGTAGATGCTGACTGCTGGATTGGTGGCCGTGACTTCGCCTGAGACGGGCTGCAATTAAATCGACGGGGCGCTTTCAACCTAGGGAGCCTACATGACAGGGTAATTGGTTCGTGCCGGCCATTGTGAGGAGGAGCAGGTCCAGAGGTTGCCAGCCGACGGGAACAGAAGGAGCTACTTCTGGATATTTGCTGCGGAGGTAAAACTCTAAGATTACTGCAGGTTAATTGTCAGAGTTTAGGAAATAAATTAATTGAATTTTGGAATCTTGTAGAGACGTATTCTCCGGACATTGTCATTGCTACTGAATCTTGGTTATATGAGGATATAAATAGTAATTAAATAATTCAAGGGACCTACGAAATGAACAGAAGGGATCGGGGGAAGCGAGGTGGTGGGCTATTTATTTGTGTGCGCAAAAATATAGCTAGTTTCTTAAAGTGGGTTGACACGGATCATGAAATGTTATGTGTACACATTTCGGATAAAGGGAATAAAAATTTCCTTTTCAGGTGATAGGGGCGTATAGAGCACCGAAAGATAAATTTTCGCTTCTCGACACACTGTATGATAAAACTTGTACGGGTAATGCTATGAAAAAGAGCATACTAATTGCCGGAGATTTAAACCTCCCCAATGTAGACTGGTCTGGTGAGTCAACTAGCTGTGGTCAAGCTCAGTGCGCTGCAAACAAATTCTTAAGGGTGGGGGGATGTTCCCAAGTAGTTGACTTCCCAACTAGAGGCAATAATACCTTAGATGTTTATCTCGTAAGGCCTGTAGAGCTGTATATTAACTGTCTAAAAGTACGGTGACTTCCGGTGAGCGGCGGGTGGGTTGAGCGGCGATTCTCAGGTAGACGAGGGTCAGAAGTGATTAGCCAGTTTACAACCCTTCCGTTGAGCGGCAGATTCTTTGGTCACCCTCTACCTTCGTAGGCTACTTAATGTAATTGCAACACAATGTGGCTGAGATAGGCGTAATTGATGCGCGAACTAATTAATGAAGGTAATGTATTAAAAGATACAAATAAAATTCGTTGTCCGGCAGTAAGCCTAAGTATGTTCGCTAAGTAAGAATGGCTACGGCTTTACTGGATGTTTTCAAATTTCTTACAAATATGTGTTAGATATTTTTAAGTTAATAGTTCAAAAACGGGATACCTTAGTTCAACAGAATCCATGACGTACCCAAACTCCTGAAGACGATGGCATACATCCTGAAGCTAGACTAAGTCACGGTTGGTCACGCAACACCAAAGCATGTAATTAGTTTTTAAATAAAATGTAAAAACAAAAAAATAAACAAAAAATAAAAACAAAAAATATAACGAGGCAATTTTGCTGATGGAATTAGACCAGATATAGGTCGAGTGTGATAACAATCGCGCGGGTTTATGGCGTCCGCGGGTCTTTTGACCCCCTGTAACGAAAATAGGTCTGGCAAACCATGTGCGATGATTCGTAACAGGCCCACCTCAATGTCGAGGTGCCTTTGGTTTAAAGTGGGCACGCAATTCTGGCTGGCGCTAACAATGAACCTTTTCGCACATTTTCTATTGCCAATTATGATGTAATTACATTAAGTAGTCTACGAAGGTAGAGAAAGAGGGTGACCAAAGAATCTGCCGCTCAACGGAAGAGTTGTAAACTGGCTAATCACTTCTGACCCTCGTCTACCTGAGAATCGCCGCTCGAACCACCCGCCGCTCAGCCCAGCCGCCGCTCACCGGAGGCAACCGAAAGTACCAGGAATTAGTGACCATTCTGGGGTTGAATAAAATATTAGATACGGTGACATTACAAAATTAGACTCTGATGCAGCAAATAAGATCATATTACAGTATCGCAGGGCGGATCAGGGCAAATTTCAGGGGTATTTGAATGAGCTATTTGTAGGATGGGCATCGGATGGAAATCACATTAATATCCTGTGGAATAACTTCTTGAAAATTTTAAATAGCGCTATTGATAAATTTGTTCCATTTAAATTACTGAAACAAAACCCAGATCCTGAGTATTACACACGGGAAATCAGGAGTCTTAAACGGAAAATTAGGAAATTATACAATAAAAGACATGATAATGACAAGTATATGTTGAAATTTAAGTCCTTATCAAGAGAGCTCGTCATAAAAAGAGGGCTGCTCATGACAATTATATGCAAGGTTTACTTGGTTCGGGAGGCGATGGGTGGAAAAAAATACAGTTATGTTAGGAGAAGAAAGGGAAATTCAAAAAATTTGTCGATGATAATGTCCGGTGACGGTAAATTAATTACTGAGAAGCAGGCCATTGCTAATGAATTAAATGTCTTTTATGGTAGTGTGTTCAATAAATCCAATAGCTGTGTGTTGGACCTTAACGATGAATCAGGGGCTACACTTTTCCAAATAAACCAGTCAGCAATTGTAAAGCTAATACAAAAATTACGTTACAATATATCGAAGTGTCCTGTTAATATTGTTAGCGAAGTACTTAAACTAGGAGGTAGGGCCGTGGCACGATACTTAGAGGTGATGTTAAATGTGTCCATAAACAATGCGCAAATCCCGGATGACTGGAAAAGAGCTACGGTAGTCCCAATATTTAAGGGAGGGAGCAGACTTGAATTGGGCAACTACAGGCCGGTTAGGCTTACGTCCATCGTTTGTAAACAGATGGACCATCTCATTTGCGACTACTTGAGGGAACATTGGGAAACATTATCATGGTTTAATGATAGGCAACATGGATTTAGGAAAGGTTACTCATGCGAGAGTCAGATGCTATCACTTTTTCAAGATATTAGCGAATCGTTAGACGATGGAGTTTCAGTCAACGCCGTAGTTATAGATTTTGCGAAGGCATTTGATGTCGTGCCGCATGACATGTTACTCCATAAATTAGCTTCAACGAAGATTGACAGAAGAGTAATTTTATGGATCCAAGAATTTTTGACGGGTCGTTCCCAGAAAGTGAAAGTTGAAGGCCGATTCTCGGATGAAATTACCGTAACGTCGGGTATCCCTCAGGGTAGCGTAATAGGAACTTTGTTATTTTTGGCATTTATCAATGACTTACCAAATGGGATTCGCAGTGACTTTGGATTGTTTGCGGATGATTGTGTAATATATCGAAAGATACATGACTCACAAGACAATGCAGTACTTCAAGATGACCTCAACCTGGTCTATAAGTGGGCGATTGGAAATAAAATGAAAATAAACACAAGGAAATGTAGTCTAATAAAAATAGGGAAAGTGCGAAGGCTCAGAAATACTTGTAGAAGATGATTCTTGCAAATATTTGGGCGTTCACGTAAGAAATGATATGAAATGGAGTAGTCATATAGGATGTGTAGTTTCTAAAGCTTACAAGTCTCTGCTCTTTGTAATGAGGGTATTAAAAGGAAGTAGTACCTCTGCTAAAGAATTAGGATATTTTTCACTTGTAAGACCTATTCTGGAATACGCCTCGGCGGTTTGGGATCCATATCAAGTAGGGCTCATAAATGAGTTGGAAATGGTACAAAGAAAGGCCGCTAGATTTGTTCTCAGTGACTTTAATCCCAGGAGCAGCGTGAGCCATATGTTCAAGACACTTGGGTGGGAATCACTTGAGGCTAGGAGGATGAAATCTAGACTCTGCGCAATGTACAACACGATTACAAATCAACCAGCATGGGGTGAGCTTAGCAAACGTATGGAAAAGCCTACTTACATGGGTAGGAGCGATCATCCTTTCAAAGTTAAGGGCCGACCACAGCGAACAAATTATGGTAAATATTCTTTCGTAAACCGTGCCATTGATAATTGGAACTCTCTACCTGCCGCAGTCTTAGAGCCTTATCCCAAACATATAGGTGTGTTTAAGAAAAGACTGACTATTTGTGTAAATACTCCAGTTTAATTGTTAGTGAAGTGTTATGTACAATTATTTATTTGTTATGTACATCTAATTTTCCACCGGGGGACACACCCCCAATTGCAAATAAACGAATGAATGAATGAATGTAAATGAATGAATAGTATTTTCTACAAGCATATGCAGTGGTTTCCACACTTAGAGTTCAATGAAATATTTTATTATTTAATTTCATGAAGATTGAGTGGTATATCTCCCATTTCCTGATCTTTGGACATTTGTTATGTTTGTGAAGGCTTGAGCTAAGCCTTATGTGGAATTTAAAATAGTTTTGACGTATCAGTGTGAAGTGGTCCGAAGGAGCGAACTATTTTATCTTTCAGTTAGGATTATTTGGAATCATGGTTATTTATCCAAAGGCTTTGGAATAGCTTGTATGAATTTAATGTGAAGTGAGCTAATGATCGTACATGTTTTGTATGAACTGGAGAGAATGGGAAAATGTCACATAGTAAGATTGTGTCGGCACAGCCAACTAGATTTCATTATCCTTATACAGGTGTATTCGATATGATGGAAGTCCATTACACTGGTGATAGAAGAGACTATTCTAAGCAAATATCTTCATGAAATTTAGTCGTATCTTAATTAGTGTAGGTGGAATTAAATCACAAAAATCGTCGGTCAATGTCTTGGAAAAGGGCTTAGGCTGCGTTCCCCTCAGCAGCACAGCTGACTTCTCCCTGTCGCCCTCCCCTCCTACGCTGAGGAATGTTGACAAGAGTCTGAAGTCGAGTGACCTACTCGCCTTGTCTGCCAATGGCATTGAAATACACAAACCGAGCCTATGAACAGCTAATTCACACTTTCATGGGGAGTGGCTACATGACTAGTGATGGTGGATCTGTCTAGGATTTTGCCAGCCTCATGGACTATGCAAAGAAAATAGAAATCCTAAAGATTTGGTAAATTCATTTAAGGAACTGTTGGTCTATCTTTGTGTGAAGATAGTGCAACAACTCTAATAAAAATATTAATAATAATAATAATAGTAATAATAGGCTTTTAGACACACTAACTTCTTTTATGTTTCTTTCTGGTATGTCGAGTTGCCAGACTCTTATGTACGTAGGACTCCTTGCATGTGCCATGAAATCCATGGACATGATCGTATTAGATTCCATTCATTTACTACATGACTGAACGTTGATCGCACCCTCGGGAAGGTTAGCACTCTACCACCAGAACTACACATGCTGACTCTTATTATTATTATTATTATTATTATTATTATGAGACTATTATTATTATTATTATTATTAGTATTATTATCATCATCTACATGTGGTGCTAGTGTTTGTACAGATTACCATTACCGGCCGATGAAAGTCTGGGCGTGATGGCGTAGCAGTCCAGCTGTTGGCCTCTCACCACGGCGGACCAGGTTTGATTCCCGGTCAATGCATGTGTGATTTATTCAAAGTGAAATGCCATGTCCTGTGGTTCGGATTCCACGTAAAACGGAGGTCCCGTGGTTCATGATCACTATATTTACGGTCTTGTAAAACCACAAGCTTCCTTACTTCCCACCATCACCACAAGATGATTTCCCAAGGCATCCCACGATTCTCGAGTTGGGATGTCCCTTCATAAGACCACGGATGTTTTCTTTCCTACCGCCGAGGTGTAGGCTTGCGCATTTAATCGCGCACCACGATAGCAGCAAGCCCGGTGAATGGAGGTCCAAACTCAGCACCGACAGTGGCTATCCTGAGTTTGGATTTCCCCGGATTCTTCCACGTGCTTTCCAAGCACATACCGGGATAGTATGGTACTCGGGGCCCCGGGACACCAACCTCATTCACGACCCTAATAACTACAGCTACACATAATACTACAGTCACCACAGAAACACAGTTTATCAGACAAATTCAACACTCATCCAACTTTTTTGTTTTGTTTTGTTTTTAGCGTATGGCTTTTAGTGCCGGGAGTGTCTGAGGACATGTTCGGCTCGCCAGTTTTGTAGCTGCTTCGAGACGGACACCCAATGGGCTACAAGTACCGTTGGGGAGGAAAGTTGGAATGGAAGGTAGAGGAGTTGGAAGGTAGCGGCTGTGGCCTATAGTTAGGGACCAACCCCGGCATTTGCCTGGAAGGAAGATGGGAAACATCAGAAGACCATCTTCAAGGTTGCCGGCGGGGGATTCGAACCTCCTCGCCTCCCGGATGTGAGCGACTGCCAGCAGTCATGCCGTAACGACCACGGCTAACCCACCCGGTACTCACCCAACTAAACGGGGCTGATAAACAAATATCACAAGCCCTTAAAATGAATTAACAACAACCATCACAACAAGCTTGCAAATCTCTTCCATCATCATTGTTACCAATAATATTTATTTCATGAACGTCCTAAACAATTGGAACCCTACTTAAAAATAAATAACGTTCAGTTAAGACATAATCTCTTATAATTTGTTTAATAGTCAAATACTACAACTTTTTTTACGAGGGAAGTGGAAAAATCATGCATACGACCTTGAGAAGGGTCCGAACTCCTCAAGTGTGGGATTCTTACCCACTAAATAACCACACCCTGTCCTCTTGACAAAACCCATCCCTGGACCATTACTACTACTACTACTACTATTACTACTACTACTACTACTACTACTACTACTACTACTAATAAAAATAATCATAATAATAATAATAGTATGTTAAAAGAAGACCCACAGATTAAGCTGTGGGCTAGGAAGAAACCTCTTAAGAACGTGAAACCAATCACAACTCATCAAGCTGAAAACCATTTTGGATAGTTTTGGATAGTTCGATAGTTCGAAGAAAGATGAAGAATAAGTTGTTAGACACACTATTTTTTTTCCAGGGATTTCGAGATTCCAGAATGTTGTGTTCACAGAGTTTCATGTACGCGCCATTACATCCATCGGCATTTATAACATGACTGAGCCTACATCGAACCCTCGAGAAGGATAGCACAGTACTACCTAAGCTACACAGCCTCGCTATCATTTAATTATTAGTATTGTATTATACAGTACATAACTTATAGCACATTGCTGGTACATCACAACATATCTATGCGGGCTTCAGGAAACCAAGGTATTGACTGTACTGAAAAAGCCACTTCTAAGCTGGAAAGTCGAAATCGCTACCCAAGAACTTCCGGACGAGTCGGGTTGTTGGGAGAACTACTGCCTTTTGCATTAGGGTTCTACAGTTGAGTAGGCCTATCCAGATCCAATTATTTATGGCCTTGGAGCAAGGTACTTGGGATCACGCCCGAACTTGAGACAATGATAGGTATGGTCTTTACCCGTTCTACTGCCATTGCCTTTTGGTAGGGCCGACCAACTGGCTATATTTCCTTTATTGTTATTATTATTATTATTATTATTATTATTATTATAATTATAACACTGTATTATAACAATGTATTTGTATTTTATTTTCATTTTCGTGTACTTTCATATGTATGTACATTGTTGATTGACCAATAAATCAACACCCCCCCTCTCCAGTTTATGGCCATCCCAGGGCTGGAGATGGGATGGGACAATTCACAATTATGTACATGTGGTACCGTACTAGTATTAAATCTTGGAAGTAATTTTCCATGGGTTCCCACTTCTACCCCCAGGCAAATGCCGGGATGGTTCCTAACTTATGGACACGGCCGCCCTCTTCCCAATAACCATAACCGCTAGCAGTGCAGCCCATGAAGGCCCTAGGCCTACCAAGCGACCGCTGTCCAGCCATTTGGCCTGCTGATATAAGGGTGACACGTGGTCAGTGCATCGGGTCCCCTCGGCCATTAATCTTGATTTTCCTGACTGGGGCACTGCCTCGCTGTCAGACAGCTACTCAATTGCCCTCACGAGGCTTAAAACACCCCGTTCCAGCCCTCACGTCAGTTTCTAATATCCCTGATGGAGCCGGGAATCGAACCCAGGGCCTCCGGGTGAGAGGCAGTTGCGCTGCCCCAACACCACGGGGCCGGCGCCTTCTCCCGAATCCTCACCTGAATTACAAATACCCACATTACTACAGAAACCACAAAAACACAGGGTATCCCACAAATTCTACCCACATGGGGCTAAATGACCAAAATCGCCAAGCTTCTCAAACAAAACATCAAGTATTTTACTTCCGTCTTAAATGCCTAGTTCTGAACAGACAACGGGATGCCGGAATTTTGTCACACTGTATTTCATTAAGTGAATGTTTTTAGTATTTTCAGAAACTAGTCAACAGAAGATCCGACACGGACGCCAATGATACACCAGGGCTGAGTATCGAAATTATCTTATACATGAACATCAATCAATGAATTCCACACTTACAAAGTAGGCTACACAATACAACCGGTCCTAACGTCCCAAGCCATTGCGTGTGTTGTCAACAACAACAACAACAACAACAACAACAACAACAACGGCAATACACATTTTCTTACGAGACGGTACCGCTTATCCTCATATCAGCTGATAGCCTACCACCCCTCAGTCAACCGGTAAGGTCAATGGTCCGATTACGTTACATCTTCCCCTCTGCGCGTTGTCACACTTCGCTCCGCCCCGTTCCCTCCAGCCTACCGCACCACTTTTTGCTTCAAGAAACTAAAAACATTGCCTTTTTAATGATTCATTTTCAATTTCAAGATAAGTGACAATTTTTTTTACCTAGGAAGCTTAGAATAGTCTCTTCTATCACCAGTGTAACGGACTTCCATCATATAAATTACACCCTGTACCTAGGAGGCAGTGGACGCTCGACACTGCGTAGCAGAAACCTGTTTCATTCTACACACCTGTGTTTATAAGGAAAGGGCCAGGCACAGTTTAAAATGATTACAATTTTGTTAGACGATTGATTGACAATACTAGGAGACCTAGCCTTGATTTGTGCCATGTCCTGAGTTCGAGGATGTTTGAAGTCACAGCCGACTTGAAGCTGAATATTTCTATTGTATCAGAACAACCAATGCTAAATTTCAACTTCAATGAATATGTTTTAGGAGTGGTTTTGAACCATGATTTATTTTTACTGAATAAAGAAACGAGTAGACTCCATTCCAAATGCAAATGCCCTGAGATGTATAAAATAGGGCGACGTAATTTCTGTGTATTCTTTTGCCGTAGATGTTTTATTCCTACGAGGTTTTCCGCTGGTAGAGCGAGGAGTTGTACTGAATTAAGGTGACATGAGGCCATTTTTGCCCAGTCGACCGAATGGATAACGAGCTATTAGAGCCATTGTGTGACGTCTTTAGGACCAGTGTGTTTTGTGGATTGCTAACGTGTACAGATTCACTCGATTTTGAGACGACTGATAGTAATCGCTGTGACAATCTGAAGGCATAGGCGATTAGGAATCACGCGATACGAGTCGTGGTCTTCACTACGCTTTCGACGCCCTAATGAACATGTATAGATGACAATTAAATGCAAACAGCAAGGAACTGGGCAGGTAGGCATACAAAGAGCATGATCACTAGGAGTGTAATATTTATTTATTGTTGAGTTTACCCATTTCATGTAACCTATGTGTACTATTTAGATGTTTCTTTATGATAGGAATAAGTCGTGCTAGCTTTTGATTTTCTTTTGTTGTAGATGCATCTCACCTACAGATTAAAGTAAAATAGGATTTAGCTAACAAAATTAAAGATAACGTAAAATATTGGAAATGATACCGTCATCGTTTAGATATTTGTATCGGCGCTATTAAATGTAAATTGAATACTTTGCGTTTGTCGACGATTAAAATCATTTGTTTTGCTGTAGATTCAGGGTGTGATTATTCTTATTTTTCAAGAACCTTTGTAGTGCTTACGGATATTTTTTCGTATCACATTCCTAGCTAGATTGGTGTTCAATTATTTTATGAAAGGTCTTCGAGGGGGTTTAACTTGAATTAAGTTGAGAGATTGATTTTTATTTATTTTTGATTTGCAGACTAGCCGATTTGTACCCTCCGAAGTAGGTCAGGGATTTGATTTTTTGAATACATTTTATGATCTCTTACGTACGACTGGACTTATCATTGCTGGCTTTAAGTTTTTCGGGGTATGTTCTCTTTGGGCTGGTATTTTATAACCACGGACCTCTCACCCAACCCGACACTACCCGTGTATAGCAGGCCCGTGCGGTCTAGTCTGAGAATATACTGTATTCCATCCTCTGAGTGTATGGGTTTGACGTATGGGGACGTCGAGAAAGCCGTTAGTGGTCTGCGGTCCCCCGACTCTCCCGTCTGATCGGGCACAATATATTCAAGTGTGTGATTGGGCGTAATATGAACATGATGATGATGATGATTGTTGTTTTTAGGGGCCTAAGATCTAGGTTATCAGCCCTAATAATATAAACACATTAGCTCGACATGTAATTACACAATTAAAAGGAAAGTTCGTGAGAAACGAGACCTCGCTAGCACTAGTCATAAGAATACCATACTGAATATAGCGCCTAGTGGCCATCTTGAATTTATAGAATATAGAAATAAATAACTCTCTATGTTTTAGAGATATAATAAATTTCGAAGCCGATTGCCAGGTCAATGGGTTACAGGAGTTAACTTGTCCAGTTGGTCACTCTAATTCAACGAAATTCCACTGCATGTTAAGGAGTAGTCCCATATGTTACCTACTGGTGATGCTGAGTAATTGCATCTTGGGTGCAGACAGTCCTTGTGCATGCTGTAAGATAGATCTAGTCTGCTGACTAGTTCATTGAGGAAAGCAATAGCAAACTATCGTACCTACTCCTCACGTTGAAAAGGGAGCCTCATTTCCTTTGATTTTAATGACATAACATAAGGTACTGCATTATGCGGATCTACCCAACACAGACACAAAATCCAGAAATGGTGTTTACACAGAACCCGACAACTGTTCCCTCTTCACATGCACGCAAACACAGCAATATACAACTACAAACACTGTAAGTTCCGTACTTGGGAGTGGTTTGTTACAATTGGCATGACATTGTTGTAAGATGTTCTCTGAGTTGTGAGCGAGTATCCAACACTTCCTCAGAGAATATAAACTGGTCCCAAATGGAACCTAACTAGACGTCGTGCCTGTGCCCTAACATCGTTCACGAAGCCCGTCCCAGCCGACTGGACCCCGCAGTTAAGCCGTAATCGATGCAGAGATAACAGAAGCATCGAAGGCTGCCGGGAGTCTCCCAATGCACTAGTCACGCGTTGGTTCGAATTAATTGGATCGCCAATTCCCCAATTCCATGGGAGGGCCTCAGGGGAAGCAGAATATCTCATTACGGTACGCGAGCCTATATATATGTTTCTTTTTTCTTTTTTACAAATGAAATTTCGCTGTGCTTAACGAGCGTTGGAATATATAGAGCATGCTTATATCCTAGCTCAGTTGTGAACAAAAGCCTCAGTCACGTAAATCATGCTTGCAGCTTCTTTCCACTTTCGTTCGAGTTTATCCTTAGAGAGATAGGTTGTTTACAGGGGCCTATTTATCTACCTAGTATAGTCGTACAGTATTGTATTGTTATTAGAATGTCTGTCTGTTAGGTAGTCAGCCCAGAGGCTGGTTTGATCCTCAGAAAGTACCACCAAAAATAAGATCAGTTGATACCCACAAAACCAAAAAGCAGCACTGTAATGAGGCGTATTAAGCAAGGTGAGGAGTGAGGTAGTTTGCCATGATTGCATTCGTCACTGAGTCAGAGCAATAGCACTGACCCTATTAGTAGAAGCTTTCGCAGTACACACAGCCACTAGTTGTGCCTTGAGGTCATTACTCAGCACCTCCCATACCTCAGTAGCTTCCATATAATCGCAGCCTTGAATGAGACTGAGACATCGGTAGAAAGCCACAATTTACTCTAGTCTGTGCCAATAAACACATGCAAATGTACTGCATTCATCAAGAGATGGTAAACAGGCGCAGTTATTAGAATAGAAACTGGCAATTGAAGACAAATAAAGGCTTTAACCTGTAAGTTCGTGTAATGAACAAATAGTGCAAGTCATGTAGATGGAAGGGAGAATTAACATGTATGACACATGTGAGGTATGAACTCACGAGTCCCGGCATTGGACACTGTTACACGTGACCGCTGAGCTAATAAGAGATACTTTAATTCTCACTTGGTAATGATACATAAATTACGCTGGCCTGAGCTAGCCAATGATACTATAAAGAATACTTGATGACCGGCTGCTATGCGCAAAATTTAGGTTCTCACCTTCGATTACCAAAGTTGTGAGTTCGAATCCCAGTACTCAGTAGGCAATTAGAGTTCTTAACTGGGAGTTACCCGTATTGGCAGATTTACTGCAACGTTAAAGATCTCCGTTACGACAAATTTTTCAGAACTCTGGCATTATTGTAGCCGTAGTAGGTGAAATGGACGTTGAATACAGAACATTATTATTAGTATTATTGTAATTCTAAAATGTTAATTTAATTACACGTCAGAGTTTTAAACTACATTTCTGAACCCTATTCTGTATTCCCGTTACTATGAACTAATCTATACTTAATATAATAAAGCTGAAGAGTTTGTATGTGTGTTTGTGTCTTTAAACGCGCTAATCTCCGGAACTACCAGTCGGATACGGAAAATTCTTTTTGTATAAGATAACCAGATTCAAGAGAAATAGTTTAGGCTATGCTAAATTTCGGACAGGCCACTCCATTCCCTGCATTTAGGCCCTTTGGCACAAATCTACACCGTTTCACCGATCTGAACCAAAATTTGTATACTTCCCCTTTGGAACACTGCGGGTAACACTGTCCACTTTTAATTTCGGACAGACCACTCTATTCCCTGCATTTAGGCCCTTTTGCACAAATTTACACCGTTTCACCGATCTCAACGAAAATTTTTATACATACCCTTTGAAACACTGCGGGTAACACTGTCCACTTTTAATTTCGAACAGACCACTCCATTCCCCGCATTTAGGCCCTTTGACACAAATATACACCGTTTCACCGATCTGAACCAAAATATGTATACTTACCCTTTGGAACCCTGCGAGTAACACTGTTTACATGAAATTTCGGACAGACCACTCTATTCCCTACATTTATGCCATTTGGCACAAATCTACACCGTTCACCGATCTGAACCAAAATTTGTATACTTACCCTTTGGAACCCTGCGAGTAACACTGTCTGCATGGAATTTCGGACAGACCACTCTATTCCCTGCATTTAGGCCCTTTGGCACAAATCTACACCGTTTCACCGATCTGAACCACAGTTTGTACACTTACCATTTGGAACTCTGCGGGTGACACGGTCCACTTTAACAAACTGAACTTGAAAACCACGTATTAAGGCCCTAGAACCGTTCATGTCCGTAGTAGTGTACCTGTAAGAGTATTTTAATAAGTATATTGTTGACTGGCAATTCGGGCTGCATCACGTCACCCCTACCAGTGTTCTGGTGTAGAATTGCAAAAATAGTTAAATCATAAATTGCGGTCACGGGAAGTAATTAGTGGGAAAAGATTTCTTAGGCCCCTTAAAACAGTTATCATCGTGAATATATTATGCCTGTGTATAAGTGCAATGGTGTTGGTGCAATACTTTGAGGCTATCAGCTGCAATAAGAGTTGGTGCTTTCAAATTTACCTTCATTTATTCCGAAACGTATCGTTGAGCGCTTCGGGACAGTCGAAGTTTTCCTTAGTGTTCTGATTATTTTCCTACGGCGCTATGCGACAAAGGACGACACTATTGGTCTCTACATTTCTAACAGACAATGAGATATAGGCCCTTGGCCGTGTCTTTTATTTCACTTATTCCTCTTTCTAATCATTTTTAGAAATCTGTTTGTAAATTACATGTGTCAGTGCTGTAGTTAGTAAATAGCCGTTTCCCTATTCATTATTATCATTATTATCATTACGAGAAAATGACCTAAAGGTTACGTCCATTATACTGTACTGCCTATCACACCTACTATAACCACCACCACCATCACCACCACCACAAAAAGATATATTTGAAAAATATTTCTTTTCTGGTAATTTAAGTATCATGTGCCAGTTCTGTAGCAGTATTCATTATCATCCATTAAGCAAATAAATCGACCGGGCGAGGCTGGGCACTACTCCTAGTACTTACATATAATATGTTTTGTAGATTCTTGCTTGCAAAGAGACTGCTCTACATATCAATGTTAAATAAGGAAACTACACCAGCAATTTTGGTAGGATTGTGCCGTGTCTTGTGTGGGGTTCCGCCTAGGACACCTAGCTGACTCATCAGCGGGCTATTGGTGTCCCCGCTCGGACACCATAGGAGTCGCGAACTTCGCGCTACCTCCCTTTTTATGAAGTGCACCTGTGCCTCTTTACTGGGAGGTCTAAAAGTTCAAGCAGCCATAACGTCACTGTGAAGGCTTCCATCTTTAAGAAAACTATTATTATTGCTATTACTATTCTTATTATTAGTTTAGGCATAAGAATTTGTACAGTATTTTCAAATTATCTGACATTTGAGAATACTTCCCTGTATTTCAATGTATTGTATTTTACCGCAATATATTAAGAAACAGTTACTTCAACCAGACCCTTACTCGCAACCCACAGTTGCTTGAGACCTGTAATTAAATGAAAAACCGGAGTAGGGACATAAAACAAATAACACTATCATCATTTTAATAAAATGAGATAAAGAACTGTAACGTAATAATTTTAGCTTGAGAGGTTAACGCTTCTGTGCATTTTCAGATGTTTTATTAATTTACACAATGGGTACAGTAAGTAATTCATTTTCCTTTTACCATTTTACAAACCCGAGAAAATTATTTAAAATACTAGAATTGCTTCACGGCTACTTCTAATGTTTCTTCAGCTGTACCAATGAATTATAAGTCATATAGCGTATATATGGGTAACGGAGAAGATAATTCGAGTTATTTACGAATGTTGTGTAGGTTTGTTCTCTGACATAACTTACAGTTAATTTGTAGATGTTAGTACAAAACGGAAATGTAAGAAAACTCATGGTATAACAGAAATGATCAGTCAAGAAAACTGCTCCTCGGTCGGTCAACACAAAAGTGCCCATATTGATTGGGAAGAAAGTGACGATTATAATACCTGCCTGTTTTCTGAAAGAAATGTTACCTGAATTATTTATATATTAAAGAACTTCTCTAACAAATGGTAGGGATTTAATATATACAAGACAAAATAGGTCTACAAATCATTACCAAGCCGACCATTTATTAGCGAAGTGTATTATTGTGTAAATAATTAATGAAAGATTTCATTTAGGTAATCAAAATTATCATCATCATGTAATGCATTCAACAGGCCATTAAGGCGCAGGGAAGAAAACAAGAAAATAAAAACTAACATTTAAATACAAATTAACACAAGTATTATTTATAAAATGAAGGACTGAGACTTGCGCTCAAGTATTGATTACAAATGCTCTTCCACCTTCCCCGGTTCCTTGCATCTTCCATTGTTGCTGATGGTTCCACCTTTCTTAAGGCCATGATCGTCCGATCCTTCCATCTTGTTCTACGGTGGCCGCTCGGGCATTTCCCATTGAGTGTTGAGTTGAAAACACAATTGGATATGGGATCCTCCCCTGAAATTACATGACCCAACCACTTCAACCTTCTCGTCTCGTCTTCCCAAAGCGTTCGTGTAGGTCTTTCTGAGGTCTTGTTTCCCATATATTGGTTTATGCATTATACAGTATATTGGACCAAATATTTTCCGTAAGAGCTTACTACCAAAAACGCAGAAACGTTCTTCAAGTATATGTGGGGGCGGTCCATGTCTCACAGCCATACACAATCACAGGACTCACCAAGGTCATGTAGAGTTGTACTTTATTATCCTGTGGAATCAAACGTCACTTGATAAGATTCGTTAAGCTATAGAAAAAAACTCTTCACGTTAGTTATCCTCGGCTGTACTTTCTTTGCTATCTCATTCCGGTTCGAGAAGACCGATCATAATATTTGAAGGAGTCTTTGGTCTCAAAGATATGTCCTTCATTATTGATAATGTTAATATTGTTCGGTCGACGCGACACCCTCTTATATTTTGGTTTTGTGTCATTGACTACTAGACTTACCTTCCCTACTTCTTGGAGAAATGGAATTTTGTCCACTATCCATCCATTTCAAATGCAAGAATCGTGTTAGAGCCAATCAGCTCCATTTCCCCTATGGTGGCCGAATGCACGCCTCACGCTCTCCAGGGCGATGTTGAAGAGGACAGGTGCCAGGGGGTTTTCTTGTCGTAATCCATCCCGTATATTGAAGGATGCGGATAACTGGTTGGCAAACCGAACTTTACAGCTTGAGTTCGTTTAACAAGCCTGTTTTTTTATTTTTTTATTTTTAGCGTATGGCTTTTACTGCCGGGAGTGAACGAGGACATGGTCGGCTCGCCAGTTTTGTAGCTGCTTCGAGACAGACACCCAATGGATGAGCTACAAGTACCGTTGGGGAGGAAAATTGGAATGGAAGGTCTAGGAGTTGGAAGGTAGCGGATGTGGCCTATAGTTTGGGACCAACCCCGGAATCTGCCTGGAAGGAAGATGGGAAACCACAGAAGACCATCTTCAAGGTTGCCGGCGGGGGGATTCGAACCTCCTCGCCTCCCGGATGTGAGCGACTGCCAGAAGTCATGCCGTAACGACCACGGCTAACTCACCCGGTAACAAGCCTGTATTACTCTGATATACTTCGTTGGAATTGACATCTGCATTATTTTCCAAAGTGTAAATCAACAAATACAAGATGCAATTCCGGTCAAATTCATAGGATCTCTCCACTAATTATTTTAATGTGAAAATATGATGACTGGTTAAGCGCCCAGATGTGAATATACACTGGTATGGAGCCACAGTTGGGTTTCAGCCGACTCAGTATCAGGGATGTCAATATTTTGCACCCTATCTCCAGTAGTAAGAAACCTCAGAAATTAGTAACCTTAGATTGGGCAAATGATAGCCCCTCTTCACTTATCTGGGATCTCCTCCATCCGTCTTGATTAGCTCTTCTAAAATCTCCACCACTATTTCACAGCCATGCTTGAGTAATTCGATCGTTATACCACTACATCCAGGAGCTTTGATGTGTTTGAGGGATTTCAGGGTCTCCCGTATTTCGTTGGACGAAGGTTTAGTTATCTCCAACTCAATATGTCTAGATGGTACCCTAATTTCTAGAATTTCATTAGGAATCTCCACATTTAGTAGCTCTTA
This sequence comes from Meconema thalassinum, assembly GCA_946902985.2. Classification (NCBI taxonomy): domain Eukaryota; kingdom Metazoa; phylum Arthropoda; class Insecta; order Orthoptera; family Tettigoniidae; genus Meconema; species Meconema thalassinum. The sequence goes on from OX336389.2 coordinate 297,837,302, forward strand.
AAAATATTTCTCAACCAGATCTGCTTGTTCCTAGGACGGTACTACTTCTCATTCTATATTTGTCAGGATTAATGTTTGTTATTTTAGGTAATAGTGTTATAAAATAATTCTCACCGTCTGCCAAACCCATTTGGGCACTCTTGTGTTGACCGATTATAGAGCAATTTCTTTCATTGATTATTTTTCAGGTTACACTGAAAAGTTGTTTCCAATGTTTCAATTATGAAAACGAGTATATTGAACTAGCTGGCAATGGAATGGTACTGCAAATTCACAAGTTTGTAAAAGAAGAGAGGGCTCATCAGCGGGCTCTTGTTGTCCGTGCCTGGATCCCCACAAGAGTAGCGAACAACGCGCTACCTCCATTATTATGGAGCGCAACTGCGCCTCTTAACTGCGAGAGCTAAATGCTCAAGCAGCGGTAACCTCCCTATGAAGGCTTCCATGGCCAGTGAATTGTAACTCAGAAATTTTTCTAGTTTTATGCCGTGAATTGTGTTGGATTTCACCTTGGAACACCAAGCTGGCTCATCAGTGGGCTCTTGGCTCCGTGCCCGGACTTCCACAAGAGTAGCGAACTGCGCGCTACTTCCTTTTGTATACAGCGCACCTGTGCCTCTTCACTGCGAGGGCTAAATGCTCAATCAGATTTAACATCTCTATGAGGGCTTCCAAAAAGATGCTATATTGGCTTTCACGGCCAGTGAATTAAAACTCAGCAATTTCTCTAGGTTTATGCCATGTCTTGTGTAGGTTGTGTTGGTTTGTTCAGGGAGAGACGGTGACACCACAGCAGCAGTGAGATAGTATCAGTTCCATGTGTAGACCGACACACCGACGCGACGTCGGCGGGGTCCGGTAACGGGGCTGGGCCCGGCACGGTGGGCAGAGCGGTCTATGACGCCGCCTACACCTTACGCCTTCTATCCGATGGTCGGACATTGGGCGGGCATCAATTCCATCCGGGAATTCCAGTCATGTAGCCAGGGTTACCTCAATTCCACCCGATCCTCCAAGGGACCCAGAAATGAGTTCCTGAACTCCGCCCAGGCTTATCCCCAATGACGTAAACAAATGTCATAACCCTCCTGATCGCATACCAAGGGCCGTGTCAAACACCTTATGCAGCGCATGAGTAGAAAAAAATAGAAAACTTGGCAGACTTATGTAAAAGAATATTATGATTAATTTTAAATCACCACCACCGAGTCCGCTCAATCGTTAAATCAGAAATAAACATAATATAAAGAGCTAGATATTAATTACTGTTGTTAAATAAAAATATGGACAGGAAATTTAATAAAATAAGAAAAATCAGCATCTTAAAATCACATAAATCTTTACTTTTCTTTTCTTTTTGTTATTTTTGTACAAAATATTGAAATTGCTTACTTTATATGCTAACTTTAGGGGACAGTCATATAGACATATTAGGCCTACTTTAAGTTGGCACAAATAACTACTTTGATAAAAATGAAGTCATATTAAAACATCCAGGTCAAGATAATATTGTTTAATATTAACTATTATTTCAATATTAATAATGCAAGAATTCGCCGGTGGCCGGACATAATCTCAAACGAAGATCTTTGGACCATCACCAATCAACAACCGATTAGCATCCAGATCAAGGAGAGGAAATGGCGCTGGATAGGTCACACACTAAGGAAGCCGGACGGAGCTGTTGAGAGGGCGGCGCTAGACTGGAATCCTCAAGGTGCCAGGAAGCGAGGTCGACCTAAGAAGACCTGGAAGAGGACGATCGAAAAAGAAATTGCAGAGGAGGACAAGAACTGGAGTCAAGTGAAGAGAATGGTCAGGAACCGTACTGCGTGGAGAAATTTCGCCAAGGCCCTATGCTCCGGAAGGAGCGGCAGGAATTAAGTAAGTAAGTAAGAATTCGCTCATGCGCTGCAGAAGGTGTTTGACGTTGACCCGGCCCTTGGTATGCGAGCAGGAGGGTTATGACATTTGTTTACGTCATTGGGGATAACCCCTTTGCCGACCCCTTGTCAAAGCCTGAGCGGAGTTGAGGAACTTATTTTTGGGTCCCTTGGAGGACCGGGTAGAATTGAGGAAAATCGGGTGCAATTGATGTTCGACCCGGACATTTGCAGACAGCGCTCCAACAATGTTGGCAGCAGTACGTGCCGGACGAGGAGGAACAACCGGAGGACGCTCCAGTACTCCCGGACAACATAGTGCCACATCACGTCCAATCGCTAGCATGGTTCCGATGGCGCAGCGCGCCTTGGGACATAATGGGGACGGAAGATGAAGATGCAGGCGTGAGGGCCCCCGGCATCCCGGAGGGTACGGGTGAACTCCCGGTGCAATTAGCACAACCTAGGCAACAGGATCTCCACATACTGGATCCCGACCAACAAGACGCAGAGGAAGACGAAGAGGACTACTGGCAGTATGATCCCAGATACCCTCGGCGACCACCAACCCTTCGCCGAGTCGTCATCATAGATGAACAAGGATTCCCAGAATTGACCGTGGAAGCTCCATCAAAGAAGCCTGTACCACCGACACACTACATCTCTACAGCAGTGGAAGCAGCACATCCCATACCATACCTGGACACTCCCTGCGGGAGATATGCCACTACCATTATGACGGACGGAGTATCTTTGCCGCGACCAACCAACGCCCCCCCCCCGGTCTACCGGCAAACCTAGCAGTCGCCAGTGATGGATACAGTGATTGAGGACTTAATGCGCCATAGGATTATTAGTGAATTTAAGCCTTTTTATGCATTTCCAGTTCTATAAATAGTTTCATTTGTTTAAACGCACTTTTTAAACAAATTGTCAATATTTATGAAATCAGAGTGCAATTCGTCACTGCTGTGGATAATTCAGGTTGAATATTCTGTTCAATGCGCAATGGGTTGTGTATAGAATAACCACCCGCCTTAGTGCTATGCAGGCTGGACGCGACACAGTTCTGCCAGGGGCTATTGTCTTGTTTATTTGTTTAAACACACTTTTTAAACAAATACATATATTTCCGTTGACTTTTCAAGAAATGCATTATTTTTCCTGTACTATCAAGTTAAGCTTTAAATAATTAGGTGACCGCCATTTTGTTTAAATTACGATGGCGGCGAAATAGAACATGATACTGAGCTGCCCTTTGAACCAAATTTGGGTCAATTAGGTTTGGTCGTGTTTGAATACATAGGGGTGGACAAATATACGCACGTACCTACATAACGTACATATACACACAGACAGACATTTCGCCCGAGTAGATTTCATGTCTACTGAGAAATGCTCTCCCTCGTCCATTAGGGGGGCCGATAACCTTTATGTTAGGCCCCTTCAAACAACAATTATCATCATCATCATCATCATCATCAACAACATCATCCAATAGGCAAGTATGATGATATGCTGGTTCACTGCAATTAAGCCTCTTGAATCTCCAAAATTTCGATTAAAATTCAATTTTCAGTTCTTCTGTAGTGCAAGAGTTATTTCTAGGCATTGTATCTTTAAAAGTACTCCACAAATAGAGGTCGCAAGAAGTTAAATCTGGAGAGTGAGCTGACCGTAAGACTGCACTAGGCTATGTCTTCCCGAAACACCACACACTGCTTTCATTAAAATACGAGCGGCATGGGTTGCAGCCCCGTCTTGATGGAAACGTAAAAGGAACCTTTCCTGTTCAGTTATTTGAGGAAAAATCTCAATCAGTACTAATTCTTATTTTTATCGGTCAGAATTGATGGTGCTAGAAAATTTGGCTGCACGATTCATTTAACATTAATAGAGCACAAAATTCCCATTTTAAGATCATAAAGTGGAGTTCCATGAATTATTCTTAGATTCTTGCATGACCAATAATGCTCTTTTATTTTACGAAGTCCATAAAATTAAAACCACACCTCATCAGAGAAGAGCACTAACTGAGGATTCAATTCACCACTATTGACAGACTGAAGAGACCGATCGCAATAATATTTTATTGCGGCTGGATCTCTTAGGCTTGAACTTTGCACTTCTGTGACTTTGTTTGGCATAAGTTTCAGTTTCGTAATTGACTGCCATACAGAATAATATGAAACATCACTTTGCTGAGGTAGTTTTCTTAAGAATTTTCGGGGGAATGGCTCAAGTCTTTGACAAACATCCCGTCAGGTAAAGAAACCGTGGCTGTTTAACTAATACTTAATTTAGGACTGAATCCACAGTGTTGTATTTATCCACGATTTTCTAGATTCAATTACTGTACGCGTTGGACTTTGCACTTTCGTAAATTATTTGCGGAATTTGTTCTCACTCTCCCAGTAGATTTTTGCTTCTACAGCACTCATAAATACGCTAACACCACTGAATTCAAAACACATGAAACGCACTAATACAGTCAATTACAAACAATCATATTGTGAGCTGTACGGAAGGGTATCGCAGGCTCTCAGAGACCAATACATCACCGCATGAAATCTATGAACCTGGGGGCCATTGCATAATCCACTCCCCAGATACGGCAAGGGGAATCACTGGAAACTCAACTAAGGCTCTTACTGTACTATGGTGTAAGGTTCCGTTGATGTGTGGTATATTTAGGAAAGCCAGGCTGATGGAAATTTTCCATTACAGCGTTTATCTATGTGACTGCAAATTCACTTATTCGTAGTTCAACACTCCATAATGCAATGCCGGCGTTCAATTCCTTACCTTTCGCCCTAGACATGCTTTACTACAGTACTGTTTGTAGAAAGTAAAACACCCAGAAGAATTGTTCGGAGACACTCCCGGAACAGGGGACGTGTAGGCCTTGCGGTACCATACTAAGTGATAGAAATCACAGAGAGATGGCGTGCACATTGGCCCACCAGTGCCATCTGTCGTGGGACCGGACAGGTCAGTGTACCGCACAGCTCTGTCGGCGTGGGGCCGTCATACCAAGTGGAAAGGTGTAAGCAGGTGCAACGATGCCTCGCCGACATCACAGGGTGGACTATCAGCATGTGAGTGCGGTTGAACGGGGCAGAATTCTTGGGATCCGGGAGGCGGGTCTGTCGTTCTGGGACATTGCGGCTCGTGCAGGACACGCTGCGTCAACAGTAAGGCGTATGTGGATCCAGTGGAGAGAGGAGGGCGGTACACAGCGACGACGCAGTATGACCACAGTGCGAGACGACCGCCATCTTCCCTGCATGGCCGTATCGGACAGAACAACGTCATCCTCGGTGTTGGCTCGACGATGGAGCACTGCAACGGGGGTGGACATGTCTGCGTTGATGGTGCGGTGCCGTCTTTTGAGGGCTGGACTGGTAGCACGCATGCCACTGCGACGGTTTCCATTGACTGGGAACCACCGTCGCCTCCGAATACAATGGGCACGTGTACGCCAACACTGGCAGGCTGAGTGGCGAAATGTAGTGTTTTCGGACGAGTCCCACTTCAACCTGTCCTACAGTGATGGCCGCATACGCGTTCGACGCCGCCGTGGAGAACGCAATCAGGCAGACTGTATTGTTGAGCGGCATAGCGTACAAACACCACGTGTAATGGTTTGGGGCGCAATTGCCTATAACAGGCGATCGCACCACGTACGTCTTGCGGGCAATCTGAACAGTGACCGCTACATCAGGGAAGTTTTACAACCCTCGGCAATGCCCCTCTTGCAGGCCGTTCCACAGGCCATATTTCAGCAGGACAATGCCCGCCCGCATGTGGCGAGGAATGTACAAGCCTTCTTCGCAGAACGACAGATACCTCTGCTTCCCTGGCCAGCCCGTTCGCCTGGCATGTCGCCCATCGAACATGTCTGGGATATGGTCGGTCGGCAACTTGATTGTTCAGGTCCAGCTGCCACCACTGTTGATGCTTTATGAACGCACCTAAAAAACGGCGTGGGACGGTATTCCCCAGCAGCCTATTCAAGCGCTGTAAGATTCCATGCCACGACGTCTAGCGGCTCTGAGTGCAGCACGTGGTGGCGCGACGCCTTACTGAAGATCGACCATCAACGTGTATGTACCGGACTATCCTTCTAATCAGTAATGTATTGCCATGTCCCTAATCTGTGGTATAAAGTGCAATGTGGTCACATCTCTTGCTCTTGGTGTTTCACTTTCTACAAACAGTAGTGTAGTTTGCACGTGGGCGGGACTCGTTATACTTCTTCGTTCCGCTCATACAGTTAAGCCGCGCTGTCAGAGAAAAGACGGGTCGTGATGTCTGTCTCAACCAACTATAAAGTCTTTCCTATGAATTACTGCAGATCTGGCAATATTCCACTGAATTAGCAAATAAGGTAGTCTCTGTGTGGAAGTCAGAAGTCACGTCTCCCCTCCACTGTAGCAACAAGACGAAGTTTCAGCAGAGGGGTGATGATGGGGAAGTTAAACCTGCTTCACCATTGCACGCAGGCTAGTCAATCCTGTCCTAACAAATTCTGCCAGACATCTGATCAGAGATAAAGCGCAAGAATCAAAGAATGGCACTTTGTACTCAATTAATAAGTGAAGAGGGAACTTCTAGGCTAAAACTTTTATAGAGTATATCTGAGCTGACTAGATGTTAAGAATCAAGCCGTAGGTAATTTGTGCGAGATGTTTGCAAGCCTGCCGACAGAGTTGTTAATTCACCGTCACTTTTGAGCCTGAAATATTAGGTCCTTTTAAATGCCATATAAAACGTATCCCTGAACGCTATAAAACTAGTGATAATCTAGACACATGCGAAGCGTTATGATCGAGTGTTGACTTATTTGAAAAATATTGATCCTTGAAGGCATCTACGTAAACCGATACGAATAACGAAAAATTCGAAACTGTGGGGAAATCAGTTTCTGCAGTGAACGTATCCATAGATAATATCAGCCTTGCATTGTGATTTTCCATTTTCACAGCGACTGACAATTTGTTTGAGCATTAACAGTGGGAGACTTAAATCGGGGGCCGCTAGCAGAGGGGATACTTACGAAGTCTTGTGATGATTTATAAATCTCAGAGATAATAAATAATAATAATATTAATGGTTTTATGTCTCTATTAACTACTGTGACTTTTAGACACGCCTAGGTGCCGGAAATTTGCCCCAAAGGGGATCTTTAACGTGGCAGTAAATCTACTGAAACGGTTCCCTCGCATTTGCGCACCCTTATTTGCCAACTGACTGCATCAGGATTCGATCCTGCAACCTTGGACACAGCAGGCAAGATTGTTACCGCTGAGCCACGCAGGCAGACAAATTCCCAGAGATGTTCAGTGCATAACAATAGAATAGATTTCTTTCTTTCTTTCTTTCTTTCTTTCTTTCTGGCATTCTTTCATCCTTTCTGTCCATCTTTCTTTCTCACTGTTGTTTCTGCTGTAGTTTCACTTAGGAGCTTCGATATCCTGCACTGCGGGTGTGTACGATATAACTGTTTATCTATGCTATTATAATGTCTGTAGCAGTTAGCGTATTTGTAATTGAGACAACGAATCTGAATGAAGTGACCGTGGCCTGAAATTACGAGCCACTCCGGAATGTTCTTGGAGTAGAAGTAGAAAACCACTGAAAACATATTCTAGGATGGCTTAGTTGAGAGCCAAACCTAAGTACACTCTGTTATCCCTAAAAAATAATTTGAGCATCAACTGTGGGAGCCTTAACTCGGGGGCCCTCAGAGTCAGACCAGAATTGAATTCATTCAGAGAGCCTGTAATTGAACTGAAAACTTACGGCCTTAAGAAGTTTTATTATTATTATTGTATCTAATATTTGCAAATGGGGGTAATTCCCCGGTGGCAAATTGTACAAATACAGAAAATTACCTACAATAACATCAAACACAATATACACAATTCGCAATTTAGTAGCTAAAGTAATTACATCGTAGTATTTACACAAAATTTCAATCTTCTCTCAAACACATCGCTATGATTGGGGAAAGGCTCTAAGCCTGAGGCAGGTAATGAGTTCCAATTTTCAATACCACGGTTAATGAAAGAATATTTCCCATACTTTGTACGTTGTGGTCGGACCTTGACTTTATGTGGATGATGTGCCCTGTTCAGGTAGGTGGAATATCCCAGACGTTTGCTCAGTTCTCCCCATGCTGGCTGATTAGGCAGCTAACAATGCTTGCCATTACACTACGAGGTGGTATTTCTTCCTTCCTACTTTCTTTCAACATGATATCAAGACTCCGAAATTTCAAAACATGATACTTTCTTCATAAAACAGGATTATCAGTTGGAAGAAACTGGCCATTGCTTAAAGGAAGGTATCGTTCCAGGATTTGTCTGGGGCTGAAAATGGGAAATAAAGGAAGACGGCAGTTTGTGAGGTTCAAACTCGTCATTTGAGTAAAAAAATAGCCTTTTCCAAAATTCGTACTCACTTTGAATCATATCTACTGCAGTTGGTAAGTTTTTGGCAAACAATAATAACGAATAATTAGTCAGCTTAAAAACTGTTAGTCAATAGCATACGTCTTTGTCACAGTAGAGAACACAAAACCTGCTGAAGGTGTATTGGAACAGAACCACGGCTGATGAAATAGAATGATTTATGGAACTGTAAAGGAAGTTTAAATATAGAAATTGTGTAGGTTTGTAATAAGACCAGGATGAAATAACTCAAAGAATAATAGAATTTGAATACCTCATGATAAGTCTGCTACAGGCACTGACTAGTACAGGGTGGTCCTAATAAAATTTTTGCTACTTGCTAGGGTCCCCCGGAAAAACAATTGATCGTAGGACAATGCATCGGTGTGGAAACCATCGGTAGGACATGCGGAATAGACATAGCGAATAAACCATTGAAGTACCATTTTCACTGTCCAGGTTACAAATGATGCTCAATGTGACGACCATCTGCATATACCACAGCCAGGAATCGCACTAGCGAGTGCTCCACCACTGTCCGCAACATCGCAGGTGGGATGTTGGCTACCTCCCTCACGATGCTCACCTTCAAACGCCAACATGTGTCAGTGACCCGTTGATACACCTTAAGGTAACCCCACAGCCAGAAATCACACGGGTTCAAATCTGGGGATCACGGTGGCCACGCAATGGGGAACGATCGGCCGATGATGCGGTTCCAGGCTGTCGTGGATGCAGATGGTCGTCACATTGAGCATCGTTTGTTACTTGGACAGTCAACATGGTGCGCCATTAACAGCTGTTACCCACGTATGTGGAAATTAAAATGTGTTCCTTTCAATGGCTTATTCGTTGTCTCTTCCGCATGTCCTGCCAAAGGTTTCAATACCGTTTCATTGTCCTACGATCATTCGTTTGTCCGGGGGCCCCTCGCAAGTAGCGCGTTTATTTATAACTACCTTGTATTTATATTGATAATAATCAGGCTGCAGTGAGAGTTGATGGTAGCATGAGTTATTTCTTCAAGGTTGATACAGGAATAAGGAAAGACTGTAACTTCTCACTACTACTGTTTATTTTATACATGGACCTTTGCTGAATGGCGTAAACTGGATCGGTGGAATTCAATTAGGTCAAAACAAGGCAAGCAGTCTGGCCTATACTGATGACTTGGTTGTAATGACAGTCTCCGTCGAAGGCTTACAAGCTAACTTGTTACAACTTGAACATACGTATAGGGAATATGGTATGAACATCAGCAGTTCAAAAACGAATATTATGTCGGTAGGAAAGGAACGCATCGAATTTGAATGCATCGTAAGTGAAAAATAAGACTTAACGCATTTAGTGCAATGATGTGACCTGGTAGGTGTGGATAAGTATTGCGCCTCATTTTCATTGCAGTACAAGAAAATAGCATAAGTTTCGATCAAAGCCTCTAAACCTCCAATAGCCACCTTCTGGTGTAGCGGCTATCGTTCTTGGCTGTCACCCAGGTGTTCCGGGTCTGATCCCCGGCTCTGCCAATAAATGTTACACTGGTCTTAGGGCTGAAACGGGGTACACTCTGCCTCGCAAGACAAAACTAAGAAGAGTGGTTTTATTTCCACCTCAGCCATCCTGGAATGGGTTTTCCGTGGGTTACCACTTCTTCTTCAGCCAAATGTTGGGATGGTTCCTAACGTAAGGCCATGGCCGTCTCCTTCCCAATTATCACCTGAATTACAAATACATACGCTACTACAGACACCAGAATAACACAGGTTATCAGGCAAATTCTAATCACACCCAAGTACGCGGGGCTGCATGACCGCGATGCCTAAGCCCATCAAACGAAACATTAACAGAAACTAGATACCGCATGTGACCGGAACTTTTCTGACTCCGACAAGGACAACATTCAGGTTACTCGCAAGAAGTGTAGTACTTATCTTGACCCTTCCACATCTTTAGCTAAAATCCTTGTCAGAATTTTCAATTATGATTATCAGCATTCATTTAATTTTCTACCTACCACGTCCATTTGTAGCGGCTAGTATACTTGGCTGTGACCCAAAACCCGGGTTCAATTCCCTACTCCGCCAAGAAATTTTACTGTCCTATGGGCTGGAACGGGTACACTCAGCAGAATAAACCAAAACGGAAAAGAGACGGGTTCAATTTTCCACTCAGCCATCTTAGATGTGGCTTTCCGTGGTTACGTGCAGGCTAATACCGGAACGGTTCGTAACTTATAGATATAGCCGCTTCGTTCCCAATCCTCACCTGAGTTACAAACACACACACCAATACAGACACACACACACACACACAAGTACATGGGGATAAAGTACCTGAAATGAAAGAACAGCAACTAACTTTTCCGCATTACGAGTCACGCGGCAATACCTAATAATTCGATTGTATTACAGGTACATGGGGCCTACGTTCATGGAGCAAAAAATCGCATGTTCGTACAATGATCGGATGACTTGGCGGTAACTTGTTCATCGTCATTTTCCCTTTCCTAGTTCCAAGGCTCAATTTACATCGCTGACAAAGATGTTGGAATTCACAAAAAGAAAAATAATAAGGGGCTGGTGGAATAAAAATATGAATCTCCAGGCAATATGAGAAGAAATGAGGTCAACCATAGCCTCGACTACCTTGTGGTCGTTTGTCTGCAGGAACGCTAGTTGGTGTGCATTGCACTATATTGAGGAAGATTTTGTAGATTTGTTGCGGTGGTTAAAAAAAAAAACAGAAAAAATCCAATTAGGCCTATGCAGCCAGACCAAAACCCGTGAGTGGTTAACCACAATGACTAATATTGAAAATGGCGTCTGATTAATGCTTCATTTAAACTGCTTGTTCTCGCCACAAAGCCCGTAGCTCGTTCGCATTTTAAACGTTCCCCTGCACATTTCAGGGAGAAAGTTAATTTCTTTGCTGGTAGGTAATATTATGGTACTAAATATTCCCTAGCATATTTGAATGCCAACGTTTGTGTTGGAATACGACGAACTGAACTGAACCTCGATATTAGGGATGTCTCAGGTTCAAAATTCGTTGTCATTATTTGAGTGAATATGGAAAGGAAGCAAAATGTTTCCTTCTTACCACTTAAAGGTTTATCAAATCTACTTTATGTACATAAATTGGAGAAATATTTTGATTTTCAGTTTTTTTACTACGCGCGTATGGATATCTGGCAACATATATGTTTGGTATAAATTAAAACAGCGAGTGGATGCCATGATGCGGCGGGAGCTACGTCGCATAGAGGACAGATGGAAGGGAGGCACGCCTAATCCCAACCAATCAGCTTGGCAGCACTGAAAAATTACAAAAAATACGCACTAACTGCATAGTATATGGTATAAGAAACACGTAGAAACACATCATGTAGAAGCCCTAATGTGAAAATAAAGATTTGCGTCGAGCATAAGTAAAGATATCGAATTTAGAAATTTAAGGCAATCACAAATTAACGACATAGGAATGGAAACGAGGATAAAAACCCAGGTCCACACACAGCAATAAACTTACATTGAAAGTCTAGGGACATAACCGGTGTACGCAACGGATTTTTCTCACCACGCATAGATATTACCAATAAATAGGTCCTGGCGGGAAGTGATCTTATTCTGATCTCCATTTTCTTACGAGGGGATTCTAAAAGTTAACGAGTACGCGAAGCGAAAGTGACTAGAGTCGAATGGAGCACTCTTATCTCGTGCAGATTGCATATGAGAATGTGTGAACATCTCAAAACGAGAGAACAGCCGTGCAGCACGGAGGTAAGATCAGTAGAACGTAGGTTCGCAATTGACTTTCTGATAAAGAAAAGTGCACTATGAACGAGTTATATCAAAGTGGAACAAGTAGTTCCGTGAAGAACTAAAGCCTATTTTCATATATCCTACTTTTGATAATTGCCTCTATCAACACACAAAATTACAGTTTGATTGCTGTAATAGATTCGTAGATACTGAGAGCCGCATAATATTTCGGATTGTCGCCATGTTGGATTTTTTATATGTAGATCATATAGATATGTACTATCACATGAAGATTATTGTGTACGTGTAGTATTCAAACTTCAATCGCATGATTAGGACACAACTAGAAAAACGAGATTATAATATTTCGCAAAGCTTCCATCTTGTGGTTATGAAAACAATTTAAAAAAAATGGATCCCAGTAGATTAACCTTTGTATAAGCATTTACCGTACCAAGTTTCACTGCACTCGGTGGTTAAATCGCGATAAACGTCCATTTAAATATTTATACTTCGCGTTGCCGCCATGTTGGATTTGTGCTCACCAGGTTATTGAAAGTCCTATATGTGAACTTATGCTTATAGCCTCTATGAACATAAGAAAATAAGTTTGATTGTTGTAAATAATTCGTAAATATTGAGAACCGTCTACATATTTCGGATGGTCGCCATGTTGGATTGTTATATGTATAGGCCATAGAATCATATACCATTAAAGGAAAAGTATTGCGTAGGTTCATTATTCAAACTTTCACTTCGATCGCATGATTATGGCACAAGAAATAAAAACTTAATTTTTAAATTTCGCACAGCCACCATCTTAAGGTTATGAAAACAATTGAACTAAATTAGATGCCAGTGCATTACAATATATATAAACATATACTGTAGTCTACCATATTTCACTGCGCTCACATGGTTAAATCGCTAGATAAGTCTATTGAAATGAATCAAATTCGCTTGGCCGCCATGCTCGTTTTGTACATTACAGGTTTACGCAAGTTACATAGATAAACTTGTAGTAGTGCCGTTTATCACCGAACCAATTTTCAGGTTGATATCAGTAATAGTTTCGGATATATAGAATGCCGGTGAAATATTTCGCTCAGCCGCCATCTTGAGGTTATGTAAACAATTGAACGAATGCTAGTGCATTACAATGTGTATGAACATTTGCTGTACCAAGTTTCATTGCGTTTGGATGGTTAAATCGCGAGAAAAGTCTTTTTAAATGTCTCAAATTCGCTTGGTCGCTATGTTGGTTTTGTAGTTACCAGGTTTTCAAAGGTCTCATAGGTGAACTTCTAGTAGGGTCCTTTATCACCGTACAAGATTTCAGGGTGATATGGGTAATAGTTTCGTAGATATTGAATGTTGGTGACATAATTCGCACAGCCGCCATTTTGGATTGCTGAGACGTATACACATTTGAAGGGCGCGGTCGGGATTAGCTGTAATGGTGCTATGAACTTACAGAGTTTCAATGAAATCGCTCATGTCGTTTAGAACTTATTAGAATGACACCCTCACATATGCACACACACACATACACGGACAAAAGGTGATCACTTAAGCCAATTTTGTCATTAAATGAAAATAGTCTAATATAATGAAGCAGGGTAATAGAAACAGTGTTGAAATCTTTGTGACAGGAAAAGTGTACTGCACATTGAAGCTGTGTAACAGGGACGATATAATATTGAATGAACTACAAATGCACCGATATTGATATATTACATCTAGACATTCTATGTTAGATGCAGTTGCATATATTAGAGACTGACAATGTGGAACTTCTGAAACATTTGGAATATTCTACGATGACCGTGGATGTAATCAAGACCAAGGGAACTGAGAACGATGGGACTGGACAAGATAACAATATGGGAACGTTACCTATCCAGGCGTATGCTGCGAATGAACCCATCCCACTATGGACTACATAGATGCATGGAAATGCTAGGATGGAACCAGGAGGGTCAACCACCAGCTAGATTTTCACAAAGGTGGAGGATTGTACAGCTCTTGGTATGATGTAGCCCGTGTACTATTCATGGATTATCAGTTTCTCAGAAAAGTTTATTATCATTGAATGGATTATTACTTTGAACAGAACAGTTACCTTCTTCGAATATAGTATCGAAGGTAGTTTGGATCACCAGAGAAATATGACTTTGTTCATTGGATCACGATAAATTAGCGAGGTACAATTGGAACCATGAAATGGGGCAATATTGGTTGGAACATTTGGGACAGTTATACGTGATAATAATTAATGCAGGTACAATCCAAAAACAATTAGCGTAATGAGACTGTGAGGCAGTTAGTGCCTTTATTTCATTAATGAGATATATGTTTATGGTGACTGACAGTAGATGAAGTTTTTGATAGAACAGCTTAAACCACCGGTGATAGTTGTTTGGATAAATAATCTATCAATTCGAGATTAATGAGTGAAGCTAGTGTAGCAGGATCATTAAATTATGATGTGGAAGACCCACATATTAAGGAACTGTGAGAATTTGATACTAGAATAGTTCAAGCCCATAATATATTGGATGGTTAATACAGTTTAATGTTGAATGTGTTGATAGGAGTAGAGAACTGGTCAGGACGCTACTATCCGAATTATATTGTGTTTTGTCCTGAGTGTAGCTCAGAGGATATGGTGCTCGAGATACATGTCTCTAGTAACTGCAGTAGAAGTAATACAAGTGTTGAAAAATTAGGAGGAAATTCAATAATGATTGGGTAATGAATTGAACTCACAGGTAGATTACCATGTGTTGAAATGTTGGGCCAACGGTTATTTAAAGAATAGAGCTTTTCGACAGCTGAATTTTAGACCATGTTGAATAGTTTGATATACCAGTTGCTTCGTTATACAGGGATGAAATTGTTTAACAGGCTCGCGAAAACCCAATCAAAAATCGGCTGGCAGTGAACACCATGTAGAATATATCACAATTTCAGGTAAATGTGGTGTAACTCTGCAGGGTGAATGGTTACACATGCACGGAAATAGAACATACTGTAATAGATCTTGGTTAGTAGAATACAACGACCCATATTGTATCTTTGTAGCTTGTACCGTTAGGCGGGGAATATCACATGTTAGCAGTGATGTACCGCAGTAATGTCTCGCAATACGGAACTGAAATTTCCTCATAACCTATTCAATGGTAGCCTAAAGGAAATCCTCTTTCGCCACGCAGGTCGCCGAAGATTGAAAAAGAAAGCGTAACGTCCAGTAGCGAGTGACGTCTGTGAACACAGCACAGGGTTGGTGTGTCAGCCCGAGAAAGCAAGCTGGCAATTCGTGTCGTTATTAGGAGGAGAGGGGAGGCAGTGATGTAATGTTTATATCCCCTTGGGAGCTAGCGCACACTGACACACATGCCAATTAATATCCATGGCACAAGTCACTGCAAGGGAATATTTGGATATGATTCTCATTTACGCGAAGTACCATAGGGTGCTACTGTTGAAGCTGAGGCTTACGTGGAAAGATTTCCACAACGAAGGGCTCTTTATCAGCGTACGATTATTGCAGCTGTACAGAGATTAGGTGTACGAGAAATATCATGTCCAACCATGAACATGGTCGCCCTTGGACGAGCTTTACGTGAAGAAGATCAGATATTAGATTTTTTGAACGTAATCCAAGCAGAAGATGTCGTCAAATCCCTGCAGCGGCAGGAGTGTACCTTTGGACTGTCCTAGGAAGACTTGCGATATCGAAACCACCTGCAGAGGCTTCAGCACCTATACATGAAAGATTGTGCACTTCAGTGAAAGGGTCCTTCATCGACTTTGTACATTGTGTATTGTTCACAAGCAAGGCCTCGTTCACAAGGGGTGGCATCTCAAAGGGTGCGACGTTCCCATCACCAGTTTCGCTTCACGATTTATGTTTAGGCAAGGATATTAAGAGGCATTTTCCTAGCACCCGTAGTATTACCTCAAAGACTGACTGGCGTATCTTATCTACAGTTTCTGAAAGACATTCTGCCATCACTACTAGAGAATGTTTCATTCTGTACCCGACAGCACGTGTAGTTCCAATTTGATGGATCACCCCCACATTACGTAGCTGGTGCGCCCGCCATATGAAGGCACCCAACTGCAGTGTTGGATTGGACTCCCGGGTCCTACCGGCTGGCTGGCGAGAAGTCCCGATCTAAGTCCCTAAGATTTCTTATAGGGGTACATGAAATCTAAGGTGTATCATAGGGAAGTGGTTACTCCAGAAAAGCTAACGGAACGTGTGTTTGAAATTGCTCACGAGATCAGTACAATCCATGACGTGCTTATGTGGGCCAAAGAGAGTTCTCTTGCAACATTGCCCAACGTTTCCACAGTTGATCTGGTAAATTGTGTCACTCAACAATATAATCTAATCCGTTGTTTTTGTTGTTGTTGTTGTTGTTGTTAATAAATAATTTTAGGGACATGGGATATTTAAGTCATCAGCCCCGTGTGGTTGGTTGTGTACTATTTTTTGTCTAATAACACTCTAATCCACCTGACTTTGTATTCTCATTGTTGTATTATCATTGGAACAAACCAAGTTCCGTTTCAGGTCATTGCATTGAATGTTTACGTAACGGTCATATGGTTTTATAACTTCCTGTTATGAGGACTATAACGGGGTATTCTCTGCCTCGTGAGCACAAATGGGTAGAGATGGGGCGCTGAGCCCTTCTCTTGGCCTTCCTGGAAGTGGGTTTCCGTGGTTTCCCATATTCACTCCAGCTGAACACCAGGGCGTTAGCTATATACAAGCCACAGCCACTACCTTCCCAATTTTATCCCCAATACAAATACACACTCGATTAAAGACACCACAGTAACACTGGTTATCAGACATCAGTAACAGGAGGCTGTTGATCACGATGTCTCAAGACACTGAATGTTATAACAACCATAACATAAAATAAAGCGTTAAGTATCGCCCTGCAATGGTCACACAACAATTTTATGGCATTTGTGTCATTCCCCTGTCAATGGAAGACTCAACAACTATTACTTTACAACTAACGCAAGACCCTGGGAGTAGCACAGCCAGACTGAGCAAACAACCGGCATGCGCTACTGTGTAATCCATACATTCAGCCACAGTTTCACACTCCAGGAAAATAATTTCAATATGGCAACCGTGCGAATCATGTAAGCAATACAATTCATAATTTAAGATTCAATGAACCAATGATAACAGTACTTTGCAGTCAGATAGTTTTGTATAAGGACCCTCTGTTGTCTACTTAATGTCTATATGAGAGGGATTACAACACGCAGCCGCCATCCTGAATTTATAAAATATAAGAATTAATAACCCTCAACACTGAAGAGCTACAGAAACAAAGAAATAGTGACAAAGTACATGTAGCCTTGTATCGCAAAATCAAAGGAACGGACTCACCAGATTTTCAAGTGGGTGGCTGCGCGAACAATTAGAACATTAAGATCCACAAATCAGAATGAAATTTGGTAATTAGGGTGAATATTACCAAGAGGTGAGCACCAAATACGAGCTCCTATATGCGTAAGTCAAAAGATTGTCGTAGTGAATATAATGCACACCAGTCAAATTGAAATCTCAAATTAAGTTCATAACATTTCGTATCCTACAGATCTAATAACAAGAAGTTCCGTGACGAACTAAAGAGCCTACTTTTCTTGAAATTTAAGATTCATGCCAATGATTAATCTATATGGATCTATCTAGAATAATGACGCATTTAAGTTGGTAATATCGACATTTCTAATTAGTTCGAAATACTGTATACCTGGCTTAATGTAGCCTTATAGAGAACTACAGTTGGCAGCCCTGGTGACTGAATATATTCTTAGTTCCATCTCTTAAGGTACAGAATACAAAATTTGGTTGAAGTCCAATGAATAGCATGGACGTTACATGCAGTTAAACATTGGATCTAACAGCGCTCGTAAAATCATGTTGGCAACAATGACATACATGTATTGGTCAGATATAATCTGAAATAATATGATCTATTGTTGTGTCAATTTTGAATGAAATCCATTAGTTAGTATAGAAGTTACATGTATTTTAAAATTGGACCTATCAGCAGGCTTAGAAACATGTTGGCAGCACTGACGTATATTAGTTACTCCAAATTCATCTAGAATGCCAGGTACTATACGTGCGCAAAGTTTAGAGCTATTGGCTTGCATACTTTCTGATATATTGATATTAGGGTAATAAAAATAGAGACTGTATTTATTAACAGTTGGCAGCCCTGGTTACTCTTAAGTATCGGCATAGTCATATCTGTTATGGTACACATAGCACGCACGAAATTTGGTTGAAATCCAAATGATAGTATAGAAATTACATGTATTTAAATTTGGACATCTTAGCAGGCTTAAAATCATGTTGGTAGCACTGACGGATATAAGTTACTCCACATTAATAGAGAATGTCAGGTACTATACGTGTGCATAGTTAAAAGCAGTCGGCTTGCATACTTTCTGATATATGGGTATTTGGATAAAAAAACATTGAGAGCATTTATTAACAGTTAACAGCCCTGGTGGCTCTTAAGAATACGCTCAGTTATATCTGTTAATGTACACATAGCACATACGAAAGTTGGTTGAAATCCAATAGATAGTGTAGAAGTTATATGCATTTAAAATTTGGACCTATCAGCAGCCTTATAATCATTTTAGCAACACTGCCATGTATGGCCTCCTGGAAATTAATCTGCAATATTATTATCTATACGTGTGCCAATTTTGAAATAGCTCCCATTCATACCTTCCAAGATATCTAACATGGAGCTCAAATTTCAATTGCGATGTTTCAGCAGTTGGTAGCACTGACATCATTTTCAAATATGGCCGTGAGATATTCAGGTATAGATCTATACTGCTACCAAATTTTGTTTCGATTGCTGCAGCCGTTTAAGAGTTGATAGGGGGGACACACACACAGCCAGCCAGACAGACAGACAGACAGAAGGACAGACAGACGGACGGACAGACAGACACACATTTGCCCGATCTCATAAGTATACTTTTTCCTCATTTTTGCAAAATGTGAAATGTAGGCTAAAAATATGAGTAATATAATAGAAACTCAGCATTTTGTCTATGTATGTGCCGTGTCTTGTGTGGGGTTTCACCTAGGACACCAAGCTGGCTCATCAGCGGGCTCTTGGTGTCCCCGCCTGGACCTCCACAGGAGTAACGAACTGCGCGCAACCTCCCTTTATATGAAGCGCATCTGCGCCTCTTTACTGCGAGAACTAAATGCTCAAGCAGCCATAACCTCCCTATGAAGGCTTAGAAAAAGATGATTACAGTACTTTGCAGTCAGATATTTTTGTATAATGAGCCCGTATACGCTCATTCTGGTGATGACTTTTGTAAGAACCTGGAATTATAATCTCTATGAATTATGGAACGCGTCCTGAACGCATGTCACCGCTTCAGACGCAATCTTGACTCTGTTCCGAAGGATCCAATATGTTTCTACAGGGTTGAAGGTATATTCTTTAATGTGCAAATCTGAACTGCTAATCTACAGTAATTCTGCTACGTTAGCCAATAGTTTATGGCCTCATATTTGTTTAATTAAGGTATATCGTCACAGAAATGCGAGTGGAATTTGAATAGTTGCTACACGACTCGAGGAGTTATCGACGCCGGAACATGAGGTTCCTGGCCTAGCTCACACCCTACAGTGCGTTTGACATGTAACAACGTACTCGTCTACCGATCGTGAAGAACTGGTTTGAAAGTCTTATTTGGAAGCATCATCGAGTCCAATATCTACGCAAATATCAGTCGTCAAGATTGTTTATTGCTCTAATGTGCTTGTGCGGTAATAATTACCAGTTTTTATCAACGAGTGATAATTATTTTCACGACGAACAGTGAATTTATCATTTTTGTGCCAAAGCACATGGTCTACGTCATCGCCACATGGCTGAATGCATGTGCGTGAAAATTCTTCAAAGTGCATAAATACCTGTGTTAAACAGTGTGGAATCAATTTATAACGCCACTACAATCTGTATAAATCGTGCCGTGCAAAGGCCAATTTTTTTTTGTGCCAAAGATTACTCTGATATTTTGGTGATTATCAGATTCATCGAGTGTAGAATCTGTGCTGAGAAAATGAGAATCTGTGCACAGATACATGGGCATTTTGATAATCAGTCTGCACAAAGTGTAAAGCCGGTTTTTGCAACTACAATCACGCTAGAATCTGTGAATAGTCCCAATTTTCACCATTCTACGCAGCCCATCAACTTGAAGCTACTTCGACACCACGTGATGACCTTTTCTTCAGTCACCATGCTGTCTACTATGGCTTAAGCCATTCTAGGAAGGGGATGTCGAACACCTAACATCGTTACACCATGGAGTCGCACGAGAGGATATCATGGAATGATGACTAAGGGAAGGAGGGCCCTTACCAAAGTCCTGAAGGAATGGACGAACCCCTCAGAATGTTCCTTTAGACGATGAGGTGAGCAATATGGTCATCGTGAGTCTTAAATTGCGTTCTCTTGTTAGGTAATGGGTCAGTGGTGGATTAGTTTAGCAACCGTAACTCGATAACAGTCATTTTAGGCAGGTTTTTCACTCTTGTAGTTACCACTCTTGGTAATTTTCATCTCCGAGGACATCCACACGCTTTGTGCCAAGTCCCAGGTCAGAGTTAGTCAGCTCATGTGTGTCTCCACACAGGCGCAATAACACCAATTATGTAAACTTCCACATCATGGAACATGATTATGACTAGGAGCAGTAATTTTCACTAACCAGCTCTCACTTGAACAGTTGTTATATTTTGATGCTCCCATAAATGTAATTTGCCATTAAGCCACTGTTGGGCGTATCGTTTAGGATTGGGAGAGGTTTATCCTTCCTACAATTATTATTGTAAATATATTTCTGTAGGTCTTAGAACCTATTGTAAGATTCAAGTGGAATCATAAACATGTGTAATGAGTATTGCAGGTTTTGAATTGCTCAAGTCCCGAATTACACTAGCTACGTATCATTTCAAGTCAACACCATTGGTTAAGGTGTTTTATTATGTCTTTCAGAACTGTATTTGTGCCAAGAGCACGTTTTTGTGAACTTTCAATACCGCATTGGCGTGGAATCTCGTTGCAAAGACAATGATGTGATAGGAATGTCTTTGCTTTGCTACTCTTTGCAATGAGTAAGCCAATACAGGTCTGTAAATATTTTCTCGAGACCAACTACAATGTCTCAAGCTATGTTATGCTATTTTATTGGGTAAATGTGCATTACAATTCACCTGTGGACTTATTACGGTGAATTCAACGTGTTTTCTGAATGTGATAAATGACTTTGCTGACTGCATTGACTCACTCTGTGTGAGGAACACTCTACAAGGCCCGAAACAAGTGACAGGTGTCTTATTCAAGGCCAGGTTTCTGTTAGATTACCCACAATGCCCTGCTTGATTCTCAATGTGAGACAGAATGACAAATGAATGAATGACATAGCAATCTATTGATATTTTCTGAAGTGATATTTTCTGACCGAGCTGTTCTCAGATGCTCGATTGTATGTAGGTCAAGTGAACAGCAGTTGACTAGTATAGGGTGACTGTCAAGTCACGAGCCTATGTTATATTTTCGCAAGTTTGTAAGGGAATGTAAGATGTTTTGATCACTAATCTGATTCGAGTTTTTATTTGAATGTACCAGACTTTGTAATGCTATTCTCACCCTAAGGTGATTGATATTGTTCCGTGCATAGACACGATGGGGTTGGTTACCGTTTTGTGATTGCCGGCATCGTTTCAAAGCTGAGCGCTTGACTCGCCGAGGTTTCTGCTGTGATCCAGGTGACACGCAGACTACTTGTGTATGGTTTACGGGCCGTAGCGACGTCCGTAGTGTTGTTGTGGATTAATATTTCTTATTGGAGCCATTTTTGACCTCAAGGCCCAGATGCTGCCATGCCGATCGCCTCGTGAGCATTTCCTGATGACTTACGATTATTATTAGTTTGTTAAGCACGCATCAGATGGTCATTTGACATAAATAAACACTCCTAAATCTACGATAATAATAATAAATATATATAAATCGTGAAAGCTCATTTATAAGTGAGCCGACGTTGCAAAAACGTCCGTTAATTATTAACAGCTAGTTAGAACTTGATCTTTGTTACATTTGAGTTGACCGATGCATCGTGCTAGTCAGTTTTTCTTTCCTGAAGGGATGTGTTTAGATAAATACATTTTTTGACTTTGACATGAGATCACAGGCTAACCGGAAGTTCGTATATTAGGGGCCGAGCGACCTCCCAGTTGAAACACTGAGCTGACAGTGTATTCTTTTCATTTCTCACACGTTAGATGACAAAATTTGGGAACAAACAGTTCTCCGTTTTGCCGTAGGCAGGGGAATAATATGCTTTATTATATGTACTATCGTTTATTGAGTGTATAAATCCCAATTGTACCCTAGTGTTATTCTTGTAGTTACTATGTTTGTACAGTTATCTTTGTATGATTTTCAACGTATGAAAATGCCTGTTATCAATCTTGTAATTAGATTTTGTTTACTCGGACGCTTAGCGCCGATGTTTTGTTAAGATATGATTTGTTTAGCTTAAGTTAATTGTAACTGTAAATACGGGGTGGTGCCAGTTTACTTAGATCAGTTGTCAATTTTCGACTGTTTTTCTCATAACGTTTCTTCCTGGAAACATTATCACCCTTGCTTGTAACTAATTAGGGTTTTTAGCACCACTTCCCAAGCTTTGCTTTGTTTTTTATATTGTAGTTAGCACCGATCGAGGGGGCAATTTCCTTAAAGTTAGGGGTTGTTTTTGCTGTTTTTTATTTTGCTCTTTGCGGATTAGCCGTTTTAGACCCTACGATCTTAGGCTAGGGGTCTGCATTTTTAAATAAATTATTTAACGAATTGTACATAAGTCTGGATCTTAATTCATTAGTAGTTTGATCTTTTGGTGGTGCATTTCTTTGGGTGGCTATGACATTTGCTTATGATGGGGACCCGATCCTTAGGGAAGTGAAGTCTTGTGCCGGCTAGCACCATAAGGAATGCATTCTGATCCTCTTCGGCTATGTGTCGTAAGGATGAGGTCATCTGGGATGCCACACACGGTTGGTGGTGACCAGATAACCTCCTCTGACGGGCACAATAAGGATCCTCTACTGTCAACTAAACTTATCTTTTTGGAATAAAATTGAACACATATCAGGAGGAATTACTTCTAAAAATTTCAGTTTTGAACGTTGAAAATTTGCGAATTAAAGGGAAATTGTTTATCTAGAAAAATATTTTAGCGAGAAATTGGAGTTAGAGATTTTTCCGGTTGTTATAACATAGGATTCTTTTCTCCAATTTGAACCACTAGCATCCATTTAGCGGTATTTCCATATCCCTTTGCCCTTGCTTCTAGTGTAGCTTCTTTCTTAAAATATTTTGTATCTATCGTCCAAGAGAAATAAATATAAGAATATAGTTAGGTAGGTAGGACGCCCGATTGTGGGAAAATGTAAGGGAAGTATTTCAAGAATGAGATATGACAAAAATATGTACCGTTAGAAAGTTAAAGGTCCGTAGATTAATATGGCGCAAAATCAAAAGTTATGATAATCTTGTACGTTTTTAGCTTTCCAAAGCCCCTTTATATTTGCTGAAAGGCCACCAACAATTCAGCCTTTCTATACTATGTACAATATAAAATTCAAGGTATATATTCCGAAACCGTCACATACAGTCTACGAGTATATCCATTGAATTATTAATGAAACGTATGATAGTCGAATGTGAAACTGTAAAACGGAATTGACTTGGGCAATTGTATCCTTAAATCACTTGCAGTTAGTCAGGACTGAGTAAATACGGATTAAAAGTTTAAAGACAATCTGGACAAAAAAGTTCCGTTTTATATTTCGTATTCTTTCTCTTGCAGTTAAGGATGTTCGATTGCAGAGTCAACTGCCACTAAAACTTTCGGATGATGCATACTGTACCCGTTCCGCTCGGGTATGCGATGACCCAGCTGCCATAGCATCGCGTACCAGGCGTCCCGGGACAGAGGAAATCGTAAAAACAAAATCAAACAAGGAATGTGTCGGAGATCCAGTTGAAATTAAAACAAAAACAGCTGTCGGTAGCACGAGACAAAGTGTCCCTGGGTCGTTTACGGGTTTAAGTTAATCAAGATGCAAAGAAAAGGGCGCCATCAACTGGATTCCTAGCAAACCACATCCTTCCTGGTGAAGTCTTAATATGACACAGGAAAAGGACTGGGAAAATATATCATCACGAGATTATTTAAAATCAAATAAAGGTCGGTTTATTAAACTTTGTCGACAAGACATGAAATAAGAAAAAAATCCTGCCTAGGATAATGGTAGATTAAGAAAGTTATGTTGCAAATGTTCTTGTTCAAATCTGACCATTTGGATCCTAACCAACACATACTTTTGTTCACGTGCTCAAAGAAAATCAACTTAAAGTTTCTTGGTTTCTCAGGGTCACCGAAGCAATTTATCTCACGTCACTGATTCATATGTGAACCCTGAGACCTATCTTCATTAATATATTAACATCTTGCACGTGAACTTTGAAGATTTATAATAGCATTGCACATATTTACATTTAAATCGTGTTTAATCATCCATAATAATAATATAGAATGTCTTGGATTTCCAACATCATTGAAATCAATAAAGTTTGTGATTATTCATCGAGAATTCAAATCATCCATTTATCATTCAAATTTATTTGATCCTCATATTCAGATTTATTCATAATTAATTTAAATTATCTTGTAATTTATCTGTCATCTTAATCACAAATCATCCTAATCATTTAATCGTTTAATCGCTGATCATAATTAACCTAATCATCATGTTAATTGTTTAATTATTTTTCTTAACAAACATGACTTCAATTAGTCATTATTTCAAATATTTAACCTTAATAATTGTTTATATTCATCTTAATCATACTTGTACAAGAAGTATTTATAATCACCCTATCAAAAATTTATTTACAAATATCTTAATCATTTATCATAATTATCTGGTGTTTCAAAAGTATTGGAAATCATTAACAAATTGTCATATCAGCTATTACTCAATCAGCTGTTCACTTGACTTCATTAAATTATCATCAGGTCAGATCAGCTGTTCCACTATCATTCAGAGTGATATTTAACCATTAATTATCAAAGAAACTTGGATTATTTTAAATATCCAGAATGACATCTAGGATCAATTTTTGAGGTGTCGTCATACTCTATAATACTGATTAGAACTATTTCCAGACTTCATTATACTCTTATACCTTCACGGTTTGTGCCTATACTGGACTCAATTGCCATATAAAACTCATTGCCATAAATGCTTCACATTGGATATTATTATCCACTAATGGCCACTTGAATGAACACTTCATAAACCACTTCATCAATTATCACAATTGAACATTATCAATTTACCATTAATTCATCATAAACTATTCAGCGCACAGCATGAATCAAAACTAAGACTGGGTTTGCACTAACCTTCAGTCAACAACATTTATATATCAAAGTGGTAACCTCACAAACAGTGGTAATCTCTACACAAACACTTGGCAAAATACCTCAAGACAATATATTTAATAATCACCATCAAACTGTAAAACTGGCTTCAGACCTTAATAAAGTCGACCGTTCAAAACAATGGTCACCATAACTGCGTTTGACAACCTCTTAAACAACGTGTAAATCACTGAAATAATTATTTATCAAATCCAAGTATTAATTAACTTTAAATGTAGTATAACTCTGTAAAATCATTGAAATCTGTGTTAACAAACACCATCTGTGGTTATACCAAGTTCTATTGTTTATTGCTGTTTCATTTCTGCCTGTGATATATTTCTAAGAAAGTCGTACTCATGTTAGAAGAATTAACCACTCCAAAATCGTTGGTTAAGGCAGAATTTAACCATTAGAAAAATATTAAACTAACTGTTCTCCAAGATGGAACATCAGAACAAAATCTATTGGATCTATCACACAAGAATCACGAGGTGTGACTCTGATTACATTTATTTTTACCATATTTGATAAATATCAACCAATACATGACTTGTTACTTATTGTTTAATTCGCTTACAATCCATATAGCATTTGGATGATAAAATGATTATCTTAGCACAGGTTAGACGGTTAAACGCCACACAATTGCTCTAGGCAAAGGGCCCAGTATCGATGGCTCAGATGATATTTCCCTAGTACAGGTTAGAGGGTTAGACCCCACACAATTGCTCTAGGAAAGAGGCCCTGTATCGATGGCTCATGTGATTGAATGCATAGGACTGGAATCAACAATAACTCTACTGTCAAATATCAATGACTCTGATCGTTAAAGCGACTTAAATTCAATAGCTCAAATGATCCAATCAAACTGAAAAATCCCTAATCTCCAACTCCACACATGCTCTAGAATGTGGAGAAAGAAACAGATACCAGATTTCAGGAATCGAGTCTCACAAACACCCGATCAAGAAAAGAAAGCTGTACAGTATCAACAACATTCTACAACTCGACGTAAAAGATTATCAATGTCTATGCTCAATAAATTCGGTGAATAGCAAAGATCACTGAAATGCCCCCCCCCCCACCTTAATCTCACATGACATCCATCATGTATCAGCGAATTCATATTGTCGATTCTCAAAATATATTATCGACGATGCTTTAAAAAGTATTCATAACGATATACCAGTGTGCTCATGACCATGCAAATTCATATCAATGTATTCAAGTAAACGCTCACGTAACCTTAATTTTATTCCAGATGACCTGAATATTCATTCGAAAGATCGACGGTAGTCCTGATATTCGTGATTAATTTCTCGCAAGATCGGCGATTTGTTCATCCTGTACCCTGGATCAGCATTCATCTCACCCCAATGTAGATCTCGGGATCGTCACTCGCCTGGGTAGAACTCGAACCTGTCACTCTGTTCCGCCATCCTGTCTCTTCTGTGTTTATCATGCCATATTACTGCGTAAAGTGTTCATCTCGAATATGATCTCCACTAAGTTCCAAAAATCCACTGGACATCGAAATGTAAATGGTAACCTCATTATGTCTCCGGTGGTAGCACGCCACTGTTCCACAAAATGTCACTCGGCATTCACAAATAATGTTCCCAAGAATAAACGTTGAGTTGCGTGGTTACGAAAAATTTGTATTGCATGTGCAAAGTTTTATTGTAGTTTGAATACCAGGTGACATGCATGTTCGCAAATGTTCAGTAATAATGTCGATTGACAATCACTTCGTCACTGACGAAAATATATAAAGTCTGGTCGAATGTTCCTTTAAGAATTTGGAAACCCGTGGTAGCCTAGGTCCCACTGTACTAATTCTATCAGCCTTGCCTTCAAATGTACTGTTCATTACGTGTGAAAATTTCGTCTGCTTATAGGCACACATATTTGAATCATAAAGTTTGAAATAATAGAAGTGTTCAAACTAGCAGATCGCATAATATCATTAGGAAGTATATCACAATGTCGCTGATGGTTTGCAGTAGAATACAACTCCTAGCTTGTTACAAATGTCGGCTACGTTAACTGCACTATATTCCTGGCTAACGGCATGACTGTAACACTATGCTGTAACTGGTTGCACTAGGCATTCAATATGCGTTAACATGTCTTACAATAGCTTACTACTATCCCGGTTAATTGTACGGCGTAAAATTGTTCCATTCGAACTAGCATGAAATCCAAGTTCATTTCTCTAGTGCAGGCTAAAACTGCTCGCTATTCTTCATCGTACGAGAACGCACTTCCATGACCGAACCGTGCTTCACTGTGTCGAACTGTACGCTGTTATCTGGGACCTCGTTTTGTCATCTCCGAACTAACGTGTCCTCGCGTTCCGACCGCACTTTACAGTATATTGTAGAAAGTTTCAGATTGTAGTTTACTGTCTGTATATGAAACACATAGTAATAGTTCTCTCACAACGCAGCCCTGCTGCTTGCCATGTCGCCAGTCACATGACCTAGTCCCCTCCCCTTCCCAGAGTGGGGTAGTCGTTTCGCCTGCATTCTGACGTTATACAGCCTGTCTACGACCAATATTCGTCCATTACAATGATTCAATCTTTCTTTAAGG
Organism: Meconema thalassinum; assembly: GCA_946902985.2. Lineage (NCBI taxonomy): Eukaryota > Metazoa > Arthropoda > Insecta > Orthoptera > Tettigoniidae > Meconema > Meconema thalassinum. The sequence goes on from OX336389.2 coordinate 297,865,580, forward strand.
GATTATCAGCCATCACAAGTAGTAGTAAAAATATATGTCCATGATTATTCCTTCTTCCTGGATATGTGATGAGGTCGTAATTTCCAAATTACCAAATAATCTAGTACATTCCTCCCGGCATTCACTTCGTTCAAGGGGTGGCCATTTCTCCTTCCTGTCACCCATACGTCACTCTCCCATGAAGCCACAGTCCCGACGCTAGCGCATTATTTTCTTTCCAATTAATAATTTTCCAAACTCGACCAGTGTAGCCGATTGCCTCTACTACATATCGGGTACAATACATGGATACCTACACTCAGTTCTGATTAAACAGACTGAGAATTATTACAATCACCAGCTGATGTAGGCTCATGTTTGTGATGATTATGTTTGTTCATTATCCGTAAGACATCAAAACCCTCTTAAGGCAAAACGAAGTTTTAAGGGTTAATTTCCTTCGAGATATTTCTGGCAAATAACATTCTAGTATATTAAATTATATTGTTGAAGGATGACATAAATATGGGCTTTCACGGCCATGTGATTAAACTCCAGCGATACGGTTAGGTTTTTGTCATGCCTGATGCAGGGTATTTCGATCCACGTGACGTAGAACAAGATGCGCTACCCTAGCGGTGATCCGGACTTGGTGCACCATGGTAGAACACCACAACAGACATGGCAAAATGTTACTATGTTTAAAAGATATTGTTGTTTTCGTATTTTATTTATATGTATTTATATAAATGATGGATTATTTTTCCATATAATACTCAATTTATTGCTGAATATGAATAATAATAATAATAATAATAATAATAATAATAATAAGCGACGAATTGTACGAATACTGACAATACTTCAAGATGCCGATCGAAAGTCATAGACCGCGATTTCTAACATTGATTGCCAGTTTTACTTCATGATAAGATTAGGCATGGTCTCTGTCATTTGGTTCATCCTTTCTAGTCGATTTTTTTTCTTCTTTCATTTTTCCCGTCCATGGCGTTCTCATTTCAACACTACAATATATTTAGGGTATGCTTCAGATTCACTATTTAACGTGGGATCTCAAATTTGCCTTAAGTCTAACGGAGATAATTACTGAATCTGTGGGCAACAATATTCATGCATGATTCAGTCACAGCTCAGATCTCTTAAGTCCATTTCAATCTCATTTCTATTAAATTGTTTTGGTTGTTGCTTGTACTAGGAACAGCAACCTCGCGGTAATGTAGCTCCGTGTATTTTGGGTGAATATGGATGGCTGTACTAGTGTGTTTGTAAATCGGGGATAGGATTGGGAAGCGACCGTGGCTTTAAGATAGAAACCATTCCATTATTCGCCCGGAGTAGAAGTGAGAAACCACAGAAAACCACTTCCTGGATTGCTGAGGTGGGAGGTAATAGAATCCTCCTCTTCTCAGTTTTGCCTCACGAGGCTGGGTGTGCCCCGTTCCAGGCCTTACACCAGAATTAAAATTTCCTAGAAGAGCTGGGAATCGAACACGGACCTCCAGGGAGACAGCCAAGAACGGTACATCACGAGGTGGTCCTTTTCTACCAAACTCACTTGACATTATAATATGCTCATGACATGCTATTGTCTATTGCCATTTCAGTGGTTGTTTAAAGAAACAGTTTGTATTTTACACCGTTACTTGACTTGTCAAAAGTGGAACAGCCTGTGGTAACGGCCACAGAATAATCGCATCAGAAAGGGAATCTGCACGAGATGAGGTCTAGGGAATGAACCTTGGCAAAAACAATTGCCATTTGCACGCTAGCCTTGATTTCTTTCGACATTCTACGCTGCAAATTTCAGAATGGCATCGTATTATAATTTTAAGTTTATTTAACCTACTACGACCAACACATACGCCGAGTACTGTTGTATTAAGTTTGGTTGGTTCCATAGTTTAGGGGCTGCGACAACGCGGTCATGTAGTCTCGTGTACTTCGGGTGTGTGTACGATAGAATCTCTCTGATAACCGGTGTTGATTGTGATGGCTGTATTAGTGTGTGTTATCTGTTTTAATTCAAGTAAGGACTTCAAACAATAATTTCAAGTAGTTCCTACTTTTGCTACCAAATGCTACCTTCCACGACACCTAACTTGCGGACTTGCCTACCTGATGGCATCGCAGTCAGCACCTGGTGGCGAACGTTGGAACTAATAGAGCGTTATCAAATCTAACCTACAAATTTTGGCTTCAAACAAGTGTAGTTAATGGAAGGTTCTTTTTCATGCCATAAATCTATGACATGGGTACGCAAGGCTTTGCTTCCCCTCCGAAGGAAGGCATACTGAGGGATTTTAACGCTCTTAAAAACCCGACGACTTCGCCCGGGTTTGAACCCGCGACCTTGGGCATAGAAGCTCAGCATGCTACCAACTACGCCACTGAAGCCGCCGGTTGTATTAAGAACACCCTGTCAAAGAATAAACTGATGATTGTCATACCTGCTGCCTCCGAAACAATTAGTAACCAGAAGGCCGTCATTTTATATTGTAGTTGTTGATCCATTTAGGGGCTTTGCGACATCCTGGTCATGTATCCCCGTGTACTTGGGTGTGGGTGTAAGTGTGTGGAATTTGTCTGATTACCTGGGATATTGTGATGGCTGTATTAGTGTGTGATTTCGTAATTCAGATAAGCATTGGGAAAGGGGCGACCTTAGCCGTAATTTAGGAACCATCCCGGCATTCGCCTGGAGTAGAAGTGGAAAACCACTTCCAGGATGGTTGAGGTGGCAATCGCACCCACCTCTTCTCAGTTTTGGCTCACGAGACTGAGTGTACTCCGTTCCAGCCCTCAGACCAGAATTGAATTTCTTGGCAGTGCCAGGAATCGAACCTGGACCTCCGTGGTGACAGCCGAGAATGTTAGCCACTACGTAACGAGTCTGATATAGAACATTGAATCTGATCGTTGCAGGAATACCTCTTTATTGCCGTCGTTGTAGTTAATTCAATCGATAGAATTGGTATGCCTTGTTCATGAGCTGTGTGTATATGGCTGTGGAAGGTGTATGATAACCTGTGTTTCTAACTGACTGAAGCAGAGTGTCTTACTCTAGATTTGGATTGGAGTAGGCAACCAAGGACTTGAAATTAAATACCATTCCGGCATATGAAGGGAGTGTGCAAATACCCAAAGTAAATCACGCACAAAATGGCCGCTGACAGCACTGGGTTTGAACCTTCGATCTCCGGAATTCTAGCTCCCCCAAGGCAGTCATGGTGCGTGAAATATCTACCTCGGCTGTACAGTATTATTGGGTGCTACAGGAATAGACGCATAAAATGCACATACACCTCGGGATGTAAATGGTACATGCTAGCTAATTATGGGAACAAGTGGGCAAGCGAAATGCTGGCCAATAACTTGATATATTGCATGCCCACCTCCTAGCCTGTAATTATTGATGTGGTTTCTAAGTAGGTAATTAAGGGGACAGGCGAGGGGAAGGGAGTGAGAGTGAATATCTAAACAGGCCTCTGGAGTAGCACTGCAACATGCTGGAGATATTGCTACCTCTCACTCATCTCAATGAATAATGGGGAATAAGAGCAAGAGACTGTTATTATTATTATTATTATTAATCTTTATTAGGAATTTTCTACAATACAGTAGTTTTCCTTCAACCCAAAAATATCCTACTCCTCCAAAAATTTCGTTCTTCACCATCTTCCTCGGTTAAGCCTCTTGCTTCTCTTTACATCAACCAACCATTGTTCTCTTGGTTTAACCCGTATCCATTTGCCTTCAGCTTGCCAATCAAATAATACATTTGGAATTCTACTAAAATAGAAAAAGTCTGCATTCTTTTGACATGGCCAAACCATTGTAATCTTCTTTCTCCAACCACTTCTAGTACATTTTATTTACCTACATAATTTCTACGATTCTCGTATTTCTAATTCTCCGCCCTCCTCCAATGATCCATCTCAGTTACTAATAATTTGATTGCTTGCTGTCTGTTTAACGTCCAAGTTTCTGCTCCATATAACAAAATACTTTGTACCAATGAACTGTAAATAAGATTCTTAATTTTATTTAAAACTAGCAGTAGTACCCGGCTTCGCCCGGTGGAATGATGATAATGTTTTAAGGTCTCCTTAGAAATATAATGGACTTAAAATCTAAGTCATTTGCCCCCAAAGACAATGAGGGAGTAATATCTAGGTCATTTGCCCTTTTGATAAGGATGATAATAAAAACTACTGTTGAATTGACACGTCAAACTTACAAACTACCGTAATAGAAATACATATTTCAAAATTCACAGGCGAGGAAGACTTATTGTGTGTGGTGATTAATGGTGTAATGGGCGTAACATCTACTGTAGGTCATTTGCTCTTATGATGAGGATGATAAGGGAAACTACTACCGGTATTGAATTGACACTTCAACGTATAATGTACACAATGTACTGTAATAAAAATAATTATATGGAGGCTTCGGTGGCGTATTTGGTAGCATGCTGAGCTTCTATGCCCAAGATAGCGGGTTCAAACCCAGCCGAAGCCGTCGGATATTTTAAGAGCGTTAAAAATCCGTCAGTATGCCTTTCTTCGGAGGGGAAGTAAAGCCGGCGGTCCCATGTCTGATTTATGGCATGTTAAAGAACCTTCCACTAATTACACCTGTGTGAAGCTAAATTGGATAGGTAAACAACGCTCATAGATGTCTACGTCCGTTGCCAAGAGCCGACTGCAGTGGCGTCTAGTAGCTAAGTTCCGAACTTGGCCTAGTAGTCATTGACGGTGGCGCTTGGCGGCAAAAGTACGAACTATTTGAAGAATTCTAAGTTGCAGTTTGTACTTAAATTAAAAAACAGATAACACACACTAATACAGTCATCACAATTTACACCGGTTATCAGACAGATTCTACACACACCCAAAGTACACGGGGCTACATGACCGCGTTGTCGCAGCCCCTAAACTTAAGAACCAACCAACCAAAAATAAATATTTTAAAAATCACAATCGAGAAAGACTTTATGCGGCGGTGATTATTGGTATGATGCGCGTAACATCTAGGTCATTTCCACTTATGATGATAATAATAAGGTAATGAAAAAATGACTACTAAACGAACATGGTGTTATTAAAAAACTGATATAGGTAATTCAGGTGTCTAGCTTCGATGTCTTCCAAAGTCTCAACCTTATTTTCTGGCTTAGGCCTGTACTGGATGCGTCTAGTGAAAGAGCGTACTGCTCGGCAAATACAAAGAATATAGGTCCAAGCTGCACGAACCTGAGATGATCGCAGATGATGACGAAATATGGTGACACACGTTCGGGGTTCCCCGTCCTATACAGATTGACCGGGAATCACTCACTGTTTCGCAACGGCCCTGTGCTGGCATCTGCAGGAGATAACACGGCGGGCTCTGGAAAGTACACTCAAGTCACCTCGCGATGAATCAGCAAGCTATTCTCACAACTGACCCCCCCCCCCAGGGTCTCACAACTTGTGGGACGTGGGTTGGCGACCACGGAACCCCAGCTGAGTCTGGCATCGCTTCTACTTCCTGGTGCCGGGCTCATTTCAGTTCTCTTTCCTGTCGGCCTCCCTTGGTCAACTCTTGTTCTCTTCCGACCCAGACTGTATTAGGGTATCCGAGGGCTAGGGAGTCTTTCAATTTCCCGCCTTAATTGGCTTTCTCTCATCTTTCCTGATACCCTCATTCTTTGAGGGGTCTGCCTTCTTTTCCTTTTCATAATATCTCCTGTCTTCTGCTCAAGGCCCTCAAAGAGGCAGGGTGTGTGTAGACCCACCACTTCTGGTACACCCTCAAGGGCTCATGACTGGTGAGTTAGGAAGCTGGCAACCCCGAGGAATTCCTGAGCTACATGCAGGGAATGGAGTGATAGGCCTATGTCAGAAATTTCAAGTGGACAGTGTTACGCATGGGTTCCAAAGGGTAAGTATACACACTTTGTTTTCGATCGGTGAACGATGTAGATTTGTACCAAAGGGCCTTAATGCGGGAAATGGAGTGGTCTATCCGAAATTTCGAGTGAACAGTGTTACTCGTCGAGTTCCAAACGGTAATTATGTAAAATCTGGTTGAGATCGGTGAAACTGTGTAGTTTTGTGCCAAGGGCCAAAATGCAGGGAATGGAGTGGCCTGTCCAAATTTTAAAGTAGACAGTGTTACTCATCATCATCATCATCTTGTACAGTTTCCAGCCCCAGGCTGGGTCTGTTTGGAACATCGGGTTACTCATCGGGTTCCAAAGGGTAATTATACACATTTTGTTTTCGATCGGTGAACGATGTAGATTTGTGCCAAAGGGCCTAAATGCGTGAAATGCAGTGGTCTGTCCGAAATTTCGAGTGGACAGTGTTACTCGTCGAGTTCCAAAGGGTAATTATGTAAAATCTGGTTGAGATCGGTGAAACGGTGTAGTTTTCTGCCAAAGGGCCAAAAAGCAGGGAATAGCGTGGTCTGTCCGAAATTTAAAGTGAACAGTGTTACTTGTCGGGTTCTACGGGTAAGTCTATAAAATTGGGGTCAGATCGGTGAAACGGTGTAGATTTGTGCCAAACAGCCTAAATGCAAGGGATGGAGTGGCCTCGCCGCAATTTCAAGCAGACAGTGTTAGTCGCAGTGTTCCAAAGGGTAAATATACAAATTTTGGTCGAGATCGGTGAAACGGTGTAGATTTGGGACAAAGGGCCTAAATGCCGGGAATGGAGTGGTCTGTCCGCAATTTCAAGCAGACAGTGTTACTCGCTGGGTACCAAAGGGTAAGTTTCCGAATATTGGTTCTGATCGGTGAAACGGTGTAGATGTGTGCCAAAGTGCCTAAATGCAGGGAATGGGGTGGTCTGCCCGAAATTTTAAGTGGACAGTGTTACTCGCAGGGTTCCAAAGGGTAAGTATACAAAGTTTGGTTCAGATCGGTGAAACGGTGCAGATTTGTGCCAAAGGGCCTAAATGAAGGGGATGGAGTAGCCTCTCCGCAATTTCAAGCAGACAGTGTTACTCGCAGTGTTCCAAAGGGTAAGTATACACATTTTGGTTCAGATCGGTGAAACGGTGTAGATTTGTGCAAAAAGGGCCTAAATGCAGGGAATGGCGTGGTCTGTCCGAAATTTCAAGCAGACAGTGTTACTCGCAGGGCACCAAAGGGTAAGAATACGAATTTTGGTTCTGATCGGTGAAACGGTGTAGATTTGGACCAAAGGGCCTAAATGCAGGGAATGGGGTGGTCTGTCCGAAATTTTAAGTGGTCAGTGTTACTCGCAGGGTTCCAAAGGGTAAATATACAAATTTTGGTTGAGATCGGTGAAACGGTGTGGATTTGGACCAAAGGGCCTAAATGCAGGGAATGGGGTGGTCTGTCCGAAATTTCAAGTGGACAGTGTTACTCGCAGGGTTCCAAAGGTTAAATATACAACTTTTGGTTCAGATCGGTGAAACGGTGTAGATTTGTCCAAAAGGGCCTAAATGCAGGGCATGGGGTGGTCTGTCCGAAATTTAATGTTGACAGGGTTACCCGCAGGGTTCCAAAGGGTAAGTATACAAATTTTGGTTCAGATCGGTGAAACGGTGTAGATTTGTATAAATAACAGACAGACAGACAGACAGACAGACAAACTTTGTGCTTTATATATATAGAAGATATGTCTGCTCCATAAAACGGAATTTAATGCCCCAATTGTTCTCCTAGTCTCACTTACTATTTTCTGAATTTCAGATGAACTTGTTCCCCCAGCTTCTATTATTGAACCCAAATATTTAAATGTGGGACTGTTTGAATTTCTGCATTTTGAATCTGTAGTTTCTCACCACCATATTAATAACATTACTATTATATTATTATAATTTTAACATAAACTACTAACCTGTTTCAGCCCAGTGCTGGGCCAATACTGAAGGCTTCATCTAGCACCGATGAAGTGTGCTGGCTGTCGGGGTCTGTCACACTGTTTCGGGGTGATTAAAGATTGACTGTGGGGTGATACGGGAAGAAAATTGACGGGGGGATCCTGAGATCCCGGAGGAAACCCATCTCATCTCTAGTATGTCCAATAAATGCACAGATTGAGATTTTAACCCAAGAAACAGCGTTGAGGGGTCAAAGTCTAACCATTTAAGGCACCGTAGGTAACGATTTAGGTAGTAATTAACTTCAGTTAATTAACGGGACTATTCTAACAGTAAATTATAAGTTAACAGTAATATAGTCCTTTTTCGACCGACACTAATTTCCTGGGGTTAACAACAGTTCATCAGAATGCAACAAAGCATGTAGTATCCAAGTACCATGCCACACTATATTGGCCAGTCATATTGCAAACCTTTAACATCATAACCGTTAACATGTAGATCTATTAGATAAACAAATGGAAACTAATGATTTTGCAATTTTATTTCTAACATTCTTCTTTTTTTTCACGTAGAAATATTATATAAAACAAATGGATACGAATGTAGAGTCGAAATAACAAACGAAGTCTCCTCGTAGTCTCTATTCACCTTTGCGCTACAAACGTAATTTATATATTAGTTCGCTCCCTTAATAGCCTTGGAAATGAATCCCAATCTTCATTATGTTATATGAAGCTGTTCGCAAGTTTCTTCTTCCTTAGTAATTTTACCCTCCAGGGTTGACTTTTCCCTCGGTCTCGGCGAGGGATCCACCTTTACCGCCTCCAGGGCAGTGTCCTGGAGCTTGAAACTTTGGGTCGTGGGATACAACTGTGGAGGTGGGACGAGCATCTCGCCCAGGCGACCTCGCCTGCAAAGTGAACAGGGTCCTTATTAGAGATGGGAAGGGAAGGGAAGATTGGGAGGGATAGGCAAGGAAGAAGGAAGGAGGCAGCCATGGCCTTATGTTAGGTACTGTACCCGTATCAACATGGTCTTACCTGTTGAAATCCGATGGAAGAGTTGGATCGTAGAATCTGGAAGTACCCGGCTAAAATAAACCCCCATAAATTCTACCAACATGGATCAACCTGGGATAAGGACACATCAAGAAAATAGAATGCGTTAAGAAAGCCCCAGCGGTAAAAGAACAAATGAAAAACTAGCTCAAATTGAATTCGAAATACTGTAAAACTAATCTCGGGCATATGGTTGACGTTAGAAATATTGCCCCACTGGTCCTCCTAACACATCCTGTTCTTAATATAAATCACTAAATCATTAACTATTTAAAATGTAAGACTCAGTTTATTAATTGAAAAACGAAGTTTGTTGTAGAACGAAAGTCTGACAACTGCAAGAAAAAAAATGTTTCGTCTTATGGTTGACGAATATGGCAAGTTATTGCATCAGTATGCAATGTTTCTGTTCACAGAAAATATCGATACACGATTTCACAATATCGCATGATAAATACACAAATACACTAGAAATATATTAATCACGAATTATATACATTAATTTACAGTAGTATCTTCTCATCGAACTCGCTATGATTCTCATTATCCACCAATATTATCCTTTTAACTTTTTCTGAAATCATTACCTGTCTTATTTGACGATCAACAAAGTTTATCAAACGTAGTGTCTCTCCAAGTAATTTCAAATCGTACCTTCATTTAATTACAACATTATCATATTATATCCAATTATCGTTTCACATTTGATATTCGTTAAGTTTAACAATATAGTTCAAGATAAATAAATTTTCCTTTAATAAACATTTAAATGGTGGGTAATTTTTAAATTCCAGCATTGTGGCTTCAATGATCGTGCCCTATTCACGAATAATACTCATTAGTATATAATTCAGCGACTGCTTATCAGCTCGCGTCATCCAGAAAATTCCATTACAAAAATGGCAATCTCTCCACACTAGAGATTCCTTATACAAACTTCATACTATTTCCGGATACCCACCGATATCGAAATATACTTAAACAACTTCATTAATACCTGTATTGGATCATTCAATACGAAAAATAGCGTTCAATAGCTGTATGTCATTTTCCACACCTAAATTAAAGATATATAAATTTCAATTAACTATCAAAAATATCATGCTTCACAATTAACATGATTATCATAGTGTTAATCCACTCTTGGAAAAACTATCACAATAGTTCCATTTTTCTTCAACTTAATTCATTTCATTTATGAATTTCAACTATGTCATAATTATTCATGACAGAATATACTTTACTTGATATCGAGATTCAATTCTCCATTATAATTCATCACACATGTGAATTTCAAAATCTCATATTTATTCATGAGAAATTTCATTTTACTTGATATCGAGATTCAATTCTCCATTATAATTCATTTCAACTATGAATTTCAACAATCTCAAAATTATTTACAAGAGATTATATTTTAATTGATATCGAGATTCAATTCAGATCCGAAAAATAAATTCGAAATAGGTCTGCCTCTTAAGAAAATCGTGCAACTCTACATCATGGAAAAATGCCCAATATTAATAGGTTGCGATATAAACCATTAGAATTATTCGAAATCAGAAAAGACTAAACCAAATCGACCTATCAAAATCGAAAACTCAACTTACTCTAATCCAACAAAATTATCTCTACTCAATTAACTTTAGTCGAAAAAAACAATAATTGCCTAATCCACAAAATGTTGCAAAGATCAACTTTAAAAATGTGACTAGATTTCAATGCAAGTATCTAGCTAGCTTCACGTAGAAAAATACAGTCATTCGAAATGCAATACTGTATAAAATGACGAAATTATTCCGTTCTGTAATCTACGAAGCAACAGAATAAATATTGTAGAATGTGCATAATTTCGTTGTAAATCTTCTTCGTCCTAATACATATTCTTATTCAAAGATATCGTAGTCATCTTCCTAAAAGCGCATCTTTTTAATTAATGTTTCTTCTCAACTAATTATAAAGCTCGTATCTTAATTTCAAAAAATTCATATCAATGTTGCAAAACTAAAATAACAAAAGCAACTATCTAAACAAAAATTGACTCCGTAAGTGCATTCGTTGTCGAATCAAAACCTAAAATAGACGAGCAGACAAAAATGACAGAAGCGTCATGTTTAATCTTGAAGTCTATTTTCAACATACTAAAGAAATATGGTGAAAAAGGTAATCTACTGATATAACATGATGCATACTGTCTACTAATAAAGAATCTTGCAGCTACCTTATGATGTCTTAAAGGAGATAAATGTGTGTCAGAACACACATTGTTCCTGGAATCGAACCATTATCCTGGGTGTCGAAAGGTTGAGGCCTGGTCTGGAACTTAGCGATCGAACCCGTCTCCGTCTATGTCCGAACAGCTGTTAGCGACGCAAGGACTCTCTCACGTACATGCCTGGAAGGGCGTGAAGCAAAGATGTAGTAAACTCCTACACTCTTCATTGTAGATTCATTATTAGTAGAAGTAATTATCTCAGTGTCATAGCTAGAGAATCCTTCAGTCTCTTCTTGTATAGATGTATGCTTATGTTTTCCATGTTTCAAGCATTGGTTACAATTAGATTCTCAATTCTGCTTTGTGTTCCATTCCTTCTGAATGCTTAGCAACTCATTACTGCACGTAGAAATGATTGCTTGGCAATTCCTCTCAACTCAGTTACGTATGACATGGCAGTATACTTTGTAGAAAACTCGATGATAATATATGTGCACTTGTTATAGTAACAAGCCTTCTGAATGTTTAGCAAAAGCACAAAGTTCATTCGCGACACTGTTGTAAATGTATCACGCTAATACCGGGTTACGCGACCGACCCGTGTCTTCTCGGTTGTGCCTGCCTTGTATGCAGTGAAACACCACTCCCGTACCGTACTTGTAAAGCGCACTATATCAATATTCAGATTGAGACTTGTTATACGAACAGTTTCCAAGAAGTGAGTCATTGTCGTAACGCAGTGCTCAGGACAGCTCTGCTGGATTCTTCCCATGATGCATCGCGTTCCGATCGATAAAAATCGTTGATGCGATAAACACATATTAACTGTTTTAGTGGATTATATATCTCCGTAAATGTCTTCAGAATACTCTTAAATATAATTCATTATGATCCCATGTTGTAGATCCTCACTGTGATCTCTGTAAATATCAATATCCGTTGGTTTTATGTCGCGGTTGTACGGCAGCCATCTTGTGTACAACAAGTTCATCCTTCGAAAACATATGTGAGCAGGGTCACTGTGCATGTACTAGAGAGGTATCGCTTCTGCAAAGCAGGGTTGCCTAAGCGATTCCCCTAAGCTCGCGTCATGCTGCCTGTAATTTACAACTAGAAGTTGAAATCTCCGCAATAAAGTGAATAATCGCTTCTTATAAATACATGCTATCTATTGATACAGAAAATACTGGTACAGTACCAACCAGACATTTGCCTGGAGACGAAGAGGGAAACCACGGAAAATCACTTCGAGGATGGCTGAGGTGGGAATTGAACACCCCCCCCCCCCTCTACTAATTTAGACCACCCGAGGCTGAGTAGACTCCGTTCCAGTCCTCATGCCACTTTTCAAATTTCGTGGCAGAAACGGGAATCGAACCTTGGACCTTCGGTGTGGCAGCTAAGCACGCTGATCACTACACTACGGAGGCGACTGTTCGTAAGTTACTTATCTTTATACATATACCGGATGATTAAGCAGCCCTTTCTAATATTGCTTGCTGCAACCCAACTAACGCGAGTTGGCAGGAAGGTCAATATTTCTCTGCCTGCATCCCGTATGGTACGAATACACTGCAGGCATATCCCGCAGACGATGCAGAACACTATTATTATTTCGTCGTATTAGTCTGTATTCACGTGTATGTGCACATAGTTGGCATTCACACTGCTCTGTTGGTTCATGGTAAGATGTGTTGGTACAAATCATATGGTAAAAACCATGTACTGCCACTCGTGTAAGCATTTGCCTCATCTCAAAGTTGGATGTTTTCCACGTCCGGTCTATCATGGCTCCAATTCCTTAGAATTCTGGTGGTATATCTTCTCTTCGTTTGTTTAGGGATGTTAGAAGTTTTTCGAAGGCTCTAGTGTTGGGTAGAGGGAAGAGTATTGTAAGGACATCACTGTGGAGTATGCAAGGAGGTAGACGAGCCGTGATCTTGTAGACTTGGACACTCCAATCACTCTTTTTATGAACAGAACTTTTACTCTTTCGAGAGCAGATAGGTTCTTTTCCGTGAGAGATGGCCATATGATTTCAATCCCACAGGTTAGTATAGGCTACATCTTAGATTTGAATAGCGTCATTGCTCTCTCGAGGTTGAGGGTTCTGATATAGCTGATTTCGTGCAACGCCCGTACCGCTTGTGCTGTTTTCTCTGTCACATGGTTTGTGAAGCATTTGGCACTTGTTTAGACCTACAGCGTAATGCCCAATTATTTGAAGGATTTTGTGATGGTAATTTTCTTCCTCTTGATGGAGATTTCTGGCGCAGCTGGAAAATTCCCTTCTTGTCTAAACACCACAATTTTCGTCTTTGATATGTTGATTTCGAACTTGGGTTTTGGGCACCATTCTTCCGTGTCTTTTAGTGTGTTTTGGAGTTTCACGATGTCTTTTGATCCGATCACTACATCGTTGGCGTATGCGTATGATACTATTTTCTTTTTTGAGCTATCCTCAGTATTTATTTTTCGGCCAGGATGAAAAGTGAAGGGCTAATAGGATTTCCCTGTAGTACTCCATTTGTTTGGAGTATCGGTTCTGAGAGTAAGATATTCTCTGAGGTTCTTATTTTAATCTATTGGAGTAATGAGTTGATAATCTGCGTCCATATATTATTTCTGTTTAGAGTTTCTTCTATTTTCTGCGTCAAAATTTCCCGATATTCAAGGCCAAATGCTATGGTGAATCTTTTAGTACTACGTAGAACATTATTTTTCTTTCAGGGCCTCCCCTGTTTTATTTATAGCAGTTATATTGCGGTTAGAGTTGATGTTCTTTTCCCGAACCCGAATTGAGTTTCTGTCAGATGTTCGTCTATTTCTTCTTTTATTCTCTCTAGGATTATTTTTGTGAAAACTTTGACTGCTTTCATAAAAATGAAGTGCAATGACAAGCTGTGGTTCTCATACAAACTCAGCCTTGCCGCATGTGTTTTTGGTGGTACTAATTTAAATTCCAGGGAAACTAAATTGAGACCACGACCACATATTTCGATTACTAGCCCAAATTGCAAATATACACAACAGTACATTCGTAAAAACATAGGTTATATGACACATTCCACTCATCCAAGTACAAGGGGCTGATGATCATCATGTCTCAAGATTCTAATTATTCTACAACCAATATTGTATTCGCTTTGTGCGTTGTGCTAAAAATGCAAAAAATAAATACGTGTAGTCGTAGGCAAGAAACCTCTTGCATGGGGATGTAGCTCAGCCTCTTTTTTTTCTTTCTGATGGCTGGCCTCCAGCTCCTCGCTGTGTAAGAGAATACTGCACAAATAATAAAACGTACTTGTTCTTTCCATTATAGCAAAGTAAGATAGCTGAACCTCCGCATGAAAATAACCTACAGTAACGGCATTTAAGGTTTCACAAATGTGACAATCACGTGTCACTAAATTAGCTCCCTCCTGGGGAAACTGTCGCATAAGTATCACCTTAATTTAGATCACTGCCAATGAACTATCCTAGTTGTAGTCAATATCACAACCTTCTGTCCAGTGTCCAGATGAAGCTCCTTTAGCTCTTGAATATGTTTGAGAACCACACCAGAGATTGACATGGCTATTGGTACAATTCGAAATCTCTTGATCTGCCATTGCTTCTTGATCGGCTCAACCAGAATCAAATATTTTCCGGCCCCATGGTGTTGGGGTAGCGCGCCTGCCTCTCACCCGGAGTTCCCGGGTTGGATTCCCGGCTCTGTCAGGGATGGTAGAAATGACGTGAGGGCTGGAACGGGGGGCACTCAGCCTCGGGAAAACAATTGAGTAGCTGTCTCACCGTGAAGCAGAGCCCTGGTAACGAAAACTAAGAAAAACGACCAAGGGGATCCGATGCGCTGACCACGCATCACCCCAATGTCTGCGGGCCAAATAGCTGGGCAGCGGTCGCTTGGTAGGCCAAGTTCCTTCATGGGTTGTTGTGCCAGGGGATTATTTGGACAATTTTCCAGTATGTATAGCCTGCAGGTTGTGCGTATTTGGAATCGCAACATCAATCAGCGTGACTTCCTTAAATCTTTTGTTCAAAATCACTATGTCGGCCTATTTTATGTTTCACTATCCTTTCAGTGAACACAGTCCAATTCCAATACAATCTGAAATGTTAATTTTCAGGCAAGTTCTCTGGAACTTACTGGTAGTACGGTACTTTGTTCTGTTTCAAAAGTTGAGGGGGTGTGGGGGATGGTGCTGAGAAGATGTTTGCCTCTCACCAAGTTGGAGCGGGTTCGATTCCCGGTCAATACATGTGAGATTTTTGAAGTGAAACGCCATATCCTGAGGTTCAGATTCCACGTAAAAAGGAGGTCCCGTGGCTCATGATCGCGAGATTAACGGTCACGTAAAACTACTAGCTTAGCTTCTTTTAAAAGTTGAAGTTCCCCAGCTAACTCTTGGTGCAGGATTTTTGACACAGCATCATGCCTGCGCTTATATTCAGTTCCTGACAGCTGCGTACATCCAGAGGTGATATGTTGAATACTTTCAGAGACTTCATGCCCATTGCGTCATTTATCGTCTCAAACTGACGGATCGCTTATGATGACCTTCAGATAGTTTCTAGTAGGGATGACTTAGTCATAAATCGCAAAAATAAGTCCTTCCGTCTCAGCGAAGATCTGCCCCGCAGACAGACGAAGGTTCGACGCATTCATGTCAACATGGGCGTGATTTACTTCATGAGTATGTCTTCCTTGCAGATGTTTGGCCTTCTGCATTTCCAATTTCTGCAAGTAATTGGATCAGTGGTTTTCAACAATTTGTTCAATGAAGACCAAATGTATTAGATTATCTATTTAACGGATGGCCTGGTGCAACTCAGAACTGCTTTACTTTTCGTGAAAGTACTCTGTCAGACTGTCGATCTGTCGTGTTAACTGGTGTCTAATGTCTTCGAATCCGTAGCCACCCAAATATCTTGGGAAAGTCATTTTTTCAACCAATGATTTGGTACATTATTACGTGGCGAATTTATGATTATCATTATTGTAGTTATTATCATCATTCTATTTCAATGTCATCGATATTTGTTTATGGCATATATTATATTCAATTTTTAAGTGCAATACATTTTCAATCTAAGTTATGAGTACTGAGTCTGGTGAGTGAAGCAGTAGATTAGAAAACAAGTCAATACATGTAGCAGTTTGGTGTCCTTGGTGGGAAGGACCCATGACTCACCGTGAACAGAGACTTGCAATCGTTGATGACACGTGGGTTCTATCTGGCAAGCCAGTGGACTAATGTGGACACGTGATTGGTTATCATGTCAAGTGATTTACGTTTGAGATGGACTGTAATTTGTAATGTGCAGAGTAGGGATATATGGACTCCAACCAAAATCGGTGGGCAGCATTGCTTTTGGTTTATTGTGGAAGGAAACTTTAGGGAGTTCTCGGAGTGGAAATAATTGAAAGTGATATTTCTGTGGACTCTTGAACTTATTAGATAATTACTGGTTCATCAGTTTAGTAGGTCATCGGATGACATATTGACCAGTTTTATCAGTACTCAATTATCTCAGACAGTCTGCATGTCGGCTAAAACTGGCCTTTTTCGGCACGAAGTGATATTTGTTCATTTTTTTTTACCTACAAGTCAGAGGACTGGTATACAAGGAGTGAGCTAGGTCGATGGGCTTTTGCAGCAATAATTCATCTGGGAGATGCTGTAATCTACTAGCATCACAACATCAGACGGGAGGCAATTTTACTGGATGGAACATTAGCCTCACGTCGTGGTGCTTGTAGATCGGCCTGTTTGAGACATTCCTGAGACGTCCGTCCAAAAAGAAGAGGTTGTGCTGAACACCATCTGGCGTAACCCTAGACCATCTGCACATCATCCTCACCTAACTCACCTCTAAATTCCTAAATACCCTGGCGTTATGCCTGGCACATATTCTGTTAGTTTCTCCATAGAAGAGTAATAGCCGACGTGGACGTTGCTGAAATACATCCCGAGGGAGTGAATAAGCTTGGTGTTGTGTTGTGTTGTGACCTTTCTTGAAAGAGGGCAGATCGTAAAGCTACTGCACAGGTACCTCCTTGTTGTTACATGTTGTTATTGATTCAATGGGACTCTGTTCTACATTTGTCACTCGAGCTTTGAAACAAGTACGACATTGCTAATTGGAATATTAGTTGCCTATGTTCTATCCAGTGGCCATCACAGCCTAATTCTCGTCCCATCTAGCTCCACACATTACGCCACGATGCCAACTGCCCTTTTTAGGGCAACATCACCCAATAACTGTGTGCAAACGATTACCTTAACATATCCCAGGCTATAAAAATTACTTCAGTGAGATTCGAACCTTCATATCCCTCTTCCCTGACCCCTATCTTAGACCACGCCTCTGGCTAGTGCACTATTGCGAGCAGGCCCCGGGCTAAGGTGATAGACGCCCTGGGCAAATGGTCTACTGGCGCCCTTTTTCTCATTTATGTGTTATAAAAATAGCATAATAGTTTTTTTTACAAACAACTACGTTACTAATATTGTATCACAGGAAATAATGAGTAAGTCGTTCATACAATTTTGTAGCCAATTATTGTTACATTAATCACACTAAAACCAAGATTACAAATTCAACGGTTAAATTTTAAACGTACAATATACAGAAACATTTCAAATCAAAAGGTTCTGGCTTTTAACTTTGCAAAGTTATTTATGATGTCAGAAAAGTCTGTGCTAAGGGTTACGTCTTTTTTACAATACAATTACAATAGAGAATTTAGTTTGCTGTCTGAATAAATTGATCTTTTCACATTCTTTAGCAGAGTCAAAACAGAAAATCCTCTTTCTGCATAGCAGTTGGTGACTGGCAAAGTCAGAAATATTCTAGTTGCTACCTCAAGATTAGGGAAAGTAGTTTTCAAATTATTTTTATGACGTATTCATATATGTCAAGAATGCTAGTAAATTCTCCCTGTTCCACATACATATTGAAGTGCTGACATTAGTTTTCAAATTCATTTCCGATGTCATTAGAGTAGAACTCATATAGTTTATTCGCAGCCTGTGATATGATCTCTTTCTGCGATCCCTTTTCTACAAGAATAGAAAGTATTTCAAATTTGTCAGATAAATTTCCATAAGCTGTTTTTCCCCTTGACAGGTTACTTATCAAAGAGTCAAAGATTTTAATGTAAACTTAGGATTTGAAAAGCGACCTTTCATCAAGAATAGCTTTATCGCCTAGGCTCTCATCCGCAAGAGTTTTTCTGATTCTTATTCTTTTGTAGTTGGTGTTGGTTGATTTAACTTGTAACAACTTCATGGCTGCTTGTTCATACTTGTCAAACTCATTTCTTTTTTCATTTAAATAGCTCTCCAAAGTTTGAAGCTGCTTTGTACTTACTACGAGATTAAGGGTTTCACTTTGTAGATTGTTGCTAGCTTTATCACATCTTTACAAAATATCACTCCACAAAATAGTGAGGAAGGCTATTTCAAATTTGTCAAACTTCGTTTCTAGTCCTGAAGCTTCTACTTGGACTGCAGGCTTCTGGGTAGGGTCTAGAGATATTTCCTTCAGTGATTTATGTATCGCCTTGTAGCCTTTGACCAGGGCCTTTACAGCATCGGCTCTCGCTGACCGTCTTGTTTAAGATAGGGATTTCAACACTGGAATTACTGTTTTCTAAACTTGTTTTCAAAATACCCCATCTATAGGTTGAATTGGTAAAAAAAAAGGTGTAAAGGTAATGGACGAATCCAAAAAACACAATAGCTTCAGTGCAGCACTCTGCAGCAGAAGAAGCAACAAGGTTGAGAGAATGCGCTGCACAAGGAACAAACTCTGCAAAAGGGCAGTATTGTTTAATTCTAGCTTGTAGGCGTGAGTAAGCTCCAGACATATTTGCCGCGTTATCATAGCTTTGTCCTCGGCATAACTCAATATCTAGGCCTAATTCCGAGATTGAACTTACAGCTACCTCTTCTAAACTAATTGAGGTATGGCCTATTCCAGGGAGAAGCTTGAAGACACGTTCCTCTGGCTTTGGCTTAGCATCATTTAAGCAAACGTAACGTAGAACCAATGCTAATTGATCGGTGTGCGAACAATCGGGAGTAGAATCCACGATGAGGGCATAGTAGCGAGAATGTTTGACATCCTTTGTCATTGTTTGCAGCACTACGTCTGCCATAACATTGATGAACTCGTCACACGTTTGAGCAAATAGGTATGACACTCGTCCTAGCCCTTTGTTCCCATATTGAGCAAGGTGCTGGAAAAGAAAAGGGTCGAAATCGCTTATCAACACAACGCATCCTAGATACAGACCATGAGAGGTAGATCCTAAACGTCCATTGTCACCTTTAAAAGGTAGCCCTCTAACTGAGAGAAATTGCACAACAGACACAATTCTGAGTAATACAATTCGCCAATATGTGACCTCCTACTCATATTGAGTTGAAAGAGGAGTATTTATTTCCTCTTTGTGTTTTCGTCTATTAATGTAAGTTAGCATGTTGGAAAAATTGTCTGCTGATTTTTCATGTTGTTTAATCAACTCATTTCCATGTTTCCAATCAGTGAACTCGGATGAAAATCCAGTTTTCTTGTCCTACGGCTGAAACAAGCGGCAAGGAACACAAAATACTTTTCCAGACGATTGTGAGTAGATCTCTAACATACGATTCACCATTGGAAAGTGTACATTTAAACAGTTTTACAGTAAGTGTACGCTTAGTTCCGTCATTATAAATACGCTCACTTTCTTAAATTTTCTTCGGCTTTTCCCAATTAATTGGGGTCGCCGGAGCCACCAGGCTCATTTTGGTTTTGGTCGGGGATTTAAGGCCGGATGCCCTTCCTGACGCCACGTGATATTTCAGGTGAAAATTCCACCCCGCTGTCACCGGGATTCGAACCCCGACCGTTCGGGTGAAAGACGAGCAGCTAAGCCACTGCGCCATCACGCTCCCCATTATAAATACACTCTGATCTAGAAAAATCCGCTTGAAAGTTTTGTTTTGGGGGATTGTTCGCAATCGATTCTATAGTTGAAGGCAAAGTGAAGTCCCATGTTGCAGGGTCATTGATGTTACAAGTCGAAGTAAGCGTACCTTGAGAGAGATCGTGTTTAGGTCTAGAGTTTCCTTGCTTGAAGTGGCAGTAAGTTAGGCGTGATAGTTGTAGCTATTTGTGTAAAGAACGAAGCAATTTTAGGCACTTTCGTTAAAAGTTCTTGTTCGTCACTTTCCTTCTTGGCAGCACGTTTCCTGAATTCTGATACACTTAATTCATTGTTCATTTTAAAATAACTAAAGTAGACACATTTTCACAAATCACAGTTGACACGCAATACAAACAAACAATCTCTGTGGTTAGGAAGTTGACAAGATCACGCGGCGCATGCGCCAGTTGTAAATCCATGAGTATTGCCAACGGCGTCAACCGTGCATCACTGTCTACATTGATGCCAACAGTAGTATACTTTACAGATAATACTGATTATATTATAATACTGCATTAAAACATAATCATGATTAAACATAAGTACTCCGAATGTATATGATATTTAATATAGCTTTTATTTTATATTCACGTAAATTATAGTTATTTTATCCTACTTTTTAACGATTTCCAAGTCATACTTATTTTTAATGCTGGGACTGTTGGGTCAATCTTTTTCTGCGTTCAGCGTCGCCTAAATTTCGGCGCCCCCTAAAATTTGGCGCCCTGGGCAAATGCCCATTATGCCCGTTTATAGCCCGGGCCCTGATTGCGAGGCTTGTGTTATAGCAGGTAGTTCTCAGCCTATACCATACCTGTTCGTGGTCTGTGTGTGCACCACCTAATGTAACGTACAATACACGTTCTTCGTATCTGTGCTCGTTTGACCGGTTGATTCTGGGAACCCATAATTAATTAATAGTACCACTCACGATTTCTGCTGTCTTCCAGCCCGTACCCACACATCTCGTTATATTACACCGGATTAGGGAGAGTGGCCTATGTTTTCATGATTATAATGAACGTGAGGGGTTGCGTTCAACCAGACCGCAAGGGCTGGGTGAGCTATGGGGTATGGATACATACACACTGGCACAGAAAGACAGGAAGACGGACGGGCATTTTCTCTTTATAAAACACTTATCACATATGCAAATCTCGTTATCTCCACAAAATAAATATATTGAAATATTGGTACTAATGGATTCCTTGTTTCACTGGCTTCAATTCTTACCCTATCAACAAGTTTCAGAACTCGTTCCAAACCGTTTAAATTCTACCTGGTATAAAGGAAATACGTCCAGTTGCATAAGACGCTATGTCCTTCCTGTATACAGATGCAAAACCCATTCAAATCTTGAGTCAGTGATTACTTTTACAAATCCCTTCTATCCAATAAACAGCGATTGTACAAAAAATTGCCAGTTTCAAAAGCCGTTAATTCATATCAGGTATGAGGTAGTTGTATAATAAGTTTAATTTATGGCCAGGAATATACCTTTTGGCGTAAAACTATGGTGCCTTTCCTACGAAATTGGCTACTCTGAAAATTTTAAAAAGCCAGTGGGAACAGCAACTAGCAACAATGGAAACATTTATTCAGTCACGAAAGCTCCCGTGCTGAGTGTTGTCAGTGGATGTCTCGATTTCTTACTGCACAGCACTTTATTGTATTTGAGGGTTGTATGAGGAAAAATGGAGATGAATGAAGAAGAAGTTATTGTAATAAATGAAACTCCACCCGAGAAATCACGCAAAAAACAAAAAAAAAAGCAACGTCCAGAAATGTGGAAACTTTACGGTCAAACTAGATGTTCAGTAAAGAACATATAGCCTACTTTCTCCTAAATGCATGGGTTTTGTTATCACTCTTTGTCGTTTTCAAGGAGTATAATTGAATGCTGGTTGTAGTAGATTGTTGAAATACAACGTTCTATACGGATATTAAACGTTGATTGAGTGATTCTTCACCTTAATTATATATACACACACTAAGACAGCCATCACAATAACACAGATTATCAGACAAAATTCAACACTCACCCGAGTACAAGGGGCTAAATGTCCATGATGTCCTTGTCTCTCAAATGAATTAACAACAACAACAATAGATTCGTATCCAAATCCTTCATCGTATGAAAGTACACACATTAATAAGCCTACAGACATCACAGTGACACAGGTTATCAGACAACTTCTACACACACCAAAGTAAACTGGGCTATAAGACCATGATGCCGCAAAATCCGTAGTGAATCAAGAAAAACAACAACAAAAACAATAGAATCTACCGCGGATCAAGGTAAACGAATATTAATCGCTGTATTCGAGTGTATAAATATGTGGTGTTATAAGTATAAATACAATATTTTGGATTGCAAATACACACTATGCTCAATATTATAGGCCTAACGTGTGAGTAGTTATAAATCAATAAATACCACAACAAAAAACGACGTCAACGAATTTGAGCCTACAGGGATTAAAACCACGAACCCCCAGACTTATGATCCCAGGTCACTACCTTTACGCTATGGCTGCGCTACAATAATGCTTGGTTAATATCTGGTTTAGTATAACTGTATTATATTTTGTGCGGAAATCAACGATTTCATTAGTGTTTTCTGGCGTTTCTATAAACCTTTTGGTACTAAATATGTATCATTTTGTTCATTACATTCGTTAAAGGATATCAACTTACTTAGTTACGGAAATATATGGATTTTCGAGCAACAAAAGTGGTCATTTTGTCAACGGGTAGGCACGCACCCACAACGATATGGCACGGTCAACCTGACCTGTTCGTCACTCCTACGGTTACATATTCTATTATAATATGCTAATATCCTACCGGTCACCTGCTTGAGGACAGTTGACAGTTTAAACCTCCTTATAAGCGATAAGCTGAATTGTTGAGGCCAGGCCTTATTGAATCGTAAGTTACGGTTAGGCTATAATACTTGCATGATTTATAGATCCGCCATCTTGAAACTATTTGGCTGATGTCCTTGTAGTTTGGGCAAAAGACGCTTACGACATTAAGGTATATTGTTGAACAACTTGGTAGTGATAGGATGATTAAGTTAGTCATAATTTGATTTAAGCTGAGAACATTTTGGTGAGCGCTATTTCTTTCTTGTTATGATAGCGCCGATATAACACATGACACTGAGTTGTCCCATGCTAGTGCTACCTCTGTACCAATGGTAGTTCGAATTGGGTTTCGTTGTATTTGAATTGATAGGGGGAATCGATCTGCACACATACATGACCATCATCTGCAAATTATTGGGCTATAGTTAGGTCAAAGGACGCTTCCCACATGTAGGTATGCTGTTGTAAAATTTGGTAGAGATCAGACGATTAGGTTAGTCGTTTGATTTATGCTTTGAACATATGGGTTGCCACCATTACGTTTTCGTCAAGATGGCGGTAATATAAAACATAACACTGAGATGCCCTTTTCTAGTGCTACCTCTGTACCAAATGTCGTTCAATTCGGTTTCACCTTGTTTGAATAGATAGGGGGGGGGGGGGGGGGGGGAGACAGACATGCAGAGTACACACATACAGACACACAGACACACAATTTTTGGACCAGTGTTGATCTCATAAGCCGACTTTCTTTTTTTGCAATAATCGAAAGTAGGCTAAAAATGCCACGGTGAGTTGTCAGCCTATCAACCTACATGTAAACATTTTCCCTATTTTGAAATTTGATTTAATGATAATTGTACATTAAATTTAGCCGCAAGATGACATGGGTTATTTCTCGGTACTCGACGCCTTCTGAAAGCTAATAAGAAATAAACTAAGAAAATTAATAGAATTACTTAATTGCTTTTGTTTCAAACATGGAGCGAAGGGATAACCAAAGCCAGTAAATTTCACGCACAATGTAAATATGGTATTTAAGGGTTACCTGCTTTCTAAGCAAGATGTCAGGAACATACATCAGTGGCACTACCAAGAACATGACCTTCAGTGGAAGATGAATTTAATTTTACAGCATGTTCAAGTTTCTTCAGTCAAACGTGTTCGTTCATCAGAGGGTAATACGTTATCTCGAAGGAAGGTATCCACAAACATTTCTACCACGTCAAAGAGAGGGTGTAACTTGGAATATCAGAGTGTGTCGAGCAGCATTGTCAGGAATACTGGAAGAGAGTCGGGAACGCGTTCAATTACTTTGCAAGATATTCATAGAACATGGCGTCACTCCTAAAGAAACACGTAATGGTGCTCTTCATTGAGATCAACATACGATAAAACAGCTAACAAAGAAGAGTTTCATTTCAAATTTTAAACCTGTCCAGGGTCATAACTGCAGGAATAAGTACTCAGTGCGCCAGTACCAAAATAGTGACCAGAGTGTAGAGAAGATGTAGGATATGTATCTTCAGAAATATCTCGGGAAGCTCCTCATGTGAACTATGAGTACTTCCATATTTAATGCTAACTTTGATATTCAGTAGGTTTTGGCATTCCTTGCGTACCGGTACATATGTGTTCTACTTGCTCTTCTCACGAAAATAGATTACTAAGAACTCGTGACAGTGCTGAACGATCAAATTTGAAATTGTTACTACAAGTTCATTCCAAACGTGCTAATATTTTCTCTGAAAAACTGAGTGTAAATGAGAAACATGAACTATTATTCAGTTTTGATTGCCAGAAGAATACTGTTGTTCCCTAGGTTCCAGATCAGGCGGTTTATTAATCTCGCCAAATATATCTATACAACTTCACCTTTTGTGAAGGAACATCAACTTTGGCGCAGAATATAAGTAACACGTTTTGTTACATTTGGACTGAAAATGAGTACAAGAAAAGCTCAAACGAAATTGCCTCCGCAGTGCATCATCGTCTTATGAATAGTGACGTAAGTGACATCACCACTCTTAATCTGTTCTAAGATGGCTGCGGTGGCCAAAATGAGAATAAGACAGTTATTTCAATGATATCTCATTGGTTACCGGTACTGTTGAAAGCCCCTCAGAAAGTCAAGTCGGTAGAAACTATTTTTCCAATAGTGGGCTAATATTTCGGACCACCTGACAGGGTCTTTGGCAATTTGGAAAGACAGTGGAAAACTAAAAGTGCTATTGAAGGTGCTAAAGTATACCTTAAGGTATTTTAAAAATATGGAACTCTGGTACATCTTGGAGAAAACTGCACTGTCAGTGACTGGAAGACTTACTCTGAAGGTATTCTGAAACCGCCAATGCCCAATGGCATTTACAGTTTCAAAAAGCCAAGGGGATCAGTCTCACTCGCAGTAGCACAGGGAAAATTGTGCTTGTTAGAGATGAGCCCTTTTACAATTTTCAGTGTGGAGAAGCATGAAGCATCACCAAATGAAGACAGTTCTTTCGAAATTATCAGATTCCATGGGTTTCCAAAGGTGAACGGCTGAAACCAGCTTAAGTTAGAGATGTTAAGAGACTGCTTGGATTACACTGCTGTGAAGAGTGGATGGAAAGCCCAAAGCTGGTGTTCTTACACCTGCTTTTTCAAGACCAAACTACTAGACATGAAGTGGCCATGAACCAAGAAAATGATGACGATGATCTGGGTTTTGAGATAGGTGTTAAAGATGACATTGCAGCTGTTTAACCTATCTTCGAGCTTAAGAAAATAATGGTATACAAAGTATAAAATCATTTTGGAACACTCATGTTTGTGGAATTTTCTCTATAATTATTTATGTCTGTATGCTTCTACTGTATTCTCAATTTTAATGTATAAACTGTTAACTAATAATGATTTTGGTCTTGCAAATCTATTTCATGGCATTGATATCGAAATTATGACAGCTTTTGCACATGGATGATAAAAGCAAATGACCGGAAATGCAGTTGCAAATCGCGTTACATTAGCCATCCAGATTTAAAAGCCGTTACGAAAATAATTTAAATTAAATGGTTATTTATACAGCCATCCCAGAACTGACAGATTTTAAATAATAAAAGATAATGCTCTTTTCAACTCGAGGGAAAAAATTGACAAGGCTAAACAGGTCACGGAAGTACATATACATTTTCCTAATGTTTCGCCAAATAGTAAAAGTGGAGATAACGGGCTTTGCATATGGGTTACTAGGCTAATAAATTGTACTGGTTCTGCAATAAATACATTCTGAACCAAGAACTTACCTTGTATGATTTTTTACAATGGCATATGTTTCAGAAGTTACTTTTCACTACGTGGTAGGGCCCATCGCATTATTTTCCGTGCGCCCATATCTAGTAAGAGATTGGACTTGGAAATCCTGCATTTCTTCCCGCATTACGATAACTTAATAGCTTATTGCATAATTCACCAGTTTACTCAAGTGTGTCTATTGGATGAAGGTTTTAGTTTCTTGCCTTGAAGGTGCGGTAGTTTGCAGGGAGATCCCAGCCAACTCTTCCATAGTCTACTTATATAACATCATTACCTCAGCCGGGGTTTATATCTACTAATACACAGCAAACATCGATGCCATACGTAAGAAATTTATTCATTTTCATAACTTCTGGTACAATACGCAACGAGTTCTGCCAGGACGATATTATCGAGCAATTTTTATTTATTTTCCTAGCCTGTTACCAAAGCGTTAGGGAAACAAATGTCAACACGCTCATGAGACAATTGAAAACAATGAAACAAAATAGCAATAAAAGCATATCGACACAGCGCCGGGCACAATTTTCCGATAACAAATTCTAAAAATAACAATTCCGGAAACACAAAACAAATATCGATATGGTAGGTAGGGTACAAGACATACATTTGAAAGCTGCGCTAAAATCAACTCGAATATATTCCCTCGGAAAAACATCACAATACGCCCATCCCCTTAGGTTTTGGTATTTAGCATATTCGGTTTAAGTTCGAGAGAAAATTCATGTATTTTACAGAAAACGAAGACTGCCACAGCGTTTATGGGCAATACTATGTAGTAGGATGTTCGTTATTGTTGATTTAAGGAGCGTTCAGTGAGGTCGTCTGTAAGATGTACGTTTTTCGTGAATTGATTCACGATATATTGGGGGTTAGTAACTTCTTGGTATGCAGTCTACTATTAAGTTGCATGTGTTACATGAACTACTTACTCCTGAAGTGTTCTAAAAGTAATTGAGACATCATCTTTCTTACTTTTCACCTGATTGTTCAATCTGAACGGACTCCTCGAAGGTCATATTTTAGTAAAAATAATAATAATAATAATAATAATAATAATGTTATGGGTTTCACGTTGTTTTAACTACTGCTGCTTTTCGAGATGCCAGGGTGCCAGAAGTTTGCCCCGAAGGGGATCTTTAAGAAGCCAGTAAATCTACTGACACGACTCCATGACACTTAAGTACCCTCAAATGCCATCTGGCTTCGCCTGGATTCAATCCCACTATCTAGGGATCAACAGGCGAGAACGTTACCGCTAAGCCGCGCAGATATGACTAATCAAACAAGAAATGCATTAAAATATAAATGCACAATAAAAGCGTGGACGAAATAATGCTTCAGTTCACGCTCATACATCGAAGAGAGCCAAGCTTCTGAGACGCATGTGGGTGAATCGCAATACCTATGGAGAGAAATAAGATTTATTAATATTATAACAACGCGAGTATACAAATACCGCAGTTTCTAAACTTATATCTGACCTTAGTTTATCCTTTACTCCATTAGTAAATTTGATGAAAAGTGTGATGAAGCAGTGACTTGGGTGTTACTTTTTCATGAACCAAATCTTGATGACTGTGAGTTGAAGTTATCACCTGAAAATGATTTAAACGTCAGGAAATGCATCAGGGTTCAAATCGCTGGTCTAATTCAAACTAAGTCTCAGAATCCCGAATAGGATGAACTAACCAAAGAACGATAGAAAAAATAGGTGGGAAACGGGACAGTGAATAAATGAAGAACAGAAGAATGCAGGCAACCAAAGTCCCATATAGATAGAACTATAGATACAACGTGAATATTCTATTACCCTACTACTAGGATAAATGGTTTACACTATTATAATTTCCTCCGTTGAGCATGAAATCCGTAAAACCCTATGTGTATGCTGCAAAGTGGCCGTTTCTAACAAATGGCGTTCAGGGATGCACAGTCTTCACATCAATTTACGACCATGCGAGTTTCCTCTAAATACGGCTCAGGATGCATGCAAGGCGACATACTATTGATATATTAAATTCTGCCTTCACTTTATTAAATCATCACTTTCCATCAGAAACTAATGGTACAGACAATCGAATTATATCCCCACTTGCTATGGCATTGTGGTTATCATCTTCATGAACTTAAGTATTTGTAGAACAGACAACCCGTAATAAAGTAGTGTCTCTAGAAGTGTGTGTATTTGTAACTGAGGCTAGATTTCAAATGGCGGCAGCAATTTCCATAACTTAAGAACCATTCGTACTATACTCGGATCGTTCACACGTTAGTGACATTGTTGACTTTATTATTTTGGAAAGAGGAGTTATTAATGGAAGAGATTGAGGGAATGGATGGTTTGAATAGAGCGCGGAGGAGACTCAAGAGTGCTCAGGGAAGCATGCATCGCAGGGGCGAGTGACGTGAATTTGTGACGTGGAGCCCGCATACATCACGAGAGTTCTTTTTCTGGAATTACCTTTAGGAGAAGAGATGGACGCTAGGAAATTAGCACACCTTACTGGCAATTACAAGAGAAGGAATTTGAGCTATCAAGCGTTAAAATCGGTCCAGTAGAAGCTGAGATACGAGATGGAAGTTTCTGGAACGATTGCTCGCTGGACTATATAAAGGGCACGATTCTCAAGATAGTTACATCATTACAACGGAGCATTAGCTCATGTGCGGAAGTACGTAACGTGAAGTGACAGTATACACGCCGAGATTCTGACGGTCGAACGACTTAGTCGCTGTACCAGTGGTCAGGAAGACTTAGTTTTTGTTCGAGTGAACAAACTTAACTTTTGGCAGCGAATGGACTGAGAATATCCACTGACTTTCAGGTCACATATTCTACAGTCAGGTGATGGTAGTGTCGAAACCATTCACAGAAGTTAGCCTACAGAACGATGTATTTCTTGTGGCACTTCGAATTTCATCAGGAGAAGTTATTCATTTCATCAGTTCGTTTATGCAGCTAATAGGTGTTCCTATCTTAGCGTGCAAACCGCATTATTTGAATATGAGATTTATTTTCAAATCTACAAGAGTATTGTACCAGTCTATGACTGAGCAACTTTTCGTCATGTTACAGGGTACTGGTGATAGCGGGAGTTATTTAGAACGAGTGACAGCGAATATCAACATGCGCCGTTAAACTACTCGTAGGATTGGTAGGACATGGAGACAAACGAGGTATACGGATACAGCAGATGGCCATGGGAAGACACTCTTGGAATAGTGTCCACCGCAGGACACGCTCTTCCTACACATCAAGAATGAAGTAAGACAACTATTCATGTACTATCCACTAACCTGTAGTATTAGAGAATTCCATATTTTTGAACAGTCACGATCAGAAATCAACACACATTTTTCACCGTAGCTAGATTTTCCATTGTATTTGTCTGGATGACAAATGGAACTGCTGTCTGACAATTTATTTTTCGATCTACGATTTGTCAGGACAGGCATTAGTTCATGTTCCGACATGAAATATTTCGATTATTCCAGGGATAGGAGTATTTTTCTTTAATTCCTATTATGAGAGCAGAAGTAATTGCGACTTGGATTATTTAAATGATTTGATTTATTTAATAATAATATTAATCAAGTGTGAAGTGAATAAGTTAATAATATTATAAATAATAACGATGCTATTTAAAGTTATAAATAATTAGGGTGTGATAATACCGAACATTAGGAATTAAATTAAATTAATTGTTAATTGTTTATTGTGATTAAATAATTAGTGCATTAAATAAAAAATAATAGAAGATGTTAATAATAATCATTTACAGATGAGATTTAAATATTTATTTATTAAAGAAATAGGGCGATAATAATCATTTATGACATTGATGATGCCTAAATATTTTTTTTGTAATAATAATAATAATTTGTGGATGAATTTAATTAGTTGGAAGGACTTAAATTAAGTAACTTTGTTTATTTTTGAATAAAAGTTTGGAAGTTTAAATAAATTTAAATGAGTTTATGGATGAAAAGAATGAAGTAGTAAGATTTTTGAGCTCAGATTTATTTTTTCCAAAAGCACTTAAAAAAATATATTCAGATGAAAAGAAAGGAAACGGCAGGTATTTAATGTATCAAATCTGGGAGAATTTATGTAAGTGGGCGGCAAGTAGAGATTGACCAGAATTTATTTTATTGGTAAAATAACACTGATGAACACAGTCTAGTAATTGACAGAATATTACAAGAGAAAAAAATATATATATAATTAAAAAAATGATGTGTGCAGAATATTTTGGTGATGATTTTAGTGTGCGTTTGGCGACACTTAAAGTTGTGGAGACCTTGCGGGGTCATCCGAGAGGGCTTTTGTTCCCGTAGTTGTGGGCACACAAGGATGTGCGTATGTTTTTTTGAAAGAGCATGTGGGTTAAATTGTAAAAGAAGGGTTAGGCAATGTGGACCGCCCCATATTCTTGTCATATTTCACTATTCTGTCAATCTAAATATTAAATAATATTTTTTTTCTGGATCAACTCGAAGATCCGATGGTATGCCTAAAAAAATAATTGAAGAAAATGAATTTAGATTCGTTGAACCTGACCGAGGAAAAAAAATAATAAGATGAAAAGCGCAAATGAATTAAAATAAATAATTAATGAATTTTTTAATTACAGTGGAAATGAGCAAATAAAATATTCATCATGTGAGAGGTTGAGAAAACTTGTTATAAATAAAGTGAAGGGAAATTTTGAAATTTATTAATTAATTAATAATAATAATAATAATAATAATAAATGTTTTTGATTAATTTTTTTTGAGATTATATGAAAATTTTGGTGATAGAAAATTTTGATTATATAAGAATTTGGTGAAGAGTTAATGATTTAATCCGCTGATGGTGGATAGCAACAATTTATATTGTTTACAATAATTTTTTGTAATTTTAATAACATATGAAAATGATTTAAATTTTTTTGTGACATTTAAACAAATGAAAGTGAGAAAAGAAGAAAGTTAATTTTTCAAAATATTATGAAAAGTTTTTTCGAACAAATTTTGTTTTTGAAATTGAAAATCTTTATGAACAATTATTAACATTCGACTTTATGTCAGTCGAGTATTGATATTGTTATGAAAAATCGAATCAGTGATATGATAATTTTTCCAAATAAGTCTAATTTTGTAATAACACCGAATGAATCAAGTGACAATTTTTTTTTTTTGGAAATGTATTGCTACGAATATCTGAACAATCAAATGCAATCTTTCGAAAAGTGAACTACGAACATGTAAATATTAGGGATCACTCAGAACTCTTTATTGAACAGTGATTACCAGTGTACATTTTTTTAATTTTTTTTAAATATCAGAATGGACTAATTAATTTTCTGATTATCATATATGCGACATTCTAGTTATAATCTTAGGGACTGTTGATTTCTCATGTGTGATTTGTTTTATCATTGTTGAGGTTTTTGCCATTCAAATCATATTTTTATCTATAAATAAATTGAGATTTTAAGGAATGTGCTAATTCAAAATAATTTCTCACCTTACCTTACTTGTGAATTACCGAGATCAGGGATGCCAGATTAGACCCAAGTATTCACCTAGATAGACCCTGAGATATCTTTTCTCGTGCTAATCTGATG
Source organism: Meconema thalassinum (assembly GCA_946902985.2). NCBI lineage: Eukaryota > Metazoa > Arthropoda > Insecta > Orthoptera > Tettigoniidae > Meconema > Meconema thalassinum. The sequence continues at coordinate 297,897,451 of OX336389.2, forward strand.
TCGGTATTTTACAAAATGTGGTCGTTGGATCTCGGTCCAAACGGGCACATAAGGTAGAGGGGAGCAGTTTGGCGCCCGTACTAAGGGGCTACCGAATGGGTGTTTCGGAGTTGTTTTCGAAGAGGCATTCGGGTAGGCTTGTGAATTTTGCCACTTGTTTCGACAATTGACAAAAATCTAGAAAATTTTGAATTAAGGGAGATTGTTGAGTCCATGTTTGAGGACATAGTCCAATTTGCATTTTGAAATAAGTATTTTGATTTGTTGTAACGACTTTGATTCGTATGGGAGTACAGTAATATTTTAAAGGAATTTTTACTAAATTAAAATTTTTTGAAATAAATTTTATAATTGGGAATTTGTTTTGGTTAGGTGAAATAGCACATTTATAGTATCCAGATGGAGGATTTTTTTTTTTTTTGAATTTTGAAATTTTGCTGTTGTTGTTTGAAAGTCAATTTAAATGAGTAGATTTTTTCCATTAAACATCGACGTAGGGTATCTCAATTTATTAGGAATTCTCAAATGCTATAGTTTGTATATGTTTAGTATTAAGGCTTCGTTCTATCCATGGAATACCAGTCCTGTATTTCTATTGGAAAATAATGGATAAGGTTTTGGAGGTGTTGGCTCGGCTGGAGTCAAGCAATAAGCAGAGTATTGAGTAAGCTACTCAATTAGAGAATATGTTGTCAGAAAATTCCAAAAGGTTGGAAAAGCAGATACAAGAAAATTCTCAATATTTGGACAGTAGGATCGACGAAAACTCTAAATCTTTGGAAAGCTCATTAGAATCCAAATTAAATCAATCATTTCAATCTAAACTATCTGAAAAGTTGTTAGAGAGTTCTAATTCACTTAAGTCAGATATTGACAGTAAACTATCCGAAAATTCTAAACTTTTTGAGGACAGATTAAGTGTTAGCAGTGAATCATTAAAGGAAACTTTGGAAGAGAAGATTGCTGAACAATCTAAAGCTCTTGATAGGTTGACTGAAAATTCCCGCATAATGGATTTAAAAATCATTGGAAATTCAGAAACGCTAAGGTTAGATTTGGCTGATAATTCTAAACTGTTGGAACATTGCTTATCAGAAAGTTTGGGGAAACAATTCGCGGAAAAGTCCAAAATTTTTGGGGAAAAACTTAGCGAATTATTTGAAAAATCCAAGAACGTAGAAACTAGGTTAGAAGAAAACAAAGTTTCACTGGAAACCACAATTAATGATAGCATGAAAAACTTAAGAGGACAAAATCGAAAAATCGCATGATAAATTGAAAGACATGGAGGAAAATTTTGATAAACATTCTAGAAGAGTGGCTGAAGACTTTGATAAACTTGGAGATCAAAATTACAGAAGAGTGTAATGTTAATGCAAGGCAGGTGTTGCGGAGAGTGGCAACAGATTTCCTGGGGACTATTCTAGAACAGCTGAAAGAGGACAAGCTAATCCAAGAACTTACTAAAATGTGAAGGAGATAGCTCTTACTGAGGTTAGAAGTTTAGTACTAGAGGAGGCTAAAGAAGATATTCAGGAAGCAAGGAATTCTTTTTCTACGCATATCAAAGTAATATCGGAAGATGTAGGAAAAATTCAGAGAGATGTGTCTAAGGTGACTAATTTAGTGAAGACTCATGAAACTATAATTGAGAAATTAGTAAAAGATTTTCAGGACACGAATCAAGACTTAAGAAAGAAAGGAATCGATCCTGTAACTAAAGAATTTGATGAGGCGACCATAGAAGAGATCAGAGGAGAGATATGAGTGACTAATATAACGCAAGTTTCTGTGCTCCGTGTTTATAAGTCAAATAGTTTAGTAAAGTGCACTGCTCGGGACAAGGATATGTTCACACTGAATCGGTGAGTAATAAAGATCATTTGGATGTATAAATCTTAATACAACATCAATGGACTAGCAACATCTAGGATATTTTCTAAGCGTGTGGATGCATAACCAACAAAAGCGACTTTCAACTGTTCGTTTGAACGCCAGTGCTACCACCCAGCGGAACAATAATCTGTGACTCAAGTGCACCCCGACAGTCAACTGTTTCTGCCAACCACTCCCAAACAAATTTCCGACTTGAACACTACCCTACATATTTGTCCGCATCAGCGCTAGTGAGCTCTCGCACAAATATTAAACAGTGAAGTGACGAGTTACGTACTGCCAAAGAATTAATAATACACCTTTCACATCTAAAGCAGTGCCTTTACAATACTAGTAGCATTATTAGGAGCCAGTGCAATAATGGGTGTCTGTTTCGAGTGCAACAAGGCGGTGTCCAGGCAAGACATCAATGCAAAAATTCAATGTGCTGTATGTAAAAACTGGTATCATAATTATTGTGTAAATTTAAAAGAAGATGATCTCAAGTCCATAATTTCTTCGCACAAACAATGGAAATGTAATAAGTGTCCCAAGAAGAAGCTTAGCCTACATGAAGAGGGAAAGAATCAGTTAGCCCCACCAAACAACGACGAAGTTTTTAACTTATTGACTAATTTAAACAAAGAAATTTCTGAGTTAAAGGAATTGTGTAAACAGAGGGAAACTGATTTGGGGAGGTCGTTAGATCTGGTGCACGAGAAATTGAACGAAAATAAGGAAACCCTGCGGAAACAAGCAGAAACTATTAAAGATTGCAGGCAAGCAATTGAAGAGATGCATCAGGAGAACCTAAAGTTAAAGAAAGAAAACTTGGAACTAAAATCAGGACCTACTGATTCTGAGCAATACTCAAGGATCAATATGATAGAAATACATGGTATACCGTCAAACCCTGCAGAGGACACAAGCAGGTTGGTTCAAGAAGTCGCGCGAACACTCCACGTGGAACTGAAAGAGGAACATATTGACGCTTGCCACAGACTTCCCCCTCGTAACAATTCCCAGATTGCGCCTATAATCGTGAAATTTACAAGACGTCACTACAAAGAAGAAATCCTCAGACAACGGAGAATTAAACGTAATCTGAGTACCCTTGACCTTGGATACACCTACAACAACCCGGTGTATATAAATGAAAGCCTTTGCGGGGAGCGGAAAAAACTTCTAGCAAAGGCAAGGGAAGTGAAACGAGCGAAGGACCTAAAGCACTTATGGACAAAGAATGGCAGAATACTCATGAGGAAACACGACCACTCTCAAGTAATCTCCATCAACACTGAGGAGGACCTTGACAAACTTTAACCTGAACATTGAAGATGACTCATAAGAAAAAAGAAACCATCATTTACTACCAGAATGTAAGAGGACTACGGACCAAATCCAATACTTTATTTTTAAATACACTGTCAAATAACTATGATATTATTTGTCTTTCAGAAACATGGCTTCTTGAGGGTGTAAGCAGTTCTGAGCTCTTTGATGACAGATATATTGTGTATAGGAAAGACCGAGATTTTTCTTTAAATTCCAAGAAAGATGGTGGTGGAATTTTAATAAGTGTTAAAAGTACAATACATTCGAAGAGAATGCCAATGTTAGAATCGGATACCGAATCATTATGGATTAAAGTTCCATTCAACAATAGGGAATGTTATATATGTGTTCCATACGTTCCGCCGAATTCCAATATAGAAGCATACAAATCATTTTATGAGAAAATAGAAGAAAATATGCAGTGTTTTAAAGATTACGATATTTGTATAATTGGTGACTTTAATTTACCGGAAGTAACTGATAAATCCTACAATCTATTGAAGGGTTCAAACAAATCCAAAGAGTTACAGAATTGTTTGCACCTGCTGAATGCCAGGCTGTTTAACGATATTAAGAATGTTAATGGGAGAACTCTTGATTTAATAATCAGTAACATTGACCAGTTGCATATCCAGGAAGAAACCGACCCCTTAGTCCGATTAGATGAAAATCATCCAGCATTGCAAATTATATACAAACAGGGGAAAATAACCAGATCACATGAAAGTTTAACCTATGAATATAACTTCCTCAGGGCAGACTTCTTAAAATTGTATGAATTAGTGAAAAAATGCAATTGGGATAACATGAATAATTGTAGAAATGAAAACGAAGCTGTTGATATCTTTTATGACAAAATATACTCTATAATTGACCAGTGCGTTCCAAAGACTAAACATTACAAGCGCACATATCCTGTTTGGTTCACTCAGTCCATAATATCAAATTTAAAGCTAAAGGAAAAATATAGAAAAAAGAAAAATTTATCCGAATATTACTTAAATATTTATACTCAACTTAGATCTAAAACTAAAATAGACATAAAAAAGCATATGATGACTATGTAGCTCTTACTGAGCGGAACATGGAAAAAGATAGCAACAGCTTCTGGAACTTTATAAAAAACAGAAAGGAGCGTAAAGGATCAGGATTGGCGATGGAATATGAAGGTAAAGAATATTGTAAATCACTGGAAATTGCCAATTGTTTCGCTGACTATTTCAAATCAGTATATTCGCAAACTATTCCCAACTATAATTTGAACACAAACAGCAATAACGTAAAGCAACATTATTTTCAAAATTATTTGGTTATATCTGAAGTCACCGAGGATATGGTTGAATTCGCCATTAAGAAACTAAAACCAAAAAAGTCAGCGGGGCCTGATGGGTTACCACCATACCTCTTTAAAGGCTGTAAGGAATATATTACTAAACCACTGACTATAATATACAATCTCAAACTGAAGACCAGCACATTTCCAGATAAATGGAAAGATACAAAAGTAACACCAATTCTAAAATCCGGAAACTCAGTTCAGATTAAGAATTACAGACCTGTAGCTGTATCGTAATCTCCGGCTAAGATATTTGAGAGTATTTTGTATAGTCATATTTTTCAACATGTTAAAGTGATCATTTCCCCAAATCAGCATGGATTTATACCAAACAAGTCAACCGTGACTAGCCTTATTAATTTTATGCAATTTGTATCCACGGAGCTAGATCACAAAGGCCAAGTAGATGTAATATATACTGACTTTCAAAAGGCATTTGACAAAGTGGATCTTGACGTACTCATCACTAAACTATCAACGTATAATTTTTCTGAACCACTGTTTCGTCTGCTGATTTCATACCTGAAGAACAGAACACAAGTTGTGAAATATAAAACGCAACTATCCAAAACATTTCCCACCAACTCAGGAGTTCCTCAGGGATCTAACTTAGGACCATTACTATTCTTATTATTTTTAAACGACATCTCTGATAAAGTTCAACACTCAGAAATTTTATTATTCGCAGACGATATAAAATTATATAAATCAATACGTGACCCTTACGATTGTATCAAACTTCAAAATGATTTAAATGAACTAAACCTATGGACGAAAGAAAATAAATTGCCATTTAACATCAGTAAATGCAAGCAAATTAATTTTACTAGGCGAAAAAATTACATGAAGTTTCACTATGACATTGACGAGGAAAGCTTACTAAAAATTCAGGAAGTTCAGGATCTGGGAATTGTATTTACCAATGATCTGAATTTTCAAAGACATATAGAGAGAATTGTCTCAAAAGCACATAAATGTATGGGATTTGTAATAATAAATTCATTTAATTTCTCCTATGGGATTTTAATATTGCTCTTTAATGCCTTCATCAGATCACAACTAGAATATGCTTCAGTTATATGGAATCCATACACATTGAAACATAATAAGCTTATAGAGAACATCCAAAATAAATTCTTAAAATATGTATATTACAAAAGATTTGGCTATTATCCCTCTTACGAATCGTACACATTTATAATACAGTCCTTCAATGTCAGAAAACTATCTCACAGGCGAAATTGTCAGGGCCTGCTTTTTCTCTATGAAAAGTAAACAATAAAATTGACGACGCTAAAATTTGAGAGAGAATTACGTTATATGTACCAGCTGTGAAACCTAGTAGATTCCGAAACATTTTCTTTATTCCGAGAGTTCACACAGACAACCATAAAAACTCACCGATTAACAGAATTTTATCCCACTATAATAAAGTTCATCATCTTGACTTAGATATTTTCAGTATGTCAGAAAACCAGTTTGCAGCGTCCTGTGATAAACTGCAAGATGTCTTGTAATGTATTGTACTGTATTCAGCCCATTTCTTTCTCATACCTAACCTTCCTTTTATTCTTCTTCTTCTGATTATTATTATTATTATTATTTATAACGTGTTTCTCTATCTATATCTTCTCTTTATGTATCTTTTGTTTTTCTATTTATATATTGTTGTATATTATATGATTCTAGTAGTGAGCAATGTAATTGGGGCTTCCTGTAATGTTCACAACATAAATAAATAAATAAATAATCGAAAAGAAGACAGATGATTCTGGACTGAAGAACACATTGGGAACACTAGAAGAGAAAATGGCTTTATATGAATCTCAAAGGAAGCAAAGAAATGTGGAAGAAATACCAATTTTTGAGCAGAATAAAAAGAGAGAAATCTCGAAAGAGTTGGAGGATCAGAAAATTATGGCAAATTCTATTCCTATCGCTATATATATAAGGATAAGGATAAACCAGGAAAGTTTTCAGGAACAGGAAGTATCCCACCGATCGAATTTTTGAGAGAAGTCAGGGATTACATCCGGGATTCAAAAATTTCAAAGGAAAGAGAGATAAGAGTGGTGAGCAGATTTTTCGATGGACCTGCACTGGTTTGGTTCAGGACTTTTAGATCGAGTTTCCACAATTTCGATGAATTTTCCAGGGGGCTGATGAGAAAATTTTGGTCGCCGGAAACTCAACAACAGATCAGGGCGGAATTGTATGCAAAGAGATATTCAACATCACAGCCAACAAAGTACTCGGCTTATTTCTCGCAACAATTATCTAAATTGCAATTTCTCGAACCACTAATGCCAGATTTTGAAATGATATCTGCGCTCATACGTCAATTTCCAATCGAGGTATAAAGAACACTGATTGCAGCGAACATCGGAAACATGGAGGAATTCGATAATGTGCTACAAAGATTAGATCATGCCAATGCACTACTTTTTCACTTAAGAGGAAATAATAAAAATGAAAACCGTACGATAAACACTGTAGTGACTGATCGTCACAAACAAACAAATCAACAATGGAACAAACCTCAGTACCAGATTGAAAATAAGGAATGGAGCAACACGAGAGACACTCCATATCAAAATAGACCATATGTGAGGCCATACCAATACCAAAATAGATGGAATCAGTGGAGAAAACCAGGGTTTCAATCAAAACCATATAATAGGCCACAGCAACACTATGGAAATCAACAACAAAACAGAAGATAGGAACAACGAGGGAAGGAGGAATTCAAGCAACAGGCTAGGGAAGATCTTGACAGAAGGCATCAGGATAGCAAGCAATACCTAGATGAGCAACACAACAAACCTAGTACTTCCGGGTTGCAGAAGTCTACAGGTGATGAAAAAAAACGCCGAAAAATTAATAAGTAGTTACATTTCGAAGATTGTTAAATGGCAAGCAGAGGATAAAGACTTGATAGATGTAAAGGAAGAGAGAATTGGACTTGAGAAAAGATCGAAATTACCAATTATAGAGTGTGAAGTCTATGGTACAAAGATTCATACACTTATAGATACTGGAGCTATGCTTTGTGTAGTTAGTGAGAAGCTCTATGCTTTGTGGAAGATCACAGAAAGTTTGGAGGAAATTCCTGTGCCATGTATTAAGATACAAGGAATTATCGAAAACAAGATGACTACATGCAAAGTACAGTTATATCTAAAGCTAAAGATTGGAGAATGCTATTTTGAGCACATTTTCGTGGTGAAAAAGGACATTATCCATGACATGATCCTTGGAAATGATTTTATAACAAAGTACAAAGCGATAATCGATATGAAGTCAGGGACCATACGTTTTCATCATACTGAAGAGGAAGATTTTGAGGGTGAAGAAGAGAAATTCACCGAGGGAAACATCAGATGGTCACAGGTTATTCATAATATTGAAGGAGAAGAAGAAGAAGTGGTCAAAGTAGAGGAAACACCTGAATTGAAAAATATGTTATGTGAATTTGAGGACATATTCGATACGAAACCAGGGGAGATCAAGGATTTTGAATATCACATCCAAGTGAGTGATGAAGCACCGTATCGTTGTAAACTTTACTCTATTGCAGAGAAGTATAGAGAGCAGGTGAAAATCATTATTGCAGATTTGGAAAAGGATGACATAATATAAAAATATACCACAGCTTATGTGAATCCATTAGCAGTTGTGCCAAAACCAGATGGGAGTCTGTGTATTTGTTTAGACGGAAGATCACTACATTCCAAAATTATGCCCGAATATGACCGACCTCCTGTTATTAAAGAATTGTTGAGGAAATTTAAAGGCAAGATATGGTTTTCCACTATCGTTCTTACATCATCTTACCATCGTGTGAAGCTAAGTGAAGAGTCGAAGAAATTCACAGGATTTATGTTTGACCAGCAAACATATGTTTTCAAAAGATTACCATTTGGAATGAAAACATCCGGATCTGTTCTAATTAGAGCATTAGACAAGAATCTTTGTCCAGAAGTGAAGAGCTCAGTTATATGTTACATTGATGACATACTGGTAGCGTCTGAAGATGAAAAGCAACATCTGTTACACTTAAGGAATTTATTCGATGACTTGAGGAAGTCAAATTTCAATGTGAATCTGAAGAAATGCCAGTTTTTCAAGGAAGAGATTAAATTCATAGGGCATATCTTAGATGGACAGGGATATCGACCAAATGAGGCCAAGATCCAAGCAATTGCCAACTTTCCAAGACCCACGAGGATAAAGCATGTCCGTAGTTTTCTGGGGACTTGCCAATTTTTCGCTGGACATTGTCATAACTACACCAAACTTGTTGCGCCTTTGCAGAATCTTTTGAAGAAAGGAAACAGATGGAAGTGGAGTGAAGAGCACGAGGAATCTTTCAGACTAGCCAAAGAATTATTGATGAATAGTGTAAAGCTGGAATATCCTGATTTTCAGAAGAATTTTATTATCGAATCAGATGCTTCAAATGTGGGTATAGGAGCCATCCTATTACAAGAAGACGAAGTCACACTAGGCATTATTTATCTTTTATAAGTAGAAAGTTGAGACCTTCAGAGCGAAATTATTACACGACTGAACTTGAAACTTTAGCTATTGTTCACGCTCTAGAAACTTGGAAGAAGATGCTTATATGACATTCTGTCATTGTTCGAACAGACCATCATGCACTTGAGTTTATTTTGAAGACGAATTTTACAAGTGAAAGGATCACACGTTGGGCTTTGTTTGTCGAACAATTCAACATCATGATAGAGCACAAACCTGGAAAAGCGAATGTAGGAGCCGACTTGTTAAGTCGTGCAGTTGAACCGACTTTTAAGGTGATGCCTATTACCTTGATACAAGAAGATGAAGAAACTCTAGAACGTTTGGAATGGATATCTGTTACTCAGAAGAGGAACACACGTTTGAGGAAAATATACCGATTTCTGAAAGGGAACATGGATGTTAATGACACAGATTATCAGGAAACAGAGTGGATTTCGAGGAACTATGTGGTCATGAACGATATTGTGTATCGATTCATTGATGCAGACCATACAAGACTGAGAGTAGCGGTACCACCCATATTGCAGAAACGGATTGTTTGGTTAGCGCACAGGATTTCGGGACACGCTGGATTGGATAAGACAGTACAACTTGTGCAAGAGAAATTTTCGTGGGAGAATATGAGGACTAGAGTCAGAGAGACGAAAGGACATGTGACTTGTGTCAACGAAGCAAGCACAATTCTAAGTTGTTGAGGGAAGCTCCTCGTCCTATTGTTCCGCTGAAAACAAGAGAATTATACGCTATGGATATTTATGGACCTTTACCGAAGTCGAAGAGGGGAAATAAATACATTTTGGTAATCATTGATGTTTTTTTCTAAATTCACAATGTTACACCCCATCCAGAAAGCTAATACACGCTACATCTTGGAGAGGATTAGAGAGAGAGAGAGTGTGATACCTGAAGCAGGGAAACCTGAATACCTCTTAACCGATCATGGATCACAGTTCACATCTTACGAATTTAGAAATGCTATGGAAAAATTGTATATTAAGCAGATCCTATGTTCAATACGCTATCCTGAAAGCAACTCAGCTGAAATAATTATGTCTGAGATAGCGAAATTTTTGTCGTTTGTTTTGTTCTGCTGAACATTGGAAGTGGATGGATGGGTCACCCATTGCATCACACTCCATTAACTCTACTGTACATGAGAGTACAAGTCAGATACCGATGATATTGCATCATGGCCATCAACCCATAAAACCATGGGATATGATAATTTCCATACCACCGGAAATAGAACCTAGTAGACAACTCAGAGAAGTTCAAGAACTGGAGAAAATTCGCAAGCAAGCTGACAAGAGAGAGAGGAGAGTCCGAGGAAAGAAATTCAGACGACCTCTGAATGTTGGAACTCTCGTACTTGTAAGGAAACCTGTTCCGTCTGAAGTCATGAACAGAGTATATTCGAAGTTTGCTAGTTTATACTACGGCCCATTCAGGATTAGTGAAAGTTTTGATAACGGAAGTTATACATTGGTTGAAGAAGAATCTGGTAACACCGTGGGAAAATTCAACGCGGCAAGTTTGAAGATTTATCATTCAAGAGCCAGACAACAATGAGGAAAAAATATATGATGTGTCACATAATTTTTATTGGCGTGAGGAGTGGATATACCCGGATCGTTCACACGTCCGTGACATTGTTGACATTATTATTTTGGAAAGAAGAGTTATTAATGGAAGAGATTGAGGGAATGGATGGTTTGAATAGGGCGCGGAGGAGACTCAAGAGTGCTGAGGGAAGCATGCATCGCAGGGGCGAGTGACGTGAGTTTGTGACGTGGAGCCCGCATACGTCACGAGATTTATTCTGGAATTACCTTTAGGAGAAGAGATGGCCACTAGGAAATCAGCACGCTTTACTGGCAATTACAAGAGAAGGAATTTGAGCTATCAAGCGTTAAAATCGGTCCAGTAGAAGCTGAGATACGAGATGGAAGTTTCTGGAACAATTGCTCGCTGGACTATATAAAGGGCACGATTCTCAAGATAGTTACATCATTACAACGGAGCATTTGCTCATGTGCGGAACTACGTAACGTGAAGTGACAGTATACACGCCGGGATTCTGACGGTCGAAGGACTTAGTCGCTGTACCAGTGGTCAGCATGACTTAGTTTTTGTTCGAATGAACCAACCTCACTTTTGGCAGCGAATGGACTTAGAATATCCACTGACTTTCAGGTCACATATTCTACAGTCAGGTAATGGTAGTGTCGAAACCATTCACAGAAGTTAGCCTACAGAACGATGTATTTCTTGAGGTGACTATACATCAGGCACTTCGAATTTCATCAGGAGAAGTTATTCATTTCATCAATTCGTTTATGCAGCTAATAGGTGTTCCTATCTTAGCGTGCAAACGAAACCGCATTATTTGAATATGAGATTTATTCTCAAATCTACAAGAGTACTGTATCAGTCTATGACTGAGCAACTTTTCGTCATGTTACACGGTACTGGTGATAGCGGGAGTTATTTAGAACGAGTGACTGCGAATATCAACATGCGCCGTTAAACTACTTGTAGGATTGGTAGGACATGGAGACAAACGAGGTATACGGATACAGCAGATGGCCATGGGAAGACACTGTTGGAATAGTGTCCACCGCAGGACACTCTCTTCCTACACATCAAGAATGATGTAAGACAGCTATTCATGTACTATCCACTAACCTGTAGTATTAGAGAATTCCATATTTTTGAACAGACACGATCAGAAATCAACACACATTTTTCACCGTAGCTAGATTTTCGATTGTATTTGTCTGGATGACAAATGGAACTGCTGTCTGACAAATTATTTTTCGATCTACGATTTGTCAGGACAGGCATTAGTTCATGTTCCAACATGAAATATTTCGATTATTCCAAGGGATAGGAGTATTTTTCTTTAATTCTTATTATGAGAGCAGAAGTTATTGCGACTTGGATTATTTAAATGATTTGATTTATTTAATAATAATAATAATCAAGCGTGAAGTGAATAAGTTAATAATATTATAAATAATAAGGATGCTATTAAAATTTATAAATAATTAGGGAGTGATAATACCGAACATTAGGAACTAAATTAAATTAATTGTCAATTGTTTATTGTGATTAAATAATTAGTGCATTAAATAAAAAATAATAGAAGATGTTAATAATAATCATTTACAGATGAGATTTAAATATTTATTTATTAAAGAAATAGGACGATAATAATCATTTATGACATTGATGATGCCTAAATATTTTTTGTAATAATAATAATAATAATAATTTGTGGATGAATTTTATTAGTTGGAAGGACTTAAATTAAGTAATTTTGTTTATTTTTGAATAAAAGTTTGGAAGTTTAAATAAATTTAAATGAGTTTATGGATGAAAAGAATGAAGTAGTAAGATTTTTGAGCTCAGAATTATTTTTTCCAAAAGCACTTAAAAATATATATATTCAGATGAAAAGAAAGGAAACGGCAGGTGTTAATGTATCAAATCAGGGAGAATTTATTTAAATGGGAGGCAAGGAGAGATTGAATAATTTATTTTATTGGTAAAATAACACTGAAGAACACAGTCTAGTAATTGACAGAATATTACAAGAGAAAAATATATATATATGATTAAAAAAATGATGTTGTGTGCAGAATATTTTGGTGATGATTTTAGTGTGCGTTTGGCGACACTTAAAGTTTTGGAGACCTTGGGGGTCATCCAAGAGGGCTTTTGTTCCCGTAGTTGTGGGCACACAAGGATGTGCGTATGTTTTTTTGAAAGAGCATGTGGGTTAAATTGTAAAAGAAGGGTTAGGCAATGTGGACCGCCCCATATTCTTGTCAGATTTCACTATTCTGTCAATCCAAATATTAAATAATATATTTTTTTCTGGATCAACTCAAAGTTCCGATGGTATGCCTTAATAAATAATTGAAGAACATGAATTTAGATTTGTTGAACCTGACCGAGGAAAAAATAATAAGATGAAAAGTGCAAATGAATTAAAATAAATAATTAATGAATTTTTTAATAACAGTGGAAATGAGCAAGTAAAATATTCATCATGTGAGAGGTTGAGAAAACTTGTTATAAATAAAGTGAAGGGAAATTTTGAAATTTATTAATTAATAATAATAATAATAAATATTTTTGATTACAATTTTTTTTGAGATTATATTAAAATTTTTGTGATAGAAAATGTTGATGATATAAAAATTTGGTGAAGAGTTAATGATTTAATCCGCTGATGGTGGATAGCAACAATTTATATTGTTTACAACATTTTTTTGTAATTTTAATAACATATGAAAATGATTTAATTTTTTTGTGACATTTAAACAAATGAAAGTGAGAAAAGAAGAAAGTTAATTTTTGAAAATATTATGAAAAGGTTTTTTTGAACAAATTTTGTTTTTGAAATTGAAAATCTTTATGAACAATTATTAACATTCGACTTTATGTCAGTCGAGTATTGATATTGTTATGAAACAACGAATCAGTGATTTGATAATTTTTCCAAATAAGTCTAATTTTGTAATAACACCGAATGAATCAAGTGACTATTTTTTTTTTGAAATGTTTTGCTACGAATAATTGAACAATCAAATGTAATCTTTCGAAAAGTGAACTACGAACATGTAAATATTAGGGATCACTCAGAACTCTTTATTGAACAGTGATTACCAGTGTAAATTTTTGTTTTGTTTTTTTATATCAGAATGGACTAATTAATTTTCTGATTATCATATCTGCGACATTCTAGTAATAATCTTAGGGACTGTTGATTTCTCATGTGTGATTTGTTTTATCTTTGTTGAGGTTTTTGCCATTCAAATCATATTTTTATCTATAAATAAATTGAGATTTTAAGGAATGTGCTAATTCAAAATAATTTCTCACCTTACCTTACTTGTGAATTACCGAGATAAGGGATGCCTGATTAGACCCATGTATTCACCTAGATAGACCCTGAGATATTTTTTCTCGTGCTAATCTGATGTCGGTATTTTACAAAATGTGGTCGTTGGATCTCGGCCCAAACGGGCACAGTTTATTTGCCTGGAGTAGACGGGGAAACCGCGAAAATCTACTTCTGGATGGCTGAGGAGGGAATGGACCCCACATCTCAGTTTTACCTCATTGCAATGGCTTCCGCTCTCCCCACCAGATGCGTGATGGTGAGGTGGTCCTTGTTTCAATGTATTTTGCATCTCCGTCGTGAGCCGATTCATCGAGGAGGTTGAGTGTGCCCGATTGAGTAACTATTAGTGGACTAGGTTATGCTTTTGTTTAAGCATGTGTATCTAATTTTTCCTAACATTGATAAAATAAACCATTTCTTTGTTGTAGTTAATTCAATCTGTCGCATGTTTCAATCTCAGCAGAGAAGCATGAGTGGTATATAATTGCGGATATTGAGTCTGTTCATTATATGTAATTAGTTTTTTATGACTTTAGTAAGAATTGAGCATTTTATCATTTTAACTGGATATTTACCTTTCTTCGCGTTAAAATGTACAACAGTTCAATGAGATCCCGAATTCTGTTTCTAGGCGATCTGATGTAAAGGAACATACAACTCAATGGGTAATATGACAGACTGATTGCGCCCGACTGTGATATTACTTAGGTTGCGCCTGACGGAGGGTTTGTTCTATACTCCTCGAAAGGTAGTTTAGGGTCATGTGCATTACTAAGTGTCTAAACAATCCATGTATAATTTTGCAGGTTAGCAAGTGTGAGTAGTCAACGATATTGCCCATCCTATTTATAGAGGCACACTGATGTGTTGACCGACTAAAAAGTATTTCTTCTACCAGTTAACGAAAGCAACGATGAAAATTACTATAACATTTCTATCTAACGTTATTTGTTGTACGTGCCAAATATATTTTTTTACTTGATTCCTTCAGGAAAAGTAGTTTTCGCAAATATATTATATTTGGAGTAAACCTACAGTTTCATATCGATGTTTGTCTCACGATCAGAAGTCACGGATGAGCACTGAATTCAAACCATTGGACGTGACAAGAATTGTACCCAGTCTTCCTAGGTGAAGAGACAGCAGATAGACCACAATGCCGCTGTGCCTTTGCATACACATATTTTGTCCCTAATCTCTATCTGCGGTAACTTAGCCACAGCAACTCTAGATAACTAACTCGCTCATAGGCCCATGGCGTGCATAATATATATATGTTAAGTTGCCAGACATATAAACAACATTATAGCAGGTGTAGCCACATAAGTGAACAGCACAGCTTTTTTGACTCTTTAATTCAGTGGTGAGAATGGTTTGTATTTCATTTAGTGAGCGTGTATTAACCACATTCCTATTAGCTCATAAATGTATTTACCATGGACCCAGTTACAGGAATTCTTGGTCAATTGAGGATTCCATTATGACCACATATCTCGCAGTTCTGTTCATGCATTGTTGATGTGTCCAGTTTCAAGGTTTATTAACTGCTCACAAACATATGTGATGGTGGTGGTTGTTCTTTTAAGGGGGTGAAACATCTAGGTTATCTGTTCATACGTTAGTAGAGACAGAGAAGTAAGTTGTCTACTTACTTATTCACTTGTATGTAAATAGTTTCAAAAATGAAGAAGCAAGAGATCAGAAGGGTACTCATTATTTTACAAGATACACATTAGTAGAGTACTGATAAGCATTACTCTTCAGCATAGTGATTATTGCTGTCAAAGGGTCGTTCCAACGAGACATCAAGCCATCGATTCCGGGATAGAGGAAACCTGTGTCTAAAGTCTGAAGCCACGCTGAAGGAGCACCTCGGTTGCGGGTGTCGTAGTACGGTCAGCATTCGTTGCCACTCCTCTAGTGAGAAACTTACCCGAAAGCACGCTTGTGGTCACGACAGGCCATCTCTATAATTTTCTTCAAGAATAGAACTGCTTCGGCATTCATGCGAAGTGGGTGCGAGGAGTGTTGACATAACATGGCTTCTCACTTTGTCTCCGGTACCGCATAATGCAGACATGATTTATCCCATGTTATGATACGCAAGAAAACGAAAACCACTACGCACATCCACATTGGTCCATGTTTGTATGCTCACAGCCATCTTACAACTGATATTGCGTGAGTCTGACACAACATATGCAAGATCTAAGGGCTACATGATAAAGCTGTGCTCTAATGCTTTGATCCTGGTGAAATATTCAAACATTATATAGGATATTATCTCACATACCATTATATTTGTCTCACATGGACCTTTGTTGTGTTTCTCACGATTGTGTCGCTTCCCTACCCCTTACTCCCGTGATAATATTAAATAGTTTCGCTGATTAATTTGGCTTTCTACATTCCCTACTTAGTAATTTTATTACAAAATACTATTTATTCTAATGTTTTAATCTACAAAATTTGCATGTATAATCTGTATTTCATTGTTTTTTCTGAGCAGGTGTCAAGAACCCAAAGCATTCCCTCATAGGTGGCAATGGTCCTCTTTTCCTGCTTCGCTTCAGATACCCCAATCAGCCACCGAATATATCCCTCCGATTTCTCATTCCGTTACACGTTCAGGCTTAATTCGCATATATTGCCTTATTTCACAAAACTCTGTTAAGGTTCCCCTGTTAATAAACTCTTTTGTAAGTACCTGAAACTCTATAAGCTTTGCCCTTCTGTACACATTTTTTTAGCCTATTTTCATTTATGAACAAGATGTTCAGTAAAGAACATATAGCCAAATTTCTCCTAAATGCATGGGTTTAGTTATAACTCTTCGTCCTTTTCAAGGAGTATAATTGAATAGGTTGTAGTAGCTTGATGAAAAACAACGTGCTATACGGATAATAAACGTTAATTGATTGAATCCTCACCTGAATTATACATACACACACTGATACTGCCATCACAATAACACTGGTTATAAGACAAAATTCAACACTCATCCAATTAAACGGGGCTAAATGACCATGATGTCCAAGCATCTCAAATGAAACAACAACAGCTTCCTATCCAAATCATTCCTCGTATAAAAGTACACACACTAGTAAGCCTACAGACATCACAGTGACACAGGTTATCAGGCAAATTCTACCCAGAACCAAGTAAACGAGGCTACAAGAACATGATACCGCAAAACACGTAATGAATCAACAACAACAATGGACTCTACCGCGGATCAAGGTCAACGAATTTTCATCACTGTATTCTAGTGTTGAAATATGTGGTGTTATAAGTATATATTTAATATGTTCGATTGCAAATACACACTATATATATTTTTTTAAATCGATTTTACCCTCCAGGTTGGTGTTTCCCACTGACTCAGCGAGGGAACTCACCACTACCGCCTCTACGGGCAGTGTCCTAGAGCTGGGAACATCTGAAAAAGTGGATACAACTGGGGAGGTGTGATGAGTACCTCGCGCAGGCAGCCTCACCAGCAAAGCGAATAGGGGGCTCATGAGGGAAGGGAGGGGATGATTAGGATGGATAGACAAGGAAGAGGGAGGGAGGCGGCCGTGGCCTTACTGTAGTACTGTACCGTTATTTTATAGTCCTGCACTACGAGTCTGTAAGAAGTGAGACAGCGAAGTATTTGTTACGTCACCAGCAGCTGAGAATGCAGCGGGGCTGATTACCGAACACCTGGGGCAGTTTCAAGGTCCCGGCGGACAAACACGAAAGGAGGCGAAGTTTGTCGCTCAAGTTAGCAGCCATCAATATTCAGATTATTCATATCGAAACACACGCCTGAAACATTATTATGCTAATTATAAGGAATTACGAGTTCTTTGTGCAGTTTCTTCTATATAAGATGTTATCTTACATTGACAAGAAGTTTATACAATTGTATTTTTGTTGAGATTAACGCTGTGTAATGCGTAAGATGTATTTGCCAGCATTCATATACCATTAGCATCGACTTCCGATGCACCGTGGTGGTGGAAGTGGTGTTTACTTGTAAGCTGCAGTCACAGAAGGAGAGTTAGATTTTTCCATGTCTCGGTGCGATACACTTCGGGAGTAAACTGTGCATTTTTAAACGTGTGCCGGCGATGATGATCGCTGCGATAGTTTCGTGAGACGGAGGAACTTAGCATATTCTGATACTTGTGAGCATTAAGGAAGTACGGCGAGATAGGACTTTACAAAATTCCAGTCAATCTCTCGTGATGATTGCATGTGTGAACACTTACAACAAAGCTTACTATACCTGTACTGCATCTAGTGAGATAGAGGTTAAAGTGCAGTCATGTACTGTACTTCATCTCAACTTAGTATAAAACAAAGTCCCTGATTCTTGGATGTTACGGGAAAACTCGAGAACCACTAGATAGATTTTGATACGGTTTTCACCATTCTGTAAAGGATATCACGAGGATGATATCTGTAGAAAATAATTTATTTATGATCAAAGCAAGCCGAGCAATAACGATTTCAGTGGAAAAGTCAAAAAAATACCTGGCGTCCGAGAGCTTTGTAAGCTTACGCTGGGCAAACCGTTATAAATATCTAAATACTATGAGTGTAAGAATTGTTCAGCATGGAAAGTTATACAAAAAAAGTCCGCGAGAGCATATGTCTATCTTCATTACATCGCCCACTATAAGTGTTTTTACGTTTTAATTTCTTCCAACCATGTCCATTCAACTACTGAGGCGATAGTTTACGAACTAGCTAAGGGCGAGTCTATCATCCCTGTTACAGCCTAGCTAGCAGGCAAACCTATTGATCCACATACAACAAGCAGCAAACCGCTGAGTCGTGTTGAGTTAAGACTTCTGAGAAGGGTAGTTGAGTTTGGAGTTTCCCTGGAAGTGCAACTCGGGTCTTCTTCATTTCGCCTGTGAAACACAGTCAATTTAAGATTGGACGGAAGGGGGATTATTTTATAATAAATTATACTGATTGGCGTATAATCTCTAGTTAGTATAACACAAAGACCCCGATTCTTGGATGTCACGGATAATCTCGAGAACCACTGAATGTATTTTGATGCGGTTTTCACCATTCTGTAAAGGATATCTCGAGGAAGGTTTCTGTAGAAAATATTTTTTTTATGACCAAAGGAAGTCAAGCACTAACGATTTCAGTGAAAAGGTAAAACAAAACTGGTGTCCGTGCGCTTTTTACGCTTACGCTGGGAAAACCGTTAAAAATATCTCTATACTATGAGTTTAAGAATTGTTCTGCATGAAATGTTCTACAAAAAAAGCCAGTGAGATCATATCTCTATCATCATAACATCGAATACTATAAGTTTTTTTACGTTTTCATTTCTTCCAACAATTTCCATTCAGTTACTGAGCCAACTGTTTACGAGATAACTAGGGGCAAGTCTATCGCCCCAGTTACAGCTAGGCTAGCGGACAAACATTTTGCCCCAGATACAGCCAGCAGCAAACTATCGAGTCGTGTTGAGTTAAAAACTTTAGAGGAGAGTGGTTGTGTTTGGAGATTCCCTGGAAGTGCAACTCGGCTTTTCTTCATTTCGCCTGTGAACTTTTGGTTCCGCAAAATTCACAGTCAAGTTAAGATTGGACGGAAGTGTGTCATGCACCTCGCCATTCTTAAATTACGTCTGACAAGAATTTGTTGCACATGCATCTCCATGATAATATAATTAATAGTCCAGTCAGTGATTTTAACCCATCATGCCGAGACGTAAAACGGATATTGGTCGTTGTTCATTGACATTGAAAAAAAAAAGGCTTATCACGTAATTCATTCATAACTGTTCCCGGGCGAAGCTGGGTCGGGTTGCTAGTTAATGAAATAAAGAATGGCCGATGCAAGCAGAAATAACTTCAGTGAAGAAAAAAATCCATAATGTTCATTCTGGCTCTGTAATAATTGGCTCAACTTGTGTGCAGTTTAATATTGAAATTTGTAAAGTGTAAATGACGACAGTGAAAGTAGCATAGAATTGTTAGAAAATATAATAGTCTAAAGGGTTTAGCCTCAAAACTAGTCTTTGTGTCAGTGTCTATGGTCATGAGGAATCAGGATATACCTCTGGAGTAAACAATATCAGACTTTAGAATGTGAATACTAGACTAGGCTATGGTATGAGGTCAATAGGAAAAGGGTATATTACAACATTAAGCATGCACTCTATGCCATTGACAAAAGAAGAGTTGCTAAGACAGAGGAAATATACAAGGAGTGTTCCAAGGAGGCAAGAAACGGAAAGAGAAACACAAAGAGGAAGAAAGATGATGGAGAACTTTTGACTGACGATGTTTATGTAGCTACAATGCTTTAAATACATCAGGCTAGACCAAAACCTTGGTGTAAATCAATATTTAAGTTTAAGTGTAGTTCCCCGAACGTTTTTCACATGTTTTGTGTAATAGATTGAAAATTAGTTATGCCATAGAGCTGTAACTTTGTACATAGGATCAGTATCATAATTGAAGAAACGTAGAATTCACTCATGGACTTGTCTTAAAAGTGCCAGTAAATCTGGAGATGTCAAGGAGGACGTGAGTATTAAAACTTAATAAACCATACAGTTAATCGTCCAATCAAGGGAGAAGTGAAAAGTAAACAGAAATAAACTGCTCAAAAAAATTGAAGCACCACTTTTTTCAAAGGCCACCAAATTTTGCAAAGTTGACCGCACAAGCCTGAAATTTCAGCAAGACGTTTGTCCTGACATCTACCGAGCATATGCTTCAGCACAACTCCCCAACTTGTGTAGTTTCGGGGTACGCGCTCCCTAAACCAACCCATTTTCGAAAACAGCAAATTGAAGATTGCGAAAAACGCTGTAGGACTTGTTGCAGGTTGCCAAAGTAGTCGAAAATGAATGAGTCTTAAAGGTTCTACAAACACGTTGAAATCGTTACGGTACATTTGACGTTTGGGCATTTTCATCCCCCTTCATCACCCCTAAACATGGACTACCATTGGGGGTGTCTGAGAAGGTACCGGTTGTGTTTAACAACCTGAAAACCTGCACACCGTTCTCAGTTGCTGATTGCAGTAAGTTCTTAAGGCCTCCGGCAATGTTTCCCTCATCTGGTATGAGACCAAACCACCCCGTCTCGATTCACCCCTAAGGAAGGTTTAAATCGAGATGTTTATCAGTGCTGTTAATGGGGGGGGGGGGTCTTCCCCTAACGTTTCAAAAACGGAGCTGTGCCTGTGTCACCACCCCTTCCCCTACTACCGTCTTTTGTATGATTTTTTGAATCAGGCCCTTTTTAAGGGCTGAAACGAGGTCATAATCGCTGAAGGGGTTATAAAGGTCCTTAGAAGTAGTGGTAACACGAAATCAACCCCTTCCGATCGTTGATTGACATTCCATCCCCCAAACGTGAAATTTTTGCAACCCTCAACTCTCCCTGCCTGGACGCGTAACGCGTCATGGCAGAGTTTTCAGAGTTGGATGAAAATTAAGCTTATGGCCTGAAATTGAGCCCAAAACAGCAGGTTGGATGGAAATTCATCGGTAGGGTGGCAAACGAGACCAAAATATTTTCAAACAAGTTAACAGCCTCTAGTAAGTACGCCCATGCATAGGCAACCCACATCACGTCCGTGCGTGCGGGTTGCCTATGAACGGCAATGGGTTACAAAGGATGGAAATATACGTGATGGTTCGCCATTCCCTGGAAGTGCAACTCTCATTTCGACTCTGAAATTGCGCGTTGCGCAAAATTCACAGTCAATTTAAGATTGGACGGAAGGGGGATTATATTATATTAAATTATACTGATTGGCGTATAATCTCTATTTAGTATAAAACAATGTCCCCGATTCTTGGATGTCACGGGTAATCTCGAGAACCAGTGAATGGATTTTGATGCGGTTTTCACCATTCTGTAAAGGATAACTCGAGGTAGGTTTCTGTAGAAAATAATTTATTTATGACCAAAGGAAGTCAAGCACTAACGATTTCGGTAAAAATGGCGGAAAAAAACTGGTGTCCGTGCGCTTTTTAAGCTTACGCTGGGCAAAACGTTAAACATATCTATATACTATGAGTGTGAGAATTGTTCAGCATGAAAAGGTCTACAAAAAAGCCCGGGGGAGCATATATCTATCGTCAATACATTGCCTACTATAAGTGTTTTTACGTTTTCATTTTTCCAACAATCTCGATTCAGTTACTGAGGCAACAGTTTACGAGCTAGCTAGGGGCGAGTCTATCACCCCAGTTACAGCTTAGCTAGTGGACGAACTTATTGCCCCAGATACAGCCAGCAGCAAACTGTCGAGTCGTGTTGAGTTAAAAACTTTAGAGAAGTGTGGTTGTGTTTGGAGTTTCCCTGGAAATGTAACTCAGCTTTCCTTCATTTCGCCTGTGAACTTTTGGTTCCGCAAAATTCACAGTCAAGTTAAGATTGGACGGAAGGGGGATTTGTGTTTCATGCACCTCGTCATTCTTAAATTACGTCTGACAAGAATTTGTTGCACATGCATATCCATGATAATATAATTAATAGTCCAGTCAGTGATTTTAACCTATCATGCCGAGACGTAAAACGGATGTTGGTCGTTGTTCATTGACATTGGAAAAACAAAGCGCTTATCACGTAATGCATTCATAACTGTTCCCGGACGAAGCCGGGTCGTGTTGCTAGTTTTTAGAATAAACAAATGCATGGTTTCTATGAGTAACGAAAGGTAAGCTACAGAACCTAGTCCGGAGAATACGCAGGCCGTTCCATTCTCCGTATACCATGCATCTGAAGGAAGAGATTGAGGTCTCCACTGAGATCTCCATTGGTTTGCACCCAAGCAGTAGGAGCATTCAAGTGTGGCGATGAGTGGGTGATGGATATCACGAGCCCTTCATCCTGGAACGCCACCAACAGCAATGAAGTTCAGTCATGTTTTGGCGTGGAATCATGTTTGGTTGACGTGCGCCTCTAATTTCTCTCCACGTTAACATGAATGGTCTGGTTAATAGAGACACCATCCTTGAACCTGTCGTTACAGGATTCGCTACCCCAAAGGGAGAGGGCTTTACACTAGTGGACGATAATGCTCGTGCCCATTGAGCTAGAGAGTTCGATCACTTCCTTCAGATGCATGGCATACAGAGAATGGAGAGGCCTGCCTATTCTGCTGACATGAACTATATTGACAATGCATGGAAAGAGCTCAAGGAGGCAATTTCGCACCGTCCCAATTCCTCAACAAACAAAGAGCAACTGTTTGAAGCTGCTGTCCAAGAGTGGGATAATCTGCCCTAAGTCACGTTGGATTCGTTGGTGCTCAGTATGCCTCGTCGTCTGCAAGGGTGCATTATAGCTTGTGATGCCCATGCCTTAACCAGAAAAGAACGTTTGTGTGCTCAGTCCCACATTATCACTTATGTTATTAGTTTTGGGTTTCTAACCCTTTCGCAGAGCATAATTATTGTGTGTTGTTATTCTTTGTATGTACCGTATATTGTGTATAAGGCGATTACATACACATAGCAAAATAAACAAGTCACCAAATCGCAATATGAAAAACGTGTTTTGAGTACTGTATTAATAAGGGCAGTTGACCTCTATGTTCCACCCATTAAAACTCTAATAACTAAGTAACTAATCATAATAATAATAATGCCCCTTGCAGCCCCTGCGGCTTTAAGGACTCAGAGGCGTGATAATTTTTTGAAGTGGTTTAGCGTGCTAGAATATCTACTGATATGGGTCTCTTATTTGAGTATCTTCAAACATGCTAACTTACAGTATTTCCCTAGGATATGATCCTACAATCTTAGATACAAGTGACAAGAAGAACCTTACTGCCGCACCACCATGTCTGCCTATTATCATACAAAAGTTAAGCTGTCAAACGTGGTTCTGTTATGTAAGAACAGATGTTCAAATGGCGAAGTCTAATAATGCAATGCTATTTGTGGCTGTTTGTAGTAAACTGTCCGTGGGATGAGGTGGTATGTTAATTACTCTAACCCAAATTGGCCTTCCGGGTTGTTTCTCTCGTCAAAGTTGTCAAAGCAAGCAAATTATGCATCAATTTCTGACTAATGGTGGTGGATACATGAGGGGCTAGGCATCGTCGCTGCTCCAAGCGTCTAAGGGATAATCAAGGCAAATTGTTGGGCTTTTCAGGAAAGGCATCCCTGCAAGGACGGTTGAGTTGAATTGCCTCGCTGCTGTAAGCTAGCGAATTAGTGACCAGCAGATCTTAGAACGAACTTCAAGTGCAGCCTCTTCACATTTGTTTTATTTTTGTTGTTGATTCCATACGAGGTTTTTTGACATTTTAGTCTTAGAGCCGCATATACTTGGGTCTGTGTGGAATCTGGCAGATAAACTTCGTGAATATGATGGATGTCCCAGAAGATGACTTTGGCCTTAACTTAGGTACCATCCCGACATTTGTCTGAAGTAGACGCGGGATACCACGGAAAAATCCCTTCCAGGATGTCTGAGTTGTGAATCAAATCCGCCTCTTCTCAGTTTTGCATTTAAAAAATAGAGTGAACCCCGTTCCAAATTCTCAAACCAGAATTGAATTCCTTGGCTTGGACGGGAATCGATCCCCAAAGCCTTTGGATCGGAGTATCAATACGTGCCCCGATACTATAGGAAGCGACGGTTGCAATTTGACTCCTCATTGTGACATAACTATGTGGAGCAAGCAGTGATTGGGTGGATGGCGTCGAAATTGTGATCCTCAAAACACCAATTTCAGCAGCACCAGCGGTATGCCACTATGAGAGAGACTCGGAAAACTAATAACTAGGGACTCACATAAGTAAAATTTACTTCCTTATTTCCTCATTTAACGTTCGAGTATCAAAGAGAAACATTAATATAATAGCGTGTGTCTGTTAACCGAGGAGGGAGTCTTGCATTCAGCAGCTACATATATCCCATCAGAAGTGGTTTCGTTGCCGAGGTTCAAAACTTCTTTTTCTCGCGCTAGCTTCTTATCGTCCCCATGAATCACTGAGCAATACGGCTTCGTTCGTCTCACTAGACTCACGATTCCCGCTTGTGTGCTGCCGAGAGAAGGGGAAGAAAACCAATCGAAGAATAAGTTACATTATTATCTTTGTAGGATGCATGTGGGTTTCATCACGAAGAATAATATTATATTCCCCTGTTCACTATCAAGCATATGTTTCACAACTATAAAGACATTATACTGTGCAGACTTTCCTTTAGGAGCCTCCTTCAAACAATAAATATTCCACCCCCAGCCGATGTTACTGGTGTGTGAATGAGAGATTGAGTGTAGCAAGGTTAGCAGCAGGATACCCGTATACTGTATTTATGCACGTATTCACAGGAATAGTAGCGTGCGAATGAGTATCATTATCATAAAACAATGTGTTAACCGTCTATTAAAGAAGATAAATAATGTGGAACAGATGACCTGAGGTCCGCCCCTTAAAACAGTAGTCACTGACAGATAATTGCTTTACATAGCCTTGATCATTTGGATGCCTTGTTTTCTGCAATAACTTATTTGAGCCCTTATTGTATGGTCAAAACAACCCCCATTTCATTATTGTATCTAATATAAACGTTTTCTACCAAAATTTATTTTAAAAATTAGCTTAAATGTTGTGCTTTTATGTTTTTAAAGTTTGATTTTGTAAAGGCAACATAAAACCACAGTCATCTTGTAACGTTTTAATTCAGGCACCATGTCTTAAGCACGGGTTTTGCGAGATATAACTTATAAGGTGACCTATTATTTTACTCATTACTTCACACATGTTTATCATTATTAATATATTTTATTAAGTTATTATTATACAAATTTACATACTGAAGCTCGTATCAAAACGTACATCGTCATTTAAGAATATTATTATTATTATTATTATTATTATTATTATTATTATTTGGTTTCAATGATCATATCATACTTTATTTTGAATTAAATAAGTAATTATTCCAATGGCTCGATGAAAGAACGTTGGTTAGGAGTATAGTATTTCGTAATTTAGGCGAGACAGATCAGGCGACTGCGAGGCGGGCAATGACCAGGAAACACAGCAGGGGGTACCGGTATCTTGAAATAGGCATGGGGAAACTTCAGCCGTTGCTCCCAGTCCAGGAATTCAGGCTGGGGGAAAGCCAGCTGAGTACTGATATCGCGTCAGGAGTTGGCAGTCGGGTTTGAACTGCAGGGGTCTTCCCGCTCACTGCGTAACGCGCATTCCAAAAACATTCAGTTGGTCACTACTTGCTTCACTCAGCACCAAGGAGGATATATGGGTAGAGCTGCAACTTAATGCAAAATTTTGACCCCAACCTATTGCTCGACGCAAATAGTTCAAACTGACAATATGAGATGGCGTGACGATGCACTCTCGAGCGCGATCCGTCCCCTACCTGGCCTACTCGCTCCTCTCCCCTCCCGGCCCGTGCCTACCCCACCCTTTCCCCTACTCTATCCCCCCACCTCTACTTTATATTCCTTTCTTTCTTTCTTTCATATTTTAGTAATTGGTCTTATAATAGGCGATTTCTTCCCCTGTGATATCAGGTAGAGAAGAAAACATAGGCTCTATCAGAATAGTTGTGGATGTTTCCACAAAGCACATAGCATGACATAGGCCTACTCCACAGATATGTACAAATAGAAAGAGTAGGCTACTATACTACAATATTAAAAATGAATTGTAAGACAAAATTACAGCTGCACTTATCACACACCAGTATTATTTAATTGTACGTGCTGTACTTCCTATCAATCGAATTAAGAAATATCACGTTTGAATTACGGGAAGCGTTGGAACAACCAGCTCTTACTTTGAATTATATCGATAGTATCTGATATCGTTTTCGAGCGCAGTGTATCGACTAAAATCGATGTGTGATTCAATATAATTCAATTTCTTCGTATAATATTGTTCGAAACCGATTGTATTCCTTTCTAAGCACTGCAATATGTATTTACTATTGATATATATTCAAATATTAATTAAATATACAACATTAACATGAATACTCACCAATTTTCCGATTTTGCTGCCATCTATAGAAGTATAACTCAACTACGCCGTCGTACGCGATGACAGCTAGCGTTTTTAACGTTGTCAGCAGGTACTACTACAAGGCAAGCTAGCGTTGGTACCAAAACTCCCTATAAAGTTTCACCCGCTCGCTCAGCACATTCCTTCTTTCAGTGGCTGAGTGTCGCCTTCTGCAATGACAACAATTGGCATGCGGCAAGCCGATATATTTAACTTAGGAATAGGCGGGCCGCGCATGCGTACTGCAAGAACCCCCCCTCGCACAGCGTCACAGCGTGTTCAACTGCCATCTCATGCCGCGATGACAGTAGGTCAACTGGCACGCGCCGCAAGGTTGAAGAAAATGGAAGGTGACGTCAGAGCTCCAGCTGGTCTATTTGAATCCAGTGACGTCAGACTAAGATTTTAGGAATCAGAATTCCATCTCAGCCAATGGTCGGTGATCCAGCTGATCGACTTGCTCAAATTCTCTATTTTTCAGTAATTTACGCCACGTAAATTCAATCTTTTTTCAGTAACGTCATTTTTTTTAGCAAACTTATTATCATTATAATTATCATTTTCGTAATTTCTCGCTTCAATTTTTTAAATTAAATTCTATATTTCATCAGATTCTGTCCATTTCATTTCTTGTAGTTAGAGATAGCTTTAAGTCATTCCTGATTATTTGAACAAGTACCATCCCGGTTAAAGACGGAGTCTTACCACGACTTGAGAGGCAGACGTCTTAGGTGCTCTACCAAAGGTGTAAGTGATTATTTTTTGGTTATCTGATCTATATCATGACCATTGCACCCAACAAACAATCAACTTAACCATGTTAACTCTTTATAATTAATTAATAACTTCATTTACATGACTTAAATTTCATTAGTTACCGTAGAGTGGGTGTTGGTGCGGTTTTTCCTCATTTACGCCAGGAAACCTATTACATTTGGTCGCCCAACAGTGGAGCGAATCTTAAACATAATACATTTGTCGCTCAACGTAGAGGCTTTTAAAACATAATAATCTGTTAAAATTACTTGTACGTGTGTGGAATTTTTCTACCATTGTAAATTCTTGACATTTTTAGAAATAGTTGATATTTGAGCATACCTTCATGGTGTTAATTACAATGCCGTAGAATTCGAATCAATGTGGAGTAATAATTTTACAACATTTCTTATGCGAATCTAACATCTTTCCAATGTAGGTATTCCAAATGAAGAGTTATTAAGTTTAATACTTTATATATTCAAAAAGCAAATAACATTAACCATGCTAGCAGAATGTATGACATTAACCGTATTGGTTAATAGAAACTTCTTAATAATACTACGCCAATAAATAGGAATTAAGGAACATCTATTCAATTGTTAAATTTTTGTACACGTTTCGACTTGACAATTAAGCCTTCTTTAGCTAAGAATTCAATGAATAATATTAATTACGATAACGATGTGTCAAATCTTTAAATTACTCATAACAATGAATAACAATTTGGAATGATTTATTTTCAGAAATAATTATTGAAAGAAATGGATATCCATGCAAAGAATGAATTAAACTATATACATTTAGCAATATCTATTTTTTATGAGTAGCTTATAAAAATTAAGTTATCAAAAGAGCTCAAAATACACGTTACCAATGTCTTATGCGAATTTTGAATGTAATTGTCCTTTAGGTAAGAAATGAGGTTGTCTGAAGCTAAATGCGATAAATACGTAGGTGCCAACCAATTAATACCAGAATAACAGAACAGGAGAACTACTGTATGGAACGAAATTTACTTATATGGTAGAACCATATGTAGGGTACAACCCTTAATGTTCATCACATGAACATTCATTTATACTGTTTGATAAGGATTAAAAGTTATAATATACCCATGCCTGTAATAAAGTATAGGCTACATGTTATTTTCAGAGCATTTTTAGCCTTATTTTATTTATGACAAAAATTAGGCTTAGAGATCACCTTTGTCCATGTTTGTGTGTGCGTATGTGTGTGTGTCCCTAAGCAAAACTAAACGGCCTAAGCAATTTCAATGAAACTCGGTAACGACATACAACTTCGTCCGGCCTCGACTGTGCCTTTCTATTAAAGTAATTTCACCTATTGGACGTTTAATAGCCTGGTGAGCACAATATTAACGTGGTGACCAGGCGAAATAAAACATTTAAACGGAATTTACTCGCGATTTAATCATCGGAGCACAATGAAACTTGGCACGGTTAATTATCCATACAAAATTTAATCTCCAGGAATCTACTTACTTTCTATGGTATTCATAATTCGAAGAAGCCGGCTTTGCGAAATTTTAAAAAAGAGATTTTATTTCTTGAGGCCTAATCATGCGATCGAAGTGAATGTTTGAATACAGAACCCACGCAATAATCTTCATCTAATGGCACATAATTGTATGGCCTAAATACAGAACAAGCCAAAATGAGGATACTTTCCATAGGTGGAAGACTTTTTAAAAGAGAAGACCAATAGGGTATGTGAAAATTGTATATACCAGGTGAATCATCTGCCCCACATTATATTGTTTTCTGCAGCCCAACTACGCGTGTTGTCAGGAAGGTATATATTTCCCTGCCTGCATCGTGTATGGTATTAATGCAGTGCAAACATATCCCGCAAACAATACTGAACTCTATTATTTTTCCTTCGTATTTTTTGTCGGCAGTCAAATTAATCTGCTGAATTCAATTGATATAGTCTATTGGAATAATTGTCAATTGTAGTTATTTATATATATATATACTAGCAACCCGACCCGGCTTCGCCCGGGAACAGTTATGACTGCATTACGTGATAAGCGCTTTTTTTCCAATGTCAATGAACAACGACCAATATCCCTTTTACGTCTTGGCATAATGAGTTAAAATCACGGACTGGACTATTAATTATATTATCATGGAGATGCATGTGCAACAAATTCTTGTCAGACGTAATTTAACAATGGCGAGGTGTATGAAACCCAAATCCTCATTCCGTCCAATCTTGACTGTGAATTTCGCGGAACGAAAGGTTCACAGGCCTAATGAAGAAAAGCCGAGTTGCACTTCCAGGTAAACTCCAAACAAGACCACTCTTCTCTAAAATCTTTAACTCAACACGACTCGACAGTTTGCTGCTGGCTGTATCTGGGGCAATAAGCTCGTCCTCTAGCTAAGCTGTAACTGGGTTGATAGACTCGCCCCTAGCTAGCTCGTCAACTGTCGCCTCAGTAACTGAGTGGAGATTGTTGGAAGAAATGAAAACATAAAAACACTTATAGTAGGCTTTTTTGTAGAAATTTTCATGCTGAACAATTCTTACACTCGTAGTATATAGATATTTTTAAGGGTTTGCCCAGCGTAAGCTTAAAAAGCGTACGAACCACAGTTTTTTTTCGACCTTTTCACTGATATCGTTAGTGCTTGACTTCCTTAGTTCATACGTAAATTATTTTCTACAGAAACCTTCCTCGAGATATCCTTTACAGAATGGTGAAAATCGCATCAAAATCCATTTAATCGTTCTCGAGATTACCCGTGACATCCAAGAATCGGGGACTTTGTTTTATACTAAGTAGAGATTATACGCCAATCAGTATAATTTAATATAATATAATCCCCCTTCCGTCCAATCTTAAATTGACTGTGAATGTTGCGGAACGAAAAGTTCACAGACGAAATGAGAGTTGCACTTCCAGGGAATGGCGAGGTGAATGAAACTCAAATCCCCCTTCCGTCCAACCTTAACTTGACTGCGTTTCACAGGCGAAATGAAGGAAACCCGAGTTGCACTTCCAGGGAAACTCCAAACACAACCACCCTTCTCAGAAGTCATAACTCAACACGACTCAACGGTTTTCTGCTGGCTATATCTGGGGTAATAGGTTCACCCGCTAGCAAGGCTGTAACAGGGATGATAGACTCTCCCTTAGCTAGGTCGTAAACTGTCGCCTCAGTAGTTGAATGGACATGGTTGGAAGAAATTAAAACTTAAAAACACTTATAGTGGGCGATGTATTGAAGATAGACATATGCTCTCGCGGACATTTTTGTAGAACTTTTCATGCTGAACAATTCTTACACTCATAGTATTTAGATATTTTTAACTGTTTGCCCAGCGAAAGCTTACAAAGCGCTCGGACGCCAGGTTTTTTTTTCGACTTTTCCACTGAAATCGTTACTGCTCGGCTTCCTTTGATCATAAATAATTTTCTACAGAAACCATCCTCGAGATATCCTTTACAGAATGGTGAAAACCGCATCAATGTCCATCCAGTGGTTCTCGAGTTTACCCGTAACATCCAAAAATCGGGTATTTTGTTTTATACTAAGTAGATATATATATATATATATATATATATATATATATGAGGGGCGTTTTTTAAGTAATACCCGTTGTGATATTACGCCGTTGCAGCACTGCGGTCAGTATTCCGTGCAGGTGCGCTGTGTACCTGCATCTATTGGCAAGGCTGAGACGCCATTACGGCAACAGTGCCCATGTGTGGGTGTGTTGACAAGCTTTTGAAATGGCATCGCCCATCACGGGTCCCGCCGACTCCTAGAAAAAAGAGAAAACTTCCCTGTAAGATATGCCGCCTTTTGGCCACCATTGTCAGGCAAATTGCGTGCTTTCTCAGGAGAACTCCGTATGTTTAGGAGTTATACGCAATTTGCCTGACAGTGGTGGCCAAATGGCAGCATATCTTACAGGGGAGTTTTGTATTTTTTCTACGAGTAGGCGGGACCCGTGATCGGCGATGCCATTATTCATATGCTTGTTAACACACCCACACATGGGCGACAGTGGCCGTAATGCCGTAATGGCGTCTCAGCCTTGCCAATAGATGCAGGTACACAGTGCACCTGCACGGAATGCCGACCGCAGTGCTGCATCGGTGTAATATCACAACGAGTATTACTTAAAAAACGCCCCT
The DNA here is from genome assembly GCA_946902985.2 of Meconema thalassinum. Taxonomy (NCBI): domain Eukaryota; kingdom Metazoa; phylum Arthropoda; class Insecta; order Orthoptera; family Tettigoniidae; genus Meconema; species Meconema thalassinum. Next base: position 297,929,399 of record OX336389.2, read on the forward strand.
CGTATCTTGTACCCCGCCCATTCGCTGGGCATAATCGTGTTGACCGACTGAAGAGATACAAATTACAATTTTTTATAGGCAACACTGAAAGAATGGCTTGATATCTCTACTATTAAAATAACGTGTTTATAGCATTGGGGCTAATGCTTACTGAATGCCAGATACACAATGACTTGTTCTCAACTAGACAGAGCGTTACTTCTCTATCAGCTTTATCCCCGGGGAAGCCGCACGAATTGAAGTAATCCCTCTGGTACTCATTTTAGAGTCGACTGAAGGATTGAGACAAACTAAACAGGCTTGCATTTACTAGGCATCGATCGATCGTTAGTCTCCCTGTGGCTTGTTAGTTCCACCTCAGGGACGAGATTCTCACACCCTTCCCTGTCTTACGTTGTTGTATTGCCGGGCAGTTTTGGTTATGGAATCCTAAGTGGAATCCAAATGGAGTAAGTTTCGATATATGTTTCATCCAAATGTTAAATAACTGTGTTGAAATCAATGTGAGTGCATGGTATAGATTTATTTGTAACTTGAGGAATATTAAGCAAATGTTTCTTGTGTTTTTGTCTGTGTTTTAGGTGTTTGTACAATTTAATATAAATATGTTTTCAGTGAATGGAATAACTCTGTACCACGAAACCTAAACAGTAACTCTTTACATAAACGTATGGTTCAGCTTCAATATAACGTTGCTGAGAAACAAGTTATCTATTTTCAACCAACGATTTATAACACGTTTCACCAACTTTGAATTCGGTTATGATCGTGTCTGGAAACTCGTTCGCAAGAAGAGTCACCTTCAAACAATAGCCGATCGCAGACCAAACAGACATCGCCAAACTGATTTTCTTGAAATCTTCCGTAAATCTCAATGTTGGCCGCGATATATTCAGATAATCGTAAATTGTTCACGTATTGGTTCAACAGCTTCTCCTACACAGCATCACAGCTACATCTCATTGAGCTTGACGTGCTTGCTTCTTTTACGATTAATCTACTGTTCATTCTCAACCGGTATTTTTGATTGCATTCTTCTCGTTCTTATTATTCTTCTCCTTCTTTGTTTCGTTAAATTGCAAACATGTTCTCATTCGCGGTTGTACGTGATAAGTAAGGTGTATTTGATAAATATGCTTGAAATTCTCTACGGTTTTTCTCAGCCTGTGGACGCAGACGCATAGACCTACGTTCGATACGTGTAATGGACGACATGTTCACACTGAAAAAGTAACTCTACAACTAAATGCTGAAGTGTTATAACTGCTTCTCGCCTGCCTGAGACAGCAATGCGATGCAGGAACAGTAGTATCTGCCTGCGTCTGCATAGGAGCAAGATGCATGGTAGACAGACACGCTTCATGTATTACGCAATTCTTAGCTTAACCCCCCCCCCCCGCCCAAAACCATATCCATATCAAATAATTCTCATCATACTAAAATCAAAGTTCCGACATTTTATGAGTGATATCAGAAGAACAGATAACAACTTTCATAAACATCGACAACGTGTTTCCATTTTCTCCACGATTTATGGATTCCGGACCGCTGTATGTCGTCTGTCGTCATGGGCAAGTAGTTGGACCACTAAAGTAATTCTGAAGGTCACCGGGTTCGATTCTAGGCAGGGTAGTGGGTTATTGTACTTCGATCGGTTTATTCTCCTGACTCAGGTACATGGTGTATGTGTCGCCTACATAGCTTAATATGACGAGACGAAGGTCGCCCTATAGGTGTCAAATTGAAGGAGCCTCTCCTGAATTCACACTCTATTTATTATCATTATTGAATATGAATATCCACAGCGTGCTTCCAGTCTCCGACCGGGTCAGGAATGGAATGAATGAAGCCCCCATCTAGCGGCGAGGATATGGACTGTGCCGGCTGCCGAGGCCTGACGCACTCCTCTGGGGCAATGATTAAATGAATGACAGATGAAATGAAATGATAGTGGAGAGTGCTGCTGGAATGAGATTTTTGACAGGGAAAACCGGAGTACCCGGAGAAAAACCTGTCTGCCTCCGTTTTGTCCAGCACAGATCTCACATGGAGTGACCGGGAATTGAACCACGGAACCAGCGGTGAGAGGCCGGCGTGCTGCCGCCTAAGCCACGGAGGCTTCCTATTTATTATCATTATTATTTATTATAAATATTATTCTGTCCATTTTCACCTACTGTGGACCGCGGTCAACAATCGGCCGACTTGCCAATCTCTTCTTCTCCTCCCAGAATTTCATCATACGATCGCAAAGTCCTCTTCCTCCTGTCTTCAAGCCAGTTAGTTAATGAGGATTAAAGGGGCGGAACTACGAGGTCAGCTGCCCCAACTTAAAACCAGATAGCCTTGATTTTCGAGTTATATTTTTCCTGAAATCCTTTGAATGTACCAACTTTCCCTCGAAACTCTGTTGTGTTTAGTAAATTTTGTGAGTTACTTCCAACTTTTGGAGATCCTTTCTTGTTTCTTCAACAATAATTATTATTATTATTGTTATTATTAAGTTTATGATTCTGCCTGCGACTGATATGTAGACATTAAGGTCCCAAGTCTCAATACGTGAATTTAAACCAAGTTGGCCAAAATATATTACAGATTGATCAGCTAAGTGTACGTGATTCTCAAGAGGAAATAGAAATTTACCAGCTATTGGGACTTAAGGCTTCGCAGTCATATTCTCCAGACAATAATAAATCTTACCTAAATAATTATTTGTGATGGTTAACTCGGAACGAAGTTTGACATCTCGTTCGTACGGTAACATTGAGTCCTGGATCCCGACTCTCTTTCTCTCTTGAGCGTCTTCCCCCTTACTTCTAAGAGAGTTACAAGCAGAATGAAAAAATGACGCAATCATTCATGTTTGGGTAAAGTATCTCCCTCTGAGAAGATCTAATGAACCCCGAGCTGATGGCGCCAGACAGCTACTTCTCCTCAACATTTATTCATGTCAAAATGTATCATATCTTACAGGAAAGCTGATGTAAACCTTTCAAAAGATTCACTTGAATTTCACACTGAAATGACTTTTAAGCCTACAACTTATCAATCATTTTTGATATATATCACTGTCACTATTGTGTCTGTGACAAAATGTCTTTCAGTGGGAACGTATGACAGAATCATTTGCTAGCCTCGAATAAATCTCGGTGGGAAATTTAAGAGGACTCCTGAAATATATTAGCTCTCTCTGTAGCGAGACGTTACTCTAAGAGCTTTACGTCACTGTATGGTTTAGACCCCTCTCATCATTGGTCGTTAGAGAAGCCATCTCTCCAAACTAAATAATATTTGTGAAAAGTGAAATAAAAGGTAACACTATTACTGCAATGATTCATAACCGAATATAAGTCACGATGGATTGAACTTATTTGTCAACCACATAGCGTGGGATTAATGATTGATACTGTATCAGCGATGTATGCATTATTTACGGAAAATACCTGTGATAAATACTGCAATCTATTCTTGTGAATGGCAGAAGGATGACAAACACATTTCGGAAAGATAATGTGCAGCCCAACACTGGTTTCTTTTAAAGGTTAATGCATGTGACAATTTGGAGGTGAAGTGTCATGGCCGGTAAATAAAATTTTACTTAAAAAAAAGGACCCGTGGTTTATGACTTTAAAAAGTCACGTAAAAATACAAGCTTCTATAAATATAATGAAGATCGATGAAAAGAGAAACTTTTGATGGTAAGACTTCATGTCCAAGATACTACAACAAATTTCAGAATTGAATATAAAATTTGTATAATAAAATATTGTTATTTATTTTATTTGAGACGCTGGGGTGTCAGAATTTTGCCCCGAAGGGGATCTTTAACGAGCTAGTAAATCTACTGAAACGGCTCCCTTGCATTTACGCACCCTAAAATGCCAGCTGATTGCGCCAGGATTCAATCCTGCAACCTTGGGACCAGCAAGCGAGATCGTTACCGTTGAGCCACGCAGCCAGCTATAAATACACGATCTTAGAAAAGAAAGGATATGCGCACTGAACCATGATTGCCTATTTACCAACGACTGCCATCCTTAGGATTAAACTCTAATAAGCTTGACTTACTGAATTCAAGTGAATTCACAGCAGTTAAGACAAGATTTTGATCACGGGGCTACCATTTATATGACACTTCTCCTCAGTTATCCTTACGGGGCTGAGTCAATCTCGTGTCATGCCCTCACTGTAAGTGCTGGTCGTTTAGCACAGCTGGCAATTGGATTCGGGAATATCTAGAAGCAGTCAGTTAGCATAATTGCCAAGTCAGGCCGTGTCTAGTATGTTGAGATATTAGATAATCAAGCAACCTAACTGACTGGGAAGTCGCAAAAGATGTTGACAGCGTCTACCATGCAAGCAAAATATTGTCCGCTGATGTGAAAATAAAATAATATAAATGTCGGAGAGAGTGGAGCCATATTCGAACTATGAATACAGCAAATCAGGTCAATAGTGATAGTGCAGTTGACATCAGAACAGAGCAATAAAAGCCCCCCTGGCAAAAGAGCCCGTAGAGGGCCTCGGCCTACCAAGTGACCTGTTCCCAGCCACATGGACTGTAAAGTGTTGGGTGATACGAGGCCGGTGCCACGTACAAAATGGTTACACTATGTGACGTATCACTTCAATGTATCCTCAGCAACAGTTGTGAAAAATTACATTTCATTCAAAGGAGCCACAATCAATTTCGGAGTGTGAGAAAGAAGTTGCAGAAGAAATGTTAGCGTCCTTGTAAGATGATTCAATAGAATGTGTGTTGTTGTGATCTCAACTGAGAGGACAATGTGTATTCTGGGAGTGCAAAAGTGCCGATGCGTGCTTAAGTGAATTTCATCATCACAAAGTGCATGGCCTGTTCCGTTTACAGATTTATTTGGTGCACTCATCTCTTCTGTGGCCAACCAATTCTTCTTCTTCTTCTTCTCCTTCCTCTGGATTTGTGAGTAGCCAAGAATTTCCATCTAAATATTTAAAATGCTAAGGTGATTTTTGTTACCGCGAGATTGAGGAAAAGGCTTAACGAATTGACTTCATAAAGCATTCTGACGACAGCTCTTGACCTCTAGATTTGTAGAGCGTCTTTAAAATTAACATATATGTTACTGGTACCATATATTCTGTAATAATTAAACAAAAATGCCAAATTATTGGCCCTAACGCATGCGCAGAATCAGCTTGGGTCATGACTGACATGGTGGATGCCCACCGCGTTTTAATATAATACCGTAGTTATTTATAAGTATTATGAAGGAGGGGAAATATTGTTTATGATGTTTCCACGATATACATTGAAATAGAATTATAAAATAAGGGAAGTATTAATGAGCTTAAACTGGCAGTTGAGTGTGTACGTTGTTTAGGTAGCATAATGTTGCACTAAACCCATTGTCTGCGTTGCTGAGCGGCTACCGTTACTGTCTGCGAACTTTGTTTATGCATCATCGATAAGGTTGGAATCCCACCTCAGATATGTATTTTTAATTTCCGTTTTTTATTTCTCTCTTACAATTGGTATTACATTGTCGAAACATATTTAAGTTTTATCATTCCCGTAAAGTAACAAATTCTCCGTGAATTACGTTTACCATCTATGTACGGTAGCTGTCTTGGCTTCTAGATTTGCAGAGTGTCTTTAAAGTAAACAAATATGTTACCAAATTTTTTAATTAAAAAAAACAAATTCTTGGCCCTAACGCATGCGCAGAATCAGCTTGGTGACTGACGTGGCGGATGTCCACCGCGTTTTCATGTGAGAGTTATTTAAAAGCGATTAAAAATAGAAGGTCACCCGACATCTATAAGAATGAGTCAAGAGTCTGGAACTTCAGCAGTACGAAGACAGACAGAAGAACTCCACAATAAATGGAGCAATAGAAAAAGAAACACCAAAATTAAATGACCAAATAGGAGAGATAAATGCAGGGTGGAATATAGTGAATGTGGTTAACTGGATTGCTAAACCTGAGGAACTCATTGAAGACCGAGATGAAGGGCCGGTCACTGTAAGAAGGGAACTAACCATTATAATTGTAAACATCGCAGGCATGAAGATAAGGAGTCTTCTCGACACTGGCTCAACTGCATGTTTAATTACCAAGGCGTTATATAATGAAATCCAAAGTAAAATACACGTATTGAAGATTCATTAATTGTTGAGAGTAGGTACTCCTCCCTTTTCATAACCTCCACAAGGCAGATTATTAGAAATATATTATGTATGATACACATACCTGTCTAGGAGTCATTAGAAGTTGATTTCAATTTGAATTGTCACTGCTGCACCAGAAATATTTCTTTTATTACGGCAATATATCATTTGAATACCTTATTTAATCTCTTGGGGAAGCCTCCGTGGCTTAGGCGGCTCTCTCCCCGCTGGATCCGTGGTTCAAATCCCTCTCACTCCATGTGAGATTTGTGCCAGTTGTATGTTGCAATGTCGAGAGTGTAATCTTTTGACGCCCTTAAAGTTGCAATAGTGCAAAAAAGTAATCGTAGAAATAATTTTTTTTAGCGTATGGCTTTTAGTGCCGGGAGTGTCCGAGGACATGTTCGGCTCGCCAGTTTTGTAGCTGCTTCGAGACGGACACCCAATGGGTGAGCTACAAGTACCGTGGGGGAGGAAAGTTGGAAGGGAAGGTCGAGGAGTTGGAAGGTAGCGGCTGTGGCCTATAGTTAGGGACCAATCCCGGAATTTGCCTGGAAGGAAGATGGGAAACCACAGAAGACCATCTTCAAGGTTGCCGGTGGGGGGATTCGAACCTCCTCGCCTCCCGGATGTGAGCGACTGCCAGCAGTCATGCCGTAACGACCGCGGCTAACTCACCCGGTTGTGTAGAAAGAATGTAACTTATATAGGAAACTTCTTCAGCAAATATGTTGTCCATTGTCCGTCATGATTTGACGGGTTTCAACTAGTTCTTAATAAATGTTGTTACCATTTTGCTGTCAGATATCTGCACTATACTGCTTGTCTAACAGTTTAAAGCCAGCTGGAGGTCACATCAAACGCATGTCTACTGCCTGTATCCTGTTCTTTCCTCCCACTCATGTTATCTATGGCTCCGAACCATATATTAGGGTTGGGATAGCCACTGTATTGTAGAATTGCAGAATTGTTCCTGGTCTCACCTAATTACAAACGTGTTTTTGATCGTAGCAAATATTTTTTGAAATTTGGGCAATTTTTCTTCTGCATCCAACATCCAAGGTAATGATGAAGAGACTTGTTCAAATTGATAATGATTTTTGCTCTAACTGGTTCAGTGTCTTTAATACCATGACTTTATTTTTTATTTTTTAAATATTTAAGTCATATTGTTTTGCAATACCTATATCCCTATGTGTATACTGTATATATATATATATATATATATATATATATATATATATACGAAGGTGGATCAAAAAGTTATTTGCACTAACGCGCCGCAGCAGCGGGCTGTGTGTCGCAAATGTGGGCACAGCGGAGAAAGGGACAGACACTGCCCACACGTCTATTAGGCAGGTCGCTGTGGTGTCTCGTCTTGTATGCTGTAAATAGCGGCCAAATGCAATGGCGCGTCGACTGGACATTCACTCCAAAGATAGGTCCCACGTCTTCTCACCGATGATCACAAGGGACAACGTTTCCAATCCTCCCTGGCATTTTTGGAACGCTATGCCATAGACGGCTACAGGTTTCTGCGGCGAATTGTCACAGGCGATGAAATGTGGGTCCACCACTTCACCCCCGAAACGAAGAGAACATCAATGAAATGGGTGCACCCCTCAGCACCACAACGAAAGAAGGCGAAGGTTCAACCTTCAGCCGGTAAGGTTATGGCGACAGTGTTCTTTGACATGGAGGGTTTGCTGTACGTGGAATTCATGCCGAAAGGAACGACGATCAACACGGGTCGTATTGTCAAACGTTGCACCAGTTACCTAAAGCGAGTAAAGAGAAGCGCCGGGGGAAATTGAGCGCCGGTGTGATTTTGTTGCACGATAACGCAATACTTCACAAGGCCCGCCAAACGAGCGAACTGCTGCAGCGTTTCAAGTGGGAGGTCTGGCAACATCCACCCTACAGTCCCGACCTAGCGCCATGTCACTTTCATCTGTTCGGTAAGCTCAAAAAGGAGCTCGGTGGTCGACGTTTCCAGACCGATGAGGAGGTGAAGGCCGCTGTCTGCGTGTGGTTCCAGAACGCTGGAGGAACTTTCTATGCATACGGCATCGACAAGTTGGTTGTGCGTTCGCAGAAATGTTTGGAGTTTCTTGGAAACTATGTGGAAAAGTGACGTTACATTGTATGTCTTTATATGCGTGTTGCTGTTGTATAGGTGGTGTAATAAATGGCCAAAACTGGGAAGTGCAACTTATTTTTTGATCTGCCCTCGTACAGTATATTATGATTGTGAAAGTTTGTGAGTGTGTGAGTGTGGGAGTGAGCGTGTTTGTTACATATTCACTCTAGAACGTAACCGGGTGAGTTAGCCGTGGTGGTTACGGCATGACTGATGGCAGTCGCTCACATCCGGGAGGCGAGGAGGTTCGAATCCCCCCGCCGGCAACCTTGAAGATGGTCTTCTGTGGTTTCCCATCTTCCTTCCAGGCAAATGCCGGGGTTGGTCCCTAACTATAGGCCACAGCCGCTACCTTCCAACTCCTCGTCCTTACATTCCAACTTCCCTCCTTCCTTCCCCAACGGTACTTGTAGCTTACCCATTGGGTGTCCGTCTCGAAGCAACTACAAAACTGGCGAGCCGAACATGTCCTCGGACACTCCCGGCACTAAAAGCCATACGCTTAAAAAAAAAAAGAAACTAGAACGTATGGAGGGATTTGGATGAAATTTGAAATGGAGATAGCTTATACACTGGATTAACACACAGACTGCCCTTCATTCATATACAGTATATATAGCGCAATGTTAGCAGTTAGGCCCTTTGGCACAAATCTACACCGTTTAACCGATCTAGACCAAATTTTACATACTAACCCTCTGAAAGGCGACAAGTAATACTGTCCTCTTCAAATTTCAAGTTGCCCTCTCCATTCCCTGAATTTAGGCCCTTTGGTACAAATCTACACTGTTTCACTGATCTCAGCCAAAATGTACTGTACGTACTTACACTTTGGAACGCGACGAGTAACACTGTCCACTTGAAATTTCAGACAGCCCGCTGCATTCCCTACATATAGGCCCTTTGCCACAAATCTACATCAAATTCTACGTACTTACTCTGTAGAGATATAACACATGGTTCGATACAATAAAATATTGGCATAACTGAGTTCAAGGAACTGTTGTTCAGAATTCGCCTGGTGGTTAATCTGCAGAAGCTTTCGGTACAGGTTACACTGTCCATGTTCGTAACATGGAATGTTTTCCTTTGACAGTACATCTACACCATGTGAGAGAGCAACCTCTTTCAAAGATCTCTAAAAGCACAATAGTCAGGAATTTTCAATATTTAGAGAGGCGTGTGAGGAACACGGGTTGTTGGAGAATTTCAATCCCTGTGATGTAACACTGAAAGAGGCTGCATACTGTACATCAGCGGTCAAGGTGAGAGATATGTTACTATAGGTCTAATAATAGCGACATGCTGACGTTCAGATCATCAATAATTGTGGGAAAATTACACTCTGACTAGCTTAAGGAAAAATACTTTTAATTCCCCATATTCCGATAGATTCGCTATTCCAGCGCGCAAGAGTGAATTCCCTCTTCAAACAATATTTGCGCAATTACTATTAGCAAAGCGTAATGACACACACTTAACAGAAGCAGGTGCACATTTAGACAAAACAATTTTTTCCCCATGGGCAACTGTATGCGATGTGGCGTGCTCACGAGTATACAGACAACAAAATCGTTATGTCTCAGGAAAACATGCCACAACCAAAAATTTAATTTTAAAATGTCTTCACATAAGGTAACATCGTACCCTGTGGACCTTCTCCACTCTATGGAATTCCCATTTTTCGGCTCATACTAATATACTGTAGCCTAAGCATCAGAATTTTCCGAACTGAAATTGGCCCACCCACCCAAGATTGCTTTAATAGAATAGACCAATTATAAGCAAAAGTGCGCATCTCCATTGTCTTCATCGCGTGCGAAGCCGCGGGTACCTGCTCGTAATATATAGTTTATAAAGGGATCTCAGAAGATCATATAAAGTAAAATGGTTTTCCCTTACAATAGATATTTCTGAGTGAGACAATCCACTGCTTTGTCAATTCAGTAATGTACAAATTAAAAAGTGCAGGTGATAATGGACACTCTTGGCAAACCCCTGGTGTTGTTTTTCTTTTATTTTCCATGGTCCCATTCCTCGTTTTAGTTTATATTTGTGCCTCTTAGTATAAGCTTTGTATGACTCTAATTAGGTGTTCTAGTATTCCATTATCCACTAGAGTTTGTCACAATTTCTGGCTATTAACTGTGTCCAAGGCATTTTTATAATCAATGTCGGCTATATACGTTAGGATGTGAATTCTCTATGTCTCTCCATACACTGGGATAAAATGAAGACTGCTTCTACACGTGATATATTTTGACGAAAACCGCTGGTTTGTTTCGAGGAGTGTACCTTATCGTTTGGCTACTCTCGTAGAATAGCCCGTGTTTCGGAGTCTGACTGTCTGCGTAGCGCAGCGGTATCGGTCTCGCCGGCTGTGCCTAATGTCACGAGATCAAATCCTGGCGCAGTCAGTAGGCAATTGAGGGTGTGAAAATGCGAGGGAGCAGTGCCAGTAGATTTACTGGCACGTTATCGATCCCCTTCGGGACAACATTCCGGCATCCCGTTTCCACCAAAGTTGCCCTAGTTCAAAGGGACATGATACCAATAGCATTATTATTTACATTTGTAGTTGTCACAACTCTTCCCGTCTCTTTTCTTAAATATACCTAGGCAGGTGTCACGATAACAAGTTTACAAGCCATATTTCCAACATATGTTTAGGAACTTCAACAATCGCTGTATTAAAGGATATGGTGGATACTCAAGGTGTTCATTATGTACACCATTAGATCCTATTCTTAGCGACTTCAGCACTTCAAACCGTTCACTTACCTCCAAATTGTCAACAGATTCATTGTGAAACAGTATTTAATTTGCACCTTCATTTAAGTTTTCATCGTCCCTAATTGTTCAGAGCTGCAGGCAGTGATATTACCATCCCCTTTCAAAAATAAAATTAAATTTTAAATCATTATTCTTTCCCTTTATGTGCTTGAAATTCTGTAGGCCTTCCCTTGTCAATCAAGCATGTCATATTCATCCTTACTAATTAGACTTATCTTTATTTTCCCTCATGATATTATGAACTTATATTTTACGGTATGTAATGCTGAAGCGCTTTTACACGTCGCCAAATTCTCAGGTGTTCTGCAGCTGAGATATTGAAGATAGACTTTCTTCTCCTCTTTATTAAAACTGCAATGTCGTCATTTCCGTATTGGAAACCATGTTTAGTCCCAGTTTCTGTCGTTTTCCCAAGGATTCGTAAGCTGCTTTAGGTAAGATGTAAGATAATTTCTAACATTATATGTTAATATTTCTGCTAACAAGAGTCTGGTGGAGGAAACTTTTAACTTTTTGCTTGAACAAATTTTGGGTACTCTGCTCTTTAAGCAAATTAATTCTGAAGGTTTCTTCCTTTATCTTTCCTCGCCTTTGACCTTGCCATTTTTCGGTTATATTATTCTTACGAATCAGTAAGAAGTGGTCACTATTTACAGTATATCATACTCTCTATATACTCGGGCATCCTGAACTAATGGTGATAATTTTTGTTACTTATTATATAGAGTATGTTTGATCGAAAGCCACTGGCACACCAAGTAAATTAATGTATACCATAGTGGGTTGCATACTCCTCAGACATTTTTATTTATCGGCAGTTCTCCATTCGTACCAACATTTCCATTTACAGGTGCAATGGCAATCCTTGCATTCAGATCTCCAGCCACAATACAGTAATCACATTTAATGGTTTTATCTATTGCTGCCTGTAGTTTATTGTGAAATTCCTCGTTTCCCCTCTTATTTTCTCGTCTGATGCGTAGACCAAAACGTGATTCATAAAGCCTCGAGTTGTCTTCATTCGTACTTGAACGGTTCTTTCGCTATAAATTGTTTTAGATTGATACGAAATTTCCACTTCTTCCTAATCATTATTGCAACTCCGGCTGCAGCTCTCTTGTTGCTGGGTACTTCACTGTGGAGTAATACATAGTCTTCCATATCTAAGGAGCCCTTCAGTTTCTGGAATTATGGTTATATCCATATCTGCAGTCTATAGTTCCTTCTCTAGAATATATTCTCTGTGACTTAGACTTCTGACATTCCAAACCGTTAATTTCAAGTCTTTAATTATAGTCCTTTTCCTGGAAAAGTGGTCATCCAAGAATCAGTTCCGCTGTTTCCTTTCTGGAGATTTTGAGTATTATTGTTATTCTGTGAATTTGGTATCAGCCTGAAGCACAATCCCCAACCTGGAAGGTTCATACATAAAAAGAGATGTACAGGCATAGTGTTCATTCTCCATGTCAGAGCCATAATCATTTTCTAAATCAAATCGGAGCCGAGGACTGACATCACCTAGCGAATAATTACTTAGCCTACTTAAATTAACATAAATTAACAATGTTCAACGATTTTTGATTAAGGGCGTATATACCAAGTGAATCAGTTGCCCTTAATTATATTCTTTTATGCAGCTTAACCTGCGCGTGTTATCAGGAAGGTCAATATATCTCTGCTTGCATCCCGTATGGTACGAACACACTAGAAGCATAACCCACAAACGGTACTGAACACTAATATTTTTACCTCGTATTCGTCTGTAGTCACATCCAATAGAGAATCGTTGCGGGATATGCTTGCAGTGCACTATTACCATACGGGATGCAAGCAGAGAAATATTGACCTTCCTGGTATTAACGCTAGTTGGGCTGCATAACACAATATTATTAGGGGCAGCTGATTCACCCCGTATAAGAGAGAAAAAAATGTGTATAATTGAGGGGCACATGGCGAACGTGTTAAGAAGACAGACGTTTGTATAACTGAAAGATACTGCGGACAGTTCGCACGTTGCGAACGACATTGTACCTTGTATAGTGTTCAGAATAGTACATGCGTTGATTGAAATCTGATCTGTATTTCACCCGTCTGACATGTCAAAGTGGACTACGTGTCTTTATTGTGGACAAACTAGAGAATGTAGTAGCATCTTAAACTAACTGGGGAGTTGCACAGTGGCTGGCCCGGTTTCAGGCCAGTAGTGGTGTAACTGCTCAGCCCCACTCGGGCAACTAATTATAATAAACCAGGGTGCGTGGGGCTTAAACACATGTAGAGCATGAACAACAGCAATGAACATTCACTCTTAACTTCACTGGTTACCTCATAAATAAAAGCACTAAAGATCTGTATTCTGATACCACACATGAAATACACTTCGCAGGAACCTCGTCGTACAGACTATTTTACACTCCCTATCATATTTACACAGGCACCCTTAAGACATAATATAGATGACCCTAGGGAATAATGATGACTGGTACTTACAGGCGTTGACTTCAGCTGTGACGACTTAACTCTACTGATTCTGGGGTTAGTTGCTCCAAGAGAATCAGCCCTACTTACTCGCAGCACAATTACTATATGTTTCACACGCAAGCCTCTCAACTAGAAATATTACATTATTACTTTGATGGTCAGCATCCAACGATTGATATTGTTTCGTGGATCTGATTATAAAAAGATGCCTAAATCCGTGTGTTGGATTATTGCAACTTGTTCGCTGCTGAGTTTACTAATACATAGCATATTTTACTAGTTTTTGTCGTATAACAATTTACCGCTATGGTCTCAGAATTTCGGTACACAGACGTTAGTTTACAATACTTCATGCGATTCGAGACAAACAATCTAGGCGATTTGTTTGAAACTAGGCTCATAATTCCCTTGAGAATGTATAGCCAGCAACTCAGTAATTGCACCTTGAACACAAACATGTGATCGTCTGAAATATCTTCCTTCTCCACAAAATCACACAAGTCCAAAACACAAGTTCCACTCCCTCACGGAGTTCTACCAAGATGATAACACCGCCCTACATGCGGTCCAAACAATGAGTACCACTCCACACGGAGTCCCGAAGAATGAGTCCACTCCTGCACGGAATCCTAAGAATGAGTACCATTCCACACGGAGTCCGCAAAATGAGTTCCCTTCACAGCTTCGACAATTCCCTAATAACATTCGTCTCCCCTCCACAAATCACTGGGCTACCTGGCTTCCCTCACGGGGTCCAGTCAATCAAAACAACACAAAACAAAACATTATATAAGGAACGTCTTCTCTTGTCTTCTAAATACCCCAGACACACCCCTAGCACAAGGTTGCCAAGCCTCACCTGCATGAATCATCATGCACTTGAGATTGCGAGAGGAAAACCCCGCGTCAACAACAAGTCTACTTCCTGGTTACTTGCACACAATTCCAGGCTCTTGAACTGAACATTATTCCAATGTTAAAATATTCACATATAACTAGAGTCAGATCCTGCCAATTACAATATCGTAAAACCTAAACAAATTAATCAGATATCCATCACATGATATTATACACCACATTAAATAATTATAAATCGTAAAAAGGCATCAAATAAAAATATATGGATGACTAAGAGATTCGTACGTCCCGAAAGTAAGGGTTCGATCCCTTGTTACCTGGGAAGGTTACAGTGGCTAGGCAATTCTTACATTGATGGTGGACGGTGATCCAGCGACGTAAGCTAAATATATTTCTAGGTGACTACGAACTAAAAATTTACACTTGGGACTAGTGGGACATAAAACATTTAATAAAACTTACAACTGCAAATTTTAAAATTAGGTGCCGCGCAGGCAAATGTACATAAACAGGCCAGAATGTAGAAAGTATATAGAATCTAAACTAAATAGTCCCTCATTCAAGTAATCATGTGAAGTTAAAGTTTAGTACGTCAACCTCATATAGGATATTTGAAACACATCTCACCTAAAATTATTTAGCCGATCGAAGCCACAAAACCGAATCATAATTCCCGATTTCAAGAGGAGTTTATCACACACCAGACCCTAATAGAAAAATAGGAAGACGCTTAAATCAACAGCCTTTACCCATGATAATCAGCAAAGGTGCCCTGGAGACCTCGGCTAATTAGTCACGAGAACGTTGAAGAATAATCGTTTAGTGACCCCTAGCGCTAATGGATATATGAGAAGTGGAATCTGGAAACGTAATATGAAGTTATTTCAACACGTGGAATAGCTGCCATACTCTATCGTGAAACCCCTTGCTTATTGCAATAACCATTATAGAAATATATGGGCAGAAATTAGTTGGAAATTTGACGTTCCAAATTTTCTATCACGTATATCTGAACACCTTACTCATTCACGAAGAAAACAATGACAGTTAAAGGTTGTTCATAGGAGTTCGATCATTAGAGCCATCATAGCCTACTCTTTTTGGCGAGAGCAAGTATCATTACTAATAGAGCATATAATCGTTAACATAAATATTTAAACTACTCTGATAGTGAGAGTTGTCATATTTTCTCATATAGCTACACAGTGATGTTCAGATTTGAACACAAAACAAGAAGTTCCGTGAAGAACTATACAGCCTACTTTTCATGCCAATGATTATTCTACAGAATATGAACCTATCTAGAATAATGACGAAATTAAGTTGCTAATATCGAAATTTCCAATTAGTTCGAAATAATGTATACCTGGCATAATGTATCCTAATAGAGCACAAGAGTTGGCAGCCCTGATGACTGAATATATTCTTAGTTCCGTCTCTTAAGGTACAAAATACAAAATTTGGTTGAAGTCCAATGAATAGCATGGACGTTACATGCAGTTAAACATTGGATCTAACAGCGCGCGTAAAATCATGTTGGCAACAATGTCATGCATGTATTGGTCAGAAATAATCTAAAATAATATGATCTATTGTTGTTCCAATTTTGAAAGAAATCCATTAGTTAGTATAGAAGTTACATGCATTTTAAAATTGGACCTATCAGCAGGCTTAGAATCATGTTGGCAGCACTGACGTATATTCGTTACTCTAAATTCGTCTAGAATGCCAGGTACTATACGTGTGCAAAGTTTAGAGCTATTGGCTTGCATACTTTCTGCTATATTGATATTAGGGTAACAAAAATAGGGCAGCACATATTAACAGTTGGCAGCACTGGTTGCTCCTTAGAATACGCATAGTCATATCTGTTATGGTACACATAGCACATACGAAATTTGGTTGAAATCCAAATGATAGTATGGAAGTTACATGTATTTAAAGTTGGACCTGTCAGCAGGCTTAGAATCATGTTGGTAGCACTGACGTATATAAGTTACTCCAAATTAATATAGAATGTCAGGGACTATACGTGTGCATAGTTTAAAGCTGTCGGCTTGCATACTTTCTGATATATTGGTATTTGGATAAAATAAATTAGGAGCATTTATTAACAGTTGGCAGCCCTGGTAGGTCTGAAGAATACGCTCAGTCATATCTGGTTATGTACACATACAACATACGAAATTTGGTTGAATTCCAATTGATAGTATAGAAGTTATATGCATTTAAAAATTGGACCTATCAGGAGGCTTATAATCATTTTGGCAACACTGCCATGTTTAGCCTCTTGGAAATTAAACTGAAATATTATGATCTGTACGTGTGCCAATTTTGAAATAGCTCCCATTCATACTTTCCATGATATCCAACATGGAGCTCAAATTTCAATTGCGATTTTTTAGCAGTTGGTAGCACTGACATCATTTTCAAATATGGCCGTGAGATATTCAGGTATAGATCTTTACTCCTACCAAATTTTGTTTCGATTGCTGCAGCCGTTTAGGAGTTGATAGGGGGGGGACACACACACAGCCAGACAGACAGACAGAAGGACAGACAGACAGACAGACAGACACACATTTGCGCGATCTCATAAGTCTACTTTTTCCTCATTTTTGCAAAATGTGAAAAGTAGGCTAAAAATGTTTCTATTCAATAAACAAAATATTCCTGTAGGAAATCTTCGCACATTGATGGTGTTGCACATTCCAGTGATTCACTGACACATAAAATCACAATTTATTTTAATCCCTGTACTACCTCGAAGGGTTTGAAAATATCGGCTAGTCCGCAAAGCCAGGAAAAATAAAAATAATGAAATAAGTAAACTGACTTTAAGTTAACACTCTCGAAGGTCCTAATAACAAAATAAAATGAAGTTCAAAAATGAAACTAAGAATGTGACACGTAATTGAATCCCTAAGCAATTACACAAATCCAATTAAAATGCGAATAGTTACATCATCAAATTTACTGAAAATCAAAAATTCTAATCGTGGCCTCGCCACTCACAGTTAGATAATGTGGCCAGTACACTTTCACTGAATTACTTTAAAAATTCGAAATATCACTCAATAAGTAATTCTTTCACATGTGCAAAGTTGTGGCGTGTTTTAACACTCACGCAAATGCTTGTTAGTTTCACAGAAGCACTATATTCAGTAATTTAAATACTCTTTTTAACCAGCACCAAAAATTATACGTGCCTCAATCGCATGGATCACGGTGACGGATGACGAGGTCTAGGGTTCAGGAAGAACACTCTGGTCATTTAGCAACTATTATTTCCACTTAATTCATTCCATCGCATATATGCGTAGTTAAACATAAATTCGGGTCTGTTAAAAATCACCAAATCCATTGATAAAAGATACAGTGCGTTTCCAATTTCAGTGGCGTAAAATTTCAAAATGGGAAAATCTCTCTTCTTGTTCAGAAAAATGTAAAAATGACCACTACCATAGTTAAGTGTTGTGATAGGAGCAAGATCAAAATTCCCACGGCTCATCCTGGCCATGTTGGTGCAATACCAACTTAGTTACAATTAAATATATCGCGTGCCATGAGCCATACGGGCTTAATAACAATAATAATAATAATAATAATAATAATAATAATAATAGCAGAACTTTATTTTGATCCAATTGGTTTCTAATGGCTCCTCACTATCTCTACGCCATGTGTTAGTATACGGTCTCACTGTTCGTGAATTTTTGATTTATAAAAAGTATAAATTTCCTCAGAGTTGATCATCCATACACTAAAAATCACAGCTATTTTCAATGTGTGAATGAGGCCATTTTGTCAGTATTTGATGATGTCCTCAGAAAAGGACAAGGTCAACCCATCCTTGTGGAATTCAATCACTGATAACATGTGCTGATATGATACAGCCTTCAATGATTATCGTCTGTCGTTGCTTGGGAAAAGAGGATCTTCCCAACATACCTAAACGTGTATAATCATTCTCGTAACTTGTATTTTGTGTTATGTGTAATAAAATGTGTTTTTGTAATTGGAGTTAGGATTGCGAAGTATACTGCTCTGACCTTATATAAAGTACCATACCGACTATGCCCAGAGTAGAGGTGATGAAAAAGTGGTAATTAACTTTACGTTGGATTGTGTGAGAATCGAACAACCTCTGCTCTATAAAAAACACGAGGCAAAGTGCATCAATTTGCAACCCTCAGATATGAATTGCTTATGTCATTTGAATCAAGAATGAAACCCAGGTTGTTTGGGGTAGGGGCCTGAGAACGTACCCTTAGCCCACAGTAGGTGGCTGACAAGCTTGCTTTTGAAGTGGCGAGAATGTTGGCCAATCATTCCCAACTGGATGTGATAAGAGATCGTCTGAGTCCTAAACTGGAGAGTTTGTACCCATCCTCACGAAACGAAGCTGTCCAAACAGACCCGTTGCAGCAAGGAAGTAAGCTACTTACTTCAAAACGGGAAATCTCATTACTAATTTCAACCGTTGGGAAGCATTTTAGTTGAAATATCTTCCTTACAATGGGAATATTTTTTTATTTCTACTTTAATTCTCTCCACTTTATAGAACACTCCGTCCCACGAAAGCCGACATAAAGTTTCGTTAATCATAATAGCTGATACCACAGGAACTGGAGATTGCAGCTATCGTTGTAAGAATGAACAAACGTATCATAAAAAGAAGAAAGCATATTATGTTCTATAAAGAGGAAGCTGCCTTTCATAAAGATTGATCCATCAGTGTGAACTTTCATGAAGAATAAATGTATCAATCACCGGTTTGATGAATACAACTTATTTGTTATAAATGTTCCATTATCCACGAACTTGACACTGCATAATTAAGGCAACTGGTATTTAGAAAAGTTTCGGCCAGTAATTTAATTGTCCAGATAACAGTTTCAGGTTTAATTGCTGCTAACTGGGTCATTAGTTGTTCCATAAATAAACACAAAATGTTTAGTAAAGGATACATGGCCTACTTTCCTTGAAATACATTATTTCATTTGTGTCTCATCTTCTGTTTTTATTTTGCTGTAAGACTCAGTAAATTCTGGTTGGTGTAATGTCTGCGTCATATCGTCACTGCGGCTGCAAAATCCGCTATGCGACATTCTTGTGCTCTTCTGCTCTTTGCCCTAACTCAAGTCACATCTGTTATGCCTAGGTAAGCATTAAGTCTAACCAAACACTTTCCTCCACAGTATATGGCCAATTGCAGTCTCAAACACATGTACAAGAGTAGCAGTTGCTGAAATAAAATTATGCCTCACGAGGACACTTGTGTACCTTAGGAATTTTATGAACTATGGAACGAAGAAAAAAACCTGTTACATGCGCTCCTGTCTAATTAGCCTGACGAGATTATTATGTGGGAATATATAACCACATATGGCGGAGGGCGTGACCAGTTTGAAGGTAAAGTATGGAAGAGAACAACGTCACATAGCGTGTTGGGCATGCGCAGCGACAATAAATAAATATAACGCTGGGAAATATATTATACACACATAGTTCATATTGGTACGTGAAGCTTTCGTCTTACCAAGTACTTTTTCCGAACCTTATTCCGTGGCAATTCTCTTACCCGTAGCTTTATTGGAAGTTGATAATTCGATATTAATATTTCCTATGCTTGGAATGGTAGCTATACGGTATGAGCAACATAATAATTATCTCACTTAGATCAGCTATCTCCTTTATTTGTGACTCCTTACTTGCCTAATTTTGTGGAAATGTCTCTATTAAATTCTCAGTTGACAATCTTAGTGTTTAAATGAGTATGGTTGATTGGCATTAGCATCTTAAACATATTATTTCATTTATACGGACACCATACGTGGGGTTGTCTATTGCTACACAAGTTTCTTCCCGTTTACATACTGTTAATCGGAATATCTTCTGAACAATACACAGTAATTCATTTGTACGGCACCGTACAATCGATTTCCAAACTTTCTTCACTGTCGCTCCCTTGTATTCTCTGATTAGGAATTTATATATTACTGATATGGCGGTTTAGCGTAATATCCACTGTGATATTACTGTGGTGTCTCAAACATGACTCCTCATTCCCCTAGATTCCTGTTTATTTCTCTATTACATTCTGATTAATTGATTCTAATGTTTTCATAGTATACGTGGCTGTCACCTTGAAAGTATGAAATTTATGCCTATGTGACTTCAGTAGTGTAAATTTCCTACAGAATGTGTCTTTTTAGTAAGTTTAAAAGTTCTAAATTTAATACATGCTAAACAGATGATTATACAATGCTATACTCTGAAGATTGCAGCTACGTGTTACGCACAATTTGATAGTTCTGTGATTTGTATGTGATCTCTCATAATGGACGGCCTTTTCACGAAGAATCGTGGTTATTGCTCAATTACAGAAATCACAATACTCCTATTTCTCTCAAAATACACTGGTGCTGCTCGTGTTTCATATGAGCCTTGCAGTGACCTTCTCAGGATCCATCACCCTGCGTCTTTCTAATGGTAGTAAGTCAATAGGAACTACTGCTGCTACAATGAGAATAGCAGATTCAGACACCGTACGATATGCGCATGCTATTCGTAAAGCTGCTCTTGGTTGTACTGCCGCCATCCGTTTCCGATACTTTTCAAACTGCAAGGATGCACAGATCTCCAGTGTCAGTAAACATGTGTGAGTCGGCTAGCAAGCGAGCGTGCGAATCAGTAAGTTAGCGAGCATGCATGCTAATCAGTCAGTTAGCGAGCGTGCGTGGGAGTCAGGCAGGTACCCAGTGCGTGAGTAATTCAGCTGCAATTGAGCATGCGTGTCAGTCAGATAGCGAGCATGCGTGCGAGTCAGCCAGCTACCGTGTGCGTGAGTCAGTCAGCTACCAATTGAGCTTGCGAGTCAGTCAGATCGTGAGCATGCGTGCGAGACAGACAGCTAGCGAGTGCGTGAGTCAGTCATCAAGCAATTGAGCGTGCGAGTGAGTTAGTCGGCTAGCGAGCAAGTGAGCCATTCATAGAGTCAGAAGCCTATGCCAGGGCCAACATTTACGCAACATTCAAATGAAGACCGCCGATTAGAATAGCTGTGCTGCCTCTGAATGTTATATAATTAGAATTTGTTAAAAATTGTTACTAGTCTCTACTTAGTATAAAACAAAGTCCCCGATTCTTGGATGTTACGGGAAAACTCGAGAACCACTGGATGGATATAGATGCGGTTTTCATCATTCTGTAAAGAATATCTCGAGGATGATTTCTGTAGAAAATTATTTATTGATGATCAAAGGAAGCCGAGCAGTAACGATTTTAGTGGAAAAGTCGAAAAAAAAACCGGCGTCCGAGCGATTTGTAAGCTTACGCTGGGCAAACCGTTAAAAATATCTAAATACTATGAGTGTAAGAATTGTTCAGCATAAAAAGTTCTACAAAAAAGTCTGAGACAGCATATGTCTATCTTCAATACATCACCCAATGTAAGTGTTTTTTCGTTTAAATTTCTTCCAACCGTGTCCATTCAACTACTGAGGTGACAGTTTGCGAGCTAGCTAGGGGCGAGTCTATCATTCCTGTTACAGCGTAGCTAGCGGGCGAACCTATTGCCCCAGATACAGCCAGCAGCAAACTGTTGAGTCGTGTTGAGTTAAGACTTCTGAGAAGGGTGGTTGTGTTTGGAGTTTCCCTGGAAGTGCAACTCGGGTTTTCTTCGTTTCGCCTGTGAAACACAGCCAATTTAAGATTGGATGGAAGGAGGATTATATTATAGAGGAAAGTCGCCAAATATGATGAGTTTTTTTATAGGGCTCACATTAGTAATATGAAGGAACGGAATAATTTTGGTTTTATTACCAATGTAAACATCAGGGAATATACTATGTATATTATAAATATGGGCACGTTTGATATTGTAATACCCTGTGATATTATTGTTAACTTTAAAAGTGCACTTTCCCCATATTAGGCAACCGGTGTTCGTAATATGGGGAGGTGAGAAACCTCACGGTTTTTATTTATAATAGATACACTGAATAATATACCCTTCGAATTAAAGCATTAATTCTGACAATGTTATAAAATAAAGAACATAAATATTACAAACATACAAATATGAACATTGTAAGTTAATAAGAGTCCTAGTTTCCCGTTGCCGAACTTCCAAACAAAACAAAACAACCTGTCTCTGATTCTACACACAATGCGTAAGCCTAGCACTCTGATTTGAATTAATGTGAGTGCGCTGCCAACTGTTTACATCTGTCTGTCACCTCTTAAGGGTGAGTGTGGGGCACGAGGGAAGGCATGGACACTCAGGGAGAACTATTTGTTTATTAACTCTGCTGCTCCAGCACGCAATGCATTTCCCCTTTTAGCAGCCAATTTGGGATTGGAAGGATGTCAACAGCTCGAAATAGTGGACTGCCCCCCCCCCCCCGCCCCTTCTCCCTCCCTGCCCCCTCCCCGCAATGAGATATTGAGGCCTCTGGTGAAATGTCACTACTTTTGTTTGGAGAAGAGGATCTAGATTTCCATGTTGTACCTCTACTAAGAGGTTCGAAAAATAAAGGTCCTGGAAGATGTTCTTATTGCTCAGATAAAGCCCAGATTTACGGAACCCTCCTACATTTTCAACATTTGCTGCCTTCATAATCGCACGACCAAACAGCTCACCAACCCAATTCTTTCTTCCCGGCATCTGAAAATAAGTGATATGCCACTTAGTAAGAGCTGCACTATTCCATTGCATTCAATAGAGCGTAATATGGGGTTCCCCATATTAGGGGACAAGCACTCCCCATATTAGGGGCCGATAACCTAGATGTTAGGCCCCTTAAAACAACAATTATCATCATCATCATATTAGGCTATCTCAGTGTCCATGCTTTAACATTTTACTTCCAAGAAATGTATAGGCTAAGACAAAATAATACACTAGTACGTTGAACCCAAACCCCTGTTGTATATACAAACACATTTAGAAAATTTATTCACTTACCTTTTCTTATCAATTCGTACGAATTCAGAAAACTGAGAAATATTTCACAACGATGTAGAACAACAAACTTCAATAACAAAATGGCTATGATGCGCAGCTAACGGCAACTTCGTGCGTTACCCACACAGCACATGGACAACAATTTAACGTATTCACCGCAAGGTTACAGCATCTACTAAATGACAAAATACTACCTCCCTGTCTAAGGAAACCTCCCCATATATGGCGACTTTCCTCTATTAAATTATACTGATTGGCGTATAATCTCTACTTAGTATAAAACAAAGTCCCCGATTCTTGGATGTCACGGATAATCTCGAGAACCACTGAATGGATTTTGATACGGTTTTCACCATTCTGTAAAGGATATCTCGAGGAAGGTTTCTGTAGAAAATAATTTACGTATGTCCAAAGGAAGTCAAGCACTAACGATTTCAGTGAAAAGGTCGAAAATAAAACCTGGCGTCCGTGCGCTTTTTTAAATTACGCTGGGCAAACCGTTAAAAATATCTAAATACTATTAGTGTAAGAATTGTTCAGCATGAAGAGTTCTACAAAAAGCCCGGGAGAGCATACCTCTATCTTCAATACATCGCCTACTATAAGTGTTTTTACGTTTTTCATTTCTTCCAACAATCTCCATTTAGTTACTGAGGTGACAGTTTACGAGCTAGCTAGGGGTGAGTCTATCACCCCAGTTACAGCTTAGCTAGCGGACGAGCTTATTGCCCCAGATATAGCCAGCAGCAAACTGTCGAGTCGTGTTGAGTTTGGAGTTTCCCTGGAAGTGCAACTCGGTTTTTCTTCATTTCGCCTGTGAACTTTTCGTTCCACAAAATTAACTGTCAAGTTAAGATTGGACGGAAGAGGGATTTGTGTTTCATGCACCTCGCCATTCTTAAATTACGTCAGACAAGAATATGTTGCACATGCATCTCCATGATAATATAATTAATAGTCCAGTCAGTTTTAACCCATCATGCCGAGGCGTAAAACGGATATTGTTTGTTGTTCATTGACATTAAAAAAAAAGCCATTATCACGTAATGCATTCATAACTGTTCCCGGGCGAAGCCGGGTCGGGTTGCTAGTTATAATATAAAAACACTTTTTATAATTCATCGTCCTGAGAAGGAAGCAAATACAAGTTGTAGAACATCTGCCTGTGAAAAAAGGTATTTATGTCTTAAACTGCGATGTCTGGGCGGGTATCTAGTACAACTATCGGTAGGCAATTCTTTAAGTACGGATCAAACGAACTTGCTCGGATTTTTAGATATACTTTGTAGCAAGTCAGTTTGCAGTTCCTGTCGTTACACCTTACAGATATCCATAATATGATTATGATATAAATTACTCCTAAAGCCATTTAAATTGTTTCTGCAGCATAACCTTAGCATTACATTTTCGAAACATACATATCCAACTCACTTCACTAATTCTCAGCTCACTCAAACTAGACACAACCGGTGACATGTAGATAGGTAGGCGCTGATGCACCTCAATAAAATCACTAACTTTGTATTGTATACCTATAGATGGCACTGCTTGTCTTCTTTCACCAGCTGCACTGACGTATGCTAGCTTATAACATTACTAAGCGTACAGCAGCATGGTAGAGTTTTGGCAGGAATATCCACAAAAAGCTACACAGTAGTGACAGTGCAATGCGGTCTGTTTTTATTGACTTGCGGTGCAAATAAAATCGCCCAGATTATCAATTAAAATTTCCTATTTCAATCTCTCCTTTTCTCTCGTTTTTCAAAGCTTTTATTATCACACAGTAAAATACACCCTAGATCTCGGATATTCTAATACCGTCAAGGTCATAAGAGGAAAAGTTTTAATCAAGAGAAAGCGATGGGAATGATGGATGAGAGGGAGCAATGCCATAATCCACGGTTGTACTGCGTCGTTATCCCACTTCCTACTAGTTACGAACCCAAGGGGGTAATAACTGTGTATGGCTTTGGAAGGTGATGACTGATCCGAACATTTGTGAAGAGAGAATTGAATATTTTCTGCCGCCATTTCAATTGCCATTGTCAGTCACTAAAATAATATTGCTCCGTAATGAGTGCAGTGATTTAATTACGTGACAGCTTTACGGGGTACTTTTAAATATTACGTTCTCACCTGATAATGAATGGGCTGCGCGTCAATTGCAGTGACAAATCATTTAGCGAGTAAACGTTCCTAATAATTACTAAACTATTCTCGCTATTAAACATATGGTTCAACAACCACTTTAAGCTCTACCCAAATGGCATTCTGATTAATACAATTAATTTTTCAAAAAGAGTGGTTGATTTTGCTAAGTACATTCTAAAATATGTTAACATGTTAATATAAACATAGTTGTTTATTTATGAACTCAGAAAGGTGCTTCTATGGATAAGGTTCACTTTCATTGATATTCCCCTCTATAAATACACTGGATTGATCATTGCTGATTATTTATTTTATACATATTTCTTTTTTAGAAAATAGAGACTAGTTACTTCAATGGATGATCCGAGAGATAAAACATTTCGTCATTCATTGTGTGTAGTTGTGTGTGTAACTGTAGATATTAGTGTCCTGTAACTAGTTATTAGATACCATCCCGGTATTTGCCTGTGTAAGTGTGAAAATACCCAGGGAAGAAATCGGACTCAAGATAGCTGCTCTCAATGCTAGGATTAGTACCGTGGGTTATCACATTTGTTGATTTCCATTCCACAGGGGGGATGTGACTCAATGTGTTGCAGCTGGTTGAAGAATAATAATCCCTGCAAGTTATCATCAAATTTCTTTTCAGGGCTCCAAATGGTAGGACATACAGTGCACACCAATGCAAAATTCACTCAGAGGTTTAAAACTAACGAGCACAATTGTCATTAACAATTGGTTAAAACCAGAAAAGGGTTGTTTGGTTATAAAATAAGAGAAACAGTCCTTTAAATCATCTAGTCAATTATTTATATTTATTGAAACTACTGTATTATACAAAAAATTGAGTACATGCATAGTAAGTAACTAAAAAGAACCTTGTTAGAGGGCAGCAGGAATGACTGAAAAAAGAATTGTACACACACGAACAAAATACATCAGATGACTTGCTAGTTTTTTATAGTTTTGTTATTTAATTAGAGAAGGTTAATTTATCAACATAGGCCTATGTGAAAACTGCAATTACATTTCAAAAATATAAATCAGTTTCTTCTAAACTTCATTTAACGCAGTTTACAGAGCTGCGAATCGTACTAGGTGCTCAGATGGGCAACATACATTGGGGACGAAGCATTTGTCCTTGTTCAAGTGGTAAGATTCCTCAATGGCCGCCATTTGGTTTTGTACTTGGCAGGTTTCAAAGTTTCACATAACGGTACATACAATCTGTATTCTCTATCAAAATACAAACTTTCATGTTGATATCTGTATTAGTTTCGGAGATATAGAATGCTAGTGAAATATTTCGCCTTGCCGCCATGTTGGATTGGTGATATGTATTATAATTGTAAAGGGGCAGACGGGGTCGGATAAAATATAACCATGATCTTACTGAGTTTCATTGAAATCGCTCCAGCCGTTCAGATTCTATTAGGGGGACATACACACACGGACAAAAACCGATCTCATAAGCCTATATTTAGCCTAATTTCGATTTTTGCAAAAAATGAAAGCAGACTTATGAGATCTACACAGGCCCAAAAATTGTCTGTCTGTGTGTGAGCGTGTGTGTATGTATGTGTGTGTACTCTGTATGTCTGTCCGCTCCCATCAATTCAAACACAGTGAATCCGAATTGAACGAAATTTGGTACAGAGGTAGCACTAGTGAAGGGCACCTCAGTGTCATGTATTCTATCACCGCCATCTTTACCAAAACTGAATGGCGGCCACTCTCACTAAACTAATCATCCGATATACCAAATTTGGTAACAACGTTCCTTCATACAGGACGCGTCTTGCGCCCAAATTACAAGATCATCAGCCGTGCCATTTCAGGATGGCGGCCGTGTGAATTATGCAAGCGATATAAATAATAACATTGAACCCATTAGTTCCAATTATCGAACCGAGAATGGTTTAAACTGTCCTAAAGGACGTGGCCCGTTCGATATTATAAGTTCATATTATATTCTTAAATGGTGCCAGTAGCTTCGAAAAGCCGAGCCGTCTCGGTTACAAGAATAGATGGCAGCTGATATCTTGTGTCTGACCTATATTTCACTAGTTTGAGTATTGCATGCAATATAGCCTACTGATAGAAATAATGTTAACTTTTTATGAAATGCTTTATATATAAAAATTATACTCCACTGAAGAATTAGTTTAGTCCGAATCATTATTTGCTATGACGTTGTATGCAAGTCAATTGATAACGGCTGATTTCGGTGGACATCTTTGGCTCTGTGATTAATGCGTTAGTCTTTCACCCGTTTAGTTTGGTTTCGAAACCTATCAGAGTTGTTGTTTTTTTGTTGATTTTTAAATATTTATTGTTTGTAGTTACTCATGCGTTATACAATTAAGCGTTATATTGTGCATATTACAATGGAAAATATGTATTTAATTAATCCGATTCCTGGCTCAGCCGGGAAATTTTATTTCTGGTGTGAGGGCTGGAACAGGGTACACTCAGCCTCCCAAGGCAAAACTGAGAAGAAGTGCACAAGACATCTAACAGCAACCACATGAACTATGATAGAACTATGAACTGATTGCGAGCTGCGCACCGGCCGCATTTTTTTTTCAGCCTGAGCTAGGCATGATAAGTAATTCCAAGCTTCTTATTGGCTGGGCTGCCCTGCCGTGTGCCTGGTTGCTATTGAGACGGGAGGTGGTGGCAGGGGCACACTTCCTTTCAAACATCGAGGAAGGTTTTCGATTGAGGAGTGGATAATATTTGACGTTGAATTGCATTATTAATTCAAAACAGGCATGAAACTTGCATGCGGTGAAGTTTAAAACATCCCACGCAGTAAATGAATACGTTCCAAACAACATTTTAGGACAGTCTTAAATAATTCGATATTTAGCCACATAGATCTCTGACAATAAGAATATATTGTGAGGGCCGATGGTATCGTGCTTGCCTTGTAAATTTATGTTATGTTCAAAACTGTCACAGGGCAGAAATTGTTAATCCTTTTGAGCTATTTAATTATATGGTCCCTACCCCTTGCTGCATGTTTTCTGCCTTGTTTTATTCAAACTATCTACGGGATTGATTACATCGATAAACATTGTCAGGAGGAATTGGTCTCTTTTCTCACTTGAATTTGTATTTCCCTCCTTACTGTTCAACGCGGCTAGTGTTCTTGGCTGTCTCACCGTGGGTCTGAGTTCGATTCCTGGCTCTGCCGGGAAATTTTATTTCTTGTGTGAGGGCTGGAACAGGGTACACTCAGCCTCCCAAGGCAAAACTGAGAGGAAGTGGGTTCGATTCCCCCCTCAGCCATCTTGTAAGTGATTTCCCATGGTTTTCCAATTTACTCCAGACAAATGCCAAAATTGTTCCCAGCAAAGCCACGACCGCCTCCTTGCGAATCCTCACCGGAATAACAAATTTACACTATACTGCAGACACAAGGCGGGTTCAATTCTCGGTCAATTCACGTGAGATTTACGAAGAGAAATAACCCGTAGTGAGTTTTTGGATTCTACATAAAATGGAAGTCCCGTGGCCATCACATACGATCATGTAGCCAAGGGGAGAGGCAACCAGCTTCACATCTGCAGAAGTTGACGCTGATATTGCCCTTGTTCATTTCAGCACCTTTGGTTTCGTGGTCAATTGGTCCCACTTAGTTGGGCATATAAATAGGCTACATAATTTCTCTGATAACCTGTACTATAGTTGGTTCAACTTGATTGTTCTATTTTACTACAGAGCTCTATGTGGTAGCGTTCGCATGCTTCTCCACATAGTTGGCATACGCACGTCACTGTAGGGTCATGGAAAGATATGTTAATGCAATTAAGGTGGTGAAAACCATGGGCAGCTAGATATGCCTGACCTCAAAGTTGGATTTTGCCCACGTCCGGTCGATCATGTCTCCAGTTCCATAAAATTCTTGAGATATGTCTTCTCTTTCTTTCTTTCTTTCTTTCTTTCTTTCCTTCTTTCTTCAATGATGGTAGTAGTTTTTCCGAGGTTCTGGTGTTTGCTAGAGGTAAATAGTTTCTAATGTCTTCAACCAAGAAATGATTCAGTTCTACTCCTTGATAAAAACAAAGAGTTATAACTATACTCATACATTTAGGAGAAAGTAGGCTATATATTCTTTACTGAACATCTTGTTTCATATGATGAAAGTAGTCTAAAAAGCAATTTACAATAGCATCAGCTAGTTAGGTATCATGGAGCAACTCTGTGTGACTCATCTATCTCATGAAAGTTGGTCTAGCTTCTTGGCTAAATATACAGGGTGTATTTGATATGATGGAAGTCCGTTACACTGGTGATAGAAGAGACTATTCTAAGCTTCCTAGGTAAAAAAATTGTCACCTATCTTGAAATTGATAATTAATCATTAAAAAGTCAATGTTTTTAGTTATTTCAGAAACTAATCAGGCAGAAAGTGGTGCGGCAGGCTGTGGAAACGAGGTGGAGCCAGATGTGACGACGTGCGAAGGGGAAGTTGTTACGTAATCGGAGCATTGACCTTACCGGTTGACTTGAGGGGTGGTAGGCTATCAGCTGTTATGAGGATGAGCTCTACTGTCTCGTAAGAAAATGTGCATTGCCGTTGTTCTTGTTGTTGTTGTTGACAACGCACGCAATGGCTTGGGACGTCAGGACCGGTAGTATTGTGTAGCCTACTTTGTAAGTGTGGAATTCATTGATTGATGTTCATGTATACAATAATTTCGATACTCAGCCCTGATGTATCATTGGCGTCCGTGTCGGACCTTCTGTTGACTAGTTTCTGAAAATACTAAAAACATTCTCTTAATGAAATGCAGTGTGACAAAATTCCGACATCCCGCAGTCTGTTCAGAACTAGGCATTTAGGACGGAAGTAAAAAACTTGATGTTTTGTTTGAGAGGCTTGGCGATTTTGGTCATTTAGCCCCATGTAGCTGGGTGTGGGTAGAATTTGTGTGATAACCTGTGTTTTGTGGTTTCTGTAGTAATGTGGGTATTTGTAATTCAGGTGAGGATTCGGAAGAAGGCGCCGGCCCTGTGGTGTTGGGGCAGTGCAACTGCCTCTCACCTGGAGGCCCTGGGTTCGATTCCTGGCTCCATCAGGGATATTAGAAACTGACGTGAGGGCTGTAACGCAGTGCACTAAGCCTCGTGAGGGCAATTAAGTAGCTGTCTGACAGTGAGGCAGTGCCCGAGTCAGGAAAATCAAGATTAATGGCCGAGGGGACCCGATGCACTGACCACGCGTCACCCTAATATCTGCAGGCCAAATGGCTGGACAGCGGTCGCTTGGTAGGCCTAGGCCCTTCATGGGCTGCACTGCCAGCGGTTATGATTATTGAGAAGAAGGCGGCCGTGGCCTTAAGTTAGGAACAATCCCGACATTTGCCTGGGGTAGAAGTGGGAACCCATGGAAACCTACTTCCAAGATTTAATACTAGTATGGTACCACATGTTCATATTGTGAATTGTCCCATCCCATCTCCAGCCCTCGGGAGGCCATTAACTGGAGAGAGGGGGGGGGGGGGGGGAGGATTGATTTATTGGTCCATCAACAATGTAAATACACGAAAATGAAAATAAAATACAAATACATTGTTATAATACAGTGTTATAATAATAATAATAATAATAGTCTAATAATAATAATAATAAGAGTCAGCATGTGTAGTTCTGGTGGTAGAGTGCTAACCATCCCGAGGGTGCGATCTACGTTCAGTCATGTAGTAAATGAATGGGATCTAATAAGATCATCTCCATGGATTTCATGGCACATACAAGAAATCCTACGTACATTAAAGTCTGGCAACTCGACATACCAAAAAGAAACATAAAAGAAGTTAGTGTGTCTAAAAGCCTACTATTACTATTATTAGTATTATTAATAAGTTTATTACAGTTGTTGCACTATCTTCACACAAAGATAGACCAACAGTTCCTTAAATTAATTTACTAAATCTTTAGGATTTCTATTTTCTATGCATAGTTCATGAAGCTGGAAAAAATCCTAGACAGATCCACCATCACTAGTCATGTAGCCACTCCCCATGAAGGTGTGAATCAGCTGTTCATAGGCTCGGTTTGTGTATTTCAATGTCATTGGCAGACAAGGCGAGGAGGTCACTCAACTGCAGACTCTGGTCAACATTCCTCAGCGTAGGAGGGGAGGGAGACGGGGAGAAGTCAGCTCTGCTGCTGAGGGGAACGAAGTGAAAGCCCGTTTCCAAGATATTGACCGACGATTTTTGTGATTTAATTCCACCTACACTAATTAAGATCCGACTTAATTTCATGAAGATATTTGCTTAGAATACCATCTTCTATCACCAGTGTAAAGGACTTCCATCATATCAAATACACCCTGTATATGGCTTCGGGTTTGATTCATGACCAGGTAGTGGGTTTTTAGCATTGGATGCTTAACTTACTTGTCTCGAACATTGGGTGTTTGTAACGCCAAGCCGTTCGCATAAGTGTGTCAATTTGGAAGATCTAGGCCAGACCAATCCAGGGTCCCACACCATTATTGGGGTACGACTCATCCACCAACCGTGGTTATAACGAGCATGGTACAGACTCTTGGTGTAGTGACTAGCAATTTTGATTGCCACCTTGGGTTGAATTCCTTGCTCCTCCAAGAAGTTTAATTCTGATCTGAGAGTTGGAACCTAGGATCCACAGCCTCATGAGGCAAAACTAAAAAGTTGATTCAATTCCCACTTTAACCATCCTGGAAGTGATGAAGGAACGGATCTGGCAGTTTCATTTGGTATTCTGGTGATCATGAGCTATGGGACCTCCTTTATACGTAGAATCCATATCACGAGACGTAAGATTTTACTTTGAAAATGTTACAAGCATTAAACGGAATTCGAACCTCAGCTGCCAAGGTGAGAGGCAAGCAGCTTGATATCCATGCCCCTACTAGACGTGATAAGCTTGTTTTCAAAACTGAATATCTCCACAATCATACATTTTACAGGAAAGAGGAAAAACGTATATCTTTAGACAGGATTATCAAAATGGAGTAATGTGTAGTTTGAATGTTAGCTAGAAAGTGCACCAAATTATATATAGTACTTAAAAAGTTATTGATAAAAGAAGATTGGATATATTGAATTTTGAACAAAATGAATGGATATATTTAGTTTTGAAAAATTTGGTTGTTGTGTTTAGCTATGAGAAGCAGAATATTTCACAACATCTCACATAATTATCTTAATTCATTATATTCATTTTGAAGATAATATTAATAGGTATGATTAGAAATTGAAATGAAAATCCACAACCTGCTTCCAGTCTCCGACCGGGTCAGGAATGGAATGAATTAAGCCCCCATCTAGCGGCGAGGATATGAACTGTGCCGGCTGCCGAATCCTGTCGCAATCCCCTGAGGCAATGATTAAATGAATGACAGATGAAATGAAATGATAGTGGAGAGTGTTGCTGCAATGAAATTTCGACAGGGAATACCGGAGTGCCCGGAGAAAAACCTGACTGCCTCCGTTTTGTCCAGCACAGATCTCACATGGAGTGACCGGGATTTGAACCACGGACCCAGCGGTGAGAGGCCGGCGTGCTGCCGCCTAAGCCACGGAGGCTCAATTACAAATTAAATGCCTTAATTTAAAAAATATATATTCATTTATTTCAATCAAATTATGTCATAAAATGATAATGGGACACTGCATACAGGTCCGAAAATTGCAGCCAATGCTTCGGGGCTGAATATTATTGAACTGAAGGTTGAAGTGATGCTATGTATCGTAACACAATGAAACTAACTTGAAAAGAAAGTCAGAAATAAAAAAAAAACATAAATCGATGGATATATTCAGTTTCGGAAAGAAATACATTGCTCTGTATTTTAGTGCGTGGATATATTGACTTCTGGTGCAAAATATTATAAGTGATGAATATATTCAGTTTTGAACGAAATGCATATTTTCTCACAGCCTTATCAATGAGAAATCTTCACATTTCATCAAAAAATATTTTACCAT
This sequence comes from Meconema thalassinum, assembly GCA_946902985.2. Classification (NCBI taxonomy): domain Eukaryota; kingdom Metazoa; phylum Arthropoda; class Insecta; order Orthoptera; family Tettigoniidae; genus Meconema; species Meconema thalassinum. Next base: position 297,962,932 of record OX336389.2, read on the forward strand.
CATATGCAGCTGAGGCAATTGTTACGGAATCAAACATAACAATATTTTTTTAATTTTTGGAGATATTCAGTTTTGAAAACAAGTTCCTCAAGTGGTTTTACAAAGTTTCCATTGCATACTCAATAATACTGTCAAGATAGTGCTTAACGTAAGGCCATGGTAGTCTCCTTCCCAATCCCTCCTTCACTTACAAATCACAAACAACTGCACAGATATAGCAATAACACAGGTTGCCAGACAGACTTCACCACAACGTAAAACATGGGTCGATGACAACGATGTCTCAATCCTCTAAATTAAACAACGCCGAACACGGAAGCCACGGCCATGACCTATAGTGATCACAAAAATTGTTTTAAATTAATTGTCTCAACCTAAGTGATGCAAACCTCACCAATGGATCTATTGTATTATTTCACGTAATACGAGTTACTTGGAGGTAGATTAGCTCGTTTGGCTTAAATTACAGTCTGAGGATCCCTTGGTGAGAAACCCGGAGTACGCATGACTGTGCGAACAGTGTCTTATAAGACAATGTTTTAACAGTGGCCAATGCGAGAAATGTGTGTCTTTGGTATTTTAGGGCGGGGGTGTTTGAGTTTAGAGAGGATCCTTATTTTCAAAAGAATCAGTTTAAAAATCAAACATAATTATCTCACAATAGCATGAATGGTCTGAATGGATTACACTCGCCTCTTGTCTCCCAGGATGTGAGTTTACATCCGGGTAAATTCGGTCGCGTTTCAAGTGTGTTTGAATTCAAGAAACTCGTGCCAATACATGTTTGGCACATTGAGAGTCACCTCTTTCAGGAAAATGTGACTACCCTGAAGTTAAGAAAACCTTTACCGTTATGATTATTATTGTTATTATTATTATTATTATTATTATTTTAGGAATGATTTTCTTTCAATTACAGTGACTACATTTTTTCCAGTGACTCGCGTATTCTTGTAGTTTGAGGGTCAAGCTCTACATTCCAACGTGGTGTACAGGATATTGAAAGCTGATTCTGTGTCTATAGGGTAAGGCAAATTATTCATTACATCGAGAAAAGGCTGAGTTATGTTTGAAGTCACAGTTTGTTGTGCCTAATTAACCCAAGAAAGACAAGCATTAGCCAGGGTAATACTCAGTCCTAAATTGTGGCTACATAAGCCCTTCTCATGGTAAGCTCGTCCATCAGTTTGTCCCTTGTCCATTAAATTCCGGCTGGAGCTCCCTGCTTAACGAAGCCCAGGCTTAAATCGAAAGCAGCTTTGAAAGCACTGAAGACAGTTTCAAGCAGTATATTTCATTAGAAGTTTCTTTATATATATATTTTATAGCAAGTCATGCTCTAGTGCGAACGAAATTGCCGTGTACAACAACTCCGGTTGACAGTTCTTTAATGAAGAAACAATTTTAAATTGCTTGCTGTTGACTATATCCGCTTTAAAAATCTCCACATTCGATTTACTTGGGCTGCGAACTGCTTTTTAATTAGTGTGCGTTAAGCCACACGGTCCGCGAGTGTTTCTATGTCTTTGAATATTTCAACTTTATTTTTATTACGAGTTGTTATTTAGTAAGTCCACAATCCAGGGCATAGCGAAACCACGTTTCCACTGAAAATAATTTATGGATGAATTCTATCTCTCCTTTCATATACCGCACATGTGCTTTCAAGTTTAACGAAAGTATGTAAGAGGCTCTTTATGAACATAGATTACTGATCTGATAAATGCGGGAATTTATATTTTCTTAAATGAAAGATAAATGGAGATGTATCTTTATATCTGTAGGTATTGATATCCAACGATTTTTATAAAGAGATTAATGTGTATTTAACGTAAGTCCTTCTGCTCTTTATTAAATATCAGATGAATTCTCTCCCGTAAATAACCTTATAGACTGAACATCTGAATTTATTCAAAGGGCATTTAGACACCTTCTTTCACACAGTGGAAACGCCAAGTGAGACAGAGCTTGTTTTATCAAAGAAGAAGAATATATAAATGTATATATATATATATACATTTATATACGCAATCTTATAAAGGCTATTAATTAAAATAAGAGCTGGTAAATATAATTTTTAACTCCAATTCCCAGTTTAAAAAGGAAAACGGGAGTGGAAAGAAATATTCTGTGAATTAGAGGTACTGTGCTCCCATAATGAATGAAGCTTCCCGCCCTGTCGGACAACAACTTCAACTTCTGCTGTTGGTGTGGAGTGTTCGTGAGGAGCTCATTATATTTCTCCTCTTCCTTGGAATCTCGAATTTCTGATCCTCTTTCCGTTCCCTCTCGGTGTATTTTTCGTATCGCGTCTCTCAGATATACTTAATACGTCATTTGAAGCTCTCCAACCACCAGGGGCTCACATCTAGTGGGACTTGGCGACCAAGGGACCCCAGCTGAGTCCGGCATTGCTTCCACTTACATGTGCCGGGCTCCTCTTCGTCTTCTTTCCTATCGACCTCCCCTGGTCAACTCTTGTTCTTTTCCGACCCCGACGGTATTAGGGTATCCGAGGCCTAGGGAGTCTTTCACTTTCCCGCCTTAATTGGCCCTTGTCTCATCTTTCTTGATCCCTCCTTCTTCGAGGGCTCAGATCTCTTGTTTTCTTTTCATTATAATTCCTTTTCTCTTTACGATTCCCGCACTGTTTTTAATTATTGGCTCCCTGTGTATCTAAATTCCCTTTAGGGATTTTTTTGCATCTACACTCCATTTTGAAGGTATTTTCAATATGCGTGGCATTTTGTAATTTTTTTCGATCTAAATTGCATTTTGCGAGTGTTTTCAACCTCAATTACATTTTGTAAAGATTGACAATCTAAATTGCTTTTTAGTAAGTCATTCAATATAGGGGATGGGACATTTGTGAGTATTTTGTATTTCAATTGCATTTTGCAAGTAGGCTACTTTCAACCTAAACCGCTTTTTACAAGTATTTTCAATCAAAATTGCATGCTGTATGATGGGCATTTTGCAAGTATTTTGATTCTCAATTCCATGTTGTGGGTATTTTGAATCTAAATTACATTTTGTAAGCATTTTCAATCTAAATTGCATTTTGTAAGAATTGTCCATCCAAATGAGTAGTTTTAATCTACCGTACATTTTGTAAGCATTTTGAATTTCAATTGTATTTTGTAAGCATTTTTAATTTCAATTGCACCTTGTAATTATTTTGGATCTGAAATGGTAGTTTTTTCAATCTGAATTGCATTGTATATTTTCAATTTCAATTGCATTTTGTAAGTATTTTGAACATCAATTGTATTTTGTACGTATTTTCAATTTCATTTGCATTTTGTAAGTATTTTGAATTTCAATTGCATTTTGTAAGTATTTCGGCTCTACATTGCATTCTGTACGTATTTTGAACCTAACCTACATTATGTGCGTATTATTCAATCCATTACTTTTGTGAGTATTTTCGTTCTAAATTCCCTTTTGTAAGTATTACCGCTCTCCATTTTGTGAGTAGTTTCAATCTGAGTTCCTTCTTGTAAGTATTTTCCGTCTCACTGAATTTTCGTTCTGGTTTCCATTTCATTGTCATTTTCGCTATCCCCCAGACCATAAGGGGCCGATAACCTAGATGTTAGGCCCCTTAAAACAACAATTATCATCATCATGTAGCTCTTCAGTCGGTTAACACGATTGTGCCCAATAAATGGGTGGGGTACAATATAAATATGAAACCACAATCCTGGAAAAATTTACATGTATTAATCATTTTATCACGAATAATGGGGTTATATAGTATTTCATGTTTCGACCCTCAAGTGGCCATCTTCAGATCCTGATCACTGTGTAGCGGTTACAGTTTACACTAAATAATTTATTTATTTATTTCATTTAAATTGCTACTGCAGTATTGTAGTAGTTCGTCTTGGTTGTATTAATAAAAGGTGAATTTATTTTTGTCTTAGCGGTTATTTTTACATGAATTAGGCCTACGTAATAGAAATGTTTATGATGTATATACACGTGTGTGCATATGAAAGCAATATAGTAGTATGTCAACTAACAAACGTGAAGCTAGCATACACTATCAAAACAATATTTGCACTGAAATTACTCGACTTGTGAAGTTTCACGATGTTGACTAATCACTTAGCCTCTCACTAGCCAACTGATGAGATACGCGTCCAAGCTAGTATTTCACTAGTGATCCGCATCTCGGTAACTATCGAAGCACTCAGCCTGGAGTTTTGTGTGTTAATAGAAGACTCATAATAATTTCATATCTGTAACTTGCTATATCCTGATAGCTACAAATCAAACATCGTGACTATGTGGATTAAAACTATTTAAATTGTTCTTCTGGCAATCTCTTTTTTTTTCGCGCAGCACAACTTAGCACATAGATATTTTGTCTAGACCATAACGCGCGAAGTGACGAAAAGGAAATCGATCAAAGTATATTTGAAAGATATATTTAAGGTGCTATCTGTTAAACAAATTCAAGTAGTAATTTCTGAATGTTAGTTATTTATGAAACAATGTTCAGAGTTCAAAATACGAGGGGTATACATTTGACGTCATATAGAATAATAACCAATGTCCTTAAGTTGTTCGAGAAGGGAGTTATGGCATAGTTATAATTCATGTAGCATTTCTTAAAGGTGGTAGGGTCATAAAATAATTGTCACTCAATCTAATTGGATACACTAGTGTTGACGGACTGAAAAGTAATTCAGTTAATATAATGTCCTACTAGGAATGACGATGATGATGGCTAATTTCCACCACCATTTGTTTTTGTAACATGAAAAATGAAGTTGAGATTTTTGTTTAATATGAACATATTTTGTTAGTATTTATTTCCATTTAGTATGAACATTGGTCATTTTTCCTTGCATGTAAGTGAGCTTACATATTTACGTGGTAATTTTTTGTGAAAAACAGTAAGTCACAATAAAAGAATTTCAAAATATTTTTTGTATAATGTCCAGTGATATGTATTTACCAATGCAATAAATAATTGTTTTTTAGTTGTTGAATAAGAGAGTTTAAAAAACTTAACTTAAAATAACCCTTGCCAATGAAAATGTGACTATGATCGTCTTTCCCTGGAACTTTCGGTATCCAGTGTTACTCATAGATGTACTTGATGGCGGCTGTGTGATTTAAAAATATTTCTCACGTCCTATTTTAGCGTTCTAAGAAAAACTGTTGTCTAATGAACCATAACTGTGAACTTCAACTACCAATATATGTATCTGTGGCTCATATTTAATAAATTACAGATAGCGGGCATGCCAATTCATCGAGGATGAATTCCTATAAATCTACACAAACAGGCACAAGAATCTATTACTTTTAACAAAATATAGATAATGCACATGTAATGTATTCACCTTCTTCGACACTGTATGATCCGATCATTGTTAAATATGTTACAGTAGCCTCTGCAATAATCTAAACCAAGAGGTACATAATTTTATTGTTTCCGTTTGACACATTATAAAGGTTACGCATGTTAATTATTCAAACATGAATTCAACTAATTTATCACCGAATATTCCAAACTCTCTGAAATCTGACAAAGTGTTGCAATGGTTTAATTGAAGCTCTCATGAATACTTTGCTTCATTTTCACAAATTATTGATGGCGCTCATTTAATTTCTCAGAAATAAATTCCTTCAACTCGTCAGAGAATAGCACTATCACAGTGAAATTCTGTATGATGGACTGATTCTATGGTAGAAAATATTCTTGTATATAATTTGCTAATATTCTCCTTAATAAATACATGGCATTCATGTTGTGACATAAAATAAGCTTATGTTGATTGGTATCTACTGATCCTGTAAAAATCGAATCTTAATAAAATGTACCACTAAAACCAACAAAATGTTTAAGTGTATTTATTTACATATTGAATTTATGAATTAGAGAAAATCGTACGGAAGGATTTATAAAATACATACTTCTAGCTTATTTTTGCAAAACGTATTAAAACGTAGACTTATAAGTTCAAGCTAGGCCGAGGTGTGAATATCAACCTATCTGTATATGTGTACACAACTGCTAAAGGGCTGCAGCCATGAAAACCAAATTTGGTATGAATTAAGATCCATGCAATGACATCTCAATGCCAATATTTTAAAATGGTGTCGTAGCAATCAATTGATAAAGAACACAATCTAAACTCGCATCCGATGTTAGATATCGCAAAGAGTATGCATGGAAATAATACCAAACAAGTTGATCAGTAAATGATATGTACCCTACTTTCTCCTAAATGTATGTGTATAGTTATAACTTTTTGTCTTTATCAAGGATTATAATTGAATGTTTTTGAGATGAGCGTTAACTGTTGTATCCTAGATAAGACTCCCCGTTTACTAAATATCATTGCAATTTTGCTTTTTCATCCGTAAGAATAGACTAAAACATCAGGTAGTTCCGTGAATAATTAAATAGCCTATTATCATATTTACCACTGGTCTATTCCATTAAGACTGTCCTGCCTATTAAATGGATTTTCCTTGTGATATACTAAATAGCTTTTATTTCACGACCGATGACTTCACCAACACCATTACAATTAGAAGTTATGTGCTGTAATACATCCGTGACTAAGTTACCAGGGCTGCGAACTATCAAATGAATGCTCCCAAGTTATTTTAACACTTACTTTTGCGTCTCAGAATGTGTGCATCAAGAACATTTCAAATTTCGTGCAATATTAGGCCAAGGTGTCTTAGATTTATGCAAGCATTATCTTTTATAGTATTAATGACAAAATTCTAGACACGCTTAAATTTCATTGTTCAGCTGCATGCCATTCTGTTTAATGGACCTCTACAACATTTTACAGGTGGTTTGTGTGGCTTAAGCAAATTATCAGTGTGACCAGAGATGCCAGCTTTTATTGGTAGGGATTCTTCAAGCTCATTGTGCGAAGGGAAAAATATATTTGTCAGTGGGGACTATGTAGAAAAAGAACCAATTAATGCACAATTCCACCCTTATCATTCCGTATCTCGTCAATAAAATCTCCTGCATAAAGCACACTTCGGAAACTTATATTCCAACTATCCTACGCAGAGTACAGTAAATTAATTTTCAAATATTACCACAGTTTTTTACACTTTGTACTCACAGTTTCTACAGAAACCTGTTGACATCGAATATAGATTTAGGTATTAGGAAGTCAATTCTGAAGACCATTGTCTGCAGCGTGGCACTCTTTGGAAGTGAAACTTGGACTGTTGGAGCAGCAGAAAAGAGGAGAATTGAAGTGTTAGAAATGTGGTGTTACAGGAGAATGATGAAGATGAGATCTGTAGATAGGGTTACGAGTGAAGAGGTATTAAGCCAAGTGGGAGAGGAGAGATGTTTCAGGAGACTGCTAATGAAGAGAAGAGATAGGCTGGTAGGACACATACTGAGACACCTAGGAATAGCAAACTTAGTTATAGAAGGAAGGGTCGAGGGTAAGAACTGTCGGGGTAGACCATGGTTAGACTATGTTAAACAGATTTCCTCAGATGTAGGGTGTGATATCTATGTAGGGATGAAACGATTAGCTCGGGACAGGGAAGCATGGAGTGCTACATCACACCAGTCGAAAGACTGAAGACTCAAACAAAAACAACAACTCGCAGTTTAAGAAGCATTCTGACATCAGACAAGTATTATCAATACAACACACCTTAGAAAAAAAAGCACTACCACTATAGAATAAATATGCTTACATTGTCATCTCATAGCAGAATTATTAGTGTTGAGCATAAACATTGACATGCCAAGCTGTATAATGCAATTGAATGGGCATAAGCAGAAAGGAGATATGTGACATTTTATTCAAAACTGATATTATTACTGCAATAAACTTCAAAGGGTTACATACATAACATGTGTAAGAACGGGACATGTAACGCGGTACTTTATGTGTTGAATAGGAGTTATAATTAACATAAACGACCTCTTACAGCGGCCTACAACATCAAAAGATGACGATGATCAGGAGGTTGACATTGATGTACATGATTAATGCACAAGCTCAAAGATGTTTTCAAAGCAAACTGAGTTCTTTGCAAATATTATGGCAAACATTTGTTTCATTGGTGGTTTATTGTGATGTTATAGTAATAATATCACTATAAATTAAAACTCAGCAATGCTTCTAGGTTTGTGCCGTGTCTTGTGTGGGGTTTCGCCTAGGACACCAAGCTGGCTCATCGGCGGGCTCTTGGTGTCCCAGCCCGGACCCCCACACGAGTAACGAACTGCGCGCTACCTCCCTTATATAGAGTGCAAGTGCACTACTTAGCTGCGAGAACTAAAAGCTCAAGCCACCTTAACCTCCCTTTGAAGGCTTCCAAAAAGATGGTGTTTTGGCTTTCACGGCCGGTGAATTAAAACTTAGAATTCTTCTAGGCTTGTGCCGTGTCTTGTCTGGGGTTTCGCTTAGGATACCAAGCTGGCTCATCGGCGGGCTCTTGGTGTCCCCGCCCGGACCCCCACAGGAGTAACGAACTGCGCGCTACCTCTCGAGGACTAAAAGCTCAAGCAGCCTTAACCTCCCTATGAAGGCTTCCAAAATGATGGTATATTGGCTTTCATGGCCGGTGAATTTAAACAGCAATTCTTCTAGGTTTGTGCCGTGTCTTGTGTGGGGATTCGCCTAGGACACCAAGAGCCCGCCAATGAGCCAGCTTGGTGTCCTAGGCGAAACCCTACACAAGACACGGCACAAACCAAGAAGAATTGCTAAGTTTTAATTCACCGGCCGTGAAAGCCAATATACCATCACTATAAATTGTTGTTTCTTTTTATATTTTTTGGTATTGCATATAAATTTGATTTATCAAACGCGATCACATTGGAAGTACATATTACAGTTCTTTTAAGAAAAATGAAAATTTGCATAAAGCTTATATGTGAGTCAAATTAAAATGTATTTTGAGCCAGATTTGCTGGTGAAACGAAATCCAAGTTACATGGCATCATAAGGAATGCATACGAGAATTAAGTAAAGTTGTATCAAACCTTTATTTGAAACGTTGAAATAGATTTTTTCCTTGTGTTTCCTGTAAAATTTTACTTTTGTCACATGTCATATTTTTGCATATGCTGATTCAATTAACATTGTTTTAGTAACATTCCTACTTCCATAAATGATATCAGCCAGGGTAGTAGTTCCGACATAATGTTTGTCGAATATTGTATGCAGACAACGTTTCATACATACAATTGGTAAACTAAAAAAATAATATATGCATTTAAATTTATCCGCAAATTCACTGTACGATCTAAAATTTGCTTGAATTATCTCAGTTTTTGTGAATGTTAGTGAACAAATTATTTCGTTTAATAAAGCTCTTATACACTCGTATATTGAATTTTACCGTACTACCGTGTTTCAATATATTTATGCTTTCATTGCCGTTTGCTACCGGGTGAGTTAGCCGAGGTCGTTGCGGCATGACTGTTGGCAGTCGCTCACATCCGGGAGGCGAGGAGGTTCGAATCCCCCCGCCGGCAACCTTGAAGATGGTCTTCTGTGGTTTCCCAACTTCCTTCCAGGCAAATGCCGGGGTTGGTCCTAAACTATAGGCCACAGCCGCTACCTTCCAACTCCTCGACCCTCCCATCCAACATTCCTCCCCAACGGTACTTGTAGCTCACCCATTGGGTGTCCGTCTCGAAGCAGCTACAAAACTGGCGAGCCGAATATGTCCTCGGACACTCCCGGCACTAAAAAGCCATACGCTAAAAAAAAAAAAATTGCCGTTTGCTAGTAATAAAGGTCAGATATCTCAGGACCATGTCGTTCTTATTAGTCTGAAACCAAAGGTGACCTCTGGGTTGCCACTTCTTAGAATTTCATTACAACAATGTTTACCAAGGAGACAATTAGAACTTAGGCTGTTTTGTCTACAGTACATATTGTAGAAAACAACCCATATATACGTAAGGTAGAAAGTTTAAAGATCATGACGCGTGCGCGAAACTAAATCTCAATAATTGGTTTTGGCCAACAGTTTTCTCTTGATTGAGCTAACGCCGCATGCCAATTACATTGGTAACCTTATTAGTCAATAACAGTTATGCTAAATATTGTTTCCGATGCATTTCCTATAATGATCTTTCAGGAATTACATCCTAACCCATCTCTCTAATTCAGTCGAACAGTGCACGAAGAGAACTTGTTTACGAGCCGAGGATGAAATTCAGGGAAGTACGTCCTTACGGCTGGGGAGTATGAGACTAAATCTCTTGTCCAATGGTGCAGTGACAGAAAATTGATGTAGCTCGGGCTCAACAATGCGAGTTAATACGCTGACAAAATAGCAATCGGGAAGAAATATTTTCGCAGTAAGTCCATTCCCTGTAAGGCTGAGGGTCTGAATTCTGCAACTCTATTTGGCACATGCCCTTCAGTCTTTGGCTCCAGACAGCCTTTCATCGTGAAAACAACTTTCCTTCATATTCTTTCATATAGTCTGGGAAAGAAAATATGTTGTTTCACTAGTGCTCTTCTTAGATGTTGGCGTGCCTCATTCATATGGTAAGTTTGGTTTCCAAATCAGAATCCATGTTGTTGTTGATTCGTTCAGGGACTTTGCGACATGGTTTTCATGAATCCCTCTGTACTTGTGTGTGTGTGTGTGTGTGTGTGAGTAGGGAACTTGTCTGATAACCTGTGTTATTGTGATGGCTGTATTGGTGTGTCTATTTGTAATTCAGATGAGGATTGGAAATTAGGTGGCTGTGGTCTTAAGTTAGGAACCATCCCGACTGGCGTTGAAATGGGAAATCTCGGAAAACCACTTCCTGGATGGCTGAGGTGGGAATCGAACCAGTCTCTTCTCAGCTTTACCTCGTGAGGCTGGGTGTACCCCATTCTACTCCCTCGACAAGAATTAAATTCCTTTACAGAGCCGGGAATCAAACCCGGGCCTCCGCGATGACAGCCAAGAGAGCTAGTCAAGAGTGCTAGCCACTACGCACCAAGGCAGACAAAATCAGAATTCCTCTATACCTGATGATGAATTATTATTGAAAACACAAAACAATTTTGTGGAGTATTAGTATTGAAACATGCTCATTTTGATCTTGTTGCAAGATATTGTGACCGAAGTCAGGTTTTCAGAAGATAGATTTTACCGGAGAATATTTGGAAAATTTAGATCGGCATAGACCGTTCGAGAATCGAACTGGAGGTAACGTGAGAGCATTCTAATGGCCAGGAAATGTGAATTCTAGGCGGGCGTCAACATGTCGGTGTATAATAAATTCTAACTAATATAATATAATTTTATTAAGAGCTATTAAAATGGAATAATTCGTGTAAATAAATTAATTTTTGTACATTTACAAACAACTCCAGAAGGGCGCTTAACATTTTTGGAAGTCATTATGACTCATGTATAGCCCGAGCGACGGATGCAGAACAGGAGACATGACACTTCGTTTCCACGCTTGTGAAGGCTTGTCGTGTTTACGTGTATCTCTGTATATAACACGAGGTTAAGAGAAATCGGTGCAAAATCGTAGTGAAACTTAATCATCGTACGGCTCATTGAAGCTAGAGTAGCGTTCAACATCATTGCAATTATATGTGTGAAAATTCTGAAGTGAAAAATCGAATTTCTAATATTCTGAAAAATTGGGTACCATAGGACAGCGAAAGCCTGGTTACCCAGTCAACGAGAGTAAGAACTATCAAATGATCTTTGAACTGTGAGTGTAAATAATCAGTAAGTAATTAACTATTAGAACAATTTATCGCGCACGGCGAAGTACTGTTTCAGTTCAATTATGTGTGGTTTTCAGTGCACGGTCACTAGTAAACCTTTTTGTTGTGTAACATCTTTCCGCTCGGTTGCTGGATAATTTTGTGGGAGTGATTTTGAAAATTGGGGACGGAAGTGGATCTGAACGATCGAGCTGGCAGTGGTGGATCGAACGGAAGTATGCACTGCCCGCTCGATCGATCGAACGGAAGTGTACTAGCCGGCAGTGGTGGAAAACGGAAGTATGCACTGCCCGCTCGATCGATAGAACGGAAGTGTACTAGCTGGCAGTGGTGGAAAACGGAAGTATGCACTGCCCGCTCGATCGATCGAACGGAAGTGTACTAGCCGGCAGTGGTGGAAAACGGAAGTATGCACTGCCCGCTCGATCGATTGAACGGAAGTGTACTAGCTGGCAGTGGTGGAACGCAAGTATAAGATGCACTGCCAACTCGATCGATCGATCCAGCGGGCAGTGGTAAGACCCAGCTGGCAGTGGTACGAGAAACATTGAGCGTGCGGTGTCGGAAATTGATACAATGACGTACTCTCGGCCATGTGGAATGTATTATGTCATGCGAACTCTGGTGTCAAATGATTGAAACTAATGACATGGTACATGTTCGAAGTCTTCGTATCAGTATTTAAATGGTAAAATGCCTTAATATCAAACATTGTAAGTAGTCGGCATTGCCGGTATTATGTTTCTGCACAATGGCTATTCAAATATTAACCCACATAACGGTAATGCAGTCATCAATATAATATAATCGTTGTGGTTATACGAGAATTGAGCAAGCCTTCATGAACTATTACTGAATACATTCTTTTTAATCACAAGAGGGCCTATTCATAAGGCATTTTAAACTCAATTTCACGCAGGCACATTATCAAAACAAGCAAAATATAAATGCAACTTAATTCCGTAATGCAGTATTATTGGAACGTGGAAATAAGTCACCATCTTGTGCACAAAATTTGCGTAGTCGAAATAGCCGTGGGGTTAGTGCTTATGACTGTGAATCTAGAGATCTTGGGTTCGAATCCCGGACGGGGTAGATATTTTTGCTACCAGACTATCATTTTAAACGATATTTATCATATTGTTTTAATCCCTTGGTTGAGGGGTAGTTTGGGATAAAACACGCTTTGTGTCACTGTACTAATTTGGAAGACTGTTCCTGGGTGAGAGTAGCTTCCCGTAGCTGGGAGAGCTTACTAGTGTAGTGTGTTGTTTAGTGTCTAATCTCTAGGGGGTGTTCCTGCAAAGATGCAAGTATTTGTTAGGGGATGGATCTCTAAATGCAGGCTACTATACTGGCCTGCCAGCTGAGCGGAAAGAGTAATACAATAGACGTGCTAAGTCAGCGGCTCGACGCTGTGCAGTCGAGTCGCGTGCCGTGATTACAATGGAGTCTGACAAAGCAATTACTGGCTACTACGGTCACGGACAATTGTGACGAAGGTCAGGAGGGGTATGAGGATGTGAAGTGGAGTGTAATTAGTAATGCAAGTGTAGCTTACTGACCATGTGTTTATTGGTCAGTAGATGTCAATTGGTATGCCCCTCTTGGGGAATTTAAGCAAGTATGAAGTACAATTTGTGTGTACAAGTTATGGGTAGGTGTTCACAAAATAAAGGAGTCTGAGCACGGCTGAATCTCACCTGATGATGAAACTGGAACAGACGTCGGCTAGGGCCGCTGGCGACGCACAGAGTAGAACAGATAATGGTTCCAGTTAGGACTCCATTCTTATACTTTCCGTCGCTGCGTGGTCAGCATTACGTCAATGTAGCTGCCCCAGATAGTTGTAAGTGTAAATGTTTGTGTATGTGTTGCAAGCAGTTGGCTAACCTCCCAGGCTGGGTGGCCGCCGCTTGCTGTGTATAGATAATGTTCTGGTCTTATGGTGTTGCCAGTTGGGGTGGTTTTGGTAAAAGATGGGGGTGGCTCTCAGGGGTACTGCCCCCCTGGGCTGTACAATATCAATATTACTCATTTTAATAGAATCCTTATAAAATTACGTGTTGGTCTGTGAATGAAGAGGACTTGTTTATCAGGAATTTAAGGTTATGAGCGGTGTCGCGTCTATTAATCTAGTTGCTCCATGTCGTATTCTTTAGTTAGGCTAGTGCTGGTGGAAGCTACAAATCATCTAATAAAATAAGTTCCGTATTATAAACTACAATATCTGTAAAACACTCCCTTTTTCAATAGATTAATATTTGTGAAAATAATAGTATAAAATACTGGTGTATCAACAATTTCAAGTGAGGTTTCTTCTTTGTCAGATGTTACACATCATATGCGACTACTGTAAGGCTCGTATTTTTATAATGCTACACAGCATTGCTAGAATCTTTGGGAGGAATTATATGACCTTTCTTGTATTTATCTGCCAAAGTTTGGAGTTAGAGAGATGTAAATTGAAAGTATTATTTTTAGCCTACTTTCAATTTTTGCAACAAAAAAACAAAAAACGAAAGTAGACTTATGAGATCAACACAGGGCCAACAAACTGTGTGTCTGTCTGTGAGTGTGTAGTGTGTGTACTCTTCATGTCTGTCCCCCCTTATCAATTCAAACACGGTGGAACCGAATTGACCGAAATTTGGTACAGATGTAGCACGGAGGGCACCTCAGTGTAATGTTTGATATCGCTGCCATCTTGACGGAAATGTAATGGCGGCCACCCAAATGTTCAAAGCTTAAATCAAGTTACGACTAACCTAATCTTCTGATCGCTACCAAACATTGCAACAACATACTTTAATGTGGAAAGCGCCTTGTGACCAAACAACGAGGTCATCAGTCCAATAATTTGCATATGGCGATAGGGGGTGGCCATACCCTGTGGGAACTCCAGGGTATAACAATATTATAATAGAATATGTAACCGTAGAAGTGACTAACGGGTCAGGTTGACCATGCCTTATCGTTGTGGGTCTATATTTGGTCGTAAATCCATGTATATAACTGCGTAAGTTTATATCATTTTAGGTATGTACTGAACAATATTTAGTATCAAATAGTTTAGAGAAACGCTAGAAACCGCTAATTAAATAAAATATGACCCAGTAATACTAAACCAAATATTACCGTAGCGCATCCGTGGCGTAATGGGCCCATTGTCTGGGGGTTCAATTTGTATTTGCAATCGAAAATATTATATATATATACTTATTTAATGGGTATTCTGCCCGAAGGCAGGTCCGAGCATCCGAAGAGGCTACCCCCAGCCGGAGTGTACTCGGTGTAGGGTGGCCAGGGCCTTTCCGATCCTCCTTAAGTTGGTCAAAAGCGCGCAGTGCCTAGAACCGGCATGCCATCCAAGTTCTGACTGCGCCCAATGTTGCTTAATTGCGGAGTTCTCATGTGATCCGGTGGTTCAACACGGCTAGGCCGTTAGCATATACTTATAACACCACATATTTCAACTTCGAATACAGCGATAGAATCTATTGTTGTTTTTGTTGTTGTTTTTGTTGTTGATTCTGTAGGTGTTTTGAGGCATGGTTTTGTAACCCCGTTTACTTGGGTGTGTGTAGAAGTTGTCTGATAACCTATGTCACTGTGATGTCTGTCGGCTTACTAAAGTGTGTACTTTTATACGAGGAAGGATTTGGGTAGGAAGCTGTTGTTATTTCATTTGTGATGCATGGACATCTTGGACATTTAGCTCCGTGTCCTTGGGTGCGTGTTGAATTTTGTCTGATAACCTGTGTTATTGTGATGGCTGTATTAGTGAGTGTATATATCATTCAGGTGAGGATTCAATCTATCAACGTTTAATATCCGTATAGCACGTTGTATTTCAACAAGCTACTACAATCAGCATTCAATTATACTCCTTGAAAAGGACAAAGAGTTATAACTATACCCATGCATTTAGGAGAAAGTAGGCTATATGTTCTTTACTAAACATCTTGTTTGTAAATTCAGTGCTTTCTTTTCTTCGAACAATGGAATCGAATCATGAACTTCAACATGGCCACGTGGGTGGCATCTACACCATACCCTTGTACGCTGAAGTCACGATGATGAATAAACTAACCATTGCAAGGGGCAAGAGGGAGCCATAGACGACGGTACGGGGCTGTAACACGATGATGGGTTGTACGAGAGCGATGGGGTCATCCCCGAACCCCAGACTTCTGCCCACGTATATGTGAGGTTTTCATCAGCAACAACCAATGTATTTTAATATACTTGCGATCATGTCTGAAGTAGTTTTATGGAGCCGTATATTCTCATTGACATCTTAGGCCAGGTTATTGAATATATTATTCTTTGTTATTTACTATCAGATGATTTAAAGAGTTGAAAACTCGTATCATTTAGCACAGCAAAGAGGCGTGCTACATTTTTCTTTAGTTGTACCTGATCTAACAGAGAGCCATAATTGTACGTATTTGTACCATAATAGTTGTAGGAGACACATTCTTAGGTTATAAGAATTGAACAGATAGTGTGATCAGCCAACAAACTGATTTTTATTCTGCACAGGCATGGAAATGAAAAGAGTTGTAACGCACTTTGAAATGATATAGCTGGAATGTGATCAGAGAACTTAAGACAACCGACTAAACACTAGTAGGGTAAAGCCTCGGGTTCGAAGATCACAGGGAGGTCATTTATAGCACATTTAGTAAATGAATGAAGATGCGTTTGGGAATGATTATTCATGTTATTTGAGTACTTGGAACATAACTTGTGTTAATTAGGAAGGCTGATAGAGCCATTATTCATCTGAAATCTATCTGAAAAGCATTGTGTAGCAACGAATTTAATGGTATTAAAAGTACGACAAAGGTTGACTGTGAGATTATGATGTTTGGAATGCATTTTTGGAGCGATCGTGGAAGGTTACCAGATCAGTTCTTATGATGGGCTGTTTTAGAAACCATTATGTGTGATTATGGTAGGTCAAGGGCCTTATTGGTATTTCCGCTACATTGAGATTAGATAGATCAATAATCAATACTGATAAAGTTTATAAATGCAAGGGATAATACTATAAACTAAATAAGATGCTAATAATCATGGGAATGGAGTGATTCATACTAAAATGTTAAATTAAAAGAACTGATCCTCCTAACTAATTAATAATTGAAGTTAATTGTTTCGATTAGGCAAGTGCAAGTTTTTATCCGAGATGGTGAGACAGAATCCCTTTCTTGAAACAAATCACATGTCGTGATACGGTGATGGATCATCACGGGCATTGTATGTTTCCCAACGTGAGTCGGTACAGCCACCGCAGTTGGCAACATAATTCCCACATGAATAGGTCACATAGGTCACAAACAGTGACTTATCCTGAGTAGGTAGCGCTCAATGAGAGCACCACTAGGAGGGAATTTCTTGTGTATTGTATAATTACTGTAAGTACTGTATGTGTTTCTTTATTAGTTAGGGTGATGTCAATGAATGATTCGATTTATTTGTATTTTCAATTTTGAAGGCTTTCTTCGATTTAAAATCTAATTTATTATTTTAACTTCGTGAGGATTCGTTCGAAATGTAACGAAAGATAAATGTTGTATGTGACACCATCATTACATAGTTATTCTTATCAGTGCTACTTATTCAATTTAACATGAGCTATTGTATGATATGGAGATTTTTGAATTGCAATTAGGATCAGGTGTGATTATTATTTAAGGGATATTGCAGTTGATTAGAGATTGACCTAGGTGTGACGTACTTAGCTTGATTGGCAATTGTTTTGTAGATAGGACTTCTACAGGGGATATTTTCAGAAAATTTTGGGGATACATTTTATCAGTTCAGTACATTATCGGTTAGGGATCTGAAATTTTAAATACATTTAAGAAAATTTTATATAAGCCTGAATCATTTATTAGATTTACTTTTCCTCTATGGTGTGTATTCTGGGCTGGTTTAGTACCCGTCACCTCTCAAAAGAACAAGACTACCCGAGATTAGTTTTCTTGTGTTTAGCTGGTCTAGATGCATATCCGAACCTCTTCCCAAGTGATTTCGTTCGGAAAGGAGTTTCATGGTGGCTGAGGGTGGCCCCCAGTCCTATGGCACATCGGACCATACGAGCTCAATGTGCATTTGTTTCAACTACAAGCCATACTAGCCTTTTATCCTTGTTTCACTTTAATAGGAAGCGTATGTTAGGGTCGGCCAGAATGTTTGCTTGCTGTCACACAATTCCTCCTCTAACTTCACATTTAAGGTGTCTCAGCGGAGGAACTAACTAGTCAAGAAGAAGTAGCTTAACCTAAACTACCCGACTAGCTGGCTTGGCCACTTGTACCTGGCACGGGAGCAGCACACTAGGTCCGCGTGCTATTCTGATAGTTTCTGTTGATAAAGTGACGCATCGTAAAATTAACTAGTATCCTCTTAAGTCTTGTCAAACATGAGTTGCTTTTTATCAGGAAGCCTGAACATCGAACTCAAAGAGTAGGGAAGGAGCTATTGTGAAGACAAACGGATTCAGTCAAACCTCACCTATATCTACTTTCGTGGCCACGCATTCATAAGTTTTAGAAACTAGCAACTATAAAAGTTAAGTATTCCAATGAATCTTTGGCAGACCTCATTTTGTCCACCTAGTGTTTTAATGGTTAGCGTTGTTAACTTCTATCCGTAAGATTCAGATTTAACCACCTTATAATTGGTTTCCATAGTTCAGCGTTGCGTTGCGTAGTGGCTAGCATTCTTGGCTGTGGCAAATACCTGGATGGTAGGTAACTTAAAGCAACGGCCGCTTCCTACCCATATCCTACTTCAATTACAAATACACACACTAGTACAGGCATCAGAGAGACGCAGGTTATCAGATAAATTCTACACACTCCCAAGTACACAGCGCTACTTGACCACGATGTCGCAAAGCCCCTAAATCAATCGACAACAACAGCATAGTTTCGCTCTTATTTCGCTGGGTTTTATCCACCAAGATATTTTTTTCCAGCTTACATAAAATGTGTTTCACCACAAACATTCCTTCTATTATTGAAGAGACGGAAACATTGGCAAACAACCGGATCCTATACCAAGACATTTTCAAATATTCGGCAAGTTGACAGGACAACTTCGAAGAAAAATACTTGCCACCAAATGATGGTTCCCCGATGGCTCTAGGACCGAGGACTGAATTTCTGTCATCATGGAACGTTCAGACCACTGATTACAGAGACTGAAATACTATGTCGAAAAGTAAAGTGGTGAATCTCTTTCACTTTATATTGTACAGCGTCACTCACTGAAATGTGATTGATCTGCTATAATCATGTGTAGCTTACGTATTAAATACCCTACATTTACCAATGAAGTATGAATCCTATTCACATATAATTGCGAACTGATTCGTGGCAGTAACATGCAAACTTTAATAGTATACTGACTAGAATTGTTAATGGCTTTTGGATTACGGAGTGCCACTAAGGACATTATATATTAAGCCCTGTTTTCGTCCAAGCAAATTAAGGAAACCTAGTGCTTGGTAGTGTTACATCTATATTATTCAAGCACAAAAGAACCTGCGTGGTATACTAGGTCACTAAGATGTACGTCAATGATCTTGTAACAGTATTTTGACATGCCATCATGGTTCGCCAGCCAGGCCGCTGGCAGCTGGGCCGGTCCGTGGTCGGTGATTCAAGTGTGACGAGTGGATGATCAACGAGGGAGAAGAGAGAGGGGGGGGGGGTTGTAGGCGGGGTTGTAGGTATTCTCGGCGAACCAGCTCCTAGGCCTGTAAGGGAAATGATCGGGGGAAATCTGGACTTTTCTCTCCAGAAAAATCTAGCTCGACACCCGCCTAGATATAACCAGGCGTTTCGGACACTCTGTCACCGATATAATAGTGGTATGCAGGTGAGTGTCGTTGAATATAGTTCTAAATAGTACAATCCTGAGTGAGGACGAGGTAGATATGTTTGAGCCTAGTGTAGAGAGTTGAGAGAAACAGGGTACATCGAGCGTCTAGCCGTGATTACCAGTATAGTCTCTAGTCAGCGAGTGAAGTTGCGTCGAGCAGTTCGGTGTACATATCCGCCAGGTAAGTGACCAAGAGTGTCGATGCAGTGGAAGCTTGCGTGTAGCGTTGCCCGTGAATAACGCATGCGAGGACTTGGGTTCGACGCGGTACGGTCAGGAAAGAATGAGTACCTCCCTCAACAGGATTCTAGTCATGGAACCTGGAGCGGCAGGAGCGCTAAGTATGAACTGTGGATACTGTATGGACTGCACAGAGAAGTGTACAGTTAGTGTAAGCAACAGTGGTGAACTGCGTTCTGGCTGAGTGTAGTACAAAATGTCATCCTGTCAACACTGGTGTACATAGTAAAAAAAAGTTATAGAATCTAGTGAGAATCTTTCACGCTACCAATTGTGTGTCGTTATTCATGATGGAATCCTGAATCCCGTCAATATATCATGTACCACTAGGACAATGTCAAGCGAAAGTGTTGTTTATACATAGAATGCAGGTTTTACAATAAAAGACGTATGCTAATATGACTGATTTACAGAAAGCGTACCGATTAATTTAAGTACAGTAAGCAATATTCTCGGAGCTAAAATGACGAAGATATTGGAATGAATTGGTCGGGTGAAATAAGGTACATTGCCGAAACCTATGGAACCATCGAATGAGGCGTAATCATGATTGTAATGTTGGACAACCAAGCCTTACAGCCACAGCTCCTCAAAATGTTCACCAATTATCTCATTGCATCTCCTCGCTTGATCCATAACATCCTTGGTTGTCCCTCACATCTGCTCTTCTCGGATAGTAGCAACAGTTACATGTAGACAAGCGACAAGTTCGGCTAATATTCACTGTTAATAGCGTAACTATGGTGAGCAATGTCGTGGGGATGATTTAGGGGCATTACAGACCACGCTTCAAACTACATGGCATTCCTTGTACCAATAGCCTCTAGATGAAAACTGTGAAATAGAGTGTTGATTCCGATCCTCATTTGACTTGTTCTTACTCCCTTCATCACGCCTAATCATTATTGGATGCCATTATTTGTACACCCTGTATATTGTGGAATCCGTGTGTTGAAGAGGGATGAACAACACGCATACAAATCAACCAGCATGGGGTGAGCTTAGCAAACATTTGGAAAAGCCTACTTACATGAGTAGGAGCGATCATCCTTTCAAAGTTAAGGGCCGACCACAGCGAACAAATTATGGTAGATATTCTTTCGTAAACCGTACCATTGATAATTGGAACTCTCTACCTGCCGCAGTCTTAGAGGTTTTTCCCAATCATATAGGTGTGTTTAAGAAAAGACTGACTATTTGTGTAAATACTCCAGTTTAATTGTCAGCGAATTGTTATGTACAATTACAGTATTTGTTTGTTATGTATATCTAATATGCCACCGGGGGACACATCCCCAATTGCAAATAAACGAATGAATGAATGAATGAATGAATGAATGAATGAATGAATGAATGAACGTGATTCAATCACCACCGATTAAGTGTCAGTCAATCTGCAAGATAAGTACGGTTTCACAACAAGTACTAAACTGTAGCTCGATAGCTACAACCTGATATGGAACTTAAGGAATGGACAGTATAAATATCATTGGCGGTTGAGATATAAGTCTAAAAAATAGCCTTCATATGTTTGAGTGTTCCACTTGTTTCTTTTTAATTAAATCTTTGCCTAATGATGAGATATAATGTGCTGCATGCGTTAGAAACTACGAGACTACTTCACATTATGTCAAACGTGTTCTTGTGACTTGTGAAATACAGAAATCTTCCAGCATGTAAACAGCAACCTCCCTGCGGCTGAAGATGCAAGTATCATATCTCCCTCCCACAAATACTCAGCCAATGTTTGTTTACCAACTCTGAATGAGGTGCACGTATGGCACACCAGTTCAATCAGCTTGTTTACTAAGCATTTCAATTCCCATGTATATCAGTTTGTGCAGCCGCTCCAAAGTGTGCTAAATTTTGCTAGGTGTAATTTTGAATGATGTACAGATATTCAAATATTCCAACATTATGCTATACAAACATCAGTTCTCTCTCTAAATTGAGGCGTTTTGAAGTAATGTGGGACAAGAGATGGCTGAGAAGCGTGTAAATATGACCCTTGAAGCATACAGTACCACCCAAGGGGGGGGATCTCCCAACTGAAACGTCTGTGTAATATGTCATATTTTATTCCTTGTGCTCTAAGCGCATAAATTCCTGTCCAAGGTCTGGAATGTAGAGAAGTCAATTCCGTTTTGATTCCGAAGATATAAAAACATAAAAGCTGTATAGATTCTTCCTTCTTTCACTCTTTCGTTAACCAGACTATACCATTCTCCCTTATTCCCTCATTCCGTTAATATCTCACTTTGCATGTAAACATCAATCAGTCTATTCATAACCCAACCATTAATATTTGCTATTTGCATGCACATATGACGCATGACGCACGGAAGAACAAATCTGCTGTCTGCATAATTGAGACAGAATAGAGAGAGTATTGCTCTTGGTGTTTTCCATTAGGAGCTTGGACATCTCGGTCATTTCATCCCCGTGTTATTGGGTGTGTGTATAAATTGCCTGATAACCTGTGTTATTGTGATGTACCTCTTAGTGTATACATCTGTAATTTAGGAGAGGACTGAATGGAAGAGACTTGGCTTTAAGTTAGAAGCCATCCCAGCATTTGCCAGGAAAATATATGAGAAACGATTGAAAATCCCTTTTAGTTTAACTGGGGTTGGAATCGAACCCACCTCTTCTCAGTTGCGCCGCACGAGGCTTAGTGTAGTCCATTCCAGCACTAGGACCAGAATTATTTTTGTAAGTAGAGCGGAGAATTGAACCCCGGCCTCAGGAGTGAGAATTAAGAATGCTAGGCTCAGCCCCACGACGTGGTAAGATGAGATAGTTTCGATAGCATTTCTAATGAATCACAATAAAATTGAATAAGTTGAACTGTTTGTACTGTATATATACAGTGTGAATAAAGGAAAACAAGATGTTCAGCAAAGAACATCTAGCCTACTTCATCTTAAATGTATGAGTCTAGTTATACATATTTGCCCTTGTCAAAATATATAATTAAATGTTCTTATGATGAACGTGAGGAATTGAACCCGGCATAAGACTTCTCTTTTACTGTTTTCGTTGTGATTCCGCTCTTCTATCCAGAAGAATTGTTTCTAACATTATAAAAGAACGTCCATTTTCCATCTTGAATATTTCGATTCGTTCATCGTAAACTTGATGCAGAGAGAGACTATATACGTGCTGCGTTTTGTAAAAATAAATAATAAGTGTGATAATAAATAGGTAATAATTATTGGGTTATCGATATTTTTTAACGTCTGTTTAAAAAGACCGTCTTACATATACAGCCTATTTAGGATGGCGGCTGCGTGTTTTTCGCAATGCGCGAGTCATAAAATTCATGCTAGAGAGGTCTCATATACTGTATGATACTCCCCTTATACAATGCTTCGTGCGAGTTGCGTATTTATATCCTTGGGTACTTCATTTTAAGTGTTAATAGCACGACCAGCCACCGTCTTGAATATGTGACGATCCTGTTCTTTTGCTATGGCCATACAAAGCCTTATACGTTTAAAATGTTGTATCTTTAAAAATTAGAGAGCCATTTGTATTTATATCCCACAAATTCAAGATGGCCACTGCGTGCTATATTCAATGCGATATCCTTATAAGTAATACCAGCGAGATCTCTTGAATGGTACTCCCCTATCACCAAATTTTGCGTTAATTGGGCTTATATATCGTAAGTTAATATTTTTCAAGTTTTGAGAATACCCCAGCCGCCATCGTGAACTGTTCTTCTTTTGACATGGTGGTAGAAAGCAACTTACAAGGTTCTGCATTACTATTAGCGTTCGCTATTGTAGCAATAAAATACTGTGAGTTATTCAATATTATATTCTATATTTTCAAGATGGCAGCCGCAGGTTATATTTAGTCCTTCTAATGATAAATACCAGTCAAGTCCCTCATATGGTACTTCTTTGTTACCAAGTTTCGTTTGAATAGTGTAATTACAGTCTGAATGATTCATTATAACGTTTCAATAGTATGCCCAGCCACCATTTTGAAAAATTAATCGTACGTCCATCCACCGTCTTGCAATCGTTTGGCTGATGACCTTGCAGAATGGGCCCCAGACGCTTCCCGCATGAAGGTACCCTTTTATAATATTTGGTGGAGGTTCAGTGATTAGTTTAGTAATCATTTGAATTAAAGTTCGAATACTTGGGTGGTCGCCATTTTGGATTGGTCAAGATAAAATATGACACTAGGGTGGCCTTTACTAGTGCTACCTCTGTACTTAATTTGGTCCAATTTGGTTCCGTTGTTTGGGAATTGATAGGGAGTACTAACACATACACATCTACACTGTGCCCTATCTGACTTGTGTCACTCAGCTATATTGGCACAGAATCGCAGTTTAGCAATGCTGACACCACGCCATGAGTTTTGGAAAAGGAAAGCAGCTGGAATTATAAGGAACACTGTTGGAGAGTTATTTTCTTACATCATGAGGGAGGAGAAATTTCAATATGTTTGTCAACTATCCACGCAACGAAGGAAGTTGTGAATTCATCTAGCTCCGTGTTCTTGGGTGTGTGTGGGTGTGTAGAAATTGTCTGATGACCTGTTTTATTGTGCTGTCTGTAGTAATGTGTGCATTTGTATTGCAGATGAGGATTGGGAAGGAGACAGCTATGGCCTTAAGTTAGAAACCATCCTGACATTTGCCGGGAGAAAAGTAAGAAACCACAGAAATCCACTTCCAGGATGACTGAGATGGGAATAGAACCCACCGCTTCTCAGCTTCTCAGTTGATCACGTTCCAGCCCTCAGATCAGAATTAAATTTCTTAGCTTAACAAAGAAGGGTCCAATAAGAAAACAAAAATCGAATCATGTGATTCTGAACTTTCTAGAAATAATCGAACCTTATGTAATTATAGCCAACGAATCATGAGTGTATTATAATGCAAGGCATGAAAATTGAGATAGAATTTCAATATAACATTATTATGAATGTGACAAATGAAAGCAACAAGCTGCGAAGTCTACGATTCAGACAACACACCGTAGAGTAAAGCGCATTTTAGTCATCATCCTCCTCTCCAGCGTCAAAGGAGCGACAGATTGTCATAAGAAGAGCACGAAACAGTTCTTACGTTCCTAGCAGAACGAATGGGACAGTTCTCAAATCAGTGCGAGATGCAACAGTTCCCATGCGTTTTCAAGCGACAGTTCCTTCGTGTAAGACAGATGAAACATTATATTACGCCTATATTGGAATTACGTGTCCGGTTAACGCAGTGAGAAACGAGGCCGATACGATACTGCATATTGTGAACCAGGCCTTATATATAAGGTGAGTTCAAAAAGTTACGAGCCGGAGGCATAATTACAGAAACCAGTACCTATATGTTAAAAGTATTTGCCCTGGCTGTTGAGGCACTTGTCCCACTGTGACGCGAGGCGGTGAATGGCTGTCCCATAAAATTCTCTGGGCTGCGATGTGAACCAGTTCCGCACGTACAGCTGGACGTCGGCGTCCGAGGTGAATCGTTGGCCCCGCAGAGCCCTTTTCAGGGGACCAAACATGGCGTAATCACAGTGAGAGAGGTCTGGACTGGAGGGTGGCGACTGTGTTGGCCGTATGAGGTCGTGCATTGTCGTGGAGCAGAATGACCCCACGGGTGAGATTGCCTAGTCGTTTTGTTTTGATCGATTGGCGAAGGGTGGTCAAGGTTTGCGAGTAACGCTGGGCATTCACTCTTGTCCCATGTGGCATGAAGTGTATCAGAAGGGGGCCATCTTGGTCAAAGAAGAACGTCAGCCTTTCTGACAGCGTTGGACGATTGATGCATGCAGCTGCTCGCTTTGTATCGTCACGTGACGTGCACGCGTGCCCTCTAGCGACGGGCTGTAACCTTCCAAGCACTGGTAAAACCACACCTCGTTACACACGCCACGATTAGCCGATGTCGTCACCGGTTTGCGCATTCCAGCCTCCAGCTCGATACTTTTTGAACGCACCTAATAATACAGCCTAAACATTGCATTTGTTATACCTTTTGAATTGTTTGAATAGCGAGTTGTATTACGTCGCGGGAATTGTGCTACGAGTATGGATTAAATTTACGTGTGCCGACATTAAAATATTAAAGAAATATTAGTGGAACTGTGAACATTGTGAGGTTTGAAGCCATCCTAGTGTATTTATTAATCTCATGTAATTTATTTCAGAATTAGGGCATAACCCAGCTCTTTTTGGGTACATTCGTGTTGACCGACTGAAAAAGCAACATACTTTTGTTAGTGGAACAGCATATGCATTTTTCTCACATTGCAACACAGCGAGACAGAAGTTGACATGGTTACCGCGGAACAGTACAATACACGCCGACGACAGCAGAGTTCTTTGCGTGAGTCATAGAAACATTGCTGCAACGACCTGTCCCATAACCTCACAGGGACATTCAACATAATTATGTTGGACAGTGAAGGCGAAATCATACGACTCTTTCAAAAAACGTGAAATCCTATTCACCTCGTGAACCGTTAAACACGCACAGATAGCATAATTCATACATGCTACTGTAGGCTATTGGAACTCACATTATTCAAACCAGTCTAGCATTGTGCATTATCACCGACAGAGGCGAGCAGATTAATGGTGCATACATTTCAGCATGGGCTTTTTCGTAGGTCAAGGAAGATGTTCTCGCACGGACCTTAATAACATCTCAATTATGGCATCTTGCTAAATATGAAAAGGGGCAAACAACGATAAAATGGTCACCGAGACTACTTCAACCAACGACGTGGCTGATGATTTATCAGCGAAGAATGGAAATTTGAAATATAGGGACACCTATCCTGCAAGCAGTTGACAATGCCGAGGCCATGGATATTCTGGAATCCTCTAGAAGGAACCAGTCATCACGAGCAAGACATCAATGGTAGATGGAGCATTACGTCTTATTTCTTATCACTAACATTAAAAATAATCTTCTGAATTGTTGAATGATAAAATATTTGTGTAGGGTAAGAGTATGTTGTAATTGGAGGCCAGATAAAATTTGAAAAAGATGTTACTTGAGGAAATTACTTGGTAAATACCATTGCAGAATTTTGATTAATCGCATATTATGCTACTTTTTCCACAAACTGAGGGTCATATGACAGCACTTATGATGCATTTGAGTGATGTAAAATGATGTTGGTGATAGTAAGAGTTATTTTACATACTAAATGTGTCATTATTTCAACACAACACGAGGTGTATTAATGGGTTCATATTTTGTGGACGAAGTGCACAAGTGACAGCCAAGGTATTTTGGATCCTCAAACGAGCTTGATAAATGGAATATGATAATTATAATAATTCGACTACGAATTTATTAAAATTGAAATAAATTATGTATCAGAAATCAGAATGGTTATTGCCAGTTTAAAGGAAGGATATGATTGAACGTATATAAAATATGGTACATATGTGTAAGAAATAACATATCAATGTGTGAAGAGGATGTTCCTTTGCTATGGCCATACAAACTATTATACGTTTTATATCACTGTACATAAGGCAAGGAGTTTGCAAATGCATAACTTAAGGTGAATAATAATCATTGTATATATATTTGGCAAAAGATAGAACCGTTCACAAGTTACAGTGCAGTGAATATTTCTGACAACGTGATTGAAATTTGGCAATGATTAGTGATATTTCATTCTGTGTTTGTTGTTGAATAATCACTTTAAAAAATATTAATAGGTCTATTTGTATGAATGGGAAATTAATTATAAAACATTTTGTTCCATGACATTTATTAATTTTCCTTCTGAGATCCCAACATAAGTAAGCATGAGGTCACAAATAATAGGTCAGGATGTTTAACTTGGTTAAATAAAAGTTCAGGATTTAATCTTAACTCTTGGATTCTGATTTTATTTTCACAATCTCGAGATTCATAGTAAACGAAATGGCGTGTTTCTTTAGAGTTTCAGATTGAGGATTCCTAGCCACCCCTATATCGTTAATGCCTCGAGTTAATTTGTCTTAAACCACCCGAGCATTTCTGAGGTTAATTTCATTCCGAACTAAGATTCACACACTTATACTTCGTTTATATTCTTATGCTCATTTTCGTATGATTTTGTAGTGTTTCTAGACGGGTCATCGTAATTAAATCTGAAATCTGGTACAATACATACACACACTTACACACGGATATTTGACCTGTGTAGATCTCTTAAGTCTTTCATTTTTCACAAAATTCGAAAGTATGTTAAAATGGTCACCTACGTTTGTTGCTGGCAAAATTGATCAGGCCAAGCTTCAGGAAATTCGTATTGATGTTATATATTAGGGCCGAAAAATGTCACGGTCAGGTGTCCGTTGTGGGTGTAGTATCTCTGATAAGCCTCTGATATTGTTGAATTTGTACTCGTGTGTGAAAATTTCTTTCAGATGAGAATGGATGGTGGTCTTTGATTCACGGGTCTGAGATGACCACGTTACAGACCTCGGAATAGAATGAGACTTCCTGGCAGGGCTCGGAATCGAATTCCACGACATAGGGATAGGAGTTTAAATGCATACCCTTAAAACTACTAAATATCTACGAAAAACACCCAGTTATCATCATCATCGGCTTTGACTCGAATCCGAGTATAAATCTTCTTCCTCCAGTCCAGTTTGTGGATGTGTTTACAGTGACTAAAGAGTCCAATTCTGGCATGGAACAAGCGACCACACAAGTCGCATAGTATTGCTGGAGGAGGACGTGGTTGGGCTGCTCGAAGTTTCCTAGCTTGACGCTTGGCCTCTTCGTGTGTGCGCCGATCACTTTCAAACGTTTTTACAGTATCCGAGATGGTACAGCGCCAAGTTGAGCGGTCTTCAGCCAGCATGTCCCAGGTTTGTGAATCAAGACCTGTCAATTTCAGGGTCTGCTTAAATTGGTCCTTTTAGCGCCTCTTAGGACCACCATGAGATCTGGTGCCATAGCATAGCTCATCATATAGCATTTGACGAGGTAATCTCACATCATCCATCCGATGGACATGACCAATCCATCTTAATTGGTGGCCTATTATGGATGGTTCTATGCTGTTGATTCGAGCCTTTTCAAGAACAGCAATATTGGTAATGCGGTTTTCCCATTTAATCCTCAGGATTGATCGAAGTTTTTGTAGGTGGAAGCGCTGAAGCTTCCTAAGATCACGTCGGTAAAGGGTCCACGTTTCACAGCCATACAGCGATGTAAAAATGACTACTGCTTTGTACACCATAAGCTTTGTACTCATGGACAGATCTTTATTCATGAAGACCCGGTGCGCTAATCGTCCATATGCTGCATGGGCTGCGCCAATTCTCTTATCCACATCCTGCTCACAGGTGCAGCTCACAGAAATGGTACTGCCCAGGTACGAGAAGTGGTCTACCTGTTCTAATGGCAAATTTGAGATGAAGATATTGAACTGAGGAAGAGGTGTGCCTGGTGAAGGTTGTGCCAAGACTTTAGTCTTATTGACATTTATGGTAAGACCAAAGCGATCACATGCACTTTTGTAACAATTAACTGACTCTTGCAGCTCTTCTGGTGTGAGAGTTGGCGACGCAGCATCATCTGCATACAACATCTTAGTAACATTAGTAACCTGAGTTTTCCTCAAGGAGCGGAGACGAGTTAGATTGAAAAGCCCTCCATCATAACGATACTTGACCTCTACACCTGGGATGTTTGTGGGTGAATCATAAAGCATTGCCGCCAAGTACAGCGCAAAAAGCGTTGGAGCCAGTACACATCCTCGTTTCAGTCCATGGGTAATAGGAAATTCATCGGACATCTTATTCTGATGGCAAACCTGACCTGTCATGCCATCATGGAGAGCCTTGATTAGATCTACAAAACCGCTGAGGGCAACCGAAACCGCTTCAGCACCGTCCACATGGCTGGTCTTGGAACCGAATCAAATGCCTTTTCCAAGTCATAAAAGACTAAGAAGAGTGGATTCTGTTGTTCTCTACATTTTTCTTTCTGTCTCACACAGAAAATCAAGTCAATTGTGCTTCTGGAAGCTCTAAATCCACATTGTGGCTCTGGGAGGATCTTCTTAGAGATAACCTTGAGGCGGTTAAGTAGAATTCTTGCAAGAATCTTCCCCACAATTGATAGCAGTGATATACCACGGTAGTTGCCACAAACACTGCGATCACCCATTTTAAAGATAGTGTCAATAGTGGCATTCTTTAGGTCTCCAGGTACCTTTCTTGATTCCCATATTCTAAGGATAAGGGTGAAAATCCTTCTTTTGAGGGAATGACCTCCGGCTTGAATTAGTTCCAGAGGGATGTTATCTGGGCCAGGTGCCTTTCTGGGTTTCAATTGGGTGAGAGATGCACTGAATTCATGATAAGTAGGAGGTACTGCCAACCACGGTTGTTCAGGTTGTTGCGGCATATAACAAAGGAAGTCTTCAGCAGCTGCTGATGGACGATTTAGGAGATTGGAGGAGTGCTACTTCCAGCGTTCCAAAATTTATTGACTATCAGTAAAGGCAGTAGAATTATCAGCGCTTTTCAGTGTACCTGAGCATCCGATAGTCTCTACAGTTCCTGAGCCTTCTGTTGCCACCAAGTATTTTAACGGCCCTATCTGCGTCTGGCATTTACCCTTGAGTTCCAGTAGATTATCTCTCTTTGTGTTGGAAGTTGAGTCTTGAAGATGGGCAAGATAGGCATTCCTTTTGGCATTGATGAGAGACAGAATTTCTTCATTGTTGTCATCAAACCAGTCTTGTCTTTTCTTCACTATAAAACCAATGGTTTCCTCAGCTGACTGTGTGATAATCTTCTGTAGTGTGGCCCATTCTTGCTGAATGTCATTCGTTACTGGGTTTTATGATAACTGGGTGACAATCCTGTTTCCAACATTTTTATAGATGGATTCATCCTGAAGTTTGGATGTATTAAACTTCCTCCTTGGCAAATTGTTGATGTTCCTAGGTGGTTTAGGTGTGATGGTTATCCTGAGCTTATATATAAGAAGTTTATGATCTGTCCAACAATCGTCTATATTCCTTGCTGTTCTGGTAATAAGACTGTTCTTCTTATCACATTTGCGGGTAATGATACAATAATGAATGTGCCAATGTTTGGAATGAAGATCCATCCACGTGGTTTTAAAGCGGTTAGGTAGCCGTAACTGCGCGTTGGTAATGAAAAGTTCGTGTTCTGCACAAAGACCAAGAAGCAATAGCCCATTGGGATTAAATTTCCCAAGTCCCTGTTTGTCCATCACATGATTCCATAGCCTGTGATCTTTCCCAACTCTGGCATTGAAATCACCGAGGAGCAAGAGTGTATCTGCAGATGGTACCTTGGAGATGATTTCACTTAGCTGATCATAGAATTGAGCGTTTACTTCATCATCGGAATCTAAGGTAGGAGCATAGGCAGAGATGAGCGTCATAAAGGAACCTCCTGAGAGTGGTATGCGGAGAGTCATGAGCATTTCGCTGATTGAAATGGGCGTAAGTTGGTGATAATTTACCAGTTTGGTCTTCACAGCGAAGCCCACACCATGAATACGACATTCACCCTCCTCCTTTCCTTTCCAGAAGATGGTATATCCTGTTCCGGATTCAGTAATCTTGCCTTCAGAAGATAGCCTAGTTTCACTGAGAGCAGCAATGTCAACGTTGAGTCTTGATAACTCATGGGGTACCAGAGCTGACCTTCTCTCAGGTCTAACGTTATTATCCATATCAAGCAAAGTTCTGATGTTAGATGGAACTAATAAATAATGCGTCCTGTCCCTAAATGTCCCTAAGCCAATGACAGGATTAAAAAGTTTAACTCGTGACAAGTCTCCATGCGAACATTTTAAAATTCCCAGACTGACACATAATTCAAGGCATTATCTGCATTTTACAGACTCTTACATTACTTTATCAACTCAGTTTCACTACCGGTACTTAAAGAAAGGAAACAAAAATTAGGTAATGTTAGGAGGAACACCCAGTTATCGTACAGTAAGTAAACTTGAAGGGTATAATTCAGATCAATGAGAGAACATTGCTTACAATTAGCATACTGAATTGGACAAAAGTGACAGTAAGTTATAGATGTTACAGGAGCGCCAAACAAACTTTTATTACTGTACCGGACACAACGAACAGACATGAATAAGGCTTCACTTCTCCTGTTGTTTAGTGGAGTCCTTGCGACCAGACATCTGTAAATTTGCGGCTTTGCAGTTCGTCTTTAGTGAGGTTTCTGATGGTCGTTCTTCTCACTCATCCTAAGCCAATGATAGGATTATAAGTTTAACTCGTGACAAGTCTCATGCGAACTTTTTAAAATTCCAAGGCTGACACAAAATTCAAGGCATTATCTACATTTTACAGACTCTTACATTAGTTCATCAACTCAGTTTCACTGCTTAAAGAAAGGAAACAAAAATTACGTAATGTTAGGAGGAACATTCGCTCACTGCTTTTCAATTAATATTACTAAATATTTACAGCAATATGTCAAAGAATCATAATTTGTTCCTAAATGACGTAATCATTACAGTTGTTTTTGTTGCTGTAGTTGTTTTCATTGTTCTTACATTTAGGGACAGGAAGCATTGTTTATTAGTTCCATCTAACTGTGTAGTGCTTGAATCTCTCGATAAATTATATTAGGCTACTTGGCGTCTCGGTAAGTTTGTGTGTGCCTTTAAGGGCGTATAGGATTTAGGAGGAGGTAGCCGTGGCCTTAAGGGCATCTGAGTGAGGTTATATCACTCATCTTAAATCATAAATGTTAGGATCGTTTTCTCACCACGTTATTGGCCTAAGATCTGCATGTGTTGGGTGCGTGATTTAAGTCCTCGGAAAGATTTTAACTGGGATATGTTGCAATAAATTTTATTGAAAAGTTATCTTTAAATCAACTCAAATATTTTATGAGAAATTTAAACATTTTGCTCCGTAATTGAAACTATTTTCCAAGTATTTCTAACAATCAGCTTTAAAATGTAACAAATCAGCATTTACACATGACCTATAGGGTTGCGTTATATATGCCAAATAGATTTTAAATTATGTTCCTTAGAATGTTACCGCAAAGTGAGACTTGTATATTGCTATATGCATTGTCCAGATTGCATCGCATTCGAGATTTTTTAACAACTAAGAGTGTTAGAATGTAGGGGTCATAATTTAGAAATATTCGAAACAAGGGAATAAAAAAGAGACTAATTTATAGAACTGAAAACCGTTAGTTTGAGAATTCATCCCTTCTGGGCGCCTTTACGTAAGTGACCATCCTAAAATTTGCCTGAATTATAAGTGATAAAAACAAGGAATAACACTCCTAGTGTTGGTGAGTTGGGAATAGAACACAACCATCGAATTAATCATTCCGCGACTCAGGTTAGGCCGTACCCCATTCCAGCACTCAGACTAGAATCTCAGAACAGCCAAAAATCCAATGCAAGACCTTTGGGACGGCAGTTTCAATACGTAAACGTACACCATTGATATTAACAGTACCGTTATATACACTGTATATAAATATAAATATAAATACTGAGGTATTTAGTTCTCTCCCTTTCACCTCTCATATTTTCTGAGTGTTGGAAGATTAACATCCAGAGATGTAAAATTATGGTCTCTGAACATGACGCATTCAAAATCAAAAACAATGTCAGAAGGAATTGAATTATTAAAAATATTTTTGGACATAAATCCCAGATAACTAAATTCCGAGACTAAGCTATGCGTTTCACCGGTCTTGGTAAAATTTGTACTCACTCAATTTATCGGAGTAGCAATGGCGATGGAGGTACTGCCATGTCTGCTCTCATAATACAAGGCCTTCTGAGTTCGTATAACTTACGACCAATAACACTGTCATATTGTGGATGATTAAGTACTGTGCCCGTCTGTACACCTGGAGTGACAGACAACCACATGCGAGGTAGCTGTAAATGCAGTGTTAGCAGGAGATCTCTCTCGGGGCGTTCTGGGCTTGGGCTGTAATTACTAGACACTGCATTCATGCTCCCCGTAAGGAAAAAGGAAAGAGTCATGACATATAAAAAGAGAATTAAAAACATATTTAAAAATAAACCAATTCACCAAGAAAATTTATTCAGAAAAGTTCTGCCGACTGGCAGAAGCAAAAAAATAGCACACGCATTCCCTAATGGATTTTATGTCGATCAAACAAATTAAACTATAGTCTTATTTAATATTGTCCGATGAGCTAGACTATGTTCATGGATTATTCTTTCATTTGTTAATCTATACATTTTAGAGACGACACAAAATTATATTTTCACTTCACACTATAAAGTTGTATTGTTCAATCGTCCTATTCACTTATTTACAATTCACATATTTACAATCCTGACACTAGGATCGATTAATTTCACACTCGAAGGTTCATATTTTCATTCTGGATTTTCTTAGAAAATGACACAATTCTTAACGCAATTAAATACACAGCATATTGACTATTCTTGGGCACAGCAGTTAAATCTTTACATTTGACATTTTACAACAATAATAATAATAATCAAGTTTGGTTACTTTAAGGTTTGCTCGGAATATCCTTTATAAATTTCAGGATTGTATTCACTGGACATGAATTCAACTGATAAAAATTGGCATGACAACATTGCATGTAATAATTAATCATTGGAGCTGATAATATCATAGGAAAAATCTTTAAGATTTGAAACATATTGAAGCTTATGGGACAGGATCTGACTCCCGAAATCTCCCATTTTATTTCCTATTAACGAGCATACAGCTTTCTGGGCTCTCAGGATATTACTCCCGCTACGTCCACTTTTCACGAGGATCAAAGCCTCTATTAACTTTTCACAAAGTGCACAGGCACAACACAACGTCAATACAGCTTCATTTAACAAAACCCTAGACGATAACAAATCGTATGCTCTCAATTTTTACATTAACAATTAATTGTTTACTCATATTCAACACTTTTATCATAGTCTTTCATTTTTGTCATTCTGAAGGAATATTACTTCCATAACTGTTCATATAATTCATTATTTATCAATATTAATGCATAGACATGTATTATTATTATTATTATTATTGGAAAAATATATTCTGTGAGAAAATTATTAATTCATAAACTGTGTCATAACTCTGCTGCGTTCTGAATTGGGTAAGACTTCCCATCTTATTACTGCAATATCAAAAACGAAATATTGAGGATGCATCTCAGCTACAAGTCTAGTTGACTGCAAGGAAAATTACTCCTAAAAAATGTGTAATCATTTAAATATAAATGCGCTCTTAATAATAGAGAAAGTGAATTGGTTTTATCGGAATGGCGGAAAATTCATGGCTCGAGAAGTTATTCAGGCTTTTCGGAAGTCTACGGTAGCCTATCATGTTTTCTGTGGCGAGTTGACCTCCCTCGGTGCAGATCGAACCCAAGCACCACGGATCTGAGAATCCTACACGCTGGACATGGGACATGCTTATAGCGCGCTGCTCTCCTGTCATCCACAGAAATATATGCCGTAGGTGGCCCTGCTCCTCGTTCCTAATGGGTCATTCTGGTATGATCTCACATTCCGCCGCCTTAGCTGCTAACCATATTCACTAACTGGGGCAGTGAAATTGTTCTATCATGGGGCTGTTCTTCATACATACAAGTCATGTTACTAGCGTGGCCCATTGTAAATAATGAAGTCCACTTATGTAATCCAGTGGCTGACTGGACAAGAAAATGGGTAACAGTTCCTGTTGATAATGTCTTTGATAAATCAAGGGTGGAATCTGGCCTGATAATTCCCCGTGAAAAAGTATGTCGGTAGGGTAGCCTACTCTCACTTGCAAATGTTCAATGTGGTGGTCCCAGTTCTCACGTTTGATATATGTGGTGGGAATAGCACAAGACAAAGTCATATACTTGTGTAACAAGTCACTCACATACCTTGGAATATGTTGAAGTGTTCAACCAGCGAATATTATAAGTTTCGAAGCACTGTTATATTACCACAAACGAAGCACAAAGTCTTTGTCCACTCGGGCATAGTGGCGCTGTATATGTTGCCTAGCTCCAAGGAGCGCTCGTTCAGAATAACGGCGTATTTCACTGTCGTGCACACACACACACGTGGACTATTATGACGACTCGTTGACTGTGTCGGTGTGAGATATGAGATGCCTGACCTCTACCAGGGCTGGCTTATATACTGTCCCAAGGACACATATCGATCTGTGAACTCGCATTACGTAATGTTGGATCTTACGTCTCATTGGCTATATCCATAGAAAGATCGAGAAGGTTGGTAAATTCCAATAGAACAACAGGAATAAGCTGGTGAAATACTCCTAACTTGATTCTGAATTACTGGTATAACCTGGTATAACACAAGCTTTATAAGAATAATAGATTTCAACTTCCGTTGGCACCATGTGAAACACGCGGCTCGTTCAAACTCTGCTGGGCTGACAGCTCGGAACCTGATCGCTGACGTCATTAGCGCGCTCCCTTTGAATTCACGCTAGACCACACCATCGTAAAATGGGCACAGAACGAATCAATACACTACCTTGAGACTACTTTCGACTGTTTAAAATTGAACGTAGGCTATACTAATGAGACGTAGATTCCTCACCTTGTGTACTATGCCTCATTTTCGTGGTTCTTTGGGTTTCGCTTGGATTCTACTATCATATCAAACGAAGGTACGTTTTTCAGTATCCAGCCGGCCTCTGTGTTGAGTACCTAACGGAGAGACAGGCACATACAGTAATGAAGGAAATTTTGTTTCCTAAACAGTATTTTCAAAAATAAAAGAAATAATA
The DNA here is from genome assembly GCA_946902985.2 of Meconema thalassinum. Classification (NCBI taxonomy): domain Eukaryota; kingdom Metazoa; phylum Arthropoda; class Insecta; order Orthoptera; family Tettigoniidae; genus Meconema; species Meconema thalassinum. The sequence goes on from OX336389.2 coordinate 297,999,560, forward strand.
ATAATAATAATATCGTATGGCCTGGGGTGCCGGGTGCAAGCTTTGTTATTTGAAACCCAGAGGGTAGCTTGCATGCCGAATTTCGTTGTTCCTTGACTATGAACGTCAAGGAGGTTAGATGTTAGATATCTAACCTCCTTGAACACTATAGCGCTTTCTAGTAGAGAAATGAGGAACTTTGTGTTGGAGGAAACTCCCGAGATTAATTTTGCCATTGTGAACGCGATTATAAGACACGAAACCTCTTTATGGATGAAATCAGAACCTCTGGATGTGATATTCGACCCCAGAGATACATAAACATAAATACCTGCTCCGCCTCGGTATGTGACAAACAGCTGGACAGCTTTGCCATCAAGGTCCTGAGATATAATGAGCTAAAAAGGAAAACCTTTCTCCATAGATGTAGGCTATATGTACTGTATAATACTGTATGTCGGCAATCGGATCAGGGAAATTGTGGGTGAATAGCCTATAATCCCCAATTTATCAGATGTAGGTCTGAGTTCCAGAACAATATAATGAAACATTACGATTGAATTGACTGCACATTAACTCTTCCTAGTTGCAATATAATATACCTCGAAATGCGACGTGACTCAAGTGATAACTCGAGGGTCTCTTTTGTACAGTGTGCGTCAAGTTATGTTTCAAGTCCAATTTCCGTCCACTTCATGTGAGGTCAAGAGCATACAATGCATTCCTAAGGTTATTTTCATAGTATAACGTGTGTAATATTGTGTTAGGTACCTATCGTTCAAGTGTCTGATGTAGAAAAAGTCAACAACGAAAATAAGCCTCTCGATAGCTAGATAGCCGCCTCCGTGGTGTAGTGGTCAGCATGATTAGCTGCCAACCTGGAGGGTTGCGAGTGGTTTCCGTAGTTTCCCATATCTACTCTAGACCAATGCCGGGGTGGATTCTATTTTCACGCCACGGCTGCTGTCATATTCTTATCTGCATTACAAATGCACACATTACTACAGACACCACAATAACACAGGTCATCAGACAAATTCTACACACCCACACACACCCAAGAACACGGGGCTAGATGACCACGATATCGCAAAGCCCATAAATGAATTAACAACTTCCTTTGTTGCGCCTCGCCATAATTTCAAATACACATACTATTACCGTCATCACAGTAACATAGATTATCAGACAAAATTACACACTCACAAGTACACGGGGCTAAATGACTTCTATGACCAATCCCCCAAAATAAAACAACTACTTTATTGGCAATAAGTTGAAGGTACAACCGAACAGATTTTCTTTTTCGACAAAGATCAACTATCTGCAATCAGGCATTTTGCGTTTTTGAAAAGAGTCGTAAGATTTCGCCATCACTGTCCAACATAATTATGTTGAATGTCCCTGTGAGCTTATGGGACAGGTCGTTGCAGCAATATTTCTATGACTCACGCACAGAACTCTGCTGTCATCGACATGTATTGTATTGTTCCGCGGTAACAATGTCAACTTCTGTCACGCTGTGTTGTATTGTGAGAAAAATGCATATGCTGTTCCACTAATATTCCTTTAATAGTTTGATGACGGCACACGTAACTTTAATCCATACTCGTAGCACTATTCTCTCGACGTAAACCTACTCGCTATTCAAACAATACAATAGTACATTATGCAACGAGCCTATAATGGCTATAATTAAGACACGAGTATTTTTATAAAACGAGCGTATGCGAGTTTTATAATTTCCATACGTGTGTCTTAATTACCATTATAGGCGAGCTGCATACGACTGTTTATGTTCGACGATAATTATAACTTTATTATATGTTTTAATATAAATATTCATAAATATCTGTTGAGAGTCAGCCACTTGAATTTTGTGATCGGGGAGCGAGCGCTAAGTATGATATCTCTGTCTTTCAAGATCTCTGAACAACCGACGCATGCGCTCTGTGTGCTTGCAATGCCATATGCAGGCCATATGTTTACATCTGCCGCCCCTCAATAATATTGTCACCGGAGTCGTTTGAAGACAATGCGCTGTGTAGAAATTAGTGTTGGTGATATTAAGGTACAGTGCTATTTCTTGTCTCATATTTGTCGTGACCTACCTGGCCTGTGAGACGTTCTAGCAGGTTGACAGCTCCTCCGATGATTTTCCCTACTAGCCGAGCGGTTTACTAGATAAGGGAACTTGAGGTTTCATAGACTAGTCCCGGAACTACCGGAATAAAAGATGATATTCCCTTGGACTACTGCCGATTTATTAAGCCCTTGGCAGTCGAAGTATATATACACTATATACAAATTATGTGAAGTTACTGCTGGAAGTGCACGCAGGTCTGTAATAGCGCTACTAAGTCTTACTGATACTTGACATCTAGCATGTCTCCGCGAGGCTGAATTCTGCTCGCGCGCGTTACGACGTTACTCTGGCAAGAACTGAGGCGTGAGAACTACTGTTACTCTGCCGCTCCACTGGTCTGTAACCACTCTGTGACAACTCTCCAGTGACAACTACTTTGCTACTCTGTCGCTCGCCATTTTGGATACCATTATATTCAACTAGAGATGACCCCGAGTCCATCTCTCCCTTCCACTGAGACCTGTGGTCCATTCTACTCCCAGTGCCTAGCAAGTGCTGCTCTCTAAGCTAGCGGCGAAATGCCCATACTCGCGTCTACGTGACATCCAAGGTTCAATTTCTGGCCTGGCTTGTGACTATGAATCACTCTCTCTACAGTACAGAGTACCGGACCAAGTGTCCTTTTGTACCATCAATATTTACAGACCTCGGTACACATCCTGGCTCCAGCAATCTTATTTCCTCCAGAAATACATCTCTGGCTTACAAATGCTCACATCCAACTTAGTAATAATAATAATAACTCTATTGCCCTTATGTATAATGTTCCTTCGAACCGCAGTCCTGGGTTCTGAACCATGGAGGCTCACAGTCACGACACCTCCCTCCCCAGGGAAGAAATGGGTGCAATCCTCCTTGCATTCATTTCTGTCCCAATATTACACTCGGTTATTGTCGAGTCGTAATGATCTGCGACTTTGCGTTGAGGGTGAAGGCTGTAATGCGACCTGACTCGCACTCCTATCTGAATCTACAATAGCCCTCGTAGGCGTACTGAAGCGCCCTTCAGCAGGCCTAGAGTGTAATTCCAGGATTTCCTCAGACATCTCCGGGCGTCCCCGAAGTTGCCTGGGACGTTGGAATATCGTAATATCCTCATCTGCAGTCTTAGCCTTACCTTCCCTCGTAATTACTGTTTGCCTTATGCAAATATTTGGGCAATGTGACCTTGCATCATCAAACCATTTTTTGGCTGGAAACCCTAATTTAGGGCAATCACAACAACAATTGCAACAATAGCACCATACAATTATCCCAATTGTACCTGCTATAGTTAGTACAATATACTTATATACATTGAAATGTTTATACATCATCTGACTTTGTATGTCTTCTTCTTGTTTTCTTACCAAGTCCTCCACCTCTTCTGTTTTGTGCGTGGCCCACTTTAAATCATTCACATGATTTAACAAATTATTCAGTGGCAGTTTATTAACCTGCGGTACCTACTCTAACTTAATCTCACTACCAATCTGCTCGCAGCAGTCATAACTAAGTATCAAATCTGGCACTAAGTCCTTACCTCGAGTAGTGTTTATTTACCTACCCCTTGTACTTTACTATGTGGGCTGTACAACGTACACCCTGGACTTAACACAACAATACCTGTGCCAGTTAATCCCATATCACTTGTAGTGTCCTTACACATGCAGGTGACCCTTGTCTCACCTGGAGACACATAAATATACCTGTTTTCCCTTATAGGTATCCACAGCAATCGCTGTACTGGTAGTACTCTCTTATCACAATTCTCCGGTACCTGGTTAACTCCACTGAGTATCTTCACTGCGCAACTGTCTTGCGAGTGAACCATATTAACAGGGAACTGAGCATGACACAACCTCCACGTGGCAGACACTACCTTACACTGCCTCACCTGTTCCCTATCTAATTGCGCAAATGTCTGCTTTTCTTTGTCCATCAATATATAGTCCTTGGCCTCTTGAATGTACACAAAATGGTGGGGATTACTCTTCATGTAGGTGGGGAATGGGATCATATGATACACACTATAAACCACTCTGTCTGTAAGGGGTGTCCTTATAACATACACAAGATAATTTTCACTTGTAAACACTTCCACTGTGGCCACCTTGTAGACTAGGTAACCGTAAGCTGACCTTAATTCAAATGGCAAGGATAACCCTTTTGGAAAATCCTCCTGGGCTTTCTTATAACTTTCTATGATGTCATCCGGTGATATTATCTGTACCTGGATGACTCCTACCTGTGCATTCATGATGCCTGACAGTACCACACTGTACTGCTCATACAGCTGTACAAGTAAGCCTTCTATCTCAATTAAATGTCTGTTTAATGAGATCTCTAACTCTGCTTGCTCAAATGCTTCTGTAATCCGAAGCGTACTATTGGACAAATATGTCCTGATTTCATTTAAACCCTGAGTCAACCTCTGCTCGTTTGCAGTTACATCGTAGATGGTGCTGTTCATTGTTTGTAACGTGGACTTAACCACTAACATCTGTTCTTTAGTGACCTTAATCATTGAGAGTTGCTCTCTCTCTAACTCACTTATTTGTGACTCATACTTATCTGCATCATCCTGACTTAATGTTCCAAATAACGCTTTGGCTATTGAACCTACAACATTTATCAATCCCCTTTTCGGTCTGGTATTATCCGTCTCCCCACTTGGTCTAGTGATTTTGGCTATCGTTTCTTTAGATTCCTTAATCCGTTGCAATTGATTACTCAACATCTTAACGTCATGCTGACATGTCAAATTTGTTTTCTGCTCTAACAATATACATGCCAATTGTGTCCAGTGTATATGCTCCCTGATATTTGAAAATATATCACTCAGCTGATTCAAATTCACATAGGTAACTAATGTCCATTCCACGTTATACAACTGCATCTCACCATGGTTGTCGAAGTATACTCCAGGTGTATTCTCGTATGGTGTCACTTGTACGTCTAGTACTTCTCCGGTTATGCCGTGGGGTGATGACGTCACTGTTACCACCGCCACCATGGTGTAGAACCATTCTAGCATTCGTGCCATTGCCTTCTGCCTTACCTGCAAGGTAAAGACAGGTTATTCGTTACCTATTTTACTGATTTTCCACCAAAATTTTATCTACTTCAATAACTAAAGTCTCAAAAGACTTTGCTTCGCATCCTAGCTTAGGCATGCGGCTACAAAACTATCAGCAGTGTCATACACTAAGTTCAAAAACTTGCTCCCTTAACTTCGAGTTCTGTTACATAGAGACTCGGCTTCACATCCCACTTCGGGGATGGCTACACTAATGCCGTTTGCATTTTACTGAATGCTCTCAAAATGTGCCTTTCATGGCTCGGTTTCTGTTTCATTTCATCTAAGCTAATTTCCGGTTTTCCCTACCCCTGTCCTAACGGGTGCGTATCCCCGACTACCCTAGGGGTGACGAGTCACATATAGGCTACACGCTCGCCATCGTGCAACCCTTTACTTACGAGCACTTCAGTGCCACCCGCCGAACCTCTATTCGTCTGACTGTTAAAATTTCTAATACGACCCAATTTTGTTTTCCGTAGCTTGGCGGGGTATTAAAGAACCCTACCAGCAGCTGTCGCTATCTTCCTAGTTGCCATTGAGACGAAGGGGTGTGTAACTTCGTCGTGGCCGAAATTTGAGGTTCTGACTCTTCGCTTTTCTCAAATGTGCCTCTTAGAGCACTTCTTCTCTACTTGCTATACACACGTATGTGTCACTTAATGATTTGTACCGTTAACACAGGTGTCTCTGATTCACCCTTGTGCCATTGCTTGGCTTCCATTTACTATGAACGGCAAGCCTCCGCGTTCCTTGGGTTGCCGTTCGCACTACATGGCTCAGTTACATCGAGCTACTCACCGAGATTCGTGCCTGCCTGACCAGCAGATCATCGTGGTCACCAGGCCACGCCTCTTTTCTGTCGCCTCTTACGACACAGCAGGCTCACTGTTGGGGGTATTCTAACACCTATGATCACGTGTCTAAACGTTCCAATGGTTCCCGCCACCCACACGGGGGTTTAACTTCCTCAGGATGGCCGCTCCGGGGCCACTATGGACATCCCTGTATTTCGCCTTACATAACTCCTGTCACCCGGTGCATTATCTAGGCTGCTCGCCTCAGTTGTCCGCTGTTCAAATATTATGGTGTGCCTACTGATAAACTACATTGACTCCATGCGCACACAATCTCTTACAGCTGTGTTACCCTTATCTGTCGCTGTATCTGCTAACCGTTATACATCTTTACCCCTTAATCCGTTCTGTGCTGCTTCTGCACCCAGCCGGGTTCTAAACCCGTTGGAGTCCTTTTACAAGTACATTTTCAACCGATTCTTATGCACCTTGACTCTTCTGCATTTCTTACTAAGCAGTAGGGTACAATTTACCCCTGAAACGTCGACGACCTCATTAGGCCCTACAAATGGCGGACTCAGCTTTTTAGATCGTCCTCTTCGCAATGCATCATTACGCAAGAGTACCTTGTCACCAATTCGAAATGTGACTTCGTTCTGCTTTTTATCGTAATTAGCCTTTTCCAGTTCTTTACGCTCAACTAGCGTCCTCCTAGCGGCTTCATGATTCCTCCTGAGCTGTGACGTCAGCTCCTCTACCACATTCTTATGTTCGTTATAATCCACCTCAGGTGGCTTTTGCAATACACCTGGTATATTCGCCTTCTTTCCAAAAATAAGCTCATAGGGTGTGAACCCTGTGCTAGTACTCTTGGTGGTATTGTATACAAAGCTCGCTGTGGGCAGATACTTATCCCAGTCATTTTGTTCACTTGAGCAAACATAATGCCTCAGGTACTCTGCTAGTACCTTGTGAGATCTCTCTACGCTACCGTTGGACTGTGGTCTGAAAGCGCTTGTGTTTGTTTTCCTAATTCGCAGTTTCTTACAAAGTGCCTTGAAAACTTCGCTCATGAAGTTACTACCCTGGTCAATGAGAATCTGCCCCGGTATCCCGTAAATGCTTATAACATTATTAATTAGCGTCCGTGCCACTGTTTCAGCCTCCTGATTCGGCATGGCACTAGCTACCAAGTACTTCGACAGTTGGTCCTGGCATGTCAAAATATACTTATTGCCAAGCTCTGTCACCGGAAGTGGACCCACCACATCCAGAGATACCTTCTCAAAGACCGTGCTAGGGGTGTCCGTAATTACCATTGGCGCTCTGACGTCTGGTCTAGTCCCCTTATTCTTTTGGCATGAAGGACACGAGCGTATATAACGCTCAATGTCACCTTTCATTCCCTTCCACTGTAATCGTTCGCGTACCCTGGCGTACGTGCGGGCTATTCCCTGGTGTCCTCCAACCAAGGAATCATGACACTCCTTCAGGATGGCCAAATTCTCAGCCTCCTGCAACTCGGTTACCTCGGGTAAGCTGTCTTCGGGCGTGGACTCCTCTGCGTTAGCGTCCTCGGAGACCTCACTACCGTCTGCTTCAATTCTCTCTACCGTAGCGTCCTCGGGTTTTGAAGCCGTTGCTACCCTCCTACGAGTTTCCATATGAGTGGCCACGGCCGCCCCCTGCCGTAACTCGTGCCCAGCCGAGTTAATCACTCGCGCTTGACACTGTGCATCAGTGGGATTCCTGCTAAGGGCATCAGCATTGCAGTTCTGCTTGCCCTGCTTGTAAATGATTTCAAAATCATACTCTGCCAATTTCAATCGGAACTTTAGCAGGCGTGACGATGGGTCTTGGACATTGAATACCCACTTCAGCGGCTTGTGATCTGTCACAACCGTGAAATGCCGTCCGAACAAATACGGCCTGAAATACTTTACACCCCAAACAATGCCTAGTAATTCTTTTTCTGTGACACTATAATTTCTTTCTGCCTTATTAAGCGTCCTGCTTGCATACGCTACGGGAAGATCTCTACCTACGGGCCCTTGTGACAACACGGCCCCCACTGCTTCGTTGCTAGCATCTGTGGTAAGAACGAATGATTTTTCAAAATCTGGGTACTGCAAAATAGGCTCTTCAATGAGTTTTTGCTTTAGCGTTTCGAACGCTTGTTCCTGTGCATCTCCCCACACGAAGGGAACTTCCTTCTTCACTAATTCATATAGTGGCTTCGCGATCTTACTATAATTGGGTATAAACCTCCTATAATACCCACTGAGTTCACAGAATTGTTTAATCTGGCGGCTCGTGGTAGGCCTCGGAAAATCCTTCACGGCCTGCACCTTTCGTGAGTCTGGTAAGACTCCCCCTTCAGTAATTACATGCCCTAAGAACGTCACTTCAGTCCTCAGGAACTCACACTTATCTGGCTGGAGCTTCATCGTATTTTCTCTCAGCCTTTGAAAAACATCTCTTAACTTAGCATTGTGCTCCTCTATAGAGCTACCATACACTATTATATCATCTAGATAGCACAGACACTGAATACCTGTCAATCCGGTAAGCACTGTATTCATAAGCCTTGTGAATGTGGCTGGCGCATCCTTCAACCCCATGGGCATCTTTGCAAATTCGTACTTGCGCCCTAATGCTGAAAAAGCTGTCTTGGGCCTGTCTTCAGGTTTTAATAACACCTGATAATAACCGCTGCAAAGGTCAAGTGTACTGAAATACCTGGCCTTACCTAGAGCATCTAATAGCTCTGAGATGAGTGGGAGGGGATAACTAACCCCTATCGTTACTTCGTTCAATTTTCGGAAGTCAATCACAACTCTCCACTTTTGCTTACCTGACGCATCCATTTTCTTCGGTACTAACAATAATGGTGCATTCCAAGGGGATGTACTGGGTACAATAATTTCATCACCTAGCATCTTATCTATCTGCGCTTGTATTTCTCCCTTCTGTGCCTCCGGCAGCCTATACGGCCGCACATTAATCGGGGGTTGATCCCGGGGCGTTGGGATCTCGTGACGTATAACTTCCGTGCATGTGAGCTTATCTCCCTCAAGGTGGAAGGTGTCATTGTATTCCGCACAGATGGCGTATATACCCTCCTTATCTACCTGCGTGAGATGGTCTACTCGCAAGCAGTCTATCACTCGGCGTGATCTGGGCTTCTGAGTAGCCCGTTCTCCGGTTACTGCCCTACTGCCTTGCTGTACCTTGCGTACTCCTGCCAGGCAGGTGTCATCCACCTCCTGCATTCGCACTCGGGGGCAGTACAGAGTCACTTCTTCCTCAGTAGTGTTCATCATGCTGACTACTGCCTCGTTGTGCTCTGACCTAGTTAGACATTCTGCGAGGTAAACCCCTGGTGCCACCTCGGCCCTCTCAATAATTCCCACTGGTAGATTCTTATCGACTTCAATAACTACTACCTTCTGGGTTCGAGGCTCGAGGCTGATTATCTTCGCCTCCCTCGCTCCCAGCGGGTATCTTTTACCGTGGATCGTAACATGACCCTCCCGGTAGTCGATCACGCTGTCAGCTTGGATGTCTCTCCCTATTATACCATCCTGGCTTAGTTGGAAATCACGGCCCACCACATGCACTGTGTTTTTAGTACCTCCAATAACAAACTGAACGGTCCCTTGGGTGTAAATCGTTCCCTCGCTTACACCCGTTAATTCGATCGTGGTGCCTCTACTGATTGTAACTCTTTTAGGCACTGATTGCCTCTTCACTAGGCTGACATCGGAGCCAGTGTCAATTAAAAACCTCAGAGGCCCCCCACAATGCATTAATATAGTGCCCTCCATGTCACGTGCTTTGGGACTTCTTAAATTACGGGATTCCATAGCTGTCCCTGTGTTATGGACCCGTTCCAGTTTGTCGCCCCTGTCTGAGTGATATTTCTCTTATTACCTTTCCCACTCTTGAACCCACAGTCCTTGGTTCCATGTGACCATCGGTCACAAATATCGCACTGTCGTCGGCCTTTCATGGCCTTGCCTCCCGTGCGCCTACTCTGGCCCTGGCCTTTCTTGGCCTCCGGACAATTTCGTTTTAGGTGACCCTGCTGGCCACATTTATAACACTTCCGCCGGTCCACTTCTACTTGTGGTACCCGGGCTGTCTGTCGGCAGTTGTTTTGTACGTGCCCTTTCTTCCCACAACGGTAACAGGTTCTACTCCTGTCCGCTTCCGTGTGACGCTTCTCTCTAATTATGCGCACGGCTTCCGGCGCCACGGCTTCCTTATCTCTCTGCTTCTTTCGGCAATCGCGCTCTATGTGTCTCGGTTTTTTTGCAATATCTGCATATGATCTTACTTGGGGTGCCTCCTGTCTGTACTTTGGGTGTACTACCTAACGCGGTGCGTGCACCTCGGGTTCGTGCCTCCTTGCACTCCCGTGCGATGTGGCCTTCCCTGTTACAATTGTAACAGACCACCCTAACACTCGCTTGTGTTGGCTTAGTATGCCACCTTAGTGGTGCCTTCCTTTCCTGATCGGGTTTACCTGCTCTTACCCCTGAGCTATGTTTCGTGTGCAACCCTTCTCGTGCCTTCTTTGACAGAATTACCGCCTCTTCTTGCCTTGCTGTGGCTACCGCTTTCTCGAAAGTAATGGCCCCGTGGCCCTGGACCCTAGCTTGGATTCGCGGGTTACTTAATCCCTGTATGAAGCTAGCTACGCATATTTTTCTTGTGATTCTTAGCTGAGCTTCCCTGTCCTCCCAGCTTTCTCCATCGAGGACTGCTTCCCTGAACGCAGCTGATAGAGTCTCTACTTTATGCGCCCATGTCGCCACTGTTTCCCTCGGATCCTGCGCTGTTTGAAACATCTGGCAAATATATAAGTCTAATGTGCCCTGAAATCCGTAGTATTCTCGTAATGCCTGTTTGGCAGCCTCCCAATGATTTATGTCTCTTCTGACTAACAACTTATCTCGGGCCTTGCCCGTAATTTTGGTCAGGATATACTTAAAAAATAACTCTTGATCGTCATCTTTTATCATGCGAACAGCAGCGTCTACATTAGCCACAAATTCACGTAATCTGTCGGGCTGTGTTCCATCGAACTCCCGACCTATCAGGCGATGTCCTTCAGTCACTGATACAAAAGGCCCCCTTGTACTTACCGTATCTACTTCTGCTAACCTCTCCTCTACCTGGACACCGGTAGCTGCACTTGTCTGTCTTGCCATTATAATAAGGTTAGCTTACCTGGCGGCTACTTCTTCTTCTTTGTTGTCTCTGCTAACTGGATACTGCGGCTTATCGGTTCTCCCCTCTGCTGGCGGCACGGCTCGCTACTGCACGGCTCCTTCTGCTTAGTAGGCTTTTTCTCTCTTCTGCGTTGCGCGGCACTCGGTACGATTTACGCGGATGCGCGGACGGACAATCTTCTGCGTTGTCGCGGTCTTTATCGGACAATCTTCTGCGTTGTCGCGGTCTTTATCGGACAATCTTCTGCGATGTCGCGATCTCTCTCTTTATTCCGTAGTTGCTCTGTTCAGTGCGTCGAACTCGGGACCCCTCATCTGACACCAAAAAGTTAGGTCTGTCGTGACCTACCTGGCCTGTGAGACGTTCTGGCAGGTTGACACCTCCTCCGATGATTTTCCCTACTAGCCGAGCGGTTTACTAGATAAGGGAACTTGAGGTTTCATAGACTAGTCCCGGAACTACCGGAATAAAAGATGATATTCCCTTGGACTACTGCCGATTTATTAAGCCCTTGGCAGTCGAAGTATATATACACTATATACAAATTATGTGAAGTTACTGCTGGAAGTGCACGCAGGTCTGTAATAGCGCTACTAAGTCTTACTGATACTTGACATCTAGCATGTCTCCGCGAGGCTGAATTCTGCTCGCGCGCGTTACGACGTTACTCTGGCAAGAACTGAGGCGTGAGAACTACTGTTACTCTGCCGCTCCACTGGTCTGTAACCACTCTGTGACAACTCTCCTGTGAAAACTACTTTGCTACTCTGTCGCTCGCCATTTTGGATACCATTATATTCAACTAGAGATGACCCCGAGTCCATCTCTCCCTTCCACTGAGACCTGTGGTCCATTCTACTCCCAGTGCCTAGCAAGTGCTGCTCTCTAAGCTAGCGGCGAAATGCCCATACTCGCATCTACGTGACATCCAAGGTTCAATTTCTGGCCTGGCTTGTGACTATGAATCACTCTCTCTACAGTACAGAGTACCGGACCAAGTGTCCTTTTGTACCATCAATATTTACAGACCTCGGTACACATCCTGGCTCCAGCAATCTTATTTCCTCCAGAAATACATCTCTGGCTTACAAATGCTCACATCCAACTTAGTAATAATAATAATAACTCTATTGCCCTTATGTATAATGTTCCTTCGAACCGCAGTCCTGGGTTCTGAACCATGGAGGCTCACAGTCACGACATATTCGCCAGTTTATTTACGCGAACATATGTACGGTGCGTATTCCATGTCGGTAATTTATTATAGTTCGATGTTGTGTTTATGTCCGACATGTTAGATTTTGAGCGCATGCGCGAAGGTATCGTTACCTAATTGGTCAATGAACAAGCTCTGATTGGCTGGAGAAACTGTATCATAATGAAAAACAGTGTTAAAATGACCATCATTATGATACAGTTTTCTGACACATAATCGTGGGACGTGGGTTGGCAACCACGGGACCCCAGCTGAGTCCGGCATTGCTTCCACTTACATGGGCCGGGCTCCTCTCCGTCTTCTTTCCTGTCGACCTCCCTTGGTCAACTCTTGTTCCTTTCCAACCCCGACGGTATAGGGGTATCCGAGGCCTAGGGAGTCTTTCACTTTCCCTCCTTAATTGGCCCTTGTCAAATCTTTCCTGATCCCTCTTTCTTCCAGGGGTCAGACCTCTTGTTTTCTTTTCATTATATTTCCTTTTCTCTTTGAGATTCCCGCACTATTTGTGTTAATTGGCTCCCCGTGTATCTAAATTCCATTTAGCGATTTTTTTTGCATCTCCACTCCATTTTGTGTAGGTGTTTTCAATCTACGTTGCATTTTGTAAGCCTTTTCGATCTACATTGCATTTTGCGAGTGTTTTCAACCTCAATTGCATTTAGTAAGGTTTGACAATCTAAATTGCATTTTAGTAAGTCTTTCAATATAGGGTATTTTGAATTTCAATTGCATTTTGTATTTTCAACCTTAACCGCTTTTTGCAAGTATTTTCAATCTAAATTGAATTTTGTATGGTGGGCATTTTGAAAATATTTTGATTCCATTTCGTGGGTATTTTGAATCTAAATTATATTTTGTAAGTATTGTCCATTTAATTGAGTAGTTTGAATCTACCGCGCATTTTGTAAGAATTTTCAATTTCAATTGCATTTTGTAAGTATTTTGAATTTCAATTGCACTTTGTGAGTATTTTGGAATCTAAAATGCGCGTTTTTCAATCTAAATTGCATTGTGTATTTTCAATTTCAATTGCCTTTTTTTTAACCTCAATTGCATATTGTACGTATTTTCAATCTCATTTGCATTTTATAAGTATTTTGAATTTCACTTGCAGTTTGTAAGTAAAGTATTTCGACTCTACGTTGCATTTTGTACGTAATTTGAACCTAACCTGCATTTTGTGAGTAGTTTCAATCTGAGTTTCCTTTTGTAAATATTTTCCTTCTCACTTAATTTTCGTTCTAATTTCCAGTTCATTGTCATTTTCGCTATCACCTAGACTATTAGGGGCCGATAACCTAGATGTTAGGCCCCTTAAAACATCAATTATCATGATCATCATCACAATATAGTACCGTACGTGCCTCGTTTCTCACTGTGGTTACCGAACACGTAATACCAATATAGGCGTAAGGAACACGAAGGAACTGTCGCTTGAAAACTGTACCTTACATTCGCTTGGCGCATGGGAACTGCTGCATCTCGCACTGATTTTAGAACTGTCCCATTCGTTCTGCTAGGAACTTGAGAACTGTTTCGTGCTCTTCTTATGACTATCTGTCGCTCCTTTGACTCCGGAGGGGAGGATGATGACTAAAATGCGCTTTACTCTACGGTGTGTTGTCTGAATCGTAGACTTCGCAGCTTGTTGCTTTCATTTGTCACATTCATAATAATGTTATATTCAAATTCTATCTCAATTGTCATGCCTTGCATTATAATACACTCATGATCCATTGGTTATAATTACATGAGGGTCTACCATTTCTAGAAAGATCAGATTCACGTGGCTAGATTTTTGTTTTCTTATTGGACCCTTCTTTGTTATGCTAAGAAATTAAATCAGATCTGAGGGCTGGAACGGGATCCACTGAGATGCTGAGAAGTGGTGGGTTCTATTCCCATCTCGGTCATCCTGGAAGTGGATTTCTGTGGTTTCCCACTTTTTCTCCCGGCAAATGCCAGGATGGTTTCTAACATAGGGCCACGGCTGTCTCGGAGTTCAAAAATGTCATTATTAACTAGACGACTGATTTCAAGCACGCGTAACCATGGAACTAGTGATCTTTCCATGTACCGTATGAACCACAGCCACAATGACAGCCCTAATCCTGACATTATGGAGGGCGTTAACATGCGCCATTTTTTTTTGGCACGATACGTAAAATCGCAATCAGACTACATCTACTCTTCTCCTTGGGGAAAATTCAACAGTTGTATATTATTCCAGGGGCTCTATTACACACCAAGAATCTAGCACAAGCATGGTGACATTCTTTACACTTTTCATTCTTGTATTTGAAATCCCTAACTCCATAGTATGAAAGTGTCAATTCATAAAAATCAATGCTTCTCAGTCACCTTGATTTAGTCGCCAGCGTTACGCCCCCGGTGAAGCATTAAGCTCATCAACTGATATGGTACAGCTCCTCAAACAGATGGCCAGTACATACTAAAAGGGCAACTACGAGAGATATACTGCATGAGATTAAAGAAACGTTCCACTTTTACGAATATGATTACATGTCTGGCAGTTCAAAACACACAAAATGAAAACCTACTCTGCATATTTTAACTGAATATACTCAATGTAGTTTAAATCAATTGCCTGAAATTAAAAGTAGGTCATTCATATTGTGAGTGCATGTGGAAGGTGTGATTCACGGAGTCTATCCATGGACATACACAAAGTTTTGTACGAATGTCCTCAATGTCGTTCATATTAATAAAATAACTTCTTGTCCAAGGGGTGATCGTTAGCAAGGAGCAGATATGCTCTTGATCACAGTTACGGAATAATAAATGTTGTAATTGGTAGCAGATTATCTTCACATGGCCGTGAAACACAAGTCTAATGGATCTCTTACTGACGACTAATTTGAATTGATTCCACACCTAGTATCAACTATTATATTTCCTCCAGATTGGTTATTACCGCACAAACAACGACAAGCTACAGCTCACTTTATCAAACAGGTTAACAGAATCACATTCGGCCTAATATAATCGTGTTGACCAATTGGAGAGTACTTTTAGCCTAAATGTTTGCTAGCCAACACTGCAAAATTCAATTATATCCAACACTCTCGGGTTAGGTCATTAAGATGCCCTATTAGCATTTTATGCGTTGATCTGTATCTACACCACGAACGCGTGAGTTATGCGGAGCCTCAATATATTTCATTGTGCAATTTTGAGTTTGAAAGATCAATCAAGTATCATTTTATAAACTGTAGGAACGCTCCGATTTAAATACTAAGTAATTTGACCTACCTATCCAATCAATTTTAGCTCTTATCCTTGTCCTTGTTTCAAGCAACGAACACTTATATTTACTCACACAATAACGTAAGTAAAGAATGTAAGTAAGGACCGACCACCTTATGTTACCTCACTGTTCAAGGAGATCAACAATCCGCGAACAAATACCCTGCGTTTAATGTGCCATAGCTGACCGTATAATAAATGTTAGCTCACTTATCTGACTGCATGTAATAGTCGTAGCGGAGAAACCAAGCAACCTGAGTGGTTATTCCAATTTGCACAGCCATCGGAAAAAATATAAGTGGTTACGAATTTGGTCCTAGCAGATTTGAAGGTGAGTTGGTATCAACTGAGCAACACCGATACACGAACAGGACCGTCATTTCACACACACTATCCTGCTTGCTGGCCTCCACTTCATTCGTATTTAGAGCAGTTTACTGAAAATGGTGTTAGGTAATTGTTTCTCAACCTGACAGATATTCTTGTTAGGTTGACCACCCTCTCATAAGTATTGTTTCATTGTACCCCGAATTTCAAACTAGTAACCACAACATAATGGTTGAAAGTGATAATGAACGTGACTGAACATTCAAACTTAAACATATTCAGAACACGCATGTCTTGTGGCGAGTGTTCCCAGCAGAGGACACATGTATTATACCCGGATCGTTCACATGTCCGTGACATTGTTGACATTCTTATTTTGGAAAGAGGATTTGATAGTTGAAGAGGTTGAAGGAATGGATGATTTGAATAACGCGCGGAGGAGACTCAAGAGTGCTTAGGGAAGCATATATCGCAGGGGCGAGTGACGCGAGATTATGACGTGGAGCCTGAATAAGTCATGAGAAATAATTTTTTAGAATTACCATAAGGAGAAGAGATGGACGCTAGGAAAATAGCACACATTTATGACTATAACAAGTGGAGGATCTTGAGCTATCAAGCATTACAATCGGTCCAGTAGAAGCCGAGATACGAGATGGAATGTTCTCGAACAATTTCTCTCTGAACTATAAAAGGCCACGTTGCTGAGCAGAGAGTCATCATATCTTCAAAGCATTTGCTTATGTTCGGAACTACGCTACGTTAAAGTGACAGTATACACGCCGATATTCTGACGGTCGGAGGACTTAGTCGCCGTACCAGTGGTCAGCACGACTTAGTTTTTGTTCAAGTGAACGAACTTAACTTTTGGCAGCGAATGGACTTTGAATATTCACTGACTTTCAGGTCACTTATTCTACAGTCAGGTGATGGTAGTGTCGAAACCATTCACAGAAGTTAGCCTACAGAACGATGTATTTCTTGTGGTGACTATTAATCAGGCACTTCGAATTCATCAGGGGAAGTTTATTTCATTTTGTTCATTTATGCAGCTAATAGGTGTTCCTATCTTAGCGTGGAAACGAAACCGCATTATTGGAACATGAGATTTATTCTCGAATCTACAGGAGTACTGTACCAGTCTATGACTGAGCAACTTTTTGTCATGTTACACGGTACTAGTGATAACGGGAGTTATTTCGAACGGATGACTGCAACCATCATCATGCGCCGCTAAAACTACTCGTAGGACTGGAAGGACATGGAGACGAACGAGGTATTTGGATACGGCAGATGGCCATGGGTAGACACTGTGGTAATAGTGTACACCGCAGGACACGCCCGTCATCTACGTCAAGAATGAAGTAAGACAACCATTTCATGTACTATCCACTAACCAGTAGTATTAGAGAATTCCATATTATTGAACAGTCACGATCAGAAATCAACACACATTTTTCACCATAGCTAGATATTAGCTAGATCTTCGATTGTATTTGTCTGGATGACAAATGGAACTGCTCTCTGACAATTAATTTTTCGATCTAAGATTTTTGTTAGGACAGGCATTAGTTCATGTTTCGACATGAAATATTTCGATTATTCCAAGGGATATAAATATTTTCGTTAATTCTGATTACGAGAACAGAAGTAATTGAGGCTTGGATTATCTAAATAATTTGATTTATTTAATAACAATAATAATAGAGTGTGAATTGAATAAGTTAATAATAAGTTAATAATAATAGTCTAATAATCAAGTGTGAAGTGAATAAGTTAGTAATATTCATAAATAATAACAACGCTATTTAAAGTTATAAATAATTAGGGAGTGATAATACCGAACATTAGAAATTAAATTAAATTTTGTTAATTGTTTATTGTGATTAAATAATTTATGCATTAAATAAAAATTAATAGGAGACGTTGATAATAATAATTCTCAGATGAGATTTAAACATTTATTTATTTAAAAGAGTAGGGCGAATATAATCATTTGACATTGATAATGCTTAAATTTGTTTTGTGGTGATAATAATAATTTGTGGATGAATTTAAATAGTTGGAAGGAGTTAAATTAAATAACTTTGTTTAGAAGTTTAAATAAATTTAAATGAGTTTATGGATGAAGAGAATGAAGTATTAGATTTTTTGAGCTCAGAATTATTTTTTTCAAAAGCACTTAAAAAAAAGAAAGAAAAGAAAATATTCAGATAAAAAAGAAGGGAACGGCGGGTATTTAATGTATCAAATAGGGATAATTTATGTAAATGGGAGGCAAGGAGATATTGACCAGAATTTATTTAATTGGTAAAATAATACTGAAAAACCACAGTCTAGTAATTGACAGAATATTACAAGAAAAAAATATAATATGTAAAAAAAAACAAGAAGTTCCGTGACGAACTAAAGAGCCTACTTTTCTTAAAATTTAAGATTCATGCCAATGATTAATGACGAAATTAAGTTGGTAATATCGAAATTTCTAATTAGTTCGAAATACTGTATACCTGGCATAATGTAGCCTAATAAAGCACTACAGTTGGCAGCCCTGGTGACCGAATATATTCTTAGATCCATCTCTTAAGGTACAGAATACAAAATTTGGTTGAAATCCAATGCATAGCATGGACGTTACATTCAGTTAAACATTGGATCCAACAGCGCGCGTAAAATCATGTTGGCAACAATGCCATGCATGTATTGGTCGGAAATAATCTGAAATAATATGATCTATTGTTGTGCCAATTTTGAATGAAATCCATTAGTTAGTATAGAAGTTACATGAATTTAAAGTTGGACTTCTCAGCAGGCTTAGAATCATGTTGGCAGCACTGACGTATATAAGTTACTCCAAATTTATATCGAATGTCAGGTACTATACGTGTGCAGAGTTTAAAAGCTTGCATACTTTCTGATATATGGGTATTTGGATTAAAACAAATTGAGAGCATTTATTAACAGTTGGCAGCCCTGATGGCTCTTAAGAATATGCTCAGTCATATCTGTTTATGTACACATAGCACATACGAAATTTGGTTGAAACCCAATTGATAGTGTAGAAGTTATATGCATTTAAAATTTGAACCTATCAGCAGGCTTATAATCATTTTGGCAACACTGCCATGTATGCCTCCAGGAAATTAAACTGCAATATTATTATCTATACGTGTGCCAATTTTGAAATAGCTCCGATTCATACCTTCCAAGATATCCAACATGGAGCTCAAATTTCAGATGCCATTTTTCAGCAGTTGGTAGCACTGATATCATTTTCAAATATGGCCGTGAGATATTCAGGTATAGGTCTTTACTCCTACCAAATTTTGTTTCGTTTGCTGTAGCCGTTTATGAGTTGATAGGGGGACACACACACACAGACAGACAGAAGGACAGACAGACAGACACACACACATTTTCCCGGATCGATCTCATAAGTCTACTTTTTCCTCATTTTTGCAAAATGTGAAAAGAAGGCTAAAAATATAATAGTAAAAATATGATGCTGTGTGCAGAATATTCTGGTGATGATTTTAGTGCGCGTTTGGTGACACTTAAAGTTGTGGAGGCCTAGGGGGTCATCCAAAAGTAGGTTTTATTCCCGTAGTTGTGGGCACAGATGGATGTGCGGATGTTTGAAGGCGCCTGTGGGCTATGTTTGTAAAAGAAGGGTTAGGCGATGTGGACCGCCCCATATTCTTGTCAGATTTCACTATTCTGTTAATCCAAATATTGAATAATTTCTTTTTCTGGATCAACTCAAAATTCAAATGGAATGCCTAAATAAATAATTGAAGAACTTGAATTTAGATTTGTTGAACCTGACCGAGAGGAAAAAATATAATAAGATGAAAAGTGCAAATGAATTAAAATAAAGATTTAATGATTTTTATTTTTGAATAACAATAATAATATCATTGGAATTGAGCAAATAAAATATTCATTATGTGAGAGGTTGAGAAAACTTGTTATAAATAAAGTGAAGGGAAAGTTTGAAATTAATTAATTAATAATAATAAAATAATTTTTGATTAAAAATTTTGTGAGATTATACGAAAAGTTTGGTGATAGAAAATGTTGTTAACATACAAATTTGGTGAAGAGTTAGATGATTTAATCCGCTGATGGTGGATAGAAATAACAACATTGTTTACAACAATTTTGGTGTAATGATAGTAACATATGAGAATAATTTAAAATCGTTTATGACATTTAAACGAATGAAAGTGATAAAAGAAGAAAGTTGAATTTTCAAAATATTATGAAAGTTTTTGAACAAATTTTGTTTTTGAATTTGAAAATCTCTATGAACAATTATTAACTTTCGACTTTATGTCAGTCGAATATTGATATTGATATGAAACAACGAATCAGTGATATGATAATTTTCCAAATAAGTTTAATTTTGGATTAACACCGAATGAATCAAGTGACTATTTATTTTGAGAAATTTTTGCTACGAATATTTGATAAAATCAAATTGCAATCTTTGTAAAGTGAACTACGAACGTGTAAAGAGTAGGGATCACTCAGAACTCTTTATTGAACAGTGATTACCGAGTGTAAATATTCTTTTTGAATTTTTTTATGGATATCAGAATGGACTAATATATTTTTCTGATTATCACATCTACGACAATTCTAATAATATTATAGGGACCGTTGATTTCTTATGTGTGATGTGTTTTTATCTTTGTTGAGGGTTTTTACCAGTTGAATCATATTTTTTATTTATAAATAAATTGAGAATTTTAAGGAATGTGCTAGTTCAAAAATAATTTCTCACCTTACCTTACTTGTGAATAACCGAGATCAGGGATGCCAGATTAGACCCAAATATTCACCCTGAGATATATTTTCTCGAGCTGATATGATTTCGGTATTTTAAAAAATGTGGTCGTTGGATCTCGGTCCAAACGGGCACATAAGGTAGGGTAGAGAAGTTTGGCGCCCGTACTAAGGGGCTATCGAATGGGTCTTGGACTTGTTTTCGAAGAGGCATTCGAGTAGACTTGTGAATTTTGCCACTTGTTTCGACAATTGACAAAAATCTGTATAATTTTGAATTAAGGGAGATTGTTCAGTCCATGTTTGAGGACATAGTCAAATTTGCATTATGAAATAAGTATTTTGATTTTGTTTTGTTGCAACGACTTTGATTCGTAACGGAGGACAGTAATACTTTAAAGGGAGTTTTATTAAATAATTTTTTTTGAAATAAATGTTAGAATTGGGAGTTTGTTTTGGTTAGGTGAAATAGCACATTCATAGCATCCAGATGGAGGATTTTGTTTTTTGAATTTTAAAATTTTGCGGTTGTTGTTTGAAAGTCAATTTAAATGAGTAGATTTTTTCTTTTCCATTAGACATCGACGTAGGGTATCTCAATTTATTCGGAATTCTCTAATGCTATAGGTTAGTATATGTTTAGTATTAAGGCTTCGTTCTATCCATGGAATACCAGTCCTGTGTTTCTATTGGAAAATTATGGATCAGGTTTTGGAGGTGTTGGCTCGGCTGGAGTCAAATAATAAACAGAATATCGAGAGAGCTACTCAATTAGAGAATATGTTGTCAGAAAATTCCTAAAGGTTGGAAAATCAGATACAAGAAAATTCGCAATATTTGGATAGCTCATTAGAAGTTAAAATAAATGCAAATTCCAAATCATTAGAATCTAAAACAAAGGAAAACTCTAAATCATTAGAATCTAAAATAAATGAAAACTCTAACTCTTTAGAAGAATCATTAGAATCTAAAATGAATGAAAATTCTCAGTCATTAGAATCTAAATTGAATCAAAATTCCCAGTCATTAGAATCTCAACTATCTGAAAAATTGTTAGAAAGTTCATATTCACTTAGGTCAGATATTGACAGTAAACTATCTGAAAATTCTAAACTTTTTGAAGACAAATTAAGTGTTAGTGCAGAATCTTTGAGAGAAACTTTGGAAGAGAAGATTGCTGAACATTCTAAAGCTATTGATAGGTTGACTGAAAATTCCCGCATAATGGATTTAAAAATCATTGGAAATTCAGAAACGCTAAGGTTAGATTTGGCTGATAATTCTAAACAGTTAGAACATCGCTTATCAGAAAGTTTGAGGAACCAATTCGCGGAAAAGTCCAAAATTTTTGGGGAAAAACTTAGCGAATTATTTGAAAAATCCAAGAACGTAGAAACTAGGTTAGAAGAAAACAAAGTTTCACTGGAGACAAAAATTAATGATAGTATGAAAAACTTAGAGGACAAAATCGAAAAATCGCATGATTAATTGAAAGACATGAAAAAAGATTTTGATAAACATTCTAGAAGAGTGGCTGAAGACTTGGTAAACTTGGAGGTTAAAATAACGGAAGAGTGTAATGTTATTGCAAGGCAGGTGTTGCAGAAAGTGGCAACAGATTTCCAGGGGACTATTCTAGGACAGCTGAAAGAGGACAAGGTAATCCAGGAACTTAGTAACAATGTAAAGGAGATAGCTCTTACTGAGATCAGAAGTTCAGTACTAGAGGAGGCTAAAGAATACGTTCAGGAAGTAAGGAATTCTTTTTCTACACATATCAAAGTAATATCGGAGGATGTAGGAAAAATTCAGGGAGATGTGTCTAAGGTGACTAATTTAGTGAAGACTCACGAAACTATAATTGAGAAACTAGTAAAAGATGTTCAGGACACGAATCAAGACTTGAGAAAGAAAGGAATCGATCCTGTAACTAAAGAATTTGTTGAGACAACCATAGAAAAGATCAGAGGAGAGATGGCAGAGAAGACAGATGATTTTGGATTAAAGAAGACATTGAAAACATTAGAAGAGAAAATGACTTTTTATGAATCTCAAAGACAGCAAAGAAATGTAGAAGAAATACCGATTTTTGAGCAGAACAAAAAGAGAGAAATTTCGAAAGAGATGGAGGATCAGAAAATTATGGCAAATTCTATTCCTATCGCTATATATAAGGATAAGGATGATAAACCAGGAAAATTTTCAGGAACAGGAAGTATCCCACCGGCCGAATTTTTGAGAGAAGTCAGGGATTACATCCGGGATTCAAAAATTTCAAAGGAGAGAGAGATAAAGAGTGGTGAGCAGATTTTTAGATGGACCTGCACTGGTTTGGTTCAGGACTTTTAGATCGAGTTTCCACAATTTCGATGAATTTTCCAGGGGGCTGATGAGAAAATTTGGGTCGCCGGAAACTCAACAAAAGATCAGGGCGGAATTGTATGCAAAGAGATATTCAACATCACAGCCAACAAAGTACTCGGCTTATTTCTCGCAACAATTATCAAAATTGAAATTTCTCGAACCACCAATGCCAGATTTTGAAATGATATCTGCGCTCATACGTCAATTTCCAATCGAGGTGCAAAGAACATTGATTGCAGCGAACATCGGAAACATGGAGGAGTTCGATGAGGTGCTACAAAGATTAGATCATGCCAATGCACTACTTTTTCACTTAAGAGGAAATAATAAAAATGAAAACCGTACGATAAACACTGTAGTGACTGATCGTCGCAGCCAAACATATCAACAGTGGAACAAACCTCAGAATCAGATTGAAAATAAGGAATGGAGCAACACGAGAGACACTCCATATCAGAATAGACCATATGTGAGGCCATATCAATACCAAAATAGATGGAATCAGTGGAGAAAACTAGGGTTTCAATCAAAACCATACAGTAAGCCACAGCAACAGTATGGAAATCAACAACAAAATAGAAGAGAAGAACAACGAGGGAAGGAGGAATTTAAGCAACCGGCTAGGGAAGATCTTGAAAGAAAGCATCAGGATAGCAAGCAATACCTAGATGAGCAACACAACAAACCTAGTACTTCCGGATTACAGAAGTCTACGGGTGATGAAAAAAAACGTCGAAAAATCAATAAGTAGTTACATTTCAAATATTGTTAAATGGCAAGCAGAAGATGAAGACTTGATAGATGTAAAGGAAGAGAGAATTGGACTTGAGGAAAGATCGAAATTACCAATTATAGAGTGTGAAGTCTATGATACGAAGATTCATACACTTATAGATACCGGAGCTATGCTGTGTGTAATTAGTGAGAAGCTCTATGCTTTATGGAAGATCACAGAAAGTTTGGAGGAAATTCCTGTGTCATGCATTAGGATACAAGGAATTATACCTAACAAGGTGACTACATGCAAAGTACAGTTATATCTAAAGCTAAAGATAGGAGGATGCTATTTTGAGCACATTTTCGTGGTGATGAAGGACATTTAACCATAATATGATCCTTGGAAATGATTTTATGACTATGTACAAAGCTATAATCGATATGAAGTCAGAGACCATACATGATGATGATGATGATAATTGTTGTTTTAAGGGGCCTAACATCTAGGTTATCGGCCCCTGATGGTTTGGGTGATCGTGAAGATGAAAATGAAAAGCGAACTTAAAACTAACTACTAACCTACATACTGGAAGAAGAAATGGAAAACTAAAGGAGAATAACGCAAATAAAGGACAGGAGGAAAAGAAATGCCCTCAACCCTCGAAGAAGGCGGATTGAGGGACTTGGAAGGAAGGAGGGCCATGAAAGGCATATAGGAAAGTGAAAGAGGAGAGGGTCCGCCCCAAAGGTAAGGGACAAAAGGGGAAAACGGACCCAGCTCAGGAATCCCTCGGGGTCGCCAACTCCCGAACTCACCAGCCGTGAGCCCCTCAGGGTGTAGCATTATCTAGTGTGCACCAGAAGTGGTGGGGCTACATACACCCTGCCTCCTTAAGGGCCTAGAGCACAAGGCAGGAGGTAAAAGGAAGAGAAAAAGAAGGCTGACCCCTCGCAGAAGGAGGGTATCAGAAAAGATGAGACAAGGGCCAATTAAGGCGGGAAAGGAAGAGACTCCCTAGGCCTCGGATACCCTAATACCGTCGGGGTCAGAAGAGAACAAGAGTTGACCAAGTGAGGTCGACAGGAAAGAAGACAGAGAGGAGCCCGGCACAAGTAAGTGGAAGCAATGCCGGACTCAGCTGGGGCCCCGTGGTCGCCAACCCACGCCCACAAGATGTGAGCCCCTGGGGGGAGAGACCATACATATTTGGAAGGTGACGAAGAGAAATTCACCGAGGGAAACATCCGATGGTCACAGGTTATGCATAATATTGAAGGGGAAGAAGAAGAAGTAATCAAAGTAGAGGACACACCTGAATTGAAAAAGTTCTTATGTGAATTTGGGGACATTTTTGATGCGAAACCAGGGGAGATCAAGGATTTTGAATATCACATCCAAGTGAGCGATGAAGCACCATATCATTGTAAACTTTACCCTATTGCAGAGAAGTATAGAGAGCAGGTGAAAGTCATGATGGAAGAATTGGAAAAAAATGACATAATAGAGAAATATACCACAGCTTATGTGAATCCATTAGCATTTGTGCCAAAACCAGAGGGGAGTCTGCGAATTTGTTTAGTCGCAAGATCTCTAAATTCCAAAATGTTGCCTGAATATGACCGACTTCCGGTTATTAAGGAATTGTTGAGGAAATTTAAAGGCAAGAGATGGCTTTCCACTATCGATCTTACATCATCTTACCATCATGTGAAGCTAAGCGAAGAGTCGAAAAATTCACCGGATTCATGTTTAACCAGCAAGCATATGTTTTCAAAAGATTACCATTTGGAATGAAAACATCAGGATCTGTTCTAATTAGGGCATTAGACAAGAATCTTAGTCGAAAAGTGAAGAGCTCAGTTATATGTTACATTGATGACATACTGGTAGCGTCTGAAGATGAAGAGCAACATCTGTTACACATAAGGAATTTAATCGATGATTTAAGGAAGTCAAATTTCAAGGTGAATCTGAAGAAATGCCAGTTTTTCAAAGAAGAGATCAAATTCTTAGGGCATATCTTAGATGGACAGGGGTGTCGTCCAAAATGAGGCCAAGATACAAGCGATTGCCAACTTTCAAAGACCCACGAGGATAAAGCATGTCCGTAGTTTTCTGGGGACTTGCCAATTTTTCGCTGGACATTGTCATAACCACACCAACATTGTTGCGGCTTTGCAGAATCTTTTGAAGAAAGGAAACAGATGGAAATGGAGTGAAGAGCATGAGGAATCTTTCAGACTAGCCAAGGAGTTATTGATGAATAGTGTAAAACTGGAATATCCTGATTTTCAGAAGAATTTTATTATCGAATCAGATGCTTCAAATGTGGGTATAGGAGCTATCCTATTACAAGAAGAAGAAGATCACACTAGGCATTATTTATATTTTATAAGCAGAAAGTTAAGACCTTCAGAGCGAAATTATTACACGACTGAACTTGAAGCTTTAGCTATTGTTCACGCTCTCGAAACTTGGAAGAAGATGCTTATGGGACATTCTGTCATTGTGCGAACAGACCATCATGCACTTGAGTTTATTTTGAAGACGAATTTTGCAAGTGAAAGGATTACACGTTGGGCTTTGTTTGTCCAACAATTCAACATTATGATAGAGCACAATCCTGGGAAGGCGAATATAGGAGCCGACTTGTTGAGTCGTGCAGTTGAACCGACTTTAAAGGTGATGCCTATTACCTTGATACAAGAAGATGAAGAAACTTTAGAACGTTTGGAAAGGATATCTGTTACTCAGAATATAACGGAAGTTATACATTGGTTGAAGAAGAATCTGGTAACACCGTGGGAAAATTCAACGCGGCAAGTTTGAAGATTTATCATTCAAGAACCAGACAACAATGAGGAAAAAAATATATGATGTGTCACATATTTTTATTGGCGTGAGGGGTGGATATACCCGGATCGTTCACACGTCCGTGACATTGTTGACATTCTTATTTTGAAAAGAGGAGTTGTTAGTTGAAGAGGTTGAAGGAATGGATGATTTGAATAACGCGCGGAGGAGACTCAAGAGTGCTGAGGGAAGCATACATCGCAAGGGCGAGTGACGCGAGATTATGACGTGGAGCCTGAATACGTCATGAGAAATAATTTTTTAGAATTACCTTAAGGAGAAGAGGTGGACGCTAGGAAAGGAGGAGTATGTTGAGCTATCAAGCATTAAAATCGGTCCAGTAGAAGCCGAGATACGAGATGGAATGTTCTCGAACAATTTCTCGCTGAACTATAAAAGGCCACGTTGCTGAGCAGAGAGTCATCATATCTTCAAAGCATTTGCTTATGTTCGAACCTACGCTACGTGAAAGTGACAGTATACACGCCGAGATTCTGACGGTCGGAGGACTTAGTCGCCGTACCAGTGGTCAGCACGACTTAGTTTTTGTTCAAGTGAACGAACTTAACTTTTGGCAGCGAATGGACTTAGAATATTCACTGACTTTCAGGTCACTTATTCTACAGTCAGGTGATGGTAGTGTCGAAACCATTCACAGAAGTTAGCCTACAGAACGATGTATTTCTTGTGGTGACTATACATCAGGCACTTCGAATTCATCAGGAGAAGTTTATTTCATTTTGTTCGTTTATGCTGCTAATAGGTGTTCCTATCTTAGCGTGCAAACGAAACCGCATTATTGGAATATGTGATTTATTCTCGAATCTACAGGAGTACTGTACCAGTCTATGACTGAGCAAATTTTTGTCATGTTACACGGTACTAGTGATAACGGGAGTTATTTCGAATGGATGACTGCAAACATCATCATGCGCCGCTAAAACTACTCGTAGGACTGGAAGGACATGGAGACGAACGAGGTATTTGGATACGGCAGATGGCCATGGGAAGACACTGTGGGAATAGTGTACACCGCAGGACACGCCCGTCATCTACATCAAGAATGAAGTAAGACAACCATTTCATGTACTATCCACTAACCAGTAGTATGAGAGAATTCCATATTATTGAACAGTCACGATCAGAAATCAGCACACATTTTTCACCATAGCTAGATATTAGCTAGATCTTCGATTGTATTTGTCTGGATGACAAATGGAACTGCTGTCTGACAATTTATTTTTCGATCTAAGATTTTTGTTGGGACAGGCATTAGTTCATGTTTCGACATGAAATATTTCGATTATTCCAAGGGATATAAATATTTTCGTTAATTCTGATTACGAGAACAGAAGTAATTGAGGCTTGGATTATTTAAATAATTTGATTTATTTAATAACAATAATGATAGAGTGTGAAGTGAATAAGTTAATAATATTTATAAATAATAACAGCACTATTTAAAGTTATAAATAATTAGGGAGTGATAATACCGAACATTGGGAATTAAATAAAATTTTGTTAATTGTTTATTGTGATTAAATAATTAATGCATTAAATAACAAGAAGTTCCGTGACGAACTAAAGAGCCTACTTTTCTTAAAATTTAAGATTCATACCAATGATTAATCTATATGGATCCATCTAGAATAATGAAGAAATTAAGTTGGTAATATCGAAATTTTTAATTAGTTCGAAATACTGTATACCTGGCATAATGTAGCCTAATAGAGAACTACAGTTGGCAGCCCTGGTGACTGAATATATTCTTAGTTCCATCTCTTAAGGTACAGAATACAAAATTTCGTTTAAGTCCAATGGATAGCATGGACGTTGCATGCAGTTAAATATTGGATCTAACAGCGCGCGTAAAATCATGTTGGCAACAATGACATGCATGTATTGGTCAGAAATCATCTGAAATAATATGATCTATTGTTGTGTCAATTTTGAATGAAATCAGTTAGTATAGAAGTAACATGCATTTTAAAGTTGGGCCCATCAGCAGGCTTAGAATCATGTTGGCAGCACTGGCGTAGGCCTATATTAGTTATTTTAAATTAATCTAGAATGCCAGGTACTATACGTGTGCAAAGTTTAGAGCTATTGGCTTGCATACGTTCTGATACATTGGTATTAGGGTAACAAAAATAGAGACAGTATTTATTAACATTTGGCAGCCCTGGTTGCTCTTAGGAATACGCATAGTCATATCTGTTATGGTACAAATAGCCCACACGAACTTTGGTTGAAATTCAAATGATAGTATAGAAGTTACATGTATTTAAAGTCGGACATCTCAGCAGGCTTATAATCATGTTGGTAGCACGGACGTATATAAGTTACTCCAAATTAATATAGAATATCGGGTACTATACGTGTGCATAGTTTAAATCTGTCGGCTTGCATACTTTCTGATATATGGGTATTTGGATTTTAAAAAATTGAGTGCATTTACTAACAGTTGGCAGCCCTGGTGGCTCTTAATAATATGCTCAGTCATATCTATTTATTAACACATAGCACATACGAAATTTGGTTGAAATCCAATTGATAGTGTAGAAGTTATATGCATTTAAAATTTGGACTTATCAGCAGGCTAATAATCAATTTGGCAACACTGCCATGTATGGCCTCCTGGAAATTAAACTGCAATATTATTATTATCTATACGTGTGCCAATTTTGAAATAGCTCCCATTCACACCTTCCAAGATATCCAACATGGAGCTCAATTTTCAATTGCGATTTTTCAGCAGTTGGTAACACTGACATCATTTTCAAATATGGCCGTGAGATATTCAGGTATAGATCTTTACTCCTACCAAATTTTGTTTCGATTGCTCCAGCCGTTTAGGAGTTGATAGGACACACACACACACACAGCCAGCCAGCCAGACAGACAGACAGACAGAAGGACAGACAGACAGACAGACAGACAGACATACAGAAGGACAGACAGACAGACAGACACACATTTGCCCGAACTCATAAGACTACTTTTTCCTCATTTTTGCAAAATGTGAAAAGTAGGCTAAAAATTAATAGGAGACTTTGATAATAATAATTCTCAGATAAGATTTAAATATTTATTTATTTAAAAGAATAGGGCGATAATAATCATTTGACATTGATGATGCTTAATTTTTTTGTGGTGATAATAATAATTTGTGGATGAATTTAATTAGTTGGAAGGAATTAAATTAAATAACTTTGTTTAGAAGTTTAAAAAAATTTAAAAGCGTTTATGGATGAAGAGAATGAAGTATTAGATTTTTTGAGCTCAGAATTATTTTTTTCAAAAGCACTTAAAAAAAAGGAAGACAAGAAAATATTCAGATAAAAAAGAAGGGAACGGCAGGTATTTAATGTATCAAATAGGGAGAATTTATGTAAATGGGAGGCAAGGAGATATTGACCAGAATTTATTTAATTGGTTAAATAGTACTGAAGAACCACAGTCTAGTAATTGACAGAATATTACAAGAAAAAACAAGAAGTTCCGTGACGAACTAAAGAGCCTACTTTTCTTAAAATGAAGATTCATGTCAATGATTAATCTACAGTATATCAACCTATCTAGAATAATGACGAAATTAAGTTGGTAATATCGAAATGTCTAATTAGTTTGAAATATACCTGGTATAATGTAGCCTAATAAAGCACTACAGTTGGCAGCCCTGGTGACTGAATATATTCTTAGTTCCATCTCTTAAGGTACAGAATACTAAATTTGACAAGAGTTTAGTGCTTTTCAGTCGGTCAACACGAATGTACCCAAAAGAGATGGGTTATGCCCTAATCCTGAAATAAATTACATGAGATTATTAAAACACTAGGATGACCAGTTTCGATCTTCAAGCGATCATCATCAGATCCATTACACTTAGGCTACAAAATCTATGTTTGAAATACAGGTGAAAATATTTACAATATGTACAATTATTTAGTTGCAGTATTGGTACTGCAACTGTCAGTGTATGCTAAATGCAGTATATATGTTAGGTGAAATGCTAAATGGTGAGAGCTATCCGTAGATTGTACTTTAGAGAGATTATATGGTTGTAAACTATGGTTAAACTACACACATCAAAAAAAGTTTTGCATCACCTCGGTTCCAAGAGTTCCGGAACCGTTAAATACAAAGGGAATAGAGATCAACACAAACAACATTTCAGCTCGTTTTATTGCTCATGAGACCCACACATTGCATGTTGTACCATCATACAGCTAGACTTTCAGCATTTGTGGTCCAGATTGCAGTACACACCACTACCTCTAATACCCAGTAGCACGTCCTCTTGCATTGATGCATGCCTGTATTCGCCGTGGCATACTATCCACAAGTTCATCAAGACACTGTTGGTCCAAATTGTCCCACTCCTCAACGACAATTCGGCGTAAATCTCTCAGA
The DNA here is from genome assembly GCA_946902985.2 of Meconema thalassinum. Taxonomy (NCBI): domain Eukaryota; kingdom Metazoa; phylum Arthropoda; class Insecta; order Orthoptera; family Tettigoniidae; genus Meconema; species Meconema thalassinum. The sequence goes on from OX336389.2 coordinate 298,030,724, forward strand.
GTGGTTGGTGGGTCAAGACGTCCATAAACAGCCCTTTTCAACATATCCCAGGCATGTTCGATAGGGTTCATGTCTGGCGAACATGCTGGCCACTGTAGTCGAGCGATGTCGTTATCTTGAAGAAACGCATTCACAAGATGTGCACGATGAGGTCGAGAATTGTCGTCCATGAAGACAAATGCCTCTCCAATATTCTGCCGATATGGTTGCACTATGGGTCGGAGGATGTCATTCAGGTATCGTAAAGCCGTTTCGGAGCCTTCCATGACCACCAGTGGCGTACGTCGGCCCCACATAATGCCACCCCAAAATATCAGGGAACCACCACCTTGCTGCACTCGCTGGACAGTGTGTCTAAGACGTTCAGCCTGACCAGGGTGCCTCCAAACACGTCTCCGACGATTGTCTGGTTGAAGGCATATGCGACACTCATCGGTGAAGAGAACGTGATGCCAATTCCGTGGGGTCCATTCAGCATGTTGTTGGGCCCATCTGTACCGCGCTGCATGGTGTCGGGGTTGCAAAGCTGGACCTCGCCATGGACGTCGGGAGTGAAGTTGCGCATCATGCAGCCTATTGCGCACAGTTTGAGTTGAAACACGACGTCCTGTGGCTGAACGAAACGCATTATTCAACATGGTGGCATTGCTGTCAGGGTTCCTCCGAGCGGCAATCCGTAAGTAGCGGTCATCCACTACAGTAGTAGCCCTTGGGCGGCCTGAGCGAGGCCTGTCATCGACAGTTCCTGTATCTCTGTACCTCCTCCATGTCCGAACAACATCGCTTTGGTTCACTCTGAGACGCCTGGAAACTTCCCTTGTTGAGAGCCCTTCTTGACACAAAGTAACAATGCGGACGCGATCGAACTGCGGTATTGACCTTCTAGGCATGGTAGAACTACAGACAACATGAGCAGCGTACCTTCGTCCAGGTGGAATGACTGGAACTGATCGGCTGTCGTACCCCCTCCGTCTAATAGGCCCTGCTCATGCATGGTTGTTTACATCTTTGAGCAGTTTTAGTGACATCTATGAACAGTCAAAGGGACTGTATCTTGGATACAATATACACAGTCAACATCTATATGCCGGAGATCTGGGAACCGAGGTGATGCAAAACTTTTTTTGATGTGTGTATAAAATTTTAGGCTAACTACTTATCTGATTGTCTTCCGTACAACAGCTACTCGCAGTTTTCGTGCTCACTGGAACTCACTGTGCGGTGGACTGCGGTGGTTAACTTAACGACTGGTTTTTCCCTGCTTTCTCCCCCCTGCTCCTACGTGCTGTGGGGAGTGATAGCGATGTGTTTATGTGAGGTGTTGCCAACCTAGATAAGATGTATGTTATTGAATGAGGTGGGTCTACAATTATTAAAGACCGTGGATTAGCCCTCGCCACGCGTGGAGCATAACCCATTCGAACTAAGCGTTGACGGTCTTATGAGGACGTCCCGGCACCTTTAATACTGCCGCGAATATGGGCCTTGGTTTATTGCAGAAGAAAAGTACATCGTACACCTGATCCAGATAACATTTACCTATTAATAACCCCCTAATTTCCCCCCTTTTTTATCTAGCTTGGCTGTGTCGCTAAATTGTGTTTTGTTTCCGACAGGGTGTGTTTTTTAGTAGCGTGAAGAGTGGTGAGCTCTCCATGAACGTGTGTTCATTTAGATTGTTGGGATTGTTTCGTTTGGCTTCGATTGCTTCCTTTATGTCAAGAGCTCTGCCTTTCGATTCGTGATGGATTATTTTAAGGTCCGACTCTATGTTGGTAAAGCTGTGCCCTGCGTCACACATATGTTCGCACACGGCTGAATGTGTTCCGTATCTTATCGCATTCCTATGTTCATTATAACGTGTGTCTACTCGCCTTCCACTCTGCCCGATGTAATTAGCATGACAATCGGTGTCTTGGCACGTTATAGAATATACCCCTGACCTTGAATACGGGTCACGTTTATTTAGATTACTATTTAGGATGTGCCTAGCGGTTGTGTTTTTCGTCGTGAAAGCTATCTTTATGCCTTGCTTTTTGAATAGGTTAGTGATTTTATATGTATTCGCATTCACATAGTTGAAACGCGCAAATTTTTTCTCATTACTGTCCGGTTTGGGAATCGTTTTATCTTTATTTTTATGTTTGGCTATAATTTGATTTATTTTGCTTGGCGAGAAGTTGTTTTCCTTTGCTATTTGCATAATAGTTCTTATTTCCTTATTATAGTTGTCTTTTTACATGGGTATGTTTAAAGCTCTGTGCACCATTGAATTGAAACCCGCTAGTTTGTGCGTACTGGGGTGGTTAGACTGATTGTCGATTGCATGCGAGGTTTGTGTTGCTTTCCGGAATATGGAATATGAAAGGTCGTTGTCTTTACGTTCAATAGTTATATCGAGATAATTTATTTTCCGGTCTATTTCGGATTCCTTAGTGAATTTGATAGAGTGGTGAAGGCTATTAATGGATTGGAGAATTGTTTCTTCGCTTGTTAGTTCAGTATCGTAGATGCAAATTACATCATCTACGTATCTTTTCCATATTACTATTCCCTTTGTTGAAGTCTTTTCTAAGAACGCATTTTCTAGTGCATTGATGTAGATGTCAGCGATTAACCCACTTAGTGGCGATCCCATTGCTAGGCCTTCTCTCTGTGTGTATATTTTATTGTCGAATTGAAACACGTTTTGGGTGAGAACGACCCTCAGTAATCTCACAATCTCTTCAATTTCTTTTACCGAATTGTTGGATTTTAAGTTGTTTTCGATAGTGTTGATTGCTTCAATAATCGGAATATTGGTGTACAGAAACAGAATACATACTGACCAAAGCCGAAAAATCAAAACTAATAAACATGAACCCGAAAATACCGTCATTGAGGGGACAACCAAAAATACACAAAAAGGAATGCCCAATGAGACCAATAGTCAATTGTAGGAATGCCCCTAATTACAAAATCAGCAAAGAGTTACTAAAAATCTTAAAATGCCGTCTTTCCAACGACAAAAACAACTCTGTAAAGAACACAACAGAACTAGTAACAGCATTGAACACCCTACAAATGAAACCTAGCTTCAGGCTAGTATCCTTCGACGTAACTAACATGTACACCAATATTCCGATTATTGAAGCAATCAACACTATCGAAAACAACTTAAAATCCAACAATTCGGTAAAAGAAATTGAAGAGATTGTGAGATTACTGAGGGTCGTTCTCACCCAAAACGTGTTTCAATTCGACAATAAAATATACACACAGAGAGAAGGCCTAGCAATGGGATCGCCACTAAGTGGGTTAATCGCTGACATCTTCATCAATGCACTAGAAAATGCGTTCTTAGAAAAGACTTCAACAAAGGGAATAGTAATATGGAAAATATACGTAGATGATGTAATTTGCATCTACGATACTGAACTAACAAGCGAAGAAACAATTCTCCAATCCATTAATAGCCTTCACCACTCTATCAAATTCACTAAGGAATCCGAAATAGACCGGAAAATAAATTATCTCGATATAACTATTGAACGTAAAGACAACGACCTTTCATATTCCATATTCCGGAAAGCAATACAAACCTCGCATGCAATCGACAATCAGTCTAACCACCCCAGTACGCACAAACTAGCGGGTTTCAATTCAATGGTGCACAGAGCTTTAAACATACCCATGTCAAAAGACAACTATAATAAGGAAATAAGAACTATTATGCAAATAGCAAAGGAAAACAACTTCTCGCCAAGCAAAATAAATCAAATTTTAGCCAAACATAAAAATAAAGATAAAACGATTCCCAAACCGGACAATAATGAGAAAAAATTTGCGTGTTTCAACTATGTAAATGCGAATACATATAAAATCACTAACCTATTCAAAAAGCAAGGCATAAAGATAGCTTTCACGACGTAAAACACAACCGCTAGGCACCTCCTAAATAGTCATCTAAATAAACGTGACCCGTATTCAAGGTCAGGGGTATATTCTATAACGTGCCAAGACACCGATTGTCAAGCTAATTACATCGGGCAGAGTGGAAGGCGAGTAGACACACGTTTTAATGAACATAGGAATGCGATAAGATACGGAACACATTCAGCCGTGTGCGAACATATGTGTGACGCAGGGCACAGCTTTACCAACATAGAGTCGGATCTTAAAATAATCCATCACGAATCGAAAGGCAGAGCTCTTGACATAAAGGAAGCAATCGAGATACAACTAGCCAAACGAAACAATCCCAACAATCTAAATGAACACACGTTCATGGAGAGCTCACCCCTCTTCACGCTACTAAAAAACACACCCTGTCGGAAACAAAACACAATTTAGCGACACAGCCAAGCTAGATAAAAAAAGGGGGGAAATTAGGGGGTTATTAATAGGTAAATGTTATCTGGATCAGGTGTACGATGTACTTTTCTTCTGCAATAAACCAAGGCCCATATTCGCGGCAGTATTAAAGGTGCCGGGACGTCCTCATAAGACCGTCAACGCTTAGTTCGAATGGGTTATGCTCCACGCGTGGCGAGGGCTAATCCACGGTCTTTAATAATTGTAGACCCACCTCATTCAATAACATACATCTTATCTAGGTTGGCAACACCTCACATAAACACATCGCTATCACTCCCCACAGCACGTAGGAGCAGGGGGGAGAAAGCAGGGAAAAACCAGTCGTTAAGATAACCACCGCAGTCTACCGCACAGTGAGTTCCAGTGAGCACGAAAACTGCGAGTAGCTGTTGTACGGAAGACAATCAGATAAGTAGTTAGCCTAAAATTTTATAGTTTAACCATAGTTTACAACCATATAATCTCTCTAAAGTACAATCTACGGATAGCTATCACCATTTAGCATTTCACCTAACATATATACTGCATTTAGCATACACTGACAGTTGCAGTACCAATACTGCAACTAAATAATTGTACATATTGTAAATATTTTCACCTGTATTTCAAACATAGATTTTGTAGCCTAAGTGTAATGGATCTGATGATGATCGCTTGACGATCGAAACTGGTCATCCTAGTGTTTTATTAATCTCATGTAATTTATTTCAGGATTAGGGCATAACCCATCTCTATTGGGTACATTCGTGTTGACCGACTGAAAAGCACTAAACTCTTGTTTACTAAGGCAACACTGAAAATATGGCTTCAAACACTACAATACTAAATTTGGTTGAAGTTCAATGGACGTTACATGCAGTTAGACACTGGATATATCAGCACACGTAAAAGCATGTTGGCAACAATGTCATGCGTGTGCTGGTCGGAAATAATCTGAAATATTATGATATCTTGTTGAGGGGAGCGTGATGGCGCAGTGGCTTAGCTGCTCGTCTTTCACCCGGACGGCCGGGGTTCGAATCCCGGTGACAGCGTGGTGGAATTTTCACCTGAAAAATCACGTGGCGTCAGGAAGGGCATCCGACCTTAAAATCCCCGGCTAAAACCAAAAAATTAGCCTGGTTGGCTCCGGCGATCACAATTAATTGGGAAAAGCCGCAGAAAAGAAGAAGAAAAGAAGATTATGATAACTTGTTGTGCCAATTTTGGATGAAATCCATTTGTTAGTATAGAAGTTACATGTATTTTACAATTGGACCTATCAGCAGGCATAGAATCCTGTTGGCAGCACTGACTTATATTAATTACTCCAAATAAATCTAGAATGTCAGGTGCTATACGTGTGCAAAGTATAGAGCTATTGGCTTGTATACTTTCTGATATATTGATATTAGGGTAAAAAATATATAGACAGCATTTATTAACAGTTGGCAGCCCTGATTGCTCTTAACAATACTTATAGTCATATCTGTTATATTACACATAGCACATACGAAATTTGGTTGAAATCCAAAAGATAGTATAGAAGTTACATGTATTTAAAAATTGGTACTATCAGCAAGCTTGCAATCATGTAGGTAGAACTGACGTATATAAGTTACTCCAAATTAATCTTAAATGTCAGGTACTATACGTGTGCATAGCTTAAAAGCTGTCGGCTTGCATACTTTCTGATATATTGGTAATTGGATAAAAAAAAATAGAGAGAGCTATTATTAATAGTTGGCAGCCCTGGTGGCTCTTAAGAATACGCTCAGTCATATCTGTTTATGTGTACATATTACATACAAAATTTGGTTGAAATCCAATTGATAGTGTAGAAGTTATATGCATTTAAAAATTTGACATATCAGAAGGCTTAAAATTATTTTGGCAACACTGTCATGTATGGCCTCCTGGAAATTAAACTGAAATAGTATTATCTACATGTGTGCCAATTTTGGAATAGCTCCCAAGCATACCTTCCAAGATATCCAACATGGAGCTCAAAATTCTAGTGCGTTTATTCAGCAGTTGGTAGCACTGACATCATTTTCAAATATGGACGTGAGATATTCCGGTATACATCTTTACTCATACTGAATTTCGTTCCGATTGCTGCAGCCGTTTAGGAGTTGATAGGGGGGCGCACACGACAGCCAGACAGACAGACGGACAGACAGACAGACACACACACATTTTCCCGGATCGATCTCATAAGTCTACTTTTTCCTCATTTTTGCAAAATGTGAAAAGTAGGCTAAAAATATAATATGTAAAAAAAATAATATAATAGTAAAAATATGATGCTGTGTGCAGAATATTCTGGTGATGATTTTAGTGCGCGTTTGGCGACACTTAAAGTTGTGGAGGCCTAGGGGGTCATCCAAAAGTGGGTTTTATTCCCGTAGTTGTGGGCACAGAGGGATGTGCGGATGTTTGAAGGAGCCTGTGGGCTATGTTTGTAAAAGAAGGGTTAGGCGATGTGGACCGCCCCATATTCTTGTCAGATTTCACTATTCTGTTAATCCAAATATTAAATAATTTCTTTTTATGGATCAACTCAAAATTCAAATGGAATGCCTAAATAAATAATTGAAGAACTTGAATTTAGATTTGTTGAACCTGACCGAGAGGAAAAAATATAATAAGATGAAAAGTGCAAATGAATTAAAATAAATAATTAATGATTTTTATTTTTGAATAACAATAATAATATCATTGGAAATGAGCAAATGAAATATTCATCATGTGAGAGGTTGGGAGAACTTGTTATAAATAAAGTGAAGGGAAAGTTTGATATTAATTAATTAATAATAATAATAAAATAATTTTTGATTAAAAATTTTGTGGGATTATACGAAAAGTTTGGTGATAAAAAAATTGTTAACATAAAAATTTGGTGAAGAGTTAGATGATTTAATCCGCAGATGGTGGATAGAAATAACAACATTGTTTACAACAATTTTTGTGTAATGTTAATAACATGAGAATAATTTAAAATCGTTTATGACATATAAACGAATGAAAGTGATAAAAGAAGAAAGTTGAATTTTCAAAATATTATGAACGTTTTTGAACAAATTTTGTTTTTGAATTTGCAAATCTTTATGAACAATTATTAGCATTCGACTTTATGTCAGTCGAGTATTGATATTGTTATGAAACAACGAATCAGTGATGTGATAATTTTCCAAATAAGTTTAATTTTGGAATAACACTGAATGAATCAAGTGACTATTTATTTTGAGAAATTTTTGCTACGAATGTTTGATAAAATCAAATTGCAATCTTTGTAAAGTGAACTACGAACGTGTAACTAGTAGGGATCACTCAGAACTCTTTATTGAACAGTGATTACCGAGTGTAAATATTCTTTTTGATTTTTTTATGGATATCAGAAAGGACTATTAATTTTTTCTGATTATCACATCTACAACAATTCTAATAATATTATAGGGACCGTTGATTTCTTATGTGTGATGTGTTTTTATCTTTGTTGAGGGTTTTACCCAGTTGAATCATATTTTTTATTTATAAATAAATTGAGAATTTTAAGGAATGTGCTAGTTCAAAAATAATTTCTCACCTTACCTTACTTGTGATTTACCGAGATCAGGGATGCCAGATTAGACCCAAGTATTCACCTAGATAGACCCTGAGATATATTTTCTCGTGCTGATCTGATTTCGGTATTTTACAAAATGTGGTGGTTGGATCTCGGTCCAAACGGGCACAGTATATAGAAAACAGCGATGTCATTACGGGTAGATTGTTGTAAATAAATGTATGTTACACATAAAATATTTATAATATCCACTCATCTTTCATTTAAGGAGGTTAAGGGATCGCAACAAATGATTTTAGTTAGCAGGGTACGCAATGTCCTATTGGATACAATGTGACAATGATAAGAGATTGTTATGACATGGAAAAGCGAAGACAGTTCCACATAAGATATAGTTTGTAGACGACTGGGAAACGTAATATGTGTGTCTATCTTGGATAAGTGCACAATTAGGGTCATATTCTGCGGCAACTGGAGACATGAATCCCACAAAATGCAACTATTTTATTCACATCTGGAGCATTGTTGGGGAAACACAGTCATAATCACACAACTTTCAACTGATTGCATGCAATCAGGGCTTATGAGACATTTTATCACAGTAATATTTATTTAGTATCATAGTCTAACTATAGGAACCTCATAATTTATGTACACGCGCCAATGTGACATATTCTTATTAGATATTGGCCTTTTAATAACATCATTATATTAATAATTTAGTAAATCCATTAACGTGATTAAAAGCGCATTAGCATGGCATGCTTAAAGACGATGAGTACATATGCGTACCGACAATTCATTTTATTGACTTTGTCACAAATAACTTTTGTAGACCCACATATGTGTGGAGAGGGGTTGCATATTTTTAAATACGATCCAGCACCAACTTATGTTGGATGTGAGTGCGTACTGTCCCCAAGTAGCGTGGTATATTCATCCGAGGAGTAAGTTGATACGTTAGTCATCTATGGTGACCTACAAGATCCCCCGAGCCCTCGATATTATATGAGAGGGACCTGCAGATACATTATATCTTTACTTGGTCGCCAAAAATTACATGATCATTCCACTTGAAGAAACATACCATTTGCGGTTGCGATAGGACAACGCGGACATTACGGTATGTGCAATGCTAGCAATTTGGTCATGTACGGGCCAAAAAAAAGTTTATATTATTGTAGGTTGTCAATAAAGTGTTTGGGGCTTAAAGTTACAAACAAGTACCAGAATCATCATTTGCATTTTCATTTACAATACCCTACAAGGAAAAATAGAAACAACAGGAAATGAAGATGGTTCTTCTGTTTGAGTTGTATTTAATTACTTGACTATGCATTAGCGGGGATATTAACAAATTTTAAGCTCTGAACAATAGCAATATACTGTATATTTAACTCTCATTTACCGGGGATTAATTCCGAGTTTCACAGCCCACAAATGAGGACAAGGTTTTGCACTGTTTTGAGTATCGAGTAATGTAACTCCTCTTTGAGGGGCACACTCCGCCTACGCCTGCCTGGCTAAGTGTTTTGAGAACATGTGTTTAGCAGAAGGCACGCCACAGTGAGGGCACGGTAAACCAACCTGGAGCCAAGATGCTGACGAGAGGACATACTGGAGCAGTTATGGAGCAAACATTAAGTGCGAAGCAGTATTATTGATCCACTGTTACGTTGACAATGCCAGAAAGTGTTCTGCCAGTGTAACACCATTATAACCATAGAATTAATGTTGTTCCCAATGCTACATAAACGGATATCTTACTACAGTAGCTACAGGTAGGTGACGAAAATATGAGTAAATTCTCACGTAATCCTTCTAGAAATCCTTGTGCTCGTGGGATCCGCTGTTGACAACATTATCATAACAATAAATCCCCAATAAATACTGGTTAACAAAATTGAGTACACATTTTGCGTGCTAGTCAAGATTTTCTTACGACCTGGCATTAAAGTTTGTACATGATTTTAAGCTATGGAACGAATATAATATACACCTCCAAATTCAAAGAAGACCACGTTAAACATACGGTATAGGCCTACATTATCAATCAAGTTGTTTAAGAAGACTTCTCTCCTCGTCCATCGGATATTTTATCACCGTTAGAATCTAAGTTCAAAATACAATATGATCTCGGATAACGCTAATTATGTCTACGTTAAATACCCAAAGTGCAAAGGATACAAATTCAGTATTTTTGATAATGTAATGTCGAATAATTTAGGCTAGTCACCATCAGCTAGATTTAACCCCTTATCTCTGCCATTGCTTACAAATGCATTAATCCTGACTCAGAATACTACAGAATCACCAATTAATAAGTCTGTAATGTTAGGATCATACCGTTCCATTCACTTTAATATACACCTATCTGACGTTTCTTTGGTATGGGTGAATTATCTTCAACGACTTGCTTAAATGATTGTGCTCTACATTTTCCGTTAGCTGTGCAACGTAAATAAGAATGATGCGTATTCTATATGTTTCTGGATGATTGTCATGCATCACAGCTCTCTTTAGTTTTACTGTTGTCTTCCACCGTGCTTAGTCTACTGTTTACTGTGCTTCCAGTCTAGTGTCACGGGAGAATTGAACAAATTCTAAACCCGAGAGGCTAGCTGTAATAAATTTGTAGAGCAACACGTCTCCCAACCTTGATTGGGCTATGATCTCTGATCTGGATTCAGAGGGACGTTTTTAGTGAATGGGCCAGGAGGTCTTCCAGTTATGTATCCGTCCATGAATTCCTTGAGTTTAATATGCACGTATTTTGAGAGTCACAAATCTTGCATCCTGGTGCAGACAGGCAATCTGTATTTCGGGGCCCGCTAATAATTTGTTTTGAAATAATGGTGATATATATACAGGGTGAGTCACCTAAAATGTCCCTCGCCAATATCTTCTAAACCGTTTAAGACTTCAATATTCTGTTTTCTCTTTCGTTAACGGTGCATGGGGGCTCAACAACTAACTTATACTATTTTTACCTTTCTTTGTGAATAGCTGAGTTATTGGTACCGACTTTGTTTCTTTTAATAGAACTATACTAATTCTTGCATACAGGGTAACTGATTTGACTGAGATAAATTCAACGGTGTTGATATTTCCCAAATCGGACAAGTGATTTTAGAGAAATCAAGGATATGAAAATTGTGTTAGGCGCTTCTTCTTTTGGTGAAGGGTTGTGAGAATGACTAGTACGTGGCGGCATGTGTGAGTCAAGGTTTGTTGCTGTTCTTTCATAGCGTAGCCTCGCGCAAAGTGTAATCTGATTGAAAACTGAGTGAATATACTAAAATCAGAATCTTAGTTGTTATTATCGGGGTTTGGTTCTTTGGGAATTGTAAATGATAAAAATGCAAAAAATAAAATAAATTTGCTGTCTAAAACATTCTTACGTAACTAGCTGTTTGATTTAATGGTACAAGGGAACATATTTATTGGCACAGGCTTCGGTGAGGGGGTGGGAGGGAATATAATGCCTTTTAAATTGTAAAGCAAGAACATCAACCCCCGTATGAAATAACTGAAGGGTCCTGGCTCTCCAGTTAATTCCAGGATGCTTCTCAATTCAATACATCAGCATTTTTTGAAAGAATAACTAGTTCAAAAATGAAGCAGAATTTTGTGATTTCAAGTAGACTATAAGTTATTTGTAAGAACGTGCTAATTCACAAAACTCTTCCCGGGATTCAATATGTGACCTACCCTGACTGTTCTCTCTAACGCCAAATGAATATATCTATTATTGCTTTCATTGCTAGGAATTAATAGCATCTGCAGTGATAAAGAAAGCTTTCCAGTCGCTCAACACAAATTGTGCCCTATGAACTGGGCAGAATATGTGTTGACCGACTAGAAACACCGAAAAATACCTTCTATCACATCAATCTACTGTGTGATAACATCATCAATACTTTGGGATAATTTTAACAAATACTATTTATATCTGATTTCCCAGCATAGTCCCAAAACTCCCCTTTCCCTCCTCTTCTGATATTTGAAAGCATTTAACGCCTCTGAACATAGTCTAGGCTGCATTTGCTTTTGATTTGACATTAGGTGAGCTTTACCCTCAACAGTGGATAACAGGAAACGGGAAAGGAAGATATTATTAAAAATGAAGTAGCCTCCGCAGAGAGGAAGAGGACCTCGCTGTTCCGCCCCTTAAAGCAACAATAACTAACAAGCCTCAGCAGAGAAGGAAATAAGATATTTTGTTTTCCTCATTACGATATTACATAAATAGCGCATCATTCATAGTAACACTCATTCACTGAGATGGAGAATTACTATTTCATTTGACCTTATTTGCGTTGTTGTTATTGATTGATTAAGGGATGTGTATATCGTGGTCAACAGCCCCATGCACTTGTGTGTATAGAATTTCTCTGTTAACCTGTGTTTTTGTGATGGTTGCAGTATTGTGTGTTCTTGTAATGGTTGCAAGGTTTAGGAGAGCCTTAGACTAGGATAAATGCTGGCATGTACCCGGAGTAGAATTGTTAAAGCACAAGGAACCACTTTTTGACTGGTTGGAGAGAGAATTGAATCCAGCTCTTGCCTCGTGAGGGTACTCAACCCTTAAACCACAAATCAATTATTTGTCAGAGCTAGAAATCGAACCCAGAACCTTTGGAACCGGGGTCTCAATATGTACGAGGGTACCAAGGAAGATGGTGACACTTTTGATATACAAAGAGATAATACAGGTGATGATGAAGCTGATGATGATGATGATGATAAGTTTTAAGGGTCTTTGCATCGAGGCAATCGGCCCCTCAAACATACAGAAGTCTGGGTGGAACAAGTAAAATAAAATAATAAAACGTTTTCAGTGCGGAGGTAATACACGAACAAAAAATCAAAATGATAAGATTCAGTATATTTAAAAATCAATATTTCAGTAGCCTGAATTGAACAGAAAGACCACATAGTCAATAGGTGTCAAAACAGGTGCAGATGGCGGCCAACTTGTGATGCCTTCACGCCCATTCCACCGCCCAGGAAATAGAGTTTGTCTACCCACACGCGAGTAGTGTGCAGGACACCCTTCGTGTTAAAAGAACACACATTGGGAGTATAATAATTCTAAAATTCTATAATTCCACTGAAACTCGAATGCAGTAACTGCCTCTTCTTATAGCCTACCTACTTTCCCTTTTCCCCTCTTCTCGCGAAGAAACAGTATGTATCAGTGACCACTGCCATATGGATCGTGATCTACAGTAGCTAGCAATTAAGTGACTTACTTGATTTTCCATTCAACCACGCTTGAATAGGCCACACTTTTCCTGACGAACGCCACACATGCATTAGGAGTTCCTATTAATAATTTTATTAATGCAGCCAATGGAATGTATTTCCTTTTCAGGACGGATCAGGGACGGTGATTTTGAAGGTAATCGGCCGTAGACGTATTGAAAGAAACCGTCCCGGCATTTGCCTGGTGGTGAAAATGGGGAACCACGATAACCATTTTCAGGACGGCCAAGATGGGATTCGAACCCACGCTCTCCCGATGCCAGCGAGGCACGAGGGCGAGCGTTAGCGCTCTCGGTCACGTAATTCGAATAACTAAATTAATGCAATTGCTTGATACTTTTTTTAAGTTGGACTCTTCTGTACGTATTTGCAAAACATTACGCGTTTCCCATTCTTTGTTATCCACTGTACAGTTAAAGCTCCTGAAGTGTGTTACGCACCGTGAAGTATTTATTCAACATGATATAGCAAATCAAAAAATATGTACGCCACCATCTGTCACTTTGTCCCATTATACAAAACAACAAGTGACGTAAGACATTAATAGACAACAGGGGCGTGGTGGCTCAGCGGTCTAGCTGTATGCCTCTCACCAAGGCGGTCCGGGTTCGATTCCCGGTCAATGCATGTGAGATTTTCGAAGTGAAATGCCATGTCCTGTGGTTCGGATTCCACGTAAAAAGGAGGTCCCGTGGCTCATGATCTCAAGATTAACGGTCACGTTAAACTACAAGCTTCCTTTATTAATAGACAACATATGAAACTTCATTTTTCTAGTTTTATAATCACTTATATACATTTCCCAAAGAACCAAACTCCGATAATAACGACTACGATTCTGATTTCAGCATATTCATTCAGTTTTGAAGCAGATTACACCTGTGTTCGAGTATACGCTATGCAAGTGCACCAACAAGCCGTGACTCACATTCAGCCACCACGTACTAGCCATTCGCGCAACGCGTCACCAAAAGAAGGTGTGGCCTAGCACAATTTCCATATCCTCAATTTCTCAAAAAAAAAAAAAAAACTTGTCCGATTTGGGAAATTATAACTCCGATTAATTTGTGTCAGTGAAATCTGATACTCTGTATGCAAACATTAGTATAGTTCCATTAAAAAAACGAAGTTGGTACCAATATCTCAGCTATGCACAAAGAAAGGTAATAACAGTATAAGTTATTTTATGAGCCCATTAGCACTATTCGCAAAAGTGAAATTAGAACATTGATATCTTAAACGGTGTGGAAGATATTGGTATTGGCGAGGGATATCTTAAGTGACTGACCCTGTATATACAATGGTCCCTAAATTAGGGACTAATTAGGACGCGCAGTTCGCCAACGGGCGTCAACTTTAAAGACTTGCACATTGCCTCCAAAGAGGACACATTACATTATTATTTCTGGGTAATTAATGAATGAATGTTGCAAAATAAAAAATCTCAAGGTAAGCGTGATACTGGCCATATTTCTTGGGAAGAGTAGAAGAAACAACTGGTAAGATAAGCCCTTTCTGAAGCCCTCGCATCTCACAAGACTACCATTACATATTTTTCTTTCAAATGAGTTTTTTCAACATACGACGCGGGATTTACCTTTCCTTTTTTCTTATATAAGTGGCCTCACAATTTGTTTTTCTTAGTGAGGGAACTAAGAGCGTCTCATTACTGCGGGAACGTACTAGGGGAATGAAATGAGTATCATGAAGGGTAATATGTTCCCAGCCCGCGTGACGAGATGTGATGTGCGGAGACTTTACAGGCACTGAAACACAAGGTGGGGAAACACAATGTCATAGAGACTGCAGTGATGTGAGGCATCACATACAGGAGAACAAAGACGAGTGTGGCCCTATTCCAGTATTCATAAACATCTAAAACATATCGCAGGACGTGTGAATTATTCATTATATCCTTTTCTTTAACCTTTCTTGTATCTGTCGCAATTATGTTTGGATGTTGTATTACATCCCGTTTTGTTGTATTACATCACGTTTCGGGATCGTTCCCTATGCATTCATATAGGTAAATGATTTCATTATTCATGAATATAGAAGTTTTACAGTTTGAAACAGAATCTCTAAACAACCTGAATACATAATTAACTTTGATATTGGACTAAGATACACATAGTTCCCTGAAGATCTAATCCACCTACTGTATATTCATATTACAGATTAACAAGAAGTCAATTAAAATAGGTGAGCGTTGATTACATATTATTACACTTTTATATGTCAACTATCCCTGACTTGTACTATATTCCCCAAATATTTAAATGTAACCAATAACCCATGGGACAATTTAAACAAAAGTTTACGTTTCATCATATCAATACAGTCTTATTGTGGTGATGGCAGTAGTAATTACCCCATCCTAAAGAAAATATATATCTTCCATCAGCACAACTCTGAATTAGTGAGGCAATGGTCGTACTTATTGACCATGCAGAAAATGGATGCACCCACAAGCATTCAGATTACTGCAGTAAACTGTGAACTGTAAGCTAATGAATACCGAATACTCAAATATGGTGAAATCAAATCTGTATCTGTAATGGACTGCCTGAGAAATCTAATCATGCAAGTTTTAATATTTACGATGATTTTATAGTAATGTTTTACTGTAAGTAGCTTATGACAAGGAAATATCTCTAGGTAGCCTACTGTATAAACATCTAAATTTTTGCCTGTCTGTCTATTGGTCCGTCATGAATGCCGCTATCATCTAGACTAATATAATAA
Source organism: Meconema thalassinum (assembly GCA_946902985.2). Taxonomy (NCBI): domain Eukaryota; kingdom Metazoa; phylum Arthropoda; class Insecta; order Orthoptera; family Tettigoniidae; genus Meconema; species Meconema thalassinum. The sequence continues at coordinate 298,046,640 of OX336389.2, forward strand.
AACTGAAGAGTTTGTGTGTTTGTGTGTTTATGTGTTTAAACGCGCTTATATCTGAAACTACCAGTCCGATTCGAAAAATTATTTTTTATATGATAGCCAGATTCAAGAGGAATAGTTTAGGCTATGTAGCATTCGGCTACACCTCTCAGGTAACCTTAAAAATTGATTTTTGTTTAGTAAGTCGGTAGAACAAGCGCTCCCGAACAGCTCTATTCGAATGCGCTGGCGTTATGGTTAGTGATACGTACACAGTTTCACCTATCTGAACCAAAATTTGTATACTTACCCTTTGGAGCCCTGATGGTAACAAAGTCTACGTGAAATTTATGACAGACCAGTCCATTCCCTGCATTTAGGCCCTTTGGTTCAAATCTACACCTTTTCCCCGATCTGAACCAAAATGTGTATACTTACCCTTTGGAACCCTGCGAGTAACACTGTTTACATGAAATTTCGGACAGACCACTCCATTCCTTGCATTTTAATTGCCCTTTGGCACAAATCTACACCGTTTCACCGATCAGAACCAAAATTTGTATACTGTACTTACTCTTTGCAACCCTGCGAGTAACACAGTATGCATTAGATTTCGGACAGACCACTCCATTCCCTGCATTTAGGCCCTTTGGCACAAATCTACACCGTTTCACCCATCTGAACCAACGGTTGTATACTTACCCTTTGGAACCCTGCGAGTGACACTGTTTACATGCAATTTCGGACAGACCACTCCATTACCTACATATAGGCCCTTTGGTACACATGTACACCGTTTCACCGATCTGAACGGCAAATTGTATACTTACCCTTTGGAACCCTGCGAGTAACACTGTCTGCATGCATTTTTGGACAGACCCCTCCATTCTCTGTATTTAGGCCCTTTGGCACAAATATACACCGTTTCACAGATCTGAAACAAATTTTACATACTTACCCTTTGGAACCCGACAAGTAACACTGTCTGCTTGAAATTTCGGACAGACCACTCCATTCCCTGCATTTAGGTCCTTTGGCACAAATCTACACCGTTTCACCGATCTGAACCACATTTTGTATACTTACCCTTTGGAACCCTGCGGGTGACACTGTCCACTTTAAATTTTGGGCAGACCACTCCATTCCCTGCATTTAGGCCCTTCATCACAAATCTACACCGTTTCTCCTAATTGCACCAAATTTTACATACACATTGAAACCCTGCTTGTAACACTGTCCACTTGATATTTTGGACAATGCTCCCCATTCCCTACATTTAGAATAACAGACAAAATGAACTTGAAAACCACGAATTAAGGCCCTAGAACAATTCATGTCCGTAGTAGCGTAACTGTAAGAGTATTTTAATAAGTCTATTGTTGACGGGCATTTTGGGCTGCATCACGTTACCCCTACCAGTGTTCTGGTGTAGAATTTCGAAAATAGTTACATCTTGTGCTGTTTATAAATTGCAGTCACGGGGGGTAATTAGTTCAAAAAGATTTCTTAGGCCCCTTTAAACAGTTATTATCATGAAAATATTTTGCCTCTGTATAAGTGCAATGGTGTTGGTGCAGTACATTGAGGTTATCAGCTGCAATAAGCGTTGGTGCTTTCTAATTTACCTTCATTTATTCCGAAACTTATCGTTAAGCGCTTTGTGCCGTTAAATGATACTATTGCTACCTCAGTAGCTCGGGACAGCCGAAGTTTTCCAAAGAGTTTTGATTATTTTCCTACGGCGCTATGCGACAAAAGACGACACTATTGGTCTCTACATTTCTAACAGCCAATGAGATATAGGCCCTAGGCAGAGTCTTTTATTTCACTTACTCCTTTTTTTTGTAAATTTGTTTGTAAATTACATGTGTCAGTGCTGTAGTTAGTAAATAGCTGTTTCCCTGTTCATAATTCATAATGACCTGAATGTTACGTCCATTATACTGTACGACTTATCACCCCCACTACTACCACCACCACCACCACCACCACCACCACCACCACCACCACCACCACAAAAAGATATATTTTTAAAATATTGTTTTCTGTTAGTTTAAGTATCATGTGTCAGTTCTGTAGTAGTATTCATTATCATCCATAAAACAAATAAATCCACCGGGCGAAGCCGGGTACTACTGCTAGTGAATAATAAGACTTCGTACACGCAATATATAAGAATGATGGCAGCACTGTCCTAATCTTGGAAATAAGAGAAATGGCAAATGAATTATTGGATTTCATCCAAAATAATGTGTAACTAACTATAAATTTACTGTATAGGAGGGTGCCATTTGGAAAGACTCGCTGGTGCAATCCTTATAAATGGAAATTGCATCCCCACATTGCTATATTCCACAAATACACACCGACTATCATTACGTATAGATACTCTCCGAAATATAAATAACAATCCTATTCCAAAATCTGAACATCAAGAGGAGGCACGGTTACCTTTAGCAATACACACCATTACATCCGTTATGATTTACTTTGTGAATACCTAGGTAGTCTGCTGAGTCTTTCATAATCGAGCATCGCTCGCAGCTATTGTGCAAAGGTAATAATGAATCTAAGAGCAGCAGACAGAGTAAATTCATAAAGACAAATGTTGTTAGGTATGCACTAAATAACTGCACAAAGCTCTCGAGACACTTTATATACACAAGGAGTGCACGTGAACGTCATACGACATAATTACGTCATGAAGTAAATAGGAAGTCAACATGAAATATACTAGTTTGCTGTTGGGTAGGGATGAGAAATAATATATTAGAATACGTGTGAATTGCATGCTGCATGGTTCAGGGCAGTTTAATCTATTATTCACAGAACTAAATGTTATCGGAATATTTCTTTTTAACTTGACATTGTATAACTTTTATGTTTTCATTCTTTAACATTGGCTGGTCATTGGAACAGTGTGACGTAACATATTTTTGGCTTTGTAGCTCACATGAAGAATTACTAACAACGATGACTAATTTTCTCTCAAACTTCGATTATTAGTTGACTGAGCTATTATTACACGTGAAAATAACAACAGATAATATTTTATAGCCAAATTCAAGTCCCAATTCATGAACCTAACAGCTGAGTCATTACGTGCTCGTCAGTGTGGGAACTAAATACATAGCCGTATGGCCCCCTAAATGCCTGTCTGGAAAGGCAGGCAACTTCAGCAGAGGATATAATAAGATATAAAATTAATGAAGATGAACGGAACTGTGAAATTATGGAATGGGCCGTAGCCTATTAGACTGTACCGTCCCACTATTTTTGAGGAGAAGGAAATGGGAGAACAAGGCAAACAATGTCAACGATAGTGGATGGTGCGTTAGGAGCCCACTTATATACCGAGTATGGACTATGGACAGAGCCTTCTCATACTTTTACGCATCAACGCACATAGCTACCCTGAACGGTAGATGTAATGTTTCATTCACAATCTAAATGTGGAGTTTGCAACAATAACCAAACCAATCCCCGTGGCGCTACAGCCCATGAAGCGCCTTGGTCTACCAAGTTGCCGCTGTCCAGCATTTTGGCCTGCAGATTAATGAGTGACGCGTGGTCAGCCCATCGGGTTCCCCTCCACCGTTAATCTTCGTCTCTCTGACAGGGGCGCTGCCTCACTGTCAGACAGCTACTCACTTGTCCTCACGAGGCTGAGTGCAACCCATTCCAGCCCTCACGTCAGTTTCTAAAATCCCTAGATTGAATCGGATCCAGGGCCTCCGGGTGTGAGGCAGGCACCTTATCCCAGCACTACGCTGCCGGGAGCTTGGCAACGCAAGGACAAAATATACTGTAGATATAATGGCAGTCAGTAATTCCTACCCTATGGTGCACAAGTATCTACTGCGCACATTTCTGTAACATGAAAATGTATATAAATAACAGCTCCCTGCGTAGTGTATGGTATGGAAAAGTGAGAGTATATTACATTGCACTCCATTCGATTTGTCTAAAATAAAATAAAAACTCAGTATTCCGCATTAGATGTGCAACGACCCCTAGAAACTGGTAACGATCTCAGAAGGTGTTTATTGGGGATACATGCACTGCAATATTGGTAGTAGCCCGAGGACGTGCTCCGAATTATAGGCTGACTGCGACCAGAAAGCAAAGAACATGAGACATTATTGCCTCCAGCACATGCAGCATTTGGCCATTCACTTGGTGCCTGAGATGTTTTGCACTAAGATGAGAAGTGCAGTTTTCTGCATATAACATTCGTTAGCGTACCATTTTCCTGTCCATTCTCACATCGTATTAGCAATTTTAGACTTGAAGAAATAAATTTGTCATATATATCTCCTATGGTAAAGAAATAAGACTAATGAAGAGACGACAACATATACCCATATTGGAGCGGACAAGGCACGCACGAGACTGTGTAGATTCAGAGACCGTGGCCAGAAACTTGACGTCAGAGGGACCTTCTGACAATACGAGTGAACCACAGGCACGAGAATATTGGTCACACGGTCTGCTCCACCATACAACTTAGTGTTCCGGAAACTGTTTTTATTGAATTTTGGAAGGTAGATCTAGGCCAATATTGATACGAAATCAACAGCAATTTAGTTAAGTCAAACTTCACATAATAAATATGTATTTATATCTCAATAGCCAATATAAGCATAAGCATCTAATATTATTCAATTCTTCTTCTTGAACATTTAAGAGGGTGGCTGTGTGAAATTATAGAAAACATTTGTTTTGTTTTTCGTATTGTATTCTAGACATAAACGTGAAACTCTTGTATAATGAGCAATCATACAAATATACATGTGTAGGTATATAACTCTATGGCTTACATCCAACGTAGTGGCAATGCGAAATATTCTATAATACTCAATTCTCCAAAACTATTACAGCAATCAAACTGACGTCGTGTATGGTGATAGAGGATATAAGATATATGACTTTCGAAAACTTGATAAGCACAGAAACAGCATAGTGGCCACGGATAATTCAAATATTTAAAGATAATTTTCTGGTGATCCAATCATCAAAGAGCAGTGAAGCTTGGCACATAAATCTTTACTGGAAACTTAGTTTGACATCTAATTTTGTTGAACTTACTGCTTCAAGTCTTTACAGTGCGAAATAGAACTTTAATCGTACATAATAAAATGATTTATCCTGAAGCGCTGTGGTGTATATTGCTATGCATCAATGGAAACGCATATCATTAGTTTTGCGAACTAGCAATAAAAGACTAGGTCTAGAGATTTAAATATCAGTAAGGTAGGTATTTGTTTCATGAGACCGTTAAACTCGTAATTACAGGTCACTGGATTCCTACACATATTTGTCGAGAGTATATCATGATTTTGATATTGGTTAGTGTATGGAGTTTGATTCTTTCAAAATGCCCTTAATGATTATGTATGGTACCTACTGGAAACCTAGGAATGAAGTGACCTTAACTCTTACTACCTGATGATTTCCAGCAAACATAAGTTGGCAACAGTGTGAAAAAATAAAACGGAAGTCTCCTCCCGGTTTTAATTTCCATATGAGCACCTTTCTCACATTTGTGTACGGAGGGTATGACCACATGGACAAGTTCTCCTTTCATTCATTTTTGTATCTCTCCTCTCGAATGATCTACCTTAATCACCAAATTTCGTAGCCCTACCTACTCAACATCATGAATACTTCGTTGAACGCTGACACAGGAGTTCGTTGTTAAAATGCATTTGTACTTTCATGAAACGTTCAACCAGACGTAAATCATAGATCATCACTTTCGATGAACAAAGCCTCTAAGTGGATGAAAAAATATTGTTACTAGAGAACTTAGGTTTTCTTGTCCTCATATCATAACCCATTCCCAGCTCACCCCAGTCGGGGCGTTTCTTTTCACGGATGTTGGGGCAGCAACCGATTTCAGTTTTTATTGTCACTAAAAATCATTCACTAATTGAATACCTAATCTTACAAAGGAGCTAAAAGCCAAATTTGAAAAAAAAAACATGAGATTTTACTTAGGTAGAATGATGTTAGGTGACATCTGCCATTGCCCTACAAGAGCACCAAGTGATATTCTCATTTTCGCAGTCTGTACTGCCCCCGTAATTGAATTATATAGAGACCACGGTGGCTATTTTGGAAATTATAGCGAAAGTTATGGCTGTCATAGTTATGACGCGGGTAGTCATGACGTAAGCACGGATGACGTAGACGTGATGCCAGCAGGCTACTTGAGCTGAGATTCTCAGTGACGTCAGCATTTATTCGAGAAGGATCCGAGATGTACGACGCAGTCGCAGGAAACGTGGAATTCTGCTGAGGAAGAAATTATGCTATTGGAGGGGAGGCTTAAACCAATGAACGATAGTCTGAAGGAAGACGGAGATTGCTGAAACTATGGTATTTTTATTACTTTTTGGAATGCAGAATTGTGGAAATCCATTTGCAGTAGAGGCATTGATCTGGAATTTTGGTGAAATTTATTTTCAGTTTTTGAATTATGAAAATCCGTCATGTATTGACGAAGTTGGAACTTCTAGCGATGACGCAGTAACACGCGATGGAAGGGATAGATACGCCCCTCATGAAGTTCATAAAAGGCCTTGCGCAGAAGAGAGGAGTCTCATTCGCTCATTCTCAGATTATAAATCAATCGTCAGATTTCAAATAGTCATTTCAGTGAAACGTCGAGTGAGATTAAGTAGTGAAAAGGTCGTCTTTGTAACGCGTGGCGAAGCCATTGCCTTAAACGAGAGTCGAACTTACAAGCAGTGCAGGTTTACTGTGAAGTAAATCTAGGTGAAGTTGAAACGACCCTTAAAACGCTTCTACAAGATTAGCTGTGAACAGTTAGCGGTCGCCTATAAGCTAATTCTCTTGTGCATTGCTACAGTAAGGACTGTAGAAAAGCTGAACAATTTCGAGGAAGTATTTTGGAAGTTATTGACAATATTAGACGACTGACAAAAGTGATTTTCTCGCCACAGAAGAAACACTTTGTATAGCCAGACTCTACGCTACGGCTGACAGGGCTAGTGAAATAGGGAGACTTCAGATTGCTTTTGTGACACAACGCTGCAGTATAATGGAGCAATTTAATAAGGCAGTTTGTTCTTCTAATACTATTACCGAAGAGAAAATGGAAGGCTAAAGGACTTAATGCAATTGGGACATATTTCAACGGAGTAAGATAGCAGCATGGAACTTCGCTAATTGCTATTCCACACAAGCGAACATGTGGTAAATAACCATCTACACCCATGTTTCGTGATTAAAGGCTGAATACTATCAAACAGCAATAGAAATGATTTCATACTTTCTGAATATGAATATTTCTTCGGAAATTTATACAAAAACTTCATGGCGATTTTCAACTGGAACTTCAGGGATTTTTCAAGAGAGGTCAGGGTTGTCCCGACTCACAAAGAAGATTATTGCCGGAAGGATGTCGTTCGTCTTCGTGAAGCAGTTCGATTCTCCGATGGTGCTGTTTCTGGTTTCGAGGATGGAGCTCAGCTTTAACTTGGTGAAATGGATCCATCAACAGTCTTCTTTGGGGAATTTTCCTCTGGAACGTCAATCGGCAGATAAGGTAGTCGTGAACGTTTATTGTATTTGAGTGTCTTAGCAATATTTGAGCAACCATTTTTCCCATATTTTTGTCCTCATGTATATTTTGCCCGATATTCTTGTTTGAAATTCCTATTCTCAGTACACCTTGTTGAGTTATGCCTTTTTCGACGTTTTATTAAGACATTGTTATGTCATGGGCATAGTTAAATGATTTTGAATCAATTGAGACTGATATTTAGATTTTTCAGTAATTTGATTATTTTTTTGTAGTCACGATTTGACTGTAAGTTAATGATTTTTATGGCAGATTTAAATTCAGACAGCGTGTCACTTTATTAAAGTAATTTTACCCCAGTTTAATTACTTTGACCAATTTTCTGTCATCATCAAGAAGGAAGAACATTTAAATGATTTTAGAGCGTTAAAATCCAGTACGTTGTCGACGATCTTGGAAATACTAGTCGGTATTTGAATTGATTGCAACACAGACATTTATCGTCGATTATGAACGACCATTGCATCACAGGCAATTATGTGAAAGATGAACATTAATTATGAATTATTGAATGCATTAAATTCGTGAAACTTGTGTTAGGTTTTTTCTCATATAGAGATTTATATAATGATGTTTGCATTCCCCAGTCTAATTGGATTCTATTCGACTATTTTGCAGTTAGTCACACTCTGTTTGATGATAGTATTTTTATACTACAATTCTTAGAAGATGTTAATCTTAAATTTTGATAGACCAGACAGGCGTATATAATCGTATTCACTATTAAATTTGTTTGTGATTGGCAAATTTTTATTTCATTTCGATTCATGAATGAAATCCACGAAGTTTAAATGACAACAGTTTTGAAACAATTATTGATATAAGAATTTTTAAGTGGAACTATGAATGTATAATCGATAGTGCAGCGGACATGTTGAAAGTCGCTGATGTATAATGCCCTTAAATAAATGAAGGAGATTCCCACAGTAATTAATAATGATAAAGATTGTGTTAGGGGAGGTTTTTGTAAATGCTGTGGATGATTTTGATGCCATATATTTTAATATATGATGAATTTTGGGCTATTTTGAATGCAGTTTGTGCATTATTTTGTAAGCGAAGTATTTTCCGCTAGAGTGTATGGTCATAGTTCGTTGAAAATTAATCAAGTGAATTTACTGTTATAATTAACAAGAGTTGTGAAAGAATTTGAGATAAGATTTTGAATGAAGATTACCGTCACAAATAATTAAAATTATTACAACCTTTATTAAACCAGATTGTGACATGTACATGTATAACTAACCTTCATTGGTCGATTATATTAAACACGATTATGAATTTACCAACCGGATAAAACATGTGGTTCAATGTATTTCTTAAATTAATAATTTAAATAATTTAAATGTTGATATTGTAAATAATAAATGTAAATATCTTTGACAATAATGTGGAACGAAAGTAATGTTAAAGGCGTGTTTAAAAATTATTGTAATTATCTCCGACAATATTATAAACAATTTCTAATTGTTATAAATAATTTATCTGATTTTGTTATAAACATTTAAGAGTGTGTTTGATACTCTAAACTATGCTGATTAAACATTTGGATGATAACTTAACAAGTTTAAGGATAGTTAAAATAATCCAGTGGGATGTGAGTTAAGCATTTGAAAGATTTGCGTCAATATGTATGAGTTGTCTTGTAGATATTTAAAGCTTTAAAAGGAGCTGAATTCTTACGCAAGTGTGGGGAGACGAGTGCGCCCCATTTGACAGGTGTGAGCCAGGTTGAGGAGTAGACCAGCTGGCTCGACATCTGGTTACAAGCGGGTGAGGTCGATACTCCGGCCTTGTGTCTATTAATACTAGTGCTATGTTTATTAAAAGAAACCAAATGCTCTATATATGTCGTACCCTGACTTCCTCATCCAATCCAAATGTGTTTTAAAATGTTATGTTATTTTGAGCTCATGGGAGCTAACATATTGTTTGATAACTTTGCAAGTCCTTTAGGAGGACGTAGTCAGATTGACATGGGCTACTGATAGCCACGTTTATTTTGTTGAGTTGTGAAAATCATACTCTTTATTTGAAAATAAAGCTTTTGTACAGTTCAAAGTTCTCGTCTTCGGTCTGGTTCATTTTTAAATGTCATGGTGAAGGTTATTGTGAGAGCATACTTTAAGGATCCTGTTGTCAACCCAATCCCCGAGATATTTATAAGAGGTAAGTAAAAGTAAGTATGAAACCCCGTCTATTTTGGTGTGTTCCACAATAATTTTTCTTGGTAACTTCTGTGTTCAAACCTCGGTAGTATCTGTCAGTGCCATTTTCATTGATGTAGCTGAGCTGGTGCGATTGATTGTTGGCAATCCGATTGAGGGGGCGGATATCTGACAGCCTACTATCCGGGTAAACGGGGACAGAAGGATTGGCGCACCTAAAACGTTGGGGCTCGATTCAACATAACTGGATCACCAGGTTGAACGCCAGTAGGATTGGCAAACCTAAAACGTGTGGTTCGATTAGACTCAAATTAAGAGGTTGATTCTTTGTTAGATGTCTAGGCCAATTGTAGAATTGAAGAGTGTGATTATATAGGAATTAAATGTTGCATTGTATTAGGAAAATTACACTCAGAAAAGATCAGATCTTATACGACTTGAGAAAGGTTAAATGGGCTGGAAACTTAGAAAAATCGCCTATGATCTGGAATCTTATTTTATTTGACCGGCTTATGACATTTTAGTCATATTAAAGATAAAATTAAATTATTTGGATTGTAAATGTAAAATTATTTGTATTAAGATATTTTAAAATGAGCCAGGGAAATTTGAGCATGTGCTTGAGTTTGTTTCAATATGAAGTGTCTTCGAAAGTTAATTATAAGGTAGTTATAAGTTAGATTTAAGACAGAAAATTGATCAAAATTATATATGGTGAAAAGTGTTGCTCAAATGTTGTTATTTTGCTCTTTTGATGTATGTCCCTACAGCAGTCTAATTTTTGAATAATATTGTAATGGCAGATGAAAGTTTGAAGATGATGTTAGCGGAGATGTCTGCTAACATGAATAGTAATATGAAGCAGATGATGGAGGAGAATGCTAGTAATTTGAAAGCTAGCATGAGTGAGAGTATGAAGGAGATGGAAGCTAGGAATACTAGTCGAATGGAGGAGAATGCTAGTAATTTGAAAGCAAGAATGGAGGAGAATGCTAGTAATTTGTCTGCCAATTTGAAAGCTAGCATGGATGAAAGTTTGAAGGTTATTCAGACCAGTTCTGTTAACTTAGAGGATAATATGTCGCGTTTACAGATTAATACCCAAGGAATTGAGAATGCTGTAACTGACATGCGCTCAGACATGTCCAATGTTAAAATAGATGTTGCTAATGTGCATAAAGATCTTACAATGTTAAATTTAGATGTTGCTAATGTCCGTAGTGACATTTCTTGTGCTAGGGCTGAGGTAGTTGTTGTCAAAAATGATGTTGCGACTGTCCAAGACAAGGTTGAGGAAGTCCAAAGAGGAATCCAAAATGTTAGAACTGATGTGTCCAATGTTCAGGTTGATATTAATAACATTCATTCGGATGTAAACGAGATGCAAAGTGACATAAATAAAATTCAAGTAGAGGTAAACACAGTTTTCGTAGACGTTGCTAAAGTCCAAACTGATGTAAATAAAGTCAGGGAAGAGATAGAAAATTCGAAAACTCTTTGTACACGTAATATAAGTGCATTAACGACTAGGCTAGTTGATGAGTCAGTTAGAACGACAGCGTCTTTAGAAGGTTTAAAGTTTGATGTAGAGGTCATGAGAACCCAAGTATTAGACAATAATAAAGTATTGAAAGAGGATATTGAATTAGACATAGCAGAAATGTTAACGGAAAATGTAGCAATATGGAAAGAAGAGTGGATTAGGTCAAGTGGGGAACATGTAACCCAAATTCAGGATCGTATTGAAAGGAAACTTGCCAGTACTCAAATTGATATTAACAATGAAGTAGTACAGATTAGGAAAGATTTAAGCGTCAGGATGGATTCGCTATCCGAAAGACAAGTTGAAGATAGGACACAATTAGATCGGGATGTGCAAACATTAAAATCTGCATTAGAGGAACAGATTCATAAAGTTGTCTCTGATGTGAATGAAACGACGAGTAAACTACAGAATTTGAAGTTAGGAGAGGCTAATTTAATGGAGACCTACAAAGAAGAGGTAATCAAGAAAGTCTTAACGGAAATCACTGACAAGGATACAGTAGGCTTGGCTTGCGAAACCAGTAGGAATTATGCCAGAAGATATAACCTAGATCCAGAAGAGAGAGACGTGACTCCTGAAGAACGTATATCCAGATTCAGGGAGGAAGATGACGAGAGGAATATGGAACCTGAGTGGAACTATCGAGATAGTGGGAAAAACTACCCGGATTCATATCCGAGGAACGTAACGGTCATCAGGAATTTTGAAGATAAACCGCAAAAATTCAGTAACACGGATAGTTTGACACCTATCGAATATGTAAGGAACCTCAAAGATTATTTCATCGAAGCTCACATTCCCAGAGAGAGAGAGATGAAGATAGTGGAGAGATATTTGATTGGAGGACCCCTCGAATGGTTTTGCGCATTTAGATACACATTCAGTAACTTTGACGAGTTTGCAGAGGCATTAATCAAACGATTTTGGTCCATAGAAGCGCAGAATTCGTTAAGAGCGGAGGTGTATTCAAGAAAATACTCCGGTACTCTTCCAACGCGGTACGCTGATTTCTTTACGAGTCAATTATCCCGCTTGAGATTCTTACAACCCCCATTGTCCACGGAGCAACTTATTGATGCGATTTCTCATATGCTGCCAGTTGAGGTAAGAAGACTAATAATTTCGTCCAACATCAGGGATTTAACCAGCATGGATGAATTACTGAGGAGGTTAGACTACACAAGTCCAATGCCTAACGTGGTACAGAAAGGTCAAAGGCATGACTTTAAAGAAATAAATACTGTATATATGGACCAAGTCCAACAAACTGACAAGCCAGATGAGGAGAAAACTGACAATGTAGGTCCTCACAGGAATAATCAGTTTCGAAATAACAGATCGCAAGGTTACCGACCGTATCAACAGAGAAGAGGCTGGAACTATAACCGAGGAAATTACAATGGAAGAGGCAGATATTATAACAATAATGGTTATAACCGAAATTATAACAGGAATAACCAGAGCCAAAACAGAAATCAGAATCCTCAAGGTCAGGTTATGACACCCGATCAGTATCAGGAAAGAGAGAAGGAAAGCCAGCAATACCTGAAAGAATTACGGGAAAAAGAAGCAGACAACCAAAAGAAAAGGCAGGATGTTGTAATCGATCCTGGGCCTTCTACGAGCCAGCAGAATTTTGAGGTCGGTAACACAAAAAAAAAACGCCGATTTCTCAACGTCAGTGAGAACCTGTAAATACATTGCCACACCACACCTGATTACGATTAATGAGATATATGAAGTGACTGATGACGATTTGCTAGAAGAGAGGAGTATAGTTAAAGAGGAAAGACCATGTGCCTTACCTATCATTTCTGTACGGATAGATGGACAACAGTATAAAGCCCTGATGGATACTGGTGCAATTATCTCCATCATTTCAGAGGAATGTTATCAAAGTCTGCTAAGAGGAGAGAACATGACAGTTCTACCTGTTTCTACCGTCAAAGTGAGAGGGATATTCCAAGATAAGGCAGTGAAGTGCAAGATTCAAGTGTTATTGAACTTTGAGATCAATGGAAGGAATTATGAACAGATCTTCATTGTGGTGAGCAAGATCAATTTTGATATGGTGCTTGGAATCGATTTTATATCGAAGGTCGGAGCTATTATTGACATGAAGAACAGAAGTATTAGCTTTAATGATGGGTACATAATCACAGAAGAGATAGAAAAACAGGACGTGAAAAACAGTCTGGAAATAGACTTTAGGGAAGAAATTTTGAATACTATAGTTAATGAAGTGGAAAATTTAGCAGAAATACCCAGTAGAAAAACTGAAGGATTTGAAGAAATTCAGGGGGAATTTGAGGATCTGATAAAGGAATTCCAAGATATTTTCGATGAAAAGCCTGGATTGATTAAGGATTATAAATACAAGATAAGGCTGACAGATGAAACCCCTTACCAGAAGAGAATATACCCCATTCCTGAGAAATACTATCAAGAAGTACGAGGGTTAATCAGAAAAATGGAGGTAGACGGGATTATTAAAAAACAGGCGTCGTCTTATATAAACCCCATCACAGTAGTGAAGAAAAGTAATGGTCAGATACGTCTTTGTCTCGATGCCAGGACCATCAACTTGAAGATTCTTCCAGAAAATGACCGACCACCCAAGATTAGAGATCTGCTTCGAAAATTCAAAGGGAGAGCATGTTTCAGCGTTCTTGACTTGACGTCTTCATTTTATCAAGTTCAGCTAGAAGAAGATAGTATGCAGTACACTGGATTCCTATTTGACCAGACGTCATGGGTCTTTGTCCGAATGCCTTTTGGTATGGTTAACAGTGGACCAGCACTTATTCGAGCACTTGATAGTAAGCTCACTGACGAAGTGAAAGAAAATGTAATCTGCTACATCGACGATTTAATCGTATCTTCACCCAGCGCCGCAGAACATTTAGTGCACTTGAGAAAGTTGTTCGAGAATTTACGGGAGGCCAATATCAAGGTGAATTTTGGAAAATGTCAATTCTTGAAGCAGGAAATAAATTACTTGGGGCATACTATTGATAAAGATGGATATCATCCAAACATGAAAAAAGTAGATGCGATCACGAGATTTCCAAAGCCAACTAAGGTGAAACAAGTCAGAGAATTTGTAGGAGCATGCCAATTTATTAGCAGCCACTGTCCAAGATACTCGGAAATTATGGCTCCTCTGTATGACTTACTCAAGAAGAATAACAGATGGAAATGGAGTACCGCTGCAGACGAGGCTTTTGAGAAAGCAAAAGAGATGCTCAGAAATAATGTGAAACTGGAGTACCCAGACTTTGAGAAGGTGTTCTATATTGAGTCTGATGCATCAAGAGTAGGCATTAGTGCAGTCTTATACCAGAAAGACGAGGCAGGCAACAAGCACTACATTGCGTTCACTAGTCGGAAGTTGAAGAAACACGAAGAAAATTACTTCACGACGGAGCTTGAAGCGTTAGCTTTTGTAACAGCATTGCAAGCCTGGAAGAAAATACTGCTGGGACATAAGGTCATCATTATTACTGACCATAAAGCACTACAGTTTATGCTGCAAACTGACATGTCGAGTGATAGATTGACACGTTGGGCTTTGTTCACCCAACAGTTTAACGCCACTATCGTCCACCAGCCTGGGAAAGATAACTTACTGGCTGATGCTCTATCACGTAACCGTATTAAAAATGTGCAGATACACCATGTACAATTGGAGCAAGAAGATCAAGAAACCGTTAGGAGGTTAGCCCGAATCGGTGTGTCACAGAAGAGACACGCTCCAATAAGGAAAATGTACAGGTTCCTCAAGGGTTACATGGACAATACTGATGTTGACTATGCAGTTACACGGAGAAATTCCCGACATTTTGTCTTGAGTGGAGACATCGTATGCAAGTATGCTGACTCTGCGCATACAAAACTCCGAATAGTCGTGCCACCTAAACTTGTTGTCAATTTAGTGTGGGTAGCTCATCACGCAACTGGACATGCCGGTTTAGATAAGACTCTTAATACTCTTAAAGAGAGATTTATCTGGACTAACATGCGTTCCAGCATTGCCAAGGTCATTAGATCTTGTGACAAATGTCAAAAGCAAAGTATGCTTCTGCTTTATTAAAAGGAAAACCGAAGGCTATGATTCCTTCTAAGCCAAACGAACTTATGGCGACGGACATATTTGGCCCCTGTCCGAAGGGATATCAGGGTAACCAGTACCTGTTGGTTACCGTGGATGTTTTCTCAAAATTTGTTACAATGAGTCCCATGCAGAAAGCTAACACAAGGAACGTAGTAAGCAGACTGGAAAATGCTGTATTTCCTAAAGCTGGTATACCAGAATATCTACTGTCAGATCATGGAACGCAATTTACGTCCGTGGAATTTGCAGCGGATATGGAAAGGCTTGGCATTAAGCACTTATTTTCAAGCGTGCGTTACCCAGAATCGAATTCCTCAGAAAGATATATGGCTGAATTTTCGAAATTCTGTCGAATTTTCTGTCCAAATGATCATTCTGGTTGGGTGAGATTTGTACCCCTTATAGAGGAATGTCTGAACTCTACAGTGCAGGAGAGCACAGGAGAAGTGCCAATGCGACTTCATCTTGGAAGAAACCCAGAAAGGCCGTGGGATAATCTTTTCAACCACATTCCTAGAGATCCCGACTTAGGAAGGCAGCAGAGGATTGACAAGGCGAAGGAACAACTCCAGAAAGCAGCAGAGAAACGATTGAAAAGAGTAGCTGGAAAACGTTTTGGTGCACCCTTACAAGTTGGAAATCTTGTATTATTACGCAGACCTGTCAAGGCTGATATGAGCAAGAAAATATACCCCAAATTTGGAAATGTATTCATGGGGCCGTTTAGGATTACGAACGCCTATGGAAACAACTGCTATGAACTCTACGATGATGAGAATAACGTCATTTACGGCAAGTTCAATGCTGGAAATTTAAAAAGATACTATCCTAGAGTAAGCCAGTAATAATTCAATTTCGTGTTCAAGAGAGTTGAGGTACTTGTAACACTGAGTTTAAAAACAATTTGCAACTGTTTTTAAAACGTGGTGAGAGGAGAATGCCCCCGTAAATGAATTATATAGAGACCACGGTGGCTATTTTGGAAATTATAGCGAAAGTTATGGCTGTCATAGTTATGACGCGGGTAGTCATGACGTAAGCACGGATGACGTAGACGTGATGCCAGCAGGCTACTTGAGCTGAGATTCTCAGTGACGTCAGCATTTATTCGAGAAGGATCCGAGATGTACGACGCAGTCGCAGGAAACGTGGAATTCTGCTGAGGAAGAAATTATGCTATTGGAGGGGAGGCTTAAACCAATGAACGATAGTCTGAAGGAAGACGGAGATTGCTGAAACTATGGTATTTTTATTACTTTTTGGAATGCAGAATTGTGGAAATCCATTTGCAGTAGAGGCATTGATCTGGAATTTTGGTGAAATTTATTTTCAGTTTTTGAATTATGAAAATCCGTCATGTATTGACGAAGTTGGAACTTCTAGCGATGACGCAGTAACACGCGATGGAAGGGATAGATACGCCCCTCATGAAGTTCATAAAAGGCCTTGCGCAGAAGAGAGGAGTCTCATTCGCTCATTCTCAGATTATAAATCAATCGTCAGATTTCAAATAGTCATTTCAGTGAAACGTCGAGTGAGATTAAGTAGTGAAAAGGTCGTCTTTGTAACGCGTGGCGAAGCAATTGCCTTAAACGAGAGTCGAACTTACAAGCAGTGCAGGTTTACTGTGAAGTAAATCTAGGTGAAGTTGAAACGACCCTTAAAACGCTTCTACAAGATTAGCTGTGAACAGTTAGCGGTCGCCTATAAGCTAATTCTCTTGTGCATTGCTACAGTAAGGACTGTAGAAAAGCTGAACAATTTCGAGGAAGTATTTTGGAAGTTATTGACAATATTAGACGACTGACAAAAGTGATTTTCTCGCCACAGAAGAAACACTTTGTATAGCCAGACTCTACGCTACGGCTGACAGGGCTAGTGAAATAGGGAGACTTCAGATTGCTTTTGTGACACAACGCTGCAGTATAATGGAGCAATTTAATAAGGCAGTTTGTTCTTCTAATACTATTACCGAAGAGAAAATGGAAGGCTAAAGGACTTAATGCAATTGGGACATATTTCAACGGAGTAAGATAGCAGCATGGAACTTCACTAATTGCTATTCCACACAAGCGAACATGTGGTAAATAACCATCTACACCCATGTTTCGTGATTAAAGGCTGAATACTATCAAACAGCAATAGAAATGATTTCATACTTTCTGAATATGAATATTTCTTCGGAAATTTATACAAAAACTTCATGGCGATTTTCAACTGGAACTTCAGGGATTTTTCAAGAGAGGTCAGGGTTGTCCCGACTCACAAAGAAGATTATTGCCGGAAGGATGTCGTTCGTCTTCGTGAAGCAGTTCGATTCTCCGATGGTGCTGTTTCTGGTTTCGAGGATGGAGCTCAGCTTTAACTTGGTGAAATGGATCCATCAACAGTCTTCTTTGGGGAATTTTCCTCTGGAACGTCAATCGGCAGATAAGGTAGTCGTGAACGTTTATTGTATTTGAGTGTCTTAGCAATATTTGAGCAACCATTTTTCCCATATTTTTGTCCTCATGTATATTTTGCCCGATATTCTTGTTTGAAATTCCTATTCTCAGTACACCTTGTTGAGTTATGCCTTTTTCGACGTTTTATTAAGACATTGTTATGTCATGGACATAGTTAAATGATTTTGAATCAGTTGAGACTGATATTTAGATTTTTCAGTAATTTGATTATTTTTTTTGTAGTCACGATTTGACTGTAAGTTAATGATTTTTATGGCAGATTTAAATTCAGACAGCGTGTCACTTTATTAAAGTAATTCTACCCCAGTTTAATTACTTTGACCAATTTTCTGTCATCATCAAGAAGGAAGAACATTTAAATGATTTTAGAGCGTTAAAATCCAGTACGTTGTCGACGATCTTGGAAATACTAGTCGGTATTTGAATTGATTGCAACACAGACATTTATCGTCGATTATGAACGACCATTGCATCACAGGCAATTTTGTGAAAGATGAACATTAATTATGAATTATTGAATGCATTAAATTCGTGAAACTTGTGTTAGGTTTTTTCTCATATAGAGATTTATATAATGATGTTTGCATTCCCCAGTCTAATTGGATTCTATTCGACTATTTTGCAGTTAGTCACACTCTGTTTGATGATAGTATTTTTATACTACAATTCTTAGAAGATGTTAATCTTAAATTTTGATAGACCAGACAGGCGTATATAATCGTATTCACTATTAAATTTGTTTGTGATTGGCAAATTTTTATTTCATTTCGATTCATGAATGAAATCCACGAAGTTTAAATGACAACAGTTTTGAAACAATTATTGATATAAGAATTTTTAAGTGGAACTATGAATGTATAATCGATAGTGCAGCGGACATGTTGAAAGTCGCTGATGTATAATGCCCTTAAATAAATGAAGGAGATTCCCACAGTAATTAATAATGATAAAGATTGTGTTAGGGGAGGTTTTTGTAAATGCTGTGGATGATTTTGATGCCATATATTTTAATATATGATGAATTTTGGGCTATTTTGAATGCAGTTTGTGCATTATTTTGTAAGCGAAGTATTTTCCGCTAGAGTGTATGGTCATAGTTCGTTGAAAATTAATCAAGTGAATTTACTGTTATAATTAACAAGAGTTGTGAAAGAATTTGAGATAAGATTTTGAATGAAGATTACCGTCACAAATAATTAAAATTATTACAACCTTTATTAAACCAGATTGTGACATGTACATGTATAACTAACCTTCATTGGTCGATTATATTAAACACGATTATGAATTTACCAACCGGATAAAACATGTGGTTCAATGTATTTCTTAAATTAATAATTTAAATAATTTAAATGTTGATATTGTAAATAATAAATGTAAATATCTTTGACAATAATGTGGAACGAAAGTAATGTTAAAGGCGTGTTTAAAAATTTTTGTAATTATCTTCCACAATATTATAAACAATTTCTAATTGTTATAAATAATTTCTGTGATTTTGTTATAAACATTTAAGAGTGTGTTTGATACTCTAAACTATGCTGATTAAACATTTGGATGATAACTTAACAAGTTTAAGGATAGTTAAAATAATCCAGTGGGATGTGAGTTAAGCATTTGAAAGATTTGCGTCAATATGTATGAGTTGTCTTGTAGACATTTAAAGCTTCAAAAGGAGCTGAATTCTTACGCAAGTGTGGGGAGACGAGTGCGCCCCATTTGACAGGTGTGAGCCAGGTTGAGGAGTAGACCAGCTGGCTCGACATCTGGTTACAAGCGGGTGAGGTCGATACTCCGGCCTTGTGTCTATTAATACTAGTGCTATGTTTATTAAAAGAAACCAAATGCTCTATATATGTCGTACCCTGACTTCCTCATCCAATCCAAATGTGTTTTAAAATGTTATGTTATTTTGAGCTCATGGGAGCTAACATATTGTTTGATAACTTTGCAAGTCCTTTAGGAGGACGTAGTCAGATTGACATGGGCTACTGATAGCCACGTTTATTTTGTTGAGTTGTGAAAATCATACTCTTTATTTGAAAATAAAGCTTTTGTACAGTTCAAAGTTCTCGTCTTCGGTCTGGTTCATTTTTAAATGTCATGGTGAAGGTTATTGTGAGAGCATACTTTAAGGATCCTGTTGTCAACCCAATCCCCGAGATATTTATAAGAGGTAAGTAAAAGTAAGTATGAAACCCCGTCTATTTTGGTGTGTTCCACAATAATTTTTCTTGGTAACTTCTGTGTTCAAACCTCGGTAGTATCTGTCAGTGCCATTTTCATTGATGTAGCTGAGCTGGTGCGATTGATTGTTGGCAATCCGATTGAGGGGGCGGATATCTGACAGCCTACTATCCGGGTAAACGGGGACAGTACGCTGCTCGACAGAGTGCATGACCGGTAGGTACCAGAGCTATTTCTTTACAAAGGTGTCAAGTAGCAATTTATTTGGCGCGTGAACTCTCCCGCTCTGGCTTGCTGTGGCAGCTGATCTGTCGTGTTTAAGCAGTGCTAGTGAATGTTTTAGTGAAACGTTACTTGTGTGCACTTCAATTTATTGAATACTAGCAACCCGCCCTGGCTTCGCCCGGGAACAGTTATGAATGCAAGGTGCTAGGCTACTTTTAACCGAGGTGTTATAAGATTTCCTTGTATACGACATTAGTAGTTTTCCCTCCAGCAGTGAACACGAAAAGATTTCAGTTTGGTGTAACACGCGACAGAGCCACGTAAAGCTGTCCATGAGAAAAACATTCTCCACTGAGATCAACACCAGTCACGCTAAGTGTCTGACCCTGTGTTTTGTTTATTGTTATGCCAAAGCAGACTCTTACTGAGAATTGTAGTCGTTTGAAATGATAAGGAAAATCTGAAGGAATCATAGTGATTCTGGTTACTAAGACCGTTTCCCCTATACCACAGTCAGTAAGATAGTGGCTTCAATGAAACAGTTATTCAAAGTTTTCACTACCAATCGCGTCCCATTGTATAACTTTGGTGGGTGTAAATTACGTACCAATATAATAGGCACTCCCACTTTTTAAATAAGCTTGTGTGGTGGCAAGCCAGAAGGAAGGAAAGAATTTAGGAATTCTGTAGGGTATTGAACCGCTTCTTCACTATCAACTACTGCGTCTACTGAGTAATATAGTTGAGCCTGGGCAGTGAATTTGGAGAACACCAAGTCATTAATTTTCGAAACTTGTTCGTTTGTCGGCGATAATATTGCTCTTTCTTTAAACCATGAATGAGAATAGTTAGATAGGTCATGGATTTGAGTATAAACGCTATCAATCAATGCTTGAATGCTACTTACTAAAACACAGAAATCGTGACTGAGGGTAATTTTCCCGTCAATGACCGGTAAATCTCCATCCCGACTCTCGGTAGCAAAGTAGCAAACAAACTATTAACTTCTGAATATAAGAGTACTCTCATGTTAGTTTTGAGTGCCAATTTTGTTATATCCGGCCAGATGTAAGATCTTTTTTATGAAGCGTTCACTTCGTCGGCACTCGTTCCTCTGGTAACAACTGGTAAGATTTGACGAAAATCTCCGGCGAACAAAACAGTGCAGCCACCCATAGGTGTGTTCCGATTCCTTAGATCACGCAAGGTCCTGTCTACAGCATCAAAGTACGTTTTGTGCAACATTGTAGCCTCATCCCATACTACTAAAGAACAATTTTGGATTAAACTGGCAGTGTTACCTTGTTTTGAATATTACATACGCTTACATCATCGTTCCGATTCAATTTTAGCATACATATCTACCAAATACTTGTTTAGTAGCATTCCAAATCTAAGTATGGTATTGCAATCATTAAGCCTCGTCAGTATTCTGTAACAGTAATAATTCATGCATGACATCGTTTTACGTATCGGTTGTCCATTGATCGGGTCATGTTGCGAAATATTAATGGAATAACCGTACTTGCCTCTACATAATATTAAAGGATATTGCAAGCTATCATACGATCTGTGAATTTCAGGAATTTTCTGAAGGTTGTTATCTTGACTACGTAATACTCTCTCCTTTCTGTCAAACTGGTGCCCAGCTATTACAACAGCTACTTCACTCGTAGAAGGTGCATTAGAGCGGCCGCGATGTTCACCCACAGGAATTTCATCGGCGTGGATAAGAATACCGTATCGAAATCCCTTGCGTTAGGTAGGCCACTATCAAAAGCTGCTATAATAGTACATTATGCAACGAGTCTATAATGGCTATAATTAAGACACGAGTATTTTTTATAAAACGAGCGTATGCGAGTTTTATAATTTCCATACGAGTGTCTTAATTACCACTATAGGCGAGTTGCATACGACTGTTTATGTTCGACGATAATTATAACTTTATTATATGTTTTAACATAAATATTCATAAGTATCTGTTCAGTCACTAGAATGTTGTGATAGGGTGCTGCGGAGGGTAGTATATCTCTCTTGTCCAAGCTCTCTGGACAACCGACGCATGCGCTCTGTGTGCTTCAATACCATATGTTCAGAATGCACACCAGTATTCAGTAAATCTGTCACTGAAGTCGTGTCAAAACCACGCGCTGTGTAGAAATTGGTTTTGGGGATATTAAGGTACAGTGCTATTTCTTGTCTCATATTCGCCAGTTTATTTACGCGAACATATGGACGGTGCGTATTCCATGTCGGTAATTTATTATAGTTCTATGTTGTGTTTATGTCCGACATGTTGGATTTTGAGCGCATGCGCGAAGGTATCGTTACCTAATTGGTCAATGAACGAGCTCTGATTGGCTGAAGAAACTGTATCGTAATGAAAAACGGTGTTATAATGACCATCATTATGATACAGTTTTCTGACACATAATAGTGAGGTTCGAACCTAAAAGATTTTATGTTCGACCCTAACTATTATGTGTCAGAAAACTGTATCATAATGAGGCTCATTATAACACTATTTTTCATTATGAAACAGTTTCTCCCACCAATCAGAGCTCAAGAAACAGTTGTGTGACCAATTAGATAAGGATACCTTCGCGCATGCGCTCAAACTCCAACATGTCTATATAAATTACCGAAATTGCACCGTCCATATATTCGCGTAAATAAACTGGTGAATATGAGACAAGAAATGGCACTGTACCTTAATATCCCCCAAATCAATTTCTACACAGCGCGTGGTTTTGAAACGACTTCGGTGACAGTTTTACTGAATACTGGAGCACAATCTGAACATATGGCATTGAAGCACACAGAGCGCATGCGTCAGTTGTCCAGAGAGCTTGCAGAACAGAGATATACTACCCACCACAGCACCCGATCACAACATTCTAGTGACTGAACAGATATTTATGAATATTTATGTTAAAACATATAATAAAGTTATAATTATCGTCGAACATAAACAGTCATATGCAACTCGCCTATAATGGTAATTAAGACACTCGTATGGAAATTATAAAACTCGCATACGCTCGTTTTATAAATATACTCGTGTCTTAATTATAGCCATTATAGGCTCGTTGCATAATGTACTAGTATGTACATGGCAGTGTAGCATTTCTTGCAAAGACCTCACTAAGCCATTATTAAGGGGTTGTGTAATGATGCTACATCTCGTAGAAGCTTGTATTTCTGGGTCCGCTATGAAATTAATGTGTAGGAACTTGTGATCATTGGGTTCAGGAGGTTACAGACTGCCGGCCAAATGGTACACTTGTCCTTGTACCTTAAATGTCGGCATGAAGCCACGTTCGATTACTTGTGTACTCATGAAGGAGGTCTTTGAAATGCATTATTATAATGACGTATGTGGTTCATGAATTCTTTACTCTTAGGGTGGATTCCTGTCAGAAGGGAATGCAAAGGTTCGGGAGAGGGAAGGATTCCTTCATGTTCTACTTTTCCCTGCAAACCATGAAACACAAATCCTCCTTCCGTCCAATCTTAACTTGACTGTGTATTTTGCGGAACGAAATGTTCATAGGCGAAATGAAGAAAAGCCGAGTTGCACTTCCAGGGAATGGTGAGGTGCATGAAACACAAATCCTCCTTCCATCCAATCTTAACTTGACTGTGTATTTTGCGGAACTGAAAGTTCACAGGCAAAATGAAGAAAAGCTGAGTTGCACTTCCAGGGAAACTCTAAACACAACCACCCTTCCCTGACGTCTTAACTCAACACGTCTCGACGGTTTGCTGCTGTCGGGGGGTAATAGGTTCGCCCACTAGATAGACTGTGACAGGGGTGATAGACTCGCCCTTAGCTAGCTCGTGAATGTCACCTCAGTATTTGAATGGACATGGTTGGAAGGAATGAAAACGTAAAAACACTTATAGTGGGCGATGAATTGAAGATAGAGATATGCTCTCGCGGACTTTTTGTAGAACTTTTCATGCTCAAAAGTTCTTACATTCATAGTATTTAGATATTTTTAACGGTTTGCCCAGCGTAAGCTTACAATGCGCTCGGACGCCAGGTTTGTTTTCGACATTTTCACTGAAATCTTTACTGCTCGGCTTCCTTTGATCATGCAGTAAATGCATTATTTTCTACAGAAATCTTCATCGAGATATCCTTTACAGAATGGTGTGAAAACCGCATCAAAATTCATTCAGAGGTTCTCGAGATTACCTGTGACATCCAAGAATCGGAGACTTTGTTTTATACTAAGTAGAAATAAGTTGAGTTTGTATTTAACACTTTTGTAATGAAAATACATAAAAGACAAAATACTTTTGTAAGGAAAAGACTTGAAAGACATGACACTTTTGTAAGGAAAAGACATGAAAGACATTACTATTTCCTAATATTCTACTTTCATCATTACACTGAAAGTTTACATTTACAGTCCCTTAATTTTACAAGGACAGTTCTAACATGTAGCCTACACAATATATTTAAAATCATTCAACATTTGAAATAAAGAACTGCATTGATTCAGGGAAGTTCCTTTTTATGATCTCAGGAACTAAATTTTGGCACTTACGTAGCCCCTTTGTAAGGTTAGGTATTCAACTCATGTCAGTTTCCAAATTATACTTAACTTAATGATACAACTGTATTCTTCGCTATTAGAAACTAAGTGAATCAAAATTCTCTCAAAACATTTTCTTGGATCTTGAAATTAAAGTGAATGTAGACTTTAAAGTAACATTTAAATCCTTTCTTGGTAAAAGAAAATAAAACTGGTTCAGAAAATGCTTAGGGTTGCGTACTTATGCTGTTTTTCTTCTAATTCCAAATTCAAACCCTTCCTCCAGTACGGTTTACACACAACAGAAATTAAATGTTATAGTTTTTCTAGGAAGTTTGGGGGATATCATCTCACCCGGAACAAAATTTAAGTTTCAAGTGAAATTGAAAGTTCCTCATTAGATTATGTAATTTAACTTTTTAGACATATAGCTCCACGACGACTTCAACTCATAATATAACTATATGGATTCCTGGTCTATATTGATGGTGATCTGCTCCACTGTAGGATATGAGACGGCCCTCACGAATATCCGTAGCTCAAAATTACTTATCAGTTGCAAGGAAATATTAAACAGCTTAGAGGTACAGCCATAGTTTGACAGAAAGCTAATTACCATGCATTTATTAAACTGCAAGTAGAACGACGACTGCTATTTGTTCTAGCAGTAAGCCTCACGTCTTGTGTACTCACAAACACGGCTCACAATGAGTCGCATACTATACGCTGCCGTCTTTGTACGTAGGATACGGTCATAATAATGAGCATAGATTGTTTATTTGCCATCAGGACGTGTTCATCATATATTGTATCATCTTCTATGAACACCCAGTGTACTGCATTCGCCAATGACAGAAATTAATTTTGTTCAAGTTCCGATCTACACAAACTACAGAAACTCACACGAAGACATGTGCTAATTATTGCTTGGCATTTTACACAAAACAATCGAGATTTGCAGTAAAAGAGTAACTTGATTGTTCCATGATTGGCTGTGTGATTTCCAAACGCGCTGTCTCACTGGTAGTTACATATGCATGCTTCTTGATTCTCGATACGTAAAAAATGCAAAAAAAGAGCAAAGAGCAGGTCGCATATTAGCGTAGCTTGTCACGGGTATACTGTCAATTGTGCGCCCTAGGATACGATTGGCCTCGCGCATACAATACATGCTACTTTCCATCAATAAATTATGGATTTCAAACATCATGGCGAAAGCTCTTTCCGAAGGTTGATTCCGTTTTGTGACGAACATGCTATATCGATCACCACCCTCCCTCTCTACTTTCTCTCCAGCATCCCGAGCCATAGCCTAGGCATTATTCAACGTGTTCTTGTGCTGTGTTGCTGGTGACATGTCGTCGTATTTCTCATCGGATGTGAATGCAGCCGTCCTCTCTTCCAGTCACTATGGCTACTCTTGTTATTATAGAACACGAACATTGCTGAATATTCGGTCCCTAAATTGAGACAACGTAAACAAACTGGTGATTCATAGAACACTATGAAAAGAATTAACTTCGAATTTTCTGACGTACATTGAAACATATAAAACTTTATATCGTAGCCTATGATAACAATATTTATTTGAATTCAAGGAGTTTTTGCAGTTATTCCTTGGTTATTGTGGACCATCAAAATATTATCCATTGTCTGTTGAGAATAGAAGCATATTTGCTCTTGTGGAATTATTTAGCTAGCTACATTAGTAGTACTAGTAGTAATATTAGTAGTAAACTATTTCTCAGTCTCATAGATTTTACTATTGTTAACTGTTAATAATAGGGAGTGTGTTAGATAGCGATCCAACTTTTGTACCATGCCTAATGAGAGGCTGTGATAGTGCATTTAAATACTTGATATTACAGTTTTTGAAAATTAGTGCGTAAGTTAGTATTTTTCAATGTTCATTTTAATACTAGTTAATACTAGTTAATACTAATTGTTTGCTAATTCATTAGTTTTGTCGATTCAGAAAGAGTGTAGCAGCCCTTCAGAATATGTCAATGCTGATTACTTGTCCTTTAGACTGTGTAGACATAGATAAAAATAGCTAAAAGTGATCCCAAAAGCCTGTTTCTTCACATTATAAGAAAGGATAATAATGGAATGCAGATAAAAAATTATAAACCCTATTGACATTGCAAGTCCCTTTTGAAAGCCTCTGCCTAGAGTGTGTCGCTCTACGAACGTGCTCCTGAGAATAGCAGAAAAAGCATTTTCAATGCGGTGATACGTGAGAATTATGAAGATTACGTGAGTAACAGGTAGTTCCGTGAAGAAGTAAGTAGCCTATTTTTAAATATCCCACTGATTTTTTTAAAATAAATTCTCTTGCATATTAAGAGGATTTTCTATGCGATGTGCTAAATAGCCTTTGGTTCACGACCTATGCTTTCACCAACACCATTACAATGAGCTTTCTACATTGATCATTAAGGCTCCTCCCGCGAGATGGCATCTTTCTCTAAGGAACCACAGAAATATGTGTTTAGAAAAGTCAAAGGCACGGCTTTTATGAGTTACGAAAGTAAGCTACAGAATTTAGAGGCATTAGACAAGGATTCTTATCATAGCCCAGCTCACGAAAAATATTTTCAATCGCCTGACGAGAAATAAAAAATAAGGTTTTAAAAATTCAAATTGATGCCGTCCTGAACTTTTGTAAACAATTGAACATCATTGCATGTCTTTATACTAAGCTCTAAATAAAGATTCACTTTGCCGAGTTTCATTGCATCGAATTAATAGATCGATAGAAAAGTTATTTGAAAATGAATTCGCCGCAATGATGTTAGGTGTTTTTGAGGATTAGGGAAAGTCACATAAGTTATTTGTCCTTACGTAAGTCCTCTTACATCATACAAAACTTCAGTTTGGTTAAATAGCTTCGGAGATATTGAAACTGGTGAAATGTATCGTGTGGTCACCATGTAGGATTGTTTTATATATAGTATACTAGCAAATCGACTCGGCTTCGCCCGGGAACAGTTCTGAATGCATTACGTGATAAGCGCTTTATTTTTCCAATGTCAATGAACAACGACCAATATCCGTTTTACGTCTCGGCATGATGGGTTAAAATCACTGACTGGACTATTAATTATATTATCATGGAGATGCATGTGCAACAAATTCTTGTCAGACGTTTTAAGAATGGCGAGGTGCATGAAACACAAATCCCCCTTCCGTCAAATCTTAACTTGACTGTGAGTTTTGCGGAACGAAAGGTTCACAGGCGAAATGAAGAAAAGCCGAGTTGTACTTACAGGGAAACTCCAAACACATCCACTCTTCTCTAAAGTTTTTAACTCAACACGACTCGACAGTTTGCTGGTGGCTGTATCTGGGGCAATACGCTCGTCCGCTAGCTAAGCTGTAACTGGGGAGATAGACTCGCCCCTAGCTAGCTCGTAAACTGTCGCCTCAGTAGTTGAATGGACATGGTTGGAAGAAATTAAAACGTAAAAACACTTATAATGGGCGATGTATTGAAAAGAGACATATACTCTCGCGGACCTTTTTTGTAGAACTTTTCATGATGAACAATTCGTACACTCATAGTATTTAGATATTTTTAACGCTTTGTCCAGCATAAGCTTACAAAGCGCTCGGACGCCAGGTTTTTTTTTTCGACTTTTCCACTGAAATCGTTACTGCACGGCTTCCTTTGATCATAAATAAATTATATTCTACAAAAATCATCCTCGAGATATCCTTTACAAAATGATGAAAACCGCATCAAAATCCAACCAGTGGTTCTCGAGTTTACCCGTAACATTCAAGAATCGGGGACTTTGTTTTATACCAAGTAGAGATGCATGCTTGTGCGCACTTCACCATTATTTTTATACTGTATGCTGTGAAATTACACGCGACTAGATGAATAATATAAACATGGCTCATTATACCAACCTACATAGCTATCGCTTGTTCAGCACACGAGAAATATAAACGTGATTATAAACTTTAGCACAGCCACCATTCTTTAGTTCTCATAGAAATTGAATTAAAACAGGTGCCAATATATTAAGCCTTGTATGAAAATTTACCGTGCTAATTGCCACTAGTTTCGGATAATTAGGTCACGAGAAAACTCCATATGGATATTTCAATTTAATCAACATACGAAATTTCAGTTTCATTCCTATAATAGATTCGCAGATATTGAGATCCACCTTAATATTACGGATGATCACTTTGTTGGATTGTTCTGCATGTAGGCTATACCATGTACCATTAGGCCTACATGAAGATTATTACCTATGTTTATTATTCAAACGTTCATTTTGATCCGATGATTAGCACACAGAAAATAAAACCTTGATTATAAATGTCGCACAGTCGCAATCTTGCTTTTGTGATAAAATTTCACTTGAGTAAGATGCTAATAGATTACACCTCGTATAGACATAACATGACGAATAGAAGGAGAAAGTGAGAAGACTCCTGAAGTTCAAGCGCGCCCCGCCAGGCAGCGCTAGAGTGGGTAAGTTCCACACTGCCGGCGTCAGCTGGTCTTAGGGATGGTGCTAAGGGAAACGAATTACTTTGTAACTAATACTTTTTAAATGGTAATTAGCGGTTACAATTAAAATAGCACGGCAGGGCACAATGGAAAATATAATTCATGGAAATAAGAACTACGGTCTTCATAACATGTTACGGAACGCACAGATTCCTGGAGTATACAACCACAGATAAAAAACATAGGCTTATCCCCAGCATATTAAAACAAGCACACATAAACTACTGTATTTGAAGTAACACTCTACTTACCAATTCATTTTGTCGGCTACAGTACTGGACTTTCGAAAGCTTGCGTGAACACTTGGCGGATGTTCGAAATTGCAAATCACGGCGGATTTCCTTCGTTCTGAAGAAGAATCGGCACCCAAGATAAACAAGTCGGGGGATATTATCCATGACACGCTGAAGACAGCAGCCAGTTCTTGAAGGATCAACTGAAATTGTTTCTTTGGAATCGATACAATCATAAATATTTCGCTCAACATTGATTTTGAGTTTAATTTTCCGGTAATTACTTTCTCGGCCTGGAAAAGAATGCCGCATACACTTCTCGAAGGACGTGTAAGATACACTTCATTGTTCATCTTAGGGCACCTTTTTTAGTTCCTTTGTTGCTTTCTCTTAGCAACAATTTAGTCGTATTTCCGTTTATTCCTGATGAAGAAAGACATGGTTTCTTTCGAAACGCATCGAGTTTGAATAAATAAAACACGGCATAAGCCTAAAATTCTCCATTATGGATAAAATGGTATTAACTTAGTTGCGTTTGACATTAACCATACCGTACATAAAACATCACAATAAATTGGTTGAAAAACTGGATCCAGATAGCTTTAAAACTCATCATTTTGCACCAAATTATACAAAAGTTTGCCAGGGAGTACCCCGGACCCCCTATTCTTTGGGCCTATACCATGTCCCCTAACCCCAGCTTCCCCCCACCCCCCTGCCAAATAAAACTCTATATACGCCCACGGTTCCTATTTCCGGGGTTTTCAGTTTTGAGTGCGAATAGTTCGTTTAATAGTTGTAAAACAGGAAGGAGAGTATGTTTTGTGTAGGTTTTAAGTTGAATTAAAGTTTATGTCGAGCTGAGAAGTGAATTTGGTATAGCTTAAAGTGTAGTTTTTTGGTCTGATCTGTTTCCTCTGAATTTGGTTAATTAAAGCCTAATAATTGAGTTTAAATACCGGTTTGGTGACCCATCGTCCCAGGCAAGCCAGTAACACCTGTAACTACTTAGGCAGATAGGTCACTTAGACGTAATTTGAAGTTATTGTGAAGTTATGAATGCATAGGCGGTAGCACTGCCGGAGACTTAATCGGGCTAGGCTATTGCGTTTTTTATTAGCTCCCGTTTCAGGGTTTTTAGGTTCTTAGTGCGAATAGTTCGTTTAATTGTTGTAAAACAGTAAGGAGAGTATGTTTTGTGTAGGTTTTAACTTGTATTATGGCTTATGTCGAGCTGAGAAGTGAATTTGGTTTAGCTTAAAGTGTAGGTTTTTGGCCTGTTCTGTAGACTGGATTTATTAAGTTTATTGTGCTGCTGGCGTGATTAAAAGCTGTAGGATTTGATGTAGAGTGCTAGGATTGCTTGGGAGAAGTGATGGTGAGAGGGAGAGGAGTGAGGGGATGGGTTTATGGAGTGGTTGCTGTTGCTTGTTTTTCAACTGCTGTTTTTTTGATGGCGTGCTTCTAGTGCCTACAACCACAGATTACCTACCTACAACCCTGGTACACGTTGTTGGACATTCTCGCTTGCAGTGCTTGTAGCGGCGGGACCACAAACTACCGTGCTGTAATGGCGGAGTCCTCACACTAGGTCCTTCTATTCGTCATGGACATAATATCTTACAATGTTTCACTGCGGTCGCTTGATTAAATCTCGAGAAAATGCCATTTAAATTATTATTTTGGCTTGGCTGCCATGTTGGTTTTGTACTTAACATGTATTTAGGCCTTTCATGACGTAACGTATCTTAGTGCTTTCTATCAGCATACAATATTTCAGAGTGATACCAGTAATAGTTTCGGAGATATAGAATGCCAGTGGAATATTTTGCACAGCCGCCATGTTTGATTGGAGAAACGTATTTGTATTTGAAGAGCACGGTCGGGGTCAGTAAGAATACTATTATATCCTTACCAAGTTGTATTGCCATCGCTTTAGCCGTTTAGATTTAATTAGGGACACAGTCGCGCCACACACAGGCACGGACGAAAGGTTATCTCATAAGACAATTTTTTTCATGAGATGAAAATAGGCTAAACATTTTAACAAACGAGAAGTTATTAAAGACGAGTAGGTTAATGGTATTTCTTGCCAGTGCTAATGAAAAGAACGATAGTAGGGCACATAATAGGGCACCCAGGAATAACAACCTTTGTTATGGAGGAAAATATCGAGGATAACTCCAGGGGTTGAAAAAGGTTAAGGACATTTTGAAGTACAGTCCGCCTCTGTGAAGTACGTCGCTTTTGTACCATAACCGACTTCAAAAAAGAACAATTTCAAACGCTCTTCTAAAGCTGTCAATTAGGCTTGTTTAGTTAGCTCATTCTCCGACTGGGCCTGCTTGCCTGTCCAGGCTAATGGTCTAGTCACACAAGGGTCTGATAGCAGCGCAGCTCATCTAGCTGTTCCAAGCTCATTTGAGAACGGTAGTCCACTAGACAGTGTCCGTATCGTTGCGCAGTGGCTAGCATTCCTGGCTATTACAGCGGAGTCCCGGGTTCGATTTCCGGCTCTGCTAAGAAATGTAATACTGATCTGAAGGCAGGAACGAGGTGCACTGAGCCTTGTGAGGCCGAACTGAGGAGAGGCGGGTTCGACTTCCACCTCAGCCCACATTTTCCCAAACAATCTTTTTAAATTTGTACGCAGAGTAATTGTTGTTGTTGTCGTGGTTATTGTGTCATTAAGGGACTGACAACGTCGTTATCATCAGCGGAGTGTGTGGAACGTGTTATATCACCTGTGTTATTGCGGCATCTGCATTAGTGTGCTCGTGTTTGTATGTGGGGTAGAAAGACAGAATGGACAGCGGTGGCTGTAATTTAGGTACCATTCCGCAATTGGACTCCAATAAAATTGGGAAACCAGGCGAACAACTTTTATGGTGGCTTGAACGGGAATCGTAGCCACCTATTCTCGAATATCGTCATGATTATAGAAGATAAAAATCTCGTTACGGACCTCAGGCCATAAGTACATTCCCTTTGAGAGTCAGGAATCGAACCCAGAATCTTTAGAGTATGAGAATAAAGGGTTTATAATTTTATCCGTGAGACAGGCTCTACTATATTTCCAGTTATATTTGGAGTTCATTCTGCAGATGCTATTATTGCCTTCCATTGTATATTACCTGGGGCTCCACAGTCACAGTCTTTCTTATAAATCGTACAATTGCAGCATCTGTCCTGGAGCACCAATTTATCAACATTTGCAATTGGGTATAATCTACTGATATTTAAGCATTCTTAAATGAGAAGTTCTTTTAGCACGCGATTTCCCAGTTCTGACCCAGGCAAATGCCGGGATGGTTCCTAACCTAAGGCCACGTCCATCTTCTTCCCAATCCTCATCTGAATTACAAATACCCACAATAATACAGAAACTACAAACGACAGTTTATCAGACAAATTCCACACACACCCAACTACATGGGGGTTATGACCATAATCGCCAAGCCTCTCAAACGAACAATATATATTACTTTACGTCTGTCTTAAATGCCAGTTCTGAACTGACGACGGGATGCCGGAATTTGTCCCACTGTATTTCTTTAACGTGCCAGAAACCAACTACACATCAGGACTGATTATCGAAATTATTTCATTCTTTACATCAACTTCAATTAATGACTTCCACACTTACAAATTAGGCTATACAATACTACCGGCCCTGTCATTCCAAGCCGTTGTGTGCTATTTCAACAACAACAACAACAACATTAACAGCAATACAAATTTTCTTACGTACAGACTTTACGTGACTAGTACCGCTAACCTCATGCCAGCTGACAGCCTCTCCTCCTCACAAGTAGGTCAATGCTCTGATTACGCAACAAATTCTCGACCCTCCCTCGCCACGCCTCACACAACCACGCGCTTCCAAGATTTAATACTAGTACGGTACGACATGTACTGTACCCTTCTATGAAGGAGAATACCTGGTTAAACAATGCTAGCTCGTCGGATCGGGATGTGTTACATACTATCCCCAATGTATAACACATATATTCAGGATTTGAGCAAACAGCTAGACAAACTACAATGATAACTATCGCATTACTGCTATACAAGAACTTTACTCAATAAACATGACAAATACAAATAAAATTTACATTTACAGTACAAATAATAATAAAAATCACATGATCATGAACTCAAATCTTCTCACTGTTATTATTTCTTGTTACAATACAAATCGATAGTCAGAATGACTTCACCTTCCTCGCCATTTAAATTTCATTAATATTCAACTTCACCTAATTATATTTCATTAATTTTCATCTTTTCATAATTAAATTTCATTAATATTCATCTTCTCATAACTTCAAATCAATTACGCCTCTCACAAATTAGGTTTCACATACAATTCTTTCCCTTCTATAATTTTTAGCCTACTTTTCACATTTTGCAAAAATGAGGAAAAAGTAGTCTTATGAGATCGATCCGGGAAAATGTGTGTCTGCCTGTCTGTCTGTCTGTCTGTCTGTCTGTCCTTCTGTATGTCTGTCTGGCTGTGTGTGTGTCCCCCCCTATCAACTCCTAAACGGCTGGAGCAATCGAAATAAAATTTGGTAGGAGTAAAGATCTATACCTGAATATCTCACGGCCATATTTGAAAATTATGTCAGTGCTACCAACTGCTGAAAAATGGCAATTGATATTTGAGCTCCAAGTTGGATATCTTGGAAGGTATGAATGGGAACTATTTCAAAATCGGCACACATATAGATAATAATATTGCAGTTTAATTTCCAGAAGGCCATACATGGCAGTGTTGCCAAAATGATTATAAGCCTACTGATAGGTCCAATATTTAAATGCATATAACTTCTACACTATCATTTGGAATTCAACCAAATTTCGTATGTTGTATGTGTACATAACTAGATATGCCTGAACGTATTCTTATGAACCACCAGTGCTGCCAACTGTTAAAAATGCTTTTAATTTTTTAATCCAAATACCAATATATATGAGAAAGTATGCAAGCCGACAGCTTTAAACTATGCACACGTATAGTACATGACATTCTATATTAATTTGGAGTAACTTATATACGTCAGTGCTACCAACATGATTCTAAGCCTGCTGAGAGGTCCAACTTTAAATACATGTAACTTCCATAGGCTACTATCATTTGGATTTCAACCAAATTTCGTATGTGCTATGTGTACCATAACAGCTATGACTATGCGTATTCTTAAGAGCAAACAGAGCTGCCAACTGTTAAAAATGCTGTCTCTATTTTTGTTACCCTAATATCAATATATCAGAAAGAATGCAAGCCAATAGCTCTAAACTTTGCACACGTATAGTACCTGGCATTCTAGATTACTTTGGAGTAACTAATATACGTCAGTGCTGCCAACATGATTCTAAGCCTGCTGATAAGTCCAATTTTAAAATGCATGTAACTTCTATACTAACTAATGGATTTCATTCAAAATTGGCACAACAATAGATCATATTATTTCAGATTATTTCTGACCAATACATGCATGACACTGTTGCCAACATGATTTTACGCGCGCTGTTAGATCCAATGTTTAACTGAGTATAACGTCCATGCTATTCATTGGACTCCAATCAAATTTTGTATTTTGTACATTAAGAGGTGGAACTAAGAATATATTCAGTCACCAGGGCTGCCAACTGTAGTGCTCTATTAGGCTACATTGTGCCAGGTATACAGTATTTCGAACTAATTAGAAATTTCGATATTACCAACTTAATTTCGTCATTATTCTAGATAGATCCATATCGATTAATCATTGGCATGAATCTTAAATTTTAAGAAAAGTAGGCTCTTTAGTTCGTCACGGAACTTCTTGTTAATTACTGTAAGTACTTACCCACCATTTACCATTTATTTTCATTACGGAATCAACTTCCATCATTATTAAATTTCATTAATTTTGGTTAACCCGTTTCATACTTTTTGACAGGACCGACACTAATACCATCTCGCCAGTCGGCTGTACTTTATTATTAGTATTACTTCACCGGAGTTACATTTTGTGTTCATTTTACAAAGCAATCCTGATAATAATAGTATCACAAACCTATAATTGTTTCAAAAAGTAATATTTTAAATTATCACTATCATGAATGGGCCACAGTTGCAGGTCTTCTCCCTTACCCGGGACTAACTCTGACCGTACTCACGAAAATTTATTAGGGCTAAGGACCGCCCATTTAGCGATGGTCACTGCCCGTGATTGACAGACCTTCCTTTCAAATACCCACTTCACCCTCGATGACCCAGATCCTGTGTCAGGCCACCATGCTAATATGTGGAACTAATTACATGGCCAATGATCCCTTTCCCACAACATGAACATTTAGCTCTTCCCGAAAATTTCAATTATTTATCGTAGACATACAACTCCTACATTAATTCTCTGGCCTCATTACCGGCCTCTTAATTGTATTACCGAAGTATTTGGTAATATAGCCATTGGTCTTATTCTAGGAAGGCTGATGGTCGGACTTCAATAGCAGTGGGCGAATGACAACATCCCCCTGCCCCTCTAACCATTCGTGGGCAGCACAACAAATTTTACAGATCCGGGGCAGGAATCGAACCTCGTACCCGTCTGTTCTGAAGCTTTCTTTATGAGCTCACAGGCACTAAACATACGGTGCTGGGTGCTAAGTGGCTCCTTATTTCACCTAGTGCATGCTCGGCACATTACCTCCATCACCTGCCTAACAAAGCGTGAGAGTCCTTCACTTGGTGCATTTATGCACAACATCGACGAACATCCTAACTCATCCATACCTCTCTCAATTACCTGTGCTATAGACCGTGCTTCAAAACTGAATGTTATTGGCATCTACATTTATCTAGCCATCCGCCGCAATTCTATTAATTCTCTATTGAAATCTTTCGATATTCATTTATGCTCACACTTGCTAATCAACATAATTATAATATTTCAAAATAGTATCTTCAATCTCACAATGTTTTAATTTGGCCCATTCTAATATTGCTTTCATTGATTTAACCACTTTATTCAATTCGTCGGTCCCGTCCTCTTTTAATCTCAAGTTACGGGAATGATTTTGTTCCTTTCTTATTCCAGGACCCTTCTATAATCTGAATAATATATTCATTTAATTACATGGTAGGGCATGGCGCGGTTTATGCATTTTAATACATTTTGTTGTACTTACAGTTTCTCTAGGGTGGTCGACCCCAGTCGTGAAGCATTTCGCCCATCATGCGAGGTGTTTACGCTTCCATCTTCATCACAATTTTATATTGCTTCCTGACCATTTCGGTCACACACTTGGCTTC
Source organism: Meconema thalassinum (assembly GCA_946902985.2). NCBI lineage: Eukaryota > Metazoa > Arthropoda > Insecta > Orthoptera > Tettigoniidae > Meconema > Meconema thalassinum. Next base: position 298,083,541 of record OX336389.2, read on the forward strand.
AATATAACAACACATTTTGAGCCTTCTTTACACTTTCACAAACAGACATATATTTTTACACTGAAATTACACACTTCCTAACACTGAACATAATATTATAATACTTTAACACTAAAATTTAGCACTTTTGTACGTCTTCTTCTTGCTTACTCCGTCTAACCCCAAACTTGCAGGTGATTCTCTATCTCCACCCGCGAGGGTGGAACGTATCGTCCCTATCCCCTCAGCTCTCACTACCTAACAACGATCTCCTCTATACGTGAAAGTCTATCTTGAAATATCATAATAATTTTTGTGACTTTTCCCGTAGCGTGCCTCACTGACTTTCAGCTACCAAAAGTTTATAATTTAATGTCTCGTATCTCACCATACCCTAACGGTTCTAATGTTTCTATTTTCTTATTCGCGGCTACCAAGAGTTTATTACTGTATCTTTCTATACATTATGACTCGCTCATTTACTTATGCTGTGAACAATGACTCTTTAGTCCGACTTGTGATGATTATTACTTATACCTTATCACACGAACTTCGACGTGCTCGTCTGGAGCTCTGAATTAATTCCACGTTTCGCGGTACTGTATACTTATTCACTCACGGCGTCATCTGGACCACACATTGTCGCAAGTTCCCCGCGCTAATGTTCAGAAAACTGTGAGTAGACCTCCCTGCTGCAGGCTTATATAGCTTTGAGGCTAGAAATTAGTCCACAGCTTCCACTCAGGAGATCAATTTCTTAATTATTGTTGTCACTCTTGACTTCTTGACACCATCTTCCTATGTGTAAATTCATGTAGATTACAATGATGTGCTTCGGTGATCAGCCAATTAATTAATATTAAATTATTAAATCTTAGCGTGGGAACGTGATGACGTGGGGATTCCCTGATAGCATCTCCCAACTCTACGAGTGCACATTACATCTGTATGCTTTCACGGGGATTCTTGATTCCGCTCTAATTAAAGCATTTTACATATTCTTAATTATCTCCCACTTTATCATTCTAATGATGTCTTCTATGAATTTTTATACTGGCCCGATCTCTAGATATGGATGGGAGAATGCGTGAATTTCCCCTTACACACACTCCTGTCTTTGTTTTAAAGCTCGTTTTTACGTCACCGGAGGAACTCCCCTGTATGAAAGTAGCGATGGGTGACTGACGTTAACGACTCTCCGTGCCTGTCTGCCCCGCCCTCTTAAAACTACAATTTGTCAAGATATTAAGTCGCCTAACTCTGTGCGTTTCAAGCCTTAAGCTGGACAAAAATGCACCGGATCTGCAATGTATCAATTCATATTCTTCAATGTTTCTTATTTTCAATGCCTCCTGACCTGACCTGACATCTTTAAGTAGCAGATCCTTTTAATTTATATAATTTCCATGTGTCTCAGGTCTTGGTTCTTCTCCAAATAAGCCTGGGTTCACACCCATTTTGCTCCACAAGTCTGTGGTTCATATCCTGTCACCTAACTCAAGATGGGTTCAGTACATAATAATAATAAAAATAATAATAATAATAATAATAGTAATAATAATAATAACAATAACAATAACAATATTACTTATTTAATGAAAGCTAGGCTGTGTAGCTCAGGTATTAGAGTCCTATCGTTCTCGAGGATTTCATCTAGGCTCAGTCATGTAATAAATGAAGTTGAGCAGATACGACAGCCTTATGCCAATGGATTTAATGGCACGTACAAGAAATTCTGTGAACACAAAATTCCGGCAACTCGACTTCTACGATAAGCATAAAAATAGTGTGTCTGTGAAGCTATTATTATTATTATTATTATTAAAGTTGTTGCACTGTTTTCGTACAACGTTAGACCAATGGTTCTTTTAATTAATTTACCAAATCATTAGGATTTAAATTTTCTAATGTTTGTAGTCGCCTATACCGTAGACCAATAAGTTATGTCATAGGCCATAAGGCTGGTTGAATCCTAAACAGATCCACCATCACTAGTCATTACATATCGGATGTCTAGGACCTAAATAGACTAGAAATATGCAGCCAAATATGCCCTAAAATACTGAAATATGATCCAAAAAAGGTACAAGAAATTCTGTGAACACAAAATTCCGGCAACTCGACTTTTACGATAAGCATAAAAATAGTGTGTCTAAGAAGCTTACGTGCTTTTTAAAGCAAGTGTTGATAATGAAGTGAAATGTTATATTTATTATTAATTCTACATTCAAACCTAAACTATTGCAAAAATCTACGCTGATTTCATGTATAGGCCTACGATAAAAATGTTTTCTTCAAATTTGTATCGCAGAATTTTCAAGAGACTCGCGGAAAGCAACATATTCTTCACATTTTCTTGCGTTTAAAACTGCGACACAAATCACATTTTCTGCAAATAGAAATAAAATGTCCTGAGTTAAAAAATACTGCCAAGTTTAGTTACAGTAAAATATTTTCTGATAGTCTGCAACAATTTGCATGTTTTTAAACTTTTAGCGCCACTAACGCACACCTTGCAGCGGCTTTGCACCTTACTAGTCATGCTGGCCACTCCCCATGGAAGTGCGAATGAGATGTTGATAGGCTAGGTTTAAGCGTTGTTGAACACAGCGAGGAGGTCACTCAACTTCAGACTCTGGGCAACATTCCACAGCGTTGGAGGGGATACTGGCGGGAAAAAATCAGCTGTGCTGCTGAGGGGAACGCAATCTATTCCGTTTTCCAAGATATTGACCGACGATTTTTGTGATTTAATTCCACCTACACTAATTAAGATACGAATAAATTTCATGAAGATATTTGCTTAAAATACCAACTTCTAACGCCAGTGTAACGGACTTCCCGTATATCAATTACACCCTGTATATATTTAATCCCAGAAATTTTCGTTCATATAATACCAGAATATCTCTGTAATTTTCTTATGATTGAATACATCTCATCCAACCACAATTTAAATACATTTATGGTTAATATCATTGATTCTTTTCGAATGATTAAAAAATCGATATGCAAGACAAAAAAACTTTCCTTGAAAACAATTCTGGAGAAGCCAGCGTTTCATGTCCCTCGGTGAAAGAAAGGAATTAGTAATAATCTTTGTGCTACCAGTTGTGCGGGTAATAAAATTGAGGTTAAAACCGCAGGCGTCCCAGAAGTGGTGCTGGTGGCACTTTGATTGAATGAGATGAGCTAGGATAGTTAGTAAATCTAAGGAGTTGTTGCACTTCACGAGGATAAAATGAGTATAATATGCCTGGGACAAAGACTTCGTCATTGCGGCTTAATAGTTATAATTTTATAGGGCAGCTTACCGTAAACATTATCCCCTTTGAAAGCCAGACAGTGCCAGTTTCGATTAATTTCTGCTGCACTTTTCAGAAGGTGTTTCTAGCTGAGTTTGTAAGAACTGTGGTGACTCTTTCTGATCCAGTTATCAAGGTGTTGAACGCGTGGAGAGACGTTATGTCCAGTGTTAAATTGTTGTTGTTTTTGCGCGAAGTTAAATTTGAGAAAAAGTTGCGCCAATACACACACGCAAAATATAATTCTCAGACGTCTTAGTATATGCTATCAAATAATAATGTTACTTTGGTTTTATTTACTTCCTATCATTATTGGTAATATGCTTTTGGTGGGAGACATCGGACAGTGGAATTTTCCTTTCCGATACGAAATATTTTTTCAATGAGTTCGTTTTCCTGAAGTATTACAAGCTTCGGCTAAACACTTCTCTTCAGGTAGTCATTTCCCGATATAAAGGATACCTGAAAAGCAATCGTCTATATCAAAATACGACACATGTATTCTATAGCTTCGGTTCCACATGCTAATCCAACCGGAGTCTTCAATCTTTTACACATTACCAAATCTTGTTTTCAGAATTTTTAATCCTGGGAAAAGATGTAGAGCCTGGAAGAACGTAGAAGGGAATCTTATGTTTGACACTGTTCAAAATTTAGCTGATAGAAAATATGAGTTATATCATTTGAAAATTGACAATGTAAAGACATCGTATCAACCATTGCAGCTACAATCCCAAACACAAAGACAAAATCAGCACGAACCTTTCCGTTTACAGAACAATACTATGAAATATGCAAGAAATGTATGAGTCTACGTCCAGAAGTTGGCAACACTCCATCCTTCTTTATAAATTACGGGCATGGGAAGTGCACCGTCTAACATTTTGGCATAAATAAACTGGGGAATATGGAAAATGAAATTGCACTGTACTTTAATATCCCCATTTCCGATTTCTACACAGGGCTTTCGTAGGAGTTCAGCGACAATTTTAGTGAACGCTGGTGCTGATATAATGACACTTGAATGTCATGGAGGCTGGTAACATATGGCATTGCCATGTTCCTTGATTAATGCATGCGCTCTGCTCAGTAAACAACAAGAAACCCAGCGCATGCGCTCTGTACTGTAAATGCAACTGGCGGTATCTCGACAGATATTTATGAATATGTATGTTCGAACATAAAATAAAGCTATAATTATCGTCGAACATAATCAGTCGCATGCAACTTGCCTCTATTGGTAACTAAGACACTCGTAAGTAATTTATAAAACTCGTTTCGCTCGTTTTATTAACAAAGACCTACGCGTGTCTTAATTATTGTCATTATAGGCTTCTTGCATAATGTACCATAAGGTGATATTCTCGTGATAGTAGATTTATTGGCACCTACCATTCCTCTATAGGGTGAAATTCTGGTTCTACGTCCATCCCAACCCCCACCTGGCTTGTGTGCACGGGAACAAAATAAAACATTATTGCGAATTATTTTCTGATGCTAGTGAACAGCAATGAACCATTACAGCCCATTTTGAAGAAAAATAAGTTCTGGGAACTAATGGGTTGAGCATATTGCATTAGAATAATAATAATAGTAATAATAATTATAATAATAATAATAATAATAAAAGCAAAAATAAAAGGAAAAAGCTAAAAAGACAACTGGAAAAAACTGGACGGAGGAACGTAAGAAGGGGCATAGTGAGTTCATGAGGAGATTTTGAGAGGAGAAGAAGAGGAAAACACCATCAACCCGAGTCAAAAAGTTCAAACGCGCTCCCTAAGTGGGCAAAACGAAGAAAGAAGAAGAATAAAAGTATTAATCACTTGGAACAAGTATAATAAAAATCAATAATTCGGAAAGCAAAACTTAGACACTATAATACAGTAATCAAACCTGAATTGCTGCATGCATCAGAAACCTTAATCATTGGCGGTGGATCTTTAACCAAAGTCATAGAGAAACACTAAAGGATAATGTTAAGAAAAAGTCGCCCAGTTTGTATAGAGGGAATATGGAGGGGAAAAAATCCCATTAAATATTTTGTCATTCTGAAAAAAAAACTCATACTCTATGGAAAAGACGATTGAAATCTAATGGACACATTATCCGAATGAACAAAAACAGACTAACTGAAATAATTTTCAACCTGGCCCGTTCAATAAAAACCAAGAACAGCTGGCTTCGTGAAATTCGAACAGATCTCCGGGAAATCAACATGTCACAATTATAAGACATTGTACGGGACAGATGTAAATTCAGAAGCAAAATCGACAATCACCAAATTGGAGACAAACCCAACACCTGAGCCACTATAAGTTGGACAGAAGGACGAAGGAAGAAGCTCAACGAGAGGATGAAGGGATTTTGGGGGGGGGGGGGGAAATAAGGTCAACACATCAGCTAAGCGGGGTCAACCGTTCTCCTAAGTAGGGCATAACGATGTAAAAAAGGTATAGAGGTCAGAGATATTTCTCAATAATATTTATGATTAATTCTTAAGGTTTCTAATTTGCGTGATGTCCTAATGAACTACAGTAGTACAAAATCTATGCCAGAAGACATTTCTAGCATACGTTAGTCGTGTAACTGTAATAGAAGGCAAGTAAATAAAAGCTGTTCATAAAGAATGGAGAGAACAAGACATCGCTACCCACTCGACAGAACACGGACACGCTATTACCCTCGCGCGTCACCAACACTCCCGTCAGACTGACACAACAACTTGTGTGATGAGAAGTGGCGTGGCGTACGCTGTGTGCTCTGCTCTCTCCTTAACTTGCTATCATAACTCAGCTCAGATTGCCTGCAGAGAATAAACTTCTTCTCATCGATACTCAAAATAAATGGCGAATTTTTCATGTTCCATTGCATTAAAGAGAAAATTAATCCTGACATTTCAATAGGTTATACATCAAATAATCTTTTTTTACAAAAGGATTAAAAGTAATGTTGTAAATTTGTAAATCTCTGATGATCTACCAAATTGTCTTTTTTATAAAACTTACGAAAATATGATATGAAAGGAGAATAGGCCTACATTTAGTGTAGGCCTATATACACATCTCGCAATTTACTTTGGTTCAATTAAAGGGACTCGAAGTATTTCGTGTTCTTATACACATTAACTTAAGATGCACGCGGATCATTATTAAACAACTGATATACTTATCTTATAACGCTAATTGTAGACTAAATTCATTCTGAATTGCTATTGGAGCTCCATGACACAATTGCTGTAATAGTCTTACCATGTTGACCGATTTTCTGTTGACGCTTATTAATTGGAAAAATAATGGTGTGATTGTTTCGACTACTTGTATATTGATTGGCCACCAAACTCATCTGCTCACTGTGGCTTAAATAATTACGCTGTTTATGATTTACATCGAAATTAACTAAGTGTGCAGGATCTGAAGATGAACGCTGACGTTCGAAACATGTCATCCAATTTAAGTACCCCATATTTTCAAATAAATGCGTCATATTCTGAGATACATATCATGTGTAATGTTTTCCATGGTAGGGAATTTAAATACTTGTTTTCACGCCTAATGTAATTGGCCATAAATCGTGTGTTGACCGACTGGAAAGCTTTCTTTATTTGAACTAGGCAACACTGAGAAATCGATTCCATCACTTCAATATATATATACACACATACTCACGCATACATTCATTGTCTGCCTTTCAGTGTTTATTGCAATGCTCTATGAAATATATATTATCCAATATGAACCTGTGTTCGCTGTTAGCACACCGGACTCCATCTTACCATGAAAATGAACTATCACCATTTGGTCCAGTTCCTTTTTTCCTTCGCCCCACAGCTGAGCCATTTGTCTCCCTGGCAATCCAGTGTCATCCATTCGCCTCACGTGGCACAACTCATATGAATAAATTATACTTATGGGCGTAAGGCGTTAACGGGAATGATATAAAGGAAGTTCTATCTCACAAGAAATGGAATTTCACAATTTTCTACGACCACTCCCGTTAACGCAAACATAATAAGTAACTCATTCACACAGCCATTTCAAAGGTGTATTACCCAGAGCTAGAAGACATCCTATCCGCTTAATGACCACTTGATTCATTAGTCTACCTAACTCTGATTTATCCGAAGGGTTCCGCAATACTAGCCTAATTAATACCAATACTAAACATAACAACCAGTATTTCCCTTCATTCCTAACTTCTTCTCCATGCAATGGACCAGATAAAAAAAACAGTGACTTCTCATCAGGTGAGTTCATCCTTCCTTTTGGTTATTTAATTCTGGGGTTTCAAAATTACAAAGCCACGGGCCAGAGATGGCTCCCAAGAGCCCTACTCCATTAGCCATCGGAATCTAGCAGGTTGATTCGATTTTGCTTCATTTAGCTACTTATTATATATTCTGAACATTCTTTTAAAAAACTAAAAGTCCGGGAGTTATCAATTGAAGTTAATCATTCATAAAATATTTAGTACTTGGTCTAAAATGTTCCGTGACTCTTGTGCTTGTTTTCGCCATCATCTGCTCGTCTCGTTTCACCACTATTATCTTACCATATTTATTTAATTACGTTATAGCCAAAATATAGTTTCAGATGCAGAAACACGTGTATGGTCGATACTTCTGAGAATGTGGCATGTGAAGGCTCCAGTCTTGGAGCCCATATCAGGTAAGGGTTAATTTATCCTTCGTTTACACTATTGTAGATAAGAACGGCATCATACTGTATGAGACTATTTGGATCGAGTTTAAAGAGAAAAGCACACAGCACAAAAGTTACACACAGGCCTGCTCTCTTTGCATCATCCACTAGTTTCTATCTATTATCACCACCTCTGATACATATACACGCAGAAATCATGGTACTTGCAAGTAACTGCATATCCGTTAAACTAAAACCACGATCGTCCTTTAGTTCATCACCATAATTGTCACTTTATAAGATGATATCTGATACTTGAGTTCCTAATATTACATATAAAGTTATATTTATATGAGCTGAATAACACCGTTGCCACGTTAGTGATTTCATAGCTTAACCGATTCTAAATCGTGGATTGTTTACCTGACATAGTTAATTTCTGTATTCTGATGCGAAGAACTGCACAAAAATATATTTAAGGTACATTCTATCCTCAAAGTAAGATGCGATAATTTTCACCACTCCATATTTACAGTCAATAACCGTCTGTTGTGAGAATGTGCCAATATAACCAGCAATTTTGCTTTGCAGAACATTGGTTCATAGAATATATTCGTAAAACACAATGTGCCGCATGAAGCATGCAAAATTATTAGTACAGAGCGCAACAAGTGGTACATTTCCAACCTGCACATATATTTCTGTTCTCAAATGCAACGATAAATAACTTCCTTTAAGTATGAACCTATTCGTGATTCTAATGGAATATCTATGCACCAGCACTCTATGACACATGTTCCACTGAATCATGCTACTATAATTACTAGTGTTCTGGCCCGTGATAAGTCATTAGTAATTACTGCTGTTCATCCTGAGCTTGGATTACTCCTATAGTTCATATTTAATATGCTCTGTGTTTAGGCTGCGTTCAGAGAACGCGTGAAAGCGGAGCACTCTCTCACATGTGCATCCCTAAATTGAAATCGACAAACTTGCATGTTTAATCAAATATAAATGTGTTCCTTAGTATTAAGTATATGCCTGTTAGATGCACAATTAAGTTCCAGGACTAAATGGCATCCTGCATGTTTAGTCTATTTTCATTTATGAAAAAAAGGCTTATGAGATTACCTTTTGTTCGTGTGTGTGTATGTGTGTGTCCCCCTAATAACATCTAAACGGCTGGAGCGATTTCAATGAAACACGGTAAGGTCATAGTACTATTTTGGCCGACCCCGACCGTGCCCTTCAAATTTTATTACGTCTCACCAATCCAACATGGCGGCTATGCGAATTATTTCACAAGCATTCTATATCTCTGAAACTATTTCCGATAACACCCTGACATTTTGTACGGTGATAAAAGGCACTACTTAAGTTCACATATGAGACATTCAAAATCCTGTTTACTTCAAAACGAACATGGTGGCCAAGCGAATTTGAATCTTTTAAATAGACCTTTCTTGCGATTTAACCATCCAAACGCAATGAAACATGGTGCAGCAAATGATCGTTCACATTGCAATGCACTGGCATCTAATTCAGTTCAATTGTTTACATAACCTCAAGATGGCGGTTGTGCGAAATATTTCACTGGCATTCTATATCTTCGAAACTATTTCTGGTATCACCCTGAAATTTTATATGGAAATAAAGATCTCTCCTAGACGTTTTCCTATGAGACTTTCAAAAACATGTTAACTACAAAACGAACATGGCGGCCAAGTGAATTTCAAACTTTTAAATAGACTTTTCTCGCGATTTAACCTTCCAAACGCAATGAAGCTCGTTACAGCAAATGTTTATACACATTTTAATGCACTGGCAATCAATTTTGTTCAATTGTTTATATAACCTCAAGATGGCGGCTGTGCGAAATATTTCATCGGCATTGTATATCTCCAAAACTATTACTAATGTCACCCTGAAATTTTGTACGGTGGTAAAGGGTACTACTAGAAGTTCAGCTATGGGACTTCGAAAAACTTGTAAAATACAAATCTAACATGACGCCAAGCGAAGGTGAAACATATTAATAGACTTATCTCGCGATTTAACCATCTGAGCGCAGTGAAATATGGTACAGTAAATGTTTATACACATTGTAATGCGTTGGCACCTAATTTCGTTCAATTGTTTAGATAACTTCAAGATGGTGACTGTGCGCAATTTGAATATTAAGTTTTCATTTCTCGGGTATTAATCATGTGGTCGAAGTGAACGTTTGAATAATGAACTTACGCAAAAATCGTTACCTAGAAGTACATATCTCTATGGCCAACATAGGCCTATATAAAAATACAACATGGTGACCATCCGAAATATGTAGATGGTTCTCAATATCTTCGAATCCATTACAACAATCAAACTGAAATGTTGTATGTTGACAGAGGCAAAAACATACGTAGGATATTTGAAAATAGGCTGTACAGTTCTTCATGGAACTACTCGTTATAGCTGTGCTTTCAGATATTTACTGAATAGCGTGGCTATGCGCGTTAGTATGCAAGACAATAAGGCCTAGGTTATTGCTGGATTCAGAACGCGAGTTAGATTGAACCCCCCTATCGCATGGTTGGGCAAGGATCAAAAAGAAATATCACAATCAAATGGGTTTGCAAAGTGTTAAAAGTCACCACAATAACCTTCAGTTGCACTGCGTTTGGTGGACTATACGTTAGTATGTTAGTTATGTTTCAAAACGGATCGACTTTGGATTCTTTGTTTTTCATAATGTACATTAAACTTGTTTTTCATACATATACAATTTCTTTACAGATGCACTCTTTAGTGATAAAAGCATTTCATATGGCTTACGTGAATTTAATTTTCGTTATTTACTTGTATGTTTCACTTTATAGTCACAAGCCCCATTAGTCTGTTTATTATTCGAAATTAAGTTCTTAACGTATGGGTGCAACGAAATTCAAGAAAAATATATTTTCTTGCGTGAAGAGGTTACGAAACGGACAAAATGAGATGATTACGTTGAAGACTTAAACAAAATGTTAATGCTTATTCAGTTGGAATGCGAATGTCGAAGAATTAAGGGTTACCGGATGGAGGGAACATTTAGGAAATATAACAAAGCATGGCTAGATTTTAAAATTAAATTTCCCCGATTATCACAAAATAACCACCGTCACCCGGAAGTTCCTTTTGTAGTCAGTTCTGAACGGGCAAAGCGACAAGAAAAAGATTTGTGAGGTGACACTTCTATATCTTTACTAAACTGTGCCACTCAAATGACCCAAGAACCACAGGTGAATTAGATGCCTCAAATATTTTGAACTAATACACCGTGACGATTCCAACACGTGCAATGTAATATAAACGGGCTTATGAGAGGGTACTTGAACCACAAGTAACGTCAGTTGAAGATGCTCTGGCTGTCTTGATGGAATATACACCATCTCAGCATCAGCAATAATACACACTGGCGAGTAGTCCCATGAAGTTTCCCTCAATGAAAATTGTACAAGCTACACTGTTACCCAATGAACATTAGAGTAACACATACTACCCTACCAGGGAATTGTTACCGCTAGAAGGAGAGCGCAGCTGCTGTGTATACATTACGTCATCTCGCCTCAATATGGCTGCAGCGAGCGACTTGCGGGAGAAGGGGGTAAGACTCATGTGCAGTCATAGGCTACAATGAGAACACACCGCACAGCGCACGGCCCAGCATAAATCGGGCACACAAATAACGTCCATCGCAGGCGTGTGGCTGGGCGGAGCGCATTAGTTCCAATTTCCGCCACCGGTAAAAATTCTAAGGTCGGGTAGTACCTGTGTTCACATTCCCTTTCAAGACTTACTTGACTACACTATAGAGGGTTTACTTGTATCCGAGGAAGCTGCCAATGAGTCACTTCAGAGTACAGACATCGACAAACAACATCTATATATATAAAAATCAATCTTACGTGATAGTTTGTCTGTGGGTGTGTATGTCTCCTATGCATTCATATACCACTCAACCGATTGCGATGAAACTTGGGTGAGATGTTGAGTACACTCTAAGGAAGGTTTCTGACTTAGTAAATCCATTTTACAATAGGTAGCGCACGCGTAGATTCAACAAATGAGTGACGATGCGCGAAGCGTTTCAAACAAGTCCCGTATGTGTTCATATACCATTCGTCCGATAGCGATGAAACTTGGGTGAGATGTTGTGTACACTTACGTGAAGGTTTCAAAATTAGTGAATACATTTCACAGTAGATAGCGCACAAGTAGATTCAACAAATGAGCGACGACACGCAATGCGTTTCAACAAAGTTCCGTATGCATTCATATACCATTCGTCCGATAGCTATGAAACTTGCGTAAAATGTTGTGTACACTGCAGGGAAATTTTCTGGCTTAGTACATCCACTTTACAATAGGCAGCGTACGAGTAGATTCAACAAATGAGCTACGACGCGCGAAGCATTTCAACAAAGTCACGTTTGCGTTCATATACCATTCGTCCGATAAGGATGAAACTAGGCTGAGATTTTGTGTGCACTCCAGGGAAGGTTTCTAGCTTAGTAAATCCCTTTAAAAATAGGTAGAGCACGAGTAGAATCAACAAATGAGCAACGGCGCGCGAAGCGTTTCAACAAAGTCCCATATAATTTCATATACCATTCATCCGATAGCGATGAAACTTGGGTGAGATGTTGTGTACACTCCAGGGAAGGTTTCTGGCTTAGTACATACATTTTACAATAGGTATCGCACCGGTAGATTCAACAAATGAGCGATGACACGCGAAGCGTTTCAACAAAGTCCCGTATAAAGTCATATACCAGTCGTCTGATAGTGATAAATGTTTGGTGAATTGTTGTGTACACTCCAGGAAAGGTTTCTGGCTAAGTAAATCCATTTTACAATACGAAGCGCACGTTTATATTCAACAAATGAGTGACTACGCGCGAAGCGTTTCGACAACGTCCCGTATACGTTCACATACCATTCATCCGATTGCGATGAAACTTGGGTGAGATGTTGTGTACACTCCAGGGAAGGTTTCTGGCTGAGTACATCCATATTACAATATGTAGCGCAAGAGTAGAATCAACAAATGAGCGACGACACGCGAAGCGTTTCAACCAAGTCCCGTATGCATTCATGTACCATTCGTCCGTAGCTATGAAACTTGGGTGAGATGTTGTGTACACGTCATGGAAAATTTCTGGCTTAGTAAATCCACTATACAATATGCAGCGCACAAGTTGATTCAACAAATGAGGGACGACGCGCGAAGCGTTTCAACAAAGTCCCGTATAAGGTCATATACCATTCTGCCGTTAGAGGTGAAACTTGGGTGAAATATGGTGGACACTCCAAGGAAGGTTTCTGGCTTAGTAAATACATTTCACAGTAGGTAGCACACGAGTAGATTCGACAAATGAACGACGACATGCGGAGCGTTTCAATACAGTCCCCTATGTCTTCATATCCCATTAGTCCGATAGCGATGAAACTTGGGTGAGATGTTGTGGACACTTACGTGACAGTTTCTAACTTAGTAAATACATTTTACAGTAGGTAGCGCACGAGTAGATTCAACAAATGAGTGACGGAGCGCGAATCGTTTATACAAAATCAGGTATGCGTTCATATACTATTCATCCGATTACGATTAAACATTGATTAGTTATTGTGTACCCGCCAGGGAAGGGGACTTAGTAAATCCATTTCACAATAAGTAGCGCAAGAGTAGATGCAACAAATGGGTGACGACGCGCGAAGCGTATCAACAAAATCCCCTATTGCGTTCATATAACATTCTTCGATTGCGATGAAACATTGATGAATTATTGTGTACACGCCAGGGAAGGGCTTCGGCTTAGTAATACATTTCTCAATAGGTAGCGCACGAGTAGATTCAACAAATGAGTGACAGCGCACGAATCGTTTAAACAAAACCCCGTATACGTGCATATACAATTCATCCGATTGCGATGAATCATTAATGAGTTATTGTGTACACGCCAGGGAAGGGTTTCGACTTAGTAAATCCAATTCACAACAGGTAGCGTACGAGTAGATTCAACAAATGAGTGACAGCGATGAAACTTTTGAAAGTTGTTGTGCACGCTTCCACGAATGGTTCTAAATTAGAAAATCCATTTTACGATACCTTAGAGGCAGTCAACATGTTGTGTATCCAAAAGCACTTCAAGAAACAGAATTTCAACGCCAACACTTTCTTTGATTGGCATTGCAACGCATGCCGGGTACAGCTTGTATGTTTATAAAATAGGGTTTTGACGATTCCTTCATGATCCAAATGCCAGTGATCCGGCTGTTATTATCACCTGTGTAGTCCCTATTCACCTTGTATATGGTGAAAATTTAGTTTGGCAAATTACACGTCCTGGTTTGACGAGATATTTGTAACGGAGTCCAGCTAGGCATCTATTAAGAAAGAGAAATGACTGGAAGATCAAGTAAAAGCTTTTCACAACAACAATGTAATAATACAGGGTAGAGAATTGAAAGTAAGCTACAATTTAATATTTTAAATGATAGATGGTGAAGTTTGCAATGTTCTTACAGAAATAACTTCAACAGAGGAGATCTTTGTGTCACAACTTCCAAACAATTTAATAGTGTAGAATATAAAGCATAAATACAGAGCACTTAGGATTCGGTTTATCTGTTCTACTTGGATGGATACGTGTGTTCGAGTGCCTTCTGTATTAGTTGTCTAAATTGTCACTCAAGAAGTGGCTAGCACGAGGAAGTGGCAAGAATAAGTGAATCACAGAGCAAGGCACGTATCCGGCAAGAATTTAGAAAGTCCTGTGTTTTGATGATAGACAAGCCCAAACTGCGATTCAGAAGTACGAATGACGGCAATACGACAAGACGGTTCTCCCAATGTGCAAAACGTTCAGATCAAATTAAGCACATAGACCTTAACTTGATTAACAGGGTGCACATTATTACGATGGCAGTGACTTGTGGATATGAAATGGATCTTGAAAAATTCAGAGTATTTGCCAATAATACCGCGTGATCCTTCATTCAGAAGTATCCATGGTACAATAAGCCGCGTACTGGGCATACGTACTGTACCCGTTCCGGGATGGCATGCGACAACCCGGATGACATAACATCTCACATCATTCGGTTCAGGACACACACGCATATATAAAAAACAAGGAATGTGTCGGAATCCAGCTTGAAACAAAAAAAAATCAGCTCTGGGTAGCACGAAACGAAGTGTCTCTGGGTCGATTACCGGCTTAGTCATCAATAAAAAAGCGGCGCCATCAAGGTGGATTCCTATCAAATCACATCCTTTCTGGTTAAGCCTTACACTTACTCAGGAAAGGAAAAGGGATAAAATGCCATCACGAAATTTTAAATCAATAACAAGAAAGTTTCTTAAAAATTTGGCATGATAAATCAAAACACAACCAAAGAATTCCTGCCTAGGAGAATGGTTGGTAAGAATAATAGGGTGAGAATGTTCATTGCATGTCCATCCATCTCCTTCCTGCCTTAACGTTCACATGACCAAAAATATAGACTCTGAAGCTTCATTTGTCCACTGAGAATCACCGAAGCACTTTACGCACGCAAAAAATAATCACTTGTGATTTCTGAGGCCTATCATAAATTTACACTTAACAACAATTCATGTAAAGACAAAATATTCATTCTATTTATCACACATTTATAAAGAAGATTGCACTGAAATACGACTGGGGGAAAATTAATTATCTTTCTTAAGATCACCCTCATAATCATAAACTTGGATATCATCTGGTGTGGTCAAATCATGTTTAAATATATTAATCAACTGGCATATTATTCATTCAATTTAGCCATAATCAGAGGTTTCTTTGATTTCAACAAGTAATCAGATCAGATAAACGATAGAAATTGTTATCCAGCTTGAGCTATTTAAATCTCATAATAATAATAACTTGGATTAATTCAATTATATTCTGAACATCTAACTTGGATCATATTAGAGGCATTATTCAAATTCTATCACATTTATTAGAGGTGCCAAATTCCGTTCTACTTAACAAAGTTCAGGACCATGCTTACATATTGCATCCAACAACAACATTAATTGCCATACAAATATCTGCAATACATTCTATACCATTGGATATCACCATCCAACAATACTCGCATGAGTCATCGTTCATCAAAAACCACATCACTAGACATTACCAAAAACCACACCATTATTTATTCACATACATAAATCATCATTTTATCACAATTCTCTAAAATTATTCAGCGCTTTGCCTGAATCAAGAGCAAGACTGGACTCTAACCATAACCTTCCAGTCACTATATATATATATATTTCCAATGTGGTACCCCTCTCAAAACTGTGGCAATATCATCATATCATACACTTGGCAAAATGTTGTAATGACAGCATCACTTTGGATAAGTTCCCTAAATATTTATACATCAAAATGATCAGTAGTTATTGCAATATTTCTGATTGTATGAGGTCTATTTCTGCCTCAGAACACATCTGCTAGAAGAAATCATTGGTTATATTTTAACCGTCCATCAAAAATATTAATTTTACTGTTCTCAAAATGGAACACTGACATGAAAAACTAATGGATCATTGACAAGAATCAAAATAAGATCCTGATGACATTAACGGTTACTGAAATTTAATAATAATCAACCGATACGTGACTGACACTTATAGTTTGGTTCGCTTACAATCCATTGAGCATAAAAATGATCACAAAAATATGAATCCCTAGGATGGGTCAAGATGATTAACACCACGCCACTGCTTAAAGCCAATGGGCCCCTTTCGTAGACTAAGATTAAATGGTCCGTAATCGTAGGTAAGATGATTACCACCACACTACTGCTCGATGGCAAGTAGGCCCTACGACGTCGGCTATTTATGAAATAACCCTAGGATGGGTAAAGACGATTAACACCACTCCACTGCACAAGGCACGTGGGCCCCATTCGTAGACTAAGGTGAATTATGCATTGGAACAGAACTAACCATAATTGCTCAGTCAAATATCAATGATATGTTCGCTCAAAGGAAATATAAAATGCCACACTACCCAAAAGGCAAGTTAAATCATCAAACATGAAACTCCACACTTATGCAAAATATTAAGAAAGGTAAACACAAGTTTGCAGGCATCGAGTATATAGAACACTCAATAAATCAAACCATCACCAATAGCATATCATAATTCAAGGTAAATCAGACCTAAATTCAAGTGTATCAGCGCATTGTAGAAGATTAGAAAATAATATGCTTATGTGGATATGTAATTTACATATAACATTCCCGTGAAACCATCAGAAAATATCGTGTCAAAATATATCATTATATCATTCAATTATATTATATTATACTATATAGTATTATACCCATGTGCTCATTGAAATCTATTTCATGACGAAAAACTCAGATAGATGCTCACTTTACCTTATGATGGGCCAGTATCATGAAATATGAGACCTTGTTAGACTCAGAGCCTCATCTCCAACACCCTGAAGTATCCCATTATTCGTAGGTCTTCGCTTCCGGAGATCGACGAAAATTCCATAAGATCGACGAAAATTCCATAAGATCGACGCCGTCTTGTTCCCCCATCTCAAATCTGGGATGTTAATCTTCCCTCAGGTCGACCTCGGAACCGTCACTCCGCTCGGCCATCCTGCCTCTTCAGCGTTTAGTGCCCCATGTCCTAGTTGAATGATGCCATATTGAAAACGCTTCCAACAAAGTTCCAATTTCTTACTGGGTTAAGTAGCATGAGTGGTAATCCTATTTTAATGTTCAATGTATCATGCCACTGCTTAAGTCCATCCAAGAGTGGGCTAACAAAATCACAACGAAAATATGCTAATATCTTGAAATTATAAAAATTGATATTGCATCACGATAGATTCTGCACACCCTGCAGTTCGTGGCTGACTTAAGTGCATCACACTCGGCTATGACTTGTGTGTATTCGCGAATGTTCGAAAGTGAAGTCGCTAGTGGAAATACTTCATCATTAGAAATGGCCTATTATAATGTTCACTTGGCTGTTTAAATGTGCAATCATGTATAAGAGACCCGCGGTCGCCATTATTATATTGGATATAATGAATCAGCTGTTCAATGAAATGTAGCACTGATAGAATCCACAAATACTTTCTGCATACAGGCACGTGTATTAAAGTCACAATAGTATATTTTAATGATTGTTCCAAGAAAGCATTTCATATAATTGTAAATTTAAAATGCGGAATGTGCATCGTAAGAAAAACAGTATACTGTACTGGAAATGTAACTATGCCGATCTGTTGATATCACGGCTGACCCCGTTAACACATGAGCGAGCTTTGGCGGATAAATGCTTAACACAAAACGCCTCGTTCTGACAAACTGCAACGCGTGTTCACTGCTCATTTACAAGTCCATTATCTGCTTATGGAATGTCGTAAGAATAGACATATCTCACTGCGCCGAATTAAAATGTTATTTGAATCCACTTTATACAATCACTGAAGCAAGTATGATAATTGTAAAATACGTTGACACTTCTCGATGTTTCTCTCCGTGCGAGAACACACAACCGAACCGTGCGGGGACCGCGCGATATCCCTCCGCGAGGCCACGGGATCGAAATGTATAAGACCTCCCTTGCCGGTGCCGGCTTCACGGAACTGTACCGCACTAACGTCTGCCAGAGAAAGCGAACTGTAATCAGCTGTGACACTTTCAAGACTGTGTCGCGAACTTCTGCCAGTGCAGGCTGCACGAAGCGAACTGTAATACTGTGTGAGAACTTCTGCTAGTGCATGCGATCTGTAATACAGTGTCCACTATCTTCTGGCTGTCGTCCTGGTGACCTTACTCGCCCTCCCTCCAAGGGGTTGAGGTAGAGGTGTGTGAGTACTTCTGACGTCACGGTCTCCCTTCCTAGGTGCAATTATATATCCATAATATCCAACCATGCTTCTTATAAGATGTTTCCAAACAGGGAAAGGGGAAATATAAATTTATACCATCATATATACCCTCGTGACTTGATCTCCATGCCATAATATAAAAATAATAAGACATCTCAATGCAAATATCCCAGCATGCTTGTTGACTGAGGAGCGGCCATTATTCTCCTTCCATACGGTCTTACGTCACGCACCCCACAAAGCAATATTTACGACATCAGCACACTCTTTTACGACTTATAATTTTCAACCTGGCCAGCGTAGCCGATCCTACCAAGTCCATATCGGGTACAGTACTGAGCCTGAGTAGCTCATGGTGGTGATAATTTTATGGACTCAGAACTTTGTATTACGTTGAGCATGCCAGGGCGAGCCGTGCTGTGATTTGATCTGAGTAGTAACCACCCTTGGTAATTTTCCAGAATTACTTGACCGCGAGGAAACCCTTTTTATGTGAAGAATTTACGCCACTGCAGATATATATATATATGGTCATACGAATAATATTGGATGATTTGTGGATTTTTGATAATCTTGATTGGATATAGGAAACGATAAATCGTGTGTAAAACGAATTATTGAGGGGGTTGGAAGACGCTAACTGACTAGCGTAGTTTTCCGGAACTCTGGTTTACGTCGAGAGGTACACGGGACACCGAAAAAAAAACTCCTTATCTGGAATTGCCCAAGTAAGGCACGCGTTAATTTTGCTCTCTTGAAACGCGAATCCAAACTCATTGCGAAATGCAATTTCTAAAATTTGTGAGGTGCATGCCGGCAACGTCACACAACAACTCTTGAATATTTAACAAGTGAAAAAAGTGATATTGCATTGAACATTGAATTCTGTGAAAGTGTTTGACTTAGCGTAAAATGTCCATTAGCAAAAGGCCACGAGGTAAGCCGTAAACGTGTGCTTATTTTGTAGCAGTACAACATTTAAAATAACCGTGGAAAATCATCACCCAGTGCATTATAAAGTTAATTCAAATTACGAGGACATTACAAATGTGGAGATATTCCACAGGTGGTGGTATTTAGAAGTGCCAAGTGAAACAGACGCCGTTACAACGTGGTTGGCCATTAATATTCCAACAATCACACCAGCACACAAATCTGAATACTACCGATCAGATATAATTAATCAGAACATCAGAGAACTTCCGGAATATCATGTTGTGTATTTCCAATGATGAGATGACGGAGATGAGTAACCTGCGTATCCAGTGCGTTGTGGAACAGTTCTAAATGCCATGATGAGGGAGATGCCGAATCCTTAAAGTTCACAGTGAGACGGAAGAACAGGTGGAAGGACAGGGTCAAACCCGACTCTGAACTCCAGGAGTCGATGATTTGGAGACCCTAATTCCAGGATGACGTCGCATCGAATATGTGAGATATAAAAGCTTGTCATTACCCATGTAAAGGCCACAATTACCTGTTGATTAGTATTAGTGTTGCACTGTGAGCAACATAGGTAGGAATTTTCATATAATTATGTGCAGGGTCATTTTCAGTTTGGATAGAATGTACTCTGATTGTAAGGAAGCCAGGTAATGTGATTTTTAAAGCATAGCCATCGCTACGTGTACGACTGTACACCTGATCATATTTGAAGCCAGTACACTTTCAACCACTACTGTTAGTGATGCCCATGAGTAATGAACACGCCACTGTTATTTTAAGTTTTTTCTATGAGATTGAAGGTAGGACGTGCAGGGAGCACGCAGGATATATTGCAAAAATAGCCGTATCATTTGGCTAGTGCAGAAGTTTAACACAGCCACTTTACAGAACTGCAGTTTGATGAGCTATGATGCCATCATTTTATGTTACAAACAATGTAAATATGAGGGAATAGAAATGTTCGAGTAGAACATCAGCCAGCGTGCATGGCACGAATGCATCTTATTGTCGTAGCAGTTAACGGTACGAGTGTTGATATCGTTGTTTTTCATTATGCTATAGTGGTCAGACGAGACAATGTGGTCGTTACTACGTGAATGTATTGTATGAAAGCATTATGCAAAGTAAGAGACTTTGGGAATATCATTCTAGTTCCAATGTGTTTGAACGAATGGCAACATTCCACAATGTAGAGGGGATGTCTTTCATTTTATTCCCTTTGATATTTTCTTTCATTGTAACGGGAAGCATTATAGCTAGCACACTGCTAGGAGAGTAATACGAGTGTATTGCTAGTGATTTAGTGAACTCTTCGGGCAGGCAGAAGGGACTGCATTTGTAATTATCTGCCCATAGCCTATCTGAAATGTAAGTGTTTTAGTAAAGCGAAGCTGAGCGCGCCTACGCAGTTCACATGTATTGTAGGGGAGTCATTGGCGGACCAAGCAGATGTTAGGGCCGGCTGATTACCCATAATTCCTACGCAACTATGCGAGACTAATATCATGACTTTGACTGTCAATATTGGATTCATGCTTTCATCATTCTTTAACAGAATGCAGGTCGCATATAGTGCATTATTATGAAGACCTATTGAAGGTCAATCTGAACTTGGTTTAGGCTTACGATGTTAAGCAACGTTTTCTTTGGTATTCCATGGAGTTAGACCTTCCTTGTTCACGTTATCTTGAAGACCAGTATTATTGTATAAATTTAACAGTGAATGTTATTGATGTGTCAGCGAGGTCAGACGTGGTATTGCCGAGTGCAACCTCACTTATTGAGGTAATTATATCCGGCGATGAAGGTGGGTATTATCTCATCGACCGAGGTATTTTGCAAGCTTATTGGCTGAAGTGTTTTGCTATTGTGCCCATATGTAGGTGATGCCTTAAAGAAGGATCACATTATTTCTGGTACAGCCGACAACTGGACAGTGTTTTTGCTGTCACAGTTCCATGTCGAGATGGTAACTATTCTAAACCGACGAGATTAATTAAATAATTAATTGTATTAAATCATTTGAACTTTGATAACATATTTTACATAATAATAGCATTATTATAACCAACATTGGGAAAATTTTGTGAAAGTACCAATACTTTAGAAAAGCTGACATGACCTTCAAGACGAAGAGTTGCGATGCCACTAATTATCAGGTTATTGTGGTTATCTGACAACGTTAGGGGGCAAGCCGATTTGAAAGCCATGCCTTATCTTCTTTCACTCACTTAGATGACAATTCATTGCAAAGAGCGAATGAATTTGTGCAGGAAGGAGTTTCATTGATTAAATTAAGTTTGGTTCATTGTGTGTATTATTTTTATAAAATTGTGTCATGTGTGTAATCAAGTTAGCTTTGTTGTTGATTATATATTCTTTATCTTCATTCGAATTAGGCTGATTGCTTACTTAGTTTTGTATTTTTGCCACCGATGCTTATCATCGTGTGTTTCATTCAGTTAGGACTTAGCTATCAAATTAATAATAACGTAAATGTTGGAAGTGACACCATCATAGCTGAGTTTATTTTCATTGGTGCAGTAAATGTAATTCATGGTAGCCTTGTAAGCAAGTTAGGCTAAATGTATTTTTGATGTAGAATCACCGCCTGTGACTATTAGTATTTTAATGACTTTTCTGCAATTACTTTGGGACCATTCTTACGTGTCACATTTCTAGTTAGATTTGCTATTTCACTTTCGTTGTATTAGGACTTATGAGAGGGGTAACGTAACTTCACTGATATTTATATAGCCTATTTATTTTTTTCTTGCGGGCTAGCCGAGATTTAAACCCTCCAAAATAAGCTAGGGGTTTATTCATTTGAATAAATATTTTAACGAATTTTACCTAAGTCTGGACTATTTATTTCTAGCTTTGTGTTTAGGGGTGGTTTACCTTGGCCTGTCAATGACTGATCCACACTTTGCTCAGATCCCCGAGGTTATCGGTCTAGTGCCGGAGCTGGTCTGAGGACACATCCCATCCTCTCAACTTGTAGGCCTGAAGGTTAAGGAAGTCGGGAAGATCATTAGCGATAGATGATTCCCCGATGTCCTTCTCAATTGGGCACAGTACCTAATACATGGTTCTGAAATATTATCATCTGCATAGGGCAGTTATAAAAAGGCACAAAAATATTTATAAACATACTGGGAACGTTTTAGTAGGAAATATATTCGAGAGAATTTAAATTTCAACTTCTTCTTAGTAAATCTCCTATCCTGTAATTACAAACAAGCACAAGTTACAAAATAAAAATTTCTGCTATCAGAAGCTGTTTTCGAATTGTTTAAATCCCCAAATGTACGCTCATACTGTCTTAGCCATGCTGGTGTTGGTGATGATAACCACGATGACGATGATGATGATGATGATGCAGATGATGATGATGATGGCAATGGATCTGAAGATGAAGTTTAAGAATTAACAATTCACTAAATGTTTATGTTATACACCCAAATCTTAAGGCCTTCAATAATAAGTTCAATAAGTTCCTAAAAATAAATGTCTTATTTAACGAATGACTGGTAATAAAAACATAATTTCTCAAATATTATGTAATATTATTAATTATCCAATCATTGATTAAATAAATTTCAAAATGGAAAATACTCCACCCAAATTGTATTTAAGTTGACCTAATGTGCAATGCATAGCAATCGATAGATAAACAAACCAAATTTCAAGCCCTCTGTATGCATATTATTGTCAGCAACATTCATCAATCCAAACAAAAATGACACTCACAAAGCGAATCATACAGTATTCTCTGTAATGCCAACTTTGTAGGCTTTCGGCCCCACTGTGCGTTGGTCGTCCTTGTAATGGTTTTCCATGTTATGTACTTGGCTCTTAACATGTTCAGTGTGTTTATTATAAGAAGCCTTCGAGCACTGAGCATAGGGCATATGATTCTTAGAGAAGGCTGCAGAAATCTGATACTGACTCCTAGTTATTACAGTATATTATAATTAAGTACAAGTTTTTAGGGCTTGTAGGCCGTGGTACAGACAGGAAATCTCCCGACATTTCACCGGAAACTGCGTCCGGCATTATCAAGGGTTCTGCTCCTTTCCTTGGTCAGCAGTGGAATGAGGAAGAGGCTTGAAATAAAGGGTAACGGTTTGTAGTGGGGTATTGTTGTTTAAATATGACTGTTGGCTGGGTGGATCTAGGCGATGAACTAACGGCTGGATGGTAGTTTTGGATCTTCAAATTAGCATGGTGAGCCGAGCGTACTCTTCGCATTCCGGCTGGATCGTCTGGTCTCGCGTATATGTTGCGGGGTGCGGTGCGTGCTCCGGCTTCGGCGACCAAGCTTGTGAGGGTCAGGTGTTTCCTGGGCGACTGCCGGGCTGTAGCGGGAAGGTTCTTCAGGTTGACGTGTGCGTGGTATCTTGGCCTTGGTGTTCCTAAGGGCCGGGATCCATGTATTACGCACACGTTCAATTTCCTCCTTTCGATTGAAATTGTCGGGGTGTTTGAATATTTCTATGGCTTCCCGTTGCAGCCTGGCGTGGTAGTGTGTGGTCGTGGAGAGGATCTCCGTGTCCCCGTACTGTGCATCGTGACCGGGCAAGTGAGAATGCTCAGCGGCTGACGATTTCTCAGTTTGACCCAGGCGGCTGTGTCTGTTATGTTCCTTGAGTCTGGTGGTCACGCTCCTCTTCGTCGTTCCTATGTACACCTGCCCACACGAACACGGGATTCTGTAGACACCTGCAGTGGAGTGTGGGTGGCGCTTGTCTTTAGCGGATCGCAGCAAGTCCCGGATTTTGGCGGTGGGTTTATAAACCGTCTTCACCCCATAGGTCTTGAGTAATTTGCCTATCCTGTCCGTCACCTTCTTCACGTACGGCAGGAATGCGGTGGACACCGGAGTTTCCTCAGATTCATTCCTCGTGCTCCGGCGCCTGGGATGAGAGGCTCGCTCAATCTCCTTATTGCTGTATCCGTTAGCGCATAGCGCCCTCATTATATATTTCAGCTCTTGGTTGAGGTTGGATGGCTCACAGATTCTCCTAGCACGGTCTACCAATGTTTTAATAACTCCGTGTTTCTGTCGGGGGTGGTGATTGGATGTCTGTGTGTGTGTGGGTTTCCGATATACAGTGTGCCCCAAGCGCAGGTCATTAGTCCTTGTGATTAGCACGTCAAGAAAGGCCAAGCAGTTGTCTTTCTCCTTCTCCATTGTAAATTTTATGCTGGTGTTGAGGCTATTAAGGTGGTCCAGGAAACGTTCCAGCTATTCCTCTCCGTGGCTCCAGACTACGAAGGTATCGTCAACATAACGTAGCCATACTTTCGGTTTGAGGGGTGCAGTCTCGATCGCCAACTGCTCGAACTTTTCCATGTAGAAGTTCGCAATCACAGGGCTTAGTGGGCTACCCATGGCAACTCCCTCTATTTGCTCGTAGAAGTTCTCGCGCCATAGGAAGTAGCTCGCGGTGAGGCAGTGGCGAAACAAGTCAGTGACGTCTTCCGTGAAGAGCTCGGCAATCTGGTTTATGGATTCTTTCATAGGCACCTTCGTGAAGAGGGATACTACGTCAAAGCTGACTAGGCGGTCTTCAGGTTCCAGACGTATGTTCTGCAATTTCTCAATAAAATGGCCTGAATCCCTGACGTAAGTCTCAGTGTTACCGATGTGCGGTTGTAGAATGATGGAGCGATGCTTGGCGATGCTGTAGTTTGGAGAGCCGATAGCACTCACGATAGGTTTTAGTGGTATATCAGTTTTGTGTAATTTTGGTAGACCGTACAGCCTGGGAGGTAGAGCTTCACTCTTGCATGTATCTTTCTTCTCGTGGTCTGGTAGTGAAGAGGCCTTGATTAGCATTTTGTTCTCTCTAAGTATCCGTGTTGTGGGGTCTCTCCTGAGTTTTCGGTATGTCTGAGGTTCTAGTAGCGACAGGATCTTAGTGTCGTAGTCTTCCGATGACATGACAACAGTGGTGTTGCCCTTATCTGCAGGTAGAATGATGATGTTGTAGTGGTAAGGCGCTTGAATATGAGGCACCGGGTTTGAATTTGGAACCGTAAGGAATTTTAAAGTTATTAATAGTAGTAATATTGTTATTGGTTTTACGTCCCTTTTAAAACTCCGTGTTTTTGAGGCCGCGTGCCGGTGTGCCGGAATTCCGGAATTTTGCCCCGAAGGGGATTTTTAACGTGCCAGTAAATTTACTGGCAAAGCTCCCTTGCATTTACGTACTCTCAAATACTAACTGACTGCGCCAGAATTCGATCCTGCTACCTTGGGCACAGCAAGCGAGAACATTACCGCTGAGCCACGCAGCAAGCCAAATTTTAGAACTAACGTCGGGCCTAAGAAGGGTGCACTCACATGATTTCGTGAAAAGAGATTAGTGTTTGTATAATAAATGTTGTACAGTAGCTACCCCGTCACGAAAGCCTATATTAGCTGCCAAGGGAACACGTCGCACTGACTTCGCCTCGCCCAGCTATCTCAGAGAGATATGGCTGAACAGGATTTGCTCGTTAGGCCAAGACCCTCTATGCGATGTATAGTCACAGGACGGATCAGATAAGTCAAATAAGTCAAAATAATTGACACCTAATACGATCTCCCCTGTGACCTTGGTGCCGTTCAGTAAATGAGCACGTACAAAATATATAGCAATATCGTGAGATTACGAGCATGCCACTTTAATTACTTCAAGACAATGACTACTGTTGTCATTAAAATTGGTGATGACTATTTCTCAGATTAAATAGCCTTTATTGACTACAATAGTTGCCACTTATTATCAAAATGACATTAGGCTTTCAGCAGTTTTCTCTTGGTAGTCAATCGTATAGCTTGAAGTACCCTTTTAATAAAAAAATAAGATTTTCAGTTAAAAGGCCGAACTGTGTTCGACGAGTACAAGACATATCGATGTTTATCAGAGATTTCAAATGATTTGACACAACCAGAACACGAATCTGGAGGTGTAGCCTATAGAACAGCGGAACAGAAATCGTAAGACTTCGGGTTTTCTCTCTGGATAATATCTATACCGCATTCACTTCTTGTACACAACATGCTCTAATATCTGAAAACTTCATTTTTAAACATAGGGCATATGATTCATTTCTAAGTGTTGTTCTTTTTCGTTTAGGGGTTTGAACATCATGGTCAATTCAACCCCATGTACGTGGGTGTGTGTAAAACTCGCCTGATGACCTTTTCTATTGTGTTGTAGCCTATGTATTAGTGTGTGTGTATTTGTAATGAATGTGAGGATTTGGATGGAGGTAGCCGATCCCTTAAGTTAGGAAACATCCTATCATATACCTGGAGTAGAACTGGGAACCATGAGAAACCACTTCTAGGATGGCCAATGAGGGACTTGACCCAACTCTTCTCAATTTTGCCTCACGAGGCTGAGTATACTCAGTTCCAGCCCTCAGACCGGGACTATGTTTTCTCTGCGGAGCTGGGAATCAAACCCATGCCTCCGGGGCGAAAGCCAAGAATACTTGTCGCTACACCACAATCATTTATAAGCGTATAAACTATAACAATAGGTGCATATTCCTCTTGTATAATTAATCTTGAGAGCCGATAACCAAGATGTTAGGCCCCTTAAAACAACAATTATCATCATCAATTCCTCTTGAATCACTTCTCTGTAAATTGCCTTTTACTGAAAAGCAGTTTCTGAGAATGCTATGGCGATTTAGATCGTGTATGGTTTTTATTCGACTGTATGAATCATTGAACCTTCCGTTTCAAAACCCTACAAATACCTTCCCAAGTACAATAATCCTACATATTTGGCTCTGGTTTCTACAACTCTTTACGATACGTTGTTTGTATATTGGTACGATTAATGCTTGTGTCCAATGAGATGGTACCTTCACTAAATCAGTTTATACTGTAATTATACGCATTGGAGTTGCATTACTATGAACACCAGTGTACGCCCCAGGTAGCCACCTCGTGGAACACTGCCAACAGTCAAACCGATCGGGATTATCTCAGTGAGATGTTGGGATGTAGTCATGTGTATCTCGAGTCATGCGAACTTCAGTGCAACCCTCATCTGCTGGAAGGTTTATTGCAGAGAATGTATGGAGGAAACATAACAACTTATTGTAGATTGCCCAATGATGTTATATAAGATTAATGTCTGGCCAGGGTAGTACTTTGAAACCTGAACCATGCTTGTCCCACACTTCTGAACATTTCTAGCTGTGTGATATGCCATATTTCTTCGCGGTAAACCCAATCCCGTGAGTATGCTACTCCCTCTGTAATCCGGCATCTCAGCTCTCCGGCATCTCAGCTCTCCGGCACTCCCAGTAATCCGGCGTTTTGTATTCGAGTACGAGCTCAACACTTGATTTGATAATGCGTCCCCAATACTATACAATGTTTCCCACGCAGCGACAAGACTAGTGTCTGAGTAAACGATGCATTGGCGCCAAGAGCGATGACTCACGCACGCCCCCCTCAGGTGCTTAGTGTAGGACAGTTGAACTGTAGAAGTGTTGTGAAGATGACGAAAACAACCAGTTTATGACAGAAGATTACATCATAGAGGAAGTGGCAAGAGATGAAGAGGACGTGGAACAGGTCGAAGGAGAAGTGCAGCGGCTATACATGCAATCTCTCACGCCTCGTTTGCCACGTCAATTGCCTGGGTGGAGGAAAATGGCGTCTCTGCTAACGATGTCTTAGTTTTAAGAAGGTTACAGGAACAAGTTCTCAAAGTGTCTCTCAACCGTAAAAAGCAAAAGACAATTGATGCATATTTCCAGCCGTCTACTTCCAAGGAATAGCGTGAGTTATATGGTGTTTTTTCGTACTTTTTTACTTTCTATAGTACACTGTAATTAAAACTGATTTTCAAATGATATCTGCGTTTTTTCTCGATATTTTCCAGTAATTCGGCGTTTTCGGTGATCCGGCAATGCTCTGGTCCGATATCTGCCGGATTACCGAGAGAGCACTGTACTGCTATTTACTTGTTTCAACATTTTTTTTTTTACAATCACTTGTACTTTGAGCCATTGAGATCCCAAGTTGTATAACTCAGCTTGGAATTGCAGGTCTAACGTTAGTGGATGATATATTCAACTCTCATATCCACACACACTAAACTTGAGCTATGACTGGTGGCCAAAAAGGTTACATTTTCTCGTGATTGTGAGCTCACTTACATCGTTCTGGATCTCAGCGGCTCACTTCTGAAGTATTCCCCAATTCCTTAGCACAGTGCTTACGACCTGCAAAATTTCTGGTTTGAAACCATCCGTGATATTCCTCCTGTTTACTTCCTTACATGAGTATTCTTGTAAGTGTATCACTCAACCATGACTACGATGTTTTCCATCTTAAGAGACTTGCAACTAGACATACTTTTACTGCTGTCAATCTTAACAGTCCAGTAGAATCACCTTGGCTTCATTTACATTTCTAAAATTCAAAAATGAATACTCACAATTGTATCTCATATAAAATTTGATGAGTACCACGTATGAAACATACAGTATTTCAAATTATTTCATTGAAGATTATCGTTAAAAGATGAAGCGTTACATGCCAGTCGGAATAGTGTTCTATTAAGTAAGGTAATTACAATGATTTCTGAAACTCCATTGTGAAGTTGGACATAAATAGTCGTATTTAAAAACTAAGAGGGTATATTTCCCTAATGGAAAAATATTAAAATGTAAATGATAAAATGTGGACTTTGAGATATATTATCTTAAATGCTGATGTCAGTGAAAGCACCATGCGTGTCATAGGATCGACATCCCTGTAGCGTGTCAAGGTTGCCTTCTTACAAAAGCAACAAAAGGAAGTAGCATGTATCAATATTTTCCCTAGCAATAACAGTGAGTGAATGAGTCGATCGTACGGAAACTTAATTGTGATGCACGGCAAGTTTGAAGATAGATCGTACCTCTGCAAAGCATGAAAATAGACAGATTTATTCTTTAAGAAACTTTTGGTTTGAGGTATGAGACATATTTCACTTACGAATATGAGGAAAGCTCCTTTCAATAAATACTGGGATCTGCCCCTAACTACACCACATACATGTTAACTGTTCTCCATTCACCTACTGACCTTGCCGGAGGGAGACCTGTGCGAGTTGTTGAAAGTGATTCCCTCTTAATAATGAGAACTTTGGAGAGGATTTCTAGTAATTCCCCCTGTTCTGCTGTTCTATGTAAGTACGGTCCGTACGGGCTGCGCACTCATCTTTTTAATTAAGGTTTAAAACTCAACTCAATACGAAATTGCCGTCTCCCTTTCTCTCTCCCTTCATCTTCTCAGTTCTCGTTTGAAGGAAGAGAACACCCAATGAAGGAGAAAGAAGAATGCCTTTCTCTTCGAGAAAGAGCAGACTTCGACAGCAATTATTTATTTTTTCAATAAATAAAGTCTTGATAAGTTGCTTGCCATGGCACTGACTGTAATCGCCATTCAGGCATCTCGTAAGCTCACTCTGCTGGAACCAGGCATAGATCCGTAATACTCTTAGTGTGTCCCCATATTAGGATGCAGAAATTTCAATTCAATGAGAAGGCCAGTGTTACGTACGGTGTAAACTTAATTGGGAAAACATTTTTGGTATAAACTTATGTCACTCACACTCGCTTGCTATTTCTTGGCAATATACATTATGCAAATAAACCTACCACATTATCATCATCGTCATCCTCACAGTCATCAATCGAAAACAAAATGAAATTCGATTCTCGCACTTAAAATTACTTACACGGCTCTGAAATACAAGAATATGTGTATAACTATATACGGAGTACTTAACCCAATGATGGCATATATCTTCATTAATGAAGCATAGCTGTGCAACCTAAATTGCAATAACAATGCCCCGTGTTTCTAATCATTTCGGAATAAATTAATAGTACTGCAATTTTACAATGTAACACTGCTATGTTGTAATTTTATTAATAATAGTTTTAATCCTGCCATAGTCTTTAATTTTCAAGAACAATATACGGTGTCCATAGGTGTGTTAGCGAATCTGTAATTAACATAGATGAAGATTTACCGGAACAATTTATATCAGTATGCTTCCATACGGGGACAAATATTTAACGAAAAGCAGTTTTGATTAATGCAAACGATGTAATTCCAATATTCCAGTCCTCTATGTTCTCAAATAACAGTAAGATAACATTTGTTTCATAGATTTATATGGAACAACATCTCATCTTCCTTGGAGACGGATTCACAAATCTGTGCAGAAGACGCAAATCAGACGGACTTCTCCTACGGATATTGAGGTCAGGAGACAAAGCTTCTCTCCTTAGAATCATTGCTAAAAATACCGCAACATTGGTCTAAAACGTTGGAACATGTTTTGGAAATATGTTGGATCACCACGAAAGGATAGAAAATGAAATTCCACACTTCATCTACACACAATTTCATTCACTTTCAAAATATGATGCATTTGCTTCTAACTGAAGAATAATCACAGGATTAAAACGTAAAGGCCTGATATCCTTACTGCCTGCATCCCTGAGAACCAGCATGCTGTTTGATCAGATACTTGCGGAAAGCGACTCAGACTCTTGGACAAAAATGGACAAAAATTCCAAGTCTATAACATAGAATCAAACTAATATTTGCTTTGGAGAACTCAGAAAATTTATTCTCTACAAGATCTCAAAAAATATTAATTGAGATTTTAACTGCAGCAAGCAAGCTAATCTGTCTTCTAAAAATATGGAAATAATGCTAGTGTGCCTACAAAAACGGATCAAAACTGTCTGCAAGATCATAAGAATCAGCGGGAATCAAGTATACTCAAGATACATTTCTTTTTATTGCTAACATTATTGAGAAATATATGAATAGAAATTACAGTCGCAGTGAAAAATTATCACATATATTATTTCAGTAGTATAGATCCCTCCTGCGGCATCCACAAGCAACCGATCGTGAAAATGAGGATTCAAATGAAAGAGAATAGACATTAGCAGTGTAGAAATTGCACTTTAATTCCATAAAATAATATCAATAATTTCTTTAAAAAATGACTTTTAAAAAACTGTACGAAGTGTGCGATTTGCAGATACTGTTGGTGCATGAAGATAGGCTCCATAATTTCTGTCCACTTTACATTTTGGTCGCTTTGACGCCCGTTTTATGTCATTTTAACATTCTGAGGTCTTTCCTTTATCATTTTGCATGGATTTCAGAAACAGTAAATAAAAGGAATGTGTAGGCCCTACTCAAATCGTATAATTTCATAAATTAGCAGTGATGAATTGCTTTCTAATTTCATAAATATCAATTTTTGTAAGAAGTGTGCGATTTTCAAATACTGATGCTCAAACATGCTGCAATTATGAGTTGTCGTCTAAACCCTTAAAACTATTAAACGTTAATTATTTCACCGTTTTTTCTTCTGCATTCTAATTTCATAAATATCGATAATCTCGAATGGTTTTAGAAACAGTAAATCAATGGATTGAGTACCGGTACTCTACCGACAGTAGTGGCTACGCTGGCTAAAGCGCAGCCAAGCCTTCTGCTGACTCGGTAGACGCGTGGGTTCGAGCCCCACCGTCGGCCGTCCTTGAAATGGTTTTCCGTTGTTTACCATTTTCAACACCAGGCAAATGCTGGGA
This sequence comes from Meconema thalassinum, assembly GCA_946902985.2. Taxonomy (NCBI): domain Eukaryota; kingdom Metazoa; phylum Arthropoda; class Insecta; order Orthoptera; family Tettigoniidae; genus Meconema; species Meconema thalassinum. The sequence continues at coordinate 298,115,957 of OX336389.2, forward strand.
CGGTACCTTCTGACAGGCTACGGCCGCTTCCTACCACATCCTTGCCCAGTTTCATTCATTCATCTTCATTCATTCCATCTCTCATCCCGACGCGCAGGTCGCCCACGGGCGTCGACTAGAAAAACCTGCACTCGGCCTCTCAAGAGGTCACACGACAAAAAAAAACGGTACTCTAATCGTATAACCGGTGAGTGTTAAGTCATCTAAAACGTTAGAACTATTCAACATTAAGTTTGTTAAATTCCAGGTTTGTTAATATGCCGCGATACAGGTTTTCCTTCTGCATTCTAATTTCATAAATCTCGATTTTTGTAAGTAGTGTGCTATTTGCAAATATTGTTGCTGCAACATGCTGCAATTAAGAGTTGTCGTCTAAAACCTTAAAACTATTGAACGTTAATTCTCTTACAGTTTTTCTTCTATCATATCGCATGGTTTTCAGAATCAGTAGGCTAAATCAATGGATTGGGTACTCAAATCGTATAACCGGCGAGTGTTACTGCTAAGGTTTCAATTAATGGACTAAACAATGGATTTATTAAATTCCAGGTTAGTTAATAGGCCTGTGCCGCGATACAGGTTTTTCTTCTGCATTCTAATTCCATAAATATAGATTTTTGTAAGAATTGTGCTTTTTGCAAAATAACACTGTTGCTCTAACATGCTGCAATTATGAGTTGTCGTCTAAAACCTTAAAACTATTGAACGTTAATTCTCTTACGGTTTTTCTTCCATCACTTCGCATGGTTTTAAGAAACAGTAAATCAATGGATTCAGTAGCTTGCCACGGTGGATGAGTGGTTATAGTGTCGGACTACCAACCCCAAGATTGCAGGTTCGCCCCTGGCCATGGTAAGTGATTTTTGAAGGCGACAAAAATCACGATACTCATGTCATACGTTGTTGGCATGTTAAAGAACCCATTTGAATTCAGTAGGCCGTGTTCAATGGCAAAATTAATCTCGGGATTTTCCGCCAACACAAAGTTCCTCCATTCTCTACTTGGAAGCGCTGTAGTGTCAAGGAGTTTAGATATCTAACTTCCTTGACTTTCATAGCGTTCAAAGGAACGACGAAATTCGACATGCAAGCTATCCACTGGGTGTCAATTAACAAAGCTTGCAGCAGGCACCCGTGGCCATACGATATTATTATTATAATGGATTCAGTACTCGAATCGTATAACCGGTGAGTGTTACGTTGTCTAAAACCTTAGAACTATTTACAGTTTTTTCTTCTATCATTTACAGGTTCGTTAATATGCCGCGATACAGGTTTTTCTTCTGCATTCTAATTCCATAAATATCGATTTTTGTAAGAAGTGTGCTTTTTGCAAATATTGTTGCTGTATCATGCTACAATATGAGTTGTCGTCTAAAACCTTAAAACTATCATCATCATATAGGCCTCATAAATTAGCAGTGACGAATTGCATTCTAATTTCATAAATAACAATTTTTTAAGAAGTGTGCTATTTGCAAATACTGTTGCTGTAACATGCTGAAATTATGAGTTGTCGTCTGAAACCTTAAAACTATTGAACGTTAATTCTCTTACAGTTTTTTCTTCTATCATTTTGCAAGGATTTCAGAAACATTAAATCAATGGATTGAGTACTCAAATCGTACTCAAATCGTATAATTTCATAAATATCGAAAAACCGGTGAGTGTTATGATGATCCATTCTTCAGTGATTGCCTTCTTAGATTAGGGAGCGTACAACTTGGAATTCTGACTGAAATGTATCGAAAACCGGTGAGTGTTACAGCTAAGCTGTCTATCAATGGACTCAGCACACAAATGGCATTAGCAGTGACGGATTGCATTCTAATTTCATAAATATCAAATAAAGAAACCAGCCACACCACGCTCTCATGCTGACGCCTCACTCAGGAAAGCGAAAGCTCCCCTGTAAGTAACGTGCAAAGGAGTTTCGCGCTGAGCGCTCCCACACAGGACCGGGAATGCTGCCCTGCAGGCAGTGTGCGAAGGAGTTTAAGGCTGATCGTTGCACTTAGGAACAAGGAAGCCTCACTATAAGCGGGTCGTGAGGAAGTTATCCAACGAGGGCTGTCCTGATAAGGGAGAAAGAGGCTCCTCAGCCAACAAGATAAAGCAGGAAATCTTGACCAAGATGCTTTCTACCCGGAGTACACCCAGAAGCAACAAAAAGGAATTCTGCCCGATATGTCAGAGGCAATGCACTAATGAGGACAGCACAATCGAAAGCGATAGGTGCAGAGAAATGACCCACGAGAACTGTACTGGCCTCATTGGTCAGGAAGTCAGAGACCTTGAAAGAAAGAACAGGAAACTGATATGGCTGTGTGAAACATGTAAACTGAGGCACTGGACATGAATAAAACCTGTAGGGTGGTAATAGCCGCCCTTGCCGAAAAGGTCGAGGACCTAACACAATACATTAAAAACCCGACTTCAGGAAAACATGGAAAATGAGATCAAAGAAGCAGTATACAATGCTCACTGAAAGAAACCAGCTACAGCAGCTCTCATGCTGACGCTCCACTCAAGAAAGCGAAAGCACCCCTGTAGGTAACGTGCAAAGGAGTTTAACGCTGAGCGCTACCACACAGGACCGGGAAAGCTGCCCTGCAGGCAGTGTGTGAAGGAGTTTAACGCTGATCGTTGCACTTAGGAACAAGGAAGCCTCACTGTAAGCGGGGCGTGAAGAAGTTTTCTAACGAGGACTGTCCTGATAAGGGAGAAAGAGGCTCCTCAGCCAACAAGATAAAGCAGTAAATCCTGACCAAGATGCTTTCATAAATATCGAACCGCGTTGGCCGAGAGCGCTAACGCGCTACCTCGTGCCTCGCTGGTATCGGAAGAGCGTGGGTTCGAATCCCACCTCGACCGTCCTGAAAATGGTTTTCGTGGTTTCCCATTTTCACCACCAGGCAAATGCCGGGACGGTTCCTTTCAATAGGTCCACGGCCGATTTCCTTCCAATATCCCCTCCCTGACCCGTCCTGAAAAGAAAAGTAAATGGCCATTGGCTGCATTAATAAAATTATTATAAATATCGAATAACTGGTGAGTGTTATGATGATCGAACTTTCAGTGATTGTCTTCTGAAGTTAGAGAACGTACAGCTTGGAATTCTAACTGAAATAAAAAAAGGTGTTCTATAATCATTTGGTTGAAATAAAAACATAACAACCTTTCTCGTTAAGTCACTCATTATAAACCTATTGGGGAAAGTATGACTTATGAACACGCGAGATTTTTCGCACGGGTCCGCTAGTATAATATTAATACAGAAGTATTCTATGGTTTTTGAAGCAGTAACATGAGGCACGATTTTAATGAATTATAGGGGCAAAATATTATGTAAAATAATGGAACGATAATTTTGATATGTGAAATATTAGCAGATACAAGTAAAATATATGGTGACTTCGATGAAATAAAAACTATTGTGAAGATAGGGAAATCTGCTCAGGTATTAGGGAAAGTCTTCAATGATACAGTATACAGCATTGTCGATATATGGTGAAAATAATAACGTATTGAGCTTATAAGCAAGGTCCACGAAGTCATAATAAGGTCATTGTGATTAAAGGGAATGTTTTCGGTAAAATAAGTAAAATATTGTTCTTAGGAAATGACTACGATGAAATAAGTAATTATTAAATAAAGCTATGCTAATGAGAGAGTGAAATGTTGATAAATATCTTGAACGGTTTGATGGAATATTGAGAATAATTCTATGAATAGATAGGTCAGATTGTTAAACAACTGATCGCATAGCAGGTGAATAAAAAAAAGGATTATGTGGAAAAATAAAGAAGATTATATGATTTAACAATAATGATACGTAACATTAATATTATATATTTCGAGTTAGTGAACAGTTTGCGATCTCCTTTCTTTGTTGAACCGGGTGATCAAGCTAGAAGTTGACTTTTTGTAAAACCGAGTGACAAACATAATATGTCATAGAATGAAGAGTAGTAATAATAATTGTCATCTGGTAATTAATAAGAAAGGAACGTAAATAATTTTGTACAAAATAAATTACATATCTGAGTTATATATTTCTTTATTGAAAAATAAATACGGTATGCTTTTGAGAAAAGGGAAGCCACTAGAAGAAAGTGATTGTATGTATTTTATTTTGAATTGCAAAGTGATCATTTAAATTGTGTTTTATAGTATCAGTGAAAGTTATACAACGGGTGGCAGATTTACTTAAGTTTGAAATTTTATTTGAAAAATCTCCTGAAATGCAGACTAGACATCAGGAAAAACGCAGCTTAATTAATAACGAATGTTATTCTTAAAGAAATATTTTGAAACAATAAAAAATCTTACGAGATTACATGTGCGCATATTAGGGAAAGTTGATTAAATTTTTTATATTTGTAAATATGTAATATGTCAATAAATATGGAGCACAGTTTTGGTTGCTCCTTTAAAGAGCAATACAAGATTTAATTATTTATTAGTTAGTAATTTATGCTATGAAAGTTGATTTAGAAAACTCCATCACATCTAGTATCCCGTTACACCCTGAGATATTTAGATTTCACACTCTCCTGTATTTGAGTTTCCTGCCGATTAGTTTGTTTACATAGCCTGAATAGTTTTAAATGGATGTTTGTTCAAATTGTCAGTTGAGTGCGATGATCCTTAAGGCAGGGTTCATTGCGTATGTGCGATCCGTTCCATCTGGGATATAACGACGTCAATTACGGGTAGGGCCAACGGCCTAGCCGTGTTGAAACACCGGATCCCATGAGAACTCCGCAGTTAAACAACATTGGGCGTAGTTGGAACATGGATGGTGTGCCAGTTCTCGGCACTGCGCGCTGTTGGCCAACATAAGGAGGTGCGGAAAGGCCCCGGCCACCCTACCGCACGCAAACTCCGGCTGGGGGAAGCCTCTTCGGAGGCTCGGACTTGCCTTCGGGCAGAATACCGATTAAAATTATTACGGGTAGGCTACATCTAAAAATAAATTACATTATTCTAGTACTATTATTTCTCATGATAACGTTTCCCCACAAACCTCGTTTTCTCTAAAATAATTAATTTGTCCGATAGGTTAAACATCTGCTTCTCGGTATTGATTTCCACAGATTATTTATTTATTGAACTAACCAATTTAAGAAAGGCATAAGAAATGATATTGATCAGTATAGGTCGCATCATATTCACGAGGTTCTCTGCTACATGAACAATTACAGGGGAGTTTTTGATTGTTAAAATGGCAACATGATTTGCACATTCACTGCTAAAATTACAATTACCGTATGCACAGCAGTACACAGACTCAAGAGGATATTTGTTTATTGAACATATTGCTGATAATTTCCCAATATCACAAATATTACTGATGCCATCATGAGAATACTCACGTGATCATTGTATAGCGTACTGAGAATTGTGTGAAAATTATATCACTCCTCATGCAACACACGAAGGTGCCGAGAGTAAATAATTACAACCCACACTTTATGAGTTTTAAGATGTTGAGAAGTCAATGTTTGAAAAATATCGAACAGTTACGGTAAGTTTACAGCTGGTTCGCGTTTTTTAAAATACATTTCATTTTTTGTGTTCTTTTTTCTTATTATTTAAACGAACATCACAGACCACTATAACCAAGAAATTCTCATAGTAATACATTTTAGTATCTTTTAATATTGGTGCTGGCTATCCCTGGTTACATCATTCTGTTCAATGATATATCTAAATCAACACTGAGAATATTTAAGAGAGAAAATCATATTTTGTTTCATAACAAAGTTAAGATTAAGTTATAATGTTTGAAGCCATTTTCGGTGTTGATTTAGTAAACTACGTTTAGATAAAGTAATAATGAAACTTTAACACACTACACTGTAAAGAAATGTTACAATTAAAAAAAACAGTCTTAGAAGATTTTGGTCCTCACCCACAGTCATCATCCAGAAAAGGATAATTTCTGTCGCCACATTGCAGTTTCTCATATCATGACACATAGACTGGTGGTATACATAACAAGGATGATATTAGGTCGTATAGGTTTGAATTTGGTATTGGTAATATTGCGAATATCTGGACCATAATGACCCACAATACAATCATCATTATTAGCAATGTTTTCACTTTAACTTGGAACGTACATCCTAAAAATGAAATGGTATTCGTTCACTTGCAAATTTGTAACACAATGTAACAAGATTCACTGTATTTATACCACACATAACTTTGAAGAAAATACGAGATTGAGACACAGTACTAGCTTCGTGTAAACAGATACAAACAACATAGAATTAAATATGCAACATTACTATAAAAAGTGACAACCCACATAATCCAAACGCTATTGCAGTACTAAGTACACATGTATGTCTATAACCAGAGACACGGAATATACTGTGGCAAAGTAGCTTCGTATTATGCAAAATCCTTGCACAGTATCGCTTAAAGTACAAATACGTAAGTGATCATAACGCACACAAAGCAACATGCGTGTTAAGGTGTACAGAACACTTACGAGTTGACAGCTTCCTCTTTAAGACTGGCCAGTCATGAAGTCTGGATCAACGACTCTATCGTCAGTGATGGAATCTAAAATTATTTCAGCACTTATTTCATTAAAACGTAGTGATTTTTGCGCCAGTTCCCACTTTTTTTTTTACCCTGGTGCTCATGTTGAAAGTGTAGGTTATCACTGTTTACTGCATGCACATGAGCACTTTGTAATATATTAGCAGTTGTAGAGTGCTGCCAGATGTCGACATATTACTTAGCTTCTTGTAAAGCAGGAAAGAACGTGTTGTGAAGAACATTTTTCATGCAGTACTTTGAAAAATTCAATTTTGAGGGTTATCATAGCTTACTCCCTAGGTCTTCTCACATAGGGTCCATAAAATAAGCATATTAAAGGTATAAGCATATGTTTCCTTAATAGAATGTTGGAATGATTACCGATGATAGTGAACGTGAATTGCAAGACACATGTCATTCAGCACTATCCAGGGTATCATATTGAAAAACGTACTGATAGCAAAAATTCAGATTGCAAAGGTAATACTAATTTTCAATACTTCGTCCATAGTAACAACACATGATCACAATGAACTGCCACACATGATTTGCAGTAACGTGGTATGCTCCCATTGCAATGGTTCAAGAGCTCGATTGATGTTGTAGAAAATACATTCATGTGTGATGATATTTTTAGCCTACTTTTGAATATTGTAAAAAAAAAGTAGACTTATGAGATCATCACACGGCCAAACAAGAAGTTCCGTGACGAACTAAAGAGCCTACTTTTCTTGAAATTTAAGATGCATGCCAATGATTAATCTATATGGATCTATCTAGAATAATGACGAAATTAAATTGGTAATATCGAAATTTCTAATAAGTTCGAAATACTGTATACCTGGCATAATGTAGCCTAATAGAGAACTACCGTTGGCAGCCGTGGTGACAATATATTCTTAGTTCCATCTCTTAAGGTACAGAATTCAAAATTTGGTTGAAGTCCAATGGATAGCATGGACGTTACATGCAGTTAGACATTGGATCTAACAGCGCACGTAAAATCGTGTTGGCAACAATGACATACATGTATTGGTCAGAAATAATCTAAATAATATGATCTATTGTTGTGTCAATTTTGAATGAAGTCCATTAGTTAGTATAGAAGTTACATGCATTTTAAAATTGGACCTATGAGCAGCTTAGAATCATGTTGGTAGCACTGACGTATATAAGTTACTCCAAATTAATATAGAATGTCAGGTACTATACGTGTGCATAGTTTAAAGCTGTCGGCTTGTATACTTTCTGATATATGGGTATTTGGATAAATAAAAATTGAGAGCATTTGTTAACAGTTGGCAGCCCTGGTGGCTCTTAACCATACGCTCAGTCATATCTGTTTATGTACACATACCACATACAAAATTTGGTTGAAATCCAATTGATAGTGTAGAAGTTATATGCATTTAAATTTGGACCTATCAGCAGGCTTATAATCATTTTGGCAACACTGCCATGTATGGCCTCCTGGAAATTAAACTGCAATATTATTATCTATACATCTATACGTGTGCCATTTTTGAAATAGCTCCCATTCATACCTTCCAAGATATCCAACATGGAGCTCAAATTTCAATTGCGATTTTTCAGCAGTTGGTTGCACTGATATCATTTTCAAATATGGCCGTGAGATATTCAGGTATAGATCTTTACCCCTACCAAATTTTGTTTCGATTGCTGCAGCCGTTTAGGAGTTGATAGGGGAGGGTAATTCATGGTTTCGGAAGAAAAACAGCAGGAAAATTACGAGATATGGGTGGGGTGATAGAAGAACAAAATCAGTAATTGACTACTTCCTGGTGGAAAGGACAAATCGCAGAAAGCTGATGGATGTGACAGCTTTACCAGGAGAAGCATTTGATGGGGACCATAGAACTGTGGTGGCAAAATTTAGATGGGGAAAATTGGAAAACCTAAAGGAGATCAGAGAAAGTAAAATAAAAGTATGGAAATTGAAAGACAAAGCTGTACAGGAAGATTTTCTGGAGAGATTGAAGCAACAAATCCCAGTTACTGAAGTGTAAAATGTAGAAGAGGAATGGTCCCACTTTAAAAAGGCATTTGCTGGTGCAGCAGAGAGTGCTTGTGGTAGGACGTCAACAAGAGTGAAAGAGAAGGAGACACCGTGGTGGAATGAGGAAGTGAGGAAAGCAGTGAAAGAAAAGAAGTCTGCATGGAAAGAATGGAACCGAGATCAAACAGAAGAAAGCAAAAGGAAGTATCACGACAGCAAACGGAGGTGTAAGAAAGTGGTAGGAGAAGAAAAGAAGAAAAGTTGGGAAGAATTTACACGAAGAATGGAAACAGATGTAAGTGGCAGTAAAAGGATGCTGTATGGGCTTCTAAGAAGTAAGAGGAAAGAAAGGGTTACTACAAAGCTGGTGAAAAAGGAAGATGGAGAGTTGTTAACACACCCGGAAGAGATAAAGGGACGATGGAAGGAGTACTTCGATAAGCTATTGAACGTGAGCAATTGTACTGGTGAGATCGAAGTGACACAGCCTGACGACTCTATAACAGAAGATGATATAACAATGCTGGAGGTAGAATTAGCAGTACAGAAGATGAAGATGGGAAAAGCAACAGGGGTGGATGAGATCAGTGTAGAAATGATAAAGGCTGCTGGACCTGTTGGTATGCAATGGCTGTATCGACTGTTAAAGTGTGTGTGGAAACGGAAATGTGTACCAGAAGACTGGGTGAAAGGGCTAATAATACCAGTGTTTAAGAAAGGGGACAAGAAAGTGTGTGATAACTATAGAGGGATCACCCTCATATCACAGATAGTAAAAATACTGGAAAGGATATTAGAAAGAAGAATGAGAAGAAAGGTGGAAGGAGAGTTGCAAGAGGAACAGTATGGCTTCAGGAGTGGAAGATCCACAGTGGACCCAATCTTTAGCTTGAGGCAGGTGATGGAAAAGAACTGGGAATATGGAGAGGATTTGATCATGACTTTCATAGATCTAGAAAAGGCATATGATAGTGTCCCCAGAGAGAAGGTATGGGAAACCATGGTTAAGAAGAGACTGGGAAGAGAAATGTTGGAAATGGTGCAAGCAATGTACAACAACTGTGTTAGCAGGGTTCTGACCCCTGTTGGAAAGACAGATTGGTTTAGGAACAAGACTGGACTAAGACAGGGGAGTGTGCTGTCACCTCTTCTATTCATAATGGTAATGGATGAAATTGTAAAGGAAACAAAGGAAGCATATGGACATAAAGAAATGAAGTTACTATTATTTGCAGACGATATTGTGGTCTGGGGAAGGTACACGGAAGAAGTGCAAAAACAACTAGATGCACTGAACGAAAATATTCAGAAGTATGGCCTGAAAATCAGTATAGAGAAAAGCAAGACCATGGTGATGACAAGAGGGGAAAGACAAGGAAAGGGCATTGTGAAAATTGGAAGTCAGAGTTTGGAAATTGTGGACACGTTCAAATACCTAGGAAGTGAATTGATGCAAACTGGTAGGTTGGACATGGAGATTGGCAGGAGGGTACAGCAGAGCAATGAATTCTATCAAAGTGTAAGAAAACTTGTTTGGGATAAGGAAGTACCAAGGAAAAGCAAGGGGGTAATGTATAAAATGTACTATGTACCCATATTAACGTATGCAGCTGAGACTTGGACCCTGACGAGCAGGCAAGAGAGTAGAATCCAAGCCAGTGAAATGAAATTCCTAAGAAGTATGATAGGTAAGACAAGGAAAGACAGAGTGAGGAATGAAGATGTTAGGAAGGAAGTTGGGATGGGAAAACTAAATGAGAGAATTGAGAAGAATAAACTAAGGTGGTTTGGACATGTAAAGAGGATGGAGGAAAATAGAATACCAAGACAGATGCTGGAGGCGAAGTGCAAGGGTAAGAGAGCAAGGGGAAGACCTAGAACAAGGTGGATTGATTCAGTGAAGAACAGCGTGAGAAAAAGAAATCTGGACTGGGACAAGATCGTGGAAGAAGAATGGTGGAAGGAAAGAGGAAAGTGGAGAAGTGCCATAAATACCCCGACCCGGCAGGAGCTGGATAAGGGGAAATGATGATGATGATGATGATGATGAGGGGAGGGGACACTCACACAGACAGACAGACAGACAGACAGAAGGGCAGACAGACAGACATACATACATTTGCCCGATCTCATAAGTCTACTTTTTCCTCATTTTTGCAAAATGTGAAAAGTAGGCTAAAATTGTGTGTCATGGTTGTGTGTGAGTGTGTATATACTCTGCATGTCTGTCCCCAACTATCAATTCAAACACGGTAACACCGAATTGAACGAAATTTGGTACGGAGGTAGCACTAGCAAAGGGCACTCCAATGACACGTTTTATCTCGCCGCCATCTTGACGGAAACGTAATGGTAGCCACGCAAATGTTCGAAGCTTAAAGAAAATTACGACTTACCTAATCATCTGATCCCCACCAAATTTTGCAACAACATACCTCCATGTGGGGAGCGTCTTTTGACCGAACTACAAGGTCATCAACCCAATAGGTTGCAGATAGCGGCCGTGTGGGTGCAAATCGATTCTCCCTATCAATTCAAACACAACGAAACCAAATAGAACCACCTTTTGTACAGTGGTAGCACTAGCAACGGAAAACTCAGTTTTATGTTGTATGTCGCCGCCATCATAAAAAAAAAAGAAATGGTGCCTACCCAAATGTTCTGAGCTTAAGTCAAATTACGTCTTACCTAATCATCCGATATCTACCAAATTCTGTAACAATATACCTAAATGTGGGAAGCGTCTTTTGCCCAAACTACAAGGTCATCAGCCAAATAGTTTCAAAATGGCAGATTTATGAATCATGCAAGTATTAAATCCTAACCATAACTTACGATTCAACAAGGCCTGGCCTCAACAATTCAGCGTATCGTACATAGGGAGGTTAAAACTGTCCTCAAGGAGGTGACCTGTAGGATATTAGTATAGGCCTATTATGATAGAATATGTAACCGTAGACGTGACTAACAGGTCAGGCTTACCGTGCCATATCGTTGTGGGACCGTGCCGTCCCGTTGTCTAACTGGCCACTAGTTTTCCATATATTTCCGTAATTTGCTAAGTTTATATCCTTTTAGGAATGTACTGATCAAAATAATGCATATTTAGTATCAAATAGGTTATAGAAACGGTAGAAAACGCGAATGAAATCCTTGATATCAGCACAAAATATGATACAGTTTTACTAAACCTCTTTTAAACAAGTATTATCGTAGCGCATCCGTGGCGTAATGGTATCGACCTGGGCTCATTGTCTAAACGTTCGTGGATGAAATCCCTGCAGATTCAATTTTTTTACTGCAGTTTCTTGGTATTTATTGATTTAAACTACTCACACAATATAATGTTAAGCATATATAGTGTGTATTTGCAATCGAAAATATTATACATACTATAATATAATAATAATAATATCATAATATCGTATGGCCTCGGGTGGTGGGTGCAAGTTTTGTTATTTGACACCCGAAGGGTAGCTTGCATGTCGAATTTCGTTGTTCCTTGAAGCACTATGAAAGGCAAGGAGGCTAGATATCTAAGCTCCTTGAACACTATAGGGCTTTTAGTAGAGAAATGAGGAAATTTTTGTTGGCGGAAAGTCCAGAGATAAATTTTGCCATTATGAACACGGCCTGCAGAATTCAAATGGGTTCTTTGACATGCAAACATCGTATGATATGGTGTCGTAATTTTTGCCGCCTTTCAAAAATCACTTACCACGGCCAGGAGCGAACAGGCGAGCTTGGGGTTAGTAGACCTATTATACATACTGTATACTTATAACACCACATATTTCAACACTGGAATACAGCGATTAATATTCGTTGACCTTGATCCGCGGTAGAGTCTATTGTTGTTGTTGTTGTTTTAGTTGTTGATTCTTTAGGGGTTTTGCGGCATAACGTTCTTATAGCCCCGTTTACTTGGGTGTGTGTAGAGGTTGTCTGATAACCTGTGTCACTGTGATGTCTGTAGGCTTACCGGTGTGTGTACGTTTAAACGCTGAAGGATTTGGGTAGGAAGCTGTTGTTGTTTTATTTCAGATACATGGACATCATGGTCATTTATCCCCGTGTACTTGGGTGCGTGTTCAATTTTGCCTGATAACCTGTGTCATTGTGATGGCTGTATTAGTGTGTACATATAATTCAGATGAGGATTCAATCAATAAATGTTTAATATCCGTATTGCACGTTGTATTTCAACAAGCTACTACAGCCAACAATTAATAATATTATACTTCTTGAAAAGGAAAAAGAGTTATTACTCTGCCCATGCATTTAGGAGAAAGTAGGCGATATGTTATTTACTAAACATCTTGTTTATTACAATATGTGTTTTCACTTACAGCTTATTTTTGAATTGTATGTTTCGGGTCCTGTTGCACAATGCCAAATATTTTGCCAATTAAATTAACTTTGTTCTGAAACCATTTCAGCAAATCTTAGAGAAGTATCTCCCATTCACGTGTCCTTTTACACTGAACATTTGGACACCATAGCAGAAACCCATAGATGGCATCAGGCTGTATAAGTACATATCTCTTTTACCACTTTAAATTCAATGAATTTGCATTAACCTGAATCAATACATAATTATTAAAGTAGCTTACCAAAATATCTTGGACTGCATTCCCGAAGAACCTGGTACATTCCAACACATTCTGCCCTCAACTAACTAAGATGCAGTACACTTTAATGGAGCCAATCCTGGCAAACTTCCCTAGAGCATGGACTATTCTGTTAGGGGATATCATGTGGCGGAATCCTAACGAGCTAATATTATTTCAACCAGGCCTCATTACCGATTACCACCCATTGTGTAATTAATTCTCATTTACGGAAATTGTATTCAATCATGTATCTCGGTCATTACGGCCGGTGCCCTAATCTCATTAAAACTAGTATAACCGATACTTTCACGGTAGTAATAATTAATAATAGATAAATTTATGGTTCATAACGAGTAATATTCGATTAAAAGCTCCAACGTTTCAATCTCCGACATGTTTCACTTCCAATGCATCTATGTCCATACACTGAATGGATCAGATAACGCAGCTGATTGGAGGAGTCGGTCAGAAAATGTCTAATTCAGACACTACCGTCCAAATTGAAGCCATTTCTGTAACTGCACCTTCATTATCATAGGTACAATGACAAATGGTTGACTCTGAGCCCCATACACAGTGATAATTTCTGAATTGCCTTGTTAGACACACATCAGTTTGCCAGCTGGTTCATTTCAACTGCTCCATTGCAACGCGTCAATCGGCTATCGTGCATCTTCATATCCGACGTCACAGATGAAATGCTCCTCAGTTTTACGTCAGTTATTAGATATGACGCTACAGGTATACTTACGACACACTTTACTCAGTACAGTAGGCAAACTACACTTTCTAATAAATACAATAGTTCAATGACGCTAGTTATAACTTTTCTCAAACCTGATAAATCGTCCAATTAACCCACCAGAAAAACCAGTGCAATGTGTGCTGACGGCCAATTGAACAGTTCCTATACTTACAACATATATTGCAATTCCTGGAATCTATTGGGCGGGCAGAGAGTGTAACATTCACAGTACGGCAGGCTGACACAGGCTAACGTCATTATCGAGAGAGAACTAAATTCGTACCCCATAACTTCAGTGGTTGGAGCATCATGGTAAAAAGTTGAAATTTGAAGGTTTATAATCCTGCATAAGTCAGACATTTTGATTCTCTATCTCAGTTCTACATGTCTTCCACTATTCGTATATTACAGCTGGTGGGCGCCGGAGAGCTGCTTAAACGAAAGGGGGAGAAGCAAGCTACTGCAGGATCAGCGACATTAGTGTCAATGCCTATAGGGGAAATTCATATAGGCCTACCTTTTTGTTATGTCTCAGCACTGACGCATCCGTGATGACTCATGTATTGGGACAAGGCTCTGCTTAAGAACAGTGTATTATTTAGCAACAAAACCACACGCCTTATGGTGGTGACCACCGTGCTGCCTACGGACACTAACCGCTCTTTCATGGCTCCAGAGAGATCCTGAGCATTCTGTATGCTTCTCAGAGGCAAATCCGTTATGCCCAGTAATATTTCACATTATGACACAATCGCATACCTGTCATCTACCTGTAGCAATATCCCTTTTATTCACTTGTGATCCTCCCTGATCTTTTTTTGTCCGTCCCCTTCAATTGTTAATTTTTGTTACTGTAGTTAAGAGCCTTGATTTGTAATCCCGCGGAGGAGCTACGAGTGGGGGCGCAGTTACACCTCAGCGCTTTGGTCATTCATCTATGACTGGAACGCATCTGAAGAGTCATCGTGTATCTTCGCCATGCTTCGCTTTCAGATATTGTTGGTCAAAATCACTCCCGAATCGCACGCCAGCGTCTACAGGAGTACGTGCTGTTAGACTAACTACGTCAGATTAGAAGTTTCCACTATATGCAACGGAAGTTCCATTATTAAAACGAAAAATAGTTTCATACATTGAATTTTGTTTGGCACTTAAGTAGTAACAACTCCGTTGTAAATGCAGTTGGCCGTTGTGGGCCATCCGAAGAAATGCATTAAAGAAACTTATTCCAGGTGAAATTGAGAAACGGCGGATCATTCTATCAATACGAAGAGTGATGAGAGTGGAAATGTTAGCTTCTGCTGACACGTATGGAAGCCATACTTTCAATGAATCTATTCCTGAAAATAGAGAAAATATGTATGACATTGTAGGCTATCGCAATCTTTATTCATATTATATACTTATACTAGCAACCCGACCCGGCTTCGCCCGGGAGAATGCATTACGTGATAAGCGCTATTTTTCCTTCAGTGTCAATGAACAACGACCAATAACCGTTTTACGTCTCGGCATGATGGGTTAAAATCACTGACTGGACTATTAGTTATATTATCATGGAGATGCATTTGCAACAAATTCTTGTCAGACGTAATTTAAGAATGGGGACGTGCATGAAACACAAATCCCCATTCCAATCTTAACTTGACTGTGAATTTTGCGGAACGAAAAGTTCACAGGCGAAATGAAGAAAACCCGAGTTGCACTTCCAGGGAAACTCCAAACACAACCACCCTTCTCAGAAGTCTTCACTCAACACGACTCAACGGATTGCTGCTGGCTGTATCTGGGGCAATAGGTTCACCCGCTAGCTAGGCTGTAACAGGGATGATTGATTCGCCCTTAGATAGCTCGTAAACTGTTGCCTCAGTATTTGAATGGACATGGTTTGAAGAAATTAAAACGTAAAAATACTCATAGTGGGCGATGTAGTGAAGATAGACATATGCTCTCCCGGACTTTTTTCTAGGACTTTTCATGCTGAACAATTCATACACTCATAGAATTTAGATATTTTTAGCAGTTTGCCCAGCGTAAGCTTACAAAGCGCTCGGACGCCAGGTTTTTTTTTTTACTTTCCCACCGAAATCGTTACTGCTCGGCTTCCTTTTATCATAAATAAATTATTTTATACAGAAATAATCCTCAAGATATCCTTTACAGAATGGCGGAAACCGCATCAAAATCCATCCAGTGGTTCTCGAGTTTACCCGTAACAAACACAAATCGGGGACTTCGTTTTATACTAAGTAGAGATATGAAAAATGAAAATCCACAGCCTGCTTCCAGTCTCCAACCGGGTCAGGAATGGAATGAATGGAGCCCCTAACTAGCGGCGAGGATATGAACTGTGCCGGCTGCCGAGGCCTGACGCACTCCTCTGGGGCAATGATTAAATGAATGACAGATGAAATGAAATGATAGTGGAGAGTGTTGCTGGAATGAAATTATGACAGGGAAAACCGGAGTACCCGGAGAAAAACCTGTCTGCCTCCGTTTTGTCCAGCACAGATCTCACATGGAGTGACCGGGATTTGAACCACGGACCCAGCGGTGAGAGGCTGGCGTGCTGCCGTCTAAGCCACGGAGGCTTAAGTAGAGATATACAAAGCGTAAATGATATGATGGAATTCCGTTACACTGGTGATAAAAGAAACTATTCTAAGCTTCCTAGGTAAAAAATGTATCACCTATCTTGAAATTGAAAATTAATCATTAAAAAGTCAATGTTTTTTTTTTCATAAACTAATCAAGCAGAAAGTGGTGCGGCAGGCTGGAGGAAACGAGGCGGAGCGAGGTATGATGACGCGCGGAGGGGAAGTTGTTACGTAATCGGAGCATTTACCTTTACGGTTGACTAGAGGGGTGGTAAGCTATCAGCTGATATGAGGATAAGCGGTACCGTCTCGTAAGAAAATGTGCATTGCCGTTGTTCTTGTTGTTTTTGTTGTTGTTGTTGTTGTTGACAAAGCACGCAATGGCTTGTGACTTTAGGACCGATAGTATTGTGTAGCCTACTTTGTAAGTGTGTAATTCATTGATTGATGTTCATGTATAAAATAATTTCAATACTCAGCCCTGGTGTATCATTGGCGTCCGTGTCGGACCTTCTGTTGACTAGTTTCTGAAAATACTAAGAACATTCACTTAATGAAATACAGTGTGGCAAAATTCCGACATCCCGTAGTCTGTTCAGAACTAGGCATTTAAGACAGAAGTAAAATACGTGATGTTTTGTTTGAGAGGCTTGGTGATTTTGGTCATTTAGCCCCTTGTAGCTAGGTGTGGGTAGAATTTGTGTGATAACCTGTGTTTTTGTGGTTTCTGTAGCAATGTGGGTATTTGTAATTCAGATCAGGATTCGGAAGGAGGCGCTGGCCCCGTGGTGTTGGGGCAGCGCAACTGCCTCTCACCCGGAGACCCTGGGTTCGATTCCCGGCTCCATCAGGGATATTAGAAACTGACGTGAGGGCGGGAACGGGGCGCACTAAGCCTCGTGAGGGCAATTGAATAGCTATCTGACAGTGAGGCAGTGCCCCAGTCAGGAAAATCAAGATTAATGGCCGAGGGGACACGATGCACTGACCACGCGTCACCCTAATATCCGCAGGCCAAATGGCTGGACAGCGGTCGCTTGGTAGGCCTAGGGCCTTCATGGGCTGCACTGCCAGGGGTTATGGTATTTGGGAAGAAAGCGGCCGTGGCCTTAAGTTAGGAACCATCCCGGCATTTGCCTGGGGTAGAAGTGGGAACCCATGGAAAACAACAGCCAAGATTTAATACTAGTACGGTGCCACATGTACATAATTGTGAATTGTCCCATCCCATCTCCAGCCCTGGGGTGGCCATAAACTGGAGAGGGGGGTGTTGATTTATTGGTCAATCAACAATGTACATACATACGAAAATACAAGAAAATGAAAATAAAATACAAATACATTTTTATAATACAGTGTTATAATTATAATTATAACATTAATACTAACAATAAAGGAAATATAGCCAGTTGGTCGGCCCTACCAAAAGGCAATGGCAGTAGAACGGGTAACGACCATACCTATCATTGTCTCAAGTTCGGGCGTGATCCCAAGTACCTTGCTCCAAGGCCATAAAGAACTGGATCTGGATACTCAACTGTAGAAACTAATGCAGAAGGCAGTAGTGCTCTCAACAAACCGACTCGTCCGGAAGTTCTTGGGTAGCGATTTCGACTTTCCATCTTAGAAGTGGCTTTTTCAGTACAGTAACTATACCTTGGTTCCCTGAAGCCCGCATAGATATGTTGTGATGTACCAGCAATGTGCTATAAGTTATGTACTGTATAATACAATACTAATAATTAAATGATAGCGAGGCTGTGTAGCTTAGGTAGTACAGTGCTATCCTTCTCGAGGGTTCGATGTAGGCTCAGTCATGTTATAAATGCCGATGGATGTAATGGCACGTACATGAAACACTGTGAACGCAACAATCCGGAATCTCGACATCCCCGAAAAAAAAAATGTGTGTCTAACAACTTATTCTTCATCTTTCCTCGAATGAGCCAACTATGGACTACGTAGGTTAACCAAAATGATTTTCAGCTTGATGAATTGTGATTGGTTTCACATTATTAAGAGTCTTCTTCGTAGCCCATATCTCCTTCATTTTCTGACTGTGTAATTGTTTAGCAGATTCTGACCCCTTTGGTCTCTGCCCTTCCTTAAGCTTAATCTGTGGGTCTTCTTTTAACGTACTATTATTATTATTATTATTATTATTATTATTATTATTATTAGTAGTAGTAGTAGTAGTAGTAGTAGTAATAGTGGTCCCGAGATGGGTTTTGTCAAGAGGACATGATGTGTTTTTTTAGTGGGTAAGAATCCCACACTCTTGAGGAGTGTGGACCCTTCTCAAGGTCTTATGCAAGATTTTTCCACTTTCCTCGTAAAAAAGTAGTAGTATTAGACTATTAAACCAATTATAAGAGATTATGTCTGTACTGAACGTTATTTATTTTTAAGTAGGGTTCCAATTGTTTATAACGTTCAGGAAATAATTATTTTTGGTAACAATGACGTTGGAAGAGACTTGCAAGCTTGTTGTGATGGTTGTTGTTAATTCATTTTAGGGGCATGGGACATTTCTTTATCAGCCCCGTTTTGTTGGGTGAGTGTTGAATTTGTCTGATAAACTGTGTTTCTGTGGTGACAGTAGTAGTATGTGTAGCTGTAGTTATTAGGGTCAGCAATGAAGTTGGTGTCCAGGGACTCAGAGTACCATACTATCCCGGTATGTGCTTGGAGAGCACGTGGAAGAATCCGGGGAAATCCAAACTCAGAATAGCCACTGTCGGTGCTGAGTTCGGACCTCCAATTACCAGACTTGCTGCGATCGTGGTGCGCGATTAAACGCGCAAGAATACATCGCGGCGGTAGGAAAGAAAACATCCGTGGTCTTATGAAGGGACATACCAACTTGAGCATCTTGGGATGCCACGGGAATCATCTTGTGGTGATAGTGGGAAGTAAGGAAGCTTGTGGTTTTACTAGACCGTAAATATCGTGACCATGAGCCACGGGACCTTCGTTTTAGGTGGAATTGAACCACAGGACATGGCATTGAACGTTTGAATAAATCACACCTGCCTTGACCGGGAATCGAACCCGGTTCGCCGTGGTGAGAGGCCAACAGCTGGACCGCTGCGCCATCACGCCCAGTCTTGCATATCGGCCGGTAATGGTAATCTGTCCAAACACTAGCACCACATTTATATGATTAATTTTAATTTAATTTTAATTTAATTTATTTATTAAATACTATTTATGTTACATTATTGTGATATGTCTCACGAATCTGATGACAGTACAGATTATCTGTGAGACATTTTAATTATTATTTACAACATATATATAGATTATATTTCAATACAAGAGTGCATGCAATTTTTGTTTGCAATGATAATGATAAAGTATTAATGTAAAAAATTAAAGACACAAAAAGTTACACTATGGTAGTTATATTAATAAATTTATGTTATGAGTTAATGTTTGGTTAAGTAATATTTTTAATGCGACTTATAGCTAGTTGTTTGCTGTTAATGTTCGTCAATCCAGGTGGTAGTTCATTAAGTAGTGATGGTATAATATAATCTAGTCTCTTGAAACCATAGCTATTTATACATAAGGGTTTTACATATTTAGTATTTGTTATGGCTCTTGTTTGTATGTTGTGAGAGACCTTATGCCTGAATCTTGGATCATGGTAGTAGAGATTCAGTACAGTAATTTGGAACAACTCTTTAATATTAAAATAAGGGATATCAGTGAAATATTTAAAGAACCTGTTTTGGCTATCTTGAAGATTATTAATTAAAGTTGTGTTTCGATTTCCCCAAGCTGCTATAGCATATCTTAATTTGCTTTCAATCAGAGCACTATAAATTGTTTTGTAAGTTTTCCTATCTACATAAAATCGGAGATTGTAGAAGGTGTAGAGATTTGCTCTTAGGTTTTTTATTATGTTTACTGTGTGTGTATTCATTTTAAAAGATAAATATTTTACTGTGTTTAATGGTTTCATTCATGTCGTTTACGAACAGGTTATATAGTGTAGGTGAAATAATACTGCCTTGAGGGATACCCCGTGTTCCTTCTACTGCGTCACTGATAGTGTTATTGACCATAACTGCCATTTCCCTGTTTTTCAGATAGCTTTCAAATAGTTTGTAAGTCGTGCCTCTTATTCCAATATTGTGTAATTTAGCAAGTAGTTTATTGTGGTTTATTGTGTCAAATGCTTTTGAAAAGTCAAGAAAAAGTACCATTATGTGATTGTTCTTATTTAAGGCATTATTTATTACATTGGCAAAGTCAGCCAGGAGTAGTTCAGTACTTTTTCCCTTCCTAAAACCGTATAGGTGTCCCTTTAAAATATCATATTTATTTAGGAAATTCTTCAATCTCTTATTCAAGGATTTTTCCATTATTTTGTGTAGGATTGCTTAGCTTATTTAATTTGTTTCTGAAAGCTTTGTATTCATTTTTTATTGTAATATTATCCTTGTTTCTGAGCATTGTTTTGTAAAGTCTGTCTTTTTCCTTACATTGTATTTTTAGGTCATAAGTGAACCATTGTTTGCTTTTTCTGTGTTTACGTGTGGTTATGTAAGATGCTTTTTGGTAGATTTCCTTAAATTTGGTTGTTATATTGTTATATATGTCATTAGGATTTTTTAATTCAAGGCAATAATAATAATAATAATAATAGACTAATAATGATAATAGTCTCATTATAACAATAATAATACGAGTTAGCATGTGTAGTTCTGGTGGTAGAGTGCTAACCTTCCCCAGGGCGCGATCTACGTTCAGTCATGAAGTAAATGAATGGGATCTAATACGATCATGTCCATAGATTTCATGGCACATACAAGAAATCCTACGTACATAAAAGTCTGGCTACTCGACATACCAAAAAGAAACATAAAAGAAGTTAGTGCGTCTAAAAGCCTATTATTACTATTATTAGTATTATTAATATTTTTATTACTGTTGTTGCACTATCTTCACACAAAGGTAGACCAACAGTTCCTTAAATTAATTTACCAAATCTTTAGGATTCCTATTTTCTATGCATAGTCCATGAGGCTGCAAAATCCTAGACAGATCCTCCACTAGTCATGTAGCCACTCCCCATAAAGTTGTGAATCAGCTGTTCATAGGCTCGGTTTGTGTATTTCAATGCCATTGGCTGACAAGGCGAGTAGGTCACTCGACTTCACTCTTGTCAACATTTGCCAGCGTAGGAGGGGGTGGGGGCGGGGGGGGGGGGGGGGTGACGGGGAGAAGTCGGCTGTTCTGCTGAGGGGAACGCAGCCTAAGCCCTTTTCCAAGACATTGACCGACGATTTTTGTGTTATAAATCCACCTACACTAATTAATTCTTTTTAACTGTTGGTCTATCTTTGTGTGAAGATAGTGCAACAACTGTAATAAAAATATTAATAATACTAATAATAGTAATAATAGGCTTTTAGACACACTAACTTCTTTTATGTTTCTTTTTGGTATGCCGAGTTGCCAGACTTTTATGCACGTAGGATATCTTGTATGTGCCATGAAATCTATGGACATGATCGTATTAGATCCCATTCATTTACTACATGACTGAACGTAGATCGCACCCTCGGGAAGGTTAGCACTCTACCACCAGATCTACACATGCTGACTCTTATTATTATTATTATTATTGGCCCATTATTATTATTATTATTATTATTATTATTATTATGGATTACTTTGTTCTTGTCGTACTGAGCGGTTGGTGCGTCTTGGATTTCGTGGTTTAAGTGAGTTTGACGGTATATTTCAGTGACTATATTAGTTGAAAGGGTTGGGTTTTGTGTGGCAGTGCCTCTTCCGCACGACGAAGTGACTTCTCTACCTGAGGGGTGGCTGGGTGAGTAATTCTTCCATCTGTTCGGGAATTGTGTCCCCGTCGCTTGTGGAAAGTAAGGTTATGTCAAACAGAAGAGAAGAGATTGTTGTCATGGAGAGATTGTGTGTGGAATCCAACGAGATTGTAAGCGGCGCAGATACCAGCGCTCAGGCCCAAGTGGGAGATTCCAATGGCGCGCGATGTGTGGCGTCTACAAGAACTACTTCATCTAGGGAGCTGGACGTTGTATCTAATGTCATGGCGGGGCAGAATACAATAATCTCGGGTGAGAATGGAGGTTCAGATGAATTGAGATTCACTGCGGACAAAGGTAAATGTCGAAATGAAATAGACATAAAAGAAGAGTCAGAGATTCTGAAAGGAATAGGATTGCTGAAGATCATGATGGCAGCTACCAAAACTCAAAAAAATGTGAGTAATAACATCAAGAATAGCCTAGCGCAGTTAGTAGAGGTTTTTGATATCATCGATCACTGCCGCAAAACTAGATTGGCAACAGAGGTCACTACTATCTCTCGACCTAGAACTCCCATATGCGAGAACGCTGCAAGTCAAGGAGAAACAATGATTACCGTTATTGAGAGCAGTGTCAATTCCGAAAACAGATCTGCAAATGAAATTGTGGTCATTGAACCTCCCGTGGAGAAGTTAGCAGAAGATGCCTGGCAAACTGTTCGAACAAGGAAACACAGGGGTCATAGCGGTAATGTTATTCTGGAGGACGAAAAGGGAGAACTTAGAAGTAATCATTCTCTACATCAGAAGGGAAATAAAACGAAGAATAGGAGACGCAACGAGGCAATAGTTATCAAGCCTACTGAGGGGAAGACATATTCAGAAGTTCTTCAATCATTGCGTAAGCAAGCAACATCTGATTGCAGTGGCGTAAACCTTAAATCGATTCGCAGAACTTCGAGTGGTGCGGTGCTCCTTGAAATGAAACTAAAAAATTTAGATAAATCTAAGTTCAGGGAGATGATTTCCAAAGCCGCTGAGGGTTTGGGTGAAGTCAAAAGGTTGGCTCCTACCATAACCTTGGAAATTAGGGATTTGGACTGTCTTACAACAGCAGAGGAAGTCCAGGCAACATTAGAGGACCGGCTTAAGGATACCATGGGTGAAATAAAAGTTACTATTACCAAGCTCAATTCCCGAGAACAGCGTATGGCCATAGTTGTGGTAAACTCCAATGCGGCAAATGAGTTGCTCCTTGATCAGCATATTAAGATAGGCATGGTTAGCTGCCGTATTCGGAAAAGGACCAATGTGCTGAAATGCTTTCGATGTATGGGCTATGGTCACATGGTAAGACAATGTACGGGTCCTGACAGGTCGAAGTTGTGCTACAGATGCGGGGGAAAGGAGCATAAAGCTGCTCACTGCACGACTGCCCCAAAATGCTCGATCTGCGCGTGTGAAGGCAAGAATGACGACCATGTGATCGGGTCAGGTATGTGTGCTGTCTTTCGACGTGCATTGTAGAGTGCTCAACAGTCAAAATGCTAAGATTTCTACAAGGCAACATCCATCGTAGCAAGGTGGCTAATGATCTCCTAGTTCAGTTTGCCGCGGAAAAGAATATTGATGTTGTGCTTATTAGCGAACAATATAAGAACAGGCATATTCCATCTTGGTACTCTGATGAAAGTGGGACGGCTGCTATATGGGTAGCGGATCCAAGCAGAGTTTTTATTGAAAAGTTTGGTGCTGGAAATGGCTTTGTCTGGGTCAAGAGCAGAAATATTTCTTATGTAAGCTGTTACTTAACACCCTATGAATCAATTCGGCAGTTTGAGACCCGACTATCTGCCCTTGAGGATTTCCTAGGTACAGTAACTGGGGGTATTCTGGTGGCCGGTGATTTTAATGGTCGAGCAGTTGAGTGGGGCTTGGCTCATACAAACGGGAGAGGCCATATAATTTTGGAGATGGCTGCTAGGTTGGACTTGGTGCTGCTAAATAGCGGTGATGTTCCAACATTTTGTCGGCCTGGGCAAAACGGAACCACACCAGGCCTAACGTTTGTCCCTGCAGATCTTGCTGCTTGCATTGCTGACTGGCAAGTAATGCTAGATTATAACAACAGTGATCATAGATACATCCTTTTTAATACTAGGCCTCGAGGAGGCCTAGTCCATGAAATTCCGATACCGTTTAGATGGAACGTTGATCACATGGATGGTGAAATTCTTCTTGCAGTAATAGCACATGGGAAACAAGTTCTGGAGGATTTGTTTCAACATAGCCCCGCGAGTTCTGCAGAAACCCTGGTTAGGTCGACCATTGATCTCATTGTTAAGGCTTGCGGAGCATCCATGCCCAAAAAGAAGATTTTTCCGAACAAACGGCCAGCCTATTGGTGGAATGTTGAAATAGCAGAGGCTCGACGATTGTGTTTTCGATTAAGGAGAAGGGCACAAAGGCTCTGCAGGGATTCTCTCGAGTTTGCAAATGCGATAGAAGAGTGTAGAGTAGCGAGGAGGGCTCTCAAACGGGCCATTGCTCAAAGTAAGGCACATAAATGGAACGAGCTCATTAACGATCTGGATCAGGACCCATGGGGTCTGGGCTACAAAATTGTCAATAAGAAGCTCGGCGGCATTATGGTGTCTACTGCTGCTATGACGGCATCCCAGAAGGAAGCTATTATAGATGAGCTATTTCCTAATCATCCAGAGAGATTTCCCGATCACATTCCGGTGATAATTGATGATATTCCGCTATTCACTAGAGAGGAATTACAAACTACAGCACGATCTTTTCAGAATAAGAAGGCACCAGGGCAGGATGGAGTTCCTGCTGAAGTGTTAAAGATGATATCCGAAGAGGAACCAGATGTTTTGCTGAACATGTATAATTGTTGTTTACTACAGGGAGTCTTTGCGACCCCGTGGAAAGTGGCCAGGCTTGTGCTCATGCCTAAAGGCAAAGGAGATCCCACTACTGCTTCAGGTCAGAGACCTCTATGCATGTTGGACATGGCTGGCAAACTGTTTGAGAAGATGATTAAAGGAAGGCTTCAGGCAGCGATTGTTGCTGCAGGAGGTCTGTCCCCCAAACAATACGGTTTTGTGAAGGGTAAGTCCACCATCAGCGCCATTGAAGAAGTGGTGATGGCTGTCAGATCCATTGAGCATGGCAACCATTTCTCTAGGAAAATGTGATTACTGGTTACTCTGGATGTGAAAAATGCCTTCAATTCTGTCCGGTGGACTGACATAATAGCTGCACTTGAAACAACATTTAACATTCCTCGCTACTTGGCGTCTGTTCTGAGGAATTATCTTTGTGATCGTTGGATACAGTATGACACAAATGAAGGAGTCAAGAGTCGCAAGGTAACAGCGGGGGCGGCTCAAGGCTCGGTGTTAGGTCCTGATTTATGGAACGTAAATTATGACAGCATTTTACGGATGAAGTTGCCAGAGGACACTTCTTTGGTGGGATATGCTGATGATCTAGTTGTGCTCATTATGGAGCGCTCCATGGAGGTCTGCAACTTAAACTTAATCAGGTAATGCGGAGAGTTTCCACCTGGATGAATGAACATGGTTTCCAACTAGCAGTTCATAAAACAGAACTAGTCCTTGCTACTAAGAAGAGAGTTCCACGAGTTTTACCAATGCTAGTAGATAATCAAGTGATAGAAACAGCTCCTGCTGTTCGTTACTTGGGTGTTATGATTGACAGCAAGTTAACATTCTGGAATCATATCAGCAAGATTGCTGATAGGGCTGCAAGGATTGTTAACAACTTGTCGCGGCTCATGGCTAATATTGGCGGCCCTTCACCATTGAAGAGGAAACTGCTGATGAGAGTGGCGGAATCAGTTATTGTTTATGGTGCAGAGATTTGGTCAGTAGCTCTTGGCTCTGAGATGTATAGGAAGCGGATAACCACTGTTCACAGAAGAGCTGCCCTCAGAATAACTTCTGCCTATCGTATAGTGTCTGGACCGGCAGTGCTAGTAATAGCTGGGGCGATACCCATTTACATCCTGGCCAAGGAAAGGCGCCGTATATACTTGCCCAAAGACGAGCATTCTAAGATACGCGTGAAGAGGGAGGAAAGAGACAGATCTCTTCTGGAATGGCAGGAAGAATGGGAACATGAACATCGTGGCAGGTGGACCGCAAGGCTCATCAAGCAACTGAAGCCATGGTTGTCGAGGGAACATGGTGAGGTTAATTATTACATTACCATGTTTCTCTCTGGCCATGGTTATTATGAAGCATACCTCCATCGAATGGGAATTTCACCGAGTTCACGGTGTCGTTATTGTGAAGATCAATGGGGCGATGTTCAGCACACATTCTTTGCATGCTTGAGGTGGAGAAATCTTCGAAGGCTTCTGGAGACAAAAGTTGGTGTCATTACACCAGACAATGTGGTGGATAAAATGCTAAGCAGCAGAGAAAGTTGGGCACAGAATGCCGTCTACATCTCTGAGCTGATGAAAACAAAAAAAGAAGAGGAACCGAGAAGATTGGTTGCTGAAGGCAGTGAAGATGATGATGAGTAATTTCATTATCATCACGTTTAACGAAATTGACTGAGACCTCTGGTCGTAACAGTGGCTCCACCCTGAAGTAAAGCTGAACAGGCAGTTCCGGGGTGGACTTAAGCCAAGTATAGGGTTTGTGGGTTTTTAGTAGGTAAAAATCCTGGACAGTTGTAAGTCCGGTAGCTTGCAATCTGTCTTTTGAAGATTTCCCCACGTTTCCCTCGAAAAACTAAAAAAAATATATATATTATTATTATTATTATTATTATTATTATTATTATTATTATTATTATTATTATCTACATGTGGTGCTAGTGTTTGGACAGATTACCATTACCGGCCGATATGCAAGTCTGAGCGTGATGGCGCAGCGGTCAAGCTGTTGGCCTCTCACCACGGCAGACCGGCTTTGATTCCCGGTTAATGCATGTGTGATTTATTCTAAGTGAAAAGCCATGTCCTGTGGTTCGGATTCCAGGTAAAACGGAGGTCCCGTAGCTCATGATCACGATATTTACGGTCTTGTAAAACCACAAGCTTCCTTACTTCCCACTATCACCACAAGATGATTTCCCGTCTCATCCCAAGATGCTCAAGTTGGGATGACCCTTCATAAGACCACGGATGTTTTCTTTCCTACCGCCGCGGTGTAGGCTTGCGCGTTTAATCGCGCACCACGATCGCAGCAAATCTGGTGATTGGAGGTCCGAACTCAGAACCGACTGTGGCTATCCTGAGTTTGGATGTCTCCGGATTCTTCCACGTGCCTTCCAAGCACATACCGGGATAGTATGGTACTCGGAGTCCCGGGACATCAACATCATTCACGATCCTAATAACTACAGCTACACATACAACTACAGTCACCACAGAAACACAGCTTATCAGACAAATTCAACACTCACCCAACTAAACGGGGCTGATAAACAAATGTCCCAAGCCCCTAAAATGAATTAACAACAACCATCACAACAAACTTGCAAATCTCTTCCATCATCATTGTTACCAAAAATATTTATTTCCTGAACGTCCTAAACAATTGGTACCCTACATAAAAATAAATAACGTTCAGTAAAGACATAATCTCTTATAATTTGTTTAATAGTCTAATACTACTACTTTTTTACGAGGAAAGTGGAAAAATATTGCATAAGACCTTGAGAAGGCACCGCACTCCTCAAGAGTGGGGATTCTTACCCACTAAAAAACCACACCCTGTCCTCTTGACGAAACACATCCCGGGACCACTACTACTACTACTACTACTACTACTACTACTACTACTACTACTACAAGATACAAGATATAAGAATTCACATTTTGTAATTCCAAAAACAAATAATTAATTTGGCAAAGAACATTAGCTTACATGGTACCTTTTCTATTTAACAAGCTACCACATTCACTGCTGGTCTTTGAGAGTATGTCAAAAACAAAAAAGATAAAAAAAATGGATAGTAAATAACTCCTTAGACTAAGTGGACAACTGCTTTTATATGTATTAGACTATGATCATGATAGTAACATTTGTATTTTAAGTTTTAAGTTAAGTTTTTACAATAGTTAGGACATAACTGTTGTTTTAAGGTGGGTAAAAGATATTATAATTTATTACAAATTCTTTAATATATTAATATTAGCATATTAAAATAATTTTAACCAATATTAATTGTTATGAGATGATTGAATATCTTTGTAAATTATTATTAGGGGCACTATATAAAATTATTGGAAGGTGAGAGTTTGGACTGTATATTGTGTAAATTTATTTGTGTTTGTTAACATATATATTGTAACTATAATTGGCACCTACCGACAAGCGTTAGCTTGGTAGGACCAAAAAATGTAAAATTGGGCACAAATAAACAAACTGTAAACTGCAAACTACGACTACTATTACTACTACTACTACTAATAATAATAATAATAATAATAATAATAATAATAATAATAGTATGTTAAAAGAAGACCCACAGATTAAGCTTAAGAAAGGGCAGAGACCAAAGAGGTCAGAAGCTGCTAAACAAATACAAAGTCAGAAAATGAAGGAGATATGGGCTAGGAAGAAGACTCTTTATAACGTGAAACCAATCACAACTCATCAAGCAGAAAATCATTTTAGTTAACCTACGTAATCCATAGTTGGCTCATTCGAAGAAAGATGAAGAATAAGTTGTTAAATACACTATTGTTATTTTTTTCGGGGATGTCGAGATTCCGGAATGTTGTGTTCACAGAGTTTCATGTACGTGCTATTACATCCATCGGCATTTATAACATGACTGAGCCTAGATCGAACCCTCGAGAAGGATAGAACTGTACTACCTAAGCTACACAGCCTCGCTATCATTTAATTATTAGTATTGTATTATAAAGTACATAACTTATAGCACATTGCTGGTACATCACAACATATCTATGCGGGCTTCAGGGAACCAAAGTATAGTTACTGTACTGAAAAAGCCACTTCTAAGCTGAAAAGTCGAAATCGCTACCCAAGAACTTCCCGACGAGTCGGGTTGTCGAGAGAACTACTGCCTTCTGCATTAGTTTCTACAGTTGAGTATCCAGATCCAGTTCTTTATGGCCTTGGAGCAAGGTACATGGGATTACGCCCGAACTTCAGACAATGATAGGTATGGTCTTTAGCCGTTCTACTCCCATTGCCTTTTGGTAGGGCCGACAAACTGGCTATATTTCCTTTATTGTTATTATTATAGTTATAATCATAATTATAACACTGTATTATAACAATGTATTTGTATTCTATTTTCATTTTGGTGTATTTTTATATGTATGTACATTGTTGATTGACCAATAAATCAACACCCCCCCCCCCCTCTCCAGTTTATGGCCACCCCAGGGCTGGAGATGGGATGGGACAATTCACAATTATGTACATGTGGCACCGTACTAGTATTAAATCTTGACTGTTGTTTTCCATGGGTTCCCACTTCTACCCCATGCAAATGCCGGGATGGTTCCTAACTTAAGGCCACGGCCGCTTTCTTCCCAAATACCATAACCCCTGGCAGTGCAGCCCATGAAGTCCCTAGGCCTACCAAGCGACCGCTGTCCAGCCATTTGGCCTGCGGATATTAGGGTGACGCGTGGTCAGTGCATCGTGTCCCCTCGGCCATTAATCTTGATTTTCCTGACTGGGGCACTGCCTCACTGTCAGATAGCTATTCAATTGCCCTCACGAGGCTTAGTGCGCCCCGTTCCCGCCCTCACGTCAGTTTCTAATATCCCTGATGGAGCCGGGAATCGAACCCAGGGTCTCCGGGTGAGAGGCAGTTGCGCTGCCCCAACACCATGGGGCCAGCGCCTCCTTTCGAATCCTCATCTGAATTACAAATACCCACATTGCTACAGAAACCACAAAAACACAGGTTATCACACAAATTCTACCCACACCCAGCTACAAGGGGCTAAATGACCAAAATCACCAAGCCTCTCAAACAAAACATCACGTATTTTACTTCTGTCTTAAATGCCTAGTTCTGAACAGACTACGGGATGTCGGAATTTTGCCACACTGTATTTCATTAAGTGAATGTTCTTAGTATTTTCAGAAACTAGTCAACAGAAGGTCCGACACGGACGCCAATGATACACCAAGGCCGAGTATTGAAATTATTTTATACATGAACATCAATCAATGAACTACACACTTACAAAGTAGGCTACACAATACTATCGGTCCTAAAGTCACAAGCCATTGCGTGCATTGTCAACAACAACAACAACAAGAACGGCAATACACATTTTCTTGCGAGACGGTACCGCTTATCCTCATATCAACTGATAGCCTACCACCCCTCAAGTCAACCGGAAAGGTCAATGCTCCGATTAGGTAACAACTTCCCCTCCACGCGTCATCACACCTCGCTCCGCCTCGTTTCCCCCAGCCTGCAGCACCAGTTTCTGCTTGATTAGTTTCTGAAAAAACTAAAAACATTGACTTTTTAATGATTAATTTTCAATTTCAAGATAGGTGACAATTTTTTTTTTTACCTAGGAAGCTTAGAATATTCTCTTCTATCACCAGTATAACGGACTTCCATCATATCTATTACACCCTGTATATATTGTAATATATTCAGTATACTATATATACTGTATATATAACAACCTATATAGTTTATTTATTTTTAATAATAGATCGAAGTACTTATTTAAAATACTCATTTATTATTAATCGATCAAAATAGTGAAGTATATAGGATAAAATCAGTAGAATTTATGTTTAAAATAAACGTTTGTCACTTACCATATATCACCTTACATTATGAATAGCTCATTTTGTGTATCAATAACATCGTCTTCAAACATATAGCTTAGTTTTCGCTGGTTTTCAAAAGAAGATAACCAATGAAGTCTGCTTTCATGTATGTCACCGGACGCGACTGCGTCAATAAGTGGCAACATCAGAACGTGACGTGTAACTACAGTATTGCGTCAAAACTTAGATTTTTCAACATTTTTAGGAAATAATTCGTACGAAATGTTGTAAATTAAGGAGAGGTGTTTGCTAAATAACCACACATTTAACTTTATTATTTAATGGCATTATTGAAGGAATATGTTACAAGACAGCAGGGATCAGTGAAATCACAGCCTGGTTATACTAAAATAATATGGAACAAATCTTCACAAGAAATATGCCGTCACTCATAACATTCCAAGTGGATCTGCTGAAGTCTCAGTTACTGCAGTCACTGTCGAGCCTGAAGCAGCATAGAAGATGAGCTCAGTTTGTTTTCGCAGAACAAGGGGCCCAATGCAAATTAGCGAGAGAGGTACAAATGTGAGAAAAAATGGAGCTGTGATTACAATGCCTTTGCAGGGGCAAGGGTGTTGGGAAACGAGCGAAAGGCTTGTAATACCAGAATGTCTGATGAAGATTTGCTGATGTCCTTAATCCGAAGATTCTTGCAAACTATTTGCTGCAATTTAAGCCAACTAAACTCTTAAATGAGTGTATTTGCGTCATAATTTGAGTGCCTAATTCAGTTTCGTTATCGGTTAGTTTATCTTTCTCCTGATTTCACAAGTGCTACGTAAAGTTAGAAGTAAGTATTATAACTTGTAATCTATGCACAATACTCAGCTGAACTGAAAGTAGGGGGGCGTGGTGGCGCAATGGTCAAGCTGTTGGCTTCTCACCAAGGTGGACCGGGTTCGATTCCCGGTCAATGCATGGGAGATTTTCGATGTGAAATGCCATGTCCTGTGGTTCGGATTCCACGTTAAAAGGAGGCCCCGTGGCTCATGATCTCAAGATTAACGGTCACGTTAAACTACAAGCTTCCGTCCTTCCATGAACTGAAAGTAGCTACCTTCTGTGGCTCTATCAGCCTTGTTGCACGATAGATTGATTTTACATTATCTTCAAAGAATAAGTCCAAAATTAGTAAATGTGGCAGGTGGCAACATCTGTACGTGTACTGGCAAATACAGTATTGCGCCAAATCATAGATTTTTCAACATTTTTAGTAAATAATTCGTACGGTATGACGTAAATTACGGAGAGGTGTTTGCTTCACCCTATAAGTAAACTAATACTGTATATATCTCGTGGATATGAAGTCAATCAATTTTGCAATAACTTACATACATTTTCATTTGGTACTGATATGCCTTTCTGCCTCCAGTCTAGTCTGCAAGCCTCTGTTTGCGAACAAGTCGCCTTCATGATGCCCTATTAGCAGTTAACACTGCGACCTCCTCTGCTTCTACACCTCTCACTCTGAGATCATTCGTCACTGAATCTGATAATAATAATGTTATTGGTTTTACGTCCCTCTGAACTACTCTGGCTTTTAGAGACGCCAGGGTGCCGGAATTTTGCCCCGAAGGGGATCTTTAACGTGCCAGTAAAGCTAATGGCACGGCTCCCTCGCATTTGCGCACCCTCAAATGCCAGCTGACTTCGCCAGGATTCGATCCTGAAACCTTGGGAACAGCAGGCGAGAACGATACCGCTGAGCTACGCAGCCAGTCTATTGAATCTAACCATTGCCTTCTAGGTCTAGCTCTACGTCTCTTACCCTATATTGTGCCCAATTCTAGGAATGGGTATTCCAAGATTCAGACACCTAGGTATCAAGGGAAAGGCTACAGCCGCTTTTGAAAGTTGAGATATTTGAATATCGCGCTTATTTCCTTCTAGATTGAAATGGAAACTTTATGCAGCCAAGAAGATGTTAAGTGACGTGGCAAATAGTAGCAGAGGTCGAGACTATTTGGTGATTAAATACTTAGCCATGGAGTAGAGACTTGATATTTGGATCAGATTACTGGCACGGCCAAATGAAAGAGGATGCACTTAGTCTCAAGTGAATCTGACCAGAGACACCGGAGATATGAGGATTTACAGATTTCAGCGTGATCCAGCGTGGAGCCGACCGTTTTGTATAAAAGCCGCTCGGCCCAAGCATAAGCAGCTCACTTCAAACCAAGCTCTTGTAGGACAAGGTGCTGCTGCTACGTCGAGCCAAGGCACATGGTTGCCGAATCTACGCCGAAGACATCTTTGAATTGTGATAGTCACAAAAGTGCTACGATACGTGGGGAACGTAGTAAGTTTCCGGTAGAGTGAATCACTAAGGTGATTGTTATTTTCTACGGACATTGGTGAAACACTTTTGTTTCTATATGGACATATGCTAGACTGTGTCTAGATATTATTCTGTCACAGTCCAGTAACAATAATTCAATACTTGGATATTTTAATCCAACTTGTCAGTTTCACAAATTGTAACTAAATAACCACTCAGATCTTTCAGTATATTGAAGGCCAGTCTATCACGGTGTTGTTCATTAGCCGACAAAGGGAAACTATATGTTGCTTCGCGCATGATAGATGGTGTGAAGCCATGCCCAGGGAACGATCTTCAGAACAGTCGTTGATTGTTTTAGACTATCAGTGTTTTCCTGTACTGAAAAGATTACCGTGAGTTATGTTACAACTGACGCTTTTGAGAAGAGATCATTTGGATCTGACCCCATTTAAGCGAACTGCTATGGATTTAATTGAAGTCAATATTAAAATGGATCAGCAGTTACTTCAAACTTCAAGAAATATTTCCACTATGTCGTGCTAGACAGATTGTGGGTATATAATGGCGGCCGATACAAGGATTAGACGTGCGTGTCCAATAGGGCATGTATCTGGATAAATCTGGTACAGACCAGGTTCACTACGCTTCAAGACCAACGAGAAATGTAAGCCACATTTGACTTTTATATTATGCCTAGCTAATTGGAACAAACTCATTTTCTGCAGATAACCAACACATTTATTTTTCTTCGTATTTAAATCTAGCATTGATTTACGCAAGACACATTAGGGTTATTCTGAGTATTTTCAGCACTCAGAACAGTTTAGGATCGATGACCGAGCATACCGAGCATTTATTTGAATGTTCATTTTGTTTGAGAATCACGGTAATCAGCCGATATAACTGTAGAAGTTAATATTTATTTTTGTTGAGGAATGGATATTTTGTCCATATTCGAAGAGTCGAACATGTGGTTTTTTTCACATAAGGAAATAATAATTAAACATATTTAAGGAAATAATAACAATAATAATCCAATAATAATAACAATAATTTTCATAATTTTTCTAAATAATTATTGGATCTTACATTTTCTAATAATCACATTCGTTGAGAGAGAGCTTAAGGATTAGTTTAGTCATTCCTAATTTGGAAAAGGTGATTTTCCGAAAGCTAGTGGATAGCGCAAGCCCGTATTCCGCCAACATTATAGTTCTGGTTGAACAGTTAATATTTGCATTGAGCAAAGTATATTTTTCAGATAACACGGAAAGACATGAAACAGGAAGCCAATGATATTTGTATCAATTAGGATTTTTTTTTTGTGTTTATATAAAATCATGACGTAGGCACACATTCGAAAGTGAAATAGAGAATATCACAAGTGTGGTAACTTCACGGTTTGAACTGAATGGTAAAATAAAATAAACTTGTAAGTTTATAGATCTTCCAGTTTTGATAACAAGCAGAGGCTTGATTTATTGTATAAATTTTGGGAAGGAAATTTATGTGTGTGGAGTAGTTGAAATGCCATTCCCAGGTGCGCATGTTTAAGTCGCAGGAATGACGAGGTTTTTTTTTGAGCATCAATCAAATAGCAGGTTCGATGGCTCAGGTTTATAGGAGGAGTATTGGAACCACACATTTCGTCGAATGAATGACCAAACCATCAGTAATTATTTCGAACTTGTTTACGTATTCCATAAATACTCTGGATTTGCTAGAACCCGGTTTTGTTATGATAAAATTTTATTCTTCTTCAGAGGAAGACCTTTGCCGTTGTTGTTGGGATATTGTGTTCTTACACAAATAATTGAATGGGCCACTGCCAATTTAAAAAAATAATAATTCTGTATCCACGAATTACTTAAAGGATGTTTTCAATCCTATTGTCATGAACTAAATGAATTTATTATAAAGCTACAATTCTTATTTCCGCATTCTGTTCAAGAATTGCAAGTTGTGAAAGTTACTAAAATAGCAACAAATATAAATATTTTTCTTAATAATAA
The DNA here is from genome assembly GCA_946902985.2 of Meconema thalassinum. Taxonomy (NCBI): domain Eukaryota; kingdom Metazoa; phylum Arthropoda; class Insecta; order Orthoptera; family Tettigoniidae; genus Meconema; species Meconema thalassinum. The sequence continues at coordinate 298,151,411 of OX336389.2, forward strand.
TTACAAGTGGAAAATCGAATAGTTGAATGGTTCAACAATTTTTTATGATCAAGCTGATGATTCAGAAATCATATTTCTTTGGAATTTGAAGTTCATAATCGAGTCACTTCTCGAAATGTTTAATTATGGAAGAATAATAAATTTTGTTGTGCTTCGCACAGTTCTTCGATGCTATGCTCAAGGGTCAAATACTTTTCAGATGTTGTTATTAATATGTGTACATAATTAGTGTTGGGTCAAAGATAATGTTAGAAATTCAACCAGTGAACTACAATATTTCCAGTAAAGACAATTAAATTTGAACTGGATTTCATCGTAAATAATTGATATAATTTTGGAACACAGTCTACAGGACTGATAATCAGACTTGTGTCTCCAAGGACAATTGTTCAATGTGTTGGAAAATTTCTGTACATTGTGTAAATAGTAGTGTGTGCCGTCGCACTGGAATGATGTTACCTTGAGCATCATTTTGCAGTCAATTTTAAAATTTAGAATAAAATGAGATAATTTTACATGTTGTGTTATGTCCAGGTGAATCTCCTTCTATCCTTATTGTTGCATTGAGCCAAGAATCAGTAAAGCATTTTTTTTATTTTGATGTCGGTTTTTTTTTGCGATTAGCTTTAACCCATCTGGCGCCCCGGGATATTTTGACTCTCGTGCTGACTGATTCTTGGTAAAATGCATATGTGGTCGTGCGGACTCCGGTCTAAACGGGCACAATATAGCCAAACTCATTAACCTCATAGGTAATCTCTCCTCTCCCATTCTCATCACATGACCCCACCATTTGTGTCGGCTCATACGAACAGCAATTACACTAATTACATGCATAGTGTTAATAGAAGTAACAGTGAAAAGCAACATTAAAGTATACCATTGGGATTATCTCGATTTCGGTGAGTTTTCCATTTCGTTTGGGACCTGACTCATGACGATCCGAAACATATCAGCGTTCCGTCTTCTTGTGCGTGAAGTTTATTACGTGTTGTATTATTGAGTACGAGGCTGAATAGGTGATGAGTATTACTCTTGCTCTACTGACGCAGCGGGACCAAGCATTCTGCACTCTTTCTGTAAGGGAGGGGCAGCCTTAACCCTTCTCAGACTTTGTCTACCTATTCGTTCCACCACAAAGAGAAGGAGAGACATAGAGAGGAATGTAGACTGCTTGCTAATAGCTATCTCGATGTCTCGTGCACATTATTGTGGCATGTTGACAGATCTGATTAAGCAAAGCTTTCGTTGCACTAGGTCTTAAAGCAATCTATTATTAGTCATATGAGTTATTAAGAAACACATAAACACACTGAGAGTTACAGTAAGTAGTGACTAATATTTACAAATAAATAATAGTTAATAGTATCACAATTGTTGAGGCCAGGCCTTGTTTAATCGTAAGTTACGGTTAGGCTATAATACTTGCATGATTCATAAATCCACAATCTTGAAACTATTTGGCTGATGACCTTGTAGTTTTCGTCAAAGATGCTTCCCAAATAAATGTATGGTGTTGCAAAATTTGGTAGAGATCAAAATAGATTAGTCATAATTTGATTAAAGCTTTGAACAATCGGGTGGCCGCCATTACGTTTTCGTCAAGATGGCGGCGATATAAAACATGACACTGAGGTTCCCTTTGCTAGTGCTACCACTGTACCGAATTTTGTTCAATTTGGTTTCACTGTGTTTGAATTGATAGGGGGAATCGATTTGCACACATACATGGCCGCCATCTGCAACCTTTTGGGCTGATGACCTTGCAATTTGGTCAAAAGACGCTCCCTACATAAATGTATGTAGTTGCAAAATTTAGTAGAGATCAAATGATTAGGTTAGTCATAATTTGATTTAAGCTTTGAACATTTGGGTGGCCACCAACATGTTTCCTTCAAGATGGCGACGATATAAGACATGGCACTGAGTGCCCTTTGCTAGTGCTACCTCTGTACCAAATTTCGTTCAATTCGGTTTCACCGTGTTTGAATTGATAGGGGGAACCCATTCGCACAGATACATGACCGCCTTCTGCAACTATTGGGCTGATGCCTTGTAGTTTAGTCAAAGGACGCTTCCTACATAAAAGTAAAATTTTGTAAAATTTAGTAGTGATCAGATGATTAGGTAAGTCGTAATTTGATAAAAGCTTTCACCATTTCTGTGGCCGCCATTAAGTTTTCTTCCAAATGGCGGCGATATAAAACATGACACTGAGGTTCCCTTTGCTAGTGCTACCACTGTACAAAATTTCGTTCAATTCACTTTCACCGTGTTTGAATTGATAGGGGGAATCGATTTTCACACATACATTGCAGCCATCAGCAAACTATTGGGATGATAATCTTGTGATTTTCTCAGAGGTTGCTTCCCACATAGATGTATGTTGTTGCAAAATTTGTTGGTGATCAGGTGATTAGGTTAGTCGTAATTTGATTTAAGCTTTGAACATATGGGTGGCCACCAAAATGTTTCCGTCAAGATGGCGGCGATATAAGACATGACACTAAGGTGCCATTTGCTAGTGCTACCTCTGTACCAAATTTCGTTCAATTCGGTTTCACCGTGTTTGAATTGATAGGGGGATCCATTCGCACACATACATAGCCGCCTTCCGCAAACTATTTTCTGATGCCTTGTAGTTTGGTCAAAGGACGCTTCCTATATAAGTAAAATTTTGCGAAATTTAGTAGTGATCAGATGATTAGGTAAGTCGTAATTTGACATAAGCTTTCAACATTTGGGTGGCCGCCAACATGTGTCCGTCAAGATGGCGGCGATATAAAACTTGACACTGAGGTTCCCTTTGCTAGTGCTACCTCTGTACAAAATTTCGTTCAATTCGGTTTCACCGTGTTTGAATTGATAGGGAGAATCGATTTGCACACATACATGGCCGCCATCTGAAAACTATTGGGTTGATGATCGTGTAGTTTGTTCAAAGGATGCTTCCCACATACAGGTATGATGTTGCAAAATGTGGTAATGATCAGATGAATAGGTTAGTCGTAATTTGATTTATGCTTTGAACATTTGGGTGCCCGCTATTACGTCTCCATCAAGACCGCGGCGATATAAAACATGACACTGAGGTGCCCTTGCTAGTGCAACCACTGTACCAAATTTCGTTCAATTCAGTTTCACCGTGTTTGAATTGATAGGGGGAATCGATTTTCACACATACATTGCAGCCATCAGCAAACTATTGGGATGATAATCTTGTGATTTTCTCAGAGGATGCTTCCCACATAGATGTATGTTGTTGCAAAATTTGTTGGTGATCAGGTGATTAGGTTAGTCGTAATTTGATTTAAGCTTTGAACATATGGGTGGCCACCAACATGTTTCCGTCAAGATGGCGGCGATATAAGACATGACACTAAGGTGCCATTTGCTAGTGTTACCTCTGTACCAAATTTCGTTCAATTCGGTTTCACCGTGTTTGAATTGATAGGGGGATCCATTCGCACACATACATAGCCGCCTTCCGCAAAATATTTTCTGATGCCTTGTAGTTTGGTCAAAGGACACTTCCTATATAAGTAAAATTTTGCGAAATTTAGTAGTGATCAGATGATTAGGTAAGTCGTAATTTAACATAAGCTTTCAACATTTGGGTGGCCGCAAACATGTTTCCGTCAAGATGGCGGCGATATAAAACATGACACTGAGGTTCCCTTTGCTAGTGCTACCTCTGTACAAAATTTCGTTCAATTCGGTTTCACCGTGTTTGAATTGATAGGGAGAATCGATTTGCACACATACATGGGCGCCATCTGCAAACTATTGGGTTGATGATCGTGTAGTTTGTTTAAAGGATGCTTCCCACATACAGGTATGATGTTGCAAAATGTGGTAATGATCAGATGAATAGGTTAGTCGTAATTTGATTTATGCTTTGAACATTTGGGTGCCCGCTATTACGTCTCCATCAAGACCGCGGCGATATAAAACATGACACTGAGGTGCCCTTGCTAGTGCAACCACTGTACCAAATTTCGTTCAATTCAGTTTCACCGTGTTTGAATTGATAGGGGGAATCGATTTTCACACATACATTGCAGCCATCAGCAAACTATTGGGATGATAATCTTGTGATTTTCTCAGAGGATGCTTCCCACATAGATGTATGTTGTTGCGAAATTTGTTGGTGATCAGGTGATTAGGTTAGTCGTAATTTGATTTAAGCTTTGAACATATGGGTGGTCACCAACATGTTTCCGTCAAGATGGCGGCGATATAAGACATGACACTAAGTTGCCATTTGCTAGTGCTACCTATGTACCAAATTTCGTTCAATTCGGTTTCACCGTGTTTGAATTGATAGGGGGATCCATTCGCACACATACATAGCCGCCTTCCGCAAACTATTTTCTGATGCCTTGTAGTTTGGTCAAAGGACGCTTCCTATATAAGTAAAATTTTGCGAAATTTAGTAGTGATCAGATGATTAGGTAAGTCGTAATTTGACATAAGCTTTCAACATTTGGGTGGCCGCCAACATGTTTCCGTCAAGATGGCGGCGATATGAAACATGACACTGAGGTTCCCTTTGCTAGTGCTACCTCTGTACAAAATTTCGTTCAATTCGGTTTCACCGTGTTTGTATTGATAGGGGGATCCATTCGCACACATACATGGCCACCATCTGCAAACTATTGGGTTGATGATCGTGTAGTTTGGTCAAAGGACGCTTCCTACATAAAAGTAAAATTTTGCAAAATTTAGTAGTGATCAGATGATTAGGTAAGTCGTAATTTGATATAAGCTTTGAGCATTTGGGTGCTCGCTATTACGTTTCCATCAAGACCGCGGCGATATAAACATGACACTGAGGTGTCCTTTGCTAGTGCAACCACTGTACCAAATTTCGTTCAATTCAGTTTCACCGAGTTTGAACTGATATGGGGAATCGATTTGCACACATACATGGCCGCCATCTGCAAACTATTGGGATGAAGACCTTGTAGTTTGCTCAAAAGACGCTTCCTACATAATGATATGTTGTTGCAAAATTTAGTACAGATCAGATAATTAGGTTCGTCATAATTTGATTTAAGCTTTGAACTTTTGGGTGGCCGTCATTACGTTTCTGTCAAGATGGCGGCGATATAAAACATGATACTGAGGTTACCTTTGCTAGTGCTACTTCTGTACAAAATTTCGTTCAATTCGGTTTCACCGTGTTTGAATTGATAGGGGGATCCATTCGCACACATACATGGCCGCCTTCTGCAAACTATTTTCTGATGCCTTGTAGTTTGGTCAAAGGACGCTTCCTACATAAAAGTAAAATTTTGTAAAATTTAGTAGTGATCAGATGATTAGGTAAGTCGTAATTTGATATAAGCTTTGAACATTTGGGTGCTCGCTATTACGTTTACATCAAGACCGCGGCGATATAAACATGACACTGAGGTGCCCTTTGCTAGTGCAACCACTGTACCAAATTTCGTTCAATTCAGTTTCACCGAGTTTGAACTGATATGGGGAATCGATTTGCACACATACATGGCCGCCATCTGCAAACTATTGGGATGAAGACCTTGTAGTTTGTTCAAAAGACGCTTCCTACATAATGATATGTTGTTGCAAAATTTAGTACAGATCAGATAATTAGGTTCGTCATAATTTGATTTAAGCTTTAAACTTTTGGATGGCCGTCATTATGTTTCCGTCAAGATGGCGGCGATATAAAACATGACACTGAGGTTGCCTTTGCAAGTGCTACCTCTGTACCAAATTTCGTTCAATTCGGTTTCAGCTTGTTTGAATTGATAAGGTGGGGGGATATACATGCAGAGTACACACACACACACATACACACTCACAGACACACAGACACACATACACACAATTTTTGGCCCTGTGTTGATCTCATAAGTGTACTTTCATATTTTGCGAAAATCGAACGTAGGATAAAAATAGGCTTATGAGATCACCTTTTGTCCGTGTGTGTTTGTTGTGTGTCCACCTAATAAATGTAAACGGCGCAAGCGGTGAAACTCGATAAGTGCATACTACTACCTCATCCAACCTTGACCGTGCCTTTTTAATTTTAATGCGTTTCACCAATCCAACATGGCGGCAGCGTGAATCATTTCACTGAAATTCTATATCTCCGCAACAGTAACAGATAAAACTCTGACATTTTGTTCGGTGATAAGGGTTAGGCCTACTAGTGGAAATTCTTGTATGTAACTTTCAAAAACCTGTTACGTACAAAACGTGGTGACGCGAAAATTAAATATTGAGATGTATTTTTATCGCGACTTTTCATCCGTGTGCTCCAAAACGTGGCACGGTATATTTTCAAACACGCCTTAATATACTGACGTCTAATTTAATGAAATTTTATGAGAACTTAAAATGGCGGCTGTGCAATTTTTTGAAATCTTGTTTTCATTTTTCGTGTGCTAAGTAACACCAGTAGGATATACGCAAATAGGCAATTCAGTTCTTCACGGAACTACTTGTTTCATATACTATCCAGTCACATTCCTGGGTTTACACTATTAGAGTCTCCAAGAGGGTTTAAGCACTTAAAATTAATAAACAGAAAAATAATCAGAATCACCCTTGTGTCTCAATAACTAAATATCCTAGAGATGTGAATATTCTTCTGTTTTATTCCTCACACTAAAAGCCAAAAGGGAAGGAACTCTAATTTTCTTCCTATAGCACTAAGTTTTCATTTACTGTAATTACGAACCCGTAACAATTGGTAGGCTATATGATTCCGTGATAATACATTGAATGCCATAGCTTGGTAGAAGATTACAACATAATAAAAATCGTTATCGCATGAAGTGTATTTTATTTGATGAGCTTTTGAATAATATGCACTATTACATGCTTGATTTTTGGATTTTGCCCCATAATGAGGTTCCATGGCTGTACAGCGCTGTAAGCAACATTTCATATTAACTCCAGAAATTAAGGGTTAACCGTAGCCTATATAAATATGGGAAACGTATGTTGTTTAGTAGATGCATTTGTATTCAAGGAATTGTTTGAAAAATACTCCCGGGATTCTCCTTAGTTCCCTCCAAGTTTGCATACTTTGGGAAACGGACCTATATCTGCATTACCAAGTAACGTTATGATTTTAATCTTGTATAGTTTTTACTCTTAAACTCTGCTTTGAAATTGCTTTCTTTCAAAGGAAGGAAGGAAGGAAGGAAGGAAGGAAGGAAGGAAGGTTGGAAGGAAGGAAGGAAGGTTGGAAGGAAGGAAGGAAGGAACGAAGGAGGGAAGGAAGGAAGGAACGAAGGAAGGAACGAAGGAAGGAAGGAAGGAACGAAGGAAGGAAGGATGGAAGGAAGGAATAAAGGAAGGAGGGAAGAAAGAAAGGAAGGAAGGATGGAAGGAAGGAAGAAAGGAAGGTAGGAAGGAGGGATTGAAGGAAGGAAGAAAGGAAGGATGGATGGAAGGAGGGAAGGAAGGAAGGAAGGATGGATGGATGGATGGATGGAAGGAAGGAAGGAAGAAAGGAAGGAAGTAAGGATGTAGGGAAGGAAGAAAGGAAGAAAGGAAGGAAGTAAGGAAGGAAGGATGGAGGGAAGGAAGAAAGGAAGGAAGAAAGAAAGGAAGGAAGGATGGAAGGAAGGAAGGAAGAAAGGAAGTTAGGAAGGAGGGATTGAAGGAAGGAAGAAAGGAAGGATGGAAGGAAGGAAGGAACGAAGAAAGGGAGGAAGGATGGAAGGAAGGAAGAAAGGAAGGTAGGAAGGAAGGAAGGAAGGAGCGATGGAAGAAAGGAGAAAGGTAGGAAGGAGGGATGGAAGGAAGGAAGGAAGGAAGGAAGGAAGGGAGGAATGTAGGATGGAATGAAGGAAGAAAGGATGGTAGGAAGGAAGAAAGGAAGGTAGGAAGGAGGGATTGAAGGAAGGAATAATGGAAGAAAGGAAGGAAGGAAGAAAGCAAGGAAGGAAGGATGGAAGGAAGGAAGAAAGGAAGGAAGGATGGAGGGAAGGAAGAAATATAGGAAGAAGGGATGGAATGAAGGAAGGATGGAAGGAAGGAAGAAAGGAAGGTAGGAAGGAGGGATTGAAGGAAGGAAGAAAGGAAAGAAGGAAGAAAGGAAGGAAGGATGGAAGGAAGAAAGGAAGGGTGGAGGGAAGGAAGAAATGTAGGAAGAAGGGATGGAAGGAAGGAGTAAAGGAAGGAAGGAAGAAAGGAAGGAAGGAGGGATGGAAGAGAGGAACAAAGGTTGGAGGAAGGGATGGAAGGAAGGAAGGAGGGAAGGAAGGAAGAAAGAAAGGAAGGAAGGATGGAAGAAAGGCAGAAAGGTAGGAAGGAGGGATGGAAGGAAGGAAGGAGGGAAGGAAAGAAGCTCGTAATTTTGCGTTACTGTATATCTCGTGATCACAAGCCACGGGACCACAGTTTACTTGCAATCCACAACCGGAGGTGAAACCCAACCTTGAAAATAGCACATGCAATAAAAATGAATTGAACCTGGTCTACCTTGATGGGAGGCTAGCGGAATGACCACTGCGCATCTCGCCAGTTGCATTCCTACAATTCTATGATAAAGAGAGTACTTTTAACCCACATTTATTAGAAAACAAAAAGAAAAAGAGATTAATTGTATGCATTCAAATTTATAAAGTTGGCTTGAAAAACCTACCTAGAAGTTATAGGAAAAGTGTTGACCTACTTAATAGGCTTAAAACTAATATAAGTAAGCACCGTATTGCCATATTGTATCTATGGTTCTCACTTACAGTCAGGTGGCAGGGCGCCACTAGCACTGTTTCCACATGAGCTATCGTAAACCTAATTGGCGCAATATGTCGTCATTCACCTTAAAATAACCTCACCCATAAACACGAGAACGTAATTCAGACGTGAAAGTTTTGATGTTATTCCAGAATTCCCCAGCAAGGACCGATGATGCTTAGGGATTGCTACTAAGCTGTTGAGGGTTGAGGAACTGTCTTACGAGCCATATGCGAACTGGAAAGTTTAACATCCGATGTAATGTTATCTAATGAGATTATGTGCCCTCCCGTCTGCTCCCTGCCAGGTGTCTCCATATACAATCCACAAGCCGTGGTGAATTAGTTAAGTGGCAGAGAGTTCCCTTGATCTCAACGAGGGGATAGTATCGATGTGTAAACATCAGTAGATTATTTAATCATCGAACTATAATAAATTATTTCTTTTTGTACATACCTATGTATTCAAGATCAAAGAGTGCCGTATGCACAAAGTATATAGTTGACCCGATTAGAGTCCCTGAGTGAGTCAAGAGATCACTAACCTAGAGTCCTGAACCGGCGTTCAGGTGTGGTAGGGTGGCCCATTACACTTCTCTCATCATCCTGCCAGAGCATCTAGCAGGTTCCCATTCAGCACGATGAGAGCCTGGGATATCCCGTAGCAGAACATATAAAGACTTTTAAATTGTTGATGCAGCCGAGAATCCAACACGGGACCTCTTGGGTGGAGCTAACAATCCTACCCACTGCGCCACGAGGAGATCTTGGTATGTATTGAGATTCCCTTTTTCAATTTAACATGAATTTCCTGCCTTGTGCTGGTTTAAATTCTGGTCCGATAAGGGAACACCTGGAATGAGGACTTCACAATCTCGCTGAAACTATGCATTAATACTTGTTAGGTCACATGCAAAATACATCTGTGGTAGAAGGTTAAGCCCAGGTTTGTTTGGGTCGTTCCTAAATAGTGCAAAACTTCAGGAATTCTAATTGCCACCTGAGACTCAGAACATCCGGGTGGATGGGTACCCCGACTTTTCAACCTTGTTGGCTAGAACTACAACCAATTTTGTCGGCATTTGGTCCACAGTGAGTGTGCCAACGCTGCATGGTGGGGAATACCCTTGAAGTAGTGCGATTGGTCGGAAAGGACATGAAAACTCCATGTGCACACCCACCTGGGCTGCTCCAGGTCTTACTTCCGTATTGAATTGTATACATACCCTCTGCAGGCATATCACAAATTACTTGCGGTTGAAACGCCATAGCAGATATCTTTCTTGCTATCAGATCAACATATACGATGAGTTTCAAATGTCAGCGTGATCAGGAATTTCTCGTTCGCGATGTTTCTTTGTTAGAGCAGCCCAAGTGGATGTGCGCATAGTTCCCATACTGTTTCTAACCTATCATGCTTCTTCCAACTTACCTGTATACTGCACCGTAGATCCCCTCACCGCAAAAAGAGTGTCAAGAGAAAAGATTATCGTGGTGCGATTGGTTGGTGAGGTTAAGAACTTGGTGGGCCTTTCCAGCTGGGATGTTTTATGTCTAGCTTGCGAATTTGTACTTGACAAATGTTCCCGCTCTACGGATGGCTCATTTAAATGTGGAATCAAACTACCATCATAAATGTTTTCCCTGAAATCTGACTGACACGTATGTTCCAGTAGTTCACCTTGGAGAGGTAGTGTTGTGAGAGCTATGATTTGTATGCTTTTAGCATTATGAGCAACAAAGTGAAGAGGTGACTTTTCAATTCTACCTCAGCTACATACTGTAGGAACACACTCACTGGCATGTGCACACTTGTAATATGGCCAGAATTCATTCGTTCATTTACTTAATTTGCAAATCGGGGTAACTCCCCGGTGGAAAATTGTACAATTACAGAAAATTACCATTAATAATAATATTAAACACAATATACACAAGTCGCGATTTGGAAGCCATAGTACTGTATTTACATCGTAGTATTTACGCAACATTTCAGTCTTCGCTTAAACACATCAATTTGTTTGGGGAAAGGCTCCAAGATTGTGGCAGGTAATGAGTTCCAATCATCAATACCACGATTATTGAAAGAATACTTCCCATAATTGGTACGCTGCAGTCGCCCCTTAACTTTATGTGGATGATCTGGCCTGCTCTGGTTGGTGGGATTTGCCAGACGTTTGCTTAGTTCTCTCCAAACTGACCAATTGCCGTATGTGTTAAACATTGCGTATAGTCTCGATTTCGTCCTTCTATCTTCCAGAGACTCACACCCTAGTTATTCTAACATACAAGTTACACTAATTCAAGGATTTAATTCAGTGAGCACAAACCTAGAAGCCTTCCTTTGTACCATAGCCAGCTCATTGATGAGCCCTACCTGATATTGGTCCCAAACCGCTGAGCCGTATTCAAAGATTGGCCTCACCACGGTGAAATATCCTAATTCTTTTGCGGTGGAGCTACTGCCTCTTAATACCCTCATTACAAAATAAAGTGATTTGTTCGCTTTGGAGACGACACAACCCACATGGGTACTCCATTTCATATGATTCCTTACATGGGCGCCTAAGTAGTATATGTGCACGAGTCTTCTTCTACAAGTATTTCCGAGCCGATATTATATTGAAAATCAGGCCTTCGACCTCTCCCTACTCTCACGAGACTACATATACTCGTAGTTATCTTCATTTTTTGTCATCCGCCCATTTATGAACCAGGTTGTGGTCAGTTTTTAATTGAGCGTTATCTTGTGAGCTATGAATTGTTCGGTATATACACAATCATCCGCAAATAATTGGCAGTCACTTCGAATCCCATTCGGTAAGTCGTTAATAAGAACCAGAAATAACAGGGGCCCAATAATACTACCCTGAGGGACACCTCACGTTATCAAAATTTCCTCTGAGAATACATTACCTATTCTAACCCTTTGTGAGCGACCAGTCAAGAACTCTTGAATCCATAAAATTGCTCTTTATCAATCTTCGTTGCCACTAATTTACGGAGTAGTAGGCTATGTCGTGTGGGGTGACATCTACCTGTAATGCCTTCGCAAAATATATAATAACGGCGTCAACTTGCAATCCCCTGTCTAAGGAGTCAGTAATATCCTGAGAGAGTGATAACATTTGGTTCTCGCTTGAGTACCCACGTCCAAATTCGTGTTGTCTCCCATTATGCCCTCATAACATTTCCCACGGTTCCTGCAAGCAAACAGAAATAAGGTGCTCCATCAGTTTACTTATGATAGATGTGAGGCTAACAGGCCTATAGTTTCCCATTACCAATCTGTTCCCTCCCTTGAAAATTGGAACGATTGTATCTCTTTTCCAGTCTTCGAGAATTTGCGTGTTATCAATTGATACATTAAACAGCACCTCCAAGTATCGCCCATTGGCTATCCCCTCAAGTTTTAGCACATCTCCACAAATATTGTCTTGGCCTATCGATGTATTTCTACGTAGCTTCTTAATTCTTGCCAGAATTGACGATTGGTTTATTTAGAAAGGTTAGATGTCACAATCATCGCCAAAGTCAACACACAGCAATTAAATTTATTGAACACACTACCATACCATAAATATATTCAATTCATTAGCAATTGCCTGTTTCTCAGTAATTAATTCACCATCTCCGGACATTATCATAGATACAACATTGAATTTCCCCTCCGCCTTCTATTGTAATTATAAAAATAAAATCCACCAATCACACCCACCTCCTATTATGTTTTGCGTGTAATAATCGTGAGCAGCCTTCTTTTGAGAACTAGCTTCTTCGATATTAATTTAAATTATAGCATATGCTCGTTACTATCGTGCCGTTTATTATAAGATTTCCTTAATTTCCTTTTGGATCGCCTGATTTCCCCTGTGTAATATTCCAGATCCTGGTTTTGTTTCAGTAATATATACGCCACGAATTTCTTAATAGCACGATCTACGACATTTCGAAAATTTGTCCAATTTATATGTATATGACACCCCTCCTACGCCCATCCTACAAATAGCTCATTAAAGTATTCCTGAAATTTACTCTGATCCACTCTACTGCACTGAAATATTTTATCTGCTTCGACGGAGCCAAGTATTAGAGTGTCACTGAGTAAACAATAAGCAGAATGTAGTTCAACACCGGAGTGGTCACTAATTCCAGGAACTTTCATTCAACTAATATACGGCGCCAAAGGTCTTACGAAATATACAAGTAAACAAACATTTGGAAGGGATGTGTCAATGATCTCACAAGGGAACACTGCAAACTTCATTCCCCTGATCTTTTGAAACATTGCATACATATTCCTCAGATCGTAAGGAAAGCATGTGCTGTGGTAAGGAAACATGTTTATAGGGCGCATACGCCACTTCCACAGTTCATGTGAGCCATTAAATTAACCCTACTATAATTGTTATATATCAACTTAATCGGCAAGTGAATCGCCACATATCTGTATATATATTTACCAGCAACCCGACCCGACCTCGCCCGGGAACAGTTATGAATGCACTACGTGATGAGCGCTTTTTTTGATGTGTAACATCTTTCCGCTCGGTTGCTGGATAGTTTTGTGGGAGTGATTTTGAAAATTGGGGATGGAAGTGAATCGGAACGATCGAGCTGGCAGTGGTGGATCGAACGTAAGTATGCACTCCCCACTCGATCAATCGAACGGAAGTGTACTAGCTGGCAGTGGTGGAAAAAGGAAATATGCACTGCACGCTCGATCAATCGAACGGAAGTGTACTAGCTAGCAGTGGTGGAAAACGGATGTATGCACTGCTCACTCGATCCATCGAACGGAAGTGTACTAGCTGGCAGTGGTGGAAAACGGAAGTATGCACTGCCCGCTCGATCGATCGATCCCGCGGGCAGTGGTAAGACCCAGCTGGCAGTGGTAAGAGAAACAATGAGCGCGCGGTGTCGGAAATTGATACCATGACGTACTATCGGCCATGTGGAATGTATATGACATACTGAACGGAAAACGCTCATGCGAACTCTGGTGTCAAGTGATTGAAACAAATGACATGGTACATGTTCGAAGTCTTCGTATCAGTATTTAAATGGTAAAATGTCTTAATATCAAACTTTGTAAGTAGTCGGCATTGCCGGTATTATGTTTCTGCACAATGGCTATTCAAATTTTAACCCACATAACGGTAATGCAGTCATCAATATAATATAATCGTTGTGGTTATACGAGAATTGAGCAAGCCTTCATGAACTATTACTGAATACATTCTCTTTATTCACAAGAAGGCCTATTCATAAAGCATTTTAAAATTAATTTCACGCAGGAACATTATCGAAACAAGCAAAATATAAATGAAACTTAGTTCCGTAATGCAGTATTATTGGAACGTGGAAATAAGTCACCATCTTGTGCACAAAAGTCGCGTAGTCGAAATAGCCGTGGGGTTAGTGCTTATGACTGAGAATCAAGAGATCTTGGATTCGAATCCCGGACGGGGTAGATATTTTTGCTACCAGATTATCATTTTAAACGATATGTATCATATCAATATGACTCATTTTAATAGAATCCATATGAAATTACTTGTTGGTCTGTGAATGAAGAGGACCTGTTTATAAGGAATTTAAGGTTATGAGCGATGTCGCGTCTATTAATCTAGTTGATCCATATCGTATTCTTTATTTAGGCTAGTGCTGGTGGAAGCTACAAATCATCTAATAAAATGAGTTCCGTATTATAAACTACAATATCTGTAAAACCCTCCCTTCTACAATAGATTAATATTTGTGCCAATAATAGTATAAATACCGATGTATCAACAATTTCACGTGAGGTTTCTTCTATGTCAGATGTTACACATCACATGCGACTACTGTAAGGCTCGTAATTTTGTTTTCAATGTAAATGAACAACGAACAATATCCGTTTTACGTCTCGGCACGATGGATTAAAATCACTGACTGGACTATTAATTATATTATCATGGAGATGCATGTGCAACAAATTCTTGTCAGACGTAATTTAAGAATGGCGAGGTGCATGTAACACAAATCCCCCTTCCGTCCAATCTTAACTTGACTGTGAATTTTGCAGAACGAAAATTTCACAGGCAAAATGAAGGAAAGCCGAGTTGCACTTCCAGGGAAACTCCAATCACAACCACTCTTCTCTAAAGTTTTTAATTCAACACGACTCGACAGTTTGCTGCTAGCTGTATCTGGGGCAATAAGCTCGTCCACTAGCTAAGCTGTAACTGGGGTGATAGACTCGCCTCTAGCTAGCTCGTAAACTGTCGCCTCAGTAACTGATTGGAGATTGTTGGAAGAAATGAAATCGTAAAAACATTTATAGTAGGCGATGTATTGAAGAATGAGATATGCTCTTCCGGGATTTTTTGTGGAACTTTTCATGCTGAACAATTCTTACACACATAGTATATAGGTATTTTTAATGGTTTGCCCAGCGTAAGCTTAAAAAGCGCACGGACGCTAGTTTTTTCGACCTTTCCACTGAAATCGTTAGTGCTTGACTTCCTTTGGTCATAAATAAATTATTTTCTACAGAAATCATCCTCGATATATCCTTTACAGAATGGTGAAAACCGCATCAAAATCCATCCAGAAGTTCTCGAGTTTGCCCGTAACATCCAAGAATCGGGGACTTTGTTTTATACTAAGTAGAGATGGTGTTATTATTATTATGTCTTATCCTATATTCAGTTGCATTATTAAATATATAATTATATTTTATCGTGCGATATTTAATTAAATATATATATATATATATATATATATATATATATATATATATACAGGGTGTATTTGATATGATGGAAGTCCGTTACACTGGTGATAGAAGAGACTATTCTAAGCTTTCTAGGTAAAAAATTTGTCACCTATCTTGAAATTGATAATTAATCATTAAAAAGTCAATGTTTTTAGTTATTTCAGAAACTAATCAGGCAGAAAGTGATGCGGCAGGCTGGGGTAAACGAGGCGGAGCCAGGAGTGACGACGCGCGAAGGGGAAGTTGTTACGTAATCGGAGCATTGACCTTACCGGTTGACTTGAGGGGTGGTAGGCTATCAGCTGTTATGAGGAAGAGCTCTACCGTCTCGTAAGAAAATGTGCATTGCCGTTGTTCTTGTTGTTGTTGTTGACAGCGCACGCAATGGCTTGGGACGTTGGGACCGGTTGTATTGTGTAGCCTACTTTGTGAGTGTGGAATTCATTGATTGATGTTCATGTATAAAATAATTTCGATACTCAGCCCTGATGTATCATTGGCGTCCGTGTCGGACCTTCTGTTGACTAGTTTCTGAAAATACTAAAAACATTCACTTAATGAAATGCAGTGTGACGAAATTCCGACATCCCGTAGTCTGTTCAGAACTAGGCATTTAGGACGGAAGTAAAATACTTGATGTTTTGTTTGAGAGGCTTGGCGATTTTGGTCATTTAGCCCCATGTAGCTGGGTGTGGGTAGAATTTGTGTGATAACCTGTGTTTTGTGGTTTCTGTAGTAACTTAATGTGGGTATTTGTAATTCAGGTGAGGATTCGGAAGAAGGCGCCGGCCCTGTGGTGTTGGGGCAGTGCAACTGCCTCTCACCTGGAGGCACTGGGTTCGATTCCTGGCTCCATCAGGGATATTAGAAACTGACGTGAGGGCTGGAACGCAGTGTACTAAGCCTCGTGAGGGCAATTGAGTAGCTGTCTGACAGTGAGGCAGTGCCCGAGTCAGGAAAATCAAGATAAATGGCCGAGGGGACCCGATGCACCGACCACGCGTCACCCTAATATCTGCAGGCCAAATGGCTGTACAGCGGTCGCATGGTAGGCCTAGGCCCTTCATGGGCTGCACTGCCAGCGGTTATGATTATTGAGAAGAAGGCGGCCGTGGCCTTAAGTAAGGAACAATCCCGGCATTTGCCTGGGGTAGAAGTGGGAACCCATGGAAAACTACTTCCAAGATTTAATACTAGTACGGTACCACATGTTCATATTGTGAATTGTCCCATCCCATCTCCAGCCCTCGGGTGGCCATTAACTGGAGAGGGGGGGGGGGGGGAAGGGTTGATTTATTGGTCCATCAACAATGTAAATACATATGAAAATACACGAAAATGAAAATAAAATACAAATACATTGTTATAATACAGTGTTATAATAATAATAATAATAGTCTAATAATAATAATAAGAGTCAGCATGTGTAGTTCTGGTGGTAGAATGCTAACATTCCCGAGGGTGCGATCTACGTTCAGTCATGTAGTAAATGAATGGGATCTAATACGATCATGATCATGGATTTCATGGCACATACAAGAGATCCTACGTACATTAAAGTCTGGCAACTCGACATACCAAAAAGAAACATAAAAGAAGTTAGTGTGTCTAAAAGCCCACTATTACTATTATTAGTATTATTAATATGTTTATTACAGTTGTTTCACTATCTTCACACAAAGATAGACCAACAGTTCCTTAAATTAATTTACCAAATCTTTAGGATTTCTATTTTCTATGCATAGTTCATGAAGCTGGCAAAATCCTAGACAGATCCACCATCACTAGTCATGTAGCCACTCCCCATGAAGGTGTGAATCAGCTGTTCATAGGCTCGGTATGTGTATTTCAATGTCATTGGCAGACAAGGCGAGGAGGTCACTCAACTGCAGACTCTGGTCAACATTCCTCAGCGTAGGAGGGGAGGGTGACGGGGAGAAGTCAGCTCTGCTGCTGAGGGGAACGAAGTGAAAGACCGTTTCCAAGACATTGACCGACGATTTTTGTGATTTAATTCCACCTACACTAATTAAGATCCGACTTAATTTCATGAAGATATTTGCTTAGAATACCATCTTCTATCACCAGTGTAAAGGACTTCCATCATATCAAATACACCCTGTATATATATATATATAATCAATGTTACGTGATAGTTTGTCTGTGGGTCTGTGGGTATGTCTCCCATGCGTCCATATACCATTCTTCCGATGGCGATCAAACTTGGGTGAGATGTTGAGTACACTCCAAGGAAGCTTTTAGGCTTAGTAAATCTATCTTACAATAGGTAGCGCACGAGTAGATTCAACAAATGAGCGACGACGCGCGAAGCGTTTCAACAAAGACCCGTATGCGTTCATATACAATCCGTCAGATAGCGATGAAAATTGGCTGAGATGTTGAGTACACTCCAAAGAAGGATTCTGGCTTAGTAAATCTACTTTACAATGGGTAGCGCACGAGTAGATTCAACAAATGAGCGACGCCGCGCGAAGCTTTTCAAAAAAGTCCCGTATGCGTCCATATTACCATTCGTCCGATAGCGATGAAACTTGGGTGAGATATTGAGTACACTCCAAGGAAGGATTCTGGCTTCGTAGGTCCACTATACAATAGGTAGCGCAAAAGTAAATTCTTCAAATGAGCGACGCCGCGCGAAGCGTTACAACAAAGACCCATATGCGTCCATATACCATCCGTCAGGTAGCGATGAAAATTGGGTGAGGGGTTGAGTACACTCCAGGGAAGCTTTGTAGCTTAGTAAATCCATTTTTCAATTGGTAGCACATGAGTAGATTCAACAAATGAGCGAGGGAGCGCTAAAGTTTCAAAAAAGGCCCTTATGGGTTCATATACCATTCGTCCGATAGCGATGAAACTTGAGTGAGATATTGAGTAAACTCCAAGGAAGGATTCTGGCTTAGAAAATCCACTTTACAATAGGTAGCGCACGAGTAGATTCAATAAAGAGCGACGACGCGCGAAGCGCTTCAACAAGTCCCGTAGCCATTCATATACCATTCTTCAGCGTTGACACTTAGCTGAGATGTTGTGTACAGTCCCGGGAAGGTTTCTGGCTTAGTAAAGACATTCTACAATAGGTAGCGCACGAGTAGATTCAACAAATGAGCGAAGGCATGCGAATTGTTTCAACAAAGTCTCGTATGCGTTCAAATGCTATTCATTCAATTGCGATCAAACTTGGGTGAGTTGTTGTGCACACTGCAGGGAAGGTTTCTGACTTAGTAAATCCATTGTATAAGAGGTAGCGCGCAGGCAGATTCAACAAATGAGTGACGTCGCGCGAATAGTTTAAAAAATCCCGTGTGCGGTTATATGCCATTCATCCGATCGCGTTGAAACTTTGATGCGTTGTTGTGTACACGCCAGTGAAGGTTTTTGACTCAATAAATCCATTTTACAATAGGTAGCACACGAGTAGACGCAACAAATGAGTGACGCCTCGCGAAGCGTTTCAACAAAGTTCCATCTTCGTTCATATGGACTACCATACATCCGATGCGATGCAGCTTTGTTGAGTTGTTGTGCACGCTCCCACGAATGTTTCGAAATTAGTGAATCCATTTTAAGATAGCTTAGAGGCAGTTAACGGAAATAGAACAAAATATTGTGTATCCAAAAGCTTTTCAAGAAACAAAATTACAACGCCAACATTTTCTTTGTTTAGCATTGCGAGGCATGCCGGGTACAGCTTGTATACTATAATTATTCCACTATTGTGTATCATATTATATTAGAATTATTAATTTCTTTAACGCTGGTCCGGAGGATAAAGAGAAGTTGGACGTGTAAGATTTCATAATTTGGTGACAGTCAGTCGAGAGTAACGACAATTCACCACAGGGGGGATCCAAAGTTAGACCAGGTTATTGAAATATGTCTGATCTGAGACAACGGAGCTGAAGTCGGTTTGGAGCCCATGGGAAGGGGAAGACAGTTCAGTCAGCAAGGCTTCCCTAATTCAAATTCAAAGTGGATGATGTCACGAGCACAGGGAAGACCGAGGAAAGTCACATGTCGCGGGATATCCTATCGAAGAGAAGGAGCTATGACGTGTCTGGAGCGGCGTGGGGATTGATGTCCCACAATTGGATAAGAGGAGCGGGATTTCAAATTGTAAGAACTAAGGAATAGAGGGAGAAAATATCATATAAGCGAATGCGCAGAGGATCCGAGGCTCATTATTATTCAGAATTATTCTTCGGAATTTGATCTACAGTATTATTCTCCAAGGATTCGATCCTGCAACCTTGGGCATCAAATACCTTTTACAAAATATAGAAATGTATTCTAGCTTTCTAGTATTCTCTGTTACCAATAATGTTAGCATTACAATCCAATTGCGAGCTGACATTGAGAGGCTAGTCGTCTGTTAGTTTGATTGGTGGAAAGATGCCCTCTGACTACGAACAATTAAACCACGCAACCAGGATGGTGACTTGACTCGTTAATGGCGTCTTGCCAACTGTTTAGGAATATTACGCTTGAAATAACATGCAGCTAGATAAATACAGGCAGCCAGGCTCCTACTACTACTACTACTACTACTACTGCTAAAAGTAATGTCCAGGATGTCCACTCCTTATTACTTCCGGCATTGAGGGTCAGGTGAGATAAGATACGATATTCTGGTTGCCCTTTCTGATGCAAACATCATCCCTGGAGTTTATTAGAAATACAAAATAAAAGCGAATGAACAAGGGCAAGGCGTCGGAGGGAGGTGGTCGTGGCTAGCTAAACGATA
Organism: Meconema thalassinum; assembly: GCA_946902985.2. Lineage (NCBI taxonomy): Eukaryota > Metazoa > Arthropoda > Insecta > Orthoptera > Tettigoniidae > Meconema > Meconema thalassinum. Next base: position 298,171,656 of record OX336389.2, read on the forward strand.
CTGCCATCCTACTTACATTTTAAATTTGGTTCCGAACGTGGCTCAAAAACGGTTCTACCATGGTCGGCAAACTAAATATTTATTAATGATAATGTAAAAATTAAAATAATAATAATAACAAAAAGGTTTCTATATTGTAAAAATTTGTTAACAATTAATTATACATTTAATAACAATAGCAGTAATAATAAGTTTAAAATTCAAGTTCTAAATCATGCGCCAAAAATGATTGGTTCCAAGGGAAGTGGAGAATCCTTTACTGGTAGCAATTACGTGCACGCTTGATGAAGTTAGTAGAGTAGGCCACTCTAATTCTAAGATGGTCACTTCGCATGTAACAAACCAAAACACAAGAGCTCTCATATGAAGAAACAATAACTGCCACTGGCCTGTTTCCAAATTCAGACCTGGATAGGCACTCTCCTCCCTTGGTAACAAGGCCAATGAACTGCCACATGACCCATCATTAATCAATGAAAGAAAATAAATCAATGATCAATATAAATTTTAACTAACATCGTTTAACACCATTGTAAGGCAGATGACCACGCTGTTTCGCCCCATAAAATAACAATTACAAACTATCAATATCATTCATGCTTTCAATAATACACTCCATAAACCTCATAATTGAAAATTTACGGCCCAGCTACCTCTGACAAATTCAAACAGATTGGGGTAAACCCCCTTGGTGACGATAACCAAGTGTTCACCATTCCCAAATTATGTGATGGATGAATCCTCAAGAAAGACAAGGGGGTGCAAAAGGGGTAGGGAATCCCCCAGAGGTCGATCGCTTCTGTCAAGTTCGTCACACCGGGGAACATGACGTCGTCATGTTGGCAGCCCTATTAATGTAAGTGGCTGTCTTCTGGCTTGAATTTGAATTTTGCTGACGTCGGAAGACTTAGAAGCCCCTCAACATTAATCGCACCTTATAGACTCTACTTCGCATACTTGCATTATATGTTTAAGAATATAAAGGAGTTTACATATGAAAAATTAATAATGTACTTGTCTGGAAGGAGAGTGGAAAATCCCGAGGGAAAACTACACTGAAAATGGTCACCGTTATTGACCGAACTGGAATAATTGATCTCAGGGCGTTATACACATCCCAATTGCAGTGAAACAATTATAATTATAATAATATTAATATAAATAATAAAATATATAACCATAATACTCGCAATACATTAGCTTCTTGGTGTAGATATATTGAATTGAAGCCATCTAGGCCATCTACCTATCAGTTTCGACGTTCTGTTTGCAAACCCACCTAAAAGAGAAACCGGACTGTCTTTAAAAGCTTAAAAACACTTGAACAAATATTTAAGTTTTTTTAATCTTCCAAGAATTCAAGGAAAAGTGTTGTGAAACTTGTACTTAAAAAAATGTCCTCATCTTAACCAAAATATTGAGGCCATCCAAATGCACAAAACTTAAATCAAATTACGACTAAACTTACTATCCGATATCTACCAAATTTTTTGAAAATATACCGTTGTGTGGGAGACGTCTGTCGCCCAAATTACGATGCCATAAGCCGAGTAATTTCCAGAGAGCGCACGTGTAAATGCGTATACCTATTCTCACCCATCAATTGAAGCACGACGACATCGACATGAATCAACTTTAGTACAGAGGTAGCACTAGCAAAGGATACCTCAGGGTCATGTTTTTATCGCCGCCATCTTAACTAAAATGAAATGGTGGCCACCCAAATGTTCAAAGCTTAAATCAAATTACGACTAACCTAATTCGATCTCTACCATAGTTTGCAAACATATGCCTTTATGTAGGAAGCGTTTGTTTCTCCGAACAACACGGTAATCAATCAAATATTTTCTAGATGTCAGCCATGCGAATCATGCAAGCATTGTAGTGTTAAGGCCCGGCCTTCAATAAGGCTATATCTCCAATTTACCTATACCTCATAATAATAAAGGGACTCGACTGTACAGCCCAGTTACGTGAAGTAACCATTGCTTCATAAAGCATAACACCAAGGCGGAAACTTAAACACTGTTACACGCAACGAAATACAACAAGCAAAATACCGCGTACTGGCTGACCCAATTAAGGAAAGCTTAAGAAGGAACAGCGAGAGAGTCCGGGACCAGTTAGGCCAGTGTCACGACAGTGTGACGACGCAAGGAGGATGGCCGCCCTCCGGCGGTATCGCCTCCGGTCTGGATTCGACTTCCAGACATATCGCCGCCGTACATCCATGGGTAAGTGTGCCAGCTTTTCCTTTTCCCTCCTCTGTTCCATTGCCAACACTTTCCCCCTGGCTTTAACGCATTAAACCCTAGAATGTAAACAAGGAATCTCTGTTTCAATGCCCTACTGACACAAACCCAGTTTCCCTCGCAACGCGTGCAATGCAGTTGACGGAGAGTTAACTGACTCAGCAAGTACCTAGCAGACTCTGCAAGGTCACGTACGCATGCCCTTGATTAAGCAAATGGCACGCAGCCGCCCCTCTGGGGATAGCCCATCCTGACACCACTGAGTGTCCATCCTAAGCAATCATCTCCGCTTCCCCAACCCCCACAGACACAACCCGGTTTATGGAAGCCACCCTCTTCTGAGCACCCCTATAACACGACTGTCAAGCATCAGTAAGCCTACCGGATAGGGTAGCGTCCTAAACAATAAGTTTTTTCGTAACTTATGATTTAACAAAGCCCGGTTTCATCGGTTTATCATATCGTACAGAGGGTAGTTTAAACTGTCCTCAAAGAGGTGACACGTTTGATATTACTGTACTTTGTATAAGAATATTAAACTGCGGCAGAGACTAGTGCAGCCGGCAGTGCCGTGCCATGCCATGATGTAACGTGCACTACAAGCTCACTCGTCAAAATAGTGACTATTGTTTGCTGGTCCATATTTCAGCAGCTTGAAATTCTTTTAAGGAATGTACTGAACGAAATAATATAAATATAGTATGAATTGATTTATAATAAACAATCATACGCCGACGAATTCGTTCATTCCAAGAATTTATATGATAGGCAGTTGAAAACATTCTCTTTGCTACGGCCATATTTAGTTTTATAATTACTCAGACGTTATAAAATTAAGCGTACATAGTATGTATTTGTAATGGTAAATATTATATATACAGTACCTTAAACTCCCCAAATTTGAACACGCTACCACAGCGATATCCAATCGTTGTCCTTGATCCGCGGTGTTCAATGGCAGCCAACATAGCTTGTGACACGTTAAATAAATAGGGACGGGTATAGGAATCCTTAGCCAATGAACAAGCCTCTTTCTTGTGGAAAACTGCAATAAAACGTGCTGTGTAAGTCGTATTCATTTCCCATTAGAAAATGTGCACTATATGTAATTATATGGGTAATTATAAGACAACAAATAATATACCGGTAATATACAAATAAAAACCCCATGTTTTACATATTTGTACTTCGGCTAAACGAGTGAGAGGCAAGCATCTAGACCACTCGACCAAAGTACCACTTTGAGTTAAGAAGTCGATAATAGTTTCAGGATGTACTGTAATGATTGGAAATACGGAAAGTCTTTAGCATAGTAAAACATACAGTATATGCTTAACATTCTGATAGATGATCTCACTGTTCCGCCCCTTCGAATACAATCAGTCAATCAACGTATAAACCCCTACGTTGTATTTTAACGAGGTATTACAATCAGCATTCAATTATACCTCTTGATAAAGGCAATTAGTTATAAATGTATCCATAGACTACATTTAAGAGAAAGTAGGCCATATATTCTTTACTTCACATCTTGTTTGAAAATGAGATTGATGAACTTATCCCAATAGCCTCTATCATGGTAGAGCATTTCAGGTTGATAACAGTGAAAGATTTGGAGATAAGAGTTTAGTGCTTTTCAGTCGGTCTACACGAATGTTAGTGTATTTATTAATCTCATGTAATTTATTTCAGGATTAGGGCATAACCCATCTCTTTTGGGTACATTCGTGTAGACCGATTGAAAAGCACTAAACTCTTGTTTACTAAGGCTACACTGAAAATATGGCTTCAAACACCACAAAGATTTGAAGGTAGCCTATTGAATGCTGGTGGAATAGTTCCCGTGGCTGTCATGTTGGATTAGTGAAACTCATTAACTCGTGAGAACTGGCGCATGGGTATTTTTGACCCGAGGCTTAAATAATGCTTTGTATTTTCGTTTTGGTCAGCCCTTATTTCCTGTCGCTTACTGTACCTTCCTTCCTAGCCTTGAACTTCACCATGCAAAATGTCCATAGGTTTTGGAATACTCAAGTTATTTCTATATTATTTACGGTCGAGTCAGATTTACCCAGGGCGCCAGTCCTCGCGTGACAATTTTCGACTTACGTTAGTTGGAACAATCTGTAAATAATAAGGGGCAAAATGCACCTATCATAGTACAGCACAATCACATATCTCACGTTCTTGGTGATCCATGCTAAGGGTCTAGGGACACCTTGGTCATCAGCACCTTTCTTAAAAAAATGAGATGACTGCATTGCCGCCGCTATCAAGGGCAATGATACTGTTAAGAAAATTAATGTCATTTCTCTGCATGTTAAATTTGAAAAATATAAATAAACCTCATTTTATATTGGGAATAGTTCATAGGAAGACGCCAGGTGTAAAATTACTTCATTAAAAAGCGTACGGCTAAGACAAAAAGGGAGCGACACACTATGGGTCAAAATGACCTGGCGCCAGTCCTCGTGTTATACACACATCAAAAAAAGTTTCGCATCACCTCGATTCCCAGATCTCCGGCATATAGACGTTGACTGTGTATATTGTATCCAAGATACAGTCCCTTTGACTGTTCATAGATGTCACAAAAACTGCTCAAAGATGTAAACAACCATGCATGAGCAGGGCCTATTAGACGGAGGGGGTACGACAGCCGATCAGTTCCAGTCATTCCACCAGGACGAAGGTACGCTGCTCATGTTGTCTGTAGTTCTACCATGCCTAGAAGGTCAATACCGCAGTTCGATCGCGTCCGCATTGTTACTTTGTGTCAAGAAGGGCTCTCAACAAGGGAAGTTTCCAGGCGTCTCAGAGTGAACCAAAGCGATGTTGTTCGGACATGGAGGAGGTACAGAGATACAGGAACTGTCGATGACAGGCCTCGCTCAGGCCGCCCAAGGGCTACTACTGTAGTGGATGACCGCTACTTACGGATTGCCGCTCGGAGGAACCCTGACAGCAATGCCACCATGTTGAATAATGCGTTTCGTTCAGCCACAGGACGTCGTGTTTCAACTCAAACTGTGCGCAATAGGCTGCATGATGCGCAACTTCACTCCCGACGTCCATGGCGAGGTCCAGCTTTGCAACCCCGACACCATGCAGCGCGGTACAGATGGGCCCAACAACATGCTGAATGGACCCCACGGAATTGGCATCACGTTCTCTTCACCGATGAGTGTCGCATATGCCTTCAACCAGACAATCGTCGGAGACGTGTTTGGAGGCACCCTGGTCAGGCTGAACGTCTTAGACACACTGTCCAGCGAGTGCAGCAAGGTGGTGGTTCCCTGATGTTTTGGGGTGGCATTATGTGGGGCCGACGTACGCCACTGGTGGTCATGGAAGGCTCCGAAACGGCTTTACGATACCTGAATGACATCCTCCGACCCATAGTGCAACCATATCGGCAGAATATTGGAGAGGCATTTGTCTTCATGGACGACAATTCTCGACCTCATCGTGCACATCTTGTGAATGCGTTCCTTCAAGATAACGACATCGCTCGACTACAGTGGCCAGCATGTTCGCCAGACATGAACCCTATCGAACATGCCTGGGATATGTTGAAAAGGGCTGTTTATGGACGTCTTGACCCACCAACCACTCTGAGAGATTTACGCCGAATTGTCGTTGAGGAGTGGGACAATTTGGACCAACAGTGTCTTGATGAACTTGTGGATAGTATGCCACGGCGAATACAGGCATGCATCAATGCAAGAGGACGTGCTACTGGGTATTAGAGGTAGTGGTGTGTACTGCAATCTGGACCACAAATGCTGAAAGTCTAGCTGTATGATGGTACAACATGCAATGTGTGGGTCTCATGAGCAATAAAACGAGCTGAAATGTTGTTTGTGTTGATCTCTATTCCCTTGTATTTAACGGTTCCGGAACTCTTGGAACCGAGGTGATGCAAAACTTTTTTTGATGTGTGTATTTTTTCACGCCAATTCTCACGAGTTAAAATATTAAAAAAAGGTCGAGGTCGGAATATGTAGTAATAGTTCATTACCGTGCTTCATTGAAATCGCTCAAGTCGTATTCTAATATGGGGACATTCTAAGACACACATTCAAATTAACCTATATTTCATATGCTGAAAATATTCTAAAAAGGGAATTTTTTCGTAAAATATCTACATGCCATTCTCCTTATCTTTCCGAATCAGTGTTGGATGCAGTCATTTCTGAGCGTTATGCATGTTGCAAACAGATGAACACGGTGTATAGGCGAGCCTTCGCTGACCATAGTTCGTAGTCGTGGCATGCTGACAAGCGGAGAGAATGCAGACGTCAGGCACATAATTCGGACACGAGGCCATGGAAACCTGAGCTATACTACAGGACAGGGCAAGTGACGCGCAATCGATATCACACAGACTCCAAAGCTCGGCACTGTCTTTCATGGAACAGCTGAATAATGTTTGACACTAAGAATCGATAGCTTTGTTTTCAATGAATGTCTTCACACTTCAGATGGCTCCTTGTCACCTACCTAGGGATGACCGAGTTCTTGCTTGGATCGTTGGTCGAACGAGTCTTTGTGTCATTCTGGTATTTCTATTGCAATACAAACAGACATGTCCACTTGAACGCCTTCGTTTCTAAAGCTACCAGAGGCTCTTGGTCGGTGACCCGTGAGGATTGTCGCATGATAATTTTTGACCCGAGGCTTAGATAATATTCCATATTTTCGTTTTGTTCTGCCCTTATTTCCTGTCGCCTGCAATACCTTCCTTCATAGCTTTGAACTTCACCCTCCAAAAATAACATGTCCATAGCTTTTGAACACCCAAGTTATTTCTGTGTTATTTGCTGTCGGTTCATATTTACCCATGAGCACTGGCCCAAATTCTCGGCATACATTAGTCGGGACGATATATAGAAATACATGTGAAATTCCACCTATTTTGGTACAGCACAACCACAATGCTCACGTTCTTGTTGATCAATTTTAAGGGCTAGGGACACCTTGGTCATCAGGTGACTAAAATTGATATTAATTGCTATGCCGCCAATTTCCAGCTGTTGCTTAAATTATTGTCATTTTTCTGTAGTTTAATTTAGAACAAAGCCACTAAACCTCATTTTGTATTTATGATTGGTTTCTCGGAAGACACCCAGTGTAAATTACTTAATTACAATCCGTACGACTAGTAAAAAGTTGGTGGTACACTATGGGTCAAAATGTCCCGGTGGCGGTCCTCGTTTTATATATTTCACGCCAGTTCTCAGGTGTCAAGCAATCGACAAACTAACTTCACGCAACTCTATGGGAGAATATAGGGAAAATAGGCCTAAATTCACACAGAAGTAAGATTACTGAATTCAAAGTTGAATTAGAGCACTATCGGGAGATTTCATGATAAACATTTGGAATTTAATACAGTATGCTCCTTAACTGTGCTTATTAATTATTTTATTAATGCAGCCAATGGCCATGTACTTTTCTTTTCAGGACGGGTCAGGGAAGGGATATTGGAAGGAAATCGGCCGTGGACCTATTGAAAGGAACCTTTCCGGCATTTGCCTGGTAGTGAAAATGGTAAACCACGAAAACCATTTTCAGTACGGCCGAGGTGGGATTCGAACCCACGCTCTCCCGATGCCAGCGAAGCACGAGGTAGCAAGTTAGCGCTCTCGGCCACCGCGGTCTGTGATTATAAGCCACAATTATCTTTAACATCCTACCAGATGTCCATAATGCAATGAATCAAGTGGCTTGAAGTTCTAAGAAGCTTTCTTGTTGTTGCTATAAGCGTCCTCGTCTTTGGCCATGAGTTAAATTCACACCACTCGGATGTGATTATTACTTCTTAAAGTATCAAAAATGCAATGCTATAATTTCGAGCTAGTAGCTTTTAATGGTTCATGTTTCTTACAATACGGAACCAACATCGTTCAGAGACTCAAGCAGAGGATAGGCCTGCAATACGTGAAAATGTACATAATAAGTTTGTTACCTGAATTATAATCTCACACTCGCTTAATGCTAAACAGGTGCTTCTGATGAACACGTGCTTCTGATGAACACGTGCTTCTGTGCCCGGAGTCGTGTTTAACTAGATAATGTGTCAGGCTTTGGCTGAGGTTCGCCAGGTTTGATTCCTGGCTGGATCTTGGGATATGAACTTACTACAGTTAATTATCCAAGTTCAGACTTCGGTGTTTGTGTGTGTAACGTCTTCAACATCCATTTTACCCTCGTCAAGACTCACAGGGAGCCTGCAGGCGTCAAGTCGGAAGACTTGCATCAAGACTCTCCGGCAGCCACGCATCAGTAGTAGTAGTATTAATAGAAGTATTACAGAACGGTACTTCTGTAACTTGGTGAATCTGATGTTAAATGGTAAAGTTGTTAATCTCCATAAGTTAATTATCTGTCAAAACATTCAGCTATTTGAGCTGATACTATAACTATGTAGTACCTGGCTTGCACAATTTGTACATTACACATTGTCATCATTGCAGTCATCAAACTCCAATTGCTGTAATTTACTGGTAGTCCAGAGCGGGCAAAATTCACAGCATGATTGGCTGACACTTAGATGTATCATTGACAAGTGGCAAATTGGTGAACCCCATGAGCACAGTGGTCAGAGCATCGGCACACAAAGACGCACAGACCGGCAAGGGCCAGATATCTTATATATTTTTATCTTCCAGCTACATGACTTCCACCGTTTGTGCAATACACGGCTTAATAACACAAAAGATCTTCATCTTTAGCCTACTTTCTTTTTGTCCTAAAATTGTAAGTACACTTATGAGATCTAAACGGGCCAAAGTTCTAGTGTCTGTAAGTGTTAGTGTGTGTGAATATGTCTATGTCTGTTCCCCCTATCGATTCTAACATGACCAAAAAAAATTAGAACAGAGGTAGCACTATCAAAGGACTCCTCAGTGTCATGTTTTATATTGCCACCATCTTAACAAAAACAAAATGGTGGCCATCTGAGTTTTCTAAGCTTAAATCAAATAACAAATTAACGAGATCGCTAGATATCTAGATAGCTAGTTTGCTCAGGCAGGGCGGCCGTACCTTGCATTGCACCGAGCTCACACATCAAGATGGCGGACATTGCTGTTCTGCTTGGTTCATATTTTAATAGCTTGAAATTATTTCACGGAATGCACTGAACGAAATAATATACATTTTGTGTGAAATAGTTAATAATAAAGCCATAATACGCCGAAGAAATCGTATATTCCAAGATATTGTATGCTAGGCAGTTAGAGTAACGTTACTAATAATAATAGCGGACCTGTGCGAGAACTCTCGCATAATGGGTTGTGTGCGCCCCATGTGTACAGACTACCCGCCCGGCTCCAGTCCTAAGCAGGCTTTACGCGACACAGTTCTTGCTGGGTCTATCGTTTTGTTTATTTGTTAAAAACACTTTATAAACAAATAAATATATTTTCGTTGACTTTTCAAGAAATACAACATTTTTCCTGTACTATTGATACGATTAGGAAGATTTTGCTACATACCCCACCTTATAACTCTCTCTGGTTTAGGACCTAGAGTTTTGTGAAACATACACCTTAGCGTATTATATCAGAAAATTCATCATACAACGGTCCGAGTTAGCCGAGAGTCAGCGTGCTAGGCTGTCACCTGTGGTTAAAATCCAAACGGGGTAGGTAGTTCTTATTTGATTTTGTTCCAGTAGGCTACTGCGTCATCAATGCTTACTAAATCATCCAACCCTGGACGAATTATTTGAATCAAATTTCATTTTATAAAACTAATGTGACTTAACGTCTGCACATTAAAATTTCCTGTCACTCTTATTTTGAATATTTTCCGAATAAAACACGGCTATTTCGTAGAGGCTCTTAACCACCTCGCCCACAAGTGATATTACACCAATACTTTGTGGCCGAATTCTATTCTTCTACTCAAATATAAGTGCTTTTACCTCTTCGTTCCAGTAGATTTAGGGTCAATTCGTAAGAAACAGATAGAAAAACAGGGAAACCGACTGTTTGTTATGTCGTCGCTGCACCAGGCTATGGCGCAACGTTGTTCTCTCTCATACTTAACCTCAGAACCTGGTATGCTCCACCCACAGTATAATATGTTGGTATACGTCCCCACATTAATCTCGTTAGGTTCATTCTTTCTATGATCCCTGGCGAAGAAAAATAACTCAAAGTGAACCTTTCGGTTGAACTGTATACCGACACAGGCCATGGAGGCGTGACTGGTGTTAGTGAACAGAATCGAAGTGAAAGACAACGTCTTATAGCGGATTTTTCAGACGCAGCAAAGATATAAGACTTAGATTGGAGGTATGTTTGATCATAATACACCTCGATCAGCCTTAAGTATAAAGTTTTAGCTGAGAGTTTAAGATGCATAGGCTACATATATATATACCAAGTGAATCGTGCGCCTCGTTGTGCAGTCGCTAGCAGTATTGGCTCTCACCACGGAGTGCCAGGTTTGATTCTCGGTTCTGCCTAGAAATTTAATTCTGATATGAGGACTGGAATGGGGTACACTCAGTCTTGTGAGACAAAACTGAGAAGAGGCGGGTTCAATTCCTACCTCAGCTATCCTGAAAGACGTTTTCAGTGGTTTCCCTCTTCTACTCTAGGCAAATGCCAGGATGGTATCTAACATAAAGCCACGGCTGCATCCTACCAAATTCCTATCTCAATTACAAAACCACACAGTGGTACAGACATCACAGTGGCACAGGTTATCAGACAAATTGTACGTACACTCAAGTACACTGGGATACATCACCACCATGTCGCAAAGCCCCTAAAGAATCAAAAGCTACAACAACAAGGTGAACCACATAGATTTCTCTCAGACAATCTACTTTTTTCAGCCCTGCCAGAATGCCCGTATATCGCTCAACTGGTAGTTCAACTAAATACTTAGCCTACATTAAGGTAATTTCTAGGCAAGTTTTATCATTGTGCATTATGAGCTTTATAGGATATTATTGTGAATATATATATATATCACTATCTAAAGGAATGCTTCCACTACTGACCGATGGAACTCTTTGGGAGACAACTCGCTCAATGTGTTGTCATGAGATGAAGGTAATGATATTGCGCCTGAGGAATGAACATCTGTAACAATAAAGTTGGATAGCTGAGGGCAATAACGTGCTGTAGGAGTGTAATATGTCCCGGCTTGGCCATGTGGCTGCCTTGCCAAAGGCTGTTCACCATTTTATGGCTGTGTAGTAAAAACTCCGAACGTTTACTGTAGTTTGTTTTTGGAACAAAGCAATGGGTTGGTATAAAATAAGAATGCTAGGTATTTGTAGGATTCTGTCAGCAATTTGTGACTGCACCATTGATTTGAATATGCGGGGCTATAAGCTGAATATATAGCGTATTACTGCCAGTAGGCTGAACAAACATAGCTTTATTTAACAAGCTAACTTGGCCCTACTTTACACGAAAGAGAGTTTACGTAATGTAACGTAATTTAAAAGACAGTATGGGAACTTCAATTTGGTTAACCAAGGGTAAACTAACGAAAAAAACAACAAATATTTTCCACCTGAACTTTTGTACCAACTGAGAGCTGCTAATCTTGTCTTCTGTCAGGCAAGTATTGAGTTCATAGTAATATGTTGTTGTTGTTGATGATCCTTTTAAGGGCTTGGATTTCCTCGTCATTACAGTCTCGTGTGTGTTTTGTGTGTACTCAGAATTTGTGTGGTAACCTGTATCATTGTGGTAGTCTATATAGGGTTGTGCGTGCACTTGTAATTGAGGCCGTAGCCTTACGTTAGGGACCATACCAACATTTTCCTGTAGTAAAAGTGGGAAACCACGGAGAACTACTTCTAGGATGGCTGGGGTGGGAATTGAACCCGCCTCAGTTTTGCCTCATGAAATCGAGTGAACACCATTCCAACCCTCAGACCAGTATTACGTTTCTTGAGAGAGCCGGGAATCAAACCGAGGACCTTAGGGATCGGAATCTCAATGCGTATCCTGAGACCGCAGAAAGTGGTTCATTTTTAAATGACAAATACTACAGACAGATAAGACATTTGGCTGGTCGAGAAATGAGCCTTACTGTATTCGACTATAACGATTTGTGGATGCAATTCATGTCATCTCATCAGCTGTGAATGGTACGATGAACCGGAAAGTAGTCGTTCTCATAAATATGAGGTCTCTCAGGTTATAAGTTCCTTGGATGTCACCGAAAGCGATTGCGTTACCTAAATCTTAGTGTCAACTTACCTGAAGGTCCATGGCTGCCTCAATGATTTCCAAATGAGGAGCTGTATGTCTACATCTACCAAATCCAGATCTTACAACGTTAACTACACAGCAAATGCGAGCTCCAAACTGGAACATACTCGATACATATTTGCGAGCTAATCATACTTTCATTTGAAAAGCACTGAAAATCTGCCACTTCAAGTTTCATTGTAATGAAAAACAAAGAAAATTGATTTCTAATAATGTAGTCAAAATGCAACATGTAATATAAGTAACTGCAATAAATCATAGAACATAATTATCTGTACTTAACTAGCCTATTTAAAAAAAGGGTTGTATAGTCCTAAGAAGTCACAAAAGTTCCCCAGATTTACTGACACCTATATACATAACTTCTATAGTTCATACGTCACCATGACCACCCATAGACTACAGCACATAACTAATCATCGTACCCGAACAATATTTACTGCTATGATCTGATCATTACAGGAAATATAATAACAATTATGTTATTTGTTTTACGTCCCTATTAATTGCTGTGTCTTCTAAAGACGTCTGGGTGCCAGAATTTTGTCCGAAGGGGATCTTTCACGTGTCAGTAAATGTACTGACACGGCTCTCTTACCTTTGCCCACCCTGAAATGTCAACTGACTGCTCCAGGATTCGATCCTGCAACCTTGAGAACAGCAGGCGAGAACGTTACCGCTCAGCCACTAACCCAGTAGATCATAATAAAAGGCTCACAATGTGTTGAAGGCATGCTTCTCCAAATATCAGAATTAGTTGCTCGAAAATTGCTCTGACAGCCTGTAACTTGCTTCATACATGCTCGGCCATCAATTAAGTTCACGGGAAGGAGATTAAATGTAAATTGCTTCAATGTGCATATGCAATTATGTTGATGATTTAATAACGCTGTAAATTATATGCAATAAATAGGGGACCAAACTGAGTTCTCAATATAATAATGGTCCTACTTTCACGATATCCCTCTCTCAGAGGTGATGACCAAGTTGTGCCAAGCCTCAGAAATAATTGACAACAATAATATCCCCCAAAATCTGTATCCCCTTTAAAATGGTGGTACACAACTTGATGCAGCAAAAGCAACAACTCACTATGGCTATACAGTACAGCTTATCTAGTGGCAATCAAATAGTAATGCCACCCTAAAATATTAAGTATAAGCAATTGCATTTCTACACTGGGCAAGCCAATATTTAATATACGGTATTGAGATCAGCTTTCTTTTGCCTTAACGATAGATGTAGGAAAAATAAAATGAAGAGGCTGAGTACTTAATAATCTATCTGGCATTTTTATCATTCACATAAGTTTTACATAGAAATACAGCACACCTTCAAAGCTTGTAATGTTTCAGAAAAAAATCGTCAAACTTGGAATTCAATGAGACTTAGCATTATCAGTATTCACAATATTCATAGCTGCCTCTTTAAGATTTTGGATGCTAGAAGGTAGATCGTGTACAACTGTGTTTCAGATTCGATTCAGGGCGGTATGAAAACATGTGATAAATAAATCGGAAAAGATTCACACCCTCACAAAGTGTCATGCAGCCAAACGGGAGGTGGTAATGAAATGCAACAGCTCGGATGCAATGTCTGATCAAATGGACAATGTGCAGTTTACTGCTGCATAGCAATACATCATTTAATAACAAGAATTTTCTCCCGAAATATTTACAGCAGAATGTAAACGTCATTGTGTTCCAAATGGAGGAGGTATATTGCACAGAATCGACCACATCTTCGTCGAGATGGGTTGTGACTTCATTATGACTATGAACGAAATCATTCAGAAAATCTCTCATGGGTAATGTGGCTTAATAATGTCATCGCGTCAGGATATGGCAGTTCCTCACGCTGTGACGGGGTGCGGGGGGTCTTCCAGTAGGCATGCGCGGTCCGCATATTCCAAACCTAAATATATCAGCTTCCCGCATGCCAATCGTTGTTATTGCAGCACACGACACGCAGCCAGTGAAAGAAGGAATATGCTGAGTGAGTGAAGCCAGTAGTGACTAACTTAATGTGTTTTGAATGCGCGATACGCAGTAAACGGGAAGACATCTGCAGTTCAAACCCAACTGACACCTCCTGGCGCGATATCCGTACACGTAGCGTACAGCCGTGTCGTACAGTGCACTCTATTAAATTTTGTTCATTCTCCCCTCACAAGTCAGTATTAAGGGACCATAAATTTCAGAACTCACACGCGGTTTTAAAACAAACATGAACTCATTCTCAAGGACATGAAAATTAATTGCCTACGTCACGAGCTTAAGGACTAGAGAATAAGTGGTAATTGGGATAATCAAACAGAAGGACATTTCAAAACACAATCATGTATCATTTGCATCAAAGTCTGCAAAATAAACCTGCCACACTTATAATTGAACAGCCCTTATTCCGTGCATCCAAGAACATTAAATTGATTGGTGAGCACTGAGTGACGTACATCACCACTCCTACCCACTGTAGACGAGAATGATAACTTAAGTTATCCTTTGATTTGTTTGGAGCCACAAAGAATAGGAGCGACGCGAGTTCTCGCCAAGCGGCTGTCTGGGCTTGTCCACTCTGGTTTTGTGCACATCTGCGGCTCAATCCAGATCGTTGTCATTTTATTAATTTTACATGTCAGTAGTTGCAGCTAAATCAGAAATATATATAGGAGCCATATCTGAACAACCCTGGCATTAATTGAAGTGAACCTCGACATCGCCTTAGTCAAGCAGTGGTGTATATAGCCAGTGTCCATGTGTGTTGTGTTAGTAATTCTTGAACTATTGTATCATTGATTCGTTAATTGGCTACACTCATGCACAAATGACATGGCAAACAGAAAATTAATGCTGCTGCAACAATCATGTTTCATATAATCTAATCTTTAATGACATTTCTTGGGACCGTTCATGCTCCCATTCCATTTAAAATATTATGTGTACGTTATTTAGAGGTAAATATGTCACTGTTTCTTTGCTGAAGGTTTTATTAGGAGCCCAATTTGAGAGCTTAAGGGACGAAGGCGGTACAAATATTATTGAACAATATATCACTCGATGCTTTCATGATTGAAATTAGCTCGCCACGACCTTTTATGTACAACCCTGTTTTTGAGAGCGAGATTTTACAACAGACCAATAATCTCAATATTTAGAAACTGAGTATACATAGAAAGGTGAACGCTTTATACCACATAATATTATGTCATTTTGTAACAACAGCATTATATTTCACACGAACTGAATGGCTAAAGCCAGACGACTACAAATAAAATTTCTGCCTATATCTTGACCTTCAGAACTTTAGTTATCCTCATTTGTTCATTATTTCTAGTTGCTCTGATTCCCTTCCCAGAATTTATTTGAACACGCGTGACAATTAAATTCCTAAGAACAGTTTAAAACTATGTCGTTCGATAACTTAGTGATTGAAACTAACATTTCTACTGTAGGTCACGGTCCTCAAACGATCAACATTGCTCGGATTCAGACACAACTTCAGTTTAACATACGGTTTCCTAATCACGCTCGTAAATCAACGGAGTGCGCTCAGTCTTGTGAGGGAAAACTGAAAAGAACGAGTTCGATTCTCACCTGTCCTAGAAGAGGTTTCCCTTGGATTTGACTTCTACTCCAGGCGAATGTCAGAATGGTTCCTACAGTAAGGTCGCGTCCCCTTCCTTCGCCCAGTGGCTCATGATTGCGAGATAAACGGTCACGTAAAACTACAAACTTCCTTCCTTTCCTTCGCAATACTCGCCTGAATTACAAACACACTTGCACAGACACCAAAACAATACAGGTTATCACACAAATTCTACACACCCCAAGTGCACGCAGCGGAAATGAAAACGATGACCCAGTCAAAAAATCAAACAACAAAAACATTTCTCGTAAAACAGTCTAAGAATCAAATGAATATTAACGTTTTTGGCATGAGAATAATACGCAACGCGCATTTCAATAGAAAGTTAGGTCGGGTGTGTGTTATTTATTTAGTTAGTTAGTTAGTTACTGTTGTTTAAAGAGGGAGAAAGTGTGGAAGTTAAAAACATGTTTTTTCACCAGTACGAAATTGATTTCAAGACAGAGGAATGATATCAGTTGACACAGTGACGAGGCCGTCACAGGTAAACACACTTAACATGCATCAGGTGGATTAGGGAATGAAACAGTAATTCTGAGTTCTTAAAATCAGCACTGGAACAAAATTTGTCATACTGCTCTTATTGCAGTAAAATATTATTCATCTTTACAAATCATGAATACAGCCAAACAGCCTTTTCCCTGAATTGTAGAGCTTTAGGAACATAAAGCAATGAGCAGTGGCAGGCATTATTATGAGAATGCTGGTAAACAATACATGAATTGAGAATAAAATAGAGAAGCACAAAGGGACTCGTTGCAGTCGTCTTGTCGTGGTTTCTCACACACACACAATTCCTACCAGAAATAACAGAAATGATCAATAACAGTACAAGATCAGAGGGAACTGCGAAATTATACGGCACGCAGAGCGTAATAACAGTCCTCGCCCCCACAAAATAGAACACGGCAAATGAGAAAGGAGCACATTCTATTGCTGCAGTTACGTGACACCACCGACAAGTTTGGCCAGTTAGACTACCCCTTGCCAGTCAACAGTAGCTAAACGAGCCTTGGTGTTACCAACTCTACGGATTTTAGTTGTTTTGACTTATTTCAGAGTCTTAAGATATCTGGTATTTTGGTATTGGTGATACGGGCCTGGGCATGACAGAAAAGTGGCTAAGCTGCTTACCTCCCACCGATTTGGACCGGGTTCAAATCCTGGATATTCCATTAGAGATCGTCCGTGGTAAAACCTCACATACTGTGGTTCAAATTCCACATAAGAGGTATGAGGAGGAGGAGGAAGAGGCTCATTATCGCAAGATTATCAGTCACGTAGAACTGCAAGCTCCCTTTGTGTGCGGAATGTATCTGATTAACGCATGTTTATGTGCTGACTGAGATAGTGCGCGTAACAAATTACTTAGCTTTTCGCTAAGCCAGTGAGTGCCAGGAGTTTTGGAACCATTGGAAAATTTCCAATGTCTCCGGTGCTTACCACTGAAACCACTTCTAGGATGTTTCCTGAGGTAATCAAACCCACCTCTTCTAAATGAAACACGTTCCAACCGTCAGATAAGAATTACATTTTATGATAAAGGAACACCAAAACCTTTGTTGGGGAGTTGCGATACGTATCCCTAGACCGTGGAAGGTGGTGACAAAAGCAATTTTACGGAAGACTTCTGGAAAATGTACCAAAATTCAGTATCGGATACTACTCCAACAATTTGACCAGGAGCAGTGATAAGAGTCAAGCAGAATTAGAAGATAGAGATTGTTGTTGTTATTCATTCATTCATTCATTTATTTGCAATGGGGGGTGTGTCCCCCGGTGGCAAATTGGATATACATAACAAATACATAATTATACATAACAATACATAATTATACATAACAATTCAATAACAATTATACAACAATTAAACTGGAGTATTTACACAAATAGTCAGTCTTTTCTTAAACACACCTATATGTTTGGGAAAAGGCTCTAAGACTGCGGCAGGTAGAGAGTTCCAGTTATCAATGGCACGGTTTACAAAAGAATATTTACCATAATTTGTTCGCTGTGGTCGGCCCTTAACTTTGAAAGGATGATCGCTCCTACCCATGTAAGTGGGCTTTCCCAATCGTTTGCTAAGCTCACCCCATGCTGGTTGATTTGTATACGTGTTGTACATAGCGCAGAGTCTAGATTTCATCCTCCTAGCCTCCAGTGATTCCCACCCAAGTTTCTTTAACATACGGCTCACACTGCTCCTGGGATTAAAGTCACTGAGCACAAATCTAGCGGCCTTTCTTTGTACCATTTCCAACTCATTGATGAGCCCTACTTGATATGGATCCCAAACCGCCGAGGCATATTCCAGAATAGGTCTTACAAGTGACAAATAGCCTAATTCTTTAGCAGAGGTACTACTTCCTTTTAATACCCTCATTACAAAGTGCAGGGATTTGTAAGCTTTTGAAACTACACATCCTACATGACTACTCCATTTCATATCATTCCTTACGTGAACGCCCAAATATTTGCAAGAATCTTCTTCTACAAGTATTTCCGAGCCAATGTTATATTGAAAATCCTGCCTTCGCACTTTCCCTATTTTTAAGAGACTACATTTTCTTGTGTTTATTTTCATTTTATTTACAATCGCCCACTTATAGACCAGGTTCAGGTCCTCTTGCAGCACTGCATTGTCTTGTGAGTCATGTATCTTTCGATATATTACACAATCATCCGCAAACAATCGACAGTCACTGCGAATTCCATTTGGTAAGTCATTTATAAACGCCATAAACAACAAAGTTCCGATTACGCTGCCCTGAGGGATACCCGATGTTACGGTAATTTCATCCGAGAATATGCCTTCGACTTTCACTTTCTGGGAACGACCCGTCAAAAATTCTTGGATCCATAAAATTACTCTTCTATCAATCTTCGTCGAAGCTAATTTATGGAGTAGCATGTCATGCGGCACGACATCAAATGCCTTCGCAAAATCTATAACCACGGCGTCGACTGAAACTCCATGGTCTAACGATTCGCTAATGTCTTGAAAAAGTGATAGCATCTGACTCTCGCATGAGTAACCTTTCCGAAATCCATGCTGCCTATCATTAAACCATGATAATGTTTCCCACTGTTCCCTCAAGTAGTCGCAAATGAGATGCTCCATCTGCTTACAAACGATGGACGTAAGGCTAACCGGCCTGTAGTTGCCCAATTCAAGTCTGCTCCCTCCCTTAAATATTGGGACTACCGTAGCTCTTTTCCAGTCATCTGGGATTTGCGCATTGTTTATGGACACATTAAATATCACCTCCAAGTATCGTGCCACGGCCCTACCTCCTAATTTAAGTACTTCACTAACAATATTATCAGGACCCTTTGATACATTGAAACGCAGTTTTTGTATTAGCTTTACAATTGCTGACTGGTTTATTTGGAACAGAGGGGCCCCTGATTCGTCGTTAAGGTCCAACACACAGCTATTGGATTTATTGAACACACTACCGTAAAAGACATTTAATTCATTAGCAATGGCCTGTTTCTCAGTAATTAATTTACCGTCACCGGACATTATCATCGACAAATTATTTGAATTTCCCTTTCTTCTCCTAACATAACTGTAAAAAAATTTCCACCCACCCTCTCCCGAACCAAGTAAACCTTGCATATAACTGTCATGAGCAGCCCTCTTTTTTAAGACGAGCTCTCTTGATAAGGAGCTTTAATCACGTGTGACATCGTTGTCATTTGTCCCCGAGAATTTGGGGTGTGTCTATGATTTATCTCATGTTATGTGTTGCTATGGTGTGTCTAGTAGTGTGTTCAATCGTAATTGAGACATGGAATGCGAAAGAGGCGGTTGTGGCTTTACGTTAGGAACCATCTAGGCATTTGTATCGAGTAAAGAAGGAAAACCATGGAAATACTATCTTAGGATGGCTGAGGTGGGTATCAAACCCATCTCTTCCCAGT
This sequence comes from Meconema thalassinum, assembly GCA_946902985.2. Taxonomy (NCBI): domain Eukaryota; kingdom Metazoa; phylum Arthropoda; class Insecta; order Orthoptera; family Tettigoniidae; genus Meconema; species Meconema thalassinum. Next base: position 298,191,730 of record OX336389.2, read on the forward strand.
TCTACCTCCCAAGGCTGAGTGCACCCTGTTTCAGGCCTCAGTCAGGAATTAATTTCGTTAGCAGAACCGGGAATCAAACCGGATCTCGGCTGTGACAGCCGAGAATGTTAGACATTACACCGCGAGGGAGTCAGGAGGGGATAAGGAATATTGAGCTTTTAATGTGATGCAATTGTTTCTGATGTAATATTAAATGCTGTTTTCATGTAATTGCTTCATAGCTATTAAATTTAACTTCGGATGTGATAACTTGCTTAATGTTTTCCACGTATATAAATAGGCCCAGCATAAAAGTTATACTAGTTTTACAGCAGTACGTGGATAAAAAGAATAGCTCTGAAGTAAGTTAATCAAAATATAAGATGCAAAAATAAATCAAAAAATTGATTTGAGAGTAGTTCCGATGAATTTAAATCATATATAGTAAACTCAGGAGTGGATATAATTAAATTGTATTTCAATGTGTGTTGAAACCCTTGATATAACATAACGAATCTGGGATCAAACGTTTTAGGACAATAAAGTAAGATGAGTTTACTCTTCGAGAGGTTGTAATACCCAGTTTAATATTATCATTGGTGTTATCAAGAGGATATAAATATAAATATAAATGGATGATTTTACATTAACCTTTTACCTATATTTTGACATTGTATTTTGATCGCATGCATATTTTGGGCTATTTTCATAAACCGCTCAGTATAATAGGGCTCCCGAGTTCACCGAGCGAAGTACATTATTACATAATTCATCAAGACTACACATAAGAAATGGCTTGTAAAATGTCTATGAGTTCACTCTTACCGACATTATAAGTCCTCTAACCAGGATTCCGTCGCCATTGCACCCTTCTGACAAGATGAGTCAATTGCTCCATGAACGCAGTCATACAGGCATGTGCCAAGTTTTACGTCAACTCGTTGGTCTAGGCAACCAGTTTCCTGACTTAGATGGTCCAATAATATTTATTCTGCACAATCTTTTATTATTTATTGTGACGTTTCTCTCAGGTACACCCAAGAATGACGTTGGCATCTGTGCCCAGTGGTGGCGAGATTGTACAGGGCGGTATGACGGCTCATACGCCGTTGCTGTCCGGTATTCAATTGGCAAACATTTTGACCCCGATGTTACTATCCCAGACAACAGCCATTCGTCAGACTCCACTGACCCTGTGCCCTGCTGACACGGTGGCCCTTGAAAATCTCAGTGCCTCCACAACTTTGGATAAGGAGTAAATCATACGTGTGACATCGACAGTTTGGTAACGTTCAGTAGCGCTGAGAAGTGCTTAAATGTTATTTCAACAATAGTGCAAGGTATAACGTCTCCTCAGACATCAACCCCATCAAAATCTGCACATTTCGGGGTGAAGAATAGCGCTGTGTTACTTACATGGAAGTATACTATTTCCGTGAATCTCATTACTGTACTTACAAATTGAATGTTGAAACGTACAAATATATGGAATAGTGAACCACGAACACGTGTGCTTTAGGGGACACGGAATCCAATATTTGATGAAAAATTCCATTTCATTCAAATTTTGATTTGGAATCTGAGTTGTTTTCACTTTCCATTTCTGTTTAAATTGACAATATCCAAACCAGATGTATTATAATGAATTATTTTGTAATAGCAAGCATAGTCTTTTGCGTTAGTGTTACAACTTAAAATGTCATTTCCCGTAAGTAACATGTTTTTATCACTTCAGGAACATATTCTTAGTTTGTGCTGAATGTGGGAACTTGAAACTTTCTGGTTATATTTATAAAATTACTATCCTAGCTCAGAAATGGCACTTTGGTGGCAGATAACATATGTTTCGTTTCATATTCCTAATATATAAGGGAAAAGTAGTGAAGGTTTTGGCCTTCGGAAAAGCATTAACACCAGTTACATTGATGCAAAACTGTCATTTAACTAAAGAGCCAATACATGCATATACAAACTGTGAATATTTCAAATGATAGCATCACATTTTTCTGAGAAAATGTTCCTTATATGTAGCATTATTTAACTTTGTAAATATACGACGTTTTGGGTACCTATAAATACTGATTAGATTAAAGTACTTCGTAGCAGTGGTTCTTGGTTCAGCATGTACAGATTAACTAGATATTAAAAGTGTGTATACTTACAATAATATGTACATACATTTCCACTGAATGGTTCTGAACATTAGTTGGCCGCCCGTCTTTACCTGCAATGAAAAACGTAACTGTGTTAGACACTTAAAACAAAGGATTACTGAGGCTACAGAAATGCAAAATATATTGTATATTTCTATGCAATTTTAACACAAGGGGATAGACTTGTGATGGGTTACTGGCAGCTAACATTATGTATAATTCTTCTTGAAATGGTGCTAGGTATTCTGTACGTGACCAAATGAATAAAATTACACCAGGATCGTTTCAAAGATACTTGAAAGTGATACTGCCCCAATAACTCAAACCCGAGACTGAATTCATTCCTGCTGCATGGGGAGCTGAGCTGAGAGGAAGCCCACATATGATGGCGTTATCAACGACATCAGGAGTTGAGAGTTAATGTCCATAAAAAATAGCCTAACATGTATCATGGACACCAGGTGGAGCTGGCAGAAGTTAACTTATTGTCCCTGAAGTTGCAATGTCTCGTATCCCACACTGGTCGTATTTTATAATATTTTCCTAATGATTGGTCACGCCTCTCAGCTGTATGTAGAAACTTACATTCCATGTAGTTATATTCTCCTACAGCACAGTGCATTTACGGATTATTTTCTTTATGCTTAAGAACCTGACGAGAATTGTTCTGTTGAACGGCACATCCACATACGGCTGGGATGCGTGAGCAATCATAAGGAAAATATTGGTACGTAAAATCAGGACGGTGTACGATGTATGGCACGTTAAGGGTTGAAATGGTGGTATAAGTCATGGATATCAGGTGGAGCTAAGAGCAACATTGAAGCTAACAGATGATAGTATAAATCATGGACACCAAGTGAAGCTGAGAGCAATATCCAAGCTAACAGATGATGGTATAAATCTTGGAACCAAGTGAAGCTGAGAGCAACATCCAAGCTAACAGATTATAGTATAAGTCATGGACACCAGGTAGAGCTACATCCAAGCTAACAGGTGATTGTATAAATCTTGAACACCAATGAAGTTGAGATCAACATCCAAGCTAATATATGAAGGTGTAAGTCATGGACACCAGGTGGAGCTGAGGACAACACTAAATCTAACATATGATGGTTTAAGTCAAGGGCACCAGGTGGAGCTGAGATCGTCACAAAACCTAACGTATGATGGTATAAGTCATGGACACCAGGTGGAGCTGAGATCGTCACAAAACCTAACATATTATGGTATAAGTCATGGACACCAGGTGGAGCTAAGAACATCACAAAACCTAACATATGATGGTATAAGTCATGGACAGTAGGTGGAGCTGAGATCATCACAAAACCTAACATATCATGGAATAAGTCATGGACATCAGGTGGATCTGGGAGCAACATTGAAGCGAATATATGATAGTATACCTGGTATACATGGAAATTTCGTGGAGCTGAACGTTTCTTTTAGTGACATGGTAGCTAACATCGTCAGCTAGAACTGAAATAAATCGAGGTCCGGGAACACGTTCATGAGAAGATCAGGTATAAGTTGACTATATACAGTACATTTAAGAGTACATTATGCAACGAGCCTATAATGGCTATAATTAAGACACGAGTATTTTTTTTATTAAACGAGCGTATGCGAGTTTTATAATTTCCATACGAGTGTCTTAATTACCATTATAGGCAAGTTGCATACGACTGTTTATGTTCGACGATAATTATAATTTTATTATATGTTTTAACATAAATATTCATAAATATCTGTTGAGAGTCAGCCACAAGAATTGTGTTATCGGAGAGCGAGCGCGAGACATCTCTCTGTCTTTCAAGATCTTTGACGCATGCGCTCTGTGTCCTTGCAACGACATATGCAAGCCATATGTTTACATCTGCCGTCCCTCAGTAATATTGTCACCGGAGTCGTTTGAATGCGCTGTGTAGAAATTAGTGTTGGTGATTTTAAGGTGCAGTGCTATTTCTTGTTTCATATTCGCCAGTTTATTTACGCGAACATATGGACGGTGCGTATTCCATGTCGATAATTTATTATAGTTCGATGTTGTGTTTATGTCCGACATGTTGGATTTTGAGCGCATGCGCGAAGGTATCGTTACCTAATTGGTCAATGAACGAGCTCTGATTGGCTGGAGAAACTGTATCATAATGAAAATAAGTGTTATAATGACCATCATTATGACACCGTTTTCTGACACATAATAGTGAGGGTCGAACATAAAGATTATTTCCTCTTCTACTAGTAATATGACGTACGTTTTAGATTTACTTGTTATTCAACGATATGATATGATGGATCAAGGACGCTAGGTAGAGCTGACAAGTGACGTGGTAGCTAACATATGCCATTATGCTTCAGGGACGTTGGGATGGTCCTTTTATATGGCGATGTGTGTTCACACTTTGTAGCGCAGCTTCCCTGTCAAATAGAATTAGAGGGTATGGTAGCGCAGCGGTCAAGCTGCTTGCCTCTCACCACGGTGGGCTGGGTTCGATTCTCGGTCAGTGCATGTAATATTTTCGAAGTGAAATGCCGTGTCATGTGATTCAGATTCCACGTAAAAAGGAAGTCCCGTGGCTCATAATCAGAAGATTCATGGCCACGTAAAACGACAATCTTCCTTCCTTCAAAGAGAATTACTTAACATAGACTATATTTGGAACGCCACTCGTATTTTCTGATGTTTTAACTTCAAGTAGTGGCTTTAGGCCCACACCTCAACTGATGAACACCGGTCCACGTGACTCTACACACCCGTCAGTGAGACATGGCGGACAAAGAGCATTCCTCTATCCTTATTCGATGTAATTGGCTAGTTGAGCATAGACTACAGTACAGCTGCAGAAATAATAGGAATCTGAAATTAGAAGTTTTATAGTATGTTCATGCCCAAAATACACACCGTAGAATGTTAGATGTTGACTCCTGGAGTTAAATGTGTACCAGTTTTTCTACTAAAGAATCCGTTTGACAGAAGACATTGGGTCTAGTGGATAAGACGTTGACGCTGCGCCAACGGATACGTGGTTCTCTTGCCCACATTCTCCATGTCCGTTTTAGTTGCTATTTATTCTATTAATTGCTATGTATTTATTCAAACGTACTGAATTCTGCTGTGCAGAAAACATTTGTAAAAGGCTCAATATGCAAGATGTTAGTGCCAACAATCATAGTGAACTTAAACCGGACAAGATATAAACTACTATTAGCCGAATCTACCCATTGCCTACTAGATTGCACACAGCCTGGACAAGCACAGTTTGGAACATGGCTCGCGTCAGTTTAAGAGTACACAACAAAACATTCTATCGGATGATTCGGTACTGAGCACCCTACTGAATCAAATTGTGCGTACACGATCGACTTGGACTAGGCCTCCATTTAGAGGAATCCAAGGGAGATACTACTCATGTGAGATCCAATATCGTGAACTTTGACTACCATCAGAACATTGAGCTTACTATCCCTATCTGTATCTGTAGCAACCTTCAGAGCGTACGGTGCCTCCTACGGTAAATTTATACTATAACATGGACCGTTTTTTAACCTCAAAAAGAGTGATTATGTCAAGGCCTGTGTATTCTAATAGAAATGGTCTAGCTTACGTCAAAAATATTGGTTTGTGACTACGCCTTTTCTAATACTAGGTGTATTTCTTTCCGAAATATTACCACAGTATGTATAGTTACAAGCACTGACCAAATGTCACTGAATATTTGTGACTGGGTCATTAATATTCTCGAATGAGCTGCCAGATCGATATTTGCTTTGTTTTTATATATCAAATATTTCTACTTTGAATAAATTATTACCACAATGGGAATATATAGCTTAAGTACATTTATTCACAATGAAAATACATTAAGTTTCAGCCTAGTCAAACATTTGTAGTAACTGAAAATTCAATTGAAAGGGAGCACATATTTCAGCTACCAAATGTAGCCTTTCTCAAACAAGAAGTGAGTTTTTAATTAATATTTTTATTCATTTATTTATTCATGTATTTATAATTTTTAGTTTTTGCAAAAGTTCAGTGCTTTTCAGTAGGTCAACACGAATGTACCCAAAAGAGCTGGGTTATGCCCTAATCCTGAAATAAATTACATGTGATTAATACATACACTAGGATGACCAGTTTCGATCGTCAAGCGATCATCATCAGATCCATTACACTTTGGCTATAAGATCTGTGTTTGAAAATACAGGTGAAAATATTCACAATATATACATTTATTTAGTTGCAGTATTGGTAATGCAACTGTCGGTGTATGCTAATTGTAGTAAGTTATATATGATGTTAGGTGAAATGCTAAAATGGTGATAGAAATCTGGAGTTTGTCTATTTGGAGTGACTATATGGTTGTAAATAATCAACTATGGTTATACTGTAATATTACAGGCTACTACTTATCTGGTTGTCTTCCTCGCTGGAGCTACGAGTAGTTTCGTGTTCACTCTTACACCAGGTGTGGTCGACTGAAATGGGATGTTATCTCAACGAAACTGTTTTTTCCCTTTCTCCCCCTGATCCTATGAGCGGTGTGAAGTCAGTGAAATGTGTTTTTGTGGGATGTTGCCAAATGTAGATAAGATGTATGTTATTGAATGAGGTAGGTCTACAACTATTAAAGACCGTGGAACAGTCCTCGCCACGCGCGGACCAACAGCCATTCATACTAAGCGCTGCCCGATCTTTGAGGACGTCCAGGCACCTTAAATACTGCCGCGAATACCAGCCTTGGTTTATTGCAGAAAAAAGTACATCGTACACCTGATCCAGATAACATTTGCCTATTAAAAAAACCCTAATTCCCCCCCCCCCCCCTTTTTTATCTAGCTTGGCTGTATCGCTAAGTTGTGTCTTGTTTCCGACAGGGTGTTTTTTTTTAGTAGAATGAAGAGGGGTGACCTCTCCATAAAAGTGTGTTCGTTTAGATTGTTGGCATTGTTTCGTTTGGTTAGGTGTACCTCGATTGCCTCCTTTATGCCTTTCGATTCGTGATGAATTATTTTTAGGTCCGTCTCGATGTTAGTGAAGCCGTGTCCCGCGTCACACATATGTTCGCATACGGCTGAATGTGTTCCGTATCCTATCGCATTCCTATGTTCATTATAACGTGTGTCTACTCGTCTTCCACTCTGTCCGATGTAATTAGCTCGACAACCAGTGTCTTGGTACGTAATAGAATATACCCCTTACTTTGAATATGGGTCATGTTCATTTATATTACTATTTTGTAGGTGCCTACCGGTTGTGTTGTTCGTTGTGAATGCTATTTATATGCCTTGCTTTTTGAATGGATTAGTGATTTTGTGTGTGTTCGCATTCACATAGTTTAAGCGCGCAAATTTTTTCTCATTATTGTCCGGTTTGGGAATAGTTTTATTTTTATTTTTATGTTTGGCTATAATTTGGTCTTTTACTTGGCGGGAAATTGTTTTCCTTTGCTATTTGCCTAATGGTTCTTATATCCTTATTATAGTTGTCTTTTGACATGGGTATGTTTTAAGCCCTGTGCACCATTGTATTGAACCCCGCTAATTTGTGCGTACTGGGGTGATTAAACTGATTGTCGATTGCATGCGATGTTTGTGTAGCTTTCCGGAATATGGAATACGAAAGCTCGTTGTCTTTACGTTCAATAGTTAAGTCGAGATAATTTATTTTTCGGTCTGTTTCGGAATACTTAGTGAAATTGATTGATGGTGTAGGCTAATAATGGATTGCAGAATTGTTTCTTCGCTTGTTAGTTCAGTATCGTAGATGCTAATTACATCATCTACATATCTTTTCCATATTAATATTTCCTTTGTTGAAGACTTTTCTAAGAACGCATTTTCTAGTGCATTAATGAAGATGCCAGCGATTAGCCCGCTTAGTGGTGGTCCCATTTATTATGTATTGTTTATTATTTATTGTTTTCATTTACTATTTATTATTTACTATTTACTATTTACTATTTACTATTTACTATTTACTATTTACTATTTACTATTTACTATTTACTATTTACTATTTATTATTTATCTTTTATCATTTATCATTTATCATTTATCATTTATTATTTATTATTTATTATTCGTTATTTATATTTATTTATTATTTATTATTTATTATTATCATTTGTTATTTGTTATTTGTTATTTATTATTTATTATTTATTATTTATTATTTATTATTTATTATTTATTATTTATTATTTATTATTTATTATTTATTATTTATTATTTATTATTTATTATTTATTATTTATTTATTTATTATTTATTATTTATTTATTTATTATTTATTATTTATTATTTGTTATTTATTATTATCATTTGTTATTTGTTATTTGTTATTTATTATTTATGATTTATTATTTACTATTTGGTGTATTTTTGGAAATACACGGAAAGAAAGAATTAGCTATTGCTGTTCATTACTTTATATCAGTCCATTTATTTCCTTAGTGAAATTGATTGATGGTGTAGGCTAATAATGGACTGTTACCTACTGTATTCCCCGCGAATTTGTTCATTTTTTCTGTCAGTTTTTTACAGAGACGCATATTCCGTTGAACCAGCCTGACAGCGTCCCATCGCTGCCTTCCGTACTTCCATTGCTTCAAGCCATGAAGACTTCTACATTAATCCGCAGGGAGTCGTGTTCTTCACCAACAAACTACTCCGTGAAGACACCGCTCCAAGAAGAATTTTGTGTATGTAAAGTTTTTTCATGTTTATGTATAACCTCTTTGTTTCCTCCCCTTACTCGCCCGCTTCCCCCCTCTTCTCGCCTCCTCCTACTGCTCGCTTCTCCGCGCGCGCAGCCCGCTCGCTCGTTCACTTCTACACTTCTTCTCGACTTGTCTCCGTGTCATGAGCAACCGCTTACCCTCCCAGTGCACTCAACTTCTTGTTGGACATGCCGTCTAGGCTAGTGTACTTTCGCTGCGTCTAGCAGCCCTCACTTGTACGTCGGAAGTCAAACCAATCAGTTGGAGCTAACTAAAGCTCGCCTCCTCAACTCAAGAGGCAAACTTTTAAATTCGACGCCATGTTCGAATTTTAGTATCAACCGTCAACAGCAACATCACCTTCTTCAAGAAGCAAAGATAAGTACCGACTTCATGTTTTAACCACATTTTCATCGCTTTTAAAAGGCTCAATGCTTTTATTTGGATTTTATAGACAGTGAAAGTTGCTATGTGATAATAACTGCTTTCAAGAGATCTTCTTGATCAAACTTAAACTATCAATTCTAACTTTCAAAATGAAAGATTTTCTGAGATGCTATCTCACATCGAGGGATATTTCTAAAATACCCACTATCTATATAAACTAGTTTTCCGCCGAGGGATTCTCTACCCAATTTAAACAAGTCATCATTGCTCTGGAACCTTCCAGAACCTGCACTCTATCTACCTGTTATACTGTCATGTACATTCCACTCACATATGGGAATACTTTTTCAAACTAAGGAATCTTCCTTATGAACTGCTAATCAATATCTAATTATTCTTCCTCCGTTGGGATTATTCTGGAGCATTCAACTATAACCTACAAGTTTTTCAAGCAATAGACTCTCGCAAATCTAGTGTAACTAGTTATTTTCCACCATTGCAATAACTTTCTTTGCCATCAACTTTTTGTGCTACTACAGTGAACTTTTCAAATATATCAACAGACTATAGTGAAAACAGTGCCTGTTCAACTTTTCATCCGCGTCGCGCTCGTCCGAGTACTATAAATATGGCCATGAACACTTTTCCACAATCCCATTTGATCTTTCACAAACCCTTTACTAACAAATTAAAATAATAAAATTGTTACTTTAGGTCTTTTTTCAATGAGGTGTCACTCTCCATAAGTGCCCTCTCTTACTTGCTCCACGTATAACGAATTAATGTCTGTAAAACTTCGTGTCTAGTACACGCCTTAAATTATATTGTTTCTCCCTTCTAATGAGGGAATACAATTCTTTCAACTCAAAAGTGAGTTATCTCGAGGTTTCACGAAAGGGAAATTTGCCCCATTTTTTCTCGTGATCCCTACTTAAACATAGGAGTTCTAGAAACTTCCTTTCAATTGTTCTCTTCAGGTTTCACAATAAGTGACCTGCCCTATTTGTATAATCTCCTATGTATAATCTACCCACGTTGTTCAGTATTAATACAAGAAGTTATAGAAACTTCTATTTCATTTCTTCCTGTTTTTTTGTTGTTACTTTCGAAGTTGTTATTATTTCTAAGATACTTATCTAGAAATCCTTAAAGTACACATCTTGTACTTGATTTATTGTTTAACTTTAATTACGTCAATTATCTTAAAATTTTCCACTTATTCATCTTAGCAATAATTCAAAATCTTGCGAAGATTTTAAAGCACATAAAAGGTCTAAAACCAAAAGAATTGCCAATTGCCTGGCGCAAGCTTTAGATGTTTTCGGAGGTCTGCGACCCCAATTGTTTACAAAAATCAAAATTATATATTTGTTACATAAACTACTTCCTTTTACATGGTTAAATAAATTAAAGATTTGTTCTTTGCTTTATCATTTCTCTAACATAACGGTTAGGCAATATCCTGTCTTCCCTTACTCTTCCTATGGGCTTAACTTTAAGAACTTCACAAATAAATTTAACAACGGTTCTACTTTTTGTTGCATTTGAGCAAGAACTCTTAGTTATAACTTATGTCAAACTCTCTTCCTATTTCTCCATCATTTTTCTCCAGTCCGAAACCCACTTCTTTTTCTTCATCATCTTCCCTTGGGGGTTAGGTTACTCCCAAGCTAATAATCTACCCAAAATTTGGTCCCAGAAACCCGGGAGAGTCCATTTCTGAGAGTCCATTTATGCCATTTTCTATTTGTCAAGGGTTATTTGACAATATTTTGCAAATCATTAATATCTGCTGTGAATTTTTCAGCTATAACTCCGCAGTGCAAAGCTGGCGAAGGTGATAGAGGTCGTTCCTGTCTTCTTCAGCCTGTCTTACTTGCAACCTGTCTCTTCTGCTGCCAACCTGACAGCATTTTCAAAATCTCGCTACAGTTTCGTAAGTTACACTTCAATTTACCCATTTCAACATGCCAACTGAAAAGGATGAAACTCTCATTGCCAGACGTTCTTCCTACAAAGGACAGCTTACCATATTTAGAAATATCATTAATAAAATAAATCCCGCCGATTGTGATCTAGACGTCTTGACACAACGCCTTAAGTTGTCCGAACGGTCCTACGATTACTATGATCAAATTCAAACCGACATTGAATCTGCTTGCCCAGAACTTCAATCGGATCGGGACGAGGTTGAACCCTTGTATTTTGAAGGGATTGCCAAGGCCCACCAACTGATCCGCAGTATCTCAGAACCGGACACTAGGGTCATCAATCCGGCCCAGTTCGCACCCGCTTCAGTTCATAAGGACAAACCGAAACCGTTACTTCCAAAGATAACTCTACCTCACTTCTCAGGCCAGGAAGGTGAATGGTATTCCTTTTACGAAATTTACTGCTCCCTTATCCATGAAAACAAAGGCATTCTCGATATGCACAAATTCTATTTCTTGCGTTCGTCCTTGGAAGGCCAGGCCTTGGCCTTGGTTGAGTCACTGCCTTTAAGCGCAGATAACTACCACATCGCCTTTAATCTCCTTAAAGAGAGATATGGTAATGTACGTTTGTATGTTGCTCGCCACATTCGCTGCCTGTTCAACTTGCCAATCGTAAAACCTAATGACGTCACCTCTTTAAGAGACCTGTTAGACTCCATGCAATTGCACGTGAGATCATTATATCAACTCAAGCAACCGGTCCAAACTTGGGACACCGTCCTTATTCATCTAGCTACATCCAGATTCGACTTTTCAACATTAAAGGCTTGGGAAATCGAACTCACTCGCAAGGATGAGCATTCTTTCGAACACCTCATCTCGTTTCTGAACAGCCGGTGCCAAGTCCTTACAGCACTCTCATTCCAGTGCGAAAATGTCGAAGCGAGTCATCAGTGTCACATTCTGGATAAAAAACTTGTCTCTTCAAAAGGTCATCACTACCCATCTGTCGAGAACAAGCAAACTCGTTCTGCCTCTTTCAACCATCCAAGAGAACATATTAGGCCGCTCAACAAATCTTTAAAATGTACGCTCTGTAAAAAGTTTCACACTTTGTACTCGTGCAAATCCTTTAAAGAATTGCCTGTTGAAGACAGAAGGAAGTTTGTCTTCAATAATAAATATTGCCATAACTGCCTGTCACCTAAGCATTCTTCTTCTAATTGTACGTCTTCCAACCTCTGTTTTCATTGCAAAAGACCGCATCATTCTTCATTGCACTTTCATGATCAATCGAGGTCACTAGTACCTGCCTCTTCAAACTCAATGCAGAGCAGCTCCGAACAAACTAATGCTTCTTCCTGCATATCTAACGCCAAAACTCCTCACAGTCCGCATGTCCTTTTGTCCACTGTACAATTCGAAATTCAAGATAAATTTGGAAATTGGTTTCGAACCAATTCAACTCCGCTTCAACTCACAACTTTGTTTCGCAATCGTTAATTAAAAAACTGGATCTTTCTTCATCACCTACTTCCATCAATGTATCCGGCATTGACAATTTGAAAACTCAAGCCTTGCAATCTTCAAAATTGAAAATTAGAGACATTTGTCAAAGAAACACCAATCTTAACTTAAACTGTCTCATTCTTACCAGTATTGGCAAGGACACTCCTAGCAGCTCTATACATACTTCCGGTTTAATGATTCCTTCGCATTTAAGGTTAGCTGATCCTCAGTTTAATGCTCAAGGCCCCATTGATATACTTTTCAGTGCCAATATTTTCTGGAATTGCCTTCGTAAACAAACCCGTAGGTTATCTTCAAACGTGGTCGCCAGAGACACCGATTTTGGTTGGGTCATTACTGGTCAAATACAACATCCCAGTCTTCAAACCAAATCGCAATGTCATTTTGTTACTGCCGATTCAAATCCCTTTTCTGAAAAAGAGAATACTTATGTTTCCGATATCTCGATACATTTGAAAAACACTTGCCGAAACGATGTCTCATTGTAAACAACTACGTCACCTTTGTAAATTGTTTAAATGGTTTTGCCTTATTTCCGCACAAAATGGCAAATTCAAGTTCGCCTCGCCTTGGGTCACTTGGTTTACCTTCTCATGTCATTTTTTGTAGCAGGTAATTGTTTAAACTTTCTATCTAAAACTATCTTCCCCTTGTGTAAAACCATGGCTATCAGTCACCATCATTTCACTTTAAGCTATGTTTCACTTCACTCGCTATTTAGTAGGATGGCCATGGCCGCCTCCTTCCCTCTTCCACACACTTGGAAGCCGCTTTTGAAACCGCTTGAAATTCTGAGTTCTCTAGCATCTTGAATAACTATTCTTACGCATAAACTCCTTCTCAATGCCCCAGCTTCTCTTCTTTGTTCAGAAGAATTAAGCTTTTTTCTGCTGAAAATTGTCGGATTCCGTGATCCTCAAAATTATGCGAAATTAATTACTTGCTTTGTTTCATATGTCTTTAAATTGGTTTTTCACGCCCAAGCTACGGATGACTGCATGACGTGTTACTTGAAGTTCCGCTTTAAGTCTCGGCTGATTGCACTCGCTTTGTTTGTTTATTTGAACTGCTTGTTTGTCAATCTCGTTTGTATACAAGCTCAGGAAAGGCCAAGCTGCCGTTTACTTCCTCTATGCTTGACAAAGGTCAGAGCAAGTTTTCCTTATCTCAACTTTGGCTGACTGCCAACCATTGTCTTGCGAGTTGCTTCCGTAATTTCAGAAGCTGCTCACCTCCTTACCAAAGTAAACTTATTCTGGTCAAGGACTCATTCAGCTATTTATATTCGTTATCTCGCAGTACTATGTGGGTTAAGGTCGTGTTTACCTATCTCTCCCAATTGCTCACACTCCAATCCTATAGCTGTTTCGATCCTTGTTTCATAAGATCGTTTCATATTTTTTATGTGCGCATGTATTGCACCCTGCTTACATATTTTGCACTTTTATTGTTCATTGTTAAACAAACTTGTTTTCTCTCGTCGTTACACTCGATGTGTTTTTGCATCTATACTTGTTACGTCACGTTTCTTGTTGACTTAAGTATTTTTCTGATTAACCCTTTTAATGCTTATTATAACTTAAGGTCATTGTTTATGGCTACTAGATTGTTGTTACCTATGGCGTTCTTGCCTTCTACTCGCATAGTTCCTTTGTTTATTTGGTATATTCTTATCCTTAATCGATGTACTTGTTTCTATACGCTTTGTTTAAATTTGTTAACTCTCCTTTCGCATCTTAACGCGATCTGCACTAGAGCTTTATTTCTCGCAGCTTCTAGCTACTTTGTGATTGACAGCGTTGTTAATTCGCGCCCGTCGCTCCCACATTCTAATAACCCTGATAACATGCTTCCACTTACTCCTGGTCAGTTCCTCATAGGTGCCACCCCCTTTTCCCTTTCTCCCTCTAGCATAGATCTTTGGCGAAATGACCGATTGTTATCCAGGAGGGAAGGGAAGAGTCAGAGAAAGAATGATCTCTACTACCAATGTGTTTATTATAAGACCTCTTTCATATTGTGTTCTTGTTCTTTGCTGGTGTTTGCTGTTGTCCCCCAACATGGTGTATTTTTGGAAATACACGGAAAGAAAGAATTAGCTTTTGCTGTTTATTACTTTATATCAGTCCATTTATTTACATTTCTTTCCCGCACACACCAACATCGAACTGTTACCTACTGTTTGTCCCGTGCATTTGTTCATTTTTCTGTCAGTTTTTTACAGAGACGCATGTTCCGTTGAACCAGCCTGACAGCGTCCCATCGCTGCCTTCCGTACTTCCATTGCTTCACGCCATGAAGACTTCTACATTAATCCGCAGGGCGTCGTGTTCTTCACCAACAAACTACTCCGTGAAGACACCACTCCAAGAAGAATTTTGTTTTTGTAAAGTTTTTTCATGTTATTGTATAACCTCTTTGTTTCCTCCCCTTACTCGCCCGCTTCCCCCTCTTCTCGCCTCCTCCTACTGCTCGCTTCTCCGCGCGCGCAGCCCGCTCGCTCGTTCACTTCTACACTTCTTCTCGACTTGTCTCCGTGTCATGAGCAACCGCTCACCCTCCCAGTGCACTCAACTTCTTGTTGGACATGCCGTCTAGGCTAGTGTACTTTCGCTGCGTCTAGCAGCCCTCACTTGTACGTCGGAAGTCAAACCAATCAGTTGGAGCTAACTAAAGCTCGCCTCCTCAACTCAAGAGGCAAACTTTTAAATTCGACGCCATGTTCGAATTTTAGTATCAACCGTCAACAGCAACATCACCTTCTTCATGAAGCAAAGATAAGTACCGACTTCATGTTTTAACCACATTTTCATCGCTTTTAAAAGGCTCAATGCTTTTATTTGGATTTTATAGACAGTGAAAGTTGCTATGTGATAATAACTGCTTTCAAGAGATCTTCTTGATCAAACTTAAACTATCAATTCTAACATAGAAAATGAAAGATTTTCTGAGATGCTATCTCACATCGAGGGATATTTCTAAAATACCCACTGTCTATATAATCTAGTTTACCGCCGAGGGATTCTCTACCCAATTTAAACAAGTCATCATTGCTCTGAAACCTTCCAGAACCTGCACTCTATCTACCAGTTATACTGTCATGTACTTTCCACTCACATATGGGAATAGTTTTTCAAACTAAGGGATCTTCCTTATGAACTGCTAATCAATATCTAATTTTTCTTCCTCCGTTGGGATTTTTCTGGTGCATTCAACTATAACCTACAAGTTTTTCAAGCAATAGACTCTCGCAAATCTAGTGTAACTAGTTATTTTCCACCATTGCAATAACTTTCTTTGCCATCAACTTTTTGTGCTACTACAACGAACTTTTCAACTATAATAACAGACTATAGTGAAAACAGTGCCTGTTCAACTTTTCATCCGCGTCGCGCTCGTCCGAGTACTATAAATATGGCCATGAACACTTTTCCGCAATCCCATATGATCTTCCCAAACCCTCTACTAACAAATTAAAATAATAAAATTGTTACTTTAGGTCTTTTTTCAATTAGGTGTCACTCTCCATAAGTGCCCTCTCTTACTTGCTCCACGTATAACGAATTAATGTCTGTAAAACTTCGTGTCTAGTACATGCCTTAAATTATATTGTTTCGCCCTTCTAATGAGGGAATACAATTCTTTCAACTCAAAAGTGAGTTATCTCTAGGTTTCACGAAAGGGAAATTTGCCCCATTTTTCTCGTGATCCCTACTTAAACATAGGAGTTCTAGAATCTTCCATTCAATTGTTCTCTTCAGGTTTCACAATAAGTGACCTGCCCTATTTGTATAATCTCCTATGTATAATCTACCCACGTTGTTCAGTATTAATACAAGAAGTTATAGAAACTTCTATTTCATTTCTTCCTGTTTTTTGTTGTTGTTACTTTCGAAGTTGTTATTATTTCTAAGATACTTATCTAGATATCCTTAAAGTACACATCTTGTACTTGATTTATTGTTTAACTTTAATTACGTCAATTATCTTAAAATTTTCCACTTAGTCATCTTAGCAATATTTCAAAATCTTGCGAAGATTTTAAAGCACATAAATGGTTTAAAACCAAAAGAATAGTCAATTGCCTGGCACAAGCTTTAGATGTTTTCGGAGGTCTGCGACCCCAATTATTTACAAAAATCAAAATTATATATTTGTTACATAAACTACTTCATTTTACATGGTTAAATAAATTAAAGATTTGTTCTTTGCTTTATCATTTCTCTAACATAACGGTTAGGCAAGATCCTGTCTTCCCTTACTCTTCCTATGGGCTTAACTTTAAAAACCTCACAAATAAAATTAACAACGGTTCCACTTTTTGTTGCATTTGAGCAAGAACTCTTAGTTATAACTTATGTCAAACTCTCTTCCTATTTCTCCATCCTTTTTCTCCAGTCCGAAACCCACTTCTTTTTCTTCATCATCTTCCCTTGGGAGTTAGGTTATTCCCAAGCTAATAATCTACCCACTATTCACTAATTAATATTTATTATTTATTATTTAATATTTATTATTCATTATTCATTATTCATTATTTATTATTTATTATTTATTATTTGCTATTTGTTATTTATTTATTATTTATTATGTATTATGTATTATTTATTATTTATTATTAAATATTTATTATGTATTATGTATTATTTAGCATTTGTTATTTATTATGTATTATTTATTATGTATTATGTATTATTTATTATTTGTTATTTGTTATTTATTATTTATTATTTATTATTTATTATTTATTATTTATTATTTATTATTTATTATTTATTATTTATTATTTATTATTTATTATTTATTATTTATTATTTATTATTTATTATTTATTATTTATTATTTATTATTTATTATTTATTATTTATTATTTATTATTTATTATTTATTATTTATTATTTATTATTTATTATTTATTATTTACTCGAGATCTGTCAACTCTATGTGTGTGGGTTATCTGTCTTACAACCTGTCTTACTGTGATATAAGTGTTACTGTGTGCACTTATAGACGTCAGGGTTCTTGCGCTTAATGTAGAAATGAATCATGAATGAACCAGTAAGTCTACAAACATAGATCGCTCACTGGTGAGCACTCTAACATGCAAACTTATTGCGCCGGAATTCAATGCTGCAACATTGGTCACAGTAGACGAGAGCTATTTTATCGATCACGCCTTTAAATCACCCATTAGTATTGAACAGTTATCTTGTCACTCGTCCTAATAAACCCTAGTGAATTATTTTACAACTCTACAAACAATATTTAACTAGACTACTTCGAGGCTGCGCCTCCGACAAGGGAGTTTCTTCCTACAACTATGAAGAGTGATGAAAGATTCCAACGATTCATATAACCCATAATGTCTCATGGAAGTGAGTGACTGACGGAGAGGTAACCGTTCATAACTATAAATGAACAAGTTGATCTTGTTATCGTTGGTTAATTTAATTGTTGTTGACTCATTTTAGGGCTTAGCACATCTTGATCATCAGCCCTGTGTGTTGAAATTAACTGACGATCTGCATGTGACAGCTGTAAGAGTGTGGGTATTAGCTACAAAGATGGGCAGGTGCCACGAGACTTGAAGTAAGGTACAATCCCAGCTTTTTCCTGGCGGGGAGTGTGGGGCGAAAACGCACTCAGAATAGTCGTTGTCGGTGCCGGGATTCAAACATGCGATCTCTGGACTTATTGCAGTTACCCTCGCAGCCGTGGTGCACGATTAAACGAGCATGGTGTTCTTGGATATGTGTGTGTGTGATAGACTGTGTTATTGAGGATATGTTTGGGATGCTCCCCGACATTTGTCTAAAGTAGAAGTGAGAAAAAAGTATTTATAGAATGACTAAGGTGGGAATTGAACCCACCTGCTCCCAGTTCTGACTCATGTGACTGAGTGTTTCCCGTTCTATACTTGAGATCAAAACTTAATTTCTTGGTCGTGTACCTTTGAATTTTTCATAAGCTATCATAGCAATTCAAATACTGATATGCCAATTATTATGATAGGTAATAGGAAAATAGTGTGAATTATTCCGAGCCACACATAAAATAAAAGAACTCACCGCATTATTCAAAAGTCCCCATAAAATATCTAGAAAAATAGCGTCCCAGTACACCATTGAAAGTACAGGAACAACTACGGTAGGGCGCAACGCTAGGTCTTGCGGCCAGGCTACCTATGGACTGGACTGACGAATAGGTACGAGCCCATGCACCTGGGATGGGGGCGTGGTGGCTCAGTGGTCTAGCTGTATGCCTTTCACCAAGGCGGTCCGGGTTCGATTCCCGGTCATTGCATGTGAGATTTTCGAAGTAAAATGCCATGTCCTGTGGTTCGGATTCCACGTAAAAAGGAGGTCCCGTGGCTCATGATCTCGAGATTAACGGTCATGTTAAACTACAAGCTTCCTTTCCATGCACCTGGGTATTGACCGCACACAATCACAGCCCTTGTTTGATCGTAATAGGCTGGGGGTGAAATTAACATCAAAAGAATCATCAACTGCGAAGGAAAGCATAGCTGCATCTCCATTACCTTCACATCAGAGCAAAGGAGGCTTGATGAATCCTTATAATACACATAAATAACAACCTATTAACCTAAGACCGAGGTTAAGTCAACCTGGCAGTGGTCGCACGGATCAGTCCCAGAGTGTGAATTGCAGTCTCTATACTATCTGCTAGAACTCTCCCCATCAGCTAACAGATCAAAACAATTCAGTCATTTTCAGAAAATTGCTGGAAGACAATAGACTAATCTACATGATGTGAGAAATATTACCAGCACCTTATTTTTGCGTGTTTGGAAGACACTTAACAGGCTCCGTACAGGCCATGGCATTTGTGCAGAGAACCTCCACCGATGGGGATTGGCGGCATCTTCCCTATGTGACTGTGGCAGTGAACACCAGACCATAAACACATTGTAACATCCTGCAGCAGACAAGATTATTCTGGATGCCCAGAAGATTTCTTTTAAGTGACGGCTTCAGCCCTTCAGTGGATTAAAGACTTAGACATTAACTTGTAAATTTTCAGTATTTGTAAACTTTGTATATTAGTTGCTCTTCAGTTGCCATACGCTAAATAAATAAAACCAGCACCTTCATAAGTACAGTCGAAGGAACATAACCGTGCACACGGACAAGTGGCATGTCGGGGATTCTCGAGCCGTAGCAATGGAATCCCGTCTCTGAATATAATAAAACGCTATATTCGAGTTTTTTATGCACTATATAACCCATACAGGTACAATTTGCAAATTCTAATAAAGAGATATGGCTTCTATTCGTCGCAAACGAAGATTCATTGAGACATTCATTTCATTCCTAACATTTTAATCCATCCTCACAGTAACTCCGAATTTAATTTCAGAGTTCCGTGCTTTAATTTTTTTCCATACGGTATTTAATTTCATTGTGAGTTTAGTATATTTCAATCCACAACATACGTTATTCCTAGTGGAAGATTTAATAATATTCCACACTTAATGTCATCCAACGTCAAGATTTAACGTTACTGTATATCACATTTTATTTAATTCCAAGTTCAAGATTTAATTTAATTACAGATTTAAATCCAAAGTTCATTCCTTTTTTTAACGATATGTTTTTATTTACACATTTCACTCCTTGCATTTCCATTCTCATATTTCACTCCAAATTCAATTCAACTCCAAATTTCATTCATGAAACTATTTAAACTGTGTACATTGACCAGGGTATCCACGGTGTCCTTCTTTATAATACTGTTCCAAGGCCATGAATTTAATTCCATTACACATTATAAATTCATTCCAGGAAACGTGTATGAAAACCACTTAATTTCCTTCCAATTTAGCTTCACTTCATTCCAGTGCACATCCCTGCTCCATATTAAGCAGGATATTTGTTATTATCACCATCTCTGGTCACAAAGGGAGGAGTATACTGTTCTGATTTACTCGACTGTGAAGGTATTTAGAAATAAGCAGTTCCTTTTGCCGTTTTTGATGGCCATACCGGATTAATGGCTATATAGATGAAAGATTTCCAGTATTAAAGTGACAGTCAACCCTGGTGGGAGGGATTCAACACAAGCTCGTTAGAAGTAGCTGGCTTTGGTGGCAAACTTCCAAGCGCTTGTTTCCTGTTCGATCCCAGATCTGCCCTCCCGTGACACTCTTTAATTCTGGTATATTCGCATGAAAAAATGGTGCTACGAGATTAGGACCGATTAACACAGACACTTCTAGATGGAGAGTTAGAAGGAAAGTGTCACATCTGAGGGTTGGTTGTGTACGTGATTTTGGAGTAGGCTAGAATATTCATTAACAACTGTCTTATTCTCTAGGGTATCTTGAAATACAGCCTTCAAAAATAACTGGCTTGCATGTCATTTTATTTCTCAGCATAGTCTTTCACATTGATTCAGTCACAACTGACGTGGCATTATATTATATTATTGTTACAAAGAACCATATTAGTAGTTTGAATTATTGTTATATGTTTCTGACGTTTAAAGAAGCGAAACATTCAGGTCAACTGCCCCGATGAATTATTGATTTGCATCTCCAGTGTCGCACGATGCACACACTTTTCATCTCTAGTTACGATACGGAAAAAACAGAATCAAAGTTCGTAACTCCAAGTTTGACGAAGTTTCCGTTTATGAAATCATCGTTCAACTAATGTTGCAACGGAATAACAACTGTCCTATTCTCTAGGGTATCATGAAATACAGCCCTCAAAAAATAACTGGCTTGCATGTCATTTTATTTCTCAGCATAGTCTTTCACATTGGTTCGGTCTAGGGGCTCTGTAAGAAAGCTTCGGTGTTCTGCTATAACCTTGGTAAAATTTTTGAACAACTGAGGGATTATTTCATCCGTGAGAGTTCCAGTTCCATGTAACAAGTTATATTGTGAAATTTAATTTTCTACTTAACTCTTCATCACCTCAATGATATTGAAAGTAAACATAATGCTACTAAGCAGTCGATGCGTGACAATAATACTATAATATTTGACACGTTTTAGAATGGACTGGAGGATTATCGTTGTCGTTGTCAGGAGTGTTATTTTACGATCCTGTGCCAACGTGGTCAACCGTCTAGTGTAATTACGTGTGTATGTAGTTTACTTGATAATTCTCGTTGCTATTATGTGCACGTATAAATAGGAAGAGGATTCATTAGGAAGTAGTCATGGCTCGCCAGTTTATAAACGGTCTGCTTGCTTGTCAGATATGTTCTTGTTTTGAGTCGAGTCTCACATATGCTATAAACAAGCATTTATTAAAAACACCCAAATGGGTTATTTATCACTATTCCAACTCATGAAGGTGTCTACAGTGATTATATACTTGATCGTTTGTCTTAACGCTCACTGAACTCCTAATTTCATACTTTCATACTATCAGCAAATACACATCGAGCTACTTTACACAACCGATTGAAGAATACTTTTCAAGAATAAGAATGCCAAATTTACTCTAAAATGGCAGCCCACTCCTTTCACTTGTTTTTAAACTTTCTTTTCCCCTTGCTCTTCTGTGCTTTCTTTCTCCACGCGTTCTCTTCACAACAAACCAGAGACCTCGTTAGCAATATATTGTCTAATGCTGCTGTATTTACAACTTTGTCGAGACTCAAAATTAACTTCTAGAGTTGGATCACTACTGCTGCAAACAATTTAGTACTGTCTACGAAGTTACATAATATCATAATCCGTCGTATGTTTGATCTGGGCCCTGATGCTATCATATCCTAGTAGGATGCTTTCATGACCTTATTCTTCGTTTAATAAATTCTCCCTTTGCTCTTTCTGCTTAGAAGGGTCCTGATACTGAGGCCAGCAATTGGGATGTGAGCAATGTTACTTTCAACATAATAAAACAACAATGATTCCAATTGCTTGCTGGAAGGCCTCGTTTATTTTTAGCTTCTTGCTTACGTGATGTAGTTATCCTGCCATAAGAATGAAATGCGAGTCTAATGATGATGATAAATTTCGTCCCACTGACGTATATATCCCCATTCATTGCCACTTATACTCTGGATACAGACTCTTAGACCCTGAACTATGTAATGAATGCTTGGGTATATATCCGATTCTTTCACTAGCAAAACCCTTCGTGCTGCTCCGGTTCTGTACTATGGTGTCAAGGTAGCCAATGTAGAAATTACAATCGATGAAGACTCGAATATCTCTCGGAACACTTCCTACGGGTTTTGAGGAAGAATGTGCCTGAATGTACTGGAGGAAACATTGAAGTAATAGAAGCCATTTTTCAGTGGTACCTAGTTCTATTAAAGAAAGCTTTCCAGCCGGTCAACACAACAGGCTATTGTGGTATTAGCTTAGGGTGAAGGCACACTGTAGACTCCATGTAGTTTGGGCTCCCTCAGCACCAGACCCCAGGTGGGGTTGTAAATGACCGGAATAACAAACAATGTATAAATTCCGAGGGGATGTCATTTTCGTAATTTATTCCAGCATGTTAATCATCCATCAATAACCAAACTTGTGCCCTAGTTTTGAAGTTGTAAGTGCAGGATAATTAGTTTTTATTTTAAAACTGGGGCACTGATCGGAGCGCCTCTTTGACACGCCTGCATGAGCCAAACCCACAACACGTCGTCTACCAACTCATTGTGAGTGTTTCTTAAGATGCGATGAGTTCATGGTGCGCTTTTAGTTATACGTGAATACACAAACCGTAAATAGACTTTCTGTTACGGTGCTAGTCACTAACTGTGATCTTTACAACATGCAGACATTTACAAATGCATTGTATTGATCTACCTTAATCACTATGCTCTAAGGCCTGGACCGATATACGTACATTTTCTTTAACATTCATTATTCAACCACACAATATACCTCGGCACATTAAGACATTTGTAAACATACTGCTTTCATTTGATCGCATATCTCAAACGTAGACAGGGACAGGAGATGAGGGAGGAAGGAAGGAAGCAACGTGGGACTTACTGACAGATGCCGGCCAAAGTTTCCGTCGGCCGATCTAACCAAGGTAAAACTAGTGGGAGTCTACTGCACAGTGAGAATATCCAACCAAATGTAATATTCTTCCTCTGTTGTGATATTTTGACATTAAGAGAGCTGTGGAAATGACAAAAATCTCGCCATTGGACAGATAGAATAAAATCAGACCTGTTTAAAATGAAGAGCGGTGGATCAAAGGACTTGGCGAGTGCGCAACAACTACTAGAGTTGGAAGAGGGAAACGCGACGAGCCACGCTTTTTGACATGTACGGTATATTGACGCGAGCCAAAGATCACATA
Source organism: Meconema thalassinum (assembly GCA_946902985.2). Lineage (NCBI taxonomy): Eukaryota > Metazoa > Arthropoda > Insecta > Orthoptera > Tettigoniidae > Meconema > Meconema thalassinum. The sequence continues at coordinate 298,215,729 of OX336389.2, forward strand.
ACTTACCTGCAGTCAATCCAATACATGGAATCTGATAAAAGTAATTAGATCGCTGTAATTACTACACACTACTTACAAGAAATGTAATTACATAAAATTGCTTGGGAAAGGAAAGGATTTACTTCTATGGAACTTCACAACTATTCCAGTTTCTCCTTGGCTATCGATCCAAGATTCAAATTCGTACATACGGCAAGCTTCTCCTCGTCGATTTACTTTCATTTCAACAATGAATTGTTTGCGATAGATATTTCCTCTTTTTCCTTCAACATAAGTAGCCCAGGAATTTTAGGTTTTAACCTTGAAAAAATTTTAGTAAAGCTGAAAATTGGTATAGTAGTCCTATTTGATGTTCTTAAATCTCTGTAGCTCGGGAACTATTACTTGCATATCAATTATGGATACATCAAATGAAAGCTTCGTTTGTCGCCAACAACTTTTAAACAAGACTTGTCTGCGATATTCGTGATAGTTTGCCAACAAACGTCACAAAAAAAACCGTGGCACTTTTTAAAAAAATCGCGGCATTTTTTCGTTTCCTGTAAGACCGGAAGTATCGCTAACATGCCAACCCATGAATTAACTTATCGCCTATATTTTCTCCTTTAATTTAAGCCATGTTAGAGCACTGTAAGCCAAATCGTTCGCTTACAATGCGCATTCCAGCGACACCAGCTACTTCTCCAGCATTCCAGGAGTTCAAACGGCTGGAAATCCAGGAAGCCGACACGGGAAGACCGGGGACTTTTAATATGTTGTTAAGAACATCAAATAGGATAACTGTACCAATTTTCAGCTTTGCTAAAAAAATTTCAAGGTTTTGACCATTTTAGACTAAAATTCCTGGGCTAAAGAGCTTCCTAGCCTGGCAAGAAGCGAATTGCATACTTGCTGTAAAGTTGGTTGCTTATAGACCCCTTTAAATCCAAACGTAGAATAACACGTACATGTCCGTTCGACTCCTGGCTTGTGAAATGTTATTAAGCTCACTAAATACGGGTTCAGTGTGTATATTAATTTTATAATGGTTGATAGCATAATTATTTTTAATTTAATTTTTCTCTCCCAAAATTTCACTTGGCACATTTACAACCCTCATTTTTGCGTAAGCATGAATTTATCAGCAATAACCACATAGACTCTGAAATCTGCTAAATGTGTGATATTTTCAATTCTTTGAGAGATTTTCTGGTCGTTTATATCCAAAAAAATAAACAACAAATTATCTATGTTTCTGCAGCTGTATTGCGATTTTTCTCTCAGTAGAATGTTTACCGGAGATAGTGTAAGTCAATTTATCTCATTCCATTTATGTGTGGTCCCCTATGACTAGTCTCACAACTTGTCGGCTACCGCTAGTCAAAGTTAATGAAGTTATCGCTCCCAGAGGTGACTGTGACGAGCATTAAGAAGATGGAGAGGAGACCGAGTATTCTCACCGGTGATACTTTATATCAGTCATTGTCACACTTATGGTATCCCATCTTAAGCAAACTTCTGATCGGAGAAACAAGTAGGCTACTTGCAATTTTCAGCAGTGTGATGAGAACAGTAGACCAAATTGAAACTATTCGAGAGCCTTATCATAATCTGTACGTACACCATGTCTCTCTTTGATTTGGGGACTATAAATGTCGAAGAACTCGCTCTATCATCTCTGAAACCATACGCTCGCAAATTATCCGTCTGATGTAATATTGTCCGCGTGATTCGAGTTTTGACTTAAGGAATATGCTTCCATAAGCAATCGACGTAGGTCTGATCGGACACTGCACCCGATCAGACCTATTAAGCATGATACATATTAGGAATGATGATTAGATAAATATTTGACCAGCGTAAAAGTTGCATCATGCTTAAGACTTCTCGTTTATTAACTGCCGTTGTAACTCCTGTATCCTCTTGTCTTTGACATAGAGAGCCACTTACATGGCCTGAGTTTATTGATAAGCTTCTTAATTATCGTTGCTCTAATACCGTAGATGATGGGTAAATTACTTCGAATAGCCATTTCTTTGGGGGACAAGATGGATTTTAATCTTCCCTACATGTTCGCTGTTTTATGATTGGATCTCAGTTTATTTGACCTGATCTGGAATACTCTGAACCAGCAATAAATACTCTGCAACAAAATAAGCTAGTCACATGTAATCCAATAACAAGTTTCCCCTTGTGGCAGCGGCCAATGGACATAGGACATCGGTCAATGTACGCAGAGGACTGTATGATCGAACTCACGGGTTGTTGAATCCACGATTTTCACATATCTCTAATAATTATGGGTCAACAGATATAAGAAGTTAACTCATGTATTATAGATGGAATCATAAGATGAATAACTAAAGCGGTATATTTCATAATCCGTCTAGTTTACCTAGTTTTGTATTATGTGCAAAATCGCAACTGAGTGATTGTTTTTATGTCTTATTGGTTCACTCATTCGCCATCTTAGATTCATTCACTCGCTGACCTGGTATCTTGTAACGATAAAGCATCTTGCACGAGTATACTTTCTTTCGAAGTTTCATCACTGTAGCTCTAATAGATTTTTAGTTCTCAATTAATGTTTTTTTTTGCAAGATGGCGGTTGCGCGCTCTGTGTTGTGTTATAATTGTTTAAGTGGCCGATACTGCGCCTCGCATACAATTGACTGTCCATCTCGTGGATTAGTAATTAGCATTCGTGGCCGTCACCAGGGAGGCCCGGGTTTGATTCCCGGCTCAGTCAAAGAATTTATTTCTGGACTTAAGGCTTGAATGTGGGGTACACTCAGCCTCATGAGGAAGAACAGAGAAGAGGTGGGCTTGATTCCCATATTAGCCATTGTAGAAGTAGTTTTCCGTGGTTTCCCACTTCTACTCCAGACAAACACCATGTTGGTACCTAAATTAAAGCCAGGGCTTCCTTGTAATCAAATTCTAGCCTGAATTATAATTAACACACCCTAGGACAGCCATCTAAATGGCACAGTTTATCACACAGATTCTACGAGTACATACAGTACACTCACATACACGGGCTACATGACACTGGTTCTAACTCACCAATTTTCTTTGAACCCGACTGTAACTGGCGTTTGGTTATTACCGATATTTCCCGAACCAATGATCAGATTTGGATGTGTGACGTGTCCTAGGACTCGGGGTGACCCCCCCCCCCCCCTTAGTAGAGGAGCACGGATTTAGCCAAACTCTTATGCCAAAGGGCTTAACTACACGAGGGAATAAATTTACTTATACGTGACTGTACCTTGCTTTGGGACACATGACTAGGGGTATGACATTGGCGGGCATCTTAAAATAATTATTGATGAATTAGTTATTCTTGATTTCCCCAAAGGACCTATAACTGCGAGGTCATATGCCAATTATATTTCCCGAACCCCTAATCGTAGAGACTTGTATGAGGTGACAAATTACTCGGGATAACGACCCCTTTCCTATGGACTGCTGATTTCCCCAAATTTTGCCAAAGGGCCTAACTAGATATTTTGAAAATTTTATTTTCTGACTTTTGAATTTTATTTTAATATTTAATTTATTATTTACATAATTTTTATTTACCATTTATTTCTAATTTTTGATTTTGCCAAATGGCCCTAACTACAAATTTAGAAAAATTTTGAATTTTTGACTTTGAAATTTATTTTAAAGTTTTAATTCAATATTTATATAATTTTTGTTTATTATTTATGTTTTATTTATTTTTAATTTTTTGACAAAGACCCTAACTACGCATTTTGTAAATATTGATTTTTCGACTTTTAATTTTATTTAATCTTTTAATTCATTATTTATGTAATTTTAATTTAATATTTATTTTTATTTTTAGATTTTCCCAATAGGACTGTAACAATTTTAGCTGTTTATTTATTTAATTGATCTGTAGTGGTAGGTATAACAAGAGAGGATACCTCTCAAGCGGGAAGGGGAAGGGAGAGGAAGGGAGAATGGCTAGAAAGAATTTTATATCACTTGTAGCCGTGAGCGTTAAAGCATGCACCGCAACTGCATGTTACCAGTAGACCTTACCCGATATTTCCCAAACCCATCATTGTAGGAAATCATGCAAGGGATCCTATTAAATAGCATGATATTACCTTTCCCATGGACCATTTATTTAGCCAAATTTTGTCTAAAAGGGGCTAAGTATTTAGTTGGTACCACTTTATTTGAACGCAACTGTACCTTACTGTTAGTTTCTTTTACTAATATTTTACGAAGCCATGATTGGAGGAATTCGTGTAAGGGGTCCTAGTAAATGATGTTACAGCACCCTTTCCCCAAATAGTGTTAAATTAAATTTACTATAGTTAAAATTAGGTAATTACAATATTATTATTATAATTATTATTATTTGATTGTCTTGTATAGCTAGCCCAAGAGAGTACCTGAGTGGGAGAGGGGGACTATTGCGAATGGTTATATTCCGGATAATCACTCGCTAATTATTATTGATATTATTATTTAATTCACAGAGGGTTTCATTTTACGCACGGCAATGCATGTAGTACCTGCTAATTTACCCACCAATTTGTTACGGCTTTGAAGTTTAGCTGCAAGTTTCTCGAGATGGCATCGGTACATTAAGGATCTGTCTAACGTTACACCCAGGTATTTGGGGTTGGTATTGCACTGCAGTGTGTGGTTCCTGAACCTGACCATAAGCTGGTAGTTTGCGTACCTATTACCGTGATGGAACGTAGCTTCTTCAGTCTTAAGCGGGCTAGGCTTCAGGCACCATTTAGTGAAGAAATCATCCATTTTTTTAGTCTTGAGATAAAATACAATCCGCCTCACTGATTTCTGTTCTTTGTATGGTGAGATTAATACACACATCAAAAAAGGTTTTGCATCACCTCGGTTCCCAGATCTCCGGCATATAGACGTTGACTGTGTATATTGTATCCAAGATACAGTCCCTTTGACTGTTCATAGATGTCACTAAAACTGCTCAAAGATGTAAACAACCATGCATGAGCAGGGCCTATTAGACGGAGGGGGTACGACAGCCGATCAGTTCCAGTCATTCCACCAGGACGAAGGTACGCTGCTCATGTTGTCTGTAGTTCTACCATGCCTAGAAGGTCAATACCGCAGTTCGATCGCGTCCGCATTGTTACTTTGTGTCAAGAAGGGCTCTCAACAAGGGAAGTTTCCAGGCGTCTCAGAGTGAACCAAAGCGATGTTGTTCGGACATGGAGGAGGTACAGAGATACAGGAACTGTCGATGACAGGCCTCGCTCAGGCCGCCCAAGGGCTACTACTGTAGTGGATGACCGCTACTTACGGATTGCCGCTCGGAGGAACCCTGACAGCAATGCCACCATGTTGAATAATGCGTTTCGTTCAGCCACAGGACGTCGTGTTTCAACTCAAACTGTGCGCAATAGGCTGCATGATGCGCAACTTCACTCCCGACGTCCATGGCGAGGTCCAGCTTTGCAACCCCGACACCATGCAGCGCGGTACAGATGGGCCCAACAACATGCTGAATGGACCCCACGGAATTGGCATCACGTTCTCTTCACCGATGAGTGTCGCATATGCCTTCAATCAGACAATCGTCGGAGACGTGTTTGGAGGCACCCTGGTCAGGCTGAACGTCTTAGACACACTGTCCAGCGAGTGCAGCAAGGTGGTGGTTCCCTGATGTTTTGGGGTGGCATTATGTGGGGCCGACGTACGCCACTGGTGGTCATGGAAGGCTCCAAAACGGCTTTACGATACCTGAATGACATCCTCCGACCCATAGTGCAACCATATCGGCAGAATATTGGAGAGGCATTTGTCTTCATGGACGACAATTCTCGACCTCATCGTGCACATCTTGTGAATGCGTTCCTTCAAGATAACGACATCGCTCGACTACAGTGGCCAGCATGTTCGCCAGACATGAACCCTATCGAACATGCCTGGGATATGTTGAAAAGGGCTGTTTATGGACGTCTTGATCCACCAACCACTCTGAGAGATTTACGCCGAATTGTCGTTGAGGAGTGGGACAATTTGGACCAACAGTGTCTTGATGAACTTGTGGATAGTATGCCACGGCGAATACAGGCATGCATCAATGCAAGAGGACGTGCTACTGGGTATTAGAGGTAGTGGTGTGTACTGCAATCTGGACCACAAATGCTGAAAGTCTAGCTGTATGATGGTACAACATGCAATGTGTGGGTCTCATGAGCAATAAAACGAGCTGAAATGTTGTTTGTGTTGATCTCCATTCCCTTTGTATTTAACGGTTCCGGAACTCTTGGAACCGAGGTGATGCAAAACTTTTTTTGATGTGTGTATCATCTGCGTAGATTAACTTACTAGATATTGTTTCGGGAAGGTCATGGGTGTCATGGATGTACAAGTTGAAGAGAATGGGAGACAGGACTGAACCCTGTGGCAGGCCATTTTTGAGTTTATGGAATCTGCTATTGGCATTTTCTGTGCGAATTTTGGAAAAATCTGTTGCGAAGCAAGTTTTTAATCAGAGCGAAGATCTTGAGGCATGGTATAGCCCTGATGAGTTTCAGAAGGAGACCTTCCTTCCATACGGTAGCATAGGCAGCTGTGAGATCAAGGAACACCGAGACATTCTTCACTTTCATTTCAAATTCAGTTTACAGGAAGGTAGTCAAACGAGTACCTGATCATTGCGATCTCGACTAAACTAAAAAGCATGTGTAAAAGAGAGAAAGAACAACACCGTCTACGAATAAAGAAATACTTAACTGATTTTAATAGCTCAAATAAAACAATTAAATTAACATGTTCCTTAGTTGGCCCAACAGGAAATAATAAAAATTATAAAGTTAAATAGTAAGTAAATAAATACTTTAATTAAATAAATAAATGATTAAATAAATAATTAAATTCCTTAGGTTACATTCTGCAGGTTATTTTTAATAAATGTCAGGAACCAAATTGGTTAACCGCTTTCTAGGATCTTACCTCATAAGATAATAACAACAGCCATCTAGTCTGTAATCTAACTTCTGTCCGGTCAGCAAATTCTTAACGCAAGGCAGCTCAAGGCCTAGAGAGATTTAGTCTTAACATACAGTGTAATCATCTTTGTACACGCATTGCCGTGCGTAAAAAAGACCCCCTGTGAGTTAAATAATAATATTATTAATAATTAGCGAGTGATCATCCGGAATCTAACCATTATCAATATTCCCCCTCTCCCACATAGGTACCCTCTTGGGCTAGCTATACAAGACAATCAAATAATAATAATAATAATAATAATAATAATAATAATAATAATACTGTAATTATCTAATTTTAACTAAAGACAATTTTATTTAACACTATTTGGGGAAAGGGTGCTGTAACATCATTTAATAGGACCCCTTATATGAATTCCTCCAATCATTACTTCGCAAAATATTGGGGGAAAAAACTAACAGTAAGGTACAGTCGCGTTCAAATAAAGTGGTACCAATTAAATACTTAGCCTCTTTTAGAAAATATTTGGCTAAATAAATGGTCCATGGGAAAGGTAATGTCATGTTATTTAATAGGTTCCCCTGCATGATTTTTTACAATAATGGCTTTGGGAAATATCGGCTAAAGTCTAGCGGTAACATGCAGTTGGGGTGCATGCTTTAACGCTAACGGCTACAAGTAATATAATATTCTCTCTAGCCATTCTCCCTTCCTCTCCCTTCCCCGTCCCGCTTGAGAGGTATCCTTTCTTGGTACAACTACCACTACAGCTCAATTATACTAAAAAAAACAGGTAAAAATGTTTCAGTTACACCCTTTTGGCAAAAATCTAAAAATAAATTTATATAAATAATAAATAAAAACATTAACACGGTTTAAACCGTGAAGCAAATAAAGAGAGAATTTCCAAATTACAGAAAGCTTACAGAATCACTTGGAATAGGTATAACAAAAAATCAATATCTCGGAAAGCAAAACTTAGACATTATAATACAGTAATCAAACCGGAGGCGTTATATGCATCAGAAACCTTAATCATTGGTGGCAAATCTTTAACCAAAGAGATTGAAAAACAAGAAAGGAAAATTTTACGAAAAATTTTTGGCCCAGTTTTTATAGAGGGAATCTGGAGGAAAAAGTCATCCCAGGAAATATATCGCCAATGTGAAAAAATGTCTCATACTTTTCGGAAAAGACGATTGAAATTTTACGGGCACATTATCAGAATGAACAATGGCAGATTGACTAAAAGAATTCTCAACTTGGCCCTCTCACTAAAAACCAAGAACAGCTGGCTACGTGAAATTGAAACAGATCTCCAGGAAATCAACATTTCAGTTAATATTATACAGGACAGATGCAAATTCAGAACCCTAATCGACAATCACCAATTTGAAGACAAACCCAACACCAGGGCCACCATAACTTGGACAGAAGACCGAAGAAAGGCGCTCAGCGAGAGGATGAAGAGATTTTGGAAGGAAAAGAAGGCCAACACATCAGCTAAACAGGTTCAACCGTGCTCCTGAGTCGGGCATAACGATGCAAGAAGAAATAAAAACATTAAATAAAATTAAAAGTCGAAAAATCAATATTTTCAAAATGTGTAGTTAGGCCCTTTGTCGAAATAAAAAAATACAAAATAAATAATAAATATATCTCTACATAGTATAAAACGAAGTCCCCGATTATTGGATGTTACGGGTAAACTCGAGAACCACTGGATGGATTTTGCTGCAGTTTTCACCATTCTGTAAAGGATATCTCGAGGATGATTTCTGTAGAAAATAACTTATTTATGATCAAAGGAAGCCGAGCAGTAAAGATTTCAGAGGAAAAGTCGAAAAAAAATCGGGCGTCCGAGCGCTTTGTAAGCTTACGCTGGGCAAACCGTTAAAAATATCTAAATACTATGAGTGTAAGAATTTTTCAGCATGAAAAGTTCTAAAAAAAAGTCCGCGAGAGCATATGTCTATTTTCAATACATCGCCCACTATACGTGTTTTTACGTTTTAATTTCTTCCAACCGTGTCCATTCAACTACTGAGGCGACAGTTTACGAGCTAGCTAACGGCGAGTCCATCATCCCTGTTACAGCCTAGCTAGCGGGCGAACCTATTGCCCCAGATACAGCCAGCAGCAAACCGTTGAGTCGTGTTGAGTTAAGAGTTCTGAGAAGGGTGGTTGTGTTTGGAGTTTCCCTGGAATTGCAACTTGGGTTTTCTTCATTTCGCCTGTGAAACACGGTCAAATTAAGATGGGACGTAAGGGGGTTTTGAGTTTCATTCACCTCGCCATTCACTGAAAGTGCTACTCTAATTTCCCCTGTGAACTTTTCGTTCCGCAAAATTCAGTCAATTTAAGATTGGACGGAAGGGGGTTTATTTTATGTTAAATTATACTGATTGGCGTATAATCTCTACTCAGTATAAAACAAAGTTCCCGATTCTTGGATGTCACGGGTAATCTCGAGAACTACTGAATGGATTTTGATGCGGTTTTCACCATTCTGTAAAGGATATCTCGAGGAAGGTTTCTGTAGAGAATAATTTATTTATCACCAAAGGAAGTCAAGCACTAAAGATTTCAGTGAAAAGGTTGAAAAAAAATCTGGCGTCCGTGCGTTTTTATAAGTTTACGCTGGGCAAACCGTTAAAAATATCTATATACAGTACTATAAGTGTAAGAATTTTTCAGCATGAAAAGTTCTACAAAAAGCTCGGGAGAGCATATATCCATATGGGCCGATAACCTAGATGTTAGGCCCCTTAAAGCAACAATTATCATCATCATCATCATCATATATCTATCTTCAATACATCGCCTACTATAAGGGTTTTTACGTTTTCATTTCTTCCAACAATCTCCATTCAGTTACTGAGGCGACAGTACGAGCTTGCTAGGGGCGAGTGTACCACCCCAGTTACAGCTTAGCTAGCGGACGAGCTTATTGCCCCAGATACAGCCCGCAGCAAACTGTCGAGTCGTGTTGAGTTAAAAACTTTAGAAAAGAGTGGTTGACTTTGGAGTTTCCCTGGAAGTGCAACTCGGCTTTCCTTCATTTCGCCTGTGAACTCTTTGTTCCGCAAAATTCACAATCACGTTAAGATTGGACGGAAGAGGGATTTGTGTTTCATGCACCTCGCCATTCTTAAATTACGTCTGACAAGAATTTGTTGCACATGCATCTCCATGATAATATAATTAACTAGCAGTAGTACCCGGCTTCGCCCGGTGAAATGATGATAATGTTTTAAGGTCTCCTTAGAAATATAATGGACTTAAAATCTAAGTCATTTGCCCCCAAAGACAATGAGGAAGTAATATCTAGGTCATTTGCCCTTTTGATAAGGATGATAATAAAAACTACTGTTGAATTGACACGTCAAACTTACAAACTACCTTAATAGAAATACATATTTCAAAATTCACAGGCGAGGAAGACTTATTGTGTGTGGTGATTAATGGTGTAATGGGCGTAACATCCACTGTAGGTCATTTGCTCTTATGATGAGGATGATAAGGGAAACTACTACCGGTATTGAATTGACACTTCAACTTATAATGTACACAATGTACTGTAATAAAAATATGGCGGCTTCGGTGGCGTATTTGGTAGCATGCTGAGCTTCAATGCCCAAGATAGCGGGTTCAAGAGCGTTAAAAATCCCTCAGTATGCCTTTCATCGGAGGGGCAGTAAAGCCGGCGGTCCCATGTCAGATTTATGGCATGTTAAAGAACCTTCCACTAATTACACCTGTGTGAAGCTAAATTGGATAGGTAAACAACGCTCTTAGATGTCTACGTCCGTTGCCAAGAGCTGACTGCAGTGGCGTCTAGTAGCTAAGTTCCGAACTTGGCCTAGTAGTCGTGACGGCAAAAGTACGAACTATTTGAAGAATTCTAAGTTGCAGTTTGTACTTAAATTAAAAAACAGATAACACACACTAATACAGTCATCACAATTAACACCGGTTATCAGACAGATTCTACACACCCCCAAAGTACACGGGGCTACATGGCCGCGTTGTCGCAGCCCCTAAACTTAAGAACCAACCAAAAATAAATATTTTAAAAATCACAGTCGAGAAATACTTTATGTAGCGGTGATTATTGGTATGATGCGCGTAACATCTAGGTCATTTGCACTTATGATGATAATAATAAGGTAATTAAAAAATGACTACTAAACGAACATGGTGTTATTTTAAAACTGATATAGATAATTCAGGTGTCTAGCTTCGATGTCTTCCGAAGTCTCTACCTTATTTTCTGGCTTAGGCCTCTACTCGATGCGTCTAGTGAAAGAGCGTACTGCTCGGCAAAGACAAAGAATATAGGTCCAAGCTGTACGAACCTGAGATGATCGCAGATGATGACGAAATATGATGACACGCGTTCGGGGTTCCCCGTCCTATTTAGATTGACCGGGAATCACTCACTGTTTCGCAACGGCCCTGTGCTGGCATCAGCATAGACAGCAGGAGATAACACGGCGGGCTCTGGAAAGTAATCTCAAGTCACCTCGCGATGAATCAGCAAGCTATTCTAACAACTGACATCCCCCCCCCCAGGGTCTCACAACTTGTGGGACGTGGGTTGGCGACCACGGGACCCCAGCTGAGTCTGGCATCGCTTCTGCTTCCTGGTGCCGGGCTCATTTCAGTTTTCTTTCCTGTCGGCCTCCCTTGGTCAACTCTTGTTCTCTTCCGACCCAGACTGTATTAGGGTATCCGAGGGCTAGGGAGTCTTTCAATTTCCCGCCTTAATTGGCTTTGTCTCATCTTTCCTGATACCCTCATTCTTCGAGGGGTCTGCCTTCTTTTCCTTTTCATAATATCTCCTGTCTTCTGCTCAAGGCCCTCAAAGAGGCAGGGTGTGTGTAGACCCACCACTTCTGGTACACCCTCAAGGGCTCATGACTGGTGAGTTAGGAAGCTGGCAACCCCGAGGAATTCCTGAGCTAAATGCAGGGAATGGAGTGGTATGTGAGAAATTTCAAGTGGACAGTGTTACGCATCTGGTTCCAAAGGGTAAGTATACACACTTTGTTTTCGATCGGTGAACGATGTAGATTTGTACCAAAAGGCCTTAATGCGGGAAATGGAGAGGTCTGTCCAAAATTTCGAGTGGACAGTGTTACTCGTCGAGTTCCAAACGGTAATTATGTAAAATCTGGTTGAGATCGGTGAAACGGTGTAGTTTTGTGCCAAAGGGCCAAAATGCAGGGAATAGAGTGAGTGGCCTGTCCAAATTTTAAAGTGGACAGTGTTACTCATCGGGTTCCAAAGGGTAAGTATACACATTTTGTTTTCGATCGGTGAAAGATGTAGATTTGTGCCAAAGGGCCAAAATGCGTGGAATGGAGTGGTCTGTCCGAAATTTCGAGTGGACAGTGTTACTCGTCGAGTTCCAAAGGGTAATTATGTAAAATATGGTTGAGATCGGTGAAACGGTGTAGTTTTCTGCCAAAGGGCCAAAAAGCAGGGAATAGTGTGGTCTGTCCGAAATTTAAAGTGAACAGTGTTACTTGTCGGGTTCCTACGGGAAAGTATATAAAATTGGGGTCAGATCGGTGAAACGGTGTAGATTTGTGCCAAACAGCATAAATGCAAGGGATGGAGTGGCCTCGCCGCAATTTCAAGCAGACAGTGTTAGTCGCAGTGTTCCAAAGGGTAAATATACACATTTTGGTTGAGATCGGTGAAACGGTGTAGATTTGGGACAAAGGGCCTAAATGCAGGGAATGGAGAGGTCTGTCCGCAATTTCAAGCAGACAGTGTTACTCGCTGGGTACCAAAGGGTAAATTTCCGAATATTGGTTCTGATCGGTGAAACGGTGTAGATTTGTGCCAAAGTGCCTAAATGCAGGGAATGGGGTGGTCTGTCCAAAATTTTAAGTGGACAGTGTTACTCGCAGGGTTCCAAAGGGTAAGTATACAAATTTTGGTTCAGAACGGTGAAACGGTGTAGATTTGTGCCAAAGGGCCTAAATGCAGGGGATGGAGTAGCCTCTCCATAATTTGAAGCAGACAGTGTTAGTCGCAGTGTTCCAAAGGGTAAATATACAAATTTTGGTTGAGATCGGTGGAATGGTGTAGATTTTGGCCAAAGGGCCTAAATGCAGGGAATGGAGTGGTCTGTCCGGTATTTCAAGCAGACAGTGTTACTCGCAGGCCTTCAAAGGGTGAGTATACAAATTTTGGTTCAGATCGGTGAAACGGTGTTGATTTGTGCCAAAGGGCCTGAATGCAGGGAATGGAGTGGTCTGTCCGCAATTTCAAGCAGACAGTGTTACTCGCAGGCTTTCAAAGGGTGAGTATACAAATTTTGGTTGAGATCGGTGGAACGGTGTAGATTTGGGCCAAAGGGCATGAATGCAGGGAATGGAGTGGTCCGTCCGCAATTTCAAGCGGACAGTGTTACTCGCAGGGTACCAAAGGGTAAGAATACGAATTTTGGTTCTGATCTGTGAAACGGTGTAGATTTGGACCAAAGGGCCTAAATGCAGGGAATGGGGTGGTCTGTCCGAAATGTCAAGTGGACAGTGTTACTCGCAGGGTTCCAAAATGGTAAGTATACACATTTTGGTTCAGATAGGTGAAACGGTATATATTTGTGCAAAAAGGGCCTAAATGCAGCGAATGGCGTGGTCTGTCCGAAATTTCAAGCAGACAGTGTTACTCGCAGGGTACCAAAGGGTAAGAATACGAATTTTGGTTCTGATCGGTGAAACGGTGTAGATTGGGACCAAAGGGCCTAAATGCAGGGAATGGGGTGGTCTGTCCGAAATTTTAAGTGGACAGTGTTACTCGCAGGGTTCCAAAGGGTAAATATACAAATTTTGGTTGAGATCGGTGAAACGGTGTGGATTTGGACCAAAGGGCCTAAATGCAGGGAATGGGGTGGTCTGTCCGAATTTTTAAGTGGACAGTGTTACTCGCAGGGTTCCAAAGGTTAAATATACAAATTTTGGTTGAGATCGGTGAAACGGTGTGGATTTGGACCAAAGGGCCTAAATGCAACGAATGGCGTTGTCTGTCCGAAATTTCAAGCAGACAGTGTTACTCGCAGGGTACCAAAGGGTAAGAATACGAATTTTGGTTCTGATCGGTGAAACGGTGTAGATTGGGACCAAAGGGCCTAAATGCAGGGAATGGGGTGGTCTGTCCGAAATTTTAAGTGGACAGTGTTACTCGCAGGGTTCCAAAGGGTAAATATACAAATTTTGGTTGAGATCGGTGAAACGGTGTGGATTTGGACCAAAGGGCCTAAATGCAGGGAATTGGGTGGTCTGTCCGAATTTTTAAGTGGACAGTGTTACTCGCAGGGTTCCAAAGGTTAAATTAACAAATTTTGGTTGAGATCGGTGAAACGGTGTGGATTTGGACCAAAGGGCCTAACTGCAGGGAATGGGGTGGTCTGTCCGAATTTTTAAGTGGACAGTGTTACTCGCAGGGTTCCAAAGGTAAAATATACAACTTTTGGTTCAGATCGGTGAAACGGTGTAGATTTGTGCAAAAGGGCCTAAATGCAGGGCATGGGGTGGTCTGTCCGAAATTTAATGTTGACAGGGTTACCCGCAGGGTCCCAAAGGGTAAGTATACAAATTTTGGTTCAGATCGGTGAAACGGTGTAGATTTGTATACATAACAGACAGACAGACAGACAGACAGACAGACAGACAGACAGACAAACTTTGTGCTTTATATATATAGATAGATAGTCCAGTCAGTGATTTTAACCCATCGTGCCGAGACGTAAAACGGATATTGGTCGTTGTTCATTGACATCGAAAAAAAAAAAACGGTTATCACTTAATGCATTCATAACTGTTCCCGGGCGAAGCCGGGTCGGGTTGCTAGCAAATAATAAATTAAAACATAAAATAAAATTAAAAATTCAAATAATGAAAATTTTCAAAATGTGTAGTAAGGCCCTTTTGGCAAAATCAGAAAATAGAAATAAATGGTAAATATAAATTATATAAATAATACATTCAATATTAAAATAAAATTCAAAAGTCATAAAATCAAAATTTTCAAAATGTCTAGTTAGGCCCTTTGGGAAAGTTGGGAAAAATAAGCAGTCCGTAGGAACGGGGGCTTTATTCGGAGTAATTTAACACCCCATACAAGTCTCTACGATAAGGGGTTCGTGAAATATAATGGGCATATGACCTTGCAGTTTTAGGTCCTTTGGGGAAATGAAGAGTTACTATTTCTCAATATTTATTTTAAAAAGCCCGCCGAAGTCTTACCCCTGGTCACGTGTCCCAAAGCGAGGTACACTCACGTATAAGTAAAATGGGTCCCTCGAGCAGTTAAGCCCTTTGGCATAATGGTTTGGCTAAATCCGTGCTGCTCTGCAAAGGGGGCGTTACTCCGAGTCCTAAGACACGTCACATATCCAAATCCAATCATTGGTTCGGGAAACATCGGGGTAAAAACGCCTGATACAGTCGGGTTCAAGGAAAGTGGGTGAGATAGAAGCGGTGGACGCCATCTACTACCCTATCGGGGAATTGTTACCGCTAGAAGGAGAGCGCAGCTGTTGTGTATACCTTACGTCATCTTGCCTCGTTATGGCTGCAGCGAGCGGCTTGCGGGGGCAAAGGGGGAGACTCATGTACAGTCATAGGCTACA
Organism: Meconema thalassinum; assembly: GCA_946902985.2. Classification (NCBI taxonomy): domain Eukaryota; kingdom Metazoa; phylum Arthropoda; class Insecta; order Orthoptera; family Tettigoniidae; genus Meconema; species Meconema thalassinum. The sequence continues at coordinate 298,231,324 of OX336389.2, forward strand.
ATGAGAACACACCGCACAGCGCACGGCCCAGGATGAATCAGGCACACAAATGACGTCCATCGCAGGCGTGTGGCTGGGCGGAGCGCATTAGTTCCGCTTTCCGCCACCAGTAACAATTCGCTGGTCGGGTAGTACCCATGACGAAGATGTCGCGAAACTCCTAAATTAATAAATAATAACAACATAAAAATTGACTGATGGTAGGAAAGGAAAGAGGAAAGGGTAACATTACTTCCTACTTCAAGCGGCAAGCACTCTTGGCTGTCACCGCGGAGGCAAGAGTTCAATTTCTGGCTCTGCCAAGAAATTTAATTCTGGTCTGAGGGCTGGAACGGGGTGCACTCAGCCATGTTAGGCAAACATGAGAAGAGGAGGGTTCGATTCCCAACTCAGTCATCAAAGAAGTGGTTTTCCGTGATTTCTCATTTACACTACAGGTAAATGGAAGAATGGTTCTTTACTAAAAAAAAACTTCAAAATAACACAGGTTATCAGACAATTTCCGCACACAGCCAAGTACACGGAGCTACATGACCACAATGTTGATATGTCCCCCAATGAATCAACAACGTCAATAGGAAACTTTTTCAAGTAAGAAACCCCTGTTTACGGAAAGGTCTCCATGTGATAAATGGATGTTATGACCGGATGTCTTTCTTGGAACCAACCTCATCAGAACAGATAATAAGCGGTAAAATGAAATTGAACACGAATGAAATGTGGAAGAAAGTTGATAGAAGGCCTTTGTGCTGAAATTGTAAAATGGGAAAACATGGAAATTTACTGTATTTAAAGGACGGGATATGACGGGGTTTGAGCCCATATATTTATCTCCCAAGTATAATTATATTCTAACTCCATGGTTGTTAATCCATTTAAGGGGTTTGCAACATATTGGCCATCAGCCCCGTCCACAAGAACTGTGTAATAACCTGTGATTCTGTGGTAAATTTTGTAATGTGTGTAGCTATAATTTTCAGGATCGTGGATGTGGCAGATGACCCGAGACTATAATCACGTGTGGAGAAATCCGCGGGAGAACAACACTCAGGATAGCTGCTGTGAACACCAGTAACCAAAATTCCGATATCTGGAAATGTTTGAGCCTCCTTCACGCTATGCCCTGAACATTAACGTGTTGAACAACACGGTTCACTCATTATTATAAATTATTAGTAGAAATTTAGAATGATTAATTAAATTATAAATAGAATTGGCGTCTCTAAAAATCGTCAGTTAATATGGACGTAAAACCAATAACATTATTATTATTATTATTATTATTATTAAATGTAGAATTGTTGTAAGTATAAGTGTTACAAGTGCAGATGGAGTGTGACAATGAGAGTTATTTTAGCGGTCAAAGGAGCAGTGCATTTTCGTTAAGTTAGCTAAAACGCACAGAGCTACTTTTTGTTGTAACCTAAACTTAATTACTCTGCTACTGTACAAAGCGATTGCCATCACTTATCCTCTGGTCGACTCGCCACTTGGTACCCAGATTTCCTGACTCAATTATCTACTTGTATAGCGATAACTACATGGAATTGGGTGGGAACAGACAGTAAATGAATTCGTTGCCAAAGTAGTTTAAACTTTCATTATTTTTCTTTGCCTTCTTTGTCAACACGGGCCTTGGGAGAAACGAGGTTGCGGTTGGCTCTCTGCCTAAAGTCTCTTTTATCAAGCCAATCCTCTCTTGATTACAAATGACTTGCCTTTAAATATATTGGCTCCTTCCCTCTACGTGACACTGGCGTAATGTGAGTGTTCTAGAGAAACGGTATTCTGCGGTTCACACTTCCTTACAATGTTCACTTGATCATAAAATACAATTAGTGAAACATACCTTATTGTACTCCAATGCATAAAGATGATAACAAATAGCCCTTTTGAGAATTAATTTACCTCCTACTCCAGCAGGTGACTTCAAGACACACAATGCTGTAGTGTTTATCCACGATGGAGGTGTGAAATTAGAGAGAGTAGATACAGTAATGAGACATAATGGGATGAATAATAGCTGACAGAAGAAGTAGGAAATTATGAGGAATATTCTGGTATGTACACGTTGGTGCATTCTTGGAATGCACGGTACCTGAGATCATAATTTTGAATGCTTTTGCACGTTTCTTCCTTCCTCTTTGCCAAACACCAACAGCGATCATTTGTTTTCTCCTTTATGTTCAAATCTCTTATATTTTGTATGAGTCTGTTCCAGATATATATTCTGTGACCCACCTAGCGTCATATAACAACAAATCTCTGAAGCTCTTCCACTCTTCCTCGCGCAAGAGGAATTCCACATCCATTTGGCTACCAGATACTGTTGTCAACTCTTTGAAGACCAGCTCAGCAAAAGAAGATTATTTTATTTCTGTAAAGTTGGCAATGTTTATATGTTCACCTTTTGTTTCCTACCCCCACTCTCTCCCCCTTCCGTGGTCTCTCAGTGCTCCGTTGAGCTGCTCCCACTTCTACGTCTGCAGTTGACTCGTTAAGTCAAAGCTCCGCTCGAGCTTAGCCTCCTCAAACCAAGAGGCACACCCTCTTCTACGCCATGTTGGCTAGATAGTCTTCATAAGGAACTCCGACTTCAACATGAAATCGAGATAAGTACCATTTTTAAAAAGTTTTAACCTCATCTTCATGGTTTTAACTTTCAAGTGCTTTTAATTATAGGCAGTGTGAAATTATTTACTTGGGGCAATAATCATTCTTCGTGGGTTTTGCCATGTTGAGCTTTTACTTGTATAAGCCAACCTTACTATAAAAGAGCTTTTCTTAAGCGATTCAAACGAGAAATCCTCTCGCTACGTGGGATATTATCTAATACCCGCTGCCTATAATTTTAAAACTATTTCCTCCGTTGGATTTTCTCAAACCCCATTTTCTGCTAAGGTCGTTCTGGAACCTTCTAGAACTTGTTCTCTATCTGCGAGTCCTGCCATCATGTATTTCTCACGTACTTGGGAGAATTCTGTTTAAAACTAAATTACTACAATAGTGAATTTTCTTCCTCCGCTGGAACCTCTGGAAAATTCTATGGCGCATTTAATTGTAAATTACAACTTTTTCAAGAAATAGACTTTCACCTACATAGTGCAATCAGTTATCTCCATAATTGCAATAACTTTCTTTTTCATGAACTTTAGTGTTTCTATAGTGAACTTTGCATCCATCTTTACAGACTATAGTGTTAATCAGTGCTTGCTCCACTTTTCTACCGCGTCGCGATCGTCCGGTTATATTAAATACGGCCATGAACATTGTTCCTATATCCCAATGATCTTTCCTTAACCTTCTACTAACAACCATTATTTATGAAATTGTAACTTTCTATAAGGTGTTACTCACGAAGTGCCCTTCCAACTTTGCTAGTTTAACATTAATTAAATTCTGCATAATTGCTTGTGTGATACAAGTTTTAAATCACGTTGTTCCTTTCCTATACATAGGGAAAACAATTCTCTACACTCTTGAGAGAGTCATGTTCAGGTTTCACGAAATGGAAACTGTCCCATTTTTCTCGTGATTCCCAATTAAACATAGGAAGTCTAGAAACTTCCTTTTCACTTTCTCCAGGTTTCACAGTAAGTGACCTGCCCTCTTTGTATAATTCTCATATATTAACTCTGTATAAATATAAGAAGTTGTAGGAACTTCCTTTTTCTTTATGTTTTACAGTTTGTTTCTTCGAAGTTGTTATTCTCGTTAGAATGTTCTTTCGAAGGTTTCGTATAGTACACTGCTTGTACTCCTGTAAATGTTAAAACTTTAATTATTCCATTTTGCCTATTTATGAAATCTTACCAAGATTTTAATACACGGTTAAAAAACCTTAAAAATTGTCAATTGCCTGGAGCAACTGTTTGATGTTAAGAGGTCTGCGACCCTATTTGTTAAAAGGTTCAAATGAACCATGTTCATTAAATTTATATTGCATAATTGTTAATTTCATCAAATTTTTTCTAATTGTAAAATAAACAAATCTTTTCCCTTCTCTTTTTCATTTGCGAATATAAAGTTTAGGCAAAATCCTGTCTTCCTTGACTCTCCTCACTCAATGATATTAAAATCTTTAATAGGGCTTTCACCATTTGTTGCCTTTGAGCAAGAACTCTTAATTTTCACCTTACTAAAGTTCTTCTTAGCGATAATAGCTAATTCTAATTGGCCAGTAAGGCAAGTAAAGTTCGCTAAGCCAACTACCTGCTTGTGGAGACCCTCTCCGAAAGCTTATGGTCAGTTTTCTAAAAAATAAGTGTTTCTTTTTGTCTAAACTTTTAGCCGGCTCCTCGCTGAGTAAAAGCTTAGCCATTGCCCAATGCAACCATTGGTTCATTTACCAAGATTACCCAATAAGGCATAATCTTTTATTATATTCCTTCTTAGAGACACTTGGTCGCCCTTACAGGAACTCCATAATTTTGGAAATTGAAAATACCAAGCTTGAGTTAAATCATCGGCATTCTTCGAATTACTTTGTAAAAGCTAATCTCCTTGAGAAAACATACAGTAAATTTGTTCCTCTAAGTCTTGCCAGACCATCACCCTTCCCCATAGTACTTTTATACATGCTTGGGAGGAAAGGTACTAAGGCCTCTCTTTTGCAAACCGCCCAAGTCTTAGCTGCGGTTCCCGTTAGCCTCGACCAAGCTCGTACCTACTTTAGGTATCCTAAAGTTAATTTCCATTGGCAACTACCTTTAAGTGTGTTTTACACTAAACTTATTACTTTTGTGGGACTCTCCTCCTATTCTTCTATCCTTCTTTTCCAATTCCAAAATCTACTTCCTTCTCTTCATCATCTTCCCTTGGTGGGTGGGTTATTCCCTAACCTATAATCTACCCAAAATTTGGTACCAGAAACCCGGGAGAGTCCATTTTTTATGTCTATTGTTTGTCAAGTGTCATTTGACAATACTTTGCAAATTTCTAACATCTCCTTTGGATTTTTCAGCTATACCTACGTCATGCAAAGCCTGTGAACGGGAAAGAGGCCGCTCCTGTCTCCTTTGGTGTGTCCCGTTCTTGCTATCCATTCGCTGCTGCAAACCTGACAGCATCTCCAAGGTTCTACAGTTTCGTGAGTTGTATTTCAATTTATTCTTTTCATCATGGCTCCCACTGAAAAAGATGAAACTCTCATTGCTAGACGTTCTTCTTATAAAGGGCAACTCACTAGATTCCGAAATTTCATCAGCAAATTAAATCCCGCCGAGTGTGATTTAGATATCTTAACACATCGTCTTAAGTTGTACGAACGGTCTTATGATTATTATGACCAAATTCAAACCGAGATTGAATCCGCTTGTCCAGAACTGCAATCGGATCGGGACGAGGTCGAACCCTTGTACTTTGAAGGAATTCCAAAGGCCCACCAATTGATTCGCAATATCTCAGAACCGGACACTAAGGTCATCAATCCGGCCCAGTTAGCACCCGCTTCAGTTCACAAGAACAAACCGAAACCGTTACTTCCCAAGATAAGCCTACCGCACTTCTCAGGCAAGGAAGGTGAATGGTATTCTTTTTACGAACTTTACTGCTCTTTAATTCATGAAAATATCGAGATCCCAGACATACATAAATTTTATTTCCTCCGTACGTCTTTGGAATCTGAGGCCTTGACCTTGGTAGAGTCACTGCCTTTAAGCGCAGACAACTACCACATCGCCTTTAATCTCCTTAAAGAGAGATATGGCAATTTACGGTTGAGTGTCGCTCGTCACATCCGCTGTCTCTTCAACTTACCTGCCGTAAAACCTAATGACGTCACATCTTTAAGAGACCTCTTAGATTCTATGCAGTTAAATGTCAGAGCGTTATACCAGCTAAAACAGCCTGTCCAAACATGGGACACCATACTTATTCACCTAGCTACATCAAGATTCGATTTTTCGACACTGAAAGCCTGGGAGATCGATCTCGCCTGCAACAAGGAACATTCGTTCGAACACCTTGTCTCGTTTCTCAACAGTCGATGTCAATTCCTTACAGCACTCGCATTTCAGTGCGAAAAAGTCGAAACGAATCCTCAGTGTCAAATTTTTGAAAAAAAACTTGCTTCTTCAAAGGGACATCAGCCCCCATTTGTCGAAAACAAACAAACCCGTTCTTCTTTCAATCATTCAAGAGAAGATATCAGGCCGCTTAACAAATTGTTAAAATGCACGCTCTGTAAAAAGCTTCACACCTTGTATTTGTGCAAATCCTTTAAAGAATTGTCTGTCGAAGATCGAAGAAAGTTTGTCTTAAACAGCAAGCATTGTTTCAACTGCTTATCACCTAAGCATTCCTCTTCGAAATGTACGTCATCAAATCTTTGTTTTCATTGCAAAAAACCGCATCATTCTTTATTGCACGTTCACGATAAATCGAGGTCATCAGCACCTGCCTCTTTAAGCTCCTTGCAGAGCCGCTCCGAACAAACTAATGCTTCTTCCTGCATTTCCCACGCCGACACTTTTCACAGTGTGCAAACCCTGTTGACCACTGTACAATTTGAAATCCAAGACAATTTTGGAAATTGGTCTCGAACCCGTGGTCTTCTCGATTCCGCTTCAACGCACAACTTTGTTTCGCAATCGTTGATTAAAAAACTAGGTCTTTCGTCATCGCCTACTTCTATCAATGTGACCGGCATTGACAATTTGAAAACTCAAGTTTTGCAGTCTTCAAAATTGAAAATCAGAGACGTTTGCCAAAGAAACACCAATCTTAATCTAAACTGTCTCATTCTTACCAGTATTGGTAAAGACACTCCAAGTCACTCCATCAATACTTCCGGTTTAAACATTCCTTCGCACTTAAGGTTAGCCGATCCTCAGTTTAATGCTCAAGGTCCCATTGATGTGCTTTTCAGTGCCAATGTTTTTTGGAATTGCATTCGCAAACAAACACGCAAGTTATCTTCAACCGTGGTCGCCAGAGACACCGATTTTGGTTGGGTTATTACTGGCGAGATCAAACATACCAGTGTTCAAACCAAAGCACAATGTCATTTCGTTACGGCTGACATAAATCCCATTTCTGAAAAAGAGAACGCTCATGTTTCAAATCTCAATATTTTTGAAAACCACTTGTCGAAACGATGTCTCATCGTGAACAACTGCGTTAACCCTGTAAGTTGTTTAAATGGGTTTTCTTTCTTCCCGCACAAAATGGCAATTCAAGTTCGCCTTGCTTTGTGTTATTTCATCTATCTTCTTATGTCATTTTTATAGCAGTTAATTGCTTAAACTATTCCTCGAAAACTATCTTCCCCTTGTGTAAAACCATGGCTATCAGTCACCATCACTTTGCTGTACGCTATGTTTCATTTCTTTCGCTATGTAGAAGGATGGCCACGGCCGGCTCCTCCCCCCTTCCTCGCAATTGGAAGTCGCTCATGAAACCGATTGAAACTCTGAATTCTATAGCATCTAGAATAACTATTCTTATGCATAACCTTCTTCTCAATGTCCCAGCTTGTCTTCTTTGCTCGGAAGAATTAAGCTTCTTTTTGTTGAAAATTGTCCTATTTCGTGATCCTCTCAATTATGCGAAATTGATTTTCTGCTTTATTTCACATAGCTTTAAATTGCTTGCTCACGTCCAAGTTACGATTGACTGCATGTCGTGTGACTCGTTCTGCTTTAAGTTACAGCTGATTCACCAAATGTTGTGTGTGTACTTCGAACTGCTTGTTTGTCAGACGTGTATGTATACACGCCTGAGGAATGCCAAGTTGTTTATTTCCTGTATGATTGACACAGTTCAAAACAAGTTTCTCTTATCTCAACTCTGGCCGACTGCCAACGATCGTCTTGCGAGTCGCTACCGCACGCTCGGAAGCCGTTCACCTAGTTCCCAAAATAAACTTGTTCCGCTTAAGGACTCGTTCAGCTATTTATATGCCTTATCTCGTTGTACTATGTGTGTCAAGGCCTTGCTTGTTTACGTCGTTCACTTACTCACGCTCGTATCTTACAATTGTTTCGATCCCTGTTTCAAAACTTCGTTGCGTATTTCTCACGCGTTCATGTATTCCACTTTGCTTATGTATTGCAATTTGCTTGCATATTTTGCGATCTTAATGTTCATTGATGAACAAACTTGTTTTTTCTCGACGTCACATTCGATGTGTTTTTGTATTCATGCTTGTCCTGTCACGTTTTTTGCTGACTTAAGTATTTTTCTGAGTAACCCCTTTGATACTCATTATAACTTGAGGTTATTGTTTATGGCTACTCGTTTGTTACCTATGGCGTTCTTGCTTTCTACTCGCATAGTTCCTTTGTTTATTTGGTATATTCTTGTCCTGAATAGATGTACTTGTTCCTATACGCTTTGTTTAAACTTGTTAATTCTTCTTTCTCAACGTATCGTAATCTTTACTAGTGCTTTATTTCCCTCCGCTTCTAGTTATTTCGTGATTGAAAGTGTCGTTAATTCTCACCTTTTAACTCCGCTTTCCAATGACCCTGATAACCTCCTTCCACTCCCACCTGGTCACTTCCGTATCGGCACTTCTCTTTCTGCCCCTCCCCCTCTTCCTAATTCTTACAGGGATTCTAATCTACCTATCGTTTGGTGTAAACTTGAAGCCCTCCGTAATTCCTTTTGGAAGAGGTGGAACTTGGAATATTTAACTTCCTTGCAGGGGAGACAGAAGTGGTTTCTTTCCAGTCCCGACATTAAAGTAGGGGACTTGGTCTTAGTTAGGGATGTTTCACCCCCCCTAGTCTGGCCTTTTGGAAAAGTGACCAAGTGTCACCCTGGAAGAGATAGGAGAGTCAGGGTATTCAGAGTCTTGACTACTAATGGTCAGATCACAAGACCACTTCTTTTCAATTACTGTATCACTCTCAAATGTTTAATTGCTTATTTGTTCCCTGTTGGTGTCTGGCCCTCCCAGTATGGTGCATTCTTGGAATGCACGGTACCTGAGATCATAATTTTGAATGCTTTTGCACGTTTCTTCCTTCCTCTTTGCCAAACACCAACAGTGATCATTTGTTTTCTCCTTTATGTTCAAATCTCTTATATTTTGTATGAGTCTGTTCCAGATATATATTCTGTGACCCACCTAGCGTCATATAACAACAAATCTCTGAAGCTCTTCCACTCTTCCTCGCGCAAGAGGAATTCCACATCCATTTGGCTACCAGATACTGTTGTCAACTCTTTGAAGACCAGCTCAGCAAAAGAAGATTATTTTATTTCTGTAAAGTTGGCAATGTTTATATGTTCACCTTTTGTTTCCTACCCCCACTCTCTCCCCCTTCCGTGGTCTCTCAGTGCTCCGTTGAGCTGCTCCCACTTCTACGTCTGCAGTTGACTCGTTAAGTCAAAGCTCCGCTCGATCTTAGCCTCCTCAAACCAAGAGGCACACCCTCTTCTACGCCATGTTGGCTAGATAGTCTTCATAAGGAACTCCGACTTCAACATGAAATCGAGATAAGTACCATTTTTAAAAAGTTTTAACCTCATCTTCATGGTTTTAACTTTCAAGTGCTTTTAATTATAGGCAGTGTGAAATTATTTACTTGGGGCAATAATCATTCTTCGTGGGTTTTGCCATGTTGAGCTTTTACTTGTATAAGCCAACCTTACTATAAAAGAGCTTTTCTTAAGCGATTCAAACGAGAAATCCTCTCGCTACGTGGGATATTATCTAATACCCGCTGCCTATAATTTTAAAACTATTTCCTCCGTTGGATTTTCTCAAACCCCATTTTCTGCTAAGGTCGTTCTGGAACCTTCTAGAACTTGTTCTCTATCTGCGAGTCCTGCCATCATGTATTTCTCACGTACTTGGGAGAATTCTGTTTAAAACTAAATTACTACAATAGTGAATTTTCTTCCTCCGCTGGAACCTCTGGAAAATTCTATGGCGCATTTAATTGTAAATTACAACTTTTTCAAGAAATAGACTTTCACCTACATAGTGCAATCAGTTATCTCCATAATTGCAATAACTTTCTTTTTCATGAACTTTAGTGTTTCTATAGTGAACTTTGCATCCATCTTTACAGACTATAGTGTTAATCAGTGCTTGCTCCACTTTTCTACCGCGTCGCGATCGTCCGGTTATATTAAATACGGCCATGAACATTGTTCCTATATCCCAATGATCTTTCCTTAACCTTCTACTAACAACCATTATTTATGAAATTGTAACTTTCTATAAGGTGTTACTCACGAAGTGCCCTTCCAACTTTGCTAGTTTAACATTAATTAAATTCTGCATAATTGCTTGTGTGATACAAGTTTTAAATCACGTTGTTCCTTTCCTATACATAGGGAAAACAATTCTCTACACTCTTGAGAGAGTCATGTTCAGGTTTCACGAAATGGAAACTGTCCCATTTTTCTCGTGATTCCCAATTAAACATAGGAAGTCTAGAAACTTCCTTTTCACTTTCTCCAGGTTTCACAGTAAGTGACCTGCCCTCTTTGTATAATTCTCATATATTAACTCTGTATAAATATAAGAAGTTGTAGGAACTTCCTTTTTCTTTATGTTTTACAGTTTGTTTCTTCGAAGTTGTTATTCTCGTTAGAATGTTCTTTCGAAGGTTTCGTATAGTACACTGCTTGTACTCCTGTAAATGTTAAAACTTTAATTATTCCATTTTGCCTATTTATGAAATCTTACCAAGATTTTAATACACGGTTAAAAAACCTTAAAAATTGTCAATTGCCTGGAGCAACTGTTTGATGTTAAGAGGTCTGCGACCCTATTTGTTAAAAGGTTCAAATGAACCATGTTCATTAAATTTATATTGCATAATTGTTAATTTCATCAAATTTTTTCTAATTGTAAAATAAACAAATCTTTTCCCTTCTCTTTTTCATTTGCGAATATAAAGTTTAGGCAAAATCCTGTCTTCCTTGACTCTCCTCACTCAATGATATTAAAATCTTTAATAGGGCTTTCACCATTTGTTGCCTTTGAGCAAGAACTCTTAATTTTCACCTTACTAAAGTTCTTCTTAGCGATAATAGCTAATTCTAATTGGCCAGTAAGGCAAATAAAGTTCGCTAAGCCAACTACCTGCTTGTGGAGACCCTCTCCGAAAGCTTATGGTCAGTTTTCTAAAAAATAAGTGTTTCTTTTTGTCTAAACTTTTAGCCGGCTCCTCGCTGAGTAAAAGCTTAGCCATTGCCCAATGCAACCATTGGTTCATTTACCAAGATTACCCAATAAGGCATAATCTTTTATTATATTCCTTCTTAGAGACACTTGGTCGCCCTTACAGGAACTCCATAATTTTGGAAATTGAAAATACCAAGCTTGAGTTAAATCATCGGCATTCTTCGAATTACTTTGTAAAACCTAATCTCCTTGAGAAAACATACAGTAAATTTGTTCCTCTAAGTCTTGCCAGACCATCACCCTTCCCCATAGTACTTTTATACATGCTTGGGAGGAAAGGTACTAAGGCCTCTCTCTTGCAAACCGCCCAAGTCTTAGCTGCGGTTCCCGTTAGCCTCGACCAAGCTCGTACCTACTTTAGGTATCCTAAAGTTAATTTCCATTGGCAACTACCTTTAAGTGTGTTTTACACTAAACTTATTACTTTTGTGGGACTCTCCTCCTATTCTTCTATCCTTCTTTTCCAATTCCAAAATCTACTTCCTTCTCTTCATTATCTTCCCTTGGTGGGTGGGTTATTCCCTAACCTATAATCTACCCACACGTGTAAAACGCATAGCAGGAAAATACTATAACGTATAAGACATACAAAATAAGTAGCCTATATAACAACGATAAGTATGAAATAAATTGGTAACTGAAAAGAATAATCAGATAATGAATATGAAATGATATTAAGACTAAAATAAAAATGAACTTGCGAAAGAATTAAAAAAGAAACATCGATAGCAAGAGCCAAATTCACAAAATATGCATGTTTGGAATAATTTCAGTCGAGTACACAGAATATTTTATAAACTTTTCCAAGAAACGAATCACAACATAGCCGTGTCAAGAACACGGAATTTTGATGTTTAGTCAAGCCCAAGTTGTGAACCTAATTAAACATCCTAAATTTAATGAATAGTGATACGGAATATGAAAGATTGCAGGCAAAACATATAATAAGCATCCTTTATGAACAGAGGAAATCAACAAATTAAATTTTAGAAGTAAAGATTGGAAGTTGCTAAGGAAGGAAACGTTGAATAACATTAAGCAGTCTGGTGAGAGAGAATGCACTAATCGTAAAAAGTGATCTCGGTGTGACTACATACTAATACTAGGGAAAAATAATAGTGTTCAGTGTCGTTTGCGGGATATACTTTGAGTGCATTAGTACCATGCGGGAAGCAAGCCGAGAAATATCGACCATCTTGCAAACACGCGTTAGTTGGGGTGCAGCAAACTATATTGGAAGGGTCTGCTGAATCGCCCGGTATAGTTGATTAGAATGATTGGTTGGCTGCTATGGGATGCTCCGCCCCTGTGCCCTAGCCTGGAAAGAGTGGATAGTGACACAGTTAAACTTCCTGGAACTGACTGACGGCTGGTTTCGAAAACTTGTCGATAAAGAATATCTCTATTTTTGTGTTGAACTTTTGTTGAGTTCAGGCCTATATAGGGTGTAAATAATATACGTGAAGTCCATTACACTAGTGAGAGAAGACGGTATTCTAAGCAAATATCTTCATCAAATTTAGTCGTATCTTAATTAGTGTAGGTGGAATCAAATCACAAAAATCGTCGGTCAATGTCTTGGAAAAGGGAATAGACTTCATTCCCCTCAACAGCACAGCTGATTTCTCCCCTCTAGTCTCCTCTCCAACGATGTGTCATGTAGACTGTAATCCTCAGGTTGTAGTATTACGTTGGAAGATAATTTTCTCAAACTGATGTGGGCGTAATATTACATTGTTCGATTACTCGCGCTTTGTGTTTGGAGACGAACGTAATAATACATATGTGGATGCCAGTACGCAGGATGTACAAGCTGTTATTGGATAACACCACATCACTAATTAACGGAAAAATATCGATCTTTTTGAAGGCTTGAGAATTCATTGTGCATTGGTCTTTGTGCCACCTCTCGCTTCAAAATTTACCACACCGCAGCCACGTAGGGCATTATGAGAAGTGATTCAATTGTTTACTCTAAAGTAGTGGTTTAATAATTAAACGATCAATTAGACTACTTTAACAGTGTAGAGTAAGCAGTTTCCATTATTCAATTCGTTATGCTTTTTCTTCGGGGAGATTTTGTGATGTGTAAAAAAATATAGTATTGTCATCATTGCCTGATACTTACCAAATCTGCAATGTAAGCATTCGGAAAACAAACATACTTGTTAATTTATTTGTAACTCAAACTACATTATTTTGTTCCCTTCTGAACGTACCCGAAAAGTTTGGAAATCAGCCAGCCCACGGATGAGGAGCAATATCTAAGTCATCATCACGGTAAGTGTTTACGCCATGATGCTTCTAATGAAAACATTGAGACCGTAATGTGCTCAATATTAGTTTGTAGTGGTGCTAGTTGCCAGATTCATTTCTGGTTCGTTTTGGGACTTTTTAGTCTACGGGCAAAATGATCTACTTATCTTACTGATGCAAAATATAGAAATGAAGATCTCATCAACGAAACAGGCCTGCTCTCCGAACAAATCTATGAAGGTGTAGCTCATATCTCTGTGATTCACTTAAGCTTTAAGTCGTAAACTAGAATTGTAAACTAACATGCGGAAATGATCTAAATGTACTAGACTGCAAAAAGCTGTAACTTCAACATAAGAAATGGTGTTTGTCTATTATTAATGTGTTGAAAGATCTTATGTGGATACTTATCTTAATTGTGTAATATATACAGGCTGCTCAGACAAGCACTTTTGATATAGAGTAGTAAATTACTTGGACTTTGTTTTATATGGACGGGGATTTTCGCTCGCCCGCTCGCCCACGTTGCAAGCCTGTCTCTCGCCAAGCACTTTACCGTAATGCGGCGCCCACCCGACACTAAGTCATTGAGCATGGGAATTTGAAATTACCAAGTTCACAGCTGGTGCTTAAAATGTGCCAGCGATGTGTAGCAATGAATGGCGAACACTTTAAGCACCAGCTGTGAACTCGGTAAGAACAAATTCCTAACTCAATGACATAGTGCTGGGCGTGCGTCGCATCACGGCATAGTGCTTTGGTGGGAGATAGGCTCGCAACGTGGGCAAGCGGGCAAGCGAAAATCCTCGTCGCATATAAAACAAAGTCCCTGTATAAATACGTAACTTTGAATGCTTTGAATTCGATTATCTATCAAGAGGTTTTCTTCTTTTATAAGTTATATTTTCTTCATCAAAAGCGATATGCGAAAACAGTGTATTTCTGAAATAATGAGGATTTTGGAACTCTTTACAGGATAGTCACTTCAAAACTGGAATAGTCTAGAGTGACTGTATTACCCGTGTTCAAATCCTGAAGGTGCTCCTATTGTCGGTCTGAGTGATACTGTCGATTATGCGATGAATTTCAAAATCCATGTTAGTAGGATTGATCCCGGCTCATTGCAATGACATTTATGGGACTAAACATAACTTTAGATTTGGTAGATTTCAAATCTGCTCGAGCAGAAAATGCCTGTACCCTGGTGTCTGTAAAGCTAGAGCTTTATTGTGTGCACATTTTTAGCATTTTCATTGAAGTTTTGATAATTTTAGGTATTGCTTGGGTATAATATGTTCATAAATCTATGGTGCCCAACGTTGATAATGTAGGGATAGCTGAGGGACTATCTGTGTCGCAGTAATTTAATTCAGAGTGAATATCCTGGAACAATGTGCCGTGAAACAATATGGCACACATGCCTCATTTAGGAGATTTAAGGTATTATGTGGAAATAATGAGGAAAAGCTAATGGTGACATTATTACATGCAGCGGGGCTCACGCTACGAGGACTCCTTCCTTCGTAATTTACCGCGTGGTTAAAAGCCGGAGCAAGCAGTACATTCAAGTTAAATAACAGTATTTAAATTTTCAGTCCCATGTCCATCAATCTGATTGCTAGTTGGTTCTTCTTCTAGATAACGTGTATAACCCTGACCTAAAGTTTATAATGAAGTACGAACAGCGGTGCACAGCCTAGACCCTTGTAAGTAATATGTGTTACGGTTCATAACTTCCAAAAATGTATGTCAATAGGTCCTATTTTCCCTTTGAGATATTTTTGTTGCTTCATTAAAGGTGCTTATACATCGTTATCGTTATATATCGTTATCATCAGATCCATGCATTTGGGTGAGTGTAGAATTTTCTTTATAATCCGTGTTATTGTGAGGCCTGTAGTTGTGGGTTTCGAATTGCAATGGAAGCTAAGATTGGATTGGAGGCGGCCGTGGCATTAAGTTAAGTACCATCCTGGCATTTGCCTCGAGTATAATTGGGAAATCAAAACCAGTTTTAGAGAGTCAGAGTTGGGAATCAACCCCATCTCTTCTCAGTCCTGTCGCACAATACGCTACTGAGTGTGCCCCATTCAAGCATATAAACCATAATTTCATTTCCTGGCATAACTTGGAATCAAACCTGGACTTGAGGAGTAACAGCCAAAAATGCAGGCTACTACATCTGGAGGGGGGTCGTCTTGTTCATTTATATTTAGAAAGTTATATATTACATCTAGTAATACATGTTATTTAAATTTTCAGAAATAATTGACGATAGAAATTATATCTGTGTGAGCAAAATTGATACACACAGTCCATGTAGATGGATTTAGGTAGACTAAGTTCTAACTATGTTACGCTGGACCACGCTTACAATCAATTGAACTAATTCTGATATACTGTATTAAGTACGGAACCAATTGTAATAATTTACAAGATTCATAAAATATTGAAGAATTCTTAGGCCATCATCAGGGAAATTAAAGACTTTGGGGATGTTACACTGGTCCATGTTCACTATCTAACTGACGTTTTGCACTAGTAATAAGGAAGGCTTTATGAAGGGCAGGAATCAGCTTATCGTGAACTGTGACCTGTATCAGTACGCATCTCGGTGCATATGCTGAGCGTTTGGCTCGCCATAATATAGGCTTCATCAAGGCTAAGAATCACCTTATGGTGGACCAAACCCCGAAACAGTGGGCATCACAATTCATGTGCTAAACTTGTCATAAGCTATGCTTAATCAAGGCTAAGAATAAGCTCATGCCAATCCAAAGCCCCGAACCAGTACGGATCACGGTGCATACGCAGAGCGTATGGCTCGCCATTAGGTAGGCTTTATTAAGGCCAATTATTCAGTTTATGGCGAGCCGAGCCTCGAGCAAAAAATCATGGCGCTTGTGCTGAGCATTTGGCTCGTTATAAGCTAGGCTAAGAAGCACTTAATGATGACCCAAGCCCCGAGCCAATACACGTCACGGTGCATGTGTTGAGCGTTTGGTTCGTCTTAGGTAAGGCTTTATGATGGCTAAGAATTGGATTATGGTGAGCCGAACCTCCTACCAAAATCCACGGCGCATGTGCTGAGTGTTTGGCTCGACATAATTATACTAGGCTTTATCAAGGTTAAGAATCGGCTGTTGGCGTACTGAGCACCGAGCCAATTCGCATCACTGCAAATGACTTGTACGTTTGGCTTGTCACAAGGTCAATTTCAAATAAAAATAATAATTAAATAACCGTTTTGGCCTACAGGTACAAAATACCCTATGACTGTTGCTGAGAGCATTAGGAGCGCACGAGTGTAAGGGCTTGGAAGTACTCCTCCGGACAAAATGTTTTAAGGCTAAAAACTGAACTTTGATAATAGTCCAATATATGCTGTTGGTACGTCATTTTAGAGACTAGGATTACCTTGTCCATCATCCCCGTAAACTTGGATGTATGTCAGGTGTCTACGAACCTATTTTCCATTATAACCATAGTAGTACGTGTAATTTTAATTATTAGGTTACGGGAATGGGGAAGGTGGCCCGGGATTTGGAAGAAGGTACCATCATGGCATTTGCATGTAGAAACTGCGGAAACTCATGGGGAAGAACCACAGTCAAGATGGCCCCTGTCAGCGCCTGGCTTCTAATCACCGACCTCCGAACTCCCCTTTGAGTGGTTTGAAACGCCGACTAGATAATGAACATTGACGTCAACTAGCATCCTAAATCCATCAATTTCATTTGTAAGATTTATTTTAAAATAAATATTTAGGTCCACTGACAAAAAATACTCCAAATATGACCGGCGTGGAAAGTGTTAAGGGCGTGCGAGAGATGTTACTATAATTGGGACATTTAAATACACATCCAGTCGAAATACTTATTGAATAATGGCTGATTACCATGATACCGCAATTTTTTTAAATGTAATACCAACAACAACAACAACAACAAGTTGTTCCGTGAAAAACTATAAGAGCCTATTTTCATATATCCTACTTAAGTTAATTGTCTCTATCAACATACAAAATGTCAGTTTGATGGTTGTAATAGAGTCGCAGATATTGAGAACCGTCTAAATCTTTCAGACAGTCGCCATGTTGGATTGTTATAAATATATGTCTTAAGAGTTATGTACTATTGATGAAGATTATTGTGTAGGTGTAGTATTCAAACTTCAATCGCATGATTACGACACAAGAAATATAAACGAGATTTTAAAATTTCGTACAGCTGCCATCTTGTCGTTATGAAAGCAATTGAATTAAATTAGATACCAGTGGATTAAAATTTGTATAAGCATTTACTGTACCTAGTTTTACTGCGCTCAGATGGTAAAATCGAAGAAACGTCCATTTAAATATTTATATTTCGCGTCGCCGCCATGTTGGATTTGTGCTCACCAGGTTATTGAAAGTCCCATACGTGAACTTATGTGCATAGCCTCTATAAACACACAAAATTTTAGTTTGATTGCTGGCATAGATTAATTATTGATATTGAGATCCGTCTAAATATTTCGGTTGGTCGCCATGTTGGATTTTGATATATCTTCGCCATAGAGTTATGTACTATTAGATGACGATTATTGCGTAGGTTCATTATTCAAATGTTCAGTTCGATTGCATGAACAGGAAATAAGAACTTTATTTCAAAATTTTGCACAGCCGCCGTTTTGAGGTTATGTAATCAATCGAACTAAATTAGATGGCAATGCATTACAATGTGTATAAATATTTACTGGCCGTGACTTCGCCCGAGACGGGCTGCATTAAAATCGACGGGGCGCTTTCAACCTAGGTAGCCTACATGACAGGGTCATCGGTTCGTGCCGGCCATTGTGAGGAGGAGCAGGTCCAGAGGTTGCCAGCCGACGGGAACAGAAGGAGCTACTTCTGGATATTTGCTGCGGAGGTAAGACTCTAAGATTACTGCAGGTTAATTGTCAGAGTTTAGGAAATAAATTAATTGAATTTTGGAATCTTGTAGAGACGTATTCTCCGGACATTGTCATTGCTACTGAATCTTGGTTATATAAGGATATAAATAATTCAAGGGACCTACGAACTGTACAGAAGGGATCGGGGGAAGCGAGGTGGTGGGCTATTTATTTGTGTGAGCAAAAATATAGCTAGTTTCTTAAAGTGGACTGATACGGATCATGAAATCTTATGTGTACAAATTTCGGATAAAGGGAATAATTTCCCTCTTCAGGTGATAGGGGCGTATAGAGCACCGAAAGATAACTTTTCGCTTCTCGACACATTGTAAGATAAAACTTGTACGAGTAATGCTATGAAAAAGAGCATAATAATTGCCGGAGATTTAAACCTCCCCAAAGTAGACTGGTCTGGTGAGTCAACTAGCTGTGGTCAAGCTCAGAGCGCTGCAAACAAATTCTTAAGGGAGGGTGGATTTTCCCAAGTAGTTGACTTCCCAACTAGAGGCAATGATACCGTAGATGTTTATCTCGTAAGGCCTGCAGAGCTGTATATTAACTGTCTGAAAGTACCAGGAATTAGTGACCATTCTGGGGATGAATTAAATATTAGATACGGTGACATTACAAAATTAGACTCTGATGTAGCAAATATGATCATATTCCAGTATCGCAGGGCGGATCAGGGCCAATTTCAGGGGTATTTGAATGAGCTATTTGTAGGATGGGCATCGGAAGGAAATCACATTAATATCCTGTGGACTAACTTTTTGAAAATTTTAAATTGGGCTATTGATAAATTTCTTCCATTTAAATTACTGAAACAAAACCCAGATCCTGAGTATTACACACGGGAAATCAGGAGTCTTAAACGGAAAATTAGGAAATTATACAATAAAAGACATGATAGTGTCAGGTATATGTTGAAATTTAAGTCCTTATCAAGAGAGCTCGTCTTAAAAAAGAGGGCTGCTCATGACAATTATAAGCAAGGTTTACATGGTTCTGGAGGCGATGGGTGGAAAAAAAAATACAGTTATGTTAGGAGAAGAAAGGGAAATTCAAATAATTTGTCGATGATAATGTCCGGTGACGGTAAATTAATTACTGAGAAGCAGGCCATTGCTAATGAATTAAATGTCTTTTATGGTAGTGTGTTCAATAAATCCAATAGCTGTGTGTTGGACCTTAACGGCCAATCAGGGGCTCCACTTCTCCAAATAAACCAGTCAGCAATTGTAAAGCTAATACAACAAGAAGTTCCGTGAAGAACTATACAGCCTACTTTTTCATGCCAATTATTATTCTACAGTATATGAACCTATGTAGAATAATGACGAAATTAAGTTGGTAATATCGAAATATCTAATTAGTTCAAAATATACCTGGCATAATGTAGCCTAATAGAGCACTACAGTTGGCAGCCCTGGTGACTGAATATATTCTTATTTCCATCTCCTAAGGTACAGAATACAAAATTTGGTTGAAGTCCAATGGAGGTTACATGCAGTTAGACACTGGATCTATCAGCACGCGTAAAATCATGTTGGCAACAATACCATGCGTGTGCTGATCAGAAATAATCTGAAATATTATGATATCTCGTTGTGCCAATTTTGGATGAAATCCATTTGTTAGTATAGAAGTTACTTGTATTTTAAAATTAGACCTATCAGCAGGCATAGAATCATGTTGGCAGCACTGACTTATATTAATTACTCCAAATTATTCTAGAAAGTCAGGTGCTATACGTGTGCAAAGTATAGAGCTGTTGGCTTGCATACTTTCTGATATATTGATATTAAGGTAAAAAAATATAGACAGCATTTATTAACAGTTGGCAGCCCTGATTGCTCTTAACAACACTTATAGTCATATCTGTTATGTTATACATAGCAGATACGAAATTTGGTTGAAATCCAACTGATAGTATAGAAGTTACATGTATTTAAAAATTGGTACTATCAGCAGGCTTATAATCATGTTGGTAGAACTGATGTATATAAGTTACTCCAAATTAATCTAAAATGTCAGAATGTACGTGTGCATAGTTTAAAGCTGTCAGCTTGCATACTTTCTGATATATTGGTATTTGGATTTAACACATAGAGATAGCAATTACTAACAGTTGGCAGCCCTGGTGGCTCTTAAAAATATGCTCAGTCATATCTGTTTATGTACACATTTTACGTACAAAATTTGGTTGAAATCCAATTGATAGTGTAAAAGTTATATGCATTTAAATATTGGACCTATCCAAAGGCTTAAAATTGTTTTGGCAACACTGTCATGTATGGCCTCCTGGAAATTAAATTGAAATAGTATTATCTACATGTGTGCCAATTTTGGAATAGCTCCCATGCATACCTTGCAAGATATCCAACATGGAGCTCAAATTTCTAGTGAGTTTTTCCAGCAGTTGGTAGCACTGACATCATTTTCAAATATGGGCGTAGGATATTCCGGTGCACATCTTTACTCATACTAAATTTGGTTTTGATTGCTGCAGCCGTTTAGGAGTTGATAGGGGGGGGGACACACACACAGCCAGCCAGACAGACAGACAGACAGAAGGACAGACAGACAGACAGAAAGACAGACAGACACACATTTCCCCGGATCGATCTCATAAGTCTACTTTTTCCTCATTTTTGCAAAATGTGAAAAGTAGGCTAAAAATTACGTTACAATATATCGAAGGGTCCTGATAATATTGTTAGTGAAGTACTTAAACTAGGAGGTAGGGCCGTGGCACGATACTTAGAGGTGATGTTTAATGTGTCCATAAACAATGCGCAAATCCCGGATGACTGGAAAAGAGCTACGGCAGTCCCAATATTTAAGGGAGGGAGCAGACTTGAATTGGGGAAATACAGGCCGGTTAGCCTTACGTCCATCGTTTGTAAACAGATGGAGCATCTCATTTGCGACTACTTGAGGGAACAGTGGGAAACATTATCATGGCTTAATGATAGGCAACATGGATTTCGGAAAGTTTACTCATGCGAGAGTCAGATGCTATCACTTTTTCAAGATATTAGCGAATCCTTAGACGATGGAGTTTCAGTCGACGCCGTAGTTATAGATTTTGCGAAGCCATTTGATGTCGTGCCGCATGACATGCTACTCCATAAATTAGCTTCGACGAAGATTCATAGAAGAGTAATTTTATGGATCCTAGAATTTTTGACGGGTTGTTCCCAGAAAGTGAAAGTTGAAGGCCGATTCTCGGATGAAATTACCGTAACGTCGGGTATCCCTCAGGGCAGCGTAATCGGAACTTTGTTATTTTTGGCGTTTATAAATGACTTACCAAATGGGATTTGCAGTGACTGTCGATTGTTTGTGGATGATTGTGTAATATATCGAAAGATACATGACTCACAAGACAATGCAGTACCTCAAGATGACATGAACCTGGTCTATAAGTGGGCGATTGAAAATAAAATGGAAATAAACACAAGAAAATGTAGTCTAATAAAAATAGGGAAAGTGCGAAGGCAAGATTTTCAATATAACATTGGCTCGGAAATACTTGTAGAAGAAGATTCTTGCAAATATTTGAGCGTTCACGTAAGAAATGATATGAAATGGAGTAGTCATATAGGATGTGTAGTTTCTAAAGCTTACAAATCCCTGCACTTTGTAATGAGGGTACTAAAAGGAAGTAGTACCTCTGCTAAAGAATTAGGATATTTGTCACTTGCAAGACCTATTCTGGAATACGCCTTGGCGGTTTGGGATCCATATCAAGTAGGGCTCATCAATGAGTTGGAAATGGTACAAAGAAAGGCCGCTAGATTTGTGCTCAGTGACTTTAATCCCAGGAGCAGTGTGAGCCGTATATTAATGAAACTTGGGTGGGAATCACTTGAGGTTAGGAGGATGAAATCTAGACTCTGCGCTATGTACAACACGTATACAAATCAACCAGCATGGGGTGAGCTTAGCAAACGTATGGAAAAGCCTACTTACATGGGTAAGGGCGATCATCCTTTCAAAGTTAAGGGCCGACCACAGCGAACAAATTATGGTAAATATTATTTCGTAAACCGTGCCATTGATAATTGGAACTCTCTACCTGCCGCAGTTTTAGAGCCTTTTCCCAAACATATAGGTGTGTTTAAGAAAAGACTGACTATTTGTGTTAATACTCCAGTTTAATTGTTAGTGAGTTGTTATGTACAATTATTTATTTGTTATGTATATCTAATTTGCCACCGGGGGACACACTCCCAATTGCAAATAAACGAATGAATGAATGAATGAATGAATATTGCACTGCGTTCAAATGGTTAAATCGCTAGAGAAGTCTATTAACATATTTCAACTTCGCTCGGCCGCCATGTTTGTTTTATACTTCACAAGTTTTTGAAAATTACATAGATGAACTTGCAGTTGTACCCTTTATTACCGTATAAGAATTCAAGATGATATCAGTAACATTTTCGGAGGTAAAGAATGCCGGAGAAATATTTTGCACAGCCGCCATCTTCAGGTTATGTAAACAATTGAACTAAATTAGAACATTGAACATTTGCTGTACCAAGTTTCATTGCATTTGTTTGGTTAAGTCGTCAGAAAAGTCTATTTAAAAGTTTCAAATTTGCTTGGCCGCCATTTTAGTTCTGTAGTTAACAAGTTTTTGAATGTCCCTTAGGTGAACTTCTAGTAGTACCCTTGATTACCATACACAATTTCAGGGTGATATCAGTAATAGTTTCGGAGATATAGAATGCCGGTGATCTATTTCGCACAGCCGCCATGTTGGATTGGTGAGACGTAATAAAATGTGAAGGGCTCGGTCGGGGTCGGCCAAAATAAAACTTATAACTTACCGAGTTTTATGGAAATCGCTCCAGCCGTTTAGAAGTCATTAGGGGGAGACACACACGGACGCTCACACACAGACACATACCCACGCACACACACACGGACAATTGGTGAACTCATAAGCCTATTTTTATTTCATAAATGAAAATAGGCTAACAAATATTGTGTTAGAACACAGGGAATGTACATCTGGTATTATGCACAAGTTCTAGTTCAATTTTTCAACTGCAGAGCGTGTGAGATACAACTCGCAGGACTTGCAGTGAACCAGTGAACAAACGGAACATGAATAATTCATGAGGTCTCTGAGCATAACATCAGAAGTAAACCTACCGCTAACAAATTTCCTCATCAATTTCCTCTATATCCCATTAATACTGACAAACCACCATCATTGCTTCTCAGTACGGAAACAATTCAAGCCCTTCTTCTGTTGATGTTGCCTAAATTGCGATATTACAACGGCAATTCATAAAGTGAGGAGACTTTCCAATCAAGTATTTTCACCACATCCGTGTATGAATTATCAGTGTACGGAAAAATATGACGTTTTTTCTAGGAAGTTTCTGCTGAGTGGTAAATTTTATGAACTCACATTTTACGGAAATCGATTGGGAAGTTCTGGGAAAATAAAATGTTTCATGAATTCAAATTATCTTTATTCCACCTTTATGCACACGTTCCAATGACAACCCAATTGTTTAAGGAAGAATAATTAGGATCCCTCAGTTATAACGTGGGAAACAGCAGTAAGTATCGCTGAACAGTAAGATTGTCTGCAGCATAAAAGATGACCAGTTTTCAACCTTGGGTAGTATATTACTTTAGTGCTACCGGATGCTTTCACTAAGCTCGTGCTCTGTTTGTAATTCAAATTGCATTTTTACCGCATTCTCACCAATTAAAGTGGTTGATTTTGCCACTATTTTGGATTCAAGGATTTTTCTTCGTATCAACTTCTTGCGAAATATTTCACAAGTTGGTGGTTCACGGCCAGGTGGCCTGCCTCATGTGAAAAAATACTGAAACTGGAATTCAACTGGATTTCAGAAAAAAAAATCACATTGCAGCTTAATTATTATAGTGAGAAATTTCAAGGTAGTTGAGATCGTTCCCCTTTTCGCTTTTGATAAATGCACATTTATTAGTTCCTTGTTAGCACAGATCACTGTCCATGAGGATATAGGGTATAGAGATATCATGAACTTAAACATTAATTCACTAATATGAACAAATGAAGTAATTCGAGTGTCCAAAATAACGAACAGTAAATAAATGCACTTAGCATAGGCCTGCTATAAAAATACAATATTCCTCGAAATCATATTATATTGCATGGTAATGCTAAAAGAATCATATATGCTTCCAACTGACACTCACGGGACGTGATTAATGGGCGAGGGCGACTGTCTGGGTCCCATGGCCCACGGACTCGCTCCACGGTCCTCGTGTCATCACGGTCCTCAATTTCCAACTAACACAATCATTGTTAACTAGCAACATGTTATTAGATTTAACTGTAGGAATAAGCGAAGATACTATTTTAATGCGTCAAGGATTTTGAAACATTTAATAATAATTGTAAGTTATTGTAGTTTTGGATACTTCAAAATCTTGCAATTAAATCCAACCTATTGGTGTTTTTTTTTTTTGGTCTGGGACATGAAACAGGGTATGCTCAGTATTGAGAGTACAAATGAATAGATGTGATTCATTTAGTTACTCAGAAGACCCTTTCGGTCTGCCTACTTTCCCATCCTTGTGCCAATGGAAGGTATACTCACTGTTACATACTGCACTATTTTACAGGTTATCTGATTCCTCACACACCCGACTACATGAAACTGGTAACAAGGATGTATAGAACCTCTAAATAACATAACAACAACGATATTCTAAAATATCTTGTAATTAAAATTTGGAAATTAATTTGATATTTTATATTATTGACAATTTAGTTCGTTGCACTAACCGAGTGAGAACTTATGTGTGTGCAACTTGGTGTGCAATAATGACGTCTTGGTGGTACATCTAGAAATTCAAGCCTATATTAACGTAATTATGCAGTACAGCGAAGAAATACAATTAACCAGTAAGTTAATAATTATCTATTGAGCCCGTATTCGCTCATGCTGGTGATTATTTTTATGAGAGCCATGAATTTTTTATATCTGAGAGACATAGAACGCGCCCGGGAAGCATGCTCTAGCTTCTGACGCACTTTTGACTTTACTCAGATGCTCCAAATACTTTTCTACAAGATTAAAGATTGTATCTTTATTATCCTTTGACGCCGGAACACTAGATTCCATGCAGAGGCATACCCTCTTGTGCGTTTGACACGTACGCACGTACTTATCGATTGGTCTGTAAGACCAGGGAATCTGTAGGACCAAAGTGTCCATCTTCACCAAATATCCGAGTGCATCGAGTATTATTTTAGCACCAAGTGTACTGGTGAATTTTGTATGTTGCCAGTTGCAACAAGAAGTGCTATATTTCGAGTGAAAATTGTGAAACGCAACATTTTACGACGGATCACATGGTCGATTTTTCCTGCCACATGGCAGAAGTGCATTTTCAATACATTTCCAAAGTGCGGAAATCATCCCTGTTATATTGTGAAATATACAGCTAAAATTACAATATTACAACGCATATCCGAGCCGTGTAAAGGCCGAGATTTTGGTGCCAAGATTGAAGTGATAATCTACGATTTCAATTTTTCAGATAATAGAATATAATCTGTGTTGTACGATACTACACGTATCTTAAAATCAGTGAGCAGACTCATGGTCATTTTTATACAAGTCTGCAAAAGTTTAGAAACAGTTTTGATCACTGAAGCCATGATAAATTCTGTGATAAAACATTGTATTTCCACCATCTACAATATGCTATTACTGCACCACGTGCTGAGAATCTTCTTCAATTGGGCCATCCTGTTCAACATGGCCTAAGCAATCCGATGAGGGGGACATCAACATCTTACAGCATTGCAGAAAGGAGGAACAGGAGAGAATGGTCTTGCTCATGGCCACAGAACGGAGAACGTTGCCCAAGTCTCAAGGAAAGGAAGTACCCCTCATAATTTTCCTTATGGACGAGGTGAACTACGTTACGCCGTCAGTCATGCATTTAATTCTCCTGTTAGGGTTATCGGTCATGGTGGAGTAGTTTTAGCAACCGTACTTGATAACAGTCATGTAGGTAGGTTTTCCTTCTTGTAGACACCATTTTTGGTGATTTTTCGTCTTCATGAGCTTCCACACAGTTGTTTTCAAAAGCTCATAGTTAGCCACCCTTGGTGTGTTCGCACACTGGTGCAATATTGTAAAATTTGAATTTCCAACTCACGGAAACCCAGATTATGACTTTAAATGAGGAGCAGTAATTTTCTTTAACAGCTGATGCTGAATTGCAATGTTATATTTTTCAGCTCCCTTTTTGTACATTATCAGTACGCCACTGACGTATCATTTGGATGAGGAGGTTTACTCATCACACCTGTGATTATTGTAAATACTTTTTGAGCGGTATTGGAAGCCACGATATTCGAGCTGAATCTCATATCATTGTAATAAGTGTAGCCAGCTATAGCTCACATTGATCCCGATTACATGATAATAGTATCATTTATAATTTACGTCAGAAGGTTAAGTTGTTTATTCCATTTATAATAATTTACTGTGATTGTATGCACGAGATTGTATGAATTATTAATCCGCAGTGGCGTGGAATATCTCTCTAAGACTTTCATATGAGAGAAATATCTTCCATTTAATCCTCTTTGCTTTAACCAAGCATTTATATCCTTTTAGTTTATTTTTGAAGGTCTACAACATCGCATTATGATCTATTATAGAGTAACATTACTCAAGTGTGTACTCGGGTTACCAGTGAAAAGTGATATTGTGAACCCTACATGCATTTTGAAACAGTTAAAGACTTGTCCGAGTGCAATTGACTCACATGCAGTGAGGAACGCTGGGAACTGTGCCAGAACATATGGCAGGTGTTCTGGAGGCCATGAATCCCGTTGCAAATATTATCCATAAAGCCAACGTTGATTTCCAGTGAGACCACGATTCATTGATACGCACTTCTTACATGTATTTTGTAAGGTATATTCCAATCGAGCCTAGCTTGTGAATGCTAGATGTTTATGAAGGTCAAGTAACAGCAGTTATCAATTGTTTTGATACAGGGTGACTCTCAAGTCACGAACCCATATTACATTTTTCGCACATGTTGTAAGCGAATGATAGTTGATTATTCCTATGATATTATACGATCAGAGTTTTCATTAGATGAACCAGACATTTATAAATAGGCTGTTTTTAACACATTATGTGAATTGTTATGTCTGTGTGTTGACACGAGAAGCATTATGATGTTTGTGATGGCTGGCAGATCTAAGTCTTGGACTGGACTGACCGAGGAAATCTTGTGTGCTTAGAGAGCCACATAGATTACTTTTGAATGGTAACGGAGTCTTTTATAGCCCGTAGTGTTATTGTGATTGCCGGCAGATCATAGCTTCATACTAGTCTGACCGAGGTATTTCGCTTGTGAGTTTCAGAAGCCACGAGGATTGCTTTAGATTGTTAGTGACGTTGCATGTCACCTGTTTATGTGTGATTGGAGCCATTGTTGTTAGCTCAAGATGTTGTGGTGACTTATCGGGTCACACGTCTCTTACGCATCTCTTGAACACTTACGATTAGTTTGTTAGTGACCTTGCATGTCACCTGTTTACTTTGTTGTGAGTACCGTTTAGGTTGCTCATCAGTTAGAAGCCTTGTGTCATATGGTAATTCGTCATAAATAATGAACTCCTAATTCTACGATTGTAATAATCATACTCTAAATCATGAAAATTCATTTATATAAATCTACGACGTTAAAATACACGTTAAATAATAAACGTTTGTTAAATCTTGATTTTCTTAACTACAGCTGACCGACGCATAGCGCTTGTGAGGCTATTCCTGAAGGAATTCTTTTGATGCTATTTTTTACTTCTGGTCTGACAGAGATCACGGCTAACCAGTAGTTTGTAACTCGGGGGCCGTAGTGACCTCATGGTGAGACACTGTTTGACAGTGCATTTAGTCGTTTCATTCATACACTTTAGATGACGAATGCTAACAAACATTTATCATTCTGTTGTAGGCAGGAAGATAATAATGTTTTGTGTCTTGTATTATTTATTATGTGTGTAAACCCATTGTACCCTACTGTAACTTATTATAGCTTTTATTGTACAGCTGTTGTTAATTTACTGATTGTAATGAGATTACTGTTATCCTAGCTTTGCTTAGTTTTGCTTATACGGACGCTTATCGCTGTAGGATATTATCAGACAGGATTAGCTAGAATAGGTAATGTTAACTGTAAATACGGGAGTGGTACCAGTATAATTAGCTTTGTTGTCATGATTTGACATTCTTTAGAGATGATATTTTCATTCTAGACTCATCATTATTTTTGCTTGTATCTTCAATCAGGGTTGTTTTTCGTACCACGTCCCAAGCTTTGCTTTTTCTTATGTAATTAGGACCTGTCGAGAGGGATTAATAACATTCAGTTAGGGGATTTTTTAAAATTAGCTTTGCGGATTAGCCGATATCGAACCCTGCGATAGTAGGATAGGGGTTTGGATTTTTCAATAAAGAATTCCACGAATTTTACTTAAGCCTGGATGATTTCATTTATTTGTTTTGTGTTTTGGGGGTGCATTTCTTTGGGTGTCTTTGACATTGCTTATGATGGGGACCCGAACCTTTGTGATATTGAGTCTTGTGCCGGCTAGCCCCACAAGGAGTGAATCCGATCCTCTTCGGCAATGTGTTTGAAGGATGGGGTTGTCTGAGAGGCCACGCATGGTTGGTGGTGACCAGATAACCTCCTCTAACGGGCACACTGCAGTATGTACTGTATATAACTAATTTTCAGCCTATTTAAAGTAATCAAGGAGCTAATTGGGTACAAATAGTGAGATTTATGTCATCAGAATTCATGTTGCGTGCGATGGTAACGCTCCATCTTGTCACTTTTACCGTTGGAGATATGAATATACACTGGAAGAACTCTATACCAAGCGTAAATTCCCCCCTAATCCTCCTAGATGCCTACCGATTGAGACAGTTGCTACAGCTCAGTTCCACACTTCCTATGTATACTATGAATTTGATCAGAATTTACATGAAGACCTAACATAATTTTAAGAATAAATACTTAGACGAAAAGCAGTTTAGTGTGTATCCTATGTGGGTAAACTCCCGTTAACCGGGCATAAAAAACGGTATTAAACACTAAGCAGTCTGATTGTTTACCCACATTTAGTTCACGTAGCCTATTTCACCTATTTGCAATAATTTATGAATGACATAACGTAGAAAATGATGTAGGTGTTGCGTTGATGTATTCCCTCTATTGACCACGCAGTATACAGTACTTCATGCTGTTCAGAAGAATACACTAGTTCTGGTAGTCATCATACTCATGAGTGGTAGATCATTCTGCTTTTGACACTAAGCTGAATCTAATATTGTATTGTGTTTGAAGATATGTACATAGGTTTGAATGAGGTAAAAGTGAATTGAGTACTCTAGTCAGAGGTTACAAGCGTATATCACCTTAGCGTTTCGAAACAGTGTTGTAGCTGACTGTGGAGCAAACTGTGTCTGAATACACTGAATTAACCTTGATGATACGACCGTCTGGGAGCGTTTCCTCCAGTTATAGGCAATAAACTGACAATAGCTTGAATGAAGTTCAGTCTTCTTCTTCTTCTTTTCTTCGGCTTTTCCCAATTAATTGGGGTCACCGGAGTCGACCAGACTCATTTTGGTTGTGGCCGGGGATTTAAGGCCGGATGCCCTTCCTGACGCCTCGTGATTTTTCAGGTGAAAATTCCACCCCGCTGTCACCGGGATTCGAACCCCGGCCGTCCGGGTGAAAGACGAGCAGCTAAGCCACTGCGCCAACACGCTCCCCCTTGAATGAAGTTCAGTAAGTCAACATAATTTTGTTCATGCACTACTTATATTAATGTAAATGATATTAATGCATAATTTAGCTTGATTGTATCGGATAATTCATATACAGAATTCGGTCTTCGATTTCGTTAATATTTTCCTAATGAAAACGAAAATACTGGGCAATGAAATATTGAACTCTGCTGATATCTCTATATTTGTTTTGTGAATCAATACTTACCTATTGATTAATTCGCAATATGAAGATCAGCGTATTTTAATCCCGTTTCGTGGATTCACAGAGAATTTAATGCGTTAACATTACCCTGTACATTGAAATGGCTCCCAGCTTTGATATAATTACCAACTTCTTCAAATTCTAAGAGCACAAAGTATCATGCAAGGTAACAATGGAACACCGATACACGTTTAGATATTTTAAAGATGCTGTGAGTGTATAGAGATCGTAAGTAGTCAATTGAGTTCCTATTAAAATATCACATGCTAGAAAGGGTGTAGTTCGTGCATAATGATGATTGTTAGGGAAACGGGATCAAAGTATGGTTTAGTCGCTTGGCTACGGTATGTGAAAGTGTATCTGAACGGTAATGTAACGCAAACTCTGGCAATGATTCATCAAGTCTATTGAACAGATTGTCGGCGCCAAAAAACTGGGCCAGGCCAACTCTAAATTCTTGCAGTCACAGGGCTTTCCTGAGACCAACATATGAATAGTGTACCGTGAATACGTGGATTCGTGCACACCCACCGCCATCAGAGTCAACTGACGTGGTGTACGACGTGTTGATGACGGGGTTCGCCGTCGGCCATCTTAGATAGCGAGGGCAGATTGACGCCCCACAGGGCAGTAGATAACTCGTCAATCCATTGATGGACAACAACAACGTTTGAGCAGTCATACCATCCAGAACAATCTCCTCGACATGTGGTACAAAAGAGAGCTTCCCACGTGAGTGCCCTTGCTCAACACGGCTCAACAATGCACAGCGACTAACATGGGAAATCAAACATTGCCATTGGACGCTGGAAGCATGGAGAGAGATCTCCTGGACAGACAATTCAAGGTATCAGTTGGTACACGCCGGTGACTTTGCGTCGTCAACCTCTTGCCAGCTTGGTACAGTTCAGGCCGATTACGGTGTTATTCTAGTATAGGGACTGTTCACGATTCATAAAATGCAACCTCTGAAGGGCTATGGATCAGCATCGCTCCCCGACTCTTACAGTAGTTCATGCACTTTAAGCCATACCGCTTTGCCACCATCATAAAGGAAAAAGGAATGCTAAACGCTTCTAGTCTTTTATCTGTAAATAAATATTGTGGCAAATTTCATTTTAAACCGATTGTCTTTCCCCTGCATACAATACAGGAAACTAGGGGCATTATGTCACCCCTTTGTTCGTCTCCAACTCATCGCAGCTGACCTGTATCAAGAGCAAGAGTTTAGGGGCCAATCACTTAGATGTTAGGCCCCTTAAATTAACCACTATCATCATATCATAATCTAAAGCAAGACAATGAATGCTCCAACCTATCGCTCCTAAATTGTGACCAACTGGCTGGGTGAGCACTTCCCTTATATGCAGATGCATGCCTGACCCACGAGAACCCGTATCTCAATCACATTGAGCATGGCATGCATACTGTTGAGAGAGATGAGCATGACCTGAATCCTGATTCAACCAATTTTCTTGGATTAATATAGGTTGTGCGGCAATCATGGATCAGCATGGCTCCCCAACACTGCTAGCTTTTTGTGTACTCCAAACCACGCCACATCGCCGCCATCAATACAGGCAAAATAAGTGAAGAACGCTGATAGTCAAGCATCTCTAATTCAATAGCGTGTCAAATTTAATTTGAAACTGAATTGACTATCAGACGCATGGGGTAGAATTGTGTAAGATGCATGCCCAATCATTATCGCAGTTTCTTAAAATCTAGAGCCTGAAGCTTATTACATTAAACAGTTAATTTCCAGTAGTTACCTGGTGTGTTATATAAAATATTCTAACTACAAGTTTTACTCTAAGTCTTTAAAGGGACTCCATTTAACTTTCCATGAATATTGTTGGGATTTCACTACGTCTGAGTGTACTCATGGCCGTTGTCGGAGTCCCAAAGCTGGTGAGATGTCAGCCAGGCGCTGATGGATGAGCTGGTCTGCTTCTCAGGAAAGATCTACTCAGATTAGAGCAATCTCTCATTGTCATTTATTTTGTTCTGTGAAGCACAAAGGGTTATCACACAAAAAAAGCTCTTGAGTATTACATACGTGATGACAATTACCAATGGAATTCTAACCCTAGTCACTGATAGTCATTTCAGAGTTTCGATTACAATTTTCGAGCAAAGGTACATAACATTTCTCTACCTAACCTGTATAATGTTTTGGGAGTTCGTTAATTAACACAATTGTACTGTATATATAAGTCATATAGACTACGTGTACGCTTGAATCTTATTTGATAACAATAATTTCATTTCGTTACATTTATATAAAAATATAAGTCCGCATGGCTAACATCTTGGACTGGAAAAGTAAAGTTAAGCAAGGTAAAGCCAAGAAAAGCAATCCAGAGCAGAGTAAAGCAAAGTACAGTAGAATAAAGCAATGCAGAGTACAGTAAAGCAATGCTGAGTAAAGCAAAGTAGAGTAGAAAACACCAATGCAGAGTAGAGTAAAGCAATGTAGAGTAGAATAAATCAATACAGAGTAGTGTAAAGCAAAGTAGAGTAGAATAAATCAATGCAGAGTAGAGTAAAGCAGAGTAGAAAAAATCAATAGGAAGGAAGGAAGCTTTTAGTTTAACGTGACCGTTAATCTCGAGATCATGAGCCACGGGACCTCCTTTTTACGTGGAATCCGAACCACAGGACATGGCATTTCACTTCGAAAATCTCACATGCATTGACCGGGAATCGAACCCGGGCCGCCTTGGTGAGAGGCATACAGCTAGACCGCTGAGCCACCACACCCCCCAGAAAAAATCAATGCATAGTAGAGTAAAGCTAAGTCGAGTAAAGCAAATTACAGTAGAATAAAGCAATGCAGAGTAGAGTAAAGCAAAGTAGGGTAGAATAAATCAATGCTGAGTAGAGTAAAGCAAAGTAGGGTAGAATAAATCAATGCAGAGTAGAGTAAAGCAAAAATAGAGTAGAGCAAAGTAGAATAGAATAAATCAATGCAGAGTAGAGTAAAGCAAAGTATAGTAGAATAAAGCAATGCAGAGTAGAGCAAAGCAATGTAGAGTAAAGCAAAGTAGATTAGAATAAAGCAATGCAGAGTAGAGTAAAGCAATGTAGAGTAAAGCAAAGTAGAGTAGAATAAAGCAATACAGATTGGAGTAAAGCAACGCAACGTAGAGTAGATTAGAGTAAAGTAATGCAAAGCAATGCTAAGTAGAGAAAATCAAGGTAGCCTATAGTAGCGTAATACAAAGCAACCTAGAATAGAGAAGAGCAAAGCAGAGTGATGCAAAGCCACGTAGAATAGATTAGAGCAAAGTAGAGAAATGCGTAGTGAAGGAAAGTAGAGCACAGCAAAGTAAATTAATTTCAAGTAAACGAAAGCAACGTATACTCGTATGCTGAATTCAGCCTGCTGCAGGTCTTCAAAGATGACACCGCTTGGGTGACTTGCATGTCAGCGGTACCGTTCTAGCGCCTCAAACCAGAAAAATGAAACAATAAATTTCTTAGCAACGCAGATAACCGACAGAACCTCAAGGTTTTAACCTATGTTGAACGGGTGATGATTATGGAAATATAAATGCTAAGGTTGGAACAGCTAATAGGGTTATGGCAGGGCATTCACATCATACACACACGAACTTAGTTGATTTCATAGGCTTATATTTCACAAATGAAAATTGGATAATGAATAACTTTTGTTCTCAGTGGTTTCCTTTCCTTTCGTTTCCTTGATACCTCTGGAATATAGCCACTTGTTTGGCCAACAAGGGACGTGTCTCAACCGGGAGAGTAGGTTTTGATTTAGAATGAACACTGTAGACGATGGTTACTCTTGTATGTCACTGCCATGTAC
Source organism: Meconema thalassinum (assembly GCA_946902985.2). Lineage (NCBI taxonomy): Eukaryota > Metazoa > Arthropoda > Insecta > Orthoptera > Tettigoniidae > Meconema > Meconema thalassinum. Next base: position 298,265,547 of record OX336389.2, read on the forward strand.
ACTGTGTGTAAGGCAAAGTTTGGCGAGTACCTCTCTTGATACAGTAGTAGTCCAGTATCCAGCTAACGGTTCCAGACAGTGCTTACTGATACTGTAAATGCATCATCGGCGCTAATTTGTGCTTCAATTGCCGTGTAATCAGCAATGGCTGCTCCTCTCATGCGGCTGTTCAGGCGTGAATCAGTATGCTACTGCCGTCCTAAACAAATACTCGAGCAGTTACACCTTCCATGGACCACGAGCACCAATACTGATACAAACCAGACGCCTGACGTCCAACGTTTGGACAATTCTTTGGAAAGACCATCCATCAGCCCGTGGTCCCACCATACGTTCTCGCTGAAAATCCACTAATTTGACGAATTATTTTCGTTTGTTGCCGTCTCGGTTTGTCTGCCATGGTTCCTTACTCAGAGCGATGCTCGAAACAACAGATCACTTGTTCGGCAAACCAAATACAGTTCCGAATGTTTTTTGGTCAGTACTTGGTACCTACTCCCTCTATAGCTCACAGCTTTGAACCATTGGCGTTATTACCCTTAGTCAGTGTGGTATGTCAATATGGTGCTTCTACATCACTTCTTGAGAAGTGTTCATTGTTTCTACCCCACTATCGTATAACTAGCTACGATTTCTGAATGATCTACTTTCATAAAATGCAGAACAAAATTGTAAATTCATATTTCAAGGACATATAAACCATAATTTGACCACATTTTGGCGCAGTGGTGGTTAGCGTTCCTGACTGTCACCCTTGAGGTCCAGGATCGATTGCCTCTTCTGCCAAGAAATGTAATTCGGGATTGAGGGCTGGCACGGGGTACATTCAGCATTGTAATGCAGGACTGATAACAGGTGGATTTGATTCACACATCAGCCATCCCAAAAGTAGTTTTCCGTGCATTTCCCACTTCTATTCCTGGCAGATGCTGGGGTGGTACCTAAATAATAGCCAAAAACATCTCTTTTCCCAATCCTAGTCTGAATTACAAATGCACACAATAATAAAGCCACCACAATAACACCGCTCATCAGAGAGATTCCTCGTACTCCCAAGTTCAAGGGGCTACATGGCAACGATGTCGCAAAACCCCTAACTGAATCAAGAACTAGGGTCAAAGCTGTTCCGTCTAAGATATATCTCTGTATTTTATAATATTGATGATCAGCTGAAGAGAAGTAATATTTTTCTAGTACTACAAGGCGTGATCGAAGACCTTCCGTTTCTCGGCCGCTCAGTCCAAGGAAAGTCGCCGTGAGTATTGAGGCACTCTTCGCACGGACACAGCAGGTTGAAGATCCCCGTGCTGTCATACAACGTGTGCTGCTGCGTGAAGAATTCCATGACCGCCTGCTGCATATCCTCGTCTGACAGATATCGATGACCCTTCAAGGCCCTTTTTAAGGGACCGAATTACTTTAGGATCCATCCCTGCATTTGCCAGGAGTAGAAGTGAGACACCACGGAAAACCATTTCCAGGATGGCTGAGGAATGAATCGAACCCTCCACTTCTCAGTTTTGCCTCATGAGGCGGAGCAGCCCTCAGACCAGAATTAAGTTTATTTGCAGAGCTTGGATTCAAACCCGGACCTCCGGACCGTCAGCCAAGCATATTACCCGCTACATCTCAGGGTGGGCATGGAAGAAAGAGCCATAAAAGGTAGATGAGAAAGGGGAAAAAGTGAAGAACCGCCCCAACGTTAATAATGCAAGGAAAGAGAAAACTGGACCCCGCACAGGAGTCCATCAGATTCACCAACTCCAGAGCTCACCAGAACATGGGCCCTTAAGACCAGTGTGCACTATGCGTTTAGGGCTACATACACCCTCCCACTCTTGAGCTTCTTACAGAAGCAATGAAGAAGAAAAATAGGTCCGAGCCCTAGAAGAATGAGATCAGGTAAGAAGGGCTAGGAACAATTAAGGCAGGACAATTTAAGGCAACGTCGGCCTCTTATACATTGATACGTTCATGGTCAGCCGAGTCGGATAGTTGACGACGGTAGGTCACCAGAGAATGTAAGGCACACTCTGTCTCATTCAACTTAATACCTCAGTGGTCGGAGGAGACTGAGAGTTAACGAAACTACTGTAGGTTAACAGAAAAGATTGACAGAGATGTTGTTGTTGATTCATTTAGGGGCCTTGCGGCATCGTGGTCATATCACCCCGTGTAATTGCGTGTGCGTTGAATTTGTCTGATAACCCGTCTTATTGTGATGGCTGTATTAGAGTGTGTATTTGTAATCCAGATGAGGATTGGGAATTAGGCTGCCGTGGCCTTAATTTACATTCCATCCCAGCATTTGCCTGGAGTAGATGTGGGGAAACCACGGAAAATAGCACACAAGATGGCTGAGGTGGGAATCGAACCCATCTCTTCTTAGTATTGTCTCGTGAGTCTGAGTGTACCCCGTACCAGCCCTCAGACCAGGATTCAATTTCTTGCGAAAGCCGGAAATCGAACCTGGGTCTCTGCGGTGACAGCTAAGTTTGCTGACCACTACGCAACGAGCCGGACAGATGACATAGAAGATCCCATCACAAGTGGAAGCAACGCTAGACTCATGTGAGGTCCCTTGGGCTCCAGTCCACGTCTCTCTCTAGTTGTGAACCCCTGGTGAAATTTATAATTTAATTTCCTTGTTCTGTTAGCACGATTATGGAAAAATGAGGGATGAAAATACAATATAGCAAACATTTACGTTTCTACTGTGGTAACACCTTCCTATCTCGTAAGCATTTTCACCTTCTAGCCAGTATGAATTCCTTGCAATGTATGGTTTTGAACGCCATGCCTGTCTACAACTAACTTTCACAAGATTAAGTGGAGGGTGGCTGGAACGTTGAAACATAAGCGCTTTCTCATCCTGGCAAACGACATTTTTATTTTGAGATGAAGTGCGTTAATTCCAATTTTAATTGGATATTGGGAACTAAGCCCATTCGCATTGCCATGATAATGTTTGCACATTTCGTGCTTTTCAGGAGCAGGTTGGAGATCTCCATGTTGTACATCACGTTGCCAATTACAGCGATTGTATGGAGGATGAATCGCCAGGACCCACCCGTGGGTAATAGTTAATCGCTATCCTGATGGTCATTAGCATCCTATAACAAGCAGATGATCGATCGCCTGTCGGTGAGTTGATGTGATTCGACAGAGCATAATTAAGGCATATTTCTACAATATCTAAATGTCCTGCATTAGCTACCACTGACAACACATACGAGATTAACATGGCCAATAGCAACTGTCCAAAACGTTCAAAACCATGATTTACAAGGAATTTAAGCTGGTTAGAAGGTAAAAATGTTTACCAGAGACGGGTATTAACACAGTTACTGCGTAAATGTATGCCACATTGTTTAATTCAACCCGTTATTTTTCCATTTCAACAGAGCTGCCCTGGTCAGTCGCTGTAAAATATGAATGAGGGGTGTCAGTACATTTTCCACTAATTACACCATATGTTATAAATCAGATGAATCAATGTTCACTAGTTTATTCATGATTATTTTACTCACAGTGGTGGCTAGGCCTGCTAAGGTTCCGGGCAAGGGCACGGGGCCAAACTACTTCCATACTTGGGGCAATTGTGATAATCTGATTAATACACGTATTTTTTTTTCAGGAGTGTGTTTGCATACTTATATCATGTACCCCGGCCATTCATTGGGTACAATAATGTTGACCGACTGAAAAGCTAAAACGACAATATTTTATAGGCAACACTGAAAATGAATGGCTTCAAATCTCTACAGTTGACGTGAGTTATCTAAAGGAATGATGAAAGCCTTGGATTAAATCATGAACATGCCCTATTACCATAGCAAGAACATTTTACATTTTTTAAATATTAATTCTATGTTTCTTGTCTGAAATGACTACAACTTACGGATATTAAGTTTGAGTTTGTAATTGCTGCTCTATACGTTATCACAACATAGGTCGTTTACCAAAAGTTATTTAGTATAATACATGGAAAAATCTTTTAATAGGCGGGGGAGGATTTAATGGAAAAGCCCAGCAGGATAAATGTAAATTGGCTAATTAGATCTTCTCGGAACTACTTGTTTTTAACGTATTCAGGTACACACCCTTAAAAAGCACTCTTCTTTCTTAAACGTTTGCGATAATGGCTCGGCTATAGCCTACACTATCTATTTTAGATTTTAATAATACCTTTGTCAGCTATGCAGAATGTATGCCGTTGATGGTGTTCTTTATTAGAGGAGCTCTTGCATGATACTACATTTGTAGCAAGTTTTGAAATTTAATATTGATATTAACATTGAATATATTCAAGATGGTGGATACGTGCGGTATTAAAAATTGTGTGTCTGCAATATTCAATATTATTTTCCTCTCATCTTCCATCAATGTATCATTTCGCTGAATGGTTTAAGAGCTACCAAAGTTCAAAATGGCGTTTTTCTGCAGTAAGCAGAATTGGCGCACTTGCGAATATGAATATTAGTATGTCCCTCTGTAGGACGTCATCATTATAAATATTTGTTAAACTCTGTGCAGGTGGTCGAATATTTCCGACTGACAGACTGACAGACGAACTAAGGGAAGTAAGTAGGGGAAAAAATCCCCTAACGTATTTCATAATCCTATATTTTTATGATTTTTTAATTAAAAGTAGACAAAAATTGCCAAAATCCAATAAACTGTACAATATATCGATGTCCTCCCAGTCATGTTATGTTCAAGCTTGACTTTTTTAGCGTATGGCTTTTAGTGCCGGGAGTGTCCAAGGACATGTTCGGCTCACCAGTTTTGTATCTGCTTCGAGACGGACACCCATTGGGTGAGCTACAAGTACCGTTGGGGAGGGAAGTTTGGATTGTAAGGACGAGGAGTTGGAAGGTAGCGGCTGTGGCCTATAGTTAGGGACCAACCCCGGCATTTGCCTGGAAGGAAGATGGGAAACCACAGAAGACCATCTTCAAGGTTGCCGGCGGGGGGATTCAAACCTCCTCGCCTTCCGGATGTGAGCGACTGCCAGCAGTCATGCCGTAACGACCACGGCTAACTCACCCGGTTCAAGCTTGATGAGTTAACTGGTTTGTCCCTAAAGTATTCATAATGAACTCGTCAATCATGGCTGTTGTTGTTTCTTTAGGGGCTTTGTGACATCGTGGCCATGTAGCCCCGTGCGTAGAATTTGTCTGATAACCTGTGCCGCAGTGATGTCTGTACTAATGTATGTATTTGTAATTGAGCTTTAATTTGAGTAGGGAGTGACCCTGGCCTGAAGTTAGGAACCTCCCGGCACATTGCCGGGATTCGAAGAGGGAAAACACGGAAGACCACTCCCAGGTTGGCTGAGGTAGGAATCGAACCCGCTCCTTCTCAGTTTTGCCTCACGAGGCTGAGTGTACCCCGTTTCAGGCCTCAGATAGGATTAAATTCCTTGGAAGAGCCAGGAATTGAACCCGGGCCTACACGGTGACAGCCAAGAATGCTAACCACTACGCAATGAGTCGGACAACGGCAGTAGAGTCTGCTACAGCCAATATATTTTATATTCTGACACGTAAACCAAATAGTATTCTTTATATTACTACTGTCGACCAAAGTACATTAATTCACTTATTTTATATCGGTTTGTATTTGTACGAGGAAATAACACATGGTTCTCCTGCTAGCCGCTCCGGAAATGCTGTACAGCGTTGCTGAGATGGAGCCCATCACTTCCGAGCGAGACGCGCCATGATGCGTGTGGGCACCATTTCGGCAACGTTGTACAGCTTTTCCGGAGTGGCCAGCGGGTGAAACATGTGGTATTTCCCCGTAGAAATACAAACCGATATAAAATAAGTGAGTTAATTTACGAATTTCACTGTCATACAGCATAACTTTTTGATGTATAAGGATTACAATGCAACCAAGAACTACAATTTCCAACTACCCCGAGCCGAGAAAAAGTTACCTTACAACAATGATAACAACTTTGTTTCTTGGACACACAAAATTGTGAAATTAAAAAACCAGTTATAAAACATTCCAATGTATATTGTGTTAAAATTTGGATTCGATCTCAAGACGGGTTTTTGAGATAATAATTCTTAAATGTGACGCATGGTTGAAACACGCATAAAAACGTGCACTTTTTTGTGTTCCAACTGCGATAAAAAATATTAAAATATAATTTTAAAATTCCAAACCTACATGAACTAACGTAAAATAGAACGACGAAAATGATGTTGTTGTTGTATTTTATGAAGGTCTATTGGTTACTTCGCAAACAACCTTCAAACTCGAGTGCACATAATACTTTGGTCGACAGTAGGTGATAGGTGGATGCGCTGTTACCGGGACGCACACTGAGCCCTGGTGTGTATCATCAACAAATATATATATATATATATATATATATATATATATATATATATATATATTTATTTATTTTGCAAAGGGATGGGTGTAGGAATCCTTAGCCGATGTTGTTGTGGAAGCTTGCAATTAAACGTGCTGTTTAATTAGTATTATTTCCCATTAGAAAATTCGCACCATATGTAATTATACCGGTAATTATAAACGAACAAATAAAATAAAACACAAATAAAAATCAGTTTTACATATTTGTACCCTGGCGGCACAGGTGAGGGCCGAGAATAACTTATAGACCACTCGACCAAAGTACCACATTGGGTTAAGAAGTCCATAACAGGTTCAGGTTGTACCGGTACTGATTGGAAACAAGTAAAATATATAGCATAGTATAATACGAGTATATAGGCAGATGATCTGACTGTTCCACCCCTTAAAACAAGAATCTATCAATTAATCCACGTGTTATACATCACGTTGTATTTCAACAAGCTGCTACAACCAATATTCAAGTATACTCCTTCATAAGGACAATGAGTAATAACTATCCTCATGCATTTAGGAGAAAGTAGGCTATATGTTGTTTAGTGAGCATCCTGTTTCATTATAGCTATATGTATATGGGTATCTATGACTTTAGTCATTATTCCAAGTTTTCCCGTATTGATTATGATATGTTACACAAATATCCACTTTACAATACAAAATTATTTTTTTATTTATATATCACTCGATGTCAATATACACTTTGAGACATGTTTCAGCTCAGTGAGCCTTCTTCAGTCAAACACACTAAAAATTCTCCTAAAAGAGTATAATGTTTGGTCCCTCAATAAAAATTTGTTAAAATAAAAAAAAAAAAAATTCTTATTGAGAGACCAAACAAACATTAGACTGTTTTAGGATAATTTTTAGTGTGTTTGACTGAAGAAGGCTCATAGAGCCGAAACATGTCTCAAAGTGTATATTGACATCGAGTGATGTATAAAAAATAATTTTGTATTGTAAAGTGGATATTTGTGTAACATATATAGGATTTGAATAAAATCACAGATCCTATGGATGAAAGTGGTAGCTTTTGACATTTTCCCCCCTTTTTTTTCTCAAAGAACACAATGCCTTATTGCACACGCATTCTTTACTTGGAAATCTCTTGTCACTGGTGCTTTTATGGGCTATACATCGATATCCACATTAGTGTCTACAATCCTCTCGAATGTATTACATCAGGGAATAAGAACAGCATATCTCGCCTTTGAGAACCGAATATTGCCTAAGTTTAAAGCTGCAAACTTTCTCAAAGTAAAATCTGCAATCATTGATACAGACTATGGATCATGAATATAATATCCTTATTGATATATTCCTGGTTGCTAAATGCCATAATCTATGGTGTTCCTCCAAGCAATGTATCGTTCAGAACAAAGGACAGTCAACATGCCAAAGGTTACTGTTTCACCGCTCTGGGGGTTCCTTTGTATGCAGAGAGATGCAAACCTAACCATTACGCATGGATCATTAACATCTTATTAGGTTATTGTTGGCCTAATTACTCCTGTTATACACGCGTTAATTGTTCCATAAGCTACTCTATGTTACCGAGGATATTCTATAGCTAGCAGCGCTTACATAACACCTTACGAGGTGAACTAGAGATTCACCACCCCAGGTAGCAGCAAAGTCAACTGATGCTATGCTCAATTCTATGTTAGCATAACATTTTAATTTAGCTTTATGCCGTATTATCAATAAATTTTTCGACATAGGAATTGTTATACACAACATCACTTTAACTTGTGCATTGTAAAATAATATGGCAGGGAATTTAAAGCGGTTACACGTAATTTTGTTGTTTTATTTGTCGGGCTTAGACATCGCTGTCATTTAGCCCTGTGCACATGGATATTAATTAAATTTTGTTTGATAACCTATGTTATTGCGATGGCTGTATTAGTGTGCGTATTTGTAATTAGGGTGAGGATTAGGAAGTAGGCGGCCATGACCATAAGTTAGAACCCGTCCCGTTATTTGCTAGAGTAGAAGTGGAATACCACGGAAAACCACTTTCAGGTTGGCTGGGGTGAGAATCAAATCACCCTCCTTCTCAGTTCTTCCTCATGAGGCTGATTATACCACATTCCAGCCCTTAGGTCAGAATTAAATTTATTGGTAAAGTCGGACATAAAACACGAAACTCCGGGGTGACATCCCAGAATGCTAGCCGTTATACCAGGAGGTGCTCACACGTACTCTTTGCAACATGATAAAATACTGATGAGAAACGGGCATTACATAGGATATGACTGACCATTAATCTTTTAAGCAGTTAGCTCGCATGTTGTTCATTTTATTATCAATAATAGTCTATATATATCTATTCTTTTACTATTTTGAACACAGTATGCTGATATTAGTTATAGGAACATCGAAAATGACGACACAATCTGTTTGTGCAGTTTGCTTTACTGCACTTTACTTGTCACAGCACGGTACTCTGTTAGTACTTACAAGTGGCCCTATTGCACTTTTCGCTTTGCCTCATTATTAATCTATATAATAACAATGAATCGCTAAATGTGTAACTAAGCGCAAAACTCAATAACGGCTGGACCAAATCGGCTATTCCTTTTTTAAATAATCTTTAAACTTCGAAGAAGTTTTTTACAGAGAGAACATTTGGAAAAATTGCCTGAAAAACGTAAAAATCTCATTTTTCAGTGCCTACCAATGCGTTGCTATTATTACTGGTGTGGCGGCAGTAGCACAGTTTGCCAATAGATACCGCCACGGGCAGAGTCTAAGTTGCGATTCATATTAGGGAATGTTTCAGGACCAACAACATTCCAACATTTACGAACTGTTAATGGTGAATTGTGTGGCTCTTACAGAGAAGCCTGTCTACGTTTGCAACTGTTAGAATATGACGCTCATTGGGATCAAATTTTCAATGATGCTGTAATTTCTTCACAATCTCATCAAATACGAATATTGTTTTCGGTAATTATGTTAACATACTTCCCATCAAAACCAATTGATTTATAGATAAAATACAAATATGATATGCCTGAAGATATCATGCATGAAATGCGCATTACAACAGGAAGTTCACAGTTAAAAATCAGTGAAAAAAATGTACAACGAGGCGTTGATATCAATTGAGAACATATGCTTGATGATGTCAAGGAAACTATTATCTTAATTAGGCATGGCCGCACCCAATCTCCCGATGCACAACCCTTTTAATCAAGAGTTGCAAGGTGAAAAGATGTACGACCTCGATGCATTAAGAGAATCAGTTCGAAAATATATTCCTCTGTTGAATAAAAGTATGTACAGTATTGGATACTCTTATGAAAGTTGTAAATGATGGAACTGGAGGGATTTACTTCTAGGACGCTCCCGGGGGTACAGGTTTTTTTTTCCTTAATGTCATTGATATTAGCAAACATTTGCTCACACAATGAAATTGCACTCGCATTTGCTTCGTCAGGCATTACAGCTACATTGTTGGAAGACGGTCGAAGAGCCCATTCAAGCTAAAATTGCAATTGAATATGCAAAGCAACGAAACACCGACTTGCAACATTTCGAAGAACTCTGCAATGGCAAAGGATTTGCAGCAATGTAAATTGATAGTGTGGGATGAATGCACAATGGCAGATAAAAAATCTTTTGAGGCATTATACCGAACCATCTGCGGAACAATGAAAACGAATTTGGTGGTTAGCAGGACATATTCGTCAAACATTGCCAGTGATTCCACGGTTAACGCCAGCTGATGAACTCAATGCATGTTTTGAAGTCCTCCATTTTGTCGAAACAGATCAAGATAATACATTTAAGCAAGAATATGCTTGTCGAGTTGTAAAATGATCCAGCTGGAGAAATATTTTTAAAATAACTCGTTGACATTGGAAATGGAAAATTCCCTTCGGACGTTTTGACTGGTTGCATTATATTTCCCGACAATTTTTGTCAGCTTACTGATTCAAAAACCTTTCAAAAGGTGTTCCCAAACGTTGCTCAAAATTTCATGGATGATATTTGTTAGAGCGAACGAGCTATTTTGGCTACCAAAAACATGGATGAAAATTAATTAAATTTCAAAATTCAAATGAAATTGCCGGTGATTTGAGGACATACAAATCAGTTGATTCCGCTACCAACCAAAATGATGTCGTCAATTATCCACCCGAATGTTTGAACTCGCTGGATTAGACAGAATTGCCGACTTACAATCTTCAATTATAGGTCAGATCGGTGGTCATAATGTTGCGAAATGTCAACTAACCACGTTTATGTAACGGCACACGGAGAGCGGTGAAACAATAATGAACAATGTTGACGAAGCAACTACTCTTAAAGGATAGTACAAAGGAGAAGACGTTTTGATTCCACGCATGCCGATGGTTCCCACTTATATACCATTTGATTTTAAACGACCGCAGTTTCCAGTGTGGCTTACTTTTGCTATGACCGTAAATAAATCCCAGGGGCAGTCATTAAGTGTTTGCGGCATTAATCTTGAAAACCCATGTTTCTAGCATGGCCAATTGTATGTTGCCTCTTTCCGTTTTGGAAAACCATCAACTTTGTTTGTTTACGCGGCAGATCATAACACAAAATATATCGTTTACTATAAAGCAGTACAATGAAAATATCATTTAACAGAAGAATTTTCGTTGGAACAGGTCAGTATTATTACATGTGAAAGAAGTATTTTATGAAGTGGCAGTAAATTATTAGCCACTCTTAAGAATTGTGATCATGCGAGGAACACACTTACGCCAGTGAAATCAGCAGATTTTTTGACGGAATTTTATCTTCATAGTGTTGATTGGAATCAGTGATTTCTATGATAATTATTTGCCCTAAAGAAAGAAGATTACGAATTGTCACATTATCTTCACGGCATCAACTTATCAAATTACTTGATATGCAACGGGGGATAATTATGGCTGTGTGAGGCATTTAAAGACCTGCCAAAGAGTTTCCATCTACGCAGTAGTCAGTGAGGGTTATTTCTGGGTAGTGATATACTAATATATTTTCGAGCATTTTCTTAATCACTATGAAGATATTAATATTGCAGCTACTGAAAACACATAGTTTCTTAGTAACTTTTGGTAGCAGTAGAAAATTAACTCAATTCATACTGATGATGTAGTGATTTGCATTATTATGAATATTGCGTGCAATACAGACAGAATTGGAGTTCAATACATTGTCATTTATTTTCACAGAACGACGTCTGTCTGGTCACCTAGTCTATCTTCTATCTATATATATAAAAATCAATGTAACGTGATAGTTTGTGGGTATGTATGTCTCCTATGCGTTCATATACCATTCGTCCGATTGCGATGAAACTTGGGTGAGATGTTGAGTACACTCCAAGGAAGGTTTCTGACTTAGTAAATCCATTTTACAATAGGTAGCGCACGCGTAGATTCAACAAATGAGCGACGATGCGCGAAGCATTTCAACAAAGTCCCGTATGTGGTCATATACCATTCGTCCGATAGCGATGAAACTTGGGTGAGATGTTGTGTACACTTACGTGAAGGTTTCAAAACTAGTGAATACATTTCACAGTAGATAGCACACAAGTAGATTCAACAAATGAGTGACGACACGCAATGCGTTTCAACGAAGTCCCGTATGCATTCATATACCATTCGTCCGATAGCTATGAAACTTGCGTAAAATGTTGTGTACACTGCAGGGAAATTTTCTGGCTTAGTACATCCACTCTACAATAGGCAGCGCACGAGTAGATTCAACAAATGAGCTACGACGCGCGAAGCATTTCAACAAAGTCACGTTTGCGTTCATATACCATTCGTCCGATAGCGATGAAACTAGGCTGAGATTTTGTGTGCACTCCAGGGAAGGTTTCTAGCTTAGTAAATCCCTTTAAAAATAGGTAGAGCACGAGTAGAATCAACAAATGAGCGACGACGCGCGAAGCGTTTCAACAAAGTCCCATATAATTTCATATACCATTCATCCGATAGCGATGAAACTTGGGTGAGATGTTGTGTACACTCCAGGGAAGGTTTTTGGCTGAGTACATCCATATTACTATATGTAGCGCAAGAGTAGAATCAACAAATGAGCGACGACACGCGAAGCGTTTCAACCAAGTCCCGTATGCATACATGTACCATTCGTCCGTAGCTATGAAACTTGGGTGAGATGTTGTGTACACGTCATGGAAAATTTCTGGATTAGTAAATCCCCTATACAATATGCAGCGCACAAGTTGATTCAACAAATGAGGGACGACGCGCGAAGTGTTTCAACAAAGTCCCGTATAAGGTCATATACCATTCTGCCGTTAGCGGTGAAACTTGGGTGAAATATGGTGGACACTCCAAGGAAGGTTTCTGGCTTAGTAAATACATTTCACAGTAGGTAGCACACGAGTAGATTCGACAAATGAACGACGACACGCGGAGCGTTTCAATACAGTCCCCTATGTCATCATATCCCATTAGTCCGATAGCGATGAAACTTGGGTGAGATGTTGTGGACACTTACGTGACGGTTTATAACTTAGTAAATACATTTTACAGTAGGTAGCGCACGAATAGATTCAACAAATGGGTGACGGAGCGCGAATCGTTTAAACAAAATCAGGTATTCGTTCATATACTATTCATCCGATTGCGATGAAACATTGATCAGTTATTGTGTACCCGCCAGGGAAGGGGACTTAGTAAATCCATTTCACAATAAGTAGCGCAAGAGTAGATGCAACAAATGGGTGACGACGTGCGTACCCTTTCAACAAAATCCCCTATTGCGTTCATATAACATTCTTCGATTGCGATGAAACCTTGATGAGTTATTGTGTACACGCCAGGGGTGGGCTTCGACTTAGTAATCCATTTCACAATAGGTAGCGTACGAGTAGATTCAACAAATGAGTGACAGCGATGAAACTTTGAAAGTTGTTGTGCACGCTCCCACAAATGGTTCTAAATTAGAAAATCCTTTTTACGATAGCTTAGAGGCAGTTAACATGTTGTGTATCCAAAAGCACTTCAAGAAACATAATTTCAACGCCAACACTTTCTTTGATTGGCATTGCAACGCATGCCGGGTACAGCTTGTCTATATATATAAAAATCAATGTAACGTGATAGTTTGTGGGTATGTATGTCTCCTATGCGTTCATATACCATTCGTCCGATTGCGATGAAACTTGGGTGAGATGTTGAGTACACTCCAAGGAAGGTTTCTGACTTAGTAAATCCATTTTACAATAGGTAGCGCACGCGTAGATTCAACAAATGAGCGACGATGCGCGAAGCATGTCAACAAAGTTCCGTATGTGTTCATATACCATTCGTCCGATAGCGATGAAACTTGGGTGAGATATTGTGTACACTTACGTGAAGGTTTCAAAATTAGTGAATACATTTCACAGTAGATAGCGCACAAGTAGATTCAACAAATGAGCGACGACACGCAATGCGTTTCAACAAAGTCCCGTATGCATTCATATACCATTCGTCCGATAGCTATGAAACTTGCGTAAAATGTTGTGTACACTGCAGGGACATTTTCTGGCTTAGTACATCCACTTTACAATAGGCAGCGCACGAGTAGATTCAACAAATGAGCTACGACGCGCGAAGCATTTCAACAAAGTCACGTTTGCGTTCATATACCATTCGTCCGATAGCGATGAAACTAGGCTGAGATTTTGTGTGCACTCCAGGGAAGGTTTCTAGCTTAGTAAATACCTTTAAAAATAGGTAGAGCACGAGTAGAATCAACAAATGAGCAACGGCGCGCGAAGCGTTTCAACAAAGTCCCATATAATTTCATATACCATTAATCCGATAGCGATGAAACTTGGGTGAGATGTTGTGTACACTCCAGGGACGGTTTCTGGCTTAGTACATACATTTTACAACAGGTATCGCACCAGTAGATTCAACAAATGAGCGATGACACGCGAAGTGTTTCAACAAAGTCCCGTATAAAGTCATATACCAGTCGTCTGATAGTGATAAATGTTTGGTGAATTGTTGTGTACACTCCAGGAAAGGTTTCTGGCTAAGTAAATCCATTTTACAATACGAAGCGCACGTTTATATTCAACAAATGAGTGACTACGCGCGAAGCGTTTCGACAACGTCCCGTATACGATCACATACCATTCATCCGATTGCGATGAAACTTGGGTGAGATGTTGTGGACACTTACGTGACGGTTTCTAACTTAGTAAATACATTTTACAGTAGGTAGCGCACGAGTAGATTCAACAAATGAGTGACGGAGCGCGAATCGTTTAAACAAAATCAGGTATGCGTTCATATACTATTCATCCGATTGCGATGAAACATTGATCAGTTATTGTGTACCCGCCAGGGAAGGGGACTTAGTAAATCCATTTCACAATAAGTAGCTCAAGAGTAGATGCAACAAATGGGTGACGACGCGCGAAGCGTATCAACAAAATCCCCTATTGCGTTCATGTAACATTCTTCGATTGCGATGAAACCTTGATGAGTTAGTGTGTACACGCCAGGGAAGTGCTTCGACTTAGTAATACATTTCTCAATAGGTAGCGCACGAGTAGATTCAACAAATGAGTGACAGCGCACGAATCGTTTAAACAAAACCCCGTACACGTGCATATACAATTCATGCGATTGCGATGAATCATTGATGAGTTATTGTGTACACGCCAGGGAAGGGTTTCGACTTAGTAAATCCATTTCACAACAGGTAGCGTACGAGTAGATTCAACAAATGAGTGACAGCGATGAAACTTTTGTAAGTTGTTGTGCACGCTTCCACGAATGGTTCTAAATTAGAATATCCATTTTACGATAGCTTAGAGGCAGTTAACATGTTGTGTATCCAAAAGCACTTCAAGAAACAGAATTTCAACGCCAACACTTTCTTTGATTGGCATTGCAACGCATGCCGGGTACAGCTTGTATATATATAAAACAATGTTACGTGATAGTATGTATGTGGGTGTGTGGGTGTGTATGTCTCCTATGCGTTCATACACCACCCATCCGATTGCGCTGAAACTTCGGTGAGATGTTGATTACTCTCCAGGGAAGGTTTCTGGCTTAGTAAATCCATTTTACAATAGGCAGCGCACGAGTAGATTCAACAAATGAGCGACGACGCTCGAAGCATTTCGACACAGTCCCGTATTTGTTCGTAAACCTTTCACCCGATTGCGATTAAACTTGGGTGAGAAGTTGTTTCCACTCCAGGGAAGGTTTCTAACTTAGTAAATACATTTCACAGTAGATAGCGCACGAGTAGATTCAACAAATAAGTGACGACACGCAACGCGTTTCAAAAAAGTCCCGTATGCATTCATATACCATTCGTCCGATAGCTATGAAACTTGGATTAGATGTTGTGTACACTTCAGGGAAGGTTTCTGGCTTAGTAAATCCATTTAACAATTGATAGCACACGAGTAGATTCAACAAATGAGCGACGACGAGCGAAGCGTTTCAACAAAGTCACGTATGCGTTCATATACCATTAGTCCGATAGCGATGAAACTTGGATGAGATGTTGTGTACACTCCAGGAAAGGTGTCTGGCTTAGTAAATCTACTTTACAATAGGAAGCGCACGATTAGATTCAACAAATGTGCTATGACGCGCGAAACGTTTCAACAAAGTCCCGTATGCGTTCATATACCATTCGTCCGATAGCGATGAAACTTTGGTGAGATGTTGTGTACACTCCAGGGAAGGTTTCTGGCTTAGTAAATCCATTTAACAATTGATAGCACACGAGTAGATTCAACAAATGAGCGACGACGCGCGAAGCGTTTCAATAAAGTCCCGTATGCGTTCATATACCATTCGGCCGATAGGGATGAAACTTGGGTGAGATATTGAGTACATACTAAGGAAGGATTCTGGCTTAGTATATCCACTTTACAATTGGTAGCGCACGAGTAGATGCAACAAATAAGCGTCGACGCGCGAAGCGTTTCAACAATGTCCCGTATGTGTTCATATACCATTCGTACGATAGCAATGAAACTTGGGTGAAATATTGTGTACACTTACGTGAAGGTTTCTAACAGAGTAAATACATTTCACAGTAGATAGCGCACGAGTAGCTTATCTAATGAGTGACGACACGCAAAGCGTTTCAAGAAAGTCCCGTATGCATTCATATACCATTCTTCCGATAGCTATGAAACTTGGGTTAGATGTTGTGTACACTTCAGGGGAGGTTTCTGGCTTAGTAAATCCACTTTACAATAGGCAGCGCGAGAGTAGATTCAACAAACGAGCTACGACGCACGAAGCGTTTCAACAAAGCTACGTATGCGTTCATATACAATTCGTCCGATAGCGATGAAACTAGGGTGAGATCTTGTGTACACTCCAGAGAGGATGTCTGGCTTAGTAAATCTACTTTACAATAGGCAGCGCACGAGTAGATTACACAAGTGAGTGACGGCACGCGAATCGTTTCAACCAAGTCCCGTATAAGGTCATATACCATTCATCCGATAGCAATGAAACTTGGGTGAGATATTGAGTACACTCTAAGGAAGGATTCTGGCTTAGTATATCCACTTAACAATAGGTAATGCACGAGTAGATTCAACAAATGAGCGACGACGCGCACACCGTTTCAACAAAGTCCCGTATGTGTTCATATACCATTCGTCCGATAGCAATGAAACTTGGGTGAGTAAATACATTTCACAGTAGATAGCGCATGAGTAGATTCAACAAATGAGTGACGACACGCAAAACGTTTCAAGATAGTCCCGTATGCATTCGTATACCATTCGTCCGATAGCTATGAAACTTGGGTTGGATGTTGTGTACACTTTTGGGACGGTTTCTGGCTGAGTAAATCCACTTGACAATTGGCAGCGCACGTGTTGATTCAACAAATGAGCTACGACGCGCGAAGCGTTTCAACAAAGTCACGTATGCGTTCATATACCATTCGTCCGATAGCGATGAAAGTTGGCTGAGATATTGAGTACACTCTAAGGAAGGATTCTGGCTTAGCAAATATACTTTACAATAGGTAGCGCACGAGTAGATTGAACAAATGCGCGACGACGCGCGAAGCGTTTCAACAAAGTACCGTACGCGTTCATATAGGCCTACCATTCGTCCGATAGCGATGAAACTTGGCTGAGATGTGGTGTACAGTCCAGGGAAGGTTTTTGACTTAGAAAATCCATTGCACAATAGGTAGCGCACGAGTAGATTCAACTAATGAGCGAAGGCACGCGAATCGCTTCAACAAAGTCCCGTATGCGTTCATATAGGCCTACTATTCATCCAATTGCGATGAAACTTGGGTAAGTTATTGTGCACACTGCAGGGAACGTGTCTAATTTATTAAGTCATTGTATAATGGGTTGCGCACGAGTAGTTTCAACAAATGAGTGACGGCGCACAAACCGTTTCAACAATGTTACATCTGCGTTCATATACAATTCATCCGATTGTGAAGAAACTAGGGTGAGTTTTTGTGCACACTGCTGGGAAGGTTTCTGACTTAGTAAATACATTGTACAATAGGTAGCGCGCGAGTTGATTCAACAAATGAGTGACGGCGCGCGAAGCATTTCAACAAAGGCCCGTATGCATTCATATACCATTCATCCAATTGCGATGAAACATTGGTGAGTTGTTGTGAATACGCCAGGGAAGGTTTTCGACTTAGAAATCCATTTTAGAATAGGTAGCGCACGAGTAGATGCAACAAATAAGTGACGATGCGTGAAGTGTTTCAGCAAAGTTCCATATGCTTTCATATACCATTCATCCAATTGCGATGAAACATTGGTGAGTTGTTGCGCACACTCCCACAAATGTTTCAAAATTAGTAAATCCATTTTACGATAGTTTAGAGGCAGTTAACGGAAATTGAAGAAAAAATGGTGTATCCAAAAGCACTTCAAGAAACCAAATTACAATGCCAACACTTTCTTTGATTGGCATTGCAACGCATGCCGGGTACAGCTTGTCTATATATATATATACAATCAATGTTACGTGATAGTTTGTATGTGGGTGTGCGGGTGTGTATGTCTCCTATGCGTTCATATACCACCCATCCGATTGCGATGAAGCTTGGGTGAGATGTTGAGTGCACTCCAAGGAAGGTTTCTGGCTGAATAAATCTATTTTACAATAGGTTGCGCAGAAGTAGATTCAACAAATGAGCGACGATGTGCGAAGCGTTTCAACCAAGTCCCGTATGTGTTCATATACCATTCGTCCGATAGCGATGAAACTTGGGTGAGATGTTGTATATACTTACGTGAAAGTTTCAAAATTAGTGAATACATTTCGCAGTAGATAGCGCACGAGTAGTTTCAAAAAATGAGCGACAACACGCAAAGCGTTTCAACAAAGGCCCGTATGCATTCATATACCATTCGTCCGATAGCTATGAAACTTGCGTAAAATGTTGTGTACACTTCAGGGAAAGTTTCTGGCTTAGTAAATCCACTTTACAATAGGCAGCGCACGAGTAGATTCCACAAATGAGCTACGACGCGCGAAGCATTTCAACAAAGTTACGTATGAGTTCAAATACCATTCGTCCGATAGCGATGAAACTAGGCTGAGATGTTGTGTGCACTCTAGGGAAGGTTTCTGGCTTAGTAAATCCCTTTAAAAATAGGTAGAGCACGAGTAAAATCAACAAATGAGCGACGAAGCGGGAAGCGTTTCAACAAAGTCCCATATAAGGTCATATACCATTCGTCTGATAGTGATAAATGTTTGGTGAATTGTTGTGTACACTCCAGGAAAGGTTTCTGGCTTAGTAAATCCATTTTACAATACGAAGCGCGCGTTTAGATTCAACAAATGTGTGACTACGCGCGAAGCGTTTCGACAACGTCCCGTATATGTTCACATACCATTCATCCGATTGCGATGAAACTTGGGTGAGATGTTGTGTACACTCCAGGGAAGGTTTCTGGCTGAGTAAATCCATATTACAATACGTAGCGCAAGAGTAGAATCAACAAATGAGCGACGACACGCGAAGCGTTTCAACCAAGTCCCTTATGCATTCACATACCATTCGTCCGATAGCTATGAAACTTGGGTGAGATGTTGTGTACACTTTATGGAAGGTTTCTGGCTTAGTAAATCCACTATACAATGGGCAGCGCACAAGTAGATTCTACAAATGATGGACGACGTGCGAAGCGTTTCAACAAAGTCCCGTATAAGGTCATATACCATTCTGCCGTTAGCGGTGAAACTTGGGTGAAATATGGTGGACACTTAAAGGAAGGTTTCTGGCTTAGTAAATACATTTCACGGTAGGTAGCACACGAGTAAATTCGACCAATGAACGACGACACGCGAAGCGTTTCAATACAGTCCCCTATGTCTTCATATCCCATTAGTCCGATAGCGATGAAACTTGGGTGACATGTTGTGGACACTTACGTGACGGTTTCTAACTTAGTAAATTCATTTTACAGTAGGTAGCGCACGAGTAGATTCAACAAATGTGTGACGGGGAGCGAATCGTTTAAAAAAAATCCTGTATGCGTTCATATACTATTCATCCGATTGCGATTAAACATTCATGAGTTAGTATACACGCCAGGGAAGGGTTTCGACTTAATAAATCCATTTCAAAATAGGTAGCGCACGAGTATATGCAACAAATGGGTGACGACGCGTGAAGCGTTTCCACAAAATCCCCTATGCGTTCATATAACCATCTTCGATTGTGATGAAACCTTGATGAGTTATTGTGTACACGCCAGGGCAGGGTTTCGACTTAGTAAATCCATTTCTCAATAGGTAGCGTATGAGTAGATTCAACAAATGAGTGACAGCGCACGAATCGTTTAAACAAAACCCCGTATACGTGCATATGCCATTCATCCGATTGCGATGAAACTTTTCAAAGTTGTTGTGCACGCTCCCACGAATGTTTCTAAATTAGAAAATCCATTTTACGATAGCTTAGAGGCAGTTAACGGAAACTGAAAAACATGTTGTGTATCCAAAAGCAATTCAAGAAACAGAATTTCAACGCCAACACTTTCTTTGATTAGCATTGCAACACATTCCGGGTACAGCTTGTCTATACATATATATAAAAGGTTTCTGGTTACGTGATAGTTTCTCTGTGGGTATGTGGGTATGTCTCCTATGCGTTCATATATCATTCATCCGATTGCGATGAAACTTGGGTGAGATGTTTAGTACACTCCAAGGAAGGTTTCTGACTTAGTAAATCCATTTTACAATAGGTAGCGCACGAGTAGATTCAACAAATGAGCGACGACACGCAAAGCGTTTCAACAAAGTCCCGTATGCATTCATATACCATTCGACCGATAGCTATGAAACTTGCGTAAAATGTTGTGTACACTTCAGGGAAGGTTTCTGGCTTAGTAAATCCACTTTACAATAGGCAGCGCACGAGTCGATTCAACAAATCAGCTACGACGCGCGAAGCGTTTCAAAAAAGTCACGTATGCGTTCATATACCATTCGTCCAATAGCGATGACTCTAGGGTGAGATGTGTGCACTCCAGGGAAGGTTTCTGGCTTAGTAAATCCATTGAACAGTAGATAGAGGTCGAGTAGAATCAACAAATGAGCGACGACCTGCGAAGCGTGTCAACAAAGTCCCGTATAAGGTCATATACCATTCATCCGATAGCGATGAAACTTGGGTGAGATGTTGTGTACACTCCAGGGAAGGTTTCTGGCTTAGTAAATCCATTTTGCAATAGGTAGCGCACGAGTAGATTCAACAAATGAGTGACGACGTGCGATGCGTTTCAACAAAGTCCCGTATAAGGACATATACCATTCGTCCGATAGTGATAAAACTTTGGTGAATTGTTGTGTACACTCCAAGAAAAGTTTCTGGCTTAGTAAATTCATTTTGCAATACGAAGCGCACGTTTAGCTTCAACATATGGGTGACGACGTACGAAGCGTTTCGACAACGTCCCGTATGCGTTCATATACCATTCATCCGATTACGATGATATTTGGGTAAGATGTTGCGTACACTCCAGGAAAGGTTTCTGGCTTAGTAAATTCATATTACAATATGTAGGGCACGAGTAGAATCAACAAATGTGCGACGACACGCGAAGCATTTTAACAAAGTCCCGTATGCGTTCATATACCATTCGTCCGATAGCGATGAAACTTGGTGAGATGTGTGTACCCTTCAGGAAAGGTTTCTGGCTTAGTAAATCCACTTTACAATAGGTAGCGCAGGAATAGATTCAACAAATGGGCGACGACGCACGAAGCCTTTCAACCAAGTTCCGCATGCGTTCTTAAACAATTCGTCCGATAGCGATGAAACGAGGGTGGGATGTTGTGGACACTTATGTGAAGGTTTCTAACTTAGTATATACATTTTACAGTAGGTAGCGCAGGAGTAGATCCAACAAATGAGCGACGACACGTGAAGCGTTTCAACAAAGTCCCGTATGCATTCATATAGCATTCGTCCGATAACTATGAAACTTGGGTGAGATGTTGTGTATACTTCATGGAAGGTTTCTGGATTAGTAAATCCACTTTACAATGTGCAGCGCACAAGTAGATTCAACAAATGAGGGACGACGCGCGAAGCGTTTCAACAAAGTCCCGTATAAGGTCATATACCATTCAGCCGATAGCGGTGAATCTTGGGTGAGATATGGTGGACACTCCAAGGAAGGTTTCTGGCTTAGTAAATACATTTCACAGTAGATAGCACACGAGTAGATTCGACAAATGAGCGACGACACGCGGAGCGTTTCAACTAAGTCCCTATGTCTTCATATACCATCAGTCCCATAGCGATGAATCTTGGGTGAGATGTTGTGGACACTTACGTGAAGGTTTCTAACTTAGTAAATACATTTTACAGTAGGTAGCTCACGAGTAGATTCAACAAATGAGTGACGAAGCGCGAAGCGTTTAAACAAAATCCCGTATGCGTTCATATGCCATTCATCCGATTGCGATTAAACATTGAGATGTGTACACGCCAGGGAAGGTTTTCGACTTAGTAAATCCATTTCACAATAGGTAGCGTACGAGTTGATGCAACAAATGTGTGACGACGCGCGAAGCGTTTCAACGAAATCCCCTATGCGTTTATATACCCTTCATCGATTGTGATGAAACCTTGATGAGTAATTGTGTACACGCCAGGGAAAGGTTTCGACTTAGTAAATCCATTTCACAAAACGTAGCGCACGAGTAGATTTAACAAATGAGTGATAGCACGCGAGTTGTTTTAACAAAGTCCCGTATGCGTTCATATACCATTCATCCCATTGCGATTAAACTTTGGTGAATCGTTGAGTACACTCCAGGGAAGGTTTCATTCAGGCTTAGTAAATCCATTTTACAATATGTAGCGCACGAAACAAATGAGTGACGGGGCGCGAATCGTTTGAACAAAATCCCGTATGCGTTCATATGCCATTCATCCGATTGCGATGAAACATAGAGATGTGTACACGACAGGGAAGGTTTTCGACTTAGTAAATTCATTTCACAATAGGTAGCGCACGAGTAGATGCAACAAATGGGTGACGACGCGCGAAGCGTTTCAACAAAATCCCCTATGCGTTCATATACCCTTCATCGATTGTGATGAAACCATGATAAGTTATTGTGCACACGCCAGGGAAGGGTTTCGACTTAGTAAATCCATTTCACAATAGGTAGCGCACGAGTAGATTGAACAAATTAGTGACAGCGCCCGAATCGTTTAAACACAGTCCGGTATACGTCCATATGCCATTCATCCGATTGCGATGAAACTTTTGAAAGTTGTTGTGCACGCTCCCACGAATGTTTCTAAATTAGGAAATCCATTTTACGATAGCTTAGAGGCAGTTAACGGAAATTGAAAATCATATTGTCTATCCGAAGGAACTTCAAGAAACAGAAATTCAACACCAACACTTTCTTTGATTGGCATTGCAACGCATGCCGGGTACAGCTTGTTTGCTTATAAATATAATACTCTATAGTAATTTCAAAATTACCTATTAAAACGTGGCATGGAGCTGAAATATTGATTGTTCGTGGAACAAAGATGATAATAGACTAATTATTATTATTAATAATAATGTTATTGGTTTTACGTCGCTTTTAACTACTGCGGCTTTTAAAGACGCCGGGTTGCAGGAATTTTGCTCTGAAGGGGATCTTTAACTTGCCAGTAGTTCTACAGAAAAGGCTCTCTCTCATGTAAACACCCTAATATGTGCCAGGACTCTTTCCTCCAACCTTGAGTTCAGCTAGCTATAGCGTAACCGCTGCGCCACGCAGTCAGTCAGGAACAAAGATAAATAAACAAAAGCCTTTGAAATATGAGATACAAGTGAATGACAAAAATGAGATAGGCATATAGAGTAACACTTACAAGAGTACAGGGTAAAGGTGATGCGAAGAAAAGAAAGGCTGGTAAGGTTACTTGTATCTCAGCCGAGGTTGGAGAGTATATAAAACAATTAAAGAAGAAAGCCAAGTTTAGCAGGCATTAGCTTGCTATGGATATAGAATTTTGTGTTAATGTAGAGATGAAAGGATTGTCCCTGAAAAAGAGGAAATGGATCAACCCAGTCGCAGGCTAATCCCTCACAACACATTGCATATATCCAGACAACATAAATACAATCATTGTCATGAGATAACGAACGTCAGATGACTGAACGAAAGGAACATTAAGTTTTGAAATATCATCAATAATCGACTACTCATTCTAATTATTCTTTGTAACACGTTCATTAGTTTATTAATATCGACATTTAACATGATATTTGGGGAAGATTATTTGGGTACATTTATTAAGATACTAATAGACGTGTCAATTAATGGCACGTCTCCATAAATAAAGCAAATGCCCCTACTTAATTTACAGATTAGAGGCATCTTAGTCGTCAGTTCAGTGTACTTCGGCGTTTGTTGAGTGGTCGCAAATATAGGTTTACTGTAGTAGTGTGCGTAACTGTATTTATTAGGGTAAAGGTTTGGGGTAAGTGTGTTTGTAGGAAAAAGCCGCACTCAAGATGGCCTTTTACAGCACAGTGATTCGAGCTTAGCTCTCCAAATTACTCACGTCCCCATTAAAGTCATTTAACCTATACGCAGTATAAGTCAGTGGAAACAAAATATAAGTCAACTAGCAACCTGACCCAGCTTCGCCCGGGAACAGTTATTAATGCATTACGTGATAAGCGCATTTTTTCCCAATGTCAATGAACAACGACCAATATCCGTTACGTCTCTGCATGATGGGTTAAAATCACTGACTGGACTATTAATTACATTATCATGGAGATGCATGTGCAACAAATTCTTGTCAGACGTAATTTTAGAATGGCAACGTGCATGAAACACAAATCCCCCTTCCGTCCAATCTTAACTTGACTGTGAATTTTGTGGAACGAAAAGTTCACAGGCAAAATGAAGAAAAGGCGAGTTGCCCTTCCAGGGAAACTCCAAACACAACCACTCTTCTCTAAAGTTTTTATCTCAACACGACTCGACAGTTTGCTGCTGGCTGTATCTGGGGCAATAAGCTCGTCCGCTAGCTAAGCTGTAACTGGGGTGCTAGACTCGCCCCTAGCTAGCCTCAGTAACTGAATGGAGATTGTTGGGAGAAATGGAAACATAAAAAAAAACTTTTAGTAGGCGATGTATTGAAGATGGATATACGCTCTCCCGGGCTTTTTTGTAGAACTTCTCATGCTGAACAATTCTTACACTCATAGTATATAGATATTTTTAACGGTTTCCCCAGCGTAAGCTTAACAAGAGCACGGACGCCAGTTCTTTTTTCGACCTTTTCACCGACATCGATAGTGCTTGACTTCCTCTGGTCATAAATCAATTTTTTTCTACTGACACCTTCCTCGAGATATCCTTTACAGAATGGTGAAAACCGCTTCAAAATCCATTCAGTGGTTCTCGAGATAACCCATGACATCCAAGAATCGGGGACTTTGTTTTATACTAAGTAGAGATATATGCCAATCAGTATAAATTAATATAATATAATCCCCCTTCCGTCCAATCTTAAATTGACTGTGAATTTTGCGGAACGAAAAGTTTAGAGGCGAAATGAGAGTTGCACTTCTAGGGAATGGCGAGGTGAATGAAACTTAAATCCTCCTCCTGTCCAATCTTAACTTGACTGTGTTTCACAGGCGAAATGAAGAAAACCCGAGGTGCACTTCCAGGGAAATTCCAAACACAACAACCCTTCTCAGAAGTCTTAACTCGACATGACTCAACGGGTTGCTTCTGGCTGTATCTGGGGCAATATGTTCGCCCGCTAGCTAGGCTGTAACAGGGATGATAGACTCGCCCTTATCTAGCTCGTAAACTGTCGCCTCCAGTTGAACGGACATGGTTGGAAGAAATTAAAACGTAAAAACACTTATAGTGGGCGATGTATTGAAGATAGACAAATGCTCTCACGGACTTTTTTGTAGAACTTTTCCTACTGAATAATTCTTACACTCATAGTATTTAGATATGTTTAACGGTATGCCCAGCGTAAGCTTACAAAGCGCTCGGACGCCAGGTTTGTTTTTCGACTTTTCCACTTAAAATCGTTACTGCTCGGCTTCCATTGATCATAAATAAATTATTTTCTACAGAAATCATCCTCGAGATATCCCTTACAGACTGGTGAAAACCGCATCAAACGCCATCCAGTGGTTCTCAAGTTTACCCGTAACATCAAAGAATCGGGGACTTTGTTTTATACTAAGTAGAGATTTAGTGCTTTATTGAGATCATGTGTGTGGAACAAGGTGATATTTTGAAGGATATTGGTAATAAGCAAAGAAGTAATTAAATTAAATTTATTACTTACGGTACCACATTCTTCATGTAACTTCACTCCACCGTGATAAGAAACTACACATCGTGGCATAAACCTATACAAATTGCTGAATTTTAATTCACTGGCTGTGAAAGCAAATATACCACCTTTTTGGAAGCCGTCATAGGGAGGTTAAGACTGCTTGAGCTTTTAGCTCCCGCAATAAAGAGGCGCAGGTGTACTTCATAAAAGGGAGGTAGCGCGCAGTTTGCTACTCCTGTGGAGTCCGGGCACGGGCACCGTAAGTCCGCTGATGAGCCAGCTTGATGTTGCTAGGCGAAACCCCACACAAGACACGGCATAAACCTAGAAACTTTGCTGAGCTTTACACACCATTTGTTGTGGCTCTTTCCCATTCCAAATTCTGGAGAAAGCTGAAGTATAAAGTCAAAGAGTTGCTCTCTTTCCAAGTTTTTTCTGAAAGATTGAATCAGTATGTTTGTGTAAAGTTTGGGTACTCTATAATTGTCAATTATCCAGTCCAGCTTTCCCTCCCTTCCTATCAAGAATTTTTTAACGCTTATAGAACTGGTTGTAGATTATCAATGAACACCAGAGTGTGAGTGAAAGCTACCAGATGCCACTATGGGGAACCACCCTGCATGATTGAATGCACGGTGCTGTGTCCAAATCTGGGCTGATGAAATAATTTGTCGTTTTTGTTGATCTGTTTGTAAGCTCATTTTAGGGGCTTGGGACATCTTCTTCAACATCCCCGTGTAGTTGGGTGTGTATTGAACTTGTCCGATAACTTGCATTTACGTGATGACTGTAGTAGTGTGTGAAAATGTATGAGGGGCAGGGATGGCGTTGGTGCTCTGATGTAAGTTACTGCCCCCGTAAATTGAATTATATTGAGACCACGATGGCTGTATTGGCAAATATGAATTAAGTTATGGCTGTCATAGTTGTGACGTGGATATTCATGACGTACGCACGGATGACGCAGACTTCACGCAAGTAGGCTGCTTGAGCTGAGATTCTTGGTGACGTCATGATTTTGTTCGAGAAAGATCTGAGATTTACGACGCAGTCGCAGGGAAACGTGGAATTGTGCTGAGGAAGAAGTTACGCGATTGGAGGAAAGACTCGAACCAATGAACGATAGTTAGGAGGGAGACGGAGATTACTGAAACTACCTTATTTAATTACTTTTGGAATGCAGAATTGTGGAAATCTATTTTCAGTTATGGCATTGATTTGGAATTTTGAAGAAATTATTTTAGAGTTTTTGAAATTTGAAAATCCGTCAAGTATTGCCAAAGTTAGAACTTCTAGCAATGACGGCGAAACAAGCTATGGAAGGGATGGATACGCCCCTTAAGAAGTTGATAAAAGGTCTTGCACAGCAGAGAGGAGCTCTCATGGCTCATGTGTCTCATAGCTCATATATCAGTTCTCATACCGCATATATATTTCTGATGTCATATAGTCGTTTTCGAGTGATACAGTGAAACAAGTCGTCTTTAGCGTGTGGTATAGCCCACCGCATCGAACGAGCTTCGAGCGTGCCGCAGTTCCATTTTACGGTGTTTGAAACTAGGCGAAGTTGAAACGCACACATTTTCAAGTCTACAAGATAATATATCAAGAGTTGACTAATGCCTTTAAGCTACTTCTATTGTGCAGTACTATATTAAAGTGTGTAGAAAGGTTGAACATTTTCAAGATTATAATTTAGAAGATATTGGCATTTTAAGTCGGCAGACAAAAGTGATTTTCTCGCCACCTGAGAAGCACTTTTCTAATATCACATTCTACGCTACGGCTGACACGTATTGCAACCGTGCTACTACATATTGCATTTGATGATACAACGCTGCATTCTAACATGGAACAATATAATATGGCAGTTCTTTCAACTATTATAACGGAAATGGAGATGGAAGGCTAAGGACTTTAATGCAATTGGGACATATATCAATGGAGTGAAATAGCAGCATGGAACTTCGCTAATCGTCTTTCTACAAAAGCGAGCATGTAGTGAACATCCAACTACACTCATGCATCGTGGTCCAACGCTGAATTATATCAAATGGCAGTGGAAACGTATTCATACTCCACAACTATGAATATTTCTACGGAAATAACTGCAATAAACTGCATGGCGAATTTCTACCAGAACTTCAGAGAACTATCAAGAGAGGCCAGGGTGGACCCGGCTCACAAAGAAGAGTTTTGCCAGAGGGATGTCTATCGTATACACGGAGCAGTGCAATTTCCGGAGGAGGAAGCAGTTCTATTCTCCGAGGGCGCTGGTTCCAGGTTCGAGGACGGAGCACATCTTTTTGGTGAAATGGAACCATCACCAGTCTTCTTTGGAAGATTTTCATCTAGAACTTCAATCAACAGATAAGGTAGTCGTGAACGTTTCTTGTTTTATTTGAGCCATTTAGCGATATCTGAGCAACAATTTTTCTCATATTTTCTGTCCTATATTTTGCCCCATATTCTTGCTTGATATGTCTGTTCTCAGTACACTTCGATGAGTTATGCCTTTTTCTACGATTTATTAAGACATTGTTATGTCAGTGGCATATTTAAATAATTTTGGATCAGTTGAGACTGATGTCTATATTCTTTCAGTAATTTGTATTATTTTTGTAGTCACGATTTGACTGTAAAGTTAACGTTTTTCTATGGCAGATTTGAATTCAGACAGCGTGTCTTTTCTTAAAGTAATTCTATTTCAGTAAATTACTTTGACCAATTTTCTGTCATCCTCAAGAAAGAAGAATAATTAAAAGATTTTAGAGCGTTAAAATCTATTACTGTATCGATGATCTTGGAAATACTAGTCGTTTCATGAACATGATTGCAACATAGACATTTATCGTCAGTTCTGAAATTACCATTGCATTACAGACAATTTTATGAAATACTAGCTGTACCCGGCATGCGTTGCAATGCCAATCAAAGGAAGTGTTGGCGAGGTGACTTTGTTTGTTGAACTGCTTTTGGATTCCCAATATTTTGTTTCTTTTTACCTCAACCTCCTCTCAACTATTATAAAATTTATTTACTATCTCAGAAACATTCACGGGAGCGTTCTCAACAACTGACCAAAGTTTCATCGCAATGAAATGAATGGTATATGAACGCATACGGGACATTGTTGAAACGATTCACGCGCTGTCGCTCATTAATTGAATCTACTCGTGCACTACCAATTGTAAAATGAATTTACTAAGTCAGAAACCTTTCCTGGAGTGTACACAAAAATTCACGAATGTTTCATCGCAATCGGATAAATGGTATATGAGCGCATACGGGACTTTGTTGAAACGATTCGCGTGCCGTTACTCATTTGTTGAATCTACTCGTGCGCTGCCTATTGTAAAGTGTATTTACTAAGCCAGAAACCTTCCCGGATGTGTACACGACATCTTACCCAAGTTTCATCGCTATCGGAGAATTGTATTTGAACGCATACGGGACTTTGTTGAAACGCTTCGCGCGTCTTCGCTCATTTGAAAATCCACTTGTGCGATACCTATTGAAAAGTGAATTTACTAAGCCAGACACCTTACCTGAAGTGTACACAACATCTCAAACAAGTTTCATCGCTATAGGACGAATAGCATATGAACGCATTCGGGACTTTGCAGAAACGCTTCGAGCGTAGTCGCTCATTTGTTGAATCTACTCATGAGCTACTATTGTAACATGGATTTACTAAGCCAGAAACCTTGCCTGGAGTGAACACAACCTCTCACCAAGTTTCATCGCTAACGGACGAATGGTATATGAACGCATACGGGACTTTGTTGAAACGCTTCGCGCGTCGTCTCTCATTTATTAATTCTACTCGTGCGCTACCTATTGTTAAGTGAATTTACTACGGCAGAAACCTTCCCTGAAGTGTACGCAACATCTCACCCAAGTTTCATCGCAATCAGATGAATTGTATATGAACGCATCGCCAACACTCATTTGTTTAAGCTACTCGTGCGCTATCTATTGCAAATTGGATTAATTATGCCTATAACCATCCCGGAAGTGTGCACAACAATTCACAAAAATTTGATCGCAAGCGGATGAATGGCTTATGAACGCATAAAAGACAAACTAACGAACATCCTTTTTTATACATATACTAAGCCATACACCTTCCCTGGAGTGTACACAGCATCTCACTCAAGTTTCATCGCTATCGGACGTTGGTATATGAACGCATCCGTGACTTTGTTGAAACGCTTCACGCGTCGTAGCTCATTTGTTGAATCTAGGCGTGCGCTGCTTATTGTTAAGTGGATTTACTAAGCCAGAAACCTTCCCTGAAGTGCACACAACATCTTACCCAAGTTTCATAGCTATCGGACGAATGGTATATGAATGCATACGGGACTTTGTTGAAACGCCTTGCGTGTCGTCGCTCATTTGTTGAATCTACTCGTGCGCTATCTACTGTGAAATTTATTTACTAAGTTAGAAACCTTCACGTAAGTGTACACAACATCTCGCCCAAGTTTCATAGCTATTGGACGAATGGTATATGAACACATACGGGACTTTGTTGAAACGCTTCGCGCGTCGTCGCTCATTTGTTGAATCTACTCGTGCGCTACCTATTATAAAATGGATTTACTAAGCCAGAAACCTTCCTTGGAGTGTACTCAACATCTCACCTATGTTTCATCGCAATCGGATGAATGGTATATGAACGCATAGGAGACATACCCACAGAAAAACTATTAGGTAACATTGATTTTTATATATATACAAGCTGTACCTTGCATGCGTTGCAATGCCAATCAAAGAAAGTGTTGGCGTTGAAATTCTGTTTCTTGAAGTGCTTTTGGATACACAACATGTTAACTGCCTCTAAGCTATCGTAAAATTGATTTTCTAATTTAGAACCATTCGTGGAAGCGTGCACAACAACTTTCAAAAGTTTCATCGCTGTCACTCATTTGTTGAATCTACTCGTACGCTACCTATTGTGAAATGGATTTACTAAGTCGAAACCCTTCCCTGGCGTGTACACAATAACTCATCAATGATTCATCGCAATCGGATGAATTGTATATGCACGTATACGGGGTTTTGTTTAAACGATTCGTGCGCTGTCACTCATTTGTTGAATCTACTCGTGCGCTACCTATTGAGAAGTGTATTACTAAGTCGAAGCCCTTCCCTGGCGTGTACACAATAACTCATCAAGGTGTCATCGCAATCGAAAAATGTTATATGAACGCAATAGGGGATTTTGTTGAAACGCTTCGCGCGTCGTCACCCATTTGTTGCATCTACTCTTGCGCTACTTATTGTGAAATGGATTTACTATGTCCCCTTCCCTGGCGGGTACACAATAACTGATCAATGTTTCATCGCAATCGGATGAATAGTATATGAACGCATACCTGATTTTGTTTAAACGATTCGCGCTCCGTCACTCATTTGTTGAATCTACTCGTGCGCTACCTACTGTAAAATGTATTTACTAAGTTAGAAACCGTCACGTAAGTGTCCACAACATCTCACCCAAGTCTCATCGCTATCGGACTAATGGGATATGAAGACATAGGGGACTGTATTGAAACGCTCTGCATGTCGTCGTTCATTTGTCGAATCTACTCGTGTGCTACCTACTGTGAAATGTATTTACTAAGCCAGAAACCTTCCATGGAGTGTCCACCATATTTCACCCAAGTTTCACCGTTAACGGCAGAATGGTATATGTCCTTATACGGGACTTTGTTGAAACGCTTCGCGCGTCGTCCCTCATTTGTTGAATCAACTTGTGCGCTGCATATTGTATAGTGGATTTACTAAGCCAGAAATTTTCCATGACGTGTACACTACATCTCACCCAAGTTTCATAGCTACGGACGAATGGTACATGAATGCATACGGGACTTGGTTGAAACGCTTCGCGTGTAGTCGCTCATTTGTTGATTCTACTCTTGCGCTACATATTGTAATATGGATGTACTCAGCCAGAAACCTTCCCTGGAGTGTACACAACATCTCACCCAAGTTTCATCGCAATCGGATGAATGGCATGTGAACGTATACGGGACGTTGTCGAAACGCTTCGCGCGTAGTCACTCATTTGTTGAATATAAACGTGCGCTTCGTATTGTAAAATGGATTTACTTAGCCAGAAACCTTTCCTGGAATGTACACAACAATTCACCAAACATTTATCACTATCAGACGACTGGTATATGACTTTATACGGGACTTTGTTGAAACGCTTCGCGTGTCATCGCTCATTTGTTGAATCTACTGGTGCGATACCTATTGTAAAATGAATGTACTCAGCCAGAAACCTTCCCTGGAGTGTACACAACATATCACCCAAGTTTCATCGCTATCGGACGAATGGTATATGAACACATACGGGACATTGTTGAAATGCTTCGCGCATCGTCGCTCATTTGTTGAATCTACGCATGCGCTACCTATTGTAAAATGGATTTACTAAGTCAGAAACCTTCTTTGGAGTGTACTTAACATCTCACCCAAGTTTCATCGCTATCGGACGAATGGTATATGCACACATACGGGACTTTGTTGAAATGCTTCGCGCATCGTCGCCCATTTGTTGAATCTACGCGTGCGCTACCTATTGTAAAATGGATTTACTAAGTCAGAAACCTTCCTTGGAGTGTACTCAACATCTCACCCAAGTTTCATCGCAATCGGACGAATGGTATATGAACGCATAGGAGACATACATACCCACAAACTATCACGTTACATTGATTTTTATATATATAGATATAGATGAACTTTGATTACGATTTATTGAATACACTATAGTAATGAACATTTGATAGGAATTTTCCTCAATTCTAGATTGGAACAATAATGTTTGCATTCCAAAGTCTAATTGTATTCTATTCAATTATTTATGCAGTTTAGATGAACTTTGTTTGAAGATAGTATTTTTATACTACGATACTTAGGAGATATTAATCTCAATTTTGATAGACCAGAGAGGCGTGTATAATCGTATTTGCTATTAAATTTATTTGTGATTGGCAAATTTTTACTTCATATCGATTCATGAATGAAACCCACGAAGGTTAAATAAATAACAGTTTTGAAACAATTAATGAATATAAGAATTTTTAAAGTGGAACTATGGATGTATAATCGTTAGTTCAGTGGACATGTAAAAGTCGCTGATGAATAATGCCCTTGAATAAGTCAAGGAGATTCCCACAGTAATATTAATGAAGTTGATGAGATTATAAGTGGAGGTTTTGTGTATGGATTGTGGAAGATTTTTATGCCATATATATGGAAATATATGATGAATTCTGGGCCTATTTTATGCAATTTGTGCATTTGAGCGAAGTATTTTTCCGCTGAGTCTATTGTCCAGGTCCTTTGAAAATTAATCATGTGAAATTACTGTTATAATTAACAAGAGTGTTAAATAATTTGAGATAACGATTTTGAATGGAGGTTACCGTCACAAATAATAATAATAATTATTAAAACTTATTAAACCTGATTTATAACACTTAAATATAACTAACCTTCATTGGTCGATTATATTAACCTGATTTGAGTAATTATCAACCGGATAAACGTGTGGTTTAATGTATTTCTAAAATAAATAATATTAATATTGTAAATAATTGTGTAAATATCTTTAATAATAATTGTGAAATGAAAGGAATTAATAGAGGCGTGTATAGATTTTTCAATTGTCATTTGACAATATTATAAACAATTTATAATTGTTATAAACAATTAATGAGCATTTGTTATAAACATTAAGAGTTTTGTTAATATACTCTAAAGAACGCTAATTATACAAGTGGATTAACAATTAAACAAGTTTTGGGATTATTAGAGTAATCCAGTAATATTTGATTGAAGCATTTAAAAGATTTGCGTGATTATATTTGAGTTGAGTTGAGGACATTTAAAGCGTTTGAAAAGGAGCTAAGCTCCGAGGTTACGAGCATATGCTAGCACTGGCTGGACAGGTGGGTCCACTTGACGACGTAGGCATGCGACTTGATGTAGGGTGGATCGCAGCTGGCCTGACAACTGTATGTTAGAGGCCAAGGTCGACCACATAACAGGCTTGCAGTTATAAATAAAGTGTGATGTTTATGAAAGAGGAAAACAATTGCTACATGTCTCGTTCCAATTCCCTCATCCATTCCAAGTGTATTACTATTATTACGTTCTTTATAAGCAAGTGAAAGATAAAATTTTGTATGTAACGTTTACGAGTCCTACAGGAGGACATGATTATATTGACAATGGCTTCTGATTGCCACGTGTATTTTGTTGAGTTTTTGTTAAAGTCATTCCCTTTATGTGAAATAAATTATTGTACAGTTTAAAGTTTCTTGTTTCCGTTTTGGTTCATTTTAAATATCATGGTGGAGGATATTGTGTGGGCATACTTTAAGTGATCCAGTTGGCAACCCATACCCGAGATTAATTTGAAGAGGTAAGTAAAGGTAAGTATGAACCCCCGTATTTTTTGGTGTGTTCCACAATAATTTCTTGTTAACTGCTGTGCTCTAATCTCGGTAGTATCTGTCAGTGCCATTTTCATTGATGTAGCTGTGCCGGTGCGATTGATTATTGGCAATCCGATTGGGGGGGCGGATATCTGACAGCCTACTATCCGGATTTACGGGGACAGTAGGATTGGCAACCCTAAAACGTGGGGAACGATCAGCTCGATTGGCACGATCAGCTCGATTGGCTCGATTGGCACGTTCAACAAAACTGGATTACCAGGTTGAACGCCAGTAGAATTGACACGTTCGATCAGTAAAACATTGGATTACCAATTTATTGCAGTAAAATTGGCACCGCAATTTTGTGGAGTGCTCGAATAACATTGGATTACCAAGTTATCGATGTCAATGGGATTGTGAAGACTCAAATAAAGAGGTTGATTCCTTGTTAGATGTCTTGGCCAATTGTAGAATTTGAGAGTGTGATTATATAGGGATTAAATGTTGTGTTGTATTAGGAAAATTACACTCAGAAAAGATCAGATCTTATACAACTTGAGAGAGGTTAAATAGGCTGGAAAATTAGAAAAATCGCCTATGATCTGGAGTCTTATTTTATTTGACCGGCTTATGACATGTTTAGTCATATTAAAGATAAAATTAAACTATTTGAATTGTAAATGTAAATTATTTGTGTTAGGATATTTTAAAATGAACCAAAGAAATTTGAACATGTGCTTGAGTTTATTTCAATATAAGATGTCTACGAAGGTTAATTATAAGGTAATTATAAGTTAGATTTAAGACAGAAAATTGCTCAAACTTATATATGGTGAAAAATGTTGCTCAGATGTTGTTATTTTGCTCTGTTTGATGTATGTCCCTAACGCAGTCTATCTTTGAATAATATTGAAATGGCAGACGAGAGTCTGAGAATGATGTTGGAGGAGATGTCTGCTAATTTGAAAGCTAGCATGAATAGCAGTATGAAGCAGATGATGGAGGAGAATTCTAGTAATATGTCTATTAGAATGGAGGAGAATGCTAGTAATATGTCTGCTAATTTGAAAGCTAGCATGAATAACAGTATGAAGGAGATGGAAGTTAGGAATACTAGTCGAATGCAGGAGATGATGAAGGAGAATGCTAGTAATTTGTCTGCTAATTTGTCTACTAGGATGGATGAAAATCTGAAAGTTCTTCAGACCAGTTCTGCAAACTTAGAAAATGATATGTCGCGTTTACAGATCAGTACCCAGGGAATCGAGAATGCTGTAAGTGACATTCATAAAGATGTTTCTGATGTTAAGACTGATGTTTCTAAGGCACAGAAAGATCTTACTATGTTGAATCTTGATGTTGCTAATGTTCGGGGTGATATTTCATGTGCTAGAGCTGAAGTAATTGTTGTTAGGAACGATGTTGCTACTGTACAAGATAAGGTTGAAGAGGTTCAAAGAGAGATTATAAATGTTCGAACCGATGTGTCAAATGTTCAAGTAGACATTAATAACATTCATTCCGATGTAAATGAGATACAAAGCGATATAACTAAGATACAAGTAGAAGTTAACACTGTTTTTGTAGACATTGCTAAAGTTCAAACTGATGTTAATAAAGTAAGAGAAGAAATAGAAACTTCAAAAACACTTTGTACTCGTAACATTAGTGCATTAACAACTAGGTTGGTTGACGAGTCTGTTAGGACAACAGCTTCTTTAGCAGGTTTAAAGTATGATGTAGAGGTCATGAGAACCCAAGTATTAGATCATAATCGTTTACTTAAGGAAGACATTGAAGTAGATATTGCGGAAATGTTAACTGCAAATGTAACGGTGTGGAAAGATGAATGGAATAGGTCAAGTGGGGAAACTGTCACTCAGATTCAGGAACGAATTGAAAGAAAACTTGCCAGTACACAAGTAGACATCAATAATGAGGTAGTGCAAATTAGAAAAGATTTGAATATAAGGATGGATTCGCTATCCGAAAAGCAGGTAGAGGATAGAACGCAAATAGGTCAGGACGTGCAAGCATTAAAAACCGCGTTAGAGGAACAAATTCATAAGGTTGTCTCTGATGTTAATGAAACCACGAGCAAACTTCAGAATTTGAAACTAGGAGAAGCCAGCATGATGGAAACCTATAAAGAAGAGTTGATCAGGAAAGTCATCACGGAAATCACGGATAAGGATCCAGAAGGCTTGACTGGTGAAGATGATAGGAATTACGTCAGACGATGTAACCTCGCTACAGAAGAAAGAGATATTAGTCCTGAGGAACGTATATCCAGATTCCGGGAAGAAGAAGAGGATAGGAATATTGAACCTGAATGGAGATATCGAGATAGTGGAAAGAATTACATGGATTCATATCCGAGAAATGTGACAGTCATCCGGAACTTCGAGGACAAACCTCAAAAATTTAGCAATACTGATAGTCCAACACCGATAGAATATATCAGGAACCTGAAAGACTATTTCATTGAAGCTCACATTCCCAGAGAAAGAGAGATGAGAATTGTGGAGAGATTTCTAGCTGGAGGACCCCTTGAATGGTTCAGAGCATTTCGCTATACGTTCAGTAATTTTGACGAATTTGCAGAGGCACTGATAAAACGATTCTGGTCCATCGACGCACAGAATTCACTAAGAGCTGAGGTATACTCAAGGAAGTATTCAGGTACTCTTCCAACACGGTACGCTGATTTCTTCACGAGCCAGTTATTACGCTTGAGATTTTTGCAACCCCCATTGTCAACAGAGCAGTTGATAGATGCGATTTCTCGTATGCTGCCTGTGGAGGTGAGAAGACTCATCATATCGTCAAACATCAGGGATTTGACCAGTATGGACGAGCTATTGAGAAGGCTTGACTACACGAGTCCAATGCCAAATGTGGTACAAAAAGGTCAGAGGCACGAATTCAAAGACATCAATACAGTCTATATGGATCAAGTTCAGCAAACTGACAAGCCTGATGAAGAAAAAACTGAAAATGTAGGTCCTCAGAGGAACCATCACTTTCGCAACCACAGATCGCAAGGTTACCGTCCATATCAGCAAAGAAGAGGCTGGATTAACAATAGAGGAAATTATAACAATGGAAGAGGTAGATACTACAATAACCAGGGCTACAATAGGAATTACAATAGAAATTACCAGAATCGAAATCAGAATTCTCAAGGTCAGGTTATGACACCCGACAAATATCAGGAAAGAGAGAAAGAAAGTCAGCAGTATCTTAAGGAATTACGGGAGAAGGAAGCTGAAAACCAAAAGAAAAGACAGGATGTAGTGATCGATCCTGGTCCTTCTACAAGCCAGCAGAACTTCGAGATTGGTAACACAAAAAAAAACGCCGATTTCTCAACGACAGTGAGAAACTATGAATGCATTGCCACACCACACCTAATTACCATTAACGAAATTTATGAAGTAACTGATGAGGATTTATTAGAAGAGAGGGGAATCGTCAAAGAGGAAAGACCATGTGCCTTACCTATTATTTCTGTACTGATAGATGGCCAACAGTACAAAGCTCTTATGGATACCGGCGCAATTATTTCTATCATTTCGGATGAATGCTATCAAAGTCTGTTAAAAGGAGAAAACATGACAGTTTTACCTGTTTCTACCGTCAAAGTGAGAGGAATTTTCCAAGACAAGGCAGTGAAATGCAAGATCCAAGTGTTGTTGAACTTTGAAATTAATGGAA
The DNA here is from genome assembly GCA_946902985.2 of Meconema thalassinum. Classification (NCBI taxonomy): domain Eukaryota; kingdom Metazoa; phylum Arthropoda; class Insecta; order Orthoptera; family Tettigoniidae; genus Meconema; species Meconema thalassinum. The sequence continues at coordinate 298,303,931 of OX336389.2, forward strand.
GGAATTATGAACAGATCTTTATTGTGGTGAACAAGATCCATTTCGATATTGTGCTAGGAATCGATTTTATATCGAAAGTTGGAGCCATTATTGACATGAAGAATAGGAGTATTAGCTTTAATGATGGGTACATGATCACAGAAGAGATCGAAGAACAGGACGTGAAAAACAGTCTGGAGATAGACCTTAGGGAAGAAATTTTAAATACTATTATCAATGAAGTGGAGAATCTAACAGAAATACCCAGTAGAAAAACTGAAGGATTTGAAGAAATTCAGGGGGAATTTGAGGATTTGATAAAGGAATTCCAAGATATTTTTGATGAAAAGCCTGGATTGATTAAAGACTATAAGTAGAAGATAAGGCTGACCGATGAAACCCCTTACCAAAAGAGAATATACCCCATACCTGAGAAATACTATCAAGAAGTACGAGGGTTGATCAGAAAAATGGAGGTAGACGGGATTATTAAAAAACAGGCGTCGTCTTACATAAACCCCATCACTGTAGTGAAGAAAAGTAATGGTCAGATACGTCTTTGTCTCGATGCTCGGACCATCAACTTGAAGATTCTTCCAGAAAATGACCGACCACCTAAGATTCGAGATCTGCTTCGAAAGTTCAAAGGGAGAGCATGTTTCAGTGTTCTTGACTTGACATCTTCGTTTTACCAAGTTCAACTAGAAGAAGAGAGTATGCAGTACACTGGATTCTTATTTGACCAGACGTCATGGGTCTTTGTGAGAATGCCTTCTGGAATGGTCAACAGTGGACCAGCACTTATTCGAGCTCTTGATAGCAAGCTCACTGACGAAGTCAAGGAAAATGTAATCTGCTACATTGGCGATTTAATTGTATCTTCACCCAACGCCGCAGAACATTTAGTGCATTTGAGAATGTTGTTTGAAAATTTAAGGGAGGCCAATATCAAGGTCAATTTTGGAAAATGTAAATTCTTGAAGAAGGAGATCAACTACTTAGGGCATACGATTGATAAGGATGGATATCATCCAAACATGCAGAAAGTAGATGCGATCACAAGGTTCCCAAAGCCAACTAAGGTAAAACAAGTCAGAGAATTTGTAGGCGCATGCCAATTTATCAGCAGTCACTGTCCGAGATACTCTGAAATTATGGCTCCTCTGTATGACTTACTCAAGAAGAATAACAGATGGAAATGGAGTACCGCAGCAGACGAGGCTTTTGAGAAAGCAAAGGAGATGCTCAGAAACAACGTTAAACTGGAGTACCCAGACTTTGAGAAGATGTTCTATATTGAGTCTGATGCATCAAGGATAGGCATTAGTGCAGTCTTATACCAAAACGACGAGGCAGGCAACAAGCACTACATTGCGTTCACGAGTCGGAAGTTAAGGAAACACGAGGAAAACTACTTTACGACAGAACTAGAAGCGTTAGCTTTTGTAACAGCTTTGCAAGCGTGGAAAAAAATGCTACTGGGACACAAGGTTATCATTATTACAGATCACAAAGCACTTCAGTTTATGCTTCAAACTGACATGTCTAGTGATAGATTGACACGTTGGGCTTTGTTCACCCAACAGTTTAATGCCACGATTGTCCATCAGCCTGGGAAAGACAACTTACTGGCTGATGCTTTATCACGTAACCCTATCAAAAATGTGCAGATACACCATGTACAATTGGAGCAGCAAGATCAAGAGACCGTTAGGAGGTTAGCCCGAATCGGTGTGTCACAGAAGAGACATGCTCCAATCAGGAAAATGTACAGGTTCCTTAAGGGTTACATGGACAATACTGATGTTGACTATGCAACTACACAGAGAGAATCACGACACTTTGTCTTGAGTGGAGACATTGTATGTAAGTATGCTGACTCTGCGCATACAAAGCTCCGAATAGTCGTGCCACCTAAACTTGTTGTCAATTTAGTGTGGGTAGCTCATCACGCAACTGGACATGCAGGTTTAGATAAGACTCTTGATACTCTTAAAGAGAGGTTTATTTGGACTAACATGCGTTCCAGTATTGCTAATGTCATTCGTTCATGTGATAAATGTCAAAGAGCAAAGTATGCTTCCGCTCTATTAAAAGGAAAACCTAAGGCTATGATTCCCTCTAAACCAAATGAACTCATGGCGACGGACATATTTGGTCCTTGTCCGAAGGGATATCAGGGTAATCAGTATCTGTTGGTTACCGTGGAGGTCTTCTCGAAATTTGTAACAATGAGTCCCATGCAAAAAGCTAACACGAGGAATGTTGTAAGCAGACTGGAACATGCTGTATTTCCAAAAGCTGGTAAACCAGAATATCTACTATCGGATCATGGAGCTCAGTTTACATCTTTAGAATTTGCTGCAGATATGGAAAGGCTTGTTATTAAGCACTTATTTTCAAGCGTGCGCTATCCGGAATCGAATTCTTCAGAAAGATATATGGCTGAATTTTCGAAATTTTGTCGAATTTTCTGTCCGAATGATCATTCTGGTTGGGTGAGATTTGTACCCCTTATTGAGGAATGTCTAAATTCTACAGTGCAGGAGAGCACAGCAGAAGTGCCAATGAGACTTCATCTAGGAAGAAACCCAGAAAGGCCGTGGGATAATCTTTTTAACCACGTTCCTAGAGATCCCGACCTAGGAAGGCAGCAGAGAATTGACAGAGCGAAGGAACAACTCCAGAAAGCAGCAGAGAAACGATTGAAAAGAGTTGCTGGAAAACGTTTTGGTGCTCCCTTAGAAATTGGAAATCTAGTATTACTACGCAGACTTGTCAAGGCTGATGTGAGTAAGAAAATCTATCCCAAGTTTGGAATAGTATTCATGGGTCCGTTCAGAATTACGAATGCTTATGGAAACAACTGTTATGAACTCTACGATGATAAGAATAACGTCGTATATGGCAAGTTCAACGCTGGAAACTTGAAGAAATATTATCCAAGAGTAAGCCAATGATAATTCAATTTCGTGTTCAAGTGAATTGAGATACTTATAACACAGAGTTTAAAAACAATTTGCAACTGTTTTTAAAACGTGGTGAAGGGAGAATGCCCCCGTAAATTGAATTATATTGAGACCACGATGGCTGTATTGGCAAATATGAATTAAGTTATGGCTGTCATAGTTGTGACGTGGATATTCATGACGTAGGCACGGATGACGCAGAGTTCACGCAAGTAGGCAGCTTGAGCTGAGATTCTTGGTGACGTCATGATTTTGTTCGAGAAAGATCTGAGATTTACGACGCAGTCGCAGGGAAACGTGGAATTGTGCTGAGGAAGAAGTTACGCGATTGGAGGAAAGACTCGAACCAATGAACGATAGTTAGGAGGGAGACGGAGATTACTGAAACTACCTTATTTAATTACTTTTGGAATGCAGAATTGTGGAAATCTATTTTCAGTTATGGCATTGATTTGGAATTTTGAAGAAATTATTTTTGAGTTTTTGAAATTTGAAAATCCGTCAAGTATTGCCAAAGTTAGAACTTCTAGCAATGACGGAGAAACAAGCTATGGAAGGGATGGATACGCCCCTTAAGAAGTTGATAAAAGGTCTTGCACAGCAGAGAGGAGCTCTCATAGCTCATGTGTCTCATAGCTCATATATCAGTTCTCATACCGCATATATATTTCTGATGTCATATAGTCGTTTTCGAGTGATACAGTGAAACAAGTCGTCTTTAGCGTGTGGTATAGCCCACCGCATCGAACGAGCTTCGAGCGTGCCGCAGTTCCATTTTACGGTGTTTGAAACTAGGCGAAGTTGAAACGCACACATTTTCAAGTCTACAAGATAATATATCAAGAGTTGACTAATGCCTTTAAGCTACTTCTATTGTGCAGTACTATATTAAAGTGTGTAGAAAGGTTGAACATTTTCAAGATTATAATTTAGAAGATATTGGCATTTTAAGTCGGCAGACAAAAGTGATTTTCTCGCCACCTGAGAAGCACTTTTCTAATATCACATTCTATGCTACGGCTGACACGTATTGCAACCGTGCTACTACATATTGCATTTGATGATACAACGCTGCATTCTAACATGGAACAATATAATATGGCAGTTCTTTCAACTATTATAACGGAAATGGAGATGGAAGGCTAAGGACTTTAATGCAATTGGGACATATATCAATGGAGTGAAATAGCAGCATGGAACTTCGCTAATCGTCTTTCTACAAAAGCGAGCATGTAGTGAACATCCAACTACACTCATGCATCGTGGTCCAACGCTGAATTATATCAAATGGCAGTGGAAACGTATTCATACTCCACAACTATGAATATTTCTACGGAAATAACTGCAATAAACTTCATGGCGAATTTCTACCAGAACTTCAGGGAACTATCAAGAGAGGCCAGGGTGGACCCGGCTCACAAAGAAGAGTTTTGCCAGAGGGATGTCTATCGTATACACGGAGCAGTGCAATTTCCGGAGGAGGAAGCAGTTCTATTCTCCGAGGGCGCTGGTTCCAGGTTCGAGGACGGAGCACATCTTTTTGGTGAAATGGAACCATCACCAGTCTTCTTTGGAAGATTTTCATCTAGAACTTCAATCAACAGATAAGGTAGTCGTGAACGTTTCTTGTTTTATTTGAGCCATTTAGCGATATCTGAGCAACAATTTTTCTCATATTTTCTGTCCTATATTTTGCCCCATATTCTTGCTTGATATGTCTGTACTCAGTACACTTCGATGAGTTATGCCTTTTTCTACGATTTATTAAGACATTGTTATGTCAGTGGCATATTTAAATAATTTTGGATCAGTTGAGACTGATGTCTATATTCTTTCAGTAATTTGTATTATTTTTGTAGTCACGATTTGACTGTAAAGTTAACGTTTTTCTATGGCAGATTTGAATTCAGACAGCGTGTCTTTTCTTAAAGTAATTCTATTTCAGTAAATTACTTTGACCAATTTTCTGTCATCCTCAAGAAAGAAGAATAATTAAAAGATTTTAGAGCGTTAAAATCTATTACTGTATCGACGATCTTGGAAATACTAGTCGTTTCATGAACATGATTGCAACATAGACATTTATCGTCAGTTCTGAAATTACCATTGCATTACAGACAATTTTATGAAATATGAACTTTGATTACGATTTATTGAATACACTATAGTAATAACATTTGATAGGAATTTTCCTCAATTCTAGATTGGAAACATAATGTTTGCATTCCAAAGTCTAATTTTATTCTATTCAATTATTTATGCAGTTTAGATGAACTTTGTTTGAAGATAGTATTTTTATACTACGATACTTAGGAGATATTAATCTCAATTTTGATAGACCAGAGAGGCGTGTATAATCGTATTTGCTATTAAATTTATTTGTGATTGGCATATTTTTACTTCATACCGATTCATTAATGAAACCCACGAAGGTTAAATAAATAACAGTTTTGAAACAATTAATGAATATAAGAATTTTTAAAGTGGAACTATGGATGTATAATCGTTAGTTCAGTGGACATGTAAAAGTCGCTGATGAATAATGCCCTTGAATAAGTCAAGGAGATTCCCACAGTAATATTAATGAAGTTGATGAGATTATAAGTGGAGGTTTTGTGTATGGATTGTGGAAGATTTTTATGCCATATATATGGAAATATATGATGAATTCTGGGCCTATTTTATGCAATTTGTGCATTTGAGCGAAGTATTTTTCCGCTGAGTTTATTGTCCAGGTCCTTTGAAAATTAATCATGTGAAATTACTGTTATAATTAACAAGAGTGTTAAATAATTTGAGATAACGATTTTGAATGGAGGTTACCGTCACAAATAATAATAATAATTATTAAAACGTATTAAACCTGATTTATAACACTTAAATATAACTAACCTTCATTGGTCGATTATATTAACCTGATTTGAGTAATTATCAACCGGATAAACGTGTGGTTTAATGTATTTCTAAAATAAATAATATTAATATTGTAAATAATTGTGTAAATATCTTTAATAATAATTGTGAAATGAAAGGAATTAATAGAGGCGTGTATAGATTTTTCAATTGTCATTTGACAATATTATAAACAATTTATAATTGTTATAAACAATTAATGAGCATTTGTTATAAACATTAAGAGTTTTGTTAATATACTCTAAAGAACGCTAATTATACAAGTGGATTAACAATTAAACAAGTTTTGGGATTATTAGAGTAATCCAGTAATATTTGATTGAAGCATTTAAAAGATTTGCGTGATTATATTTGAGTTGAGTTGAGGACATTTAAAGCGTTTGAAAAGGAGCTAAGCTCCGAGGTTACGAGCATATGCTAGCACTGGCTGGACAGGTGGGTCCACTTGACGACGTAGGCATGCGACTTGATGTAGGGTGGATCGCAGCTGGCCTGACAACTGTATGTTAGAGGCCAAGGTCGACCACATAACAGGCTTGCAGTTATAAATAAAGTGTGATGTTTATGAAAGAGGAAAACAATTGCTACATGTCTCGTTCCAATTCCCTCATCCATTCCAAGTGTATTACTATTATTACGTTCTTTATAAGCAAGTGAAAGATAAAATTTTGTATGTAACGTTTACAAGTCCTACAGGAGGACATGATTATATTGACAATGGCTTCTGATTGCCACGTGTATTTTGTTGAGTTTTTGTTAAAGTCATTCCCTTTATGTGAAATAAATTATTGTACAGTTTAAAGTTTCTTGTTTCCGTTTTGGTTCATTTTAAATATCATGGTGGAGGATATTGTGTGGGCATACTTTAAGTGATCCAGTTGGCAACCCATACCCGAGATTAATTTGAAGAGGTAAGTAAAGGTAAGTATGAACCCCCGTATTTTTTGGTGTGTTCCACAATAATTTCTTGTTAACTGCTGTGCTCTAATCTCTGTAGTATCTGTCAGTGCCATTTTCATTGATGTAGCTGTGCCGGTGCGATTGATTATTGGCAATCCGATTGGGGGGGCGGATATCTGACAGCCTACTATCCTGATTTACGGGGACAGTACTATCCCGGCATTTGCCTACGGGAGTGTGGAAAATCAGGGGATGGGACACACTCAGGGTAGTGACTGCCAGAGCATAGATTCTAAACTACGATCTCTGGACTTTCTGCAGCTGTCCTCGTGGTCGTGGAGCACGATTAACGGGCACAGCTACACCGCGGAAGATGGAAGAATTTCGACACTATTAAAATTATTGATTTTGTAATTGTGTTCTCACTCCTTATTAAGTTGTCGCATTTCACCTTTCTGTCCCTCCTTAAATTCATACATTTTATGGATAATACCAGGTGAATCAGGTGCCCCTAGTAATATTGTTTTATGCAGCCCAACTAACGTTGTTATCAGGAAGGTCGATATTTCTCTGCTTGCATCCCGTATGGCAATAATGCACTGCAAGCATATCTCGCAAACTATACTGAGTGCTATTAATTTTCCCTCGTACTAGTCTGTAGTCACATCGAGGGAAAATTAATAGGAAGAGCTACCAATAAGTCATAATATTCGAATCTGATAATATTATTGTAATTTGATTTCAGAATACATAGGCAATAGTTAATCCTGCCCCGACCCCCACCCACCTTGTTCCCACATCTCTTTATGTTATTGTTTAAAAATATCCTTTAATATTGCTCTCGTTTGTTTTCCTTTACTTTTTTGTCTAGTGTCTGAGTGCCACCGGTGCTATTGGTGTTTGTTTATTTATTTATTTATTTAGCGTATGGCTTTTAGTGTCAGAAATGTCTTAGGACATGTTCGGCTCGCCACAGTTTGTAGCTGCTTCTATTGGAGGTATTTGAATGCCACAATACATCTATTCAACTATACCAATATTATAAATTTACCCTAAAGTCGTCATCGGTTTTGAGTGGTTCTTTTCCCCCAGCCTTCCTCCCATTCACTTCCGACGTAAATTATATCTGTTATAAAAGATAATTCCCTGAAGGATACTCCCTAGATCTCGGGACAATATCGAAGAAGGTCAAACAAAAATGTATAAACATTACCACAGAGCTATGACTGCAGGATGTCAGAAAGCTAACATGACGAATGGAGGGATCCAGAATTTCAAGTGAGAGTACACATTATCCCTGGAAGCAAATATTGACTTGCCATACGTACAGCACATTTCAATCATAAACTTCATCATCGTATAGCCTAATTAACATAGAGTTGTTCAGCAAAAAGGAGACCTGCTCCAACAAGCAACATGTCAGCGCTGTTTGCAGACTGTGTGTGACAGACGAAGGGCATCCTTCCAGTATCAAGGGAAACTCGTATGACGACAAAACAGAGAACTAGCAAAACATAAACTAGAAACTCTGACACTCGGGATTTATGTCTGTTTGAGCACATATATTCTCTTAGAGGAATTACATAAAGTGAAATTTTAAAAAAAGGTGTAAGGAATTGCAATATTGTAAAACTCGAGCAATTATGCAATATTAACAAGATGTTCAATAACGAACATACAGCCTACTAACTGTTACATTAATGGGAGTAGTTGAATCACTCTCATATTTTGCAGTATGTTTTCTTAGAATTCGAGAGGTCAATTGTTAACAAAACACCGTACTGAAACTTGTTCGCACCTGCATGACCCGTTTCGTTTAACGAGTAAGGATTATAAATCTGCCCTGTCACAGAACACACATACATTGTGATTTTCTGCTTTATACAGTGAAAGAGTCTTATAAGAGTCTAACACCGTGACAAATGGCATCATTGCATCTGCTTTATATTGCACGATAAAAATTTAGCATGTTATATGTTCAACATGACACTTAGAAAAAATATATTCTTGTGAGTGGGCCAAAGTTTCATCTGATATAAGACTCCAAGCTCATTAAGATTCGTTGTAGTTTCTCTATTTCATGATTTTATCGTTTAATCTTGGATGTATCGAATCGTTGACCTTTTGCCTTTTGCAGAGAAAGCCTCTTATGTGAGCTGCAAAGTTCCATCATAATACAGTAGATGTAATAAAAGGGTAGTTATCGATTTTATTAGCTGCTATTTTCAGCATAGCGGGTTCCCATTATATCCAATGTAATAGCCTTATAACTAAGGCTAGTGAGTTCCTTTATGCGACAATCTTCTCTTACAAGCTTTCGTGTAAATTGCGCAATATACATCCTGAATTATTGATTTCAAGAATTTACTTTTAATCTACTGTCGGCCAAAGTATTATGTGCACTCGAGTTTGAAGGTTGTTTGTGAAGTAACCAATGGACCTACATAAAATCCAATACCATCATCATTTTCGTCCTTCTATTTTACGTTAGGTCATGTAGGTTTGGATTTTTAAATTTGTATTTTAATATTTTTTATCGCAGTTGGAACACAAAAAGTGCACGTTTTTAAGCGTGTTTCAACCATGCGTCACATTTAAGATTTATTTTCTCAAAAACCTCTCATCAAATCGAATCCAAATTTTAACACAACATACATTGGAATGTTGTATAACTGGTTTATTAATTTCACAATTTTGTGTGTCCAAGAAACAAAGTTGTTATCATTGTTGTAAGGTTACTTTTTCTTGGCTCGGGGTGGTTGGAAAATGTAGTTCATGGTGGCGTTGTAATCCTTATACATCAAAACGTTTTGCTATATGACTGTGAAATACGTAAATTAATTCACTTATTTTATATCGGTTTGTATTTGTACGGGGAAAAAATACATGGTTCACCAGCTAGCCGCTACGGGAAAAACTGTACAGCGTTGCTGAGATGGAGCCCATCACTTCCGAGTGAGGTGAGCCATGTTGCGTGTGGGCTCCATTTCGGCAACACTGTACAGCTTTCCCCGGAGCGTCTAGCTGGTGAACTATGTCTTTTCCCCCCTACAAATACAAACTGATATAAAATAAGTGAATTAATTTACGTATTTCACAGTCATACAGCATAACTTTTCGATGTATACGGATTATCACGCGACCAAGAACTACATTTTCCAACCACCCCAAGCCGAGAAAAAGTTACCTTACAAAAACGATAAAAACTTTGTTTCTTGGACACACACAAATTTGAAATTAATAAACCAGTTATACAGCATTCCAATGTATATTGTGCTGAAATTTTGATTCGATCCGATGCCGGGTTTTTGAGATAATCATTCTGAAATGTGACGCATGGTTGAAATAAGCTTAAAACGTGCACTTTTTGTGTTCCAACTGCGATAAAAAATATTACAATATAAATTTTAAATTTCAAACCTACATAAACTAACGTAAAATAGAACGACGAAAATGATGATATTATTGGATTTTATGTAGATCTACCGGTTACTTCACAAACAACCTTCAAACTCGAGTGCACATAATACTTTGGTCGACAGTATACCTTATCTACATCTTGAATCCGTGTAATCACTCAACTTGTGCCAATGAAATAGGTAGCTACTTATACGAGTTTATCTTATTGAGAAGTTTCGTTATTGTAGTTCAAGTATAAGCAACGTAATCGATTTCAATAACCAATATTTTCACGATGAAGACTGTGCACGATGTACATTGTGATAGACTTACGACTAGTGTTAGCGAGGTATGTTTCATAATGTTCCTAATCTAACAGGTTGTGTGCTAATTGTGCAACTGGACCCTTAGTATTTGATTTCAATACTTAATTAGATTGCCAACCTTTCATCATTAATTCATTAAGTCATTGATCTTGTGCCCAGTGTATATTAAGTCTCTTGTACGAGTGGTAGTCGTTAGATGAATGATACTCTTCCTATGCCGAGTTTCGTGTTAATAGTGTATTTACACTCTGAATTGTTGATTTTAATAGTTTGCCCAGCCACCATCTTGATTTCATGACGCCGCTGTTGTTTTCCCTTGCGTATAGAGAGCCACGTGGCTGGTCCTACATTACTGAGACGTCTCGTAACTGAAACCATGAACGGTTGAGATTGGTTTATTTTGTTATACTTTAGTATCAAGATGGCAGCTGTGCGTAATGTTCAGTCTGATAATTAGGTCTATCACTTGGTTAACATAGGTTCCTTAGTTCTCCCTGTATGCCACCTATTGTGAGCATTCCTACACTGAATCAACAATTACGGATTACAATGCTCGAATGTTATGAACTGTCGCCATATTTATATTACGCAGTTCATGACCTTGTATTTATAGCCATCAAAACTTCCAATATGATACTTTCTTTGCAGAATTTACTGTAGTAGCGTTCCGATGAATACTTTAGTCGGTGCTTGATTCAGGCATTTAACACTCGGGTGGCCGCCATATTGTCAACATAAAGATGACGGCGGTGTAAAATATGGGCATGAGATGCCCTTTAATAGCAGTGCTTCAGAGGAAGAGTCAAAATAAATTTCGATCAAGGTGCTTAAATCATAATAAGCTTAATATAACTTCAAGCTTGTTTATTATTATATTTATTATCATTACCGCTATCATTGTTATTACTAAAATTATTATTATTATTATTATTATTATTTGGTGTTCCCATTCCCGTTGAAACAGGAATAAAAAGGAGTAGCCATGCATTCCTTTTATGTATGAAATTGGCATATAATATACATCACAAACATTTAGAACATACAAAGGCCCAATAGTTTGTAGACTCCATATCCCTAAACAAATGTGCTTTAGAGGGTGAAACTGGTGTATTATATTTCAAAAATCTATATGTTGAATGTATGTAACTGGTTTGGGTGCTATGTCCCACTGCGTATTTTATAAATTACTTTAGAGCGAGCTGCACTTATTGGAGTTGTTATGAATGTAATTTCATTTCTCTAGACTGCCATTTTTCAAGCTTCGGTAAAGGCTAGGTTTCGGTGTCAGTAATGTCGATACTGATATAGAACCTAGAATTAAACTCTGTTGCAGTGAACTGGACGGTATAGCACATGCCATATCGTGAGGAAGCTCTTGAGAGAAAACAATCCGGTCCGACAAGGAGCATGACTCGTCGTTGATTCAGATGCCAAATTAGATTTACCCAAAAATGAAGGAGACTCGTGAAGAGGACGATAATGAAATGTAGTGTATGCGAGGTGTATTTACATATACCGTGTAATTCAGTACAGATGGTTCCTTTTTAAGACTAACCAGGCTGTAACTAGAATAAGGATAATAATAATAATGATAGTTATACTAACAACAATAATCATAACAATAATAATTACTGAATATAATGATGTATTGAGTTATATTTACGATAGAGCTGGAACCAGTCATTCGTAAAGTACTTGTAACCAGAAATGAAGACCACCGCCTGTTAGACAACGGCCTATTAACAATCTACCTAGACTGAAATATATTTCCACAAAGACTCGGCACCAAAATCAGAAGTGAGTCATCATCAAAGCAAGCAAGCAAGCAAGCTTATAGTTTAACATGACCGTTAATCGCGAGATCATGAGCCACGGGACCTCCTTTTCACGTGGAATCCGAACCACAGGACATGGCATTTCACTTCGAAAATCTCACATGCATTGACCGGGAATCGAACCCGGTCCACCTTGGTGAGATGTTTGGTGAGATCTTAACCGCTGCGCCACCACGCCCCTCATCATCAAAGGACTGCTAGATTTTGCTAGGTGACTACCAGAAGAAAATTACTAGCGCGTGGTAAGGGGACATGTAGGATCCCTTCTACTCGACTATGATTACTCCCACACCGACCTACATTAAGTTTATGTGTCTAGATCTCCAAATAATTGCTGTCCTGTGGAGGAGAAGCAAACATTTTGCAGGTTTCATGGCCTTTCTTCCACACATAGGTACAACATAAAGTGCCAATTTGTTGAAAAAGACGTATAAAATAATAATTATAATAATGATATAATTAGATTCAAGGGTAATAATTCACGTCCAAGATAACGACAGAATGAGTCATTGGCCAGCAGGAGACGTCACGTTTTCGCTGACTGGGTATCCGAAGCCGGACCACGGACATACACTGTATGTGAAATAATAACAAACAAGATGTTCAGTAAAGAACATATAGCCTACTTTCTCCTAATTGAATGGGTACTGTTATAACTCTTTGTCCTTTTCAAAGAGTATAATGAATGTTGGTTGTAGTAGCATGTTAAAATACAACGTGTTATACGGATATTAAACATGAATATGAAGTGCCCTTTGCTAGTGCTACCTGTGTACAAAATGTCATTCAATTCGGTTTCACCGTGTTGGAATTGATATGGTGAATCGATTTGCACACATACATGGCCGCTATCTGCAAACTATTGGGTTAATGACCTTGTAATTCAGTCAAAAGTGGCTTCCCACAAAAAGGTATGTTGTTGCAAAATTTGGTAGAGATCAAATGATTAGGTTGATCGTAATTTTATTTAAGCTTTTAAAATTTGGGTGGCCGCCATTCCGTTACCGTCAAGATGGTGGCGACATAAAATATGACACTCAAGTGCCCTTTGCTAGTTCTACCTCTGTACCAAATTTCGTTCAATTCGGTTTTACAGTGTTTGAATTGATAGGGGGAATCGATTTTCACAAATATATGGCCACCATATGCAAACTATTGGACTGATGATCTTGTAGCCAGGTCTAACAATGCTTCTCACATAAAGGTATGATGTTGCAAAATGTGGTAGTGATGAGATGATTAGGTTGGTCGTAATTTGATTTAAGCTTTTAACATTTGGGTGGCCGCCATTCCGTTTCCGTCAAGATGGCGGCAATATAAAACATGACACTGAGGTGCCCTTTGCTAGTGCTACCTCTGTACCAAATGTCGTTCAATTCGGCTTTACCGTGTTTGAATTGATAGGGGGAATTGATTTGCACACATACATGGCCGCCATATGGAAACTATTGGACTGATGACCTTGTAACTTGGTCAAAGAACGCTTCTCACACAATGGTATGTTGTTGCAAAATGTGGTAGGTATGAGATGATTAGGATGGTCGTAATTTGATTTAAGCTTTTAACACTTGGGTGGCCGCCATTACGTTTCCGTCAGGATGACGACGATATAAAACATGACACTGAGTTGCCTTTTGCGGGTGCTACCACTGTACCAAATTTCGTTCTAAACGGTTTCACGGTGTTTGAATTGATAGGGGGAATCGATTTTCACACATACATTGCCGCTATCTGCAAACTATTAGACTGATGACCTTGCAGTTTGAGCCATGTTTAACATCTCTCATTTCTTTATTTTCTTTGGCGGCCGTCCCGGTAGACTCAGACGCCATGTGAGATGCTTTCTGTACGGACGTGCCTTGAGGCTCTCCGCCTTATTATTTAAAATGTAATGTTTTCCCTTTTTATTTAACATTGTTATTATGCCGAAGCCTTCCATTTACTCATGTAAGTAATACATCTAACCTTGTTTCCACTATGCTCATTTCCTATATTTAACCTTTTTTTAATCTTCCTCGTGTGCTTGGATTTGCTGTGGCACCAGTCGAAGTGGCGGTCTCCTGTTTTATTTTGTTTGAATCTTCGTTTAACCTTTTATTTTGTGCCGTGAAATGTATCTGCGAGAAATTTTGTGAGTATATGTTTTTCTTGCTGCCAGGGGCATTGATGCTGTTTTGATTGGGCATATCTTCGAATGGGTCTCCCGTGGTTTGTGGACGTTGGCGTTTCGACCATTCTCCCAACACGAGGCATGACACCATATATTTTAGCCCTTATGTATTCCCTTCATTCCATGCTTCGTGCAACTGAATCACGGCGGTAACTTTAAGTAGGCCTTACCGTATTCAGCTCGAACTCGGAACGTAAGTTGGGGACCATATAGGTTTAGCATGTTTTGCTAGACTACCTACAAGCACGAGTTGCTTTGTGTTTTATTACTGGATCGACGGCTGGCATTTTGTGTGTTTGATTGCGTGTATGTATCATGATATATTTCACGGACACCTGACGTCATTTGTTTCTTCTTATAGTATCTTTGGTTTTGCTTTTCTTTTCTCTGGGGACTGCCAGCTCGATCGCATCCCCATTGCTCGCCACAGCCTCTGCGACACGCACACAGCCTCTTGTTTTATCTTTGCTATGCTTGTTATTTGTGGTCGTCATGACAACCATCCATCTCTAGGCAGAGAAGTGATTGTTGTTGACCAGCGACCATTTTTATTGGAAGTGGCACAGGTATTTATTTTATTTGTTTCCGTTATTTATTATTGTAAGTTATTTATTGTTTATAATCATCCTTCCCGTTTGAAAGTGACTGTATTTGACCCCTAGGGTACTCTTTTCTTTGAGTGTGTTATTCTGGCCGGTTTTTTTTGTGTGTTCGATTTCACTATAATTAAATTTCCATTTCTTTATCCATGTGTCTCATTTAGTAGTGTTTGGCGATCGGGCTGCTCGCTCTCTCTCTCTCTCTCTCTCTCTCTTCAAACCTAGGCCTAACTTATTCTAGCTGTCTAGCACCAGGAGGGTATTCCTACCACTCGTCGTGGGACCACCTTCACGGAGTCTGGAGTCGCTCGGCACATCTGGCCTGCAAGTACGGGCCCAGCACAGGTCAGAAATTAACATCCATTTCCACTGCGTACTCCTTTCTTTTCTAGTTGGTTCCAGTGATGCAGCTAGGAGGCACGCCAAGAATATGTTTATTTTAAGAGGGCGGTGCAGATGGTATCAGTTGCGAGGTTAAGTCTCCTGGTCGCTTAGCCATATCCATTGGATTTTAATATTTCGCTGCATATTTTTCAATGTTGTTTTTATTCTGTTTCATGTTCCCTATGGCATACTATGCAAACAAATATTGAGAGTCAATGTGAACTTCCAAGGGGTATGGACCATAAAAATAACAAACTGTAAGGAGAGTGCAATGAGTTGGACCCTATCAACGAACCCCAGCATTGGTAATGTACTAAACAACCCTACTTCTTGTTTCGTACTCATTTCAGGCGCAGGACGGAGGCAAGACATTTGTAGTTATTGTTTTGAATTGTAGCTAGCAGTACTTCTGTAGTTTAGCCATGTATTCTCTCCCAGGTTGTAACGTGAAGAAGGAGCTCATCCAGTCTGACGATGATCTGCTATCGTTTGAAAGTGTCTGTGGGAAAGACACTAATCCATTGACTGAGGTGAAAGGCCATCGCAAGGGAGGCGTAGCCAATATAGTGTCTAAGTGGGGAATTTCATTTTCTGGTGAACTTGGAGTTTCGTCAGTATTTGAGTTCTTAGACAGGGTCAGTGAACTCTGCCATTGTTATGACGTCGAACCAGACGACATTGTTGTCTGCCTACCGTTATTGTTGAGTGGCTTAGCTTTAAAATGGTATCGACTTACCAACAGATCTTTCATCTCGTGGGTTGATTTCTGTAAGTCAATAAAGGAGCGGTTTACGACTTATGATTTTGAACATGACTTGAAGGCTGAAATTCATCGCCGTACCCAGGGTTTGGAAGAGCCTGTAGACGATTTTGTTACTGGGATAATGACTTTAATAAGTAGGTTGTCGCAGCCCCTTCCCCTTATTGAAACTGTTGATATTGTGTATAGAAATCTAGCACCTGAGTACAAGTCTTTCATACGCCGGTCCAGTGTGTATAGTGTGGCTGACATTGTTGATCAAGGACGTGAATGCGAGTTCAATCGGCGCCTGCGCAAGTCATATGTACCCCCACCCCTCCCCTCTGACAGTTTGTTTCCAGAGACTGCATGCGCGCAATCCCAGATTCAGAGGACTGCGCACCCATCTTCAATATCTCGTCAGGAGGACCGGGCAGTTAACCGTCCCCACTCGCATATTGTCGGGAGTATTCCCAATGCTACTTCTTCTGCGAATCCCGCTCCTCAGGATCAACAGTTACCTCGAAACCCGAACATGTATAACCGTATAAAATGTTGGAATTGTGATCGTTTGGGGCATCATTTTAATTCCTGCCGTGCGCCCTCGCGTGTGTTTTGTCACACATGTGGTCTTCGTGACGTGACGCACATAGCCTGTCCTAGATGTGCTTCGCGTCAGGGAAACGAGCATGGGTCCCCGGTTTAGACCCGCCGGAGTGGCCATGCAATGAAGTTCGCCGGGAAATGAACATTTCCACGACTGGAAACTTCTGTCCTTGGGTCCCTGTAAGTGTTAAGAAATTGTCGATACCCGCTTTACTGGATTCTGGTGCTTCACGTTCATTTATTCAGCGCTCCATCGCGGAACAGCTTCCTGTTACTCAGATTTGTCCACAAGATGGGGGTTTAAAATTTTATTCTGCGGTGAAGTCATCTATTTCCGTTTCTAGCGTTGTAACATGTCATATTAAGATATGTGGTTATTCTTGGGATTGGAACTTCCATGTGGTGGATGACTTATCTACGCCTATGATCTTAGGTTCTGATTTTATGCACAAAGCAGGGTTGAGGCTTGATTTTTCGGATCATTCCTTCAGTTTTTTGTTTAAATCCAAGGAGCGGTTTCATTTTAATACTTGTGAAGCGAGTGTTCCTTGTAATTTTTCTGGTATCTCTGCTGTTCTAATCCCTCCTACTTTATTCACGAGTCAACGTGACGCTTTATCTGATTTGGTGAATGAATTTCCAGATGTTCTCACGTCGGAACTGGGTTCCGCTATCGGCTACGAGTGTCATATTGATTTGACTGATGAGGTTCCAGTTAGGTCGGCGCCATTTTCTTGCTCTCCACCCAAACTCATTGCCATGAGAGAATATATTCATGATCTTAAGGCACGCGGTGTTGTGAGCCCTTCTAAGTCTTCTTATGGTAGTCCAGCATTCCTGGTGCCTAAGAAAGAGGGTACTTTTCGTTTAGTAGTTGATTATCGTCGACTCAATTCTAAGGTGGTGTTCGACAACTTTCCCCTTCCAACTCTGGAGAGCGCTTTTCAGCATTTTCACGGGGCGAAGTACTATTCCGTCCTAGATTTGAACTGTGCATATTATCAAATTCCTCTCGATCCCGAGAGCCGTAAGGTAACTGCGTTCTCCACTCCGTTCGGCCTTTTTGAGTTCAATAAGTTACCCATGGGCATTTCTATCGGCGGACAAGTATTGAGTAGGGTTTTGGATGAGTTATTTGGAGATTTAAAGTATTCATCTGTGTTTAACTATCTTGATGACCTCGTGATTTACAGTCAGTCTTTTGAGGATCACCTGATCCATTTACGTGAAGTCCTATGTCGTCTTCGCAGAGCCGGACTCACTGTTAACCCGGACAAAATCTCTTTGGCTTCGAAGCAAATCAAATTTTTAGGTCACATTCTTTCGGATGTGGGCATAGAAGTGAACCCTGAGCGTGTCCAATGTATCCAAGAGTTCCCTACTCCCACGAATGTGAAAGCAGTCCGACGTTTTTTGGGAATGGCAGGCTTTTACAATAGGTTCATTAAGGGCTTTTCGGACATTTCAGCGCCCCTGAATTATTTGAAGAAGAAGAATGTACGATTCGTGTGGGGCCCCGACCAGTGTCTCGCCTTTGAGAAATTGAAAGAATGTCTTTCTTCTGCTCCCGTCCTTCGAACTCCGGATTTTGGGAAAGATTTTATGTTACATTGTGATGCGAGTGATGTCGCAGTTTCTTGTGTGCTTAGTCAGCAGGTGAATGGTAATTTGGCACCCATCGCTTTTGCCAGTCGGATGCTTAATGATTGCGAACGCCGGTATTCCACTTTCGAGAAAGAAAGTCTGGCTGTCGTATTCGGCTGTGAACGTTTCAGATCTTTTCTAGAACATCGGCATTTCATAGTGTATACCGACAATGAAGCTCTGTCCTGGATGCGCTCGCATGTCAAAAAATTGGGACGTATAAATCGTTGGATTCTTCGTCTATCCTCTTTCAGCTTTGACATCATTCACGTCAGAGGCAGTGAAAATGTTGTAGCGGATTGTTTGTCACGCATGTTTGAGGAACCTCCTCCCATTGTTGAGATCCCCGAGCCAGTGAATCTTCTCCAACACATTCCATGGTCTTTTACTGACATCCGTACGTACCAAGCAGATGACCCATTTTGTGTCACATTGCGTGAAAAAATTCTCGGGAAAGATCCTGGTGTATCTGAGTTTTCATTGCGCAATGATGTTATAGTGCATACCGCTCCTCGATCTTCGAAATGTAGGATTTTCGTGCCAGAGAATATACGAAGTATGCTCTTGGCGTATTTCCATGAATCCTGTTTTGGATTACATTTAGGTATGACGAAGACTTTCCATAAAATCTCTCAGGAATTCTTCTGGCCTCATTTGAAAGCGGATGCTTTTGCTTTCGTCCGAAAATGTGTTACGTGTCAACGTTCTAAGCCAGCAAAGAATTCTCGCATTGGACTTCACCACGCTGACACGATGTCATATCCTAATGAGCGCCTGTTTATAGATTATTTTGGTCCCCTAGTTAGGTCATCTTCTGGTCATAAAGCTATACTTACTGTCGTTGATGGATTTTCAAAATTTGTATGGTTATTTCCTGTCAGGGAAATCACGACACGTACCACTGTTAGGCTTTTGACCAATCATATTTTTGGTGTTTTTGGTCCTCCAAAGTTTTTAGTGTCCGATAACGCGAGCGTTTTCCGGTCCAAGTCTTTTAGATCAATGTGTTTTTCTTGGGGAATTGATCATGTCTTTTTGGCACCCTACCACCCTCAGCCAAATCACGTTGAAAGGTTTCATCGTAACTTGAAGGCTTGCTTGAGTGCGTTCCACAACGCAGATCAGTCACGTTGGGACGCAAATCTTCAGTTTTTCTCCTTAGGATTTAACACTGCTCTTCATGAATCGACGAATTCTACCCCTTCGGAATTGTTTTTAGGAAGGCGTATTGTTGATCCACTTCAGCTTCAGTGGAAAATAGATTATCTGGCTGCGCCATCCCGCCGTACCTCAGTCAAAGAAAAATGGGAAGTTGCTGTACGGCATCTGAAAAGGGCACGAGATCGCGTGGCGTCTCGCTATAACAAGGGTAGGCAACCTGTTTGTTTTCAGGTGAATGACGACGTGCTAATGCGCCTGCACCCACAGAGTTCGGCCAAGAATAAGGAGTCAGCTAAGCTAATGCTTCGCTGGAGCACGCCCAAAACTATCACTAGATTTTTAACACCTGTCACTGTTGAATTGATCTCCAAGGAGAATCCCACCGACGTATCCAGAGCTCACATATCTCAATTGAAACCATTTATTGTGTAACCTTCTTATTTGCTGTGATTAATGTTGTTCTTTTTCTGCGTAGGTTAGCCAATCATAATTTGCTTATGTTATCCAAGGAAGCTAGTATTCATATGGCGTCTCCTTGACCTGCCTATTATTGAACCAATTTTGACCGAGGCAGAGTCAAGTACAAATTTACGAGCTCAAGAAAGAAAATAATACAAGAAGAAATAGGCCTACATACTCTGTGTAACTTAATATTTATTGTAAAAATATGTATTTTTGCGAATTCGGCCAGTAGAGAATTTATATTCTATAAATAATGGACACATTATATCGCTTCTTTGTTATTTTAATACGTCACTTTCATGATGGGTATAAGGAGAATGGCAGACTTCGGCGTCAAAGGGCGAAAGTCTTTTGTTTATGATTTTCGTCCGTGTCTCTATCTACTTTTCTTGTCATTGTAACGCTCAGGCGAACCGTAATACCATTATGACAAGCCCAGGGATCGTCAAAGGAACGCGCGCCTTTGGGGACCCCGAAGGAGTTCTGTCCTGATATTGCGATCGCCGAAGCGATCTGATTATTTTTATATATTACTTCATTTTATAACTGTATTCTTTCTGATATGGCTCAATTGCTTAAGTGATTGTTATATCGATCACCCCCCCCCCCCCCTCATATTTTGTGTACTGTTATAGTTGTTGACAAACCACCTGTGTGATAAGGATGTTGTGTATTTAGGAACACTTGGGACATGATTGATTTCAAAGCGGTGGTGCTTAGTGATGTAAAAAGAAAAATCTTTTATTATTATAAATAATTTTTCTTTTGGGGGGTGGTGTGGATCCTGAGCCATGTTTAACATCTCTCATTTCTTTATTTTCTTTGGCGGCCGTCCCGGTAGACTCAGACGCCATGTGAGATGCTTTCTGTCCGGACGTGCCTTGAGGCTCTCCGCCTTATTATTTAAAATGTAATGTTTTCCCTTTTTATTTAACATTGTTATTATGCCGAAGCCTTCCATTTACTCATGTAAGTAATACATCTAACCTTGTTTCCACTATGCTCATTTCCTATATTTAACCTTTTTTTAATCTTCCTCGTGTGCTTGGATTTGCTGTGGCACCAGTCGAAGTGGCGGTCTCCTGTTTTATTTTGTTTGAATCTTCGTTTAACCTTTTATTTTGTGCCGTGAAATGTATCTGCGAGAGATTTTGTGAGTATATGTTTTTCTTGCTGCCAGGGGCATTGATGCTGTTTTGATTGGGCATATCTTCGAATGGGTCTCCCGTGGTTTGTGGACGTTGGCGTTTCGACCATTCTCCCAACACGAGGCATGACACCATATATTTTAGCCCTTATGTATTCCCTTCATTCCATGCTTCGTGCAACTGAATCACGGCGGTAACTTTAAGTAGGCCTTACCGTATTCAGCTCGAACTCGGAACGTAAGTTGGGGACCATATAGGTTTAGCATGTTTTGCTAGACTACCTACAAGCACGAGTTGCTTTGTGTTTTATTACTGGATCGACGGCTGGCATTTTGTGTGTTTGATTGCGTGTATGTATCATGATATATTTCACGGACACCTGACGTCATTTGTTTCTTCTTATAGTATCTTTGGTTTTGCTTTTCTTTTCTCTGGGGACTGCCAGCTCGATCGCATCCCCATTGCTCGCCACAGCCTCTGCGACACGCACACAGCCTCTTGTTTTATCTTTGCTATGCTTGTTATTTGTGGTCGTCATGACAACCATCCATCTCTAGGCAGAGAAGTGATTGTTGTTGACCAGCGACCATTTTTATTGGAAGTGGCACAGGTATTTATTTTATTTGTTTCCGTTATTTATTATTGTAAGTTATTTATTGTTTATAATCATCCTTCCCGTTTGAAAGTGACTGTATTTGACCCCTAGGGTACTCTTTTCTTTGAGTGTGTTATTCTGGCCGGTTTTTTTTGTGTGTTCGATTTCACTATAATTAAATTTCCATTTCTTTATCCATGTGTCTCATTTAGTAGTGTTTGGCGATCGGGCTGCTCGCTCTCTCTCTCTCTCTCTTCAAACCTAGGCCTAACTTATTCTAGCTGTCTAGCACCAGGAGGGTATTCCTACCACTCGTCGTGGGACCACCTTCACGGAGTCTGGAGTCGCTCGGCACATCTGGCCTGCAAGTACGGGCCCAGCACAGGTCAGAAATTAACATCCATTTCCACTGCGTACTCCTTTCTTTTCTAGTTGGTTCCAGTGATGCAGCTAGGAGGCACGCCAAGAATATGTTTATTTTAAGAGGGCGGTGCAAGTTTGGTCAAAAGATGCTTACCACATAAAGGTATATTGTCGAAAAATTTAGTAGAGATCAATGTATTAGGTTGGTCGAAATTTGATTTAAGCTTTTAACATTTGGGTGGCCGCCATTACGTTTTCGTCAAGATGGCTGCGATATAAAACATGACACTGAGGTGCCCTTTGCTAGTGCTACCTTTGCACCAAATTTCGTTCAATACGGTTTCACCGTGTTCGAATTGATTGCGGGGGACAGAAATTCAGAGTGCTCACACTCACAGACACACAGACACACAAACACAGACAGATACACAATTTTTCGCCCTGTTTTGATCTCATAAGTCTAATTTCATTTTTTACAAACATCTAAAGTAGGCTAAAAATGTAAACAATTGAATCACTGTGTTGGAAACGTTGTAGACAAATAAAACCAACAAGTGTAAATTCCGCAATGCAACTGCTTTGGGAGATATATTTTTAAATTCTTACTCTGACAGCGACCTCCTTAACTGCGGTCTATCCATCAGTTTTCAACCTTCACTTCTGCTAAATGCTCGAATGGTACTTAATTTCAAGTCCTACGTAACCTACCGGGATCTTAGAAATTACAAGTGCACACACTACTACAGTCAAAACAAGATAAAATATCATTGAACATCCTCCATACAAACATAAGTACACAGGACTGATGACCATACTCTTCCGTGCTCTTGAATGAAGCATTAACATATGTTTCCAAGTATTGGATCCAGTTCTTAAGCTTCTCATACTATCGTTCCATAGGCAATTCACTCGTTCCATGAGATGCATGATAAGATGTACTCACTTCTGGCCCACTACAAGTCCCCAGAATATTTAAATGGTAGAATGGAGCTAGGAGCTAATTTATCCGGTCATTCCATTCCACTGGAATCCCATATCACCTCTCAGATTGCCACGACTAGTGTTATAATTCCGTCTTACAGCATACATACGGAAGCAGCCTTTTTACACCTTCCACATGAAATAGCTTCGTTTAACACTCATGTTTTCAAAGGGATTATGTTTTTCAGTAATGTACAAACAGCTATGTCTACTCTCACGTTTGAATATAGCTAGCTGGTTTCTTTGTCCCGTTGTTCTACTGTATTCCCACATTTTATCACGTCGTTGAGTTCAGGTTCTATGTGTAGGAAGTTTGCTCGAGGCCTTCCTCCGTATTCATGTTTACTTTACACAGCCCGAGTTTTGCTTACCATCTGTGCGCATACAGAATGTATTTTTCTTCCCTTCCCTGCAAGGCTTATATTAATAGAATGTGTCCTAAGCACGGACTTTAAAGCAGCCTTGCTTTTATTATTGTTAGAATCATACCAGCTGTCCATGACCTATGTCTGAGGTTGAATGAATATTGTATCTTATTGGCCCACCAATGTCAGTTCCCCCTGTGCCAGCAAAAGATGCCGTGGGTTGATCATCAATTTAACACACTTGAGAAACGGATTCGATTTCCGGATCTACCAAGAAACTGAATTCTAGTCTTGGGGCTGGAACGGTGTACACTCAGCCTCGTAAGGCATCCTGGAAGTCGTAACCTGTGATTTCCTACTTCTAAACCGGGAAAATGCCGGGATAGTTGCGAACATAAGGCCACAGCTGCCTCGTTCCCAATCCTCACCTGAATTACTAATACACGCACTCTCTACCACAGAAGCTACAACACACGTTATCAGGCAAATTCCACAAACATCCAACCACCCGAGGCGAAATGTCCAATTTTCGACAATAATACGTCACGAGATCGAACTTAAATTCTGTAATAGGACACAAAGTACGTTGAGAATTAGAAGCAGCATAGCATATATTCTTCTTATTAAAACACTCGTCATCCTGCATGGAGTAACAACGTTGTGGACTTTCTAAAGGGATTCCTATTGCCTCAAAGTCGAAGTAAGGTGTATCCGCTTATTTTCCTAGACTGCCATTTCAAGAGGAGATCACAACCAACCATTACTCTGTCATCCAGCTGCAAGTATTATGAGTCCTGCGAACACTAACTTCTGTTGAAAGAGGCTTACGAGACCAATGAAGGCCCACTGTGTGTGTATGACTGTCTGTCTGCCTGACTCTCTGAGTTTGTGTCCGTCTGTCCGGTGTGTGTTTGTCCCCAACCCGGTGAAAACCTAAACGCCTAAACTAAATTCAATAAGACTTGCTACAGATTCTTCTTATGCATTTCACCCGTACATTGTACATCGAGTCCCTGTCACAGAAAACAAAATGTTGACCACATGAACATACGGTGCCTATGTCTACTACCGGCTTAAGGAAGAAGTTAAGCGTCAAAAATACTGAAACGATTTACATCAACATTCGTACGAAAGTAGAAGGTACTCGTAAAATGAAAATACAGTACAAATTATTTATGTAATGCAGCGGTGTGACGGGGTCAAGAGTATCCTCAAATCTCGACAGCAATGAAATTGTGCAGTCTATCGGTCCGTTGATATAACCTGTCGAAAAAGGCGTGTTGGCGCTACTCTAAGAATATCGCGAGGTGCCCTCAATACGTCACAACACAGTTCGAATGCATCAATGAAACATAAGGAGTCGCGCATGCTATCAATCATTCACTTCCCACGGACAATGCAATGAGTCCACATGTGCGCAATCTTTACTCTGTCTCCTGCCAGGAGTAGGTCCTCGACGAAGGTTGTGCTAGCATTTATTAATCGGTACAGAATCCAACGTTATGGAGTATATTATTCTTCGCGGAACATCGATTTAGTACAATGCACTCCTCTATTTGCGATTTAGAAGGCAATGCTCTCCACCAAAAGGCAGGCCTGTCACAGAACCTTTCTATCTATATTTTGGTGACGGAGAAATGACCTACTACTGTAGTTGTCAGTTATAGACTGGGAGGAATGACCATCATAATAAATATAATCGAATAGAAGAGCAATGTCAGATACGCGCTATCAGAAGTTCAGCCACGATGCGCAAAATATATTTCCTAGTTTGGTGTTGACATTTGACACAGAAATTTGACCACCCTAATTTTATTAAATTTTACTGCATAAGAAGAGCACGTTATACAAATACTATAGGCTGTGTGTTTATTACCAGATATCTTGCTTTCGCGCGTATTGTCTCAGTTTATTACAAGGAGTGTGAATACCTTACGTTGTCTCACAATTCAAACGATTGACACAAACTTAAACCATGCGTTGGGTGGTGATAGAGGCTAATCATTGTGTTTCGAGAATGTCAGCATAGGAAAATAAAACTAAATATGTTTGAATCTACTATCTCTTTCAGGGAATAAGAATTCCCCCCGGAAGTAAATAAAAGTCGCCACTCTGCTCAAGTAAAACCCTATTTTAACTACAAGAATAATGGCCTATAGGGAAGAGATCTAGGAGACATTTCACCTTATTGATTACGTATTGTCTTCTCATATGTGTATGATTTTTATTATAACCGTCGTTCTCGTGCCATCTCCTTGTCATTGATGTGATATCGCTCGTTCAGATTCTGAACAGCATTCCAATAGCGTGTTGACTAGTCCCTCCCTTCTTGTTAGCAGATCATTAAATCCAACACCTACCTTTCTTCATTAGTTAAAGAACGGAAATCAATTTACTTGTGAAAGTAATAACAAGAGCCGTTCAATCACTTAAAGCAAATTTAAACATGAGGAACTTAAATTACGATGCCTGAGTTCTCGATCACCATTCAATTTACAGCGTACTGGAATTAATTTCTTCCCCTTAATAACTTAAGGAGAGTGAGTCTTCTTCAGAAATGTCCAGGGCAACACTAATTAACAACACAAGCGACTAATGAAAGGACAATGTCAATAAATTAAATTCATTGCTTTTGTTTAAAGCATGCATATTGATTGGCAGTGATTGTTGAATTAATGCTTCATATACAATGGTCAGTGCTTTCGATAAGGCATTGTATACTATTGATTCATATTCGATAATAGAGAGATAAAGTATGTGCACTGTAATTTTGAACGTTAAAAATGGTGGTTTCTTTAAAGGGTTTTTCTTCAATAAAACATTGTGGAAACAATAACCACCATTTAATGTTTGAAGAAATACAGAATGAAAGGATTGGATTAACACACTAATCATCAAAATTGTTCGGACAGAGCATCATAAATAATTGCATTAACAGCTTGAATAGCTTAGCTTCTGAAAGACAAACATATGTTTCGTAATAAATTACATTCTCCTGAATCAAATAAGTTTACAACTATTTTATATTAACATTTATTTGCTGATGTTTCCAAGTCCACTCTGTCCATCTATTCAGCGTAAGTAGTAGGGGAAGTCTTCTTATAAATACAAAAATGTTGATGTCATATTTTGTTAAAATTACCACTATGCGATAAATGCATATTGTCAATTCACAATTGAAGAGCTTATTTTCATAGTACGTAAATCCAAAATTGACGGTTTTTCAGTTTTTTCTTTCATAACCAAGTTTATAGCTTCTCTCAACATATAGCAAAAGTTTTAAGACGCAGTAAGTCTTGTATCTAATATTAACAGAGATCTAAAAAATAAGTGTATTTGCAAAATGACCTAACTCCAACGTAAATTTATTTCCAATGTGTCTTATATCCATGTTGACCAATCCGATGGCTCTCTGGACATCACGTGATATCACGTGATAAATCAAGGTCATGGCTAACTTTGAAGAATATGTAGAGCATCAGTTTGTTTTTCTTGTGTATAAACCATTTAAATGCCCATAAATGTTACTCTTCTAGTATGTAAGTATTTTGTTAGTTTTAGTTGTAAGTATGTAGTTAATATGTTTATTAGATATAGTTCATTGTTCCAATAGACTGTGGTGTGTGAGGGTCCATGTGAGTGTGTCTGGTGTCAGTTTCATCGTTTACTAGATATAGTTCATTGTTTCATTAGACTGTGATGTATGAGGGTGCAAGTGAGTGTGTCTGGTGACAGACTGTAATTTTGGTGTTTAATAGTTAGAAGAAGGTTGATATTTTTGTTAGTAGAATTGCTCCATTACTTTATTCTGAAAGGGAGTAGCAGCCATTCAGAATAAATCAATTATTTACTTGTCTTATAGACGGTTAAGCTATTGATAACATTAGCCAAATAATGGCTACACAGGTTTCTGCTGCTCGGCTGAAAGCAACGGGAAACTACAGCCATAATGCTATTCCCGAAAATATGCACCTCACTGTGCATAATTAAATGTGATGATGGTCTCCTCCCTTGTAAAATTCCAATCCGGAGGTAAACTAGTCCTCCGTTTAGATCTCGGGGTGGGGACTACTCGAGAGTGGGTTAACATCACAGAACTGACAAAGAGGAAATCTGACATTCTACGGATCGGAGCGTGAAATCTTAGAAGTCTGCTAGGCAGTGGAAGGTTACAAAACTTAGAAAGGGAAATGGATAGGTTGAGGTTGGATTTGGTTGGGATTAGTGAAATGCGCTGACAGGAAGAACAGGACTTTTGGTCAGGAGACTATAGGGTCATTAGCACTAAATCAAACTATGGCCAATTTGGGGTTGGTCTTATATTGAGTAGGAAACTTGGACAGCGGGTGGAATATTATGAGCAATAATGTGAGCGGATTGTTGTAGCAAAAATCAATACAAAATCTACGTGCACCACAGTGGTACAAGTCTATATGGCTTCCAGTCAAACTGATGATGAAGATGTTGAAAAGGTCTACGAAGAAATAGATGAAATTTTGGTGTATGTCAAGGGTGATGAAAATGTAATAGTAATGGGAAATTGGAATGCTGTGGTAGGAAAAGGAAGAGAAGGGAAGATAGTAGGATATTTCGGATTAGGTGAAAGGAATGATCGAGGAAGCAGGCTGATGGAACTCTGCACCGAGCATGAGTTGGTCATAGCTAACACCTTATTTAATAACCACAATAGAAGAATATACACGAGGATGAGACCAGGAGATGCAGGGCGTTACAAAACCGACTTCATTATGGTCAAGGAGAGGTTTCGAAAACAGATTTTAGATTGTAAGACTTATCCCGGTGCTGACATTAACTCTGATCACAATCTGATTGTTATGAAATGAGGATTAAAGTTGAAGAAACAGAAGAAAAAGCAAAAGCCAAAATGGTGGGCTATAGACAGACTGAAAGAGAAGGATTTAACAGAAGATTCAGGAAGAGTATAAAGGAAGGGCTAATGAAAAACCCTCAACAAACTTCAATTGCAGACGAATGGGCACCTTTGAAGAATGAAATAACAAAATCCGCAAAAGAAAACATTGGTAGGAAAGAAAGCAAACGTAGAAAACCGTGGATCACTCAGGATATGCTAGAATTGATAGATGAAAGGCGGAAACACAAGAATGTAAGAGATAAAAAGGGGAAAGCAGATTACTGGCGTCTGAGAAATGAGGTTAGCAAGAAGTGCAAGGAAGCGAAAGAAGAATGGTTGAAAGAGAAATGTGCAGGTATAGAAAATTGTCTGAAATTAGGAAAAGTAGACACAGCTTATCGAAGGATTAAGAGTACTTTTGGGTAAAAGAACTCTTAAGTGCTGTACTATTAAGGACACATATGGAACGCCTCTAACAGTTAGGGAAGAAAAGGTTGAGAGATGGAAAGCTTACATAGAGTGTTTGTATAAGGGAAAGGAGATTGAGAATCATGTAATGGAAAGGGAGGAGGAAATTGATGAGGATGCGAAAGGAGATTTAATATTGCTATCAGAATTAGACAGAGCATTGGAAGACTTAAGCGGGAACAAAACACCAGACATAGACGATATACCGATTGAGATGCTACGCTGCATAGGTGATGATGATGGTCTGATCAGATTATTTCACTCGGTGTGTGGGATTTATGAGACAAGTGAGGTACCCTCTGATTTCAAGAAGAATGTTATCATCCTTATACCGAACAAAGTGGGAGCTGACAGATTTGAAGATTACCGTACAATCAGATTGATTACTAATGCTTCAAAGATCCTGTCGAGAATAATTTACAAGTAGATGGAAAGCCAGATATAAACGGAGTTGGGTGAAGACTAGTTTGGCTTCAGGAGAAATGTAGGATGAAGGGAAACTGTACTAAGTCTTAGGCTTCTTTTGGAAGGTAGAATAAGGAAAGATAAGAGAACGTTCATGGCATTTGTAGAGACATAAAAGAGGCTTTTGATAACGTTGATTGGGCTAAATTGTTTGACATTTTGAAAACGATTGGAATATAGTACATGGATAGGAGGGTGATCTACGATCTATACAGAAACCAGACAGAAGTTATTCGAGCTGAAGGTCATGAGAGAGAATCTGATATTCAGAAAGGTGTAAGGCAAGGCTGCAACTTATCACCCATACTTTTCAATCTTTACATTGAACAAGCAATGAAGGAAATTAGAGAAAAATGTAAAGTGGGAGTGAAGATTCAAGGAGAAATAATTTCAACGCTGAGATTTGCTCATGACATCGTCTTCTAGGCTGACATGCCTGAGGATTTGAATGAGTTTTTGAATAGTATGGACTCCGTCTTGAGGAAATAATTCGTGATGAAAATTAATAAATGTAAAACAAAAATATTGGAATGCAGCCGAAACAAATCAGAAACCTCTACGGACATCGAATTGGCAGGCGAAAAGCTAGAGGAAGTAGGATACTTCTGTTACTTTGGAAGCAAAATAACCAGTGATGGACGAAGCAAAGAGGATATAAAAAGTAGGTTGGCACAGGCAAGAAACATTTCTACAGAAAAGGAATCTTTTGACATCAAATATAGATTTAGGTATTAGGAAGTCATTTCTGAAGGCATTTGTCTGGAGCGTGGCGCTCTATAGAAGTGAAACTTGGACTATTGGTGCAGCAGAAAAGAGGAGAATTGAAGCGTTTGAAATGTGGTGATACAGGAGAAGGATGGAGATAATATGGGTAGATAGAGTTACAAACGAAGAGGTATTAAGACGAGTGGGAGAGGACAGATGTTTCTGGCGAGTGCTAATGAAGAGAAGAGATAGGGTTGGTATGTCACATACTAAGATACCCAGGAATAGCCAGCTTAGTTATGGAAGGAAGGATCGAGGACAAGAACTGTAGGGGTAGACCAAGGTTAGAATATGTTAAAGAGATTTCCTCGGATGTAGGGTGTGGTAGCTATGTAGAGAAGAAACGATTCGCTCAGGACAGGGAGGCATGGAGAGCTGATCCAACCAGTCAAAAGACTGGAGACTCAAACAACAACGAAAGCCACTCAAAGCGTATGAGTTATTTCCAAAACGTCCTAACTCCAACTTACAAGACGATTCCATTTCCATTGATAGGAGATTTTTTTAAGACACAGTGTCAGGGTGTGCATGAAATTAATGAATAAAATTACGTTATATATACATAATCTTATCTGAATTTTATTATACGAAGAAACAAAAACGCGTTTTCTGAAGTTTTGCATTACATGGATTTACGTCACTTTGGAAAGAAGCTCTTCAATTCGTTGTTGTTGTTGTTGTTGTGTTGCTTATTTCATGGGCTGCGACATCGTGGTATTTTGTGTATTTTAGGTGTGTGTGGAATTTTTGTGATAACCTGTGTTTTTATTTTTGGCTGTATTATTGTGTGTAATTGTAAACTGGGGGATAGGATTGGGAAAGAGGTGGCCGAGGCCTTAAGTAAGAATTTACCCCAGAATTTGCCTGGAGTAGAAATGGGGAAACCACGGAAAAGCATTTCCAGGTTGACTGAGATGGGAATCGAACTCTACTCTTTTCAGTTTTGCCTTACGAGGCTGAATGTACTCCGTTCCAACCCTCACACAAGAATTATTTATTTGGCAGAGCCTTTAATCGAACCTGAACCTCCGGGGCGACAACTAAGAACGCTAGCCGCTACACCATAAGGTAGTCACTTTACAATTCATAAAAGAAAATTAATACTAGTATGAAGATAGGTTTCTGTAATAACTAAACTGTAATTAATACAAATAGCACAATATTTAGAAAGACATATAGTTTTTATTTTAACTCCTAGAAATACTTCTTCGACCGTAGGGGGAACAATGATTTACGCTCGACTGTAGTAGGATGGATGTGTTATACTTCCGGCATAGGTCGTAATGCTGTTTTTTGAGGTCGCAGGGAAGTGTATGCTGATCACAAAGTACTGTATACTGGCACGCAGCTGTGTTAAAGTTGCGGCTGATAATTATTGTCTCGCTTGCGCTCTCCCTGTTTGCCAGACAAACATGAGCAGTTGAATGTGATCTATGTCAATAGCTTTGTCTTTGTCTCAGTCCTCTGAGTAATTAATAAGGCATCATCCCTTTGCACGCACGTTCACACAAGAGTTGCCCTCAGGGCAAAGTTCTGTGTTTGAATCGAGCCGGGGGTAATATTTTACATCCTGTTCTCAGGGGTACATGGAATAATTGGTAGCGTTTTGAAGTGATAATTAAGCACTGTGTGTACTAATTGCCATTATAGTACCTTTGTTAAATATTTCATTCGTTTTAGAAATAATGCACTACGTAATACATTATCAAATGCTCGCTTTACATGCAGAATTATGATGTCAATGGAGGTCTGAATACACATTTTTATGTCCTTTGAAAAGGCATCTAGAAGGCCCTACAAAATTCAAATCCGTATCAACTAGTTGCTTTGAACAGCGATAAACAAATTTTAATTGAATGCGTGATCACCATTAACATTACTTTTCAGGCTGGGAGAATAGTTCTCACGCCAAATATGTTACAAAATAGAAATAGAAACTAGGCTTGGATACATAAAATACAATGAATATTGCAGTTAAGAAATAATGATTAAGAATTAAATTTACAGTACCAACGGGAAGAAACAGCTGACATTTTTAAAATATATTCATCACTAGCAATGCATCTGCAGCTGGCAAGAAGGGGAAAGAAGGAATTTCATTATGTAGTATGTGAAGGAAAATTAAAACTTTCATATACGCTGGCATAGCAATGGTTGTATTCATGAAGTATGGTGCCAATACAACCATTGGATGAATTAATTTATTATTACTTGTATTTCCCACCCTGTCTAAGCCCCTTGGATGAAACAACAACATGCAAGTGAACATTTTTTCTTCGATGAGTTGCACTATACGTTGATCATTTTGGTTGTGCATTCTGACTCCTGTCAGCAACTCGAAAGGTGGCACTTCGATGCTCCTCTGGAACGTAGAGTTGATAGCTCGTTGGACGGATGGTACAACCTTGTACCATTTCGTCGGATCGTCAAAGCTAAGTTTCGCGATGATCTTGGTCACAGTTGAGTTGACTCTCTCGATTTGATCATTGGCTTTTGTCAGTCCAGCTGTAATCAAGACGTGCTTGATACCCTGCGATTTGCAGTAGTCCTGGAACTCATGGGAGGTGAACAATGGCCCCATGTCGGTGATCACTTGAACTGGGTTTCCAAAGTTAGTCCTCTGAAACTCCATATTTTCAATCGTCTCGGCTGATTTGGTAGTTTTCACAGGATACAGCCAGGTGAACTTCGTGAAGGCATCTATCACACAGAAGATGTGTTCATATCCCTTGCGTGTAGACTTAAGTGGTCCAATGTGATCCCTGTGGTAGGTGCGCAAGGGCACACTCTCCTTGAACAGCTGATGTAACCAACCTTCTTTCTTGCATGCCTTCCTGTTAACCACCAGACACTTCACACAGTTGGCTATGACTCGTTTCACCATGTTGGCCAAGTCTGGAATATAATATTCCTGCTTCACGTCTTCTTCAGTGCTTTTAACAGCGTAGTGTCCCTCCGCATGTGCAGCTCTGATAACTTCCTGGTGCATTGCCCACGGGACCACCAACGTCTCTGCCAGTCAACAAATTTAAGCAGCAGTCCCTCTCTGACGATGAAGTTTTCGTAAGGCCCTTTCTCCAGTATCGCTTTTATCGCTGTCAATCCTTCGTCTTTTCTCTGGGCGATTTTGATCCTCGCTGCAAGGCCATCAGGGAATACAAACATCACTGCTGGACATCGGCTCAGGGCGTCGACATGTTTCATCCTGGCTGAAGTTCAGTGTTCGATGGTATAGTCAAACTCCTCCAAGGCCATAGCCCATCTAGCTACTCGTAGGAGCAGGTCCCTTTTGTGAATTGTCTTTTGGAATGCCATACAATCAGTCACGATCTTAAACGGAATTCCAAGTAAGTACACACTATACTATTGTAATGCATTCACCACAGCTAAGATCTTGAGCTCGTAACTGCTGTATTTTTCTTTCTGTATCGTCGTCTTTTTACTCATGTATGAGATTGGATGTAGTTTGTTGTCCTCTGGATACTTTTGCAACAACACAGCGCCATAGCCAGTCTTGTTGGCGTCAGTGTGCAGATCCGTCTCGTATTTCGGGTTGTATATCTTCAACACAGGTTCTGAAGCG
The DNA here is from genome assembly GCA_946902985.2 of Meconema thalassinum. NCBI lineage: Eukaryota > Metazoa > Arthropoda > Insecta > Orthoptera > Tettigoniidae > Meconema > Meconema thalassinum. The sequence goes on from OX336389.2 coordinate 298,337,623, forward strand.
AGAAGACGTTTGAGCTCAACAAACGTACGTCGTTATTCCTCAGTGATTTGGCTACAATCGAGAACTTTGGGATAAATTTTCTAAAATAGCCAATCCGAGAAAGCTCTGCAGCGCAGTAATCGTCTTTGGCTCCAGAAAGTTGTGAACAGCAAGGACCTTCTCAGTGGCGGGTTGAATCTCTCCACGTTGAATAGTGTATCCTAGGAACTGTACCCTCCTCTTCAGAAACTGGCACTTCCCGAAGTTGATTTCCAGCCCGTACTCTGCAGCTAATTCCAACACTCGTCTCAATCGTCGGAGTGCCTCGTCGTCATCCATTAAAGTAAACGGTTTCCAGATCATGACACTCACGAGCATCGAATATAAGACTGGATTATTTATTTAAAAAAAAGAAACTGATAAAAATACAATGCAGAGAAGTAGTCTAAGAGGATGTGTTTCGCGGCTCGTCAGAATATTGCTTCTCTGCTTTTTATTCTCAGACAATGGCGCTGAGATTACTCCTGTGGCCCCTAGATCCCACACTCATCCTCATCCGGCTCCCACAATATCTCTAATCTTCAACCTTTTGAAACATAATTTTTAATAAATACTCATGTTTCACTCTAGAACCATCTCTACTGTTGTCAAAGACAAATGGCCCTCAGACTTCAGAACAATCTCCTCTCAATAACTGTAGATCAATCCAAAATAGATCAGAATAGGCCTACAAGGAAGAAATGAACTCCCATTCAAAATAAGAAAGTGGAATAAGGTTAAGCTATGTATGGGAGATTTAAATATATTTAGATTTGACGCAGGGGTCATTAAGGGACCCTACTACAGGTAGTGAAAAGGGAAGTAAATATAGTAAAACGCAGATTTACCCTTAATTACTTAACTATGTATGACTGACGTTGTTACTAAACATTCGTCCTAGAGACTATTGTACAATACCCAAGGGGTATGCACCCCTTAGAGATCATCCCCCCCATCATCTGTCTAAATCTCATAAAAGGCAACCCTTTAAAAGCCTACCCAATATCCATCAATACTATAAGGGCAGCTGGCTACTCCATAAAGCAGCTCAACCCTTGCGTAATTATGACACACAGCGACATACTACAAACTGGTTCAACTATGCCACAACGCGCTGACAGAACAGAGGCTAAAGGTATAAAAGGTGCCTTAAGTGGGTCACGAGGATCTCTCCATCATCAGTGCTTCGACGAGACAGCCGGAGGCTAACGACAGTGTCAACCGAGGTGAGTCAGTCAGTCAGTGTTCAGAATCCTACTTCTGTAACCTAACACCCACAGTTTGTACTCACATTATAACATCACAAGATCCCTTAAAAGGGACTAACAGTTACTCATTGCTGACCAATAAACACTTGGTCAGTCTCTTACACTTGCATTACTGATCTACACTCTTCTTCACGTCCCAACGTCCTTCCTTACTCCCGTCACAGTCAGACGTGACACACCGTAGTAATAACGCCAACTCAGACGTCATTGTATTCCTCACAGCGGCTCGCGTGCTCAAGTGAAGCGCGTGCCGAACCGCTGACACTAGCAAGGTGATTATATAATAAGTAGCCGGCTGGGCGACTAGTACATCGACCCGCGTGCTAAGGCTACATCCCTTAAACCACATTTACAGTCTTTATAGGAGCGCCCCCTAGTTCCTAACGCTAAACAACACTCCACACTGGTCAGCTTGCCCCTCCAAAGGCAGCTACCCCCTTTTAGACACTCCATTCAAAATCAATACAGTAACTCTTCCGTTTTAGGTCCTACCACCCCTAAATAAGGGATCTAAAACAGATGGTGGAGGCGGGGTACTACGCGCAGTAACAGGACTCAACCAACGAGCCCTCGTAGTCAAAACGACCCCCTCTGAACCGCAAAAAGCCAAGCAGATAGTGAAAAATTTTTTCCCCCAGACAAAAAGCACCATTTTTTTTTGAGTGCTCCAAACTAGCTACACAGGGGAAATTCTTAACAAACCAACCCCCTAGCCCCATACAGAACCAGAGAGATATAGGAATACACTGGCAAACACGCACAGATTTTTTTTTTCTCTCTATTGTTACTTTAGGCCCATACACTTCAGGCAGAATGGCACCTCATGAAGAGATTGCAAGCCATGAAGGTAATAGGGGTATGCCAATATTAGTAGCATTATTGGCTAGATGCCAAAGGCACATACAGATCAGGCAAACACAAATACGGACACTCAAAACAGAAAATCGGGACAATACAGGGCAAACAGCCATACACTCCGTCAGAGGGTAGGACAGCGCGATTAAGATGCGCACATAAGCACTTGCAAACAGGCCATATGCCTCAATAGGCAGTACACCCAAATTTGGGACGAATACCGTGAACTCCAAACCAACAAGGCCATTTTTGAGTTCATGGTAGGGCCACCAGCCCAGCCGAGAGAGGACATAAGCGTAGATACGCTAACTCGACAATTTGCGAGGATGTCCCTCTCGACAAGTACTGCCACGCAGTGGCAGGAGTTCGCCGTGGCCACAGTCCAGGAGACGGCCAGGTTAGGCTCCAACATACTAAAGAATACATCCTACACAAACACACGTCCTTCAGCTCCGGATCGGAAGGCAATTTTGCCAAGCCGAGGGGAAGAGCCTAGAACAATCCCCTCGGACCGGATGAACGAGAGGGAGTTGAAGCCAGGACCTTCAATCACACATAATACGACAGAGGGACAACAGGAGGTAACCTCGTCATGGGCTGACGACGTAGAGCCTGACCTACCACATATAAAACCTACATACACTCACACAGATAGGATAACACAGTGGCAGGAGTCTGCCGTGGCCACGGGCCAGAAAGCGGACAGACTACACGCCACCACATTGCTAGGCCGGACACAAGCCATTAAGCGACCTTTACCGCCAGTTCAAAGGGCAAATTTGCCAGAACAAAGGCGAACACCGGTATTAGGCCCTCAGGGTGCACGATATACGCACGAACATTTTGACCGGGCATTACCACACAGTATACGGGGATTAGGAAAGGTGTTCTCACCTACCCCAAAAAACCACGCAGGCAAATATATACACACTCCCGTAAAATCTACTAGGGCAGCATCAAGCACAATTAGGCCCTCGAATACAGGTACATTTAAACCTATAGACACGCGCTACGGTGGGAGTAGGCCAAAGCTTACTTTGCTAGAAATTCCGCCGGAAGGTAGCAAAGGAACACCCCAGTGGATTCCAGAGGCCTATCATCTAATAACAGGGCAAAACCCTTCACCTTTCTGAGCACTGAAGCTCGAAAGACGATAACGACTTCCACCAAGGCCAAAGAAATAAAATAACATCACTTCCCCCATCATAAATGGCCACACAAGTTCTTTCACGCGGGAGATATCAGAAAATAGACCGACAATTACATAGTAAACATAAACTGCGCATTTTTTTTTCTTTCTCGTATTTTATGTATATACAGGGCAACATGGCCAAATTAGAAGTGAGTAATTTTAAATCCTTCTGTGTTTTTTTTTTGGGAACCATGGCATCTTTCTATTAGGCCATCACTAAGCCAAGTGAAAGCCCATCAGGCTTAAGGCCGGAAAGAGATATTTTGAACACAACTTAGGCATAAAATCACAGCATAGAGCTTAAGGGAGTCTTTCTAAGTAGAAATGACTAGACGTTCTACGTTATGGTTCCACAGTTTGACAGATTCTCTTGTTGCGGGCGAAAACCGTAAGCATGGCAAGAATTAAGAATCTCAAACTAGTTTCAAAAAAAAAAATTTTGGGAGGTGTGCTTTAACCAACTAAAAAGCCCAATTGCACACCGGGATGAGACACTGTCATTTTGGTGAGTTACAATTACTTTGATAGGCAGGTTTGACTCCCACAGTGCACTGGCTTTGCTCGTGACGTGGATACAAGGGTATCAGTTACGTCTGGCAATGGCCTTCCTAAGGTGTACTAGACAGTGTCGGTAGATTCCCCTGAGACGTAACCAGATTACGGTAGTACTCACGTTACCAAAATGGTAAATACTACACTCAGGTCCCAATCACCATTTTTTTTCAAAAACATAGTGCTCACGACATAATTTTTAGAGACTAACGCCACCTACTATTATTTTCTTTCAATGTGCTCTCTTAATTCAGAGCGGGGCATAAATATTTTTTTTTGTTTCACACATTTAGCCCAAGAAAGAAAAATGGCCAAATAAACTATATATATATTTTATACATAGGTATACATAACACAACACTCGGGGACACAAGTGTAGTCAATGGAAGGTTCTTTTACAGACGGCCAATGCATATGAGATTTCCGAAGTGAAATGCCATGGCCTGTGGTTTGGATTCCAAGTAAAACGGAAATCCCGTGGCACATGATCTCCAGAAATGGTCACGTTAAACCACAAAATTCCCCTCTTGCCTTTTTATAATGCGAAGAGCACTAACAGAAAGCAGGCTGATTAAGAACACATGTTCGGATACACAGCGTTATCGAAACAAGTAAACAAGCGAGCGCGCAAGACATTGCAACCCGACACCACCATACTCAGCAGTAAAGCAGACCTCAGTGATAAACTGCGAGCCTTACAGACGACAGTTCCCAAAGCACACTGCACGGAATCATTCATAGCCAACCCAAGAACCCTATATCTTCAAAATTTACACTACGAGGAGAGGGCAAAAATAAGCAAACTCCTCGCAGGAAGGTATACTAGGGGTTGCGCATAGAAAAACACACAGCCCATTTGCCATAGTGTAGACGGCACAGAAATGGCCACCAAATCTTTACAGACAACCGGCTTCGAACCCATGTCCACACACAAAAACCTCGTACCGAAAACTAACTAAACAACGGTATTTTCGGTACGAGAAACACAAACAAAATACAGACAGAATGCCCGCAGAACATGAACAACGCAGACATATAACACAGAGAATTACATAGAACACGGGTTCGAACCCCAGAGAAAATTGCACGCCAGGGAAAAACAAGCAGACGGCCTTCCAATCACACCAAAATTGGCCCATATAACGGCTTAGACAGATAATACTACATTCCTGCGGCCAAATGACAGGCATAAAATTCCAGAAATACACTTGACAGGGAAAATGGACTTTCCAGACAGAGACATATAAATTTCGTAAGACAACGGTCTTACGGAATAATGGCCACACAACGGCAATAGTAGCAGGGCGGATTACCACATCGGGCCGCCAGGAATTTAACACAATGACCACACGGGCATACGTGCAGAAAAACACGTAACAGTGGTTAACCTACATAAAATCCCGGCCTGAAGTTACACACACAAACTGATGACTTGCAGACTTAGCCACTTTGCAACACTGTCGATGACAAAACGCGATTGTGTAGTGGCAGTGACCATGAATAAACAAATGCAGAACAATCATAACACTATACATTTTTCAACACTGCGAAAGCATTTATCAACAAGCAGACGTCACAGACCAAAACTTGTCGCAGGCCCAGAGTAGCACGTTCGTAAAGACGTTGGCAGGCCACGGGCGCTTCCTACCCATACACAATATACACAGTAGGACTTAGCCCTACAGCAGACCAGGCGTCCGCGTGGTGTAGCGGAGCGTAGTCACACACACACACACAAACGCGCTCACCAATCAGGGGCGAACATAGGGACTTTGAGGAAACGGGACCTCCCCTTAACAACTTCTTTTTGCGACCCTAGTCCCGAAACAAATCATTCCAGGCGACTAGGACTTAGCCCTATAACGGACCAGAGTAGGTCGTGAAGCTTCGCTATCCCAAAGCGCGGATAGAAAACCAACATGGACCAAGGGAGGATGACAAGAGAACATGCTAACAGCGTCCCACTCTACTCCCTTCCCATAACCTTTTCACGTCCAAACATAAACAACGCAGACACATGAACACGACCAGAACAGCTACACTACACTACAAAGTATACATAAGGGTTGGTAAACTTCATGTGTTTACAGAAAGGGCATGCTACGCCTTGAGCCCCACCGCTATCACCTGAATGAGAGGGGTGCATCGGCAAACACCAACTAAGCGTAATGCACATCTCCATATGAGAGATGAGGCCATAAGTAATAAATACTAACCATTTTTTTTTAAATTTAAATCATCCCGCATGAGAGGGAAATATATTAGTATTATGCCTCAACCTACACCTATCCATACATGAGTGCAAACGCCTCATATCCAGACGCATGCATGTATATCCCATCCATTCACCAGGGGATATTGATATCAGACCGGCATGGATTTTTATTTTATTTTTTGCAACCCCGGGAATTACCTGCCCCGTTCCACTCACTGTAGGAGCATCCCAGCACAAAAACCGGTTCCAGGCCGCCACTAACGCGGAATTCGGAAGTGCGCAACCTCCTCCTACCCTGCTTTAACCCACTCTACAGATAACTACCCCCAGATCACAATAACAGGGTACCTGACGCCACAGACCCTACTAACACCTCCATCAAGGTTAAAAAAGAGCATTATCGCTGGAGAAGCTGATATAGCACAGGTAGCCTAAAGTAGTCTACGTATGTAGAGGTTTTACCAGCCCACCACACTGGAAGTATTTTACATTTGACACTTTTTACACAGGTTACACCTATATTAAAAAAAAAAAAAAGGGAATCTGAAACACCCTGGCTGATGATACCGGCGTTAGCCAAAGGTCAAAAGCACAACACTAGGAGCAGAGCTGGGGAAGGCGATGTGGACCCTTACCCCAGTTGGCTCATCAAATTACTGACGACTAGACCAAATAGACGAACCACGTAAGGTCAAAGCATTCGCGGCCTGGTCGGGCAAGCTCTGGAATCCTAGGTGCGCATAAACCGCCCCTGGGAGGAAGGGATGCTAAACCCACTTTGAGCCACGGTCGTCGAAGCCAAGACCTGCAGGGAGACTTTCTGAGAATGGCGGGAGAAATAGCTCACTCCGCGCCGGCCTCGGGAGCTATCCCTAGAGACGACCATATTATGACTAGACTGTTAGTTAAATTTACGTAAGTAGGACTTCCATGGCGGGGAGTCAGACTCCTATTCGTCAGGAGTGAAGCAGGATCCAAGGGTTCAGCAGGACCAATCCTAGATCCGACAAGTCCTTACCCCGCGAGGTGAAGGTGAAGACCACGACGGTAATCAATAATGCAGAATGAAATATGAATATATATATATGGAATGTACGCGCTCATTCGGTCCTGCGCCCACGTAAATGGACGACAACGGGTCGCCAGAGTTCTTAAATGAGTAGCATAGCGGGCACTCAAAAGGGTTCAGTGGGCCAACCCAGCAATGCCGATTAAGGCGAAGAGGACTCCCCGGACGCTCACTTCCCGGAGGACACATGAATACAAATATTGCGGCCGACACAGGCGAAGAGGACTCCCCGGACGCTTTCTTCCCGGAGGATATTATGCCATTGGACCACACTGTCCAATGCCCACATAAATGACGACGCATCGGGCAGTCAGAGTGCATTAAGAGATGGGGCATTGCGCGCCCCTCACAGGAGCCAAGTGGGCGGCTCACCTACGTCAAATAGGAACAGCACCCGGTTATGAACACGAAAGTTACAGCGGGCGAAACGGTTAGCTTAGTGGCACCGTAAGCGCCTGTGCATAGATTAGTCCTAGTAATAGACGTCGACACCTAGAGTTAAGGGGACGGAATCTAGCGACCCTAGAGACAACCGGTGTTTCTGGGGCTCGTGCGGGTGGTGTTCTGGGGAAGCAAATTGCCCCAGGCGATCGTCCTAGGCCAAATTTAGTTATAGACGGTTGCATTTGACACGCAACCTAGGATTAAGCAAATTTAATGAACACTGTTGCAATTCAGCACAGCATCTTTCGGCAATAGATTAAGGCAACCCTCTCGGCTTAGATGTAGTTTTTTTTTATATATACCATAAGTAGAATAAGTAGTATAAGAGAACGCCGTTCGGCGCCTGATGACCCACAAATCCGTCATCAGGGTAAGTCCGATAACTCATGATAAGTTATTATAATGTAGCATAGTCTTACATTTAAGACAATTTTTTTTAATACATATATTGAGGTAAAATTTCGGCGCCTGGCGGCCCAAATTCGTTGCCAGGGTAAGCCCAATACTACAACACATTAGGAAATGACGTCACGGCACCATATAGGGTAAGCCCGGCCATATATCGAGTAATAATAACCATGCCATTCTTTTCACAGGTAAAAAGGGGCTTCAGACTGTGGCAACGCTGCCACAGGAAGCGGCATATGGAATAGGGAATTTCAATGTTTTGTTAACCTCTCCATTTTTTTTTGCAGGCATTGTCACCTAGAATATGACACGTGTAATTATGATTTTGCTGCCAGATAGCAGCAACATGCTATTTAATGCCCCCTTATTGTAGTATTATACCTGTGCATACTAACCTCCATTTAACATTCATTCTCACTTACACACTCACTACATTTTTTTTTACAGCTACACGTCAATAATCTGCACAGCGGGAATGATGCCTGTGGGGCATCAGGCTTGCTGGCAGATCTGCATAAAACAAAAACACTTGAAGCGTCAAAATGCGACGCAGCTTACGGCGATGAGGGCGCAACCGGCATGTGGCGGCGACCCTCATGGCCAAGTGTGCAAGCATTCACCCACAGAGGATGCTTCACAGACTAGGTATTAAGAATACACTGCAAGCGGTACGACCACCCAACCGTGCCAAGAGGTGGCCGTATAGGATCAGCCGTGATACGGCAAGCGTACGTACAAACAGGTAGCGTGCACGCGAGGATCCAAACAAAAACTAGAATTATAAGGGTTTAGCGCGCTTAAGTAGACATAAGGTCATTGTAGTTCATAATTTTAAAGAGTAAACTACATACATATTCATGCGCCCACGGGCAATTATTCCAATGGAAATTCCTAAATGTCAGCATCGCAACATAATACATTAAACACTATATATATTTTTGTCTGTTTATCAAGTTCACGTGTACACGATGTCTATATTTTTGTTTTGTTTTGTTTCGTTTGCTAAGGTAACACGTAACCAATGTCTGTGAATTGTTTTCTTTCATTTTTCTCTCTTCTAACTTCCCCATTTGTCAGGGTGTTCCGTTTTTCCCACACAAATAAATACTTTTGAATATTTCCTTTAAATTATACCCTGGAACACCCATTTTTTTCTATTCTCTCCTATCTTCTTTATTGCAGGGAGCACTTTTTCCCCAAGATAGGGCGGACGACGCAATCATCCGTTCGGCCCTGGGTTTTTCCTCCCTGCACAACTATGTAACCATGTATAACCATGTTTTTTTCTTTTTTATGCCGACAACGGCAATGGCGATTGTGCCTCAATAGCAATTATTTTCTTTATTCAACAATGTTAATGCACATTTCACCATGCAATGTAAAATTTATATACATATATATCTATGTACACCCCATAACCCTCCCCTCTGAACACGGGCTGACCGCACACCTACACTTCTGCACGACGACACCCGTTCCATACGACGACGCTTACGACGCCACCACCAGAAGAGACGAGGGGGATTCAAAAACTACTACGACAACATCCCAACCCCAAGTGCCCTTCCCGGTCGCGAGGACGCGACCAAATGGAGGAAGAGGCTTGTACAATACCCAAGGGGTATGCACCCCTTAGAGATCATCCCCCCCATCATCTGTCTAAATCTCATAAAAGGCAACCCTTTAAAAGCCTACCCAATATCCATCAATACTATAAGGGCAGCTGGCTACTCCATAAAGCAGCTCAACCCTTGCGTAATTATGACACACAGCGACATACTACAAACTGGTTCAACTATGCCACAACGCGCTGACAGAACAGAGGCTAAAGGTATAAAAGGTGCCTTAAGTGGGTCACGAGGATCTCTCCATCATCAGTGCTTCGACGAGACAGCCGGAGGCTAACGACAGTGTCAACCGAGGTGAGTCAGTCAGTCAGTGTTCAGAATCCTACTTCTGTAACCTAACACCCACAGTTTGTACTCACATTATAACATCACAAGATCCCTTAAAAGGGACTAACAGTTACTCATTGCTGACCAATAAACACTTGGTCAGTCTCTTACACTTGCATTACTGATCTACACTCTTCTTCACGTCCCAACGTCCTTCCTTACTCCCGTCACAGTCAGACGTGACACACCGTAGTAATAACGCCAACTCAGACGTCATTGTATTCCTCACAGCGGCTCGCGTGCTCAAGTGAAGCGCGTGCCGAACCGCTGACACTAGCAAGGTGATTATATAATAAGTAGCCGGCTGGGCGACTAGTACATCGACCCGCGTGCTAAGGCTACATCCCTTAAACCACATTTACAGTCTTTATAGGAGCGCCCCCTAGTTCCTAACGCTAAACAACACTCCACACTGGTCAGCTTGCCCCTCCAAAGGCAGCTACCCCCTTTTAGACACTCCATTCAAAATCAATACAGTAACTCTTCCGTTTTAGGTCCTACCACCCCTAAATAAGGGATCTAAAACAGTATGAACATAGTTAGGTCAACAATTCCTTATTAAGAATCTAGATTAAACATATTATGCACATATAGTAATATTACAGTACATCTCTTTCAAAGATTTTCATCCAGTTTTAGCATTTTCATGCGTTATCACATTTGTAGCAAACCATTACCAGATGCTCGACACATATGGTCCGCGAACAGTGACGATAAGAGAACTGAGTATTGCGACAAGATATTTCCTGTAGTTGAGATGACATGGTGTCCATAGTTTGTGCCTGTAGCTTTAAAATCAATTAAATGCTTATCACGGTTGAATTGAATTACATTCTCAATATAACGTTAACATTAATTATTCGTACCTCAGACGATGGTGGTCGTTTGTCAGAGAAACAATCCAGCCGAACTCAACAATGACTCACGCAATACTGGTGTTGCAAGAGCCGATGAATGTACAGGAAGTACCGTGCTCCCCGTAAGCGAAAATAACATAATTCACAATGTTTCCAAAATGCGTCGTCTCTCAGACGAATATTTAGTAATTAAGGGTTAAAGGTCAATTTTGGAAAACATCTACATGTACGGGAAAGGGAAACTTCAAATCACTTATTGCTTATAAGGTTGAAGTAATAAAAAGGGTGTTCCTTTAAAACTAAAATAAAGTCAACAATTCATCCATTATTGTAACAACCCATTAAGTAACGTACATAAACAACATTCCATAGGACAAGCTCAGTAGTCAAGACAAGCTACAGAAATAAATCAAATGTCGTAAATGAAACGTCAAATTGACAGAAATGACGTCAATCCATTCTATATCAGGAATAAGGTTAGCTCAGAAAACTAGGTAAACTACAAGAACAGTCCGTTGAAAACAACTTCATCTAATAACTAAATACAGCACAAATAACTCTATTTACAAAAATTACTACAACAGAACGTTTGACAGAATGACCTAAGGATAGGTCCCCTAAGGAAATACATTCGATGATTACTTTAAACATAATCACTATCTTGCAATGTGCCTAACCTTCAACGAATTCCTGTATAGGCTGTAACGTAATCTTGATTACGGTACAAATTATTATTATTATTATTATTATTATTATTATTATTATTAAAGTCATTGTGTAATTATTATTATTATTATTGAAATATCAAAGTTATATCGTTTTATTCACCCATTAATATCAAGGGAGGGGCCATACCATATTCACGTCATTACCATAATCATATATAATATTGTCAAGTGTTTAGATTAAGAAACAGGGGTTTTATAGTGGTCTAGGGCTGTTTTATTAGTTAAATTGTAAAGACAGGACGGGCATGGTTGGAAGAAGTTATGGACGGTGAAGCAACATATTGCAAGAAAATGTATTTCGGGAAGGAAGCCAAGCTGACAGGAGACAAGGGCTTGGAGAAAGATTTGGGGCGGAAAATATACATGCGCAACGAGAGGAATAGCGGGTTCTGAGTGGAATATTTGAAGTACGCGGGCCTGTATTCCCGCTCGGAGAAGTTACAGCGTCGCTCGAGGACTGAGAAATGCTTTGCTATAATTGGTCTGATGGGACGCGGGCAAATTTATGCCACGAAACATCGGGACCATTCAGAGTGTGTAAAAGCCCAGCGCGACTTCAGCACTGGCTGTTCAATTTTATAGATTCTATTCTGTCATTCACTTATTCGATCACGCACTCACTCATTGACTTTGTGAGTCGTAGACTCTGTCAGTCCCTCAGTAAGATGGGACTTAGTGAATTCAATTAGCCTGGTTTGTTCAAATTTGCTTACCATGGTGATCAAACCTAGAAACAAGCAGCAGCAGCAGCAACAACAACAACAACAACCACAACAACTAGACGAAGTACAGTTAGCAAAGTGAAAACATATGTTTTCAAAGGTCAATAAACGTGTGTTGGCGTAAGATCTCAAATTAGACTGCAAGCAGACCAACGAGATGGACTTTGAACCACAAGGCACCAGGTATGTGGACCGAGTTATTATCAACACAGAAGATCAGCGCTTGCGAGAAGACAGTCAATATTGCCCAGCAATTAGGGAATATTAATGCACATATTGTACACAGCTCGAAACCTCAGATCAAATGTTATTAATAATTTTGTTGTAAATAAACCAGTATTAGTTAAAATGTCTTGTTCATTGGGAGTTGAATATATAGGATAGTTGGAATGCAAAGAGTATCTCATAGAGCAAGTTTATTGCCCTACGCTCCGATGATGGATCTTGGCTCAAGGAAGGGAGCGGCCGTGGCTAAATAAAATTGTAATGTGTTATCTTTACGATAACTGGCGCCCGGTAAAACTAAATTAATAAAGTGTATGTCGTCTGTCTAGACAGGCCAATGCTAAATAAGAACGATGAGGTGGTTTTAAGGAGTCTTGAGTGTAATATCTGTAGAAACGTTATAAATGATCGCCCAACTTGTAGAGCGATATCCAACGACAAAGGTAGCCGTTACAAATGGCACAACCAATGTGGGGCTACGAAATATCGTACTGTAGTGAATGGATATTATGTATAAATCCAGTTTATTTCAAGTATGTTAAAGTTTAAAGTTGTTTTCATGTACGATATAAACGAGTACTCTTTGCATTCATTCCGAGTTTTTCAATAAAGAGGCATATATCAAGTTAGGGAACTACGGTTATAAATTAGGAATGTTCTTTTGATGAGTTGTTTTTTGGGTAATGAGTAACAAGGATAATTTGGGGAATATAAATTTGAGAAACCGTAGTATTATAAGATCAGTTAAAATGTCGAAATTAGATGTGCAGGGTACCAATGATGAGATGTCAAAAGTGAGCGAAAATCAGGAAACTGAGGAAAATAAACAAGACGGAGCTACAAACATCCAGATTAATGAGGGGGAGAATCCTTCCTGGCTTCGAAACCTGACGATGCTGATAACAGAACAGAACAGAAACATAGATCTTAAGTTAGCTGAACAGAGTAAGAAGCAAGAGGAACAAAGTAAGAAATTTGACGTGCGTAGCGATCAATTAGAAAAAGCAATAAATCTTAAGTTCACTGAGGAGAGTAAGAAGGTAGATGAACAAGGTAAGAGGTTTGATGAAGCCACAGATAACCTCAATAGACAAATTAAAGAAGTAGGCCGAGAATTTCACAATAAGTTAGAAAACAGGATTAGTGAGGTGGAGGAATCATGGTCACTTAAGGTTGACGCCAGAATGCAACAAGTGTCGGAGCGAGTTGATAAAATTGACGAGGAAGTGAAAATTAAATGTAGTAAGGTTAGGGTTGACTTAGAAGGAGAAGTCAACAGTATGAAGGTCAAGTGTGATAATAATATTGCTAAAATAGGTAATTTAGAAAATAAACTAGAGAGCGATAATCAAGAAATTAGGGAAGAGGTTAACAGTAAATTTAACAGTATCAGTGAAGAAGTAGCGAGTAAAACAGATAAAATGGAGGAGAAATTGCAGAGATGTCAGAAGCAAATAGCAACAAATAGCGGTAATGTACAATTAGGAAATTTAAGTAGATTTCTAACTAAAGAGGCAGATTTGCCAGTATTCACAGGCAAGGCATATAACCCAATGGAATTCTTAAAAACAGTAGAAAAGAAGTTCGCTAAAGATTTAGAAGAGGGGATCGTTCAATGGGAACAAGTACTTGAGATGCTAGATAAATCTTTTGTTAGGGATTTGAGGTCATGGTTCAGTGTGTATAAATACCAGATGACTAGTTTTAGAAAATTTAAAGAGAAGTTCATAGCCAAGTACTGGAATGAAAATGTGCAAGAAAGAGAAAGATGTAACATTATTTTTGGAAAGTACCAAAGAAGAGATGGTGTTTCGTACACAGAGTATTTCTTAGCGCATGTACTTATATGCCAGATTTTAGAAGGTTTAGAGACTGAATCACAGGTAATTAAAACATTATTAAGGCATTTTCCAGATATAATTAAAGAAGCATTCTTCATGCAGAATATTACTACTATTGACGGATTCGAGAAGCTATTGGAAAACTTTGACTCTCTTGAAAATAGTAGGACCGAACGCAAGCCAATAAGTAGAGGAGATCATTTCGTGCAAGGTGAGAGAGAGAGGGGGAAGAGAACAAGGCAGGAATGCGAATTACGAAAGACGACTTGACAATGGGGGACGCACAGCAAATACGAGGAACGAGAATTTGAACGGAGTAGGGGAAGGTACTAGGCCAGACAGACGTACAGGTCAACAACAACAATCTACACCACGGGCAGGTAGGTAAACGAATAACGGGTTGCAGTGAGGTCAACAGACAGCCCGAAGTGATTGCAGTTCAATGTCCTAGGAATATTGAGTATTTAGGAGATTTTAATATAGATGTTAGAGAAGAACTGCTTTATGACCTAAATGGTGGAAATTTAGATAATGTTGAGAATGAGATTATGTCACCAGTAATTAAACTTAATGTGTGGGGTAAAGAAGTTTATGTTTTATTGGACAGTGGAAGCGAAAACTCTTGTATAAATTTAAGATTTTTGGAAGATGTAATGAGAGAAGGTATTCATGTTGATATAATTCCAGTTAAGTCCACTTTCATTGTCACAGCTGTAGGTAGTAGGTCTCAGAAAATATCTAAGCAAGTCGCAGTTCCAATTAACATTAGTGAGTTAGTTAAATTTCAGCCCTGTTTGGCAGTTCCAAATTTAGTATATCCGGTGATTCTCGGTGCGGAATGGTTATCATTTTATCAAGTTAAATTAGATTTTCAATTTGGCAGGATATGTTTATTTTGGCAGGATAACGAAGTTTAGGTTACGTATAAGGTGTCTAAGACTGACAAACAGATGAAAGTGTGTATGTTTGAGGAAGAAAGCAACGTGGTTGTGAGTGATGAGTTTCCTGAAGTAAATGAGGTAGACCGCGGAGATGCTAGTGAGAGCAAAGTTTTTAAGGTGTGTCAGGTTGCAATGGAGTCTGAAATTGAGAGTAGGATCCATGATGCATTGTCACAGTGTAAGCTGGATGATGAGCAAGGTCATCAGTTACATGAGGTATTAATAAAATATAAGAAAATTTTCAGCACAAAACCCGGAGCAACACACTTATATGAGCATAGTTTTGTCGTTAAAGACACAAGTAGTTTCATAGGGCCTAGGTATCCTGTCGCAACTAAATATATGAAAGCCGTCGAAGAACAGATAGAATTAATGTTGGAAAACGACATAATTGAGCCTTCAGCTAGCCATTGTTTAAATCCATTAGTTGTAGTAGCCAAGAAAGACAATTCAGTGAGACTGTGCATAGACGGCAGAATGTTAAATACTAGGGTCGAAAGCGACCAGCTGAAAACTGAAGCAGTGGAGGATTTAGTTCAACGTTTTCAGGGGCGGAAGTGGTTCTCAACAGTAGATTTTAGTAGTAGTTGCTCAACGTCAGTGAGGAAATTAGGTAGGACACTAGGTAGTTATTTCAGGTGTGTATTGTTGACTCATGTGATGTTATCGAGACTAGTTGAGTGGTAGGAAGTACATGGAAGTTTGTAGCAACGATTGTTACGTAAGCCGTTGCCATCTTGTGCATTGGAAGGGAAAATGTCAAAGCTGTTTTATTGTTTAATGGACCTTATGTCGTTTCCAAGGGGATAGGAAAGAATGCCTACTTATTGAAAGATCAGGAAAATTGTGTCATAGGTACATATAACATTTACCATCTGAGGAAATATCATAGAAAAGAGCAAGTGCAGCAAGAAGGGCAGACTGCCGTGTGTTTATAATTAGAGTCGTGTCGTGGCTCTAAGGAATTGGTGGAAGTGAGATAAATCACTTGTGTTGCGTGAAACAAGAAGCAATATATTGCGTTCTGTTATTGTAAGGGACTACAAGAACAAATGTAGCATGTAAATCCTGTATGACTGCACAGGACAATCAGAATGTTTAATGTAACATTGCAAGAAGAGTGCAGATCAATCAAGGAAAATGAAAAGGGTATAATCATTATGTATGTAATTTGAAGGGTCATATATGTATATTCAGTGTATTTCCTGTTAAGTTTTAAAGGGAAGATTTGTGATTTCATCATTCATTATATTCTTTATGAAACCATCCGGACGTTTTGTAACGTAATCTTGATTACGGTACAAATTATTATTATTATTATTATTATTATTATTATTATTATTATTATTAAAGTCATTGTGTAATTATTATTATTATTATTATTATTATTATTATTGAAATATCAAAGTTATATCGTTTTATTCACCCATTAATATCAAGGGAGGGGCCATACCATATTCACGTCATTACCATAATCATATATAATATTGTCAAGTGTTTAGATTAAGAAACAGGGGTTTTATAGAGGTCTAGGGCTGTTTTATTAGTTAAATTGTAAAGACAGGACGGGCATGGTTGGAAGAGGTTATGGACGGTGAAGCAACATATTGCAAGAAAATGTATTTCGGGAAGGAAGCCAAGCTGGCAGGAGACAAGGGCTTGGAGAAAGATTTGGGCGGAAAATATACATGCGCAACGAGAGGAATAGCGGGTTCTGAGTGGAATATTTGAAGTACGCGGGCCTGTATTCCCGCTCGGAGAAGTTACAGCGTCGCTCGAGGACTGAGAAATGCTTTGCTATAATTGGTCTGATGGGACGCGGGCAAATTTATGCCGCGAAACATCGGGACCATTCAGAGTGTATAAAAGCCCAGCGCGACTTCAGCACTGGCTATTCAATTCTATAGATTCTATTCTGTCATTCACTTATTCGATCACGCACTCACTCATTGACTTTGTGAGTCGTAGACTCTGTCAGTCCCTCAGTAAGATGGGACTTAGTGAATTCAATTAGCCTGGTTTGTTCAAATTTGCTTACCATGGTGATCAAACTTAGAAACAAGCAGCAGCAGCAACAACAACAACCACAACAACTAGACGAAGTACAGTTAGCAAAGTGAAAACATATGTTTTCAAAGGTCAATAAACGTGTGTTGGCGTAAGATCTCAAATTAGACTGCAAGCAGACCAACGAGATGGACTTTGAACCACAAGGCACCAGGTATGTGGACCGAGTTATTATCAACACAGATCAGCGCTAGCGAGAAGACAGTCAATATTGCCCAGCAATTAGGGAATATTAATGCACATATTTTACACAGCTCGAAACCTCAGATCAAATGTTATTAATAATTTTGTTGTAAATAAACCAGTATTAGTTAAAATGTCTTGTTCATTGGGAGTTAAATATATAGGATAGTTGGAATGCAAAGAGTATCTCATAGAGCAAGTTTATTGCCCTACGCTCCGATGATGGATCTTGGCTCAAGGAAGGGAGCGGCTGTGGCTAAATAAAATTGTAATGTGTTATCTTTACGATAACTGGCGCCCAGTAAAACTAAATTAATAAAGTGTATGTCGTCTGTCTAGACAGGCCAATGCTAAATAAGAACGATGAGGTGGTTTTAAGTAGTATTGAGTGTAATATCTGTAGAAACGTTATAAATGATCGCCCAACTTGTAGAGCGATATCCAACGACAAACGTAGCCGTTACAAGGCATCGGTACACGAAGGTAACAGTGTCCTGTACTTCACTGTAAATGTTCCCTGGTATCATACATGTGATACCAATAAGTTTAAGTAATAGGACGTCTTGCATATGATTAACAACCGAGGACAGAGCCCGTCCCGAATAATTTCCCGATACCTGTCTTAAATTGCTACCTTGCAGAAACCTTCCTGTTTCATTTGTCAGTTTTAAAACAACCAATCTTCTTCGCACGTAACATAAAACTAAAAGTATTCCCTACCCAAATTACTACAGAATAAGAACAATTTGTTCTACTGGACACAATTTAAAATGTAAAATATAAAATACAAGGCATGCCTCAAGGAACATAATAGGAAATGCAAATCACCCGCGATCTGGTGCAAAATGTCTAAGCTTAGATTTCATGGTCTTATCTAGTTTAGTGTCTCGCTCACAGTGGATTCCACTGATTTATTTATTATTATTATTTGTATTATTATTATGTTTATTCTTCTTTCATTTCCCAGTTTTCCTCTTCAAGCTGTGTGGTTGCAGCCTCATCTGCTTTAACACCTTCTGATCAGTAAATTCTACATCAAATCAATACGTTTCACATACCATAAAACCCTGCTTCTCTTATTCATACACCATAATTATCTTCGTGGAAGCATGTGATTCACGACCCAAGTGAATAGAGCTGTATGAGACGATGTCGTAAAGCCCCTGAATCAATCAACAACAACATATAATTAAGGATCATTTATAGTTTAATTTCAGAAAGCACTAACTAAATTCTCCACCAAATCTATTGAAATTGCCACATTTTATAGCAACTCTCCTTACGAGATATTATAAATGAATATGCATGATATGAGAATACTACTTCAAAAAAATAACCTCCTGTCATCATCATCATTATGTGACTAAGCCGAGAACAAAGGCATCTGACAGATCCCCGGAGATTCTTAAGAGCAAAATGAGGTATATGGCTTCTCTTCAACCTTCCTCGAGGAGGAGGAGAAAAAAGACTTGACATCTCACTACGTTTCTACGGGAGATATATGTCCTCCTTTTAACACTGCCACTTAGAATTCCTTTCGTAGGTCAGCAGTAGAGTCAGAGCCTTAACTTTATCAGCGCATGTGGCCAATCTAACCAGGAGTTTAACCCTGGAGCAGGTAAATGTGCCACCGCGAGATAAATGGTGGAACGTATCTCACTATTGAATTAGTGCCACAGCAAGAAGATCCACCAAGCACGTGGGGAATAGGGATTCAAAGAGAACACCCTTATTCTGAATGGAGGACGACATCAAATAATAATAATAATAATAATAATAGTAATAATGTCATCTTGGGACATCGCGGCACCTTGGCCCAACTGTAGAATATCTAACACAAAGAATGAGCGCACTAACTTAAAGTGGTTGTTGATTCTTTAGGGGCTTTACGACATCGTAGTCATGTAGCCCCGTGTATTTGGGTATATGCACATGAAATTAGGTAGGATTTGGATAGGAAGTGGCCGTGGCCTTAAGTAGGGTACCATTTGCCAGTAGCAGGAGTACGGAAACTTGGAAAACCACTTTCAATATGGCTGAGGTGGGAATCGAACAAAGCTATTCTCAGTTTTACCTCACGAGGATCAGTGTACCCCTTTCTAGCCCCCAGTCCAGAATTAAATGTCTTGCCAGAGCCGAGAATCGAACCCAGGCCTCCACATTGACGGACACTGACTAACTTACTCACATACTGTATTTACCTTCTTTCTTTCTGTCTTTCTTTCTTTCTTTCTTTCTTTCGTCCTTTCATTCCTGGTTAGTTCGGTAGTCCAGAGCCAAAACTAAAAGGAAGCAGAATAATGTCGTAATATACAATTACAAACATTTATATTACTGTCAATGTTCTCGAGTTACCATAAATTATGTATATGAGGCTTACCATTTTTCAACAGGCCTTCCATCCTTCTTGTATGATTTATGGTAAATAAATAATAAAACGCGCTATTGACATTTGGCCAAAACAGTTAGAAAGAGTGCGCACAATCTTTGTTCAAGCAACTCTATACAGCGAGGGGAAATTTCAATAGCTGATTTACATTCTATCTCTTATACTGATTCTAACATACATTTTAGAATTTCTGAACAAGGAGCTAATTTAATTGTATGGCTTTATTTTAATCTTAGAAATAAAACCAGGTGTTTTATAAGCTACGAGTACCTACGAAATAAAATACAATTTAGTTCAAACTCTCCATGGTATTCTTAAATGTTCTTATCAGGTTAAGTACTCGATGGCACTGAGTGATGGTATTCAAAGGTATGGTCTACTGTAGTAAGAGCTCATATCACAAACGGGTGTAGGAAGAAAGGCTGATAACGGAAACTTAAATAAACAGGGCCAGACATCTTAAGGAAAAGAGATAGGCTAATATTTAACGGGCATGTAGATATCAAAATGTCGCCTTACTCACTTCAAAATATGGATTCATATGTCGGGGGACCGCCGACCACCAATGACCTTCTCGACGTCCCAGTCCGTCGAACCCATATACTCAGAGGATGGAATATGTTCTCCGACTAGTCCACACGAGACAGCTACACACGGGTAGTGTCAGGTTGGGTGAGAGGTCCGTGGTTATGAAAAACCAGCCCAAAGGGAACAAACCACCACAAACTATAAGCTAGCAATAATAAGTCCAGTCTTAAGTAAAAGATCAGTAAATGTATTCATTTAAAACAAATCCCTAACCTACTTCAGAAGGTACAAATCGGCTAGTGTGCAAATCTAAAATAAAAATAAATAAACAATTAATTACATTTCTCAACATAATTTAAGTTAAAACCCATCGAAGACCTTTCACAAAATAATTAAACTGCAATCAAGCTAGGAATGTGATACGTAAACAATTCCCTAAGCACTACAAAGGTTCCTGAAAAATAACAATAATCACACGCTGAATCTACAACAAAACAAATTAATTTAATCGTCGACAATAGCAAAGTGTTCAATTTACATTTAATAGCACTAATCTAAACTATGACAGTTCAAAATATGGATTCATATGTCGGGGGACCGCCGACCACCAACTTCCATTACTTAACGTTACTTCAATTTGGTTATCTACAGTAAATCCTATCTTACGTTAAACTGTATGCGAGATGCGCCTACATCAAAGGAAATTCAAAGCTAGCACGACTTTAGACCTATCAAAAATAAACATCATCTAACTAATACATACAGGGTATATGATATGGTTACACAACAATAAATAAAAATAACGCTCTTAATATTCATGCATTTTGCATGCCTGCTTACCTCAAATTTGATGCTGTTTGCATTGAATTGTCATCTGTACATGTTAAAAAAGGAAGATTGTAGTTTTACGTGACCGTGAATCTTGTGATTATAAGCCACGGGACCTCCCTTTTTTACGTGGAATCCGAACCACAGGACATGGCATTTCATTTCGAAAATATCACATGTATTGACCGGGAATCGAACCCAGTCCACCTTGGTAAGAGGCCAACAGCTTGACCGCTGCGCCTCCACGCCCCTCATCAGTACATGTTCATTAGGGTGGCGGAAGCGTAGTGGAAACTACGACTCACATCGCGTGATTCCTAATCACTTGTGCCTTCAGGTTCTCACAGCGATTACAATCAGTCGTCTCAAAATCATTTTAAAACTTTCCTATTTTGTCTAAATACCTATTAATCGGTCAAAGAAAGAATGAACGTCACAGAAAAACAACGGCAAGAAATCAAATATCAGATAATCAACCAAATATTAAGTTTCAGTAATTAGATCAAATTTTAGTCAAAGAATTATGCTCCATGATTTTTAGCTTCAGTATTAGGTCAAATATTATTCCCTTATCGTTTATTTAAATAGATGGAGAACTCCACAGTATGTGTTGACCGTAAGAAAAACACTCCAGTCTTACCATTAAAGTTGAGAAAATAGCTCTCAATTTCTACACGTTAGCGATCCACAAAACACATCGTCCTAATGACGTCACATAATGGTTCTAACAGCTCATTATCAATTAGGTTGACTGGGCAAAATGGCCTCATGTCACCTTAATTCAATAACACAACCTCGCTCTACTAGCGGAAACCTCGTAGGAATAAAGCATCTACGGTAAGAAATACACAAAAATTACATCGCCCTACGTTATACATCTTAGGTCACTTACATTTCGAATGGAGTCCATCTCTTACTTTATTCATCAAAATTAAATCATGGTCCAAATCCTCTCCGGAAACACTGCTATCGGAGTTGAATTTTGCATTGGTTATTCTGATACAATAGAAATATACAGCGTCAAGTCGGCTGTGACATTCCTCGAAGTCAGGACATGGCATATGTCAAGACT
This sequence comes from Meconema thalassinum, assembly GCA_946902985.2. NCBI lineage: Eukaryota > Metazoa > Arthropoda > Insecta > Orthoptera > Tettigoniidae > Meconema > Meconema thalassinum. The sequence goes on from OX336389.2 coordinate 298,359,980, forward strand.
ATTCCTCACAGTATTCATTTAGTCGTCTCACAAAATTGTAATCGTTTTAAACTCTTCCTGGCTTTGTCCTCGTCAACACAGATGTGCAGAATGAAACAGGTTTTCTGCTAGGTAATATCAAGTGTCCACTGCCTTGTAAATTTAACAGGAATAAAATCCAGTTGGCTGTGACAAACACACTCTATTATAATATATCTTTCTCATTCTTTCCTGCTGATACAAAACACATTGATCAATAATTTACTTCACATTGAATTCATACGGGCTATTCCAATGCCTTTGGAAACTTAACCAAGATTCCAAACAACCCTAACTTAGAGATAAAAACACTGTGCTACTCCACAACACTTTAAAATGATACGTCAAAAACGGTCTAGTATTTCATACATGGCTTAGCTCAAGCCTGTACAAACGTAATGAGCGCCCAAAGATTAGAATTTAAAAGATATTCCATTCACACATTATGGAATTAAATAATAAAATATTTCGTTGAACTAAAAATGTGGAAATCACTGCATATCCATGCTGGAAATTAAAAAAATTACGAGCCTTACAGTAGTCGCATATGATGTGTAACATCTGACATAGAAGAAACCTCACGTAAAATTGTTGATAGACCGGTATTTTATAATATTATTCGCACAAATAATAATCTATTGTAAAAGGGAGTGTTTTACAGATATTGTAGTTTATAATGCGGAACTCATTTTATTAGATGATTTGTAGCTTCCACCAGCACTAGCCTAAATAAAGAATACGATATGGATCAACTAGATTAATAGACGCGACACCGCTCATAACCTTAAATTCCTTATAAACAGGTCCTCTTGATTCACAGACCAACACGTAATTTCATATGGATTCTGTTAAAATGAGTCATATTGATAAGATAAATATCGTTTAAAGTGATAATCTGATAGCAAAAATATCTACCCCGTCCGGGATTCGAACCCGATATCCCTAGATTCGCAGTCATAGGCGCTAACCCCACGGCTATTTCGACTACGCAATTATTGTGTACAAGATGGTGACTTATCTCCACGTTCCAATAATACTGCATTACGGAATTAAGTTTCATTTATATTTTGCTTGTTTCGATAATGTTCCTGCGTGAAATTGAGTTTAAAATGTCTTATGAATAGGCCCTCTTGTGAGTAAAGAGAATGTATTCAGCAATAGTTCATGAAGGCTTGCTCAATTCTCGTATAACCACAACGATTATATTATATTGATGTCTGCATTACCGTTATGTGGGTTAATATTTGAATAGCCATTGTGCAGAAACATAATACCGGCAATGCCGACTAATTACAATGTTTGATATTAAGGCATTTTACCATTTAAATACTGATACGAAGACTTCGAACATGTACCATGTGCTTTGTTTCAATCACTTGACTCCCGAGTTCGCATGAGCGTTTACCGTTCAGTATGTCATATACATTCCAAATGGCCGAGAGTACGTCATGGTATTAATTTCCCACTCCGCGCGCTCATTGTTTCTCTTACCACTGCCAGCTGGATCTTACCACTACCAGCTGGATCAATCGATCGAGTTTGCAGTGCGTCTTACACTTCCGTTCGATCCACCACTGCCAGCTAGCACACTTCCGTTCGCGCACACTTCCATTCGATGCAACGGAAGGGTGCCGGCTGGTGCCAACTCGATCGTTCCCGTCCACTTCTGTCCCATTTTTCAATATCACTTCCGCAAAAATATCCAGCAACCGAGTGGAAAAATGTTACACATAAAAAAAACAATAGAAGAGCAAATAGTCGGAAATGGAAGATATTCCGCTAATAATTATGAAATTAAATATGTGTGGCCTAATAAGACCTCTCCAAGATTGTTTCATAGATAATTATATACAAGGTATGTCGGTGAATTGTACTGCATGACCTGCGCAGTTGTCAAACCTGTTGAATAAGAATAAGATTAAACGAGACTACTAACTGCCTACCTTTAAAGTTGTTCGTAAAATGTTGTCTTCTAAGACTAATCTACGAGCATCTACACCTCAACAGAAATCGGATTTGCAACTCACGGACTCGATGAATTAATCTGAGCATTTTGCTATAGCTGTGGCCATTGGTTTAGGCGAACACGTGCTCTTCTCGCCTGAGCTTAGTTGTTTCTTCTTTCTGCGTCTCATGATTTATCCAATATTGGTATCTCCCGAAGGCATATCTTTTTTACTCCGTAATAATCATCGTTCTCAATTGGGGATTAATCTATACGTGAGTAGCTAACCATTTCATCATCATGACGACACTGAATTTAATGAATGTTTATAGTTTTATAAATTACACTGGCTCTACAAATATTCTGCAGACAAATTAAAAATTGCCCTTGGTCTGCCACAGAATTTAAACAATGGTTGCTCAATGTTATTTCACTGATTCTATTACTTTTTCAAGACACTGTAAGTTCGTCTAATAATCACGATACCGCTATGGGGTAGCCTCGTGGTTAAAGTTCACAGTTCAATGTTGCACAAAAATGCAGAAAAATGGTATTCGTCCTGAATACTGTTCTTGTTCAATCAAACATCGATTTAGGCTATTTCTCGTGCACACAGCACGCAATAAATGCAATAATATAAACGATATACTCCGTTTATAAAGTCACGTTTTTCCGCTCACAGAAAATCACAACCGGGTCATGCGGGAACACGATTAGAGCTGACCCTTTCGGATCTCACTGCTTGAGTCATGATGTAACTCTCCCACGTTGAGCAACATAATCTTGCTTAAATGCATTTTTGGCATATAAATATCATTCTTCGCATGAAGAAAAATCTTGAAATATATCCGCCTATACATTTAAGAATTCCAGGCCTTTAACATTTCTATTGCAGATCGTGAAAATTAATTCCTGGTGATGTGTGAGAGCCCCAAGAGTAAAAATATCTCTTCTACTCAAGTCAAGAGTTTTATCAGGTCTCCTTCTACAACTTCCCTAGGGCGTCCATGCCATATCATCTGAGATGAGCTCATCGGGCTCAATATATAAACTTATAAACAGGGTGTTGCAGAGATAAGTCAAAATAGTTTTTCTGTTGGTTGATGGTATGGCCCTGAATACATAACGTTTAAAATAATGGCATATTTCAAACATAGCAATTAGTTCCGAATGATGAACTAAATAGCCTATTTTGTAATATCCTACTGATCTTCTCCACGAAAATCTCTCCCGGAAATTGGAGGGATTTTCCATGCAATGTATACTAAATAGGTTTTGGTACACGACCTATATCTCCACGTACACCATTTCATTGAGATAGTGTGTGCTAGAAAATATAACTTTCAGTATCAGTGATTAAGACTCCTCCCGCGGGATGACATCAATTTGTAACGAGTCAGGGGAGTTTAATTTAAGAAAAGTTGTGGTGTTGGAAGCCATTGTTCAGTGTTGCCTAAGTAACCGAAATTTAATATTTTACAGTCGGTGAACCGACTGAAAAACATTACTTTTCGATTTAAGGAAAGTCAAATGCACGGGTTCTATGATTTAAGAAAAGTTAGCTGCAGAATTAAGTACCTTTATATTATTATTATTGATGTGTAACATCTTTCCGCTCGGTTGCTGGACAGTTTTGTGGGAGAGGTTTTGAAAATTGGGGACGGAAGTGAATCGGGCGGAAGTGGATCGAACGGAAGTGGATCGGACGGAAGTGAAGACGCACTGCCAGCTGGATGTACAATTGAAAATGTGTGTATTGGAAACAAGGCAGTGTGTGCTCCGTAGCGCGAGAATGTTATAGCAATACAGTAGGCACTGCATTTAGCAGGCACTGGTTTGACGAGCACAGTGACAAATGTTTCACCGACTTTCATTTGTCATTGAGCAGTTTATGAAGCTTCACGTTCAAGGTTGAATATCACATGGGGTAGGACAAAGACGACAAATGACATTTAAGTAAGCGGCATTATTGTCATGCTGTGGGTGAGTAGTCAAATATTAAATGCATAACTGAATGTTGTTATATGTGTGGAATAAAGGCTGTATTTTCATCATATGTGAAACTAGGTCATTTCATGATTGTAGGAAGCCATGTTTTGATGGTTTACGACGAACTGTATGAGAGCCTTGAGAATAATGAATGTTATAGTTACTGAGGAATGTGCTCACAGTATTTGAGAGCACTGTCGACGTTGTGTGTCCCTTTGTTATTATGAATTATTAATGTAAAAGGAAGGAAGGAAGCTTGTAGTTTTGCGCGTCCGTTAATCTCACGATCATGATCCACGGTACCTCCCTTTTACGTGGAATGCGAACCACAGGACATGGCATTTCAATTCAAAAATCCCACATGTATTGACCGGGAATCAAACCCGGTCTACCTTGGTGAGAGACTAACAGCTTGACCGCTGTGCCACAAATCTGACAGTAGCATATCTCCAATTCAATCTATACATTCATCATAGTACCAGTATGAAAATGGAGTGTAAATTAACATTTTAAGAATGTCCAAGCTCTGTAGTATACGAGTAGGATAACCTGTCAGATGTTACACATCATATGCGAGTACTGTAAGGCTCGTATCTTTTTTTACAATAGCCTATTGAACGTATCTTTTCTTCAGTTGCTAGAATAGGGCACGAGAAATAAAAGAATATAACATTAAAATTTCGAACTGATGCCACCTTGATTTTTTGAAAACAATTGAACATGAGATGTCTCCATATTAAGCTCTTAATACAGTTTCGCTGTTCATAGCAGGGCTTGAAACCCGAGTTTCAAAGTGAAACAGAGAGTTCACTTGCAGTAGGAATCGGTGTAGCTCAGATCAAAATACTAACATTAGTTGTAGTTTGTAGGAACCTCGTCCTTTGGTTAATTATAATCTTAAGCTCGTGTTCTTAATAGTTATGAGATGACTCCTCGATACGTTTCCAACACAATTTTGAACTTATCTCCAAACAGATCAGTTCACAGATATTCACAACGAATCAATGCCCACTATGTATGAAACATTTCGTAAGAATATCACTGCACTATACTGTAGCTTCTGGTGGTATGGATGCATAAATTGTACAGAAACATTCTATGTACAAGTAGCAAATGGTTTCACATGGGGAGTTAATGTAATATATGTCAGTAAAGCCCCACGTCATTTATCATTATACTACTTGAGCTAAAAACATCATATTGTGTACATATTTTTAGTCTAGTTTCGAGTTTTGCAAAAAATGAAAGTAGACTTATGAGATCAACACAGGGCCGAAAACAGTGTGTCTGTCTGTGTGTGTGTGTGTGTGTGTGTGTGTGAGAGAGAGAGTGTGTGTACTCTGAATGTCTGCCCCCCCCTTATCAATTCGAACACGGTTCAACCGAATTGAAAAAAAATTGGTACAGAGGTAGCACTGGCAAAGGGAACCTCAGTGTCATGTTTTATATTGCCGCCATCTTTACCAAACCCTAATGGCGGCCACTCAAATGGTCAAAACTTAATAATGCATTACGACCAAACTAAACATCGGATCTTTACCAAATTTCGTAACAACATACCTTCATATGGGACGCGTCTTGTGCCCAAACCAGAAGGTCATCAACCATACCATTTCAGGATGGCAGCCGTGTGAATTATGCAAACTTTATAATCCATAACATGGGGCTCACCAGTTCCGATTATCGAACCAAGAATCGTTTTATCTGTTCTAAACGACGTGGCATGTTTGAAATTAAAGGTTTATATTGTAATATTATAGTCTAGAAGTGACATTAAAAAGCTGAGTCGTCTCGGTTATTTCACAAGATGGCAGCTGATCTTTCGTTCTGACCTATATTTTACTGATTTCAGTATGTTGCATGCAATATAGCCTAGTGATAAATTTTTATATGAACTTTATATGAAATGAACTCGGTTTGAAATATACTCCAGTGAAGAAATCGTTTAGTCCAAGTTATGATTTGCTGGAACATTCTATCTAATTTGGTTCCTAACGCTTATTTAGCGTGTGCACGATTGGCTGAGTGGTTAGAGCTTTCGTCTTTCATCAGGCTGGCAGTGGTTCAAATCCTAACAGAGTTGAACTTTTTTGCTCGATTTTGTTTATATTTATTGTTTCTTGAGTACTGAGACGTTATAAAATAAAGCATTATATGGCGCTTTTTGCATTGGAAAATATATATTTAATTAAAACAACATTCTCTCCCGGAGTGACATCTAATAGTAATTAGGTGAACTATGTATGAGCTAATCACAGCCTTCTAGATGCGAGCTGCGCTCTATACCGGCCAGTTAGTGTACCCATGCCTACAGTATAATTGGAAAGTTTCTTATTTTTTCCAATAGAGCGCACACATCCCCAAGATTAGGCGCAATTATCACGGCCAACGAGAATGATTGGCCCTGGTGCTTTTTCGTGACGTCAGCAATGTAATTCTGTTGCACCACTGCCTGCAGTCTACTCTATGTACAACCAGTAGACCATTAATCGTTGTAGTTGTTCACAAGATAATACGTTTCAGGAGAATATACAGAATACACATAACGAATGTTATCTTTCCCTGGCGGCTGCTTTTAATTATGTTGAATTACTTGACGGTTACATAGTGTTCAGGAAGGTTAAGAAAAGCTATGAACGACGCCGGACAATGTATGCATGTATAAGTCTTATAATTGAAAGATATACCGTACATAAATGTATCAAACGTTTTTATAATTGAAATATATTCACGAACATAATATTCTATGGTCTTCGTTTTACTGCCGGTGTGGTACCTAGTCATCTTGTCTACATCATTGAACCTGTATAAATGTTGGTATTCATTTATTACTTGTCTTCATAGAAGGTATTGATTTAAGTCGTTAGTCGGTGGTGAGTGTATTCCGCAGATCTGTTCTATAAACGTATTCATTTATGTTCCGCCCCTTGAAACAACAATAAGTTAATGATATCAATACTGTGCTGCAAGATTTATGATCTAATTATACTCATGTGCACATAATTTAACTCACAACGAAGGTCACAGACTCTACAACTCAACTTACTGTAGCCTACTCGTTGCAGCTATTAAAGACACAACGAGCCCTTGAATCCTAGTTCGCGTGGATTTTTGTGACGAGACTTCAACAGGCGTAATTTTGCAAACCTATACAGTATAATTTATCGTGTTTGAAAACATACGGACACCTTAACTGCGTTCATTTTATGAAGATTGATATAAAATATTGCATTTTTGCTGCTTATGAATTGCTCTCGACTTAAACATACAAGCACCATCAAGCAGTACATTGCCTACGTCACAGAAGGGTTCAGTTTGCGCGCCATGGCCTGACTTTCTCGTTACCCGTGCGCGATTTCAAATTACCTGTGTAATAGGTACCGGTATATTAAATATGTTTCTCCCAGTGATACGTTTAGAGCAACGAAGTTTCAATTATTGTAAGTAGTCGGTGTTAATATACTGAATACCTAGGTTGTTTGGAGTGTTTGCTGATGAAATTGCAAAATGCTGGTGTAAATTATAAACTATGGTTTTAACGGTTCTCCTCAAATCCAGTGTGCCAATTTGCACTTCGAATTGGAAGAAATTAGGAAGTGATAAAGACAAAGAGTTATAACTATACCCATACATTTAGGAGAAAGTAGGCTGTATGTTCTTTCCTGAACAGCTTGTTTATTTCGGCAATTCTTGAAAGAGGAAATCGTTTTCACGTCATATGTAATCACGGCTATGGCAAAAACTGTTAGAAAAAGTATTGGTACTTATCTCAGGAACACCGTGTACGTACATAGACTGTATAGGCTTTATATTCATTCAGATCGCTTTGACCGTTTAGAGTTTATTAGGTGGGACACACATAAACCAACAAGGTGATCTCATAAACCTATCTTTTCATAAATATAAATACTACTAGAAGCTCTAAAGCAGTGATGTTTTTCACGAAATGTTCCGTACATATTGGACATTCATACGTCGTGAAATATCTGTGAACTTATGAGTTTACAATACAAGTACAAAATAGTGTTGGAAACGTACTGAGGAGTTGTCATCTCATAATTATTATGAACATTAGCTTAAGATTATAATTCTCCCAAGGAGGAGGTTCGAACTAACTGCCACTAAATTAATAATTGTTTATCTGAGCCACAACGTTTCCTACTGCGAATGACCTCTCTATTTTACTTTTAACCCCGGTTTTGAAGCCCTGCTGCAATGCAGATTGTGAACGAATATATAGCCACGGACCATCAGCAATTCATCACCCACCATTGCAGTGCAACGGCTGCTCCCTCCACTCCAAACTAATATTTAATTAGGTCTGACCTCCCCACACCCACCCTCCTTCATTAGCCGTGTCATCCGGTAGGGTGCGGAAATGCGAGAAGGATAGGGCAAAAGCTTACTTTGAAAGCCACTGTTACGTTGTAAATGAGACCGTTGAGCAGATGGGCCGCTTAGAATTGTAAATATCTGAGAAGGAACGCCGCATACAATGGTCACACCCAGCAGAACTGGAGAATGTTGAATAGACGCAATAAAATGGAAGAAATGCAACAATGAAAGTTCCATGCCATTTACGAAGCAGTGGATTCGGATATATCGGCCAATATTCATGTATTGCAGGGGTGCAAAGTACCTGAGAACTGTATCTCCATCACAAGTATGTCTTCGTGTGATGGCTCAATGACTCAAAAGACAACAGGATCGTTTGAACATATTAGAACATTTGCTGCCTACAGTAAGTTGCTGTAGGTCAGTCGTCTAAAAACCAGTGGGTAGCGATCCACAAATGGGGCGAGGAAATACAGGGTCATCGAAAAATAATGCCTAGATTTTAAATAAATGCTATAAACAAAGTATTAGAGGTAATTTAATGGGCTTAGACTTAAAATGTGTGGAAGAGATAACATTTATTTTCATACCCTAGTAAGTTTCAATGTGAGCTCCGATGTTGCACTGCAGACGAGCGTCGAGTGTATCGCGTACGACACGAAGGTAGTGAGGCGGAGCTCCCCCTTGCATAAAAATGACACGCTGCCCAGTCTCTTGCCCAATATCTTCTATTTGAGCGAAAACAAACTGTTCAAGCATGTCGAGGTAAATTAGGCTAGTAATTATTTTCTCACCAAAAAAGAAATGTCCAATAACTTGGTCATAAAGTAACCCGCACCACACATTGGCACAGATTAGACGTCTGCAGAGAAACATACGGAGCACTCATTGAAACGTACTAGGGTATGATTTTTTTTTACCTTTACCACGCATTTTAAGGCTAATACCATTTCATTACCTGTAATAGTTCTTTTATGGGAATTATTTGAAAACTAGGCATTATTCTTCAATGACCGTGTATTTCCAGTTCCCGCGTAGCAGAATATTAAATTGTAAATATACATTTTAGCCTATTTCTGTCATATAAAATATAGGTATATGGGATAATAGCTGTCCATGTGTGAGTGGAAGAGTCTGTCGATCTGTGCTTGTGGGTTTCCCTGATATTTACTTTGTTGGTACGATTTCAACAGAACTTGGTAATGAATCACTACTACCTCTATCTGAAGCTGACTGCACATTTTGCCTTTCAGTTAGTGCCAGCAATCTAACATTGAGGCTGCGCTAACATTTTACTAGTTATCAATATCTCAAAAACTACTGCAATTTTGAATCATAAAAGAAGACTATGAAATAAGTTCACTTATATCTTTAAAGGACACAAGGATAGAGTCAACTCGGCGACCACGCAAAGTTCGAATGCTTAAATGGGCTTTCTGGGACGTCATCGTTTGAGCGCTCTGGAACGTAATAAATATTTAGTTTTAGCTTTACATATTGGCATCTAACGTTATTGAATTATTATAAAAATATTCAAGGAGTTGGCTGTGTGAATTTCCAAAAATTCTTGTTTTTCTCCACCACAACTGCAGTAAAGGAATTACTTACTAGAAACTATTATAACTTTTAGTATTGGTCAATTTTATTATGGCTCCCCTAGTAGAGATGTTGTTTTGTAACGAGTCACAGGAGTTGATTTGCAGGCAAGTCTTATGGTGGCTTCTAAAATGCATGAAAAGTAAATCATACAATTCAGTGCCAGCAGAAAAGGATTAATATGCTGGTTCACTATACGAAATTTCAATTCCATTGCTTGAATACGTCACAGGATATAAAATGAAACAATTGAACAACATGATAAGTCAGTATATTTAGCACGAAATGACGATTAGGCAAGCATCAATACACTCGTAAAAGTATTTTTCGTATTGTCCTTTTTTTCTTATAATTGTTCTGAACTTCCAACGTGCATACTTGCTTAATGATTCTATATTACCATACAAAATTTCATATGGATTGCTGTGAACGTTTTGGAGTTAATGAGTACTGGTGAAAAGTTTGGTGCGGACGTCATATTTCACTCTTTCAGTGTAAGTCAGACTGTTGCGTACGAGGTAGTTAGTTAAATAGTTAGTAACTCGTTTAGGGCGTAGAACACTGTGATTCGTACCTGCGAATAACTATCGTCATAACGTTGTTAACCGAGGATCCTTATGTAATGCTATCTGAATGCCAAGTACTGCGTGCGACCAGTGAATAATAAGTAATGGATTACAATGCTTGCATGCTTGGCATGGCTGTCACATAGAACGTATTTAGCTCATGACCTTGTTGGTTTGGCATACAACACTGCGTAAACGAACGCGGGTATGTTTATTCAGAATTTGGTCGAGATCTGATGAATAGCTTAGACGTTATTTGTATTTAAGCTTATTTGGGTGGCCACCGTTTTGTTTTATCTTAGATGGCGGCAATAAACACACGATACTAAGGTGTCCATTGCTAGTGCTATATCAGTACCAAATTTGCTTCAATTCAGTTTCGTCGTGTTAAAATTGATAGGGGAACACATACATATATTCATGCATACATACAAATACACACACAGATACACGGACATTTGGCCCGTGTTCACTCAAAAATCACAACTGGCAGCATGCGTTCCTAAACACTAAATATCTAACGGCTACTGTACACAATTTTCACTGTTAATTCAACGTTCCAAGGTATACGGTCCTCCTCTGCTCGGTTGACCTTCGCCGTGAAGTTAATGCCCGAGTCCCACTTCATAGTCCTCATGCCCTCCATGCACCACGTCGAACCTAGGCCATTGTGTGTTCATCAATTCCTGCACTCACCCAACGCTCTATTGACGTAATCACTCACTCACACAAGCGTACTAGTTCACTCTTCGCTCCACAGCACACACCATCATAACCGTAATGGGCTTTCACTCGTTAACAGCTGTCAGTCACTGCTAGAAATATATTCCCTTGACTCCCATTCGCTGGGCATGAAATACCAGTTACCGAGACCTCTCGTAGACTTTTGGCTACTCCAGACCTATTGTGTGATATCACCGTGTCTCGAACTGGTTGGCCACTCGCTTCACTCTGCCCTTTTCAGAAATTGAATAATCCAGAAATAGTCTACTCAGCGCGTCAATGCCCTTGCGAGACTCACAGAGGTCTTTGTTTGTGACGACAGCTCCGCGGCCACAAAAAGCGTGCTGCCCGGGAACTTCATCCCCTGTCTCGTCAGCAACGTGGACCTGACGCAAAATTTTTATAAAATATTGCACTGCTGCTATCTTCAATTTATGAAAAGAAATGAACAACTGTAGATAAGTTACCTGTACTTTTATCTATAAATAGATATACGTTGCCCCATATTTCGCTGCGTTCTGATGATTAGATCACCATTAAAGTCAATTAATATATTTGAAATTAGCGCGGCCAACAATTTATTTTATTATACAAATAATTATGCAAAACTTTACATATAACTTATGTTCTCACCCAACAGTCCTCAATCACCAAACACAATTTCAGTCCACATTTCATTCTCACTACGACAAGTTCGACTGCGCTAGGAGGACTATATTATCAGAAGAAATCATCCATAATTTGAAGTTCACGTGGCCACCATATTCGTTTAGTGCCTTGCAGTTTCTTGATGGTCATTTATTTGAACTAAATTTAGAGTTTTCCATCTTCATAAAAAATTTCAGGTTGATTGCAGCAATGGTTTCAGAAATATTGAATATCGGCGACATACGCTATTTCAAATGGCTGCAAAGTTGCATTGGTGAAACTGAAATTCGGAATACACGGTCGGGGTCGGATAGGGCAGTACGAAGGTCTTACCAAATTAATTTGAAATCGCCCTTTCCAATCAGAATGTATTACAGACACATACGCGTACACTCACACACAACAAAGGTTATCACATAAGCCTACATTTCATATGACGAAAATAGGATGAAAAAAGAACTAATTTTCGGTGTTTATTGATCCAATCACAGTGAAAGTTGATATAACAATCTAGCATGATGAACGTAATGTGCTAGTGAATTTCTCGAGTGTTGCGAATTACAGATAGCCGGAATGGGTATTTTGAAAAGTGTATTCTCTTAAATTTAGTGCACTAATGGACTGATTGTTGTAAATATTTGTTCTATTAACATTTTAATGCTTATCCTATGGCATTGGATTCTCTAGTTTACTTTTCGTAAATTATAGACGCCATTCATTACACGTTCCTTAATGTAATTTCCCGTGGCTCGTTAGTTAAAGATGAAATACCGAAAAGGAGGAATCAAAATTAACCGATACAGACAGTTTTATAGTTATGTACGAATGTTTTAGCACAGTGGCGGTGGTGCGGAAATATTTAAGGTTTAGAACATCTAGGTTATCTGCTCGGAATTTGTAGTATAGATGTCGTAAATTATCGAACATATGCATGATAAGTATATGAAAACTGATATCTTTCACTCATATTCAATCAACTGGTCCTTAGGAAAGTTGATGAAATGAACCACGATCATGAATTAAATATTACTAGCGGACCCGTGCGAGAAATTTCGCATGTTCATAAGTCATACTTTCCCCGATAGATTTATAATGAGTGACTTAAGGAGAAAGGTTATGTTTTTATTTCAACCAAATGGTTATAGAACACTATTTACATTTCAGTTAGAATTCCAAGCTCTACGTTCTTTATTTCAGAAGGCAATCACTGAAAATTGGATCATCATAACATTCACCAGTTATTCGATATTTATGAAAGCATTTGGTCAAGATTTCCTGCTTTATCTTGTTGTCTGAAGATCCTCTTTCTCCCTTATCAGGACAGCCCTCGTTGGAAACTTCTTCACGCCACGCTTACAGTTAGGCTCCCTTGTTCCTAAGTGCAACGATCAGTGTTAAACTCCTTCATACACTGCCTACAGGGCAGCTTTCCCGTTCCTGTGTGAGGCGCACTGCGCTAAACTCCTTTGCAGGTTACCTACAGGGGTGCTTTCGCTTTCTTGAGAGGAGCGTCAGCATGAGAGCGTGCTGTGGCTGGTTTCATTCTGTGAGCATTGTATACTGCTTCTTTGATGTGATTTTCCATGTTTTCCTGAAGTCGGGTTTTGATGTATTGTGTTAGGTCCCCGACCTTTTCAGCAAGGGCGGCTATTTCCATCCTTCAGGATTTATTCATGTCCAGTGCCTCTGGTTTGCATATTTCACACAGCCATATTAGTTTCCTGTTCTTTCTTTCAAGGTCTTTGACTTCCTGACCAATGAGGCCAGTACAGTTCTCGCGGGTCTTTTCTCTGCACCTATCGCATTCGATTGTGCTGTCCTCATTATGGCATTGCCTCCGACATATCGGGCAGAATTCCTTTTTGTTGCTTCTGGGTGCACTCCGGGCAGAAAGCATCTTGGTCAAGATTTCCTGCTTTATCATGTCGGCTGAGGATCCTCTTTCTCCCTTATCAGGACAGCCCTCGTTGGAAAACTTCTTCACGCCCCGCTTACAGTGAGGCTCCCTTGTTCCTAAGAGCAACGATCAGCGTCAAACGCCTACACACACTGCCTGCAGGGCATCTTACCCGTTCTTGTGTGAGGCGTTCTGCGCTAAACTCCTTTTCACGTTACCTACAGGGGTGCTTTCGCTTTCTTGAGTGGAGCGTCAGCATGAGAGCGTGGTGTGGCTGGTATATTTAAGTGAGCATTGTATACTACTTCCTTGATCTGATTTTCCATGTTTTCCTGAAGTCGGGTTTTGATGTATTGTGTTAGGTCCTCGACCTTTTAGGCAAGGGCGGCTATTACCACCCTACAGGATTTATTCATGTCCAGTGCCTCTGGTTTACATGTTTCACACAGCTATATTAGTTTCCTGTTCTTTCTTTCAAGGTCTTTGACTTCCTTACCAATGAGGCCAGTACAGTTCTCGTGGGTCTTTTCACTGGAAATATCGCATTCGATTGTGCTGTCCTCATTAGTGCCTCTGACATATCGGGCAGAATTCCTTTTTGTTGCTTCTGCGTGCACTCCGGGCAGAAAGCATCTTGGTCAAGATTTCCTGCTTTATCTTGTTGGCTGAGGAGCCTCTTTCTCCCTTATCAGGACAGCCCTCATTGTAAAACTTCCTCACGCCCCCCTTAGAGTGAGGCTTCCTTCTTCCTAAGTCCAACGATCAGCGTGGCTGGTTTCTTTCTTTGATATTTATGAAATTAGAATGAAATTCGTCACTGTCAATGCCATTTGTGAGTTGAGTCCATTGATTGACAGTTTAGCCGCAACACTCTTCGGTTATTCGATACATTAACTTTCAGTCTGAATTCCAAGTTGATCGTTCCCTAACTTAAGAAGGCAATCACTGAAAATTGGATCATCATAAGACAGGTTATTCGATATTTATGAAATTATACGATTTGAGTACCCAATCCATTGATTTACTAATTCTGAAAACCATGGGAAATGATAGAAGATAGAAGAAAAACCTGTAAAATAATTAATGTTTAATAGTTCTAAGGTTTTAGACGCCGTAACACTCGCCGGTTTTATGATTTAGAGTAGGGCCTACTCAATCCATTGATTTACTGTTTCTGAAATCCATGCGAAATGATAGAAGAAAAACTGTAAGGGAATTAACGTTCAATTGCACACTTCTTACAAAAATTGATAGGCCTATTTATGTAATTAGAATGCAATTCGTCACTGCTAATTTATGAGGCCTATATGATGATGATGATGTTGATAGTTTTAAGGTTTTAGACGACAACTCATATTATAGTATGATACAGCAACAGTATTTGCAAAAAGCACACTTCTTACAAAAATCGATATTTGTGGAATTAGAATGCAGAAGAAAAACCTGTAACCAATCCATTGATTTACTGATTCTGAAAACCACAGAGCAAAAAGCACAATTCTTACAAAAATCGATATTTATGGAATTAGAATGCAGAAGAAAACCTTACAAAAATCGATATTTATGGAATTAGAATGCAGAAGAAAACCCAGTATCGCGGCATATTAACAAACCTGAAATTTAATAAATCCATTGTTTAGACGGATGAGTTTAAATCATGTGTGTGCTGAGTGCATTGATTGAAAGCTTAGCAGTAACACTCGCCGGTTATACGATTTGAGTACCCAATCCAATGATTTAGCCGACTGATTCTGAAAACCATGGGAAATGATAGAAGATAACGTGTAAAAGAATTAACTTAATGGTTAATAGTTCTAAGGTTTTAGAGGACGTAACACTCATCGGTTATGCGATTAGGGTACTCAATCCATTGATTTACTGTTCCTGAAAACCATTCAAAATGATCGATATTTATTAAATTAGAATGCAGAAGAAAAACCTGTAAAATAATTAACGTTTAATAGTTATAAGGGTTTAGACGACAACTCGTAATCGCAGCTTGTTAGAGCATCAGTATTTGCAAATTGCACACTTCTTACAAAAAAGGGATATTTATGAAATTAGAATGCAATTCGTCACAGGTAATTTATGAAATTATACGATTTGAGTAGACATTCCTTTGATTTACTGTTTCTGAAATCCATGCAAAATGATAAAGGAAAGACCTCAGAATGTTAAAATGACATGAAACAGGCGTCACAGCGGCCAAAATGTAAAGTGGACACCAATTATGGAGCGTATCTTCCTGCAGCAACAGTAACTGCAAATCGCACATTTCGTAGCGTTTTTTAATCTTTTTTTAAAGAATTATAGATATTTATGAAATTAGAGTGCAATGCGTCACTGGTAATGTATATTCTCTTTCATTTGGATGCTCATTTTTCACGATTGATCGCTAGTGAGCGCCGCAGGAGGGATGCATACTACTGAAATAATATATATGATGATGGTACGGAATTCAGGTGTTGTATTTAATTATTGTAGACAGTGCTTCGTCATGAGGCTTTTGACACATGTTTTATAGTTTTAGAGGTGTGTTGATGTCAGTTCTCTTGAACAATGATAAAGGCTTTGGTTTAACACCAGGATATGACTGAGTAGCCAATTTCACAGTCGCAAGCTTAACAGTGTTTGCTGAACCGTGTGGTGTGAAACGTCGTATCTAGTCACCATTGTCGTGCCTAGGGAATTTTTGTATGATTTCTCACACTGTGGCCCTGGGGCCAGCCTCTACTGGCTTCTTACATCATCGATCCACAGTCGATACAAAATCACATTGTAAATTCCATAAAATACAAATGACTGGAAAAGCTTGCTGTACAGAAGTTTGCAAATTCATATAGATAGAGGACCAAACGATACTCACTTCTTGAACTGCCTACGCTATGAAGGCCTGTCCATATCTTGTTATTGTCTCCAGCTCATCTAGGCCAAATACGTCAAATGAGTGATATAGCAATGATTTCTTTCGGTATCTAGAGTAAAACATTTAATTTCATTGTTTCAACCTAGGAAATGTATAGTTGCATTTACAGTTATATGGCGTAATTGCATAATTATTAACCTGTTTGACTACGAAGGTTTCAGTCATAATTTTATTGCTGAGTTCAAGGGAAGAATTTATGAAAACAAAGCGTTTGCATTCTGTCAATAATACAATAACTTAAACAGTTTTGAAAACCAAATCAATGAATTAATTTACCCGGATAGGTGTGACAGTCAAAAGAATTATTTTTATATACTATAAGATGTACAGTATTACAGAACATTTCAACAATAATATAAACAAGGCCACTGCCATCGTGTTACGGAAGGCTGAAGCATAGAACTATACAACCAACGTGCTTATGTGTTGATTGGAACATAGTAAAAGCAGCATTTCACAGAGAACTGCAAATGTTATCTACGCTCTGACCATACACTCGACGTGTTAATTCAATTTCATCAGAATTGGAGAAAGGATTATTGAGAGCCGAAGTGCAAAGGGAGGAGTATCATATTGTTTTCCATTTAGACTAGAAAATGTTATAATATTCCTTTTGCAAAGGTTCACTGCTATGATGTTTCAAGAGATGTAGCGACCCGGGAGATAATACGTATAGCTACACTGGGGTTTTTGTTTAACTGGTTCGAATTTGGTATGGACCTAGGGATAAATAACATATGCATGTACTGTGCTATCTTGAAGTCCTTTAAAATAGCACATTGTGTGGATTGAATCTATCAGTTTCAGGTTACTGACGGTATACGAAATATATCACTCACAATTACACCTTCATTGAGCAATAGAGCCGGTTTCTCAATCCTAAACTCTTAAAACCTTTTATTTCAGTCCTATTTCTGAAATATCACCTCAGCACTGTCAAAGTAGCAAAATGCCCTTGGACCCTGAAGTAATCAAGAGGGATATTCACGAAATTCAAACACAATGGCTCATATAGACAGGTCTATTGTGCTATAAGATAATATCAAATATATCAGCACCCAGCAACGTAGTGTAAATAACCAGAACTATGGTCATGTGGTTTGAGTCCATGATTTTGGAAGGATCGATGGTCCGTACGGATGTGATTTGAGTTTTTTACACAAATTTATATTCTTTAATAATTGTTGCTGTCTCCTCACCTAATGTGCTCATGTGTGTTTTATTTGTATGAGAGATTTTGTGAAGGATGTCAAGGATAAGACAACATCCATACAATTTTTAATTAAAATACAGAAGAAAATATTGGAACTTGCGAATGGAAATGTGAAAAGGTAATGATTATACTTTCGTGAAGAAAGTTATTGTTCCTGAAACAAGGCAATGCCCTGTAAAAATAATTTAAGAAAAAAATGAGGGATGAAAATGCTATTTGGTGTCTGCCTCGTGTATACTATTGGGTTCAGAAGATAGAGTCATGAGTAATGTGTACAGCACTAAAGTTTTAACAAGTTGTTCAGTAAAGAACATACAGCCCACTTTCTCCTAAATACATGGGTATAGTATAACTGAATAATTTTATCAAGGAGTATAATTGCATATTGGTTGTTATAGCTAGTTGAAATACAACGCGGTTTATTAAATGTAGATTTATTGAATGATGTTTTAACGGGCGAAACAGTGAGGTCACTACCCCAGTGATAGACCTATATGTTATACCGTGCTAAAGACTTTCCTGATTTCGAATCATTGGCTGAAACTATTATCGATTTCTTTACTCAGTGTGGTACATTGGTCGAGTGGTCTAGATGCTTGGCCCTCACCCTTGTACCTGGGGTACGAATATGTAAAACTTGCTTTTTTTAAATTGGTGTTTTATTTGATTTGTTGATTTATAATTACCCGTATAATTACATAAAGTGCGTATTTTCTAATGGGAAATACATACGAATTACACAGCATGTTTTATGGCAAGCTTCCATAACGAAGAGGCTAGTTCATGGTACCTACACACATCTCTTGGCCAAAAAATTCAATACCTACTTGTAATATAATGAAAACTATTTAGTTTACATGTCAGATTATATGTTGGCTATAGTTGACTCTACCGCGGATCAAGGACAACGAATGAAAATCACTGTGGTCGCGTGTTCAGATGTGTGGAGCTTTAAGTATATTATACTACTTCCCGTTGCTAAATACACACACTATATGCTTAATATTATCAGGTCTGAGTAATTATAAAACAATAAATATAGCAAATAAGTAAACATATCAACCCTTCTTGGAATTGAACACTAGACTTAGGGTGAGAATCTGGCACGATAAACTCATGGTTACATTTGACCGTTGCAAGAAGAATGATATCAATAGCCTTAGAGTAACTGCCGAGCATATAATGTCTTATAATGAACCAGTTTTTCAATGTATTATGCCTTTATTATAAACCATTTCATCCTAAATTTATATTATTTGGTTCAGTTCATTCCATAAAGGAATTTCAACACAATTAAGTTTGGGCCTGGCAGAAAACAATAGCCACTATTTTGCCTAGTGAGCTTTAAGTGCTCGGTTCACGGCACGGCTACTCGGCCTGTGCTCTCTAGTCACTTCTACATTATAATATTCTAATATAAAAATGTAATATTCAAAGGGTCACCTCATTGACGACAGTTTAAAATTATCACCTTCTGTGCGATGAGCGGACACCGGGCTTTGTTGAATCATACGTTACAGATTAGCCTACAATGCTTTCTTGATTATCACGGCCGCCATCTTTAAATTATTTGGCTGAAGACCCCGTAGTTGGGCTCCAGACGATTCCCACATAAGGGTATATTTACTTAAAATTTGGTAGAGATCGAATGGTTAGTATAGTCGCAATTTGATTTAAGCTTAGTACATTTGAATGGCCACCATTCCGTTTTTGTTAAGATGGTGGCGATATAAAACATGACACTGAGGTGTCCTTGCCAGATCTACCTCTGTACCAATGTTGGTAGAATTCGGCTTCGTCGTGCTTGAATTGATGGGGGGATGGACTTGCACACATACACGACTGCCATCTTGAAATCATTAAGTTGATGACCTTGTAGTTTGGGCGACAGACGCTTCCCAAATAAAGTTCTATTTTTCCAAACTATAAATATAAATATGTCACTTCGTTTACTCAAATAAAAAGAAATGTAATTTCATACAGTACATTCAAAATGCCGGATAGACGTACTATTAAAATATACACATTAGTACCTCTGGATGTTATTGTACAATTCAAGCGAAACTTTGTAAAGAGAAGTATTATATCAGAGGCGTTAGTAGCGTTGGTGTTAAATTTATCAACTGAAGATTATGCACAGCAGCCATCGTGAATATTCGTAATTAATAAATATATAACTTCGTGAGTTTCAGAGCCACAATAACGAAAATTAGTGATAAAAGAGAAACCAATATGCAGTATTGTATGCTTAAAGTAACGTAACAGTGAATTTAAGTTTAAAGATAAGGGTATGGCGTAATATTTAAACGTAATAGTGAATCATTCAAAATCTAATTGCGCAATTAAAATGAAACTTTGTACGAAAGAAGTACCATATAAGGGACCTTGCTTCAATAAGCCATAAGAATAACACACTGAATACAACGCGAGGCGGCGATCTTGAATATATAGAATATGACAAAGAATAACTCGATGTATTTTAAAGATATAACAACGAAAATGAAGTGCTTAAGTCTGGTGGTAATAACAGTGTGTGACTCGGAGGACACTCCATACTGATATTTTGAATTGAGACCCGTGGGTGACCTGAACGTTGTGATCAGGATGAAATTAATTATTGAAACATCCCAGGGGAATTCACCGTACGATATTAAAATCTCCACGACCCAGCCGTGAATTATGCCTACGACCCATCGGTCCAATGCCCAGCGTGAAAACCACTTTGCCACGTGTTCGGGCAGTCAGGTGTTGACTTCGGGAGGCAAAAACATTCAGGGCGAGACCGTATTATCAGTGGTCATTGCTACTTAATATACGATATGATTCAAGCCAATTATTCTAGGCATTGTTTGCATTTTTGCTTCTTGAGTTATTTCTTGAAAACACCTATATTTTCTGGGTATATATGCCAGGTATGGTACTTCTATACCTTATTAATAATGTGATCATTCATATATCAGTAAAGTTTGAGCAAACATGTGAAACACGAATTAATCTTTGTTTTATTTTTTTGTGCTGAAAAAGTAATATGATTTCTGAAGTTTAGTACTTTGTTAATTAGTTTTGTTTGAAGGGGCGGATTTATGAGGTCATCTTCCCCATAACTAAAGTTTAACCCTCCTTGTTAATCACTAAACAAGGTGATGACTCGTCAGGTATCAAACTGAGGATGCATTCTACCAGTTCAGTACTTTAACTTAAAAACCAGCATGGAAGCGTGGCCACTTAATTTAGTACGTTATACACAGAATTAGGTTTTACACTAAACAGGTACAAATTTCAATATGGAGTGAAACGTTACGATTTGTGTAAAAGAGCCAAAGAAATTGAATGATATGTCATTTAGTTTAGAAATACTGTAAGTTACACAGGAATGCACATTTTGCTATTGATATTTTATAAATGGACAAAGCTCTTTTTTAACGTCTAAACCTTTTTGATAAAAGATATTGTAGATACATTATTAAAATTTTCTGGGGATAGATATTTGTCATCTTTAGAATTTGTGTTTATGTGAAACACAAATAAAGAATATGTCTTTAACATGGGTAGCCTCCGTGGCTTAGGCGGCATCACGCCGGCCTCTCACCGCTGGGTCCGTGGTTCAAATCCCGGTCACTCCATGTGAGATCTGTGCTGGACAAAACGGAGGCAGACAGGTTTTTCTCCGGGTACTCCGGTTTTCCCTGTCAAAATTTCATTCCAGCAACACTCTCCACTACCATTTCATTTCATCTGTCATTCATTTAATCATTGCCCCAGAGGAGTGCGTCAGGCCTCGGCAGCCGGCATAGTCCATATCCTCGCCGCTAGATGGGGGCTTCATTCATTCCATTCCTGACCCGGTCGGAGACTGGAAGCAGGCTGTGGATTTTCATTTTTTCTTTAACATGGCATATGTACCACTTTTGGTTCGCTTGTGACAGAAAGTAATAACACATTTATGAGTCACTCACACATGGTTTTAAAAATAAATGGTTGGCAATCACACATTGGATTATACAAAGGCGAACCAAAACTGGGAAATTTTTGGTTAAAGAGGTTTCAGACACCAGAATTGTTGACTTAAAAAATAGGTGGATGGATCATCATAAGAAGAATAATTGTGTGTAATGAAAAATTCAAATACAGTACATCAACAGTTTTAATTATCTCGGTGTGTTGGTGAGCCACACATTCCTCATAGAATTTCATTGAAAATCTGTCTCCACAAACTATCTTTAAACACCCAGCAGGATGAGTGCCATGACGAAAATAATGCGAGACCTAGGAACAATGATGCAGTACATTTCAAACGAGCACAAAATGTTTCAAAATGATCTTCAGCTTATACATTTATGAGTCACTCACACATGGTTTTAAAAATAAATGGTTGGCAATCACACATTGGATTATACAAAGGCGAACCAAAACTGGGAAGTTTTTGGTTAAAGGTGAACCCTTTATCCACAGGCTGTACAAAGGATTCTAATCAATTATTCATCATCTTTTGATACATTTCTATAGACAGCAGATATGAGAGCCAGACGGTGTTGGGAAATATTGAGAAATCAGTGGCAGAGAGAACACAATGATTTAAGCTCCTGTGGTATTTTAGAAAGTAGCATAATATTCATGATTCATAGGACAGGTGCAAATTTTAGCGCGAAGATGGCCTGGGTACGCACAATATGGCTTGTTATTATGAGAGTTGGCGCCAAGAAGAAGATTGAATGCTACGACGTAATTGGTCAATCTTCATGTTAACCACTCCATGTGGCAGAAATACAAGTAAGAGCGCGCAAAGATCTACAAGAGTCTGAACCAATAATATCAAGACGCCCTGTTTAAGCGGCAACTCGGCGTGGTAACGCACCCTGGTAAATTAACGCGGGAGTTATCTACGGATTAATTTCACGTTCGATTCGAGCTAGCTATAGCATAATCGTAACCTCCACATTGCTACGAACTCAATGATACCGATCGCATGCTAGTCTGATAATTGTTATGGAATGTTTTTCCATAAACCCCCTTCCATACCTACCCTAGCCAGTTTCATTTATAAATGGTCCAGGAAGCTGCGAGATATGACTTTTATTTGAGCTTTTGAGGAAGCAAGGCCGTTATTCAGGTGTCTGAGGACACGAGGCACAACTTCATATTTTTCATATATGTGAACATGGAACATTTTCGTCAAGTTATAAGAGTAACTTCAGTGATTTATTTGTAGTCCCAGTACTACCAGATAGAACCAGTTCATCGAAATAATTCACCAATAGACTGTCAAGGAATTTTGTACTTGATCGGTGAATTTAATAGGAAATATATCGTGTGTGTATCTGACAAACATTATTTTAATTCAGCACGAGATGACGTCTAGGAACGAGGGCGGATCTTGGAACCAGCAGGTCATTTGCCAGAAGATGTCGATGACGAGCTAAGCATTTTAAAGGAGTGATGGCTGCGGATGTTTCCCTGACGCTGTTCTATGGGAATGAGTAAAAATGAATTTATTTATTTATTAAATCAGCTATGGTTTTATGGGACGTATTTTTGTAGATATTTGTTTGCTTGTTTGGTAATGTAGATTCTTAGTTCTTGTTTACTGACACATTAAGTATGGGACAAGCTGAGCGCTTTGTATTTTGTAAATATTGTGATTTTGTTTGGTTCAACTATACGGGGCTATGCGCAGCTCGTGCTCGCATTCGCTTGCGTAAATCGCGGTCAAGCATTTTAAATTCGGAAGTATGCCTTATAACAAAAATGGAACTGAATTAATTTGAGATTAAAAATAGAATTTGGAGGGTAAAGATTATTTGTGAGCAGAATTTTATGACGGATCAGGATTATTTTGATCGTTGCTTTTCTAGCAGTTCTGTACGGGATGGCACTTTGCACCCGAGTTTTTGTTGTTTATTTTGTTTAATGTGTCTATGGACGCAATGTTGGTTGATCTGATTTGAGCCGACCCAGTTGGTATGTTTATGAGTGAGTCAGTCCAAGCTTTATGGTGTGTGTGATTTTTACGATGTGTTCGCGGGGATATATCATTGTGATTATTCCGGCTTGCTGCATATCGGGCCTGTTCATAACCTCGTGAGGCTGAACTCGTGGTATAGTTGTGTTTTCCTGCCATCCAAGTGGATGAGTGAGATATGTCTGCGTTT
Source organism: Meconema thalassinum (assembly GCA_946902985.2). Classification (NCBI taxonomy): domain Eukaryota; kingdom Metazoa; phylum Arthropoda; class Insecta; order Orthoptera; family Tettigoniidae; genus Meconema; species Meconema thalassinum. The sequence goes on from OX336389.2 coordinate 298,383,985, forward strand.
CCAGGTGGATTCCGGGATCAGTGTGGTCTCATATAAATAGCACCAAGCTTGAAGGACTGAGAGTGAGTAGAGGCAGCGATGACTCATACAGGAGGGGTGCGCTCAAATCAGATAACGCGACGTAGTCATTAGTAACAGGCCATGGTCCTTCCTGTATTTCAATTTAAGACGTTGTTTAAAATTCACAAAACCTGATCGGTTATAAAGAGTATTTGACTGATTTAAATGGGTATTGTCCATAGTTGTAAGGTAGCTCCCGAAACATCTGTTTGTCTGGCGTTTTATAAAAATGTAAATATAATTTTTCAGCCGTCAGGCTTGTATTTTGTTGTTGTTGCTTCACTTCTTAAGTGTATATTTTACGCGTTCAATGACCCTGTGTGGCATTAGGATGTGCGAGGCTGTGTTCCCAATTTGTGATGCGAGCTTTTGGCCTATTTTCGGCATGCTCTTTATGTTTTGTGTGCTTTAGCACCGGCTAGAATCTCATGGAGGTTCTTCATGTTTTTGTATTATTAGATCTTGCATGTGTCAGTAGTAATTATATTCTGTTAATTAAGGGTGGGTCCCATAGCCGTAGTGTGATTTAAAAGATGCAACTCCGTGAGCAAGATGACTGTTTCAGTTGTAAACGGACTCGCATCAGTACTCATTTCCTTATTAAGAAGCAGTACACCACGCATTATATAACTTCTTGACCAGAAAAAAATGGACTTGCATCCATATGTTGTGAGGAGCGAGTCTTACCGCTCAATTTTATGTTATGATTATTCATTTTGTGTGAAGCTGTATTCACATTGTTTTGTTGCGTGGAGCGAGTGCTTACCGCTCAGTAATATATCTATTTCTAGGGAGTGAAAGTCAGGGGGGGGGTCTTCTGTTTATTATTATTATTTTTATCATGCACATATTTTTCAGTCATTAAATATCATTTATTCTACTTGTTATTCATTTTATTTCTAGTATAGCCTCTGTCATGGACCTTTCTATTCATTAGAGCATGTTGTTTTTGCGAACTTTGCTTTGAAAAGCATCCAGGACTGAGCACGTCCCCGTAGATTGAATCTTGAGAAAACAATGCTTTATTGAAGGGTGCAATAAGAAGAATAATTGTGTGTAATGAAAAAGTCTAATACAGTACATCAACAGTTTTAATTATCTCGGTGTGTTGGTGAGCCACACATTCCTCATAGAATTTCATTGAAAATCTGTCTCCACAAACTATCCTTGAACACCCAGCAGGATGAGTGCGATGACGAAAATAATGAGAGACCTAGGAACAATGATGCAGTACATCTCAAACGAGCACAAAATGTTTCATAATGACCTTCAGCTTATCACCATACAGTAATGCAGCTGAAGACTGAGATTTAAAAGGAGTTATTTCCTGATGAACATAATTAGTCTCTGTTTTTCATATGCAATATTTCTTCTAATTGTTATGTTAAAAACCTATAGAGTTATTCACGTAGTATTTGCTTCAACCATGCCACGAGTCAGGTATTATAAAGACGGTGGATTCTTTCATATTTTGAAACTCTATAAAACGTACGTATTAGCATAAAAATAACCATCACTTCACAATGCAATGGCATTTAATAACGAAATACTAATATCTCATCTCACCAGACATCTATTTCCATTAACAGTATGTATCCTTATTTTACGCATTTGTAATCGGAACTGGCCGAGAAGGATACGCCTGCTAACTACTTATGTACTCCCCATCTGCCCACAGATCTAAAACCACTCCCCAATGCAGCTTGTCTGATGTGAGAGGGCCTACGGATTATACTCGGGGAAGTAGTTGTAAAATTGCAATTGGTCGGATAGTACACGAGAGCGCGCCAAGCACATCCACCTGGAATGGGTCAAGGCTCATGTGGGAAAATGTGTACAAACGTACACGCTCTAAGGAGGGCCTCACTCCACTTGGGGAAGAAACACCAATACATGTGATTTTTTTATGATCAGTCTAGTGCGTATGGGAAGTTTTAGAAAAATCGAGAAATCTACGTTCGCGATGTTTCATTGTTAGCTGAATTTCGCCAGACTGTTAACTCTCTGCGTCACAAACTACATCAAGTGACCGCCATTGTGTTAGAGAAACAATTAACAAGCTCTTTAACATACAGAATATTTTATTTCTTATTGAGAGTGTTGCAAAATTGCGGTCAACAGTGCCGTGGGCTTGGTTGTGTGGAATATGGCTGGCAACCTGTGTCCATACTAGTATTGTATTTTTGGGCTAAGTTTGAAAACTAAAATGTCGTATTCTCAGTTGTCCTCTCTAGTCATAGAGAGCCCCGTTCCAGCCTTGAGACTAACATGGAATTTCTTCTCTGAGACGAAATTTGAACCTGGACCCGCAGCTATGGGAACATATAATGTTATCCACTACACCAGGATGCGGGCCCATAATATATGGCATTAGACATGTAATGTTTTCCAGTTGGTCAGCACGATTGTACCCAATAATTGTTATGGGTGGTTTTCCAGTCGTCAACACGATTGTACCCAATAATTGTTATGGGTGGTTCCCTAATTCTGAAAAAAAAAAAAAACATGAGATTAATAAATACAAGTAGGCCTAAATATGTTTCAGGATTAAGGAACCACCCATTACAATTGGATACAATCGTGTTGGCCGACTGAAAAACATTAAATTTCGGTTAGTAAGGCATCACTGAAAAATGGCTTCCAACGCGATGATATGGCATTAAATGTAAAGCATTTTAGGACTGTTGCATTCCGGGATTTGTTCCTCTGCTACGGATACTGAATTTGAATGCTCATTCTATAGCTATGGACAATTTGGAATAGAGGATATTAAATCGGCAATATCAGTTATGAGTATTCCCCTTTAAACTAATGTGTTAAGGAATTGAAACACCATTACCTGCCGACCACCTGTGGTTCCCGATTTGGATAATAGTCGTACCTTTACAGCGAACCGCGTGCCACTTGAAAACCTCATTGGCCAGAAGAGCTCAATACGTTAGTGAGCGATTGAGCAACAAAATAATCCGCTTCATTCGTGGTTTATACATAAACCACATTCAACCGACTTGTGTAGCTACGTGCGGGTGAGTACAGGACCATGAGGCAAGTTTGAAGGACAGTGGGTTCATATCCTACCATCGGCCTGCCATTAAGCGGATTCACATGATTTTCCATTTTAAGCTCAAGGCAAATAGATGGATGTTGCCTTTGGTTGACGATTATGTACTAATCAGTCCGTATTCTTAATCTAGTTTCGCTTAGCTTAATTAATTTCATCTCTTGATGATTCCAACGGCGAGGTTAGTACATGGCCACAAAATCAACTACAACATAGGAAATTGATTTCACCCCACTTCCACATGGTACACAGAAATAAGAATTGACGAGAAACATTTAAGTTGGTGTTGTCCGCTACGTTTCCAATAAGACAAATTGAAATGTAGAGTAACACGGGCTGATGACCACAGTGCTCCAAGCTCCTACGTGAAACAACATCCTAATTTTTTAAAGGAGTGAATTCCCCGTATTTCCCCTTTTTTCCTTAGCTCTATTGCATTTGTAGCACATTAATTCTGGTGTTAGGGACATCCTGGGGATAAGTCACATATTCTAGTGAATTCATATAATTTTTCTAATAGCCTGCTTATTATGGGGGCTGTACAATTTTGAAATAATGCTTCTCATTAAGTCTCATTAAAAATGAATAAGTCGAGATAGCGCAAGTCCCCCCTCGATAAAGGATTAGGATAATACTGATCTCTAAACTTCCATAAAGGACATGGCTCCCGTTAATGAAAAACACATTGAAATCCGTCCCCTGTTTCATGAGTTTAAATAATATAGACAACAATCAAACTAACACCAAATCCAAGAAGAACATCAGATAATTAGAATATTATATGAACTCCAACAGCTATCAGTCAGTATATTTTGCCGATATAATCAATTTATGGCACGTCACATTGACTATATGAATTATTTAAATGTAAAGCAATTGTATTTCTTGTATATAAAAGATAGAGCAATCAAGGTTTACGGTACTAATTATAGGAGTTACTCTTGTAGTACAAATACACTCTTCTTCCGTTGCATCATATGGGCTATTTGGAGATTTTACTGCGGACGAGTTCAAAACATCTGGAACACGAAGTTAGCCGTGTAATCTAGGAGATCACTTGACGATATAGAGGCGTTGAAATTCTGTACCGCATTCTGAAGCTCCTCGATGTATCTGTCAGTGTGTTGAGATCCATTAGTCCGAGGGAGACAATGGGAGGATGCAATCACGGGAGTCTAGTGGTCTGGTGTCTAAGCTACTGTTACTGTACACTACTGATACAGTAATGGGTTCTGGTCCCCCTACTGTCGCATGACGCCTCATAGATGTGTGCATATCCTGCCATTTCACAGCCAACATTGTGAGCTACAAGAATTGAACACCGCTAATAAGGCGTTTAGTTTACCTAGACAATTCCTTGAATATTTATTGCATTTGTAGTCTTTTTTCATCATGTAGGTTTATGAGATGACTTTCTGTCCTTGTGAGTGTGTGTGATGCCGACCGTGCCTCCGAATTGCAATAAGTATCTCCAATAACTTGCCAGCCGCCCCAATTATTTCACTGGACCTAACAATTGCAGTAACCAACCTACAATTTTGTATGAAGATAGAACACTATAACGTCAGTTCACGTATGTGATTTTCCAAACCATTATAAGAACTAAACTAACATGTCGGTGACGCGAATTTTAAATACTTAAATGGGCTTTACTGGTGTGTTAATCATCCGAGCGTAATGAATAATAATAATAATAATAATAATAATAATGTTATTGGATTTACGTCCCTTTTAACTTCCGAGGCTTTGAGACACGTCCGAGTGCCGGAATGTGGCCCTGAAGGGGATCTTTAACGTGCCAGTAAATCTACTGACACGGCTCCCTCGCATTTGCGCACCCTCAAATGCCAGCTGACTGAGCCAGGCTTCGATCCTGCAACCATGGGAACAGCAAGCGAGTACTTTACCGCTGTGCCACGCAGCCAGCTCGTGCGTAATGAAACTAGGGATATACAATCATTATTTTGTGCTAAATAAACTGGTGACGAACGCACTCAAATTCAAGTATGGCGAAAAGCTCAAGATGGTGGTTTTGGGAATCTTTCCTTAGATATGTAACTGCTTAACCCGTCCAACATTATCCGATACTTGTTAACCATGGTATAGTGGAGTGTTACTGAAGGCTTAATTTACATGCATTACTTAGATGGCATTCATATCAATTAATAATACAAGATTTCACCTAACTCATTGCGGATTAGTCCGAACTCTGTGAAACTCAGAATAGAGGGCCATTACTGTAGTCTAAACGTACCGGCACATTTGCCAATATCTAATTTGTCGCAAATTATAAATGGCGTGCGTTTCATCTTAATCTCGTCCTAAACTAAACCAACCAGAACAAAACATCTATAGGTTAGTTTTGCCAAGTATGGGTAACGCGCATGTTAATTCATCACAGAAGAATTCCCCTGACACGTCATATAATATCTCAGTGTTGCTGTAACTCGACGTGATGGTATATAATTTCCAGACGCAATGTTACTGAATATCGGTAGTGCTTGTGTGATGCTATAAGATGAATACCGTTTACGTAGTGTCAATTTATCCTATCGTGGCAATTGTAGGTAAAATAACTTGTACGTCTTTGTGTGTTTTATTCATGAATTATAGATACTGTAATATGTGTTTGTTTTTAAAATATTTTTTTTAATAATTAATAATTGGGGAAGGAAAGTTCGAGGTTTTTTCATTAGAACAACAATCATAGCCTCCATCTCAGCAAAACATTTACACAAATAAATATATATAACACTTACTGTCAGAAATAAATTGTGATACTCATATAAAAATTATCATCTGGTACAGAAAGCTCTAGGTGCTTTTGTTTATAAATTATTAGTTGTACCCGGCAAGCGTTGCAATGCCAATCAAAAATTTGTTGGCGTTGTAATTTTGTTTGTTGGAGTGCTTTTGGATTTTCTTCCTTTTCCGTAAACTGCCTCTAAACTATTGTAAAATGGATTTACTAATTCAAAAATATTCGTGGAAGCGTGCACAACAAGTCAACAACTCACCAAAGTATTATCGCAATCGGATGAATGATATATGAGCGCATACGGGACTTTGTTGAAACGATAAGCGCACCATAACTCATTTGTTGAAACTACTCGTGCGTTACCTATTGTAAAATGGATTTACTTAGTCCGAAACCTTTGCAGGAGTGTACACAACCACTCACCATGATTTCATCGCAATCGGGTGAATGGTATATGAACGCATACGGGACTTCGTTGAATCGATTCGCACACCATCACCCATTTGTTGAATCTACTCGTGCGACACCTATTGCAGAATGGTTTAACTAAGTCAAAAACCTGCACGGGAGCGTGCACTACAACTCACCAAAGTTTCATCGCAATCGGATGAATGGCATATGAACGCATATGAGACTTTGCTGAAGCGATTCACGCGCCGTCAATCATGTGTTGAATCTACTCGTGCGCTACCTATTGTAAAATGGATTTACTAAGTCACAAACCTTTGCAAGAGTGTACACAACAACTCATAAATGTATCATCGCAATCAGATGAATGGTATATGAACGCATACGGGACTTTGTTCTACCGCCACCTCCGCGAGGCTCCAGACATCCTCTTTCTTTATCTTTCCTGCATCTACACCACAATCCTCTACACCGGCCATTTTCCCCACCATTGGGGAAATGCCAACATTCTTCTCTTTCTCAAGCCTTCCAAACTCCCCTCTGACATCAATTCCTACCGCCCCATTTCCCTTCTTCCTGTACTCTCCAAACTCCTTGAACTTATCATCACTAAACGTCTTTATCCTTATCTCAACTCTCTCAATCTCCTTCCCCCCCACCAAGCTGGCTTTCGCCCCTCCTTCTCTACACATGATCATCTGTTTCATATCACCGCCTCTATCGAATCCTTCTTCACCACCTCTCCCAACAATAAACATGCTCTTCTCCTCTGCTTCGACGTTGAAAAGGCTTTTGATAAAGTCTGGTATCCCGGCCTCCTGTACAAACTCCTTCACCTCCCTTTACCTACCACTTACGTCCGCTTCTTCGCCAACTTCCTTTATTACCGTACCGCCCAGATTCTCATCCATGGTACTCCCTCTCACACGTTCTCTCTTCACGCCGGAGTTCCACAAGGCAGTCCTCTCTCCCCTCTTCTCTATATCCTTTACACTTACGATCTTCCTCCCCCTTCTCCACCTCTTCGCCTTTATCAATATGCCGACGACCTTGCCATTCTCGCCCTTTTTCCTCGCTCCCATCGACTCCACTATTATGTTCAAGCATACCTCCACACCCTTCAAACCTGGTGCAACCACTGGCATATTCAAATCAACCCCCACAAATCCCAATTTCTCCACATCAAACGCTCCATTAAACGCCGCCGACCCACACTCCGTCTCCATCTCACCTTTAACAACGTCCCCATCCCTCAACCAAATCACCTCAAATACCACGGACTCACCTTTCAAAATAACCTTCAATGGAACCTTCATTTCGACTCCGTATATAAACGCTCTCTCACTCGTTTCCGCATCCTCCGTCTCCTCACCTCCAAGACCTGGGGCCTTCAGCCCCAACAAATCTTCAACCTCTACAAATCCTTCATCCGTCCGGTCTTCACATACACTTCTCTCGCCTGGCTTACCGCCCCTCCTCGTCAATATTTCCGTCTCCAAACCCTAGACCGTCACGCAGTCCGTATTGCCTACCATCTCAAACTTGACACTCCCTCTGCCACTCTCACTTCCATGATCACCTTTTCCCCCTTTCTTACTCATCTTCACTCTCTTCGTTTCTCTTACCTCGTCCGCGCTCGTCGCCTCCATTTGCCACAACCTCTTGAAGCTCTCGCTCTATCACCCTATGCTACTGCCATCCTCACTCTAACCCGTACTCCCGCCACCGGTCACCTCTTCCCCCCACTGTAGACTTGCCCCCAGCCCTTTTTCTCTGCACTGGTTTTCAACAGACTCCACATGCTCTATCGATTCGGCTGGGGGGGGGGGGGGGGGGGGGTGTACCGTCAGCTAGTATACTTTGGTGCTGTAGGCACAAGTGCCGCCTAATGTGCTTCTCTATTACCTATTTCTTTTCGTTTCTCAGAGTCCACTATACTAAATGTTCTTTTGGTTTTTACTGTTATTTTCTGTCTCCGGAACGGCTCTACGCGTCCAGCTCATCCTAGTGCTCATCAAGTGAATTTTTTCCTTAACTCAAAAACTCTCTCGTGTGACGCGTGAGCTTGTTTGTGTCCTGTTTATTTTCATTGTGTGTTTACATTTCTAGCAGTACAATAGACTGAACAGACAATTTTAACATTCATCTTTCTCCTCTATTCTTCCGTTATGTTACTGTTAGTGTTCTATCATGTACCCACAAATCTGTATGTTCTCTGTTTTGTATTGTCATGTACTATGTTTATTCAATAAAAGGGGCGACGTAGGGTGAGGGGTCCGGGCGGGTGGTGCGGGGGCCTCGTCCGGGGGGGGGGCGGCTTGGGGGTCGCGGGTTTCCTCTGCGCCAGCTTTTCTCCCTCAACTCCCCTTTTTTCATATGCCTAGCATATTTTCAATAATATTTTCCTTTTCTCCTCCATTTTCATTGTTCTTTGGCACAAGAGCTCCTCGTTGAGCTGGGTGCCCGCCCCTTCCCGGTTTTCCGGGAAGGGGAATGAAATAACTCCTCTTCATTCATTCCGGGACTTTGTTGAAACGATTCGCACACCTTCACTCATTTCTTGAAACTACTCGTGCGCTACCTATTATAAAATGGATTTACTATGTCGGAAACCTTCCTTGGAGTGTACACAACAACTCATCAAAGTTTCATCGCGATCGGATTAATGGTATATGAACACATAAATGACAAATATAAATACATACAAACTATCACGTAACATTCATTTTTATATATAGAGATGGATGCCATGCATGAGAGCTTCACTGAAATGAACTTCTCTGACTCGGCTCATATACTTATAGATGCTATCTCTACGGGACCGGTTATACACTGAAGAAAATGGAAATTGCAACACCCAGCAGGAGTGGTGCTACAATGCTGAAATTGAACATGCAGGACGAGTATTCGGTTGTGATTCGATGATTACACTTTCAGTTCCCTCTGACCGCAAGTTTGGACAACAATCAATACAGGATATGCCCACCACGAACTGCAATACATTGATGAATTCGGCGAGACATGGAGTCAATAAGGCCCTGGATCGCTTCCTGAGGAATTGTGGCCCGTGTTTGCTGCACTGCACGGGTCAGTTGTTCCAGAGTTGTGGGTGGCTGAGGACGGTTGGCCAGTTGTCGACCCATCATGTCCCACACATGCTCAATAGGACTGAGATCCGGGGATCTGGTGGGCCATTCGAAGGTTGTGATGTCGTGGAGAGCTTCTCTGGAGATAAGTGCAGTGTGAACCCGGGCATTGTCCTGCTGAAGCATCCCATTAGCAATGTTCGCCATCATAGGGACAACCACTGGATTGAGTACCCTATCAACGTACTGTCTAGCAGTCATAGTGCCCTCAACAAGCACTAATTGTGATTTCACATTAAAGCCAATAGCTCCCCAGACCATAATGCTTGGTGTTGGCCCTGTGTGTCTCTCGACAATAAGGTCTGGGCGGCCCTTCTCCCCGGTACGTCGGCGCACATGATTCCGTCGATCACTGCGGGCAAGACAGAAGCGCGATTCATCACTCAAGACGACCCTATGCCATTCGTCGACCCACGTCGATCGTTCTCGACACCAGGAGTAGTGGTTTTGTACGGGTTCCGCAGCCACCTCCACCTCCCCACCTCACAAGATGGCGGCAGCCCGATATCTCTCGAACTTATGGTCGGATTTTGACAAATGAGGTGTTGTTGAACTCGGGCTGACACCCCCTTTCCAATGGACAACATATTTCAACCCCAAAAATAAAACTTACCCTACTAGAGGGTGAAATTGAATTTTTTAGAGAATCTCTGTTACCAATTGCAACATGTGAGAGTTTGAATGCCGATATGGAATGTAACGTTGTTCTACATAAAGTGCATGTGTTCGGTGAATAGCCACTATGAATTAACATGCTTGTTTTTGTTTTTTACGCATGTCCACTCATGGCTTTTGTAAGAGGGTGGGGGAGCGGATCCCTGTGGATGGGTTATTGTTGACGGGTCATTGTTGGCGGGGTCATTGTTGTCGGGTCATTGTGGACGAGTCCTTGTGGACAAGTCCTTGTGGACAAGTCCTTGTGGACAGGTCCTTGTGGACAGGTCCTTGTTGACGAGTCCTTGTGGACAAGTCCTTGTGGACGAGTCCTTGTCCCTTTGGTCTGATCCCTTTGGACGGGTCCCTTTGGACCGGTTCCTACGGACTGGCTCATGAATTTATTTAAATTATGTCAAAGGGCCTAACTACATTTCGCGTGTGTTGAACTGACGTTGTTCCCCAGTCTCTACTACTATAATAGGATAACGATATGAAAGGAAAGTGACGAAATACATGTGAACACGTGTGAGATGACCTTATTACCGTCCTCCTTGTGAAACAAGTCACATCGTGTTTTGGTTCATACGTGAGAAAATGCAAGTTCATGTGTAATATGACCTAACACACAAGTGTACACATGTGCACGTGCACGATAAGAGCTAACAAGTCACAACCTGTTTTGACAGTGGTGGGAATAAGGCTAGAGACATGTACAAGTAGTCAAATTACTCCGGCAGACAACCCCTTTCCTATGGATAACTTATTTCCACTCAAAAATAAAATCTACCCCTACTAGGGGGCGAAATAATTATTTTTAGGTAAAAGTCACTTTCCATGTGCAACATGTGGGAGTTTGTATTCCAATATGAAATTAAACTCGTTCTACATAAAATGCAAGCATACAACTGAATGCCGCTATGATTTATCATTTTTGTTTTTTGTTTTACGAATACGCAATTGGGGTTTTTGTAAGAGGGCGGGCTTTTTGAATAATGATTTATAGATACGTTTTTTTTTACAAATTAACCAAAGATCCAAAAAAATAGGTCATCGGCTTTTTAATATCTTATGAACTAAGAAAGCTAATAATCACAGAGGGTCAAGTGAGGTGTCATAGGACTTAAAATGGTCAACCCCTCCCCATGACCAATGAATTTACCAAAAAAAACAGCATGGTCATTAACCTAAGATTTTATCAACTAATAATCAGAGAGGGACAAGTAAAGTGTCACAAGACTCAGGATGGCCAACCCTTTTCCATGACCAACGAATTTACCCAAAATATCCAAAACAGCAAGGTCATTGACCTAAGATTTTATAAACTTATCAGTAGAGAGGGTCAAGTGAGGTGTCATAGGACTACGAATGGTTAACCCTTTCCCATGACCAATGAATTTACCTCAAAAATTCAAAACAGCAAGGTCATTGACCTGAGATTTTATAAACTAATAATCGGATATCAACATGTGAGGTGTCATAGGACTTAGAATGGTCAACCCTTTCCCATGGCTAATGAATTTACCCAAAAATACCCAATACATCAAGGTCATCGACCTGAGATTTTATAAAGTTATAATCGGATATGGACATGTGAAATGTTTACAGTGAGTGATGAAACATAGCTAGGTAGTGAAAGAATTATTGTAGGCAACATGTATGGTGACTGACAAATCTTTCACCATTGGAACTTGTTTTCAGATCAAACTGCAGTACAGAGAGAGTATAGGTTGTAGGTATGGGATAATAAATGACAAATGGTGTATACAAAATCTGATTAATCGATTCAAGAAATAAGAGTAGTCAATCTTTAATTGATTGGTTAAATAGGATAGCTAAAATCCAAAATAGTGACTACATTGAACTAAACTGAACCAAGCTGAATCAAATTCAACCAAACCGAACCAAACTTAATCAAGAACAAGCCAATGGTTTAAGTGTAAAACTTGTGGTTGAATGTGGGCATTGGTAATGTCAGAAAGGAAAGGGATAACGCTCTACCTATACAGGGTAAGGTAAAGCTAGTGCATGATGCTAATGCACACACACACAAGTACATGAACCACACACAACCATCCTATGCAGTTATTATGGGTTGACTGTTAAAACTTGCTCAGTTGTTACTGGGACAAGATGGTCGCTACACACAACAAGCTTTAAATACCTGAGGCTAATAATCTATACACACACTCACACACACTTGTTCTAAACTAAACTGTCTTGCTGGCAGAGCTCACACAGTAGGTAAATGACAGAAATGCTTGGCTAACAGAAATACAATCATTTTCGGTTGTCTAATGTTACCAGCTAAACATTACGTGCTATAGTGGTGAGCACATGTGCCTCTTTCACTGGAGATCTTAACTCGATTTCTAGCTCTAAGGCCTAGAACGAATCAAACTAAGAAAAAAGGGTATGGTGACGCAGTGGTTAAACTGTTAGCCTTTCACTAAGGTAGACTAGGGTTTGATTTTTGGTTAATATGCATGTCATAAACAATCAAATAAAAGCAGAGATAATGTTTAAAACTGATTACACTTGTCTCTTTTCAAATTATTACTTAGATTACAAATACAAACGTGGACTGGGTTTGACATACAGTTAATGCTTCCTATCACTTACCAGACTGCAAGAAAGCCAAACAAGCAAAAGCAGTGGTAAAATCGCTATGTGTAGAGAAATACCTAACGGTTTTTATGAACTGGCAAAGGTATGTCGCATAAACAGTGCAGGATACAATCCAACAACCATAATTTTTATCTCGTGGACAAGAGAAAACATATATAGAGAGAGAGATATATAGAAAGCTTGTGTGTGTGTGTGGGTAGCATTGGTTGTTTGACCAGAGAAAATACGGTGAGGTAGGGTGGGGAGAGGGAGTATTAGCACTTATATATGAATGGAAAATAGATTTTTTTCAATCGTTTTGTTTTTCAAATGTAGTGGTAGATAGTCGTTTTTTGTAAAACATTCTTACTTGCAGTAGTAATAAGCCTCTATGGTTCCGCTAACACATAGATAGACTGTATTATTGCCATGGTCAAGCACTCACATTAAGATCATTTACAAAATCATAAAATGAAAAATAAAAATCTTGTTTTGGAAATATCGTTTTTCAACATACACACAAAATAAATATATAAACAAATTGTAAACAGCAAATTGGAAAATCCATGTTTCCATATAGACAAAATTTAAAAACCTTAAACGGACATTTAAGAAAATATATGCAAATGGGAAATTGACAAATGTGTAAATATGAAAATGGAAAAATCCATGTTTCCATATCATGAAATTGAAAAACATCAAACTGTCATTTTAAAAAATGCAAATGGAAAATTGACAAATTGCAATGTGTGAAATGTGAAATTGAACAAATGGCTATCATTATAAAAAAAAAGAACATGGTGCTCTATGGTTGAGGTGTGAATCAAACCCTCTCTACTTATTTGGACCACTCGAGACTGAGTAGACTAGTTTTAGTTGTCATACCACTTTTAAAAGTTTTTGTTAAATCTAGGAATTGAACCCAAGAGCTTGTAGGGGGGATCCAAGGTTATAATATGTTAAACAGTTAGCCTTGAATGTAGGGTGTGGTAGTTATATAGAGATGAGACGTTTCGCTCGGGGCAGGGAGGCATGGAGATCTGCATCAAACCAGTCAAAAGACTGACGACTCAAACAACAACATGTAGAGCTCACCAAAATAATGTTGTGTAACGGTAAATGTTAGTCAACGAACAGTAATGCATTTACTAAAACCCATGACACGATACCTAAGAGCTTTTCTAAAATTATTTTAAAATGCCTTTAACCCTATATTAAACACCCAGTTCACAAGACTCATAACTGCAATGTTATGGTCAAACAAAACAAAATCTATATTTCAAAACAAACAAGTGGTTTAGTCAATGTATACTGGAAAAAGTTTTATAAACACTCAAGTCCACAAAAATAATTAAATTAGTAACTGTCAGGTTGACCGAGTGGTTATGGTGTTTGACTTAAGTTCAAATTTTCTGTACAAGAAAGCAAGGGTTCGAATACCTTACCTGATATAACTATTGCCTCAACATGACTTGACCACACTGTATTATTGTGTACTCGGTACACAAACCATAGATAGAGTGTATTGTTTAAGGTCACTCTCTTTGCGAACATAGTCAGAGACTGTTGATGGTTAACAATTGCATTAATAGTGGGACATAGGGATAGCAATTAAGAAAAACAGAAAATACCCATACACTTTTTATTTATTTATTTAATGTAAGTACTTGTACAATAGTTATATACGAAACTACAACTCTCTTTTGTCTATTACTATCTAGTCCTTTTCGATCCACTTGCATAACAAGGCAGATGACTTTGTAGTTCAGCCCCTTAAAACAACAACAACACTACCTCTTGCATAGTCTGTGATGTTGATGACTCTTGAGGCGTGGAAGATGGATACAACATAACTTTTACAACAGGGGTTAAACGTTGCTCAACAATCGATGCACTATTTTGAGTAGCAACATCTTTCTCTTGTACTAACTTATTAGCATTCTGATAATTTTTTGCCAACACCATCAGTGTTTTGTCTGGAGCACTACATTGATGATCACTCACACTTAAAACCACACCATTTCTACTTTTCATATTGCCTCGACATCTTGTTGACCTCTGTTTTGAGCATCGCCAGAATATTATTCCTTTTACATTTTGTCGTCTATAGTTATAAGAGTAGCCTTTATAGAGTACACGTTGTTTACCTCGGTTAGTTGTAGTAAGTTCCATAGTAGTAACTAACCTGTTAGTATGATTTGCACACTACAAAGGTTATCTCTGTTCTGGTAATAGAATTATTTAGCGTTGGCTTTTATATTTAATATGTACAGTTAAAAGTGATAGAAAAGTGGTAGAAACGTGGTAGCAAAGTGGTAGACAAGTGGTAGACAATTGGTAACATAGTGGTAGAAAAGTGGTAGCAAAGTTGTAGCAAAGTGGTAGAAAAGTGGTAGAAAAGTAGTAGAAAAGTGGTAGCAAAGTGGTAGAAAAGTGGTAGAAAAGTGGTAGCAAAGAGGTAGCAAAGTAGTGGAAATGTGGTAGCAAACTAGAAAAGTGGTAGAAAAGTGGTAGAAAAGTAGTAGAAAAGTGGTAGAAAAGTGGTAGCCAACTAGAAAAGTGGTAGCAAAGTGGTAGAAAATATTACATGTATTGTTAAGAAATAGTTTAAGCGGTTACATGGATTCATTACACTATAATTTTAGCATTACGAAGCTCATTTTCTATATCCAAAAGTTCTTCCTCATATTTAGTATGACCAGCCTGTTTACAGGTATGCAAGTACTGAAGTCGCTGGATTAGCTTATTGGGATTGTTCCAGTAAACAAATTTAACAAATGATTTTTTTGGGTGTAAACCATTATCATCCTCCTCATCATCATCATCATCATAATCATCATCATCATCATGGTTATCATCATCAATATAATTATCATCAATATAATCATCATCACTATTACTATCTAATCCTTTTTGTTCATCTTGCAATGCAACAACCTTTGGCATAGTTTGTGTTGTCTTTGATAGTGTTAGAGGTTTCTTAGACATTAACGACTGTCCTAACATGTCTTTTTCAGGAGATAATAAATGCTCTTTAACAAACAAAGCACTATCTTGAGCCACACTATTTTTTTCTTGGTCTTGCTTTTTTACCTTGGTTAGAGTATTTTGTCCATTTAAATGAGTATTATTTTGAGATTTACAATGATGATCGATTGAAATAAGTATGTTGGATCCTTTTGTTTTAATCATTCCTCGACACTTTTTAGATCGTTGTTTCGAACAGCACCAAATAACAGTTCCATTTTTATTAGTTCGTTTTACAATATATGCATATCCTTTATAGTAAGCACATGGCTTACCATAGCTAGTCGTTGATACTTCCATGTCGACTGTTGAGCATAAACTAACCTCTAGTAAAGTTAACTCGATAATAAAAATGATAGTTTGTAGTATGTGCAGTTTAAAGTAAGAGCAAAAGTGAGAGTCAAATGGTAGAAAAGTGTTAACAAAGTGGTGGAAGAGTGGTAGCAGTTTATAGTAGTCATGATCTTTTTTACCAGAATGTGATTTGAGTAAATGTAATTTCTAAACCTTAGCAGTGAGTAGTCAGTTAGTCTTGGTTCAGACAAGCGTAAACAGTTCTCCAATGAATCAGAGATCAAGATTTTCATTATGAAACAGTTGTGTGTAACCAATTAGGTATCGGTACTTGATAGCTTCACACATGAACAAAAATTCCAACATATCTGACATCAGATTTTCATTATGAAACAGTTGTGTGTAACCAATTAGGTATCGGTACTTGATAGCTTCACACATGAACACAAATTCCAACATATCTGACATGAAATACATGATTTGAATGTTGACAAAGAATATCCAATCAACCATTGTAGTTGCAATGTCAAACACAAAGACAAAATCAGCATGAACTTTTAAGTTACAGGAAAATTCTATGAAATAGACTATGCATGAAATTTGGAAATACACATTAGAAGTTTGCAACACCATCCTTCTAGCCTATATAAATTATCGACATGGAAAGTGTGCACTGCCCCTAACATTAAACCAATTTTTCAATAACGCAAGTCAACAATCAAAACATTTTGTCTTGAGTCTATCATTTAATGCATATATTCTGTCTACATTGAACAGTAACAAAAAACGCCATTCATAATTAATTAAGTTTGCTTTAATTCGTTATGTAATGATAAATACACACATCAAAAAAAGTTTTGCATCACCTCGGTTCCAAGAGTTCCGGAACCGTTAAATACAAAGGGAATAGAGATCAACACAAACAACATTTCAGCTCGTTTTATTGCTCATGAGACCCACACATTGCATGTTGTACCATCATACAGCTAGACTTTCAGCATTTGTGGTCCAGATTGCAGTACACACCACTACCTTTAATACCCAGTAGCACGTCCTCTTGCATTGATGCATGCCTGTATTCGCCGTGGCATACTATCCACAAGTTCATCAAGACACTGTTGGTCCAAATTGTCCCACTCCTCAACGACAATTCGGCGTAAATCTCTCAGAGTGGTTGGTGGGTCAAGACGTCCATAAACAGCCCTTTTCAACATATCCCAGGCATGTTCGATAGGGTTCATGTCTGGCGAACATGCTGGCCACTGTAGTCGAGCGATGTCGTTATCTTGAAGGAACGCATTCACAAGATGTGCACGATGAGGTCGAGAATTGTCGTCCATGAAGACAAATGCCTCTCCAATATTCTGCCGATATGGTTGCACTATGGGTCGGAGGATGTCATTCAGGTATCGTAAAGCCGTTTCGGAGCCTTCCATGACCACCAGTGGCGTACGTCGGCCCCACATAATGCCACCCCAAAACATCAGGGAACCACCACCTTGCTGCACTCGCTGGACAGTGTGTCTAAGACGTTCAGCCTGACCAGGGTGCCTCCAAACACGTCTCCGACGATTGTCTGGTTGAAGGCATATGCGACACTCATCGGTGAAGAGAACGTGATGCCAATTCCGTGGGGTCCATTCAGCATGTTGTTGGGCCCATCTGTACCGCGCTGCATGGTGTCGGGGTTGCAAAGCTGGACCTCGCCATGGACGTCGGGAGTGATGTTGCGCATCATGCAGCCTATTGCGCACAGTTTGAGTTGAAACACGACGTCCTGTGGCTGAACGAAACGCATTATTCAACATGGTGGCATTGCTGTCAGGGTTCCTCCGAGCGGCAATCCGTAAGTAGCGGTCATCCACTACAGTAGTAGCCCTTGGGCGGCCTGAGCGAGGCCTGTCATCGACAGTTCCTGTATCTCTGTACCTCCTCCATGTCCGAACAACATCGCTTTGGTTCACTCTGAGACGCCTGGAAACTTCCCTTGTTGAGAGCCCTTCTTGACACAAAGTAACAATGCGGACGCGCTCGAACTGCGGTATTGACCTTCTAGGCATGGTAGAACTACAGACAACATGAGCAGCGTACCTTCGTCCTGGTGGAATGACTGGAACTGATCGGCTGTCGTACCCCCTCCGTCTAATAGGCCCTGCTCATGCATGGTTGTTTACATCTTTGAGCAGTTTTAGTGACATCTATGAACAGTCAAAGGGACTGTATCTTGGATACAATATACACAGTCAACGTCTATATGCCGGAGATCTGGGAACCGAGGTGATGCAAAACTTTTTTTGATGTGTGTACATATTTAAAGTTTTGGCTGACTGTTCAGAGTGAATCGGCTTTGAACACATAAGAGAGGGAATATTTTAAGACTTAACCTCTGCTCACCTAACATAACCTAAATTTACCTAACCTAACCTTGTCATATAGGTAAGAAACGGGTCAAGCTATGCTTTCGACTACCGAGTTTCAGCTACTTTTCAAGGTTACTCTCCCGAACATTGCCGGAGACTGCTGATAAACACCTATGTTTCCACGGCGGCGGCGCACAACGACTTACATGATGCGCTTCCCCCTTTTCATTGATCCCTGTTGATTTGTCCCTTTGGACTGGTCCCTGTTGACTAGCCCCTTTGGAAGGGCCCTTTTTGAATGGAGTCATTTTTGACGGGTCCCTGTGGACAGGTCCTTTTGGCTGATCCCTTTTGGACCGGTCCCTTTGGACTGGTACCTATGGACTGGCCCATGCAATTATCCAAATTATGTCAAAGATGTCAGGATGTTTTCTGTCACAGCCAGTGTACGAACCTTGCTCCAGCTAACCAGTCCAGTAATGGAGAATGCCCTAGACCACACAGCTAAACTGCTTTGGGCGCAGAATGAATGCTGAACTAATTACAACGATGTGGAGCCTATTTCAACATGATAGCTGGAGATCGATTATATTCCCACACGAAACAAACTTTCCTTATGACGTTACCTGCTTTCAAAACCTACAGATTGTTAGAGTATTTTAAAGACTGAGAACCTACAGGATACCCTAAATTAAAAGTTCTGAAGATAATTCTTGTTCATAGACATAGAGCATAGCTTTCCCAAAGACATCATATTACATGCATCACCAAGCTTATCACCGAGACGCTAGGTGGCATTGCATTATTGGCTAGCCAGGGATCCACTTATGCTAATATAATGATTGAAGCTCA
Organism: Meconema thalassinum; assembly: GCA_946902985.2. Classification (NCBI taxonomy): domain Eukaryota; kingdom Metazoa; phylum Arthropoda; class Insecta; order Orthoptera; family Tettigoniidae; genus Meconema; species Meconema thalassinum. Next base: position 298,403,212 of record OX336389.2, read on the forward strand.
GGCGTGCGTGTGAACCGCATGACAGTAGTTTCGATTTCCTGCCTCTATGCACGCATATTCATCCAACCAGAATGATCAGTCATGTCAAGCAATATTAAGGGACTCCTTAATATCTGACAAGAAGCATTCACTAACAAGGGAAGTCTTCGCGCTACTACACTCCGATCGGGATGAAACTCAGGAGACGAATAGCTGAGGAAATGTACCAAACAGGACAGGAAACCGCATCGGCTCAAATTAATATTCAATACCATTTTTATTGTATGAAACGTCCGCACATCGAGCGCGCGCTAGTAAGAGCGCGGCACAAGGAACGGAGCAGACACCGTAAACGAGTTGTTGGCTCGACTGTCACGTTTAGAACATGTACTTTATTGGTTATTAATACGGTCCGTGTTTTGGGGGCTAATTTGACGTCTTCGTTACAGGTCTCATGGCAAACCGTATAGATGACCCAAGTTTTTCCGTTAAAACGGAAGATAGCTTGGTTATGCTTGACCTCGACAACGATGCAGAATACGACAGGGAGCACGATGAACCTGCGGCAGAAGTGATGTAAGTGTGCAATATAAGAAAGCCGCTATTGATTTTGGCGTAATCGAGGAGGTAAACAACGGAAGTTCCAAACTGTGCATCGCCGCTATAAGAAGTTGAAGTGTCGTAATGACCTTGACATATGGGAGAAACATGTTGAGCGCGGAGGTACGAAAAAAGAAAAACTGAAATTAATTTTCGATGCAACCGCTAAAAAGTTTCAATGCGCCAGAGAGGGAAGAAAGGTTGTTCATGACAGTGATATCCGGAAATGGGCTCGTGCGGCAGCACGGAGAGTAGGTGATGAAACCTTTCGGGCATCGAAAGTTTGGCTCTCCCATTTTAAAAGATCTTCCGTATTGTGTCAAGAAAAGTGACAAAATTCGTGTCACATAATTATACAACAAATCATGCTGACCTACTTGCAAGTGCGACAACCTCTGTTGGAGATGTTGCGGAAGCCATTGAAACCAATAGTCCAATGTGTGTCTTTAATACAAACCAAAGTGGGTTCAACATGGAATTTCACTCTGGACGAACTCTTCACAGCAAAGGTTACAAGCGTATATTTGCTGAAGCACAATCCCTAAATTCATTAACGCATAGTTACACCGTCCAACCAATAATCTCCGCGGACAGTCGTCTGCTTCCCGTTCTACTTGTGGTATTACAGGAAAAGAACGGAGTCTTTGGACCAAGAGTTAAGGACACCTTGTTTACTGCACCTAATTTATATGTATTCGCTTCCAATTCGGGTAAATTAACTCAACATTTATTTCAAGGGTGGCTCCTAAATGTGTATTTTCCGTTAGTCCCCGATTTTAGTGTACTGGTTTTAGATTCATGGACTGGACAAACAGAAGATGCTATACTTGCAGCTAAACCAAATGACAAGGACATTGATGTCAAGATTGTACCAAAAGGAACCACAGGTATAATTCAACCCCTGGCTGGATGTAGCCTATTTGGATTTCTGATATGGAAGAATTTCATTCGAACTTTCTACGATAGTGTGCTGTTACATGGTCTAGAGTTCAATATTCACCTACGTAACAACATCTTGAAAGTTCAGTCTTTTACACACAACCAATTGTCATCCCCACGCTTTCAAAGCATGTGGCTGGCTTTGTAGATGAACGACCGTCCAATTTTCCGAACCCTGTTGTTTTTTGTTTTAAAAGTCCTTTTCTGGATATTTGTGGCCAGTGTACAAATACTGCCATACTCACGTGTGACTGGTGTAAAACAAATCTACGTATTGACCACCTTGTTCGTGACATTCACCTTTGTGATACGTTCATTGATTGAAACAAACAAGATATGATAAACAACTGATACTCGTTAATTGTGTCAAGTGCTGTACTTATTATTAGGTATCGGTTGCATTTTATTTCGGTAATTGTATATAATACCTCGGTAATATATCTCGGATAATGAACAGATTACGGTAGCAACCCTGCTACTATGTTATCCATATTGATGAATTTTACAGCTTAATTTGGTTCCGTTATAAGGTAACACGTCCTGCATATTACTAAAAAAAAGTACATCCACATTGAAGGCCACGCGCTTGTATCATTCCGTCTCGCCTGGAAACAGCGAGTGTGTGCCAGACCTGTTACAGCCTCACTGGCTTGCTGCTCACCATTCTCGGTTCGGCACGCGTATCATTGTCATAACTTTAACGTTATAAATATGACATAGAGTATTAATTTGAGCCGATGCGGTTTCCTGTCCCGTGTTGTACATTTCCTCAGCTATTTTTATCCTGAATTTCATCCCGATCGGAGTGTAGTACCGCGAAGACTTCCCTTGTAAGTGTCGCATAGATACTGGTTTATTATTGAGAAAACGGGCAGGTAAGTTGTAAGCAATGTACATTAACTGTCCATAGAGGCAATTATACACAGCCTAAGTAGCAGAATATTTATCCGTTTTTCGAAAGACGTTCTTTATTTTTTGGCGAAAGTAGCCCCTCACTTGATCACATATTCCCAATTTAGTCATGCTATCAACTGTTAATCAACAACCGGCACAAAATAAATGTCATTAACATAGCTCAACGGTAGTGACTTGATACCGTTTTGTGACATTGAAACAGAAGAGAGAGAATCTTCGAACAACTAAGATCTCCCAAACTAAATACCGAAACAAAGCATTTCATTAGCTTCAATCAAGAATAAAATGCCAGCTTCATGGAAACCAACATCAATGACAACCGAATTACCAGTTAAATGAACATTTCTTAATTAAAACTAGCAACCACTGGCTTTCTTCTAAGATAATTGAACACTTGTGACCAAATAAATAGCTTCAATATTATTACTCAGGTGGTTGGAATTATCATTATGCCATAACATTGCATAACAGGCGACAAAATTGTTGGGAAAAAGTACGTTTACTATTGCTCTGTAAAAAAAATGAGCCTTACAGTAGTAGTCGCATATGATGTGTAACATCTGACATAGAAGAAACCTCACGTGAAAATGTTGATACACCGGTGTTTTATACTATTATTGGCATAAATATTAATCTATTGTAAAAGGGAGTATTTTACAAATATTGTAGTTTATAATGCTGAACTCATTTTATTACATGATTTGTAGCTTCCACCAGCACTAGCCTAAATAAAGAATACGATATGGATCAACTAGATTAATAGACGCGACATCGCTCATAACCTTAAATTCCTCATAAACAGGTCCTCTTGATTCACAGACCAACACGTAATTTCATATGGATTCTGTTAAAATGAGTCATATTGATATGATAAATATCGTTTAAAATGATAATCTGGTAGCAAAAATATCTACCCCATCCGGGATTCGAACCCGAGATCTCTAGATTCACAGTCATAGGAGCTAACCCCACGGCTATTTTGACTACGCAAATATTGTGCATAAGATGGTGACTTATTTTCACATTCCAATAATACTGCATTACGGAATTAAGTTTCATTTATATTTTGCTTGTTTCGATAATGGTCCTGCGTGAAATTGAGTTTAAAATGCCTTATGAATAGGCCCTCTTGTGAGTAAAGAGAATGTATTCAGCAATAGTTCAAGAAGGCTTCCTCAATTCTCGTATAACCACAACGATTATATTATATTGATGACTGCATTACCGTTATGTGGGTTAATACTCGAATAGCCATTGTGCAGAAATATAATACCGGCAATGCCGACTACTTACAATGTTTAATATTAAGGCATTTTACCATTTAAATACTGATACAAAGACTTCGAACATGTACCAATCACTTGACACCAGAGTTCGCATGAGCGTTTACCGTTCAGTATGTCATATACATTCCACATGGCCGAGAGTACGTCATGGTATCAATTTCCGACACCGCGCGCTCATTGTTTCTCTTACCACTGTCAGCTGGATCGATCGATCGAGTTGGCAGTGCGTCTTACACTTCCGTTCGATCCACCAGTGTCAGCTAGCACACTTTCGTTCGAGTACACTTCCGTTCGATCGAACGGAAGTGTGCCAGCTGGTGCCACCTCGATCGTTCCGATCCACTTCCGTCCCATTTTTCAAAATCACTCCCACAAAAATATCCAGCAACCGAATAAAAAGATGTTACACATTAAAAAAAAAGAAATTAGACAATGGCAGAGGGACCTCTTTTTAAAGGAACTTCTGACTTAAGCAATCGTTTATAATACACTCTTGTTTGTTAAATCAATATATATTGTAGGAGATATTTAAGATAGAAGTACCTACTTAGGAACTTACTTAAGCCGTCGGCCATAGTTGAGGGGCTAAGGTAAAACTATAGTGTAGTCGGTTGATTCTAGGGCCTAAAAATATACTTTTACCGGCCGCGGTGGCCGAGATCGCTAACGCGGTACCTCGTGCCTCGCTGGCATCGGGAGAGCGTGAGTTCGAATCCCACCTCGGCCGTCCTGAAAATGATTTTCGTGGTTTCCCATGTTCACCACAAGACAAATGACGGGACGGTTCCTTTCAATAGGTCCACGGCCGATTTCCTTCCAATATCCCTTCCCTGACCGTCCTGAAAAGAAAAGTACATGGCCATTGGCTGCATTAATAAAAATAAAAATAAATGCTTTTCGGTGTCTCTTTTAGACCTTGGCATTTTTGTTTCTCACATTGAGAGGGTAAAAATGAGCTTCGTCCCACCCTCTACGACGATTTTGATATGATATTTCACCTCTTTAAATATGAATTTTGAGGGATTTCTTCCCATAGACCCCATTTTATGGCAGATAAATTTAAATGTTTCGTTAGTGATTGATAAGCTCCCTGTGGTGTATATCTAGTCTATATGAAATTTTATATTGATCCAATAAGTCGCTGTCGAGTTAGGCTATGAGCGCACAAACTAAAACAAAACAAAAACAGACAGAGAAATAGACAGACTAATAGTCAGAGAAAACATATGTTTGTGCATATAATTCATAAATCAGTCTGAAACGCATAAATAACGAGAAATTCCGTGCAAATTTAGAAAACGGAACAAACTTCCATTCATTTACACTGTATACGGCATATAGATAGCAGATACATTATACATCCCCTGCAAAGCCATGCGCGTTAAATATGTCACCACGACCACGATGGGGAGTTTCAGAAAATCTGGAGATTTGACGTGCCAATCCTGGAGCTGATAGCGGCTGACACGTTGGCCTATGTGGTTCTCTTTATGATTTTTCCACACTCCCTCCAGGTAAATGCTGGGATAGTAACTTATTTCAAGTACCGTACAGTTCCGTACACCAATTAAATTATCATAGAAACACATGTTAACAGACCAATCGAACACACATTCAAGAACACTAAGATATTGTAGGGTACCTGAGAGGGTAGCCTCTACAAAGTATTAATCTAACAGTTGAAATAAATGTGTTTATGGGGAAAGCTTGGCAATTACGTGTAAGAGGTGGTAATTAGCTAGTGGCTTGAGATCGTCAGTACGATCTACAAGGAGAACTCCCCAATGTACTGCTTGGCGGGGTAGTTCAGGGTGTGAGTGTGGAAGGAAGGGTAGTTTAATTAGTGCGCTATGCGCGATATCGGCGCTAAACGCTCTGATGTGAATCGTAAGCAGGCGAGCTGAGAGCGAGCCTGCTGGTGTCAGCGCTGTGACAGTGACGCTTTACTAACGTCACGAAGCAATTAAATAACAGTGCTAATACTAGATCCTACCTAGCGGAGAAGCTAAGAGGGTAGGATCTTATCAGCTAATTAAATAAATGAAAAGACCTGTGGCTTGTACTATGTTTGAGTTTAATGAGTACTTCGAATTTGAAGTACTCCTGTAAATAGCAGTGCAGTTAATAAAAATATGTAATTATCACAAACCAAGCACAGGGGGATGGGAGTGTAATTGAATGTGTGTGTAGTGATCGCTTAAGACACTTACCCTTCGGCTTCCAGCAGCGATTCGGCACGCAGGTAACACTGAGACAGACTGACCTGGAGGCATGACCTCCCGGAGTTTTTATAGAAGCGTCGCGCTGCGTTTGCTGAATTCGCACATTTTTCCCATTTCGTAGCCCTTCCTGGGGTCGTTGGGCTTGGACACGAGGCTACCTGAGTTCATTGAGGCAATTATTTGTTAGATGTATAATTATGTGGATGTATTCGTTGATTCTTGAAGTAGGTATGTGGCATTTGGTTTTTTGGGGGTGTTAGTTTTAGGGGATAATGGTGGCGTACCCTAGGGCTACAACAACCTCCTTTGTGGGGTTAGTTATCGTCCTCGATAACTGGACTAAGACGTGGGGGTGGTTTTTGGAAAATAGGGCATCTTCTTCATACTTGTATATCTTCTGTCTTCTGTTCTTCTCATCTGGTATTTCCGTCCGGAAATATGTTGGTGGCATTGTCGGGGGTGTGTGGATAGCCTCGTGGTAGATAATGTGTATAAGGGTGAGTAATGGGGCAGATAGAGAATGTGCATTATGGAAGTGATCGTCGAAGGTTGTGGATGCGCAGGTGTTGTTTGAGTCTTCAGTCTTTTGACTGGTTTGATGCAGATCTCCATGCCTCCCTGTCCTGAGCTAATCGTTTCATCTCTACATAGCTACCACACCCTACATCCGAGGCAATCTGTTTAACATATTCTAACCTTGGTCTACCCCTACAGTCCTTGTCCTCGACCCTTCCTTCCATAACTAAGGTTGCTATTCCTGGGTGTCTTAGTATGTGTCCTACCAACCTATCTCTTCTCTTCATTAGCAGTCGCCAGAAACATCTCTCCTCTCCCACTCGCCTTAATACCTCTTCGTTTGTAACCCTATCTACCCATCTGATCTTCATCATTCTCCTGTAACACCACATTTCAAATGCTTCAATTCTCCTCTTTTCTGCTGCACCAATAGTCCAAGTTTCACTTCCATAGAGCGCCACGCTCCAGACAAAGGCTTTCAAAAATGACTTCCTAATACCTAAATCTATATTCGATGTCAACAGATTCCTTTTTTGTAGGAAGGCTTTCCTTGCCTCAGCCAACCTACTTTTTATATCCTCTTTGCTTCGTCCATCACTGGTTATTCTGCTTCCTAAGTAACAAAAGTCTCCAACTTCCTTCAGCTTTTCACCTGCCAATTTGATCTCCATAGAAGTTTCTGATTTATTTCGGCTGCATTCCAGTATTTTTGTTTTACATTTATTAATTTTCATCATGTATTCATTCTGTAAGACGGAGTCCATACCATTCAAAAACTGATTCAAATCCTCAGGCGTGTCGGCCAAGATGACGATGTCATCAGCAAATCTCAGAGTTGAAATTATTTCTCCTTGAATCTTCACTCCCACTTTAAATTTTTCTCCAATATCCTTCATTGCTTGTTCAATGTAAAGATTGAAAAGTATGGGTGATAAGTTGCAGCCTTGCCTTACACCTTTCTGAATACCAGCTTCTCTCTCATGTCCTTCAGCTTGAATGACTGCTGTCTGGTTTCTGTATAGATTGTATATCACCCTCCTATCCCTGTACTTTATTCCAATAGATTTCAAAATGTCAAACAATTTAGTCCAATCAACGTTATCAAAAGCCTTTTCTAAGTCTACAAATGCCATGAACGTTCTCTTACCTTTCCTTATTCTACCTTCCAAAATCAGCATAAGACTTAGTACAGCTTCCCTTGTTCCTACATTTCTCCTGAAACCAAACTGGTCTTCACCCAACTCCGTTTCTATCTGGCTTTCAATCCTCTTGTAAATTATTCTAGACAGGATCTTTGAAGCATGAGTAATCAAGCTGATTGTACGGTAATCTTCACATCTGTCAGCTCCCACTTTCTTTGGTATAGGGATGATAACATTCTTCTTGAAATCAGGGGGTACCTCACCTGTCTCATAAATCCTAAACACCAAGTGAAATAACCTGATCAGACCTTCATCTCCTTTGCAGCGTAGCAACTCAATCGGTATATCATCTATGCCTGGTGCTTTGTTCCTGCCTAAGTCCTCTAATGCTCTGTCAAATTCTGATCTCAATATTAAATCTCCTTTTGCATTCTCATCAATTTCCTCCTCCCTTTCCATTACATGATTCTCAATCTCCTTTCCCTTATACAAGCACTCTATGTAAGCTTTCCATCTCTCAACCTTTTCTTCCCTATCTGTTAGAGGCTTTCCATTTGTGTCCTTAATATTACAGCACTTAGTCTTCTTTTCCCCAAAAGTATTCTTAATCCTTCGATAAGCTGTGTCTACTTTTCCTAATTTCAGACAATTTTCTATACCTGCACATTTCTCTTTCAACCATTCTTCTTTCGCTTCCTTGCACTTCTTGTTAACCTCATTTCTCAGACGTCTGTATTCTGCTTTCCCCTTTTCATCTCTTAGATTCTTGTGTTTCCGCCTTTCAACCATCAATTGTAGTATATCCTGAGTGATCCACGGTTTTCTACCTATTCTTTCTTTCCTACCAATGTTTTCTTCTGCGGATTTTGTTATTTCATTCTTCAAAAGTGCCCATTCGTCTGCAATTGAAGTCCGTTTAGGATTTTTCATTAGTCCTTCCGTTATACTCTTCTTGAATCTTTCGTTTACATCCTTTACTTTCAGTCCGTCTATGGCCCACCTCTTTGGCTTTTGACTTTTCTTCAGTTTCTTCAACTTTAATCTGCATTTCATTACAACCAGATTGTGGTCAGAGTTTATGTCAGCACCAGGATATGTTTTACAATCCAAAATCTGGTTTCGAAACCTCTGCTTGACCATAATGAAGTCGATTTGGTAACGCCCTGTATCTCCTGGTCTCATCCATGTGTATATTCTTCTATTGTGGTTATTGAATAAGGTGTTAGCTATGACCAACTCATGTTCTGTGCAGAATTCCATCAGCCTGCTTCCTCGATCATTCCTTTCACCTAATCCGAAATCTCCTACTATCTTCCCTTCTCTCCCTTTTCCTACCACAGCATTCCAATCTCCCATTACTATAACATTTTCATCACCTTTGATATACCTCAGAATGTCATCTATTTCTTCGTAGACCTTTTCAACATCCTCATCATCAGCTTGACTGGTAGGCATATAGACTTGTACCACTGTGGCGCACGTAGGTTTAGTATTGATCTTTGCTACAATAATCCGTTCACTGTATTGCTCATAATATTCCACCCGCTGTCCAAGTTTCCTACTCAATATGAGACCAACTCCTGCTTGGCCATTGTTTGATTTAGTGCTAATGACCCTATAGTCTCCTGACCAAACGTCCTGTTCTTCCTGCCAGCGCATTTCACTAATCCCAACCAAATCCAACCTCAACCTATCCATTTCCCGTTCTAAGTTTTCTAACTTTCCACTTCCTAGCAGACTTCTAACATTCCACGCTCCGATCCGTAGAATGTCAGATTTCCTCTTTGTCACTTCTGTGATGTTAACCCCCTCTCGAGTAGTCCCCACCCGGATATCCGAACGGGGGACTAGTTTACCTCCAAATTGAAATTTTACAAGGGAGGAGGCCATCATCACATGTAATTATGCATAGAGAGGTGCATATCCTCGGGAATAGCATTACGGCTGTAGTTTCCCGTTGCTTTCAGCCGTGCAGCAGAACGCAGTGTAGCCATTAGTTGGCTTATATTATCAATATCTTAACCGTCTATTAGACTAGTAAAGAATTGATTTATTCTGAAAGGCTGCTACTCCCTTTCAGAATAAGTAAAGAGCAATTCTACTACAAAATACTAACCTTCTACTAACAATTAAATACCAAAATTCTACTAACGCAGAAGTGCCTTGTATAGTGTGTGTGCCTCCGGGTAGCGTCCAGCGATCGTGTGTAGGTGTATAAGGTAAGGGAAACAATATCTTATTACAACGTTGTATAAAAATTCAAACAATGGAATGTGAAGCTTAAACATATACAAATGTCAATTGTCATCCTGACGATAACGCAAGGATAATCCCATGATATAAAATGCATTCATATTACAATGTAGAACAAAATATAAAATACATACATAATTAAAACATTAAAAACATTAAAACATTCAACATCGCCAATGCATCTGAAGGGGTGCATGAACACAACGAGAGGAAAAAAACATCCTAGGGGTGAGGGGAGGATATACAATTAACATACCTCTGGTGCGAATGAAGAACTGCCCTCGTGTGCTCTGCACGTGTATATAAGAGATAGGGTGGAGAGAAAGAAACAAAGAAATGTCGCAGGATGTAATTTAAGGGAAAATATGTATAAATGGTTAATTTGTGGGGAAGAAATGCGACATTTGTACAACCGGGAGTTTAAAAGAACAGAAAGGAAAAACAATGTGTATTCACTCAACTACAACAATATCATACTCTCTCAGCTATAACAATACCGTAACAATACCATATTTTCTGAACTACAACACTATCATACTCTCTGAACTACAGCAATACCCTAACAATACCATATTTTCTCAACTGCAACACTATCATACTCTCTCAACTACAACAATACCATAACAATACCATATTTTCTCAACTACAACACTATCATACTCTCTCAACTACAACAATATCCTAACAATACCATATTCTCTCACCTACAACAATATCCTAACAATACCATATTCTCTGATCTACAACAATACCATAACAATACCAAATTTTCTCTACTACAATAATATCATGAGTGGACTCTTAACTAATATGTACCTGAACGACTATTTAGTACCTGCAGGTTATTTATCTATGTGTCTATGATTTGATTCGCTTCCCGTGGGAAATTGAAGTCATCTGGGCAGCACAACTCGTCCTTCACAAAAATAGGCGTGAGTTGTGTGGCCGTAGTGCACCTCTCATTGCAGGTGTCAAATTGTCATCGTTGATCCGACCTCCAGTGGGGGGATATCCCACAGGTATATCTCCACCGTGGTTCTAATTTTTACCTGGAAACGTATATCATGTGTGTGGGGGGGGGGGGGGAATCGTGTATGGGCCGTGTGAGTGTGCAATTTTGGGGAGGGAGACTTGTGTATAAAAAGGCACATATATTAGTGCTTATCTCATGTCGCCATCCGTTGGGACAAAAATACAAATAAAATCAAAATAGAGGGTGTCCACCCTCGGCATGTGCGGGGTGAACCTGTGGATGTACACAAGAAAACATGTTATCATGAAAATATACCATGCGAATTCATTGTATTCGGGCACTTCGGCGAGTGCCCAAAATGGAGCTACTCCCGATGCATATGTGCAAAGTATGCACCACTGTGTGCGCTGTGTCGGGAGTTGGCGTCTCAGGTATGCAACCTGTGCTAAAAAATCAAGACACAAATATATATATAAAAGATAGACTTAAAATTAATTCTGGCCATTCTTTACTTATGATTTCATATACCTTCGTGTTTGTTTATTCTTTAATCATTATTTCCTATACGTTCGCGTTTCTTTATTCTTATTCATCATGTTCCTATATATTCGTGCTTCTTTATTCTTATTCCTGATTGCATATACTTTTGTGTTTCTTTATTCCTTAATCATTATTTCCTATACCTTCGCGTTTCTTTATTCTTATTCATCATGTTCCTATATCTTCGTGCTTCTTTATTCTTATTCCTGATTGCATATACTTTTGTGTTTCTTTATTCCTTAATCATTATTTCCTATACCTTCGCGTTTCTTTATTCTTATTCATCATGTTCCTATATCTTCGTGCTACTTCATTCTTTATTCATTATTGCATATACCTTTGTGTTTCTTTACTCCTTAATCATTATTTCCTATACCTTCGCGTTTCATTATTCTTATTCATCATGTTCCTATACTTTCGTGCTACTTCATTCTTTATTCATTATTGCATATACCTTTGTGTTTCTTTATTCCTTAATCATTATTTCCTATACCTTCGCGTTTCTTTATTCTTATTCATCATATTCCTATATCTTCGTGCTTCTATATTCTTATTCCTGATTGCATATACTTTTGTGTTTCTTTATTCATTATCCACCTGTGTGTGTACAGGACTTGCTCCCGCTATGAAGCTATTACGTGTTCTTACATACTAAGGTGTGTCGTAAATTGGTAATCGTAGGTGATACTCTCCGGGGGTATGAACAGAGGAGAACATCGGTGTTACATACCTCGGCCCGGGAGATCATATATTCATTTTTTCGTCGTGTGTGTTTATTCTTCTTTCTTCGTGTTTCTATATTCTTGATTCGTTATTCACCTGCGTTTGTGTTCAGGACTTGCTTCCGTTATAAAGCTGTTACGTGTTCTTATATACTAACTAACGTCAAGTAAAAGGGAGTCGTCTTGGGAAGGAGGATGTATCCCGTCCGACGCGGGGGTAGTCAATCCCCTAATCGAACTATCTATCAATCCTCCATCCGCAGGTATAGCATAGAAGACGTTAGGGCATAAAAAATGGGTATAACGGGCCCCGCGCTGCGGGAGACAGGCTAGGTACATCCTCGAGCGCGAGCGATTGCCCACCCTAACACGTCACCGCTATGACCTCACGTCGTTCGTCAATGTTTAAGTCACGTCATGTCAGGTCAAGGGCTATGCTTGCCCTTTATCCCAGTCAAAACTTACCATTTGCTATTTTCCCCAACAAAATAGTGTCACATCCATCACAGTGCACTTTCGTGCACAAACCATAAAAAGATAGTGTCAAGCGGTACTGTGTTTGTGTGGGGTGTTATAGTTATACGGGGGGGACTGTGTTGGCACAGTGCACTTTAATTGCGCCTGGCTTTCAGATATCTAGCTAATTACATCTGCGTATTATCCCCTCTCACATGTTAGTGGGTAAGTCAAGGATTTGGAAGGGTGTTTCCGTGTTATTGGGAAGCTGTAAGCATGTTAGATTTCGTAAGTAACGGGTAAATGGATGGTGAGATAGGGCCAAGGAATCGTGGTCCTATGGGGATGTCGGGAAACCTTAAATGGAAGGATCGCTCGACCGGTGCGGGTGAGGATCTTATTGGGTTAGGAACTGGGTGTTCAGTGTGGTTGTTAGATACCGTACTGAAGGAGGCAGGGGGACATATATGCTCTAAAGTCACATGCAGGGTAAAAATGCTGGGTAAAAAATAAAACAATTCATGTACTGGTGTTAGCAGGTGATGCCTGTGACGCTAAGCTGTTAGCTTTATAGTTCCGAATGTTTATTAACATTTAGCCATGAGCGATATAGCATGTCGTGAACCCTGGCAATTGCATGATTATCAAGTGCCGTGCATTAATAGGGAACAGGTGTAAAAATATGTAACTGTAGAGTGTTAACAATGTGTGGCGGGAGAGAGATGTGCTATTAAGCTTGGATGCATTAGTCGTGATGTATGGCATCTGTGGCCATAATAATAATATACTGCTGTCTGCACTCGTATAACATATACTTTAGACTTATATACTATGAAGCCTATATTCTAAAACTGGTCAACTAGTGTCATTAAATAACCTAATCCCTTAACCTAGAGATTCTCTATTATATATATATATATATATATAGATATATTCTAAAGCAAGTTGCACCTCTGTGCCCGAGATGTGTGGCCTAAGTCCGTCCTATCGGGGGGGGGGGGCTTATTGCTTTAAAAATATCTTATCCGCCCTGCGGAAATGTGGGGGATCCATAAGTGTGTATTGCCATTCTAGTATTTGGGGGGACGGTACAGATGAATGCCAGCTAAGTGTTAAATGGGGCTATAAATTCCAAGAGATGTGGTGTTTTAATTGGGGAATTCAAGAGGGGTAAAATGCGCGTGGCGGGAATATTAATGCGCCACCGCTGTAGATGAGTTTGCTCAGCCATGCCTGGAGGAGAATATCTTGCCCAAGATCGCTGTGCCGCGAATAAAATATAATAAAACCTCCAAAGTGGGAAGTATATCCATTTATCTGTAGTGTCACGGGAAAGTGCCCGTGTCTGCGTATGTTGGAGGGCGGTGTCTATATAAGGGTGTCTCCGAGGGCAAATGCTTACTGAAGCCCGATGAAAGATAAAATAAGGTGTATCTGTGTAATGAGGCGCTGTGTGTATAGCACCGATAACAATGGCTCCTTGCCGTGAAATATGCTGGCCGGGTGTTAAGTAGTGAGGGATGAAAGGGCTGAGTGTAAATAAAAGTGTGTGGTTACCCTGGTAGGTATGGTATACTCCGAGAATCATATGTTCCGACCGCATTGTCATTTGAATTCAGCGCGCGATTGTGCGATTGGTGAGTACAAATAATGGCTGTTTGCGGCTGACTTGTCACGTGGGAGGTGTGAGTTGAGAAAATGTGTGTGTACGGAAGGTATCAGATATCGGCTACTGTGAGGCGGAACCTAAGGTGCTTATTGGCCGGCGTACTCCGTGGGAGTAATGTTTATCGGCGCGCTACGCTGATTGGACCTGAGCGCTGGGAGTGAGTATAGAGCATGGCGATTTGTTGCCATACAGTGAATGAACTGTCAAACGCACGTGTTGGGCGTCGACTGGAGTGTGTGTCATGTACGCATTCTCGCATGCTAGACAGCCTGTGTATTATATAATCTGGGTGTAAGTCAGTGACTTCTCGTCTGTGTATTGGGAAACAAAGTATGTCCCTCTGGTGGGGAGCAATGTTGGGATTACGCTGTCATCATAGCGTACTCAAATGGGGCAAATGATATATAAAAAATACTGTTTTTCTTGTACCTAATTTACGGAGTGTACTAAACGGTACTGTGAATGTGTGGAAGCATATGGCGATTCCATGTGGATGTAAAAATGCTGGGTGTCATTATGTAGAAAAAAGTGTTTCCGTGGTTTACTCCCACTCACTTCGGGAAAATACAAAATGATATATGAAAAAAATACTTGGTTTCTTCTACCTAATGTATAGAGTGTATTAGAGTGTACTTTGAATGTATGGAAGCATATGGCGACTCCATGTGGATGTAACAATGTTTTGTGTCATTCTGAAAGAAACGTGTTTCCGTAGTTTGATCCCACTTACTTCGGGAAAATGAAAAAATAATGCGGGGCACAGTAATATATATATCCAGAGCGAATACTGTATTCCGCAATGTCGGATTGTCCGTGGAGTAGCAAAAATGGGCTACCTTTACCGGTCATCCTGTGGTATGGAAGTGAGAGCTATATGTTGTAGTCCCATAACGCAATTTGTTGGTGTGGAGATGATGTATTCCTATTGCGTATAACATGTTTGCGGACTCAAGTGGATATTTAATTTTTGTAGAAAATAAAATCATTGGGCCTTTGTTATTCGTTATCTACCATACTCGGCATTCCTATGCTCATGGTCGATACTTATTCTTTATCGTGGACCTAGGAGGGTAGGAATTAACCTGCTCTGGGCTTATCTCGCCTAGGCACACGTAGAACAGCTATGGACCATCGACGTATTGGGTGCCGAATATATATATGCGTTCATGGCTGATACGTATCCTAGATTGTGGACCTAGGAGGGTAGGAATTAACCTGCTCTGGGCTTATCTCGCCTAGGAACACTTAGGACATTTATGGGCCATGGCGTTAATGTGATACTGATGGACATATAGTGATATGTATCACGTCGTGTTACGCTGCCTCAAAACGAAAATACGAAATTTCCATGTGGCCAACTTATGACTTTGACGACAAGTGTGTATCTACTGGGTAGATATTAATTAAAGGGGATCTATATAAGGACTTGTGGTCCCATTGGAGCCTTGTGGCTTGCTTAAGTTATTCCGTTATGTGATTATTGACTATAATTTCGTCGCATGGGAGACGGTGATCAACAGTTCACAATTCAGCATCGGGATGATAAAAATGGATCCCTGAGCGGCCAGTAAAGAGGTATAGCCCCACACAAGTGGATGTTTCACCACAAGGCCTAGCCTCGAAGGCTAAGGATGAATGATAGAATTTAAATTGTAAATGTAGTCCCTAATTCGTTGGCTAAGTATGATGACGCTTCGTTGGAGAACTGTTTTTCCTGTCTGTCCCTGTGACGGTATGGTGTGGTTAATACCACCGTTGAATTACAAGAAAAGTTAAAGATCCCCTGGAGGAGAAAGAAAAAAATAAGTATATGAAATGGAGTGTATAAGAACTGCAATGGGGCCGGATGTGGCCGCGTATGATTGGCTTCCCTGGTTCTCGTAAGCCGAGATGCAGTGTGTGCAATCCTCGCTTCCGGCATTGTGTAAGGAGCTCGCATCACTGTCTATGAGCAGTTTGCAGTACTGAGTGTGAGAAGTGATTGAGATGTATTAAAGAATGTAGCCTGGATTACAGTGTATGGGGAATGTAATCTACGTAAGTGTAAGTTATCCTTATTCCAAGTGTCTCCTAATTGTTTGATCAGATGATCTATAGAGTCTAATGCTGGGATGGTATGATAACCTGTGAAATTGTATCAAATTTTGCTGGCTGTAGTGGTAGTAACCAACCTGTGTAATAGTGAGATTGTTTGCGGAATTGTATCGAATGTCGCTACACTATGTCATTAGTGTTAATACGCATGGGCCTGTAGGGAAGGCCGCTAACCTGTATTATTGTGCACATGCATCTTTGCAGTTGAGAAAGGCCGCTAACCTGTGTAATCGTGTTGTCTGCACGAGCCTATGTCGGTGCTGAAATATGGTAAGAAACGAAGATCGTTCATCATAGAACGTCCGGCGATAGTGATTGTACTAGGCTACTATCAGTGGCCTAGAGTATAGTGTGAATCGTTTATGGACGATGAAAGTAATAACAGAAGAGTGTATTCGTGTTAGGCAGTTTAAAGGACGTTCTGAGGTCCAAAGACCTGTGTTATTGTGGTGTCTGTGACCCTGTATTTGCTTCCGCTACTGCTGGAGTAATAGCGTTTGCTATATAAATTGTATTGTACGTCCAGTAATGTATTATGCTTGGCCATATGTGTAAACTTAGTGTCCTACTCGGTGATAATGTATCGGACCGGGCTGTCATCCCGCCTTAATGAGGGGTGAATGCTGGAATCCGTGCACTTTCTAAATTCGTGCATGTAAAAATTTTGTGTACCGATTTCCCAATATGGGCATTAACCATGGGAATGTTAATCCCTCTAGAGTCATGGGGGATCTATGTATTCGCCTATTACTTATTACATCTGGTTATTGTGTTTGAATTTGCCATCGGCCGCTACCGAAGGTATATATATATATAAATAATTGAATTATGTGTCGGTTCTTATTAACTGTGTGCTGTGAATACAGTTGTATGGGAAGGGTGCGTTAATGTATCGTCCCTTGTGAAAGGTGATTTGATCTTTAGTCGGTTGCCTAATGGTCGTGACCGTGTAGTGAAATCTGCGTGCGATTAAGTTGGTTAAAAATGTGCGTCCTGTATGAAAGTGTATGAATATTAAATGTGTAGATAGCCTCATATAGTAAAGGAATCTTTCCGTGGTTCGTTATTTGTATTCCAGTTGAGTGAATGGCCTGGCTTACGCATGGCTATGTAGGCGCGTGCCTATTGTCATGATTTGCCGCAAAGAGTTGTTACTAGGGAGGAAGCGTGTATTGCTGAGTGGGCGAGACGGCTCTTGTTACATCCACGTGTCGCAGCAGAGGATTGTCCTCGCTTGCTTATGTATGCGTGTAACACATGTGAGGCCGTGTCTACAATATATTACTTGAAAAGATATATATGCACTGTACATATTATAAGTATGGAACTATTATAAATGACGGTCAATCGGCATTTCCTATTTGGTATCATGCAACTTAAGAATACCTATGGTGTGGGGCCTAAACGGGATTGGTGTTGACACCTAGTACTGACTGTGACTACCAGATGCCATAGTGCAACTGGCGCTGTTGCCCATTCTAGTCAGGCGTTTCGTGTCCATGGGGACTTAAGGGGAAAAATGAGGCACATATAACTGCTAAATGTGTATCTAGCCTCGACTTTCTTAAACTAGTGTGTGCGAACAGAATTCATTATCATAGAAAGACATGAGACATAATAAATATAACATGGTACACATTATTGTATTGGTTATAACTAAACATGCAATTTTATAATTAGGAATCGTGTCTATGCACTGTGGGGAACTGTCGGTGACCGATAGTCGTGAGCATGGCTACCAGATGCCATAGCGCATAGGGCGCTTGTTTGACTCGTACGGTCCTGGGTTTGACATATGTGTGGTAGAAATATATTTTAACGCCTTATGCTGGTGACCCAACGTCCGTGTCTCGTGGCTCTGGGGACTGGGTAAACGTGGAGATACGTGGGGCTGCTTCAGGCGCAGCGTACCTCGACATGTCTTACCCCCTACTTACACCTAAATGTTGTGTGTAAAAGGAAAATTGGCTTTGGAGGCGAGTTATATGATCCGTAAAGCTATCTCGTGGTCTGGTTTAACGGTATTAGAATTTAGTGTGCCTCTAATCATTTAAAAATAAAAATGAATGATATGTTGGTTCTAAATTGGCAATTTTGGATCGTATCTAATGCAAATAATGGCACCGTCTCCCTCGGATTGCCAAGGCGGCTTTAGCGCCCGGTATCCACTCAAGGGATGCATTTTCCGTGCGGGGCGTTTGGAGAAGGGTGATTTTAGGATTGTGTTGCCTACCTTCTACTTTCGGGAGAGTTACTGGAATGGGCCGGTAAATTGATATGTCTTTTCGCCGTGGATTAGGGCCGTTGGTCGCCATAGTAGGCGGTAACGTCCTAGGGTGCAATGGAAGTGTATGGGGCTGTACGGATGCACGTGGCGGATGACATGTATTTACGGGTGCATCGTTTCCAATGGCGGGCTGCTTATGTGGCATGGCCACGGCAGTCCCCTTCCTAATAGGAGTGGGCCGTAGAGGAATGGTCCTGTTGGCCATTTTGGTGAAATGCCTGTTCTAACCGCTTCCACTGGGGTAGGTTGATGTGTCAATTGTTGAAACGAAAGAAAGTGTGCTTGGAGCTGACGGAAATGTCGCCATAACTCGGCGTGTTGCAGGGTAATTGCCCTGGCCTGTTCCGCCAGTCTCGTGTTTGCCGTATTTACCCTAAGGTGTTCTACTTTAAGATTAAAATGTTGTTTATGAAGGGCCTCGTGGAGTAAGTGGAGTTTAACCTGTGTACGGCTAAATTGTTGCCTGATGGCTGGGATGGGGACCCTAATAACATACTTATTTCCCTTTTTGTGGGATAGGGCTCCCAGAATCCTCTTATATTTGGCATGCAGTATTTTCTGCAGGCGGTTCAGGTAATCCTGTTTGTCCCATAAGGATTTGTGCCATGCAATTAAGTTTTGCAAGGCGTCTATACGCTGCAATGTATGTAGGCGGTGGAGGGATGGCATGCTGAATGTAGAACTATAATAGGCTTTTGGTCGTGTAAGTGTGATTTCTATCTCAGTGTATATAACTACTTGCCTCATGAGTAGGGAAATATCGACGGAGGTGTCTGGGCAAGTGAATCTGTGGGAAATATCTTCTCTAAGTGTTTGGTATTTCCCTTATTCTACGGGGTTGGGAAATGAAATGTTAATGTTTCAAAGCCTTTTAAGGTACCGGGGACCGAACTCGGGGGAGCAACTGAATAATGTGACTCCTATTAATTATATGGTTGGGCGTAGCAAATTTGGGGGTCGTGAATGGCTGATTATTATTTAAAGGTGGCGTTAAGTAATGTAATCTCTATTAGGGCGGGCCTGGGTGGGTACAAAAATATTATTGGACCCTTACTTCAAAAAAAAAAATCCCAATTTTGGGTGGCGTTCGCTTGGCTTGTAAGAGGTTAAGTTTTAGGGATCTTTTCCCCAGAAATAAGTTATATGTACTTCTTTAGGCGTTGTCTTATGACAACGTCGCGGTACCTAGTGCCTCCACCATTTGTAGGGTACCTGAGAGGGTAGCCTCTACAAAATATTAATTTAAGAGTTGAAATAAATGTGTTTATGGGAAAAGCTTGGCAATTACGTGTAAGAGGTGGTAATTAGCTAGTGGCTTGAGATCGCCAGTACGATCTACAAGGAGAACTCCCCAATGTACTGCTTGGCGGGGTAGTTCAGGGTGTGAGTGTGGAAGGAAGGTTAGTTTAATTAGTGCGCTAAGCGCTCTGATGTGAATCGTAAGCAGGCGAGCTGGGAGCGAGCCTGCTGGTGTCAGCGCTGTGGCTGTGACGCTTTACTGACGTCACGAAGCAATTAAATAACAGTGCTAATACTAGATCCTACCTAGCGGGGAAGCTAAGAGGGTATGATCTTATCAGCTAATTAAATAAATGAAAAGACCAGTGGCTTCTACTATGTTTGAGTTTAATGAGTACTTCGAATTTGAAGTACTCCTCTAACTAGCAGTGCAGTTAATAAAAATAAGTAATTATCACAATCCAAGCACAGGGGGATGGGAGTGTAATTGAATGTGTGTGTAGTGATCGCTTAAGACACTTACCCTTCGGCTTCCAGCAGCGATTCGACACGCAGGTAACACTGAGACAGACTGATCTGGAGGCATGACCTCCCGGAGTTTTTATAAAAGCGTCGCGCTGCGTTTGCGGAATTCGCACATTTCTCCCATGTCATAGCCCTTCCTGGGGTCGTTGGGCTTGGACACGAGGCTACCTGAGTTCATTGAGGCAATAATTTGTTAGATGTTTAATTATGTGGATGTATTCGTTCGTTCTTGAAGTAGGTATGTGGCATTTGGTTTTTCGGGGGTGTAAGTGTTAGAGGATGATGATGGCGTACCCTAGGGGTACAACAATATCCCAAGTCACTATACCAAATTAAGGATAACAGCAGTAATGTATTTATACATAATACACGTTTATGGAAGGTGGCAGCACGCCGGCCTCTTACCGCTGGGTCCGTGGTTCAAATCCCGGTCACTCCATGTGAGATCTGTGCTGGGCAAAACGGAGGCAGACAGGTTTTTCTCCGGGTACTCCGGTTTTCCCTGTCAAAATTTCATTCCAGCAACACTCTCCACTATCATTTCATTTCATCTGTCATTCATCTAATCATTGCCCCAGAGGAGTGCGTCAGGCCTCGGCAGCCGGCACAGTTCATATCCTCGCCGCTAGATGGGAGGCTTCATTCATTCCATTCCTGACCCGGTCGGAGACTGGAAGCAGGCTGTGGATTTTCATTTTCACACGTTTATGGGTCGGAAAAAAGAAACGGAAATGTTTAGTATGCCAATATTTGCTGCCCTTGGTGGTACAGAAAACATTGCTTACAGTTGAACGTTCCAATTTCTGTCCAATACTTAGCGAAAATTCCTTTGCAGTGAAGGGTATATTCATTCTATATGACGGTACAACACATCGCATAACCTAGCTAAGGTATCTGTGCCCCTTCGGCCATTACTATGTTTCAGACTGCTAAGCTTTCTACGAATAAATAATAAATGTTGTATATATTATTAATTGTATATTTATTAATGAAGTAGGTGATTTCTTGACTTCCACGGCTTACTCGCCAAATGGTAATCATTCATATAAATTATAAAAATTGTGTATATTATACACTATTTAGCCGTCAGATATTGGGCAGAAATTAATTGTAAATACTGTTGGATTAAGTTTAAATGCAGAGATTTAAGTTAGTCGACACGCTGACGGGAGCCCAATTATTTTTGTTAGTAAATATTAATGTAAGCAAATCAAAATTATTTTAGGAAACATGAAATACATTCAATTAATTTTAACTGCCGGAAATAATTTGTTTCCAGTCGACGTGTAGTACAACTGAAAATTTGATTATACAGAAAATATATCAAGGAAGCACTATAAAAATGAATTTATATATTCTAAATATTTCCCGATAATTTCAAACAAATATTACAGTACCGTATATGCGTAGGCTAGTAAGTCTGCCCAATGGTACACTGCGGTGCAGTTCTACACTCGTCTACTGCAGCAAGCATTTAATATCCCTATATCTGACTTCTGGCAGTCTGAAATTCCTTTTCAGGAAGTGAGACTGTGGCACTAATGTATCCGGAGTGCACGAAATTACGCGAGGGCCGTGTTTGTGTGTGTGAATTCCATTCTCCATCCACAGCTCTTCCCCCACAACAATCGAGTTCGCGAAGATTCAGCCCTCCCCTCCTTTACCTCCACCCCGCTCAAGCTCATCTGGACACGCTTGTAACTTAGAGTATTATTGGCCTCACGGAATACGCATACCAACCCTCTCATCTTCTTTGTAATCATCTCTGCTTTGTGTGATGAGTTCTACTTAATCCTGTCGACTCAAACATGAACTCTATATAGCGGCTAGTAAAAAAGCCTTCTTTGTAATCGGCAGTACCATAGAGACAAAAGAACTAATAGTAATACAGAATATATATTGCTAGAGGTTACCTAGTCAAAAATTCTTCGTGGTCTATCATTTGAAGGGTTGGTGACAATTACGTGGTAACCCACCCAACCATGAAAGTTGGGATAAGTAGAATATATTGTCTTTAAGGCGACACTCCGGAGATAAAAGTCGATATTTTGTTCATTTTGGTGATTTTTTTTTTAATGACTGAAATTGAAAGGATTGGGTTTTTTCTTTCTTGTCACAAAGTTATTCCGTTGAATTGAAACAATTTATCACCTTAATAATGCTTTGCTTGTCAGTCTGCACACAACATAAATGGGTGTGGCATCTGCTGAAATGCTTGTTAGATTATTTATGATGTCATTGTCAAGTTTTCATTCAATCAAATCAATAAAATATCCCTGTTCTTTGCAATTACGCATCCCGGGGATGGGCCAAGAGCCCGCCCCCCTCCTCCCTCCCCCCACCCCACACCCCCTTCCGCATATATTTCTACAGAATCGAGCTGTAAGATCTACCATGTTTCTGAATGAAGCCTGCAAAGGACTAATATTTCAGTACTTGATTCTACTGTCTTTGAGCAACATTGTATGCTTGTATTGGTATTCATGATGTCACTAGAATAATGCCGACAACTATAAGTTTTGTTATTCTTGTATGTTTCTTCATTCTTGCAAGTTCTGTGGCGGTAGCCAGTCTGTTTACTTTTGTGAAGTTCGTGCGCAAGTAACCTCTTGTAGATGTGCATCAAGATACTAGACAAGCTTCCAGAATTACAAATATTCGTACAGAAGCTGCTAAGAAACAAAAGGAAGGAAAAACATACGATTCTAGTGACTTATAGGTAATGGATCAGGAAGATAACGTCACTTGATCTTTGCTTTATTTTTCCTGCCAATTGTAATTTTACATTTAAATCCCATTTTCTCCCATAATATTCTGCCAAATGTAGCAAAACTTGTATGGTATATGTATCACAGCTATATTAGGAAACCTGCGTATGGAATTCTTGATTGCAGAATTCTTCCCAGTAGTAGGGACCCCGTGGGGGTTTGCCTGTTCCTCTATCGGGCGCGTCCCAGGTGGCGGATAGGGGGGCTCGCCGGACTTGTCCGGAGGGTTTGAGGGAAATAAAATACCTCTCGCGGACCAAAAACAGGCCCCTTGCCAGGGTTATGGTGAAGCTACGTTAGGCCTAGCAAGCCAGTAGTGGATATGAAACTGCTTTTAAAACGGGAACGGGCCTCGGAAAGGACAGATCTAAAGGAAGCAGACCTGGCTATGGAAATGGACTACGAATCGGAACTTTGAATATAACGACATTGACGGGAAGAGTGGACGAGGTTGTGGATATGATGGAGAGGAGAAAACTGGATGTACTCGGACTGGCAGAGACCAGATGGAGAGGGGAAGGAAGAAAAGAACTGAGAAATGGCTTGCAGCTATACTGGATAGGAAATGAGGAGGGGAAGAGAAATGGAGTGGGAATGGTGGTGAGAGAAGGGCTGAGGGAGGAAGTAAAGAGGGTAAGTGATAGAATAATTAGAGCCAGAATCACTGTGAAAGGTAGAAACCTGGACATTCTGCAAGTCTATGCACCACAGGTGGGATGCACAGAAGGCGAGAAGGACGAGTTTGAAGAGGAGTTGCAGAAGCAGTTAGTGGGGGGAGACCTGATAGTCATGGGAGACCTAAATGCCCATGTCGGAACTGATAGAAGAGGTTTTGAGGAAGTGATTGGTGGTGAAGGATGGGGAAACAGGAATAAGGAAGGAGAGAGATTGTTGGAACTGTGCAAGATAAATGGGCTAATGGTTGGAAACACATGGTACAAGAAGAGAAAGAGCCATAAAATTACTTGGTACAGCAGGGATTTGACTAGGAAATCAGTGGTGGACTATATTCTATGCGGGAAGGAGACAAAGAAGAGTATCACGGATATAAGGGTAATACCTTCAGAAGCCCTGGACAGTGACCACCGTCTGCTGGTCGCCAAGGTGAGAGGACTGAAGGAAAAGAGGAGAACTGAAAACCAAGAAAGAAGAATAAGGACATGGAAGTTGAAGGAGGATGGAAATAAGGAGAAGTTCCAGATATTAGTGAGGAACAAATTACCGAAGGATGATCCGAAAACAGGTGAAGAAGAATGGAATAGGTTCAAGGACGTGTTGGTAGAAGCAGCGGAAGTCGTGTGTGGCAGAACTAGTGGAAAGAAAAGGTGGAAGGAAACATCATGGTGGAACCCCAGAACTAAGGAAGCAGTGAAAAAGAAAAATGAAGCATTCAGGAAATGGTTCCAACAGAGGACAGACAGAACAAGAGAAGAATACCAAGAGCGGAAGAAAGAAGCAGGAGAAGTAGTGAAGGAAGAGAAAAAGAAATGGCTGGAGAAATGGACAGAAATGATGGAGGAGGACTGTGATGGCAGTAAGAAAGTGTTGTATGGAATGATAAAGGCAAAGAGAAGAGATACAGGGGAAAATGTCAGAATGGTGGACAGGAATGGAAAGGAGGTCGAAAATATGGAAGAAGTAAAGGTTATCTGGAGAGAATACTTCAAGGAACTCCTAAATCCAACTAAAACCAGCGTAGTGGACATTGTGGAGGAAGAAACAGACAGTGACCAAGACATTTCAGAGAAGGAATTGACATGGAAAGAAGTGGAGGAAGCATTAAAGAAGATGAAAGGGGGAAAGGCACCGGGAATAGACGAAGTGAGTGTGGAGATGGTGAGAGCAGCAGGGGTGATAGGAACACAGTGGCTCTTTCGAGTAATGAAAGTGATATGGAGGGAGAAGAAAATACCAGAGGACTGGAAAAGAGGGATAATAATACCCATATTTAAAAAGGGAAGTGGGATGGAATGCAAGAACTACAGGGGAATTACACTCATGTGCCACTGCGCCAAAATATTTGAGAAGGTACTGGAGAGAAGAATTCGGACAGAAGTTGAAGATGGGCTGAGGGAAGAACAGTATGGATTCAGGCCAGGAAGGTCAACATTTGACCTCATCTTTGCAGTAAGACAGCTACAAGAACACCATTATGAATATGGGAAAGATCTGGTGATGACCTTCTTGGATATTGAGAAAGCATATGATAGTATTAATAGAAACAAGGTATGGGAAGCAATGAGAGCAAAAGCAGTGAACAAGGAGACAGTGGCAAGAGTGAAAGCAATGTACGAGGGAAGCAAAAGCTGTGTAAAGGTGGGAAGAGAGAGAACGGAATGGTTTCAACTGGAGAGTGGTCTGAAACAGGGAAGTGCCCTCTCACCCCTGTTATTTATAGTGGTGATGGATGAAATCATACGAAAAGTGGTAAATAGCATTGGGGAAAGGAAAATGAAGGCAATGTTGTTTGCTGATGACCTTCTGGTATGGGGAGAGGATGAGGAAGAAGTACAAGAGCAATTAGATGAGTGGGAGAAGGTAGTGTTATCATATGGGATGAAGTTCTCAGCACAAAAGAGTGAAGTGGTCATCACAACGAGGAAGAAGAACAGACTGGATATGGGCATAACACTTGGAGGACAGCAGTTGCAGAAAGTAGAATGCTTCAAGTACTTGGGAAGCATAATTGAAGAAAAGGGAGGCAATAGGATGGAAATAAATGAGCGGGGAAGGTGCGCAGATGGATTTTTCAAGAGTGTTATGGGGATGATATGGAATAAAGATGTACCACAAAAATGTAAAGGAATCATCTACAAGACCTAATTTGTGCCAATTTTGACATATGGTTCAGAAACATGGGTGATGAAGGAAAGGGACAAGAATAAAATACGAGCAGTGGAGATGAAGTTCCAGAGGAGTAGGGTAGGACTGACAAGAATGGACAGAGTAAGGAATGAGAGAGTCAGGGAGATGGTAAGAGAGGAACCATTGCAAAATAGAATAGAGCGATCTAGGCTACAATGGTATGGACATGTGAGGAGGATGCAAGAGGAGAGGATACCGAAGAAGATGTTTGGAATGGAAATGACGGGAAGGAGGCCAAGGGGAAGACCAAGGGACAGATGGACAAAAGGAGTTAAGAATAGTGTGGAGGAAAGAGGAGTGTGCTGGGACACAGTAAATGACGAGAGATGGTGGATGGACAGGAAACGATGGAGAGGCTTATGTTCCAAGCAGACCCGACCAACGGTTGGAAACTGCTCAAGATGCTGCTGCTGAGTAGGGATTTAAAAGTCCAAAATTTTTGAACAAAAAATTACACAAATTTAGTACTATAATATCTCATTATATAAATTATTTACAGAAAAATCGATACCGTACGTATTTTTTTTTGAAGAAATATTATCTACCTAATTCCAAATTTCCATTAACGTGTCATTTGAAATCTATGAAAAAATGGAATTAAAATTTGCAAAAAAGAAATATAAAAAAAATGAAAAACTATTAATTGAATATGAAACACATGTTTGTGACATCTCTACTTTTGTTTGGGTGACATTCCCACAATGTTTCGTGAAAATCCATGCATTAAGTAGGAAGATAATGCCACTTGAACTTTGCTTCAATTTTCCCGCCATTTGAAATTTTAGATTTAAATCCCATTTTTCTCCCATAATATTCAGCCTAATGTAACAAAATTTGTATGGTATATGTATCATAACTATATTAGGAAACCTGCATATGGAATTCTTGATTGCAGAATTCTTCCCAGTAGTAGGGATTTAAAAGTCCAAAATTTTTGAACGAAAAAATACACAAATTTAGTACTATAATATCTCATTATATAAATTATTTACAGAAAAATCGATACGTACTGTTTTTTAAAGAAGTATTATCTACTTAATTCCAAATTTCCATTAACATATCATTTGAAATTTACGAAACAAAATGGAATTAAAAATTCCAAAAAAATAAAAAATAAAAAATTTTTTGTAAAAACTATTAATTGTATATGAAACAAATGTTTCTGATATCTTTACTTTTGTTTGGGTGACATTCCCACAAAGTTTCGTGAAAATCCATGCATTAAGTAAAAAGATGCGTTTATCTCAGGAGTGTCACCTTAAATCAGTAAAAATATGCAGTATATTACCAATTTCAGGCCAATACAATCTACTTGCCCCAACTTTTATAGTTGTGTGGTTTACCATGTTATTTTCGTCAACCTTTTATATAATCATGCACTTTGACGTAAAAATATTTGTGTTCTATGCTTTATCACAATAAATCCTTTACACAGATTTCAGCCGAGTGCATTTGGCATTGTAATTCTTCGACTTCGAAAAAGCGCTGTAACCTCATCGTTAGCTTGTTACCATGGCCGTCGCGATTCAAATCCAGGTCAATGCATGTGAGATAGCTCATGTGAAATGATACATACTAATGTTTCAATTTCCACGTAAATCTTTACTTCCCGTATTTTATGATCATTAACGTGATAGGTACTGTATATTGCAAACTTGCGTATTGCCGGCACTTGAATGCACTCCACAATTTCGTAAAATAACCTATTTCCTCAGTCAAGACCACCTCAGGGCTACAATATTTGGCTGACACCCCGGAGGTCCGGGTATGGTTTCCCACTCTGACAAGAAATGTAATTCTGGTCTAAGGGATGGAACGGGGTACATTTGGCCTCGTGAGGCAAAACTGAGAAGTGCTATGTTCGATTCCCTCCTCAGCCATCCTGGAAGTCTTTTTTCTTGGTTCCCACTTCTATTCCCGGAAGTAGCCAGGGTGGTTCCAAGCTTAAAGATACAGCCATCTCCTCCTCATTCCTTACACTACTGCATACACCACAAAAGCACAGGTTATCAGATAAATTCTATGCATATACATTTATATATATACGCCAGTGCATAGAGCTAAATGCACTCCTCAAATGAAACTACCTCAGTCACTCCGTCCCTCACAGCCTATCTGAGTGCTGATAAACAGCTAATTCATCAGAACAAGTTGTTGCATATTTCACCTGTGCCTCTTCACCATCATCATGATTACCATCATCATCAGTAGCAGCATCATAAATTAATCCATCGAAGACTGTACACCATTTAATACTAGCTGTTTAAAACTACACCCCAGACGGAGTGTTGATCAAACGATCCCCTGAGAGAAATCACCATTCTATAAATGAAACAGTTCTGATCAAACAACGTTCATGGAGAATTCATCAATTCATACACTAAAGTGTGTCGAACAATAAATCCTACGAAGAGATATCACCAATTAACCCATTTTAGTGTGTTGAACAATCAGTAACCGAAGAGAACTCAGCAATGAATCCATTGTAGTATATTGAACCACCCGTAATCGAAGAGAGCTCATCAATTAATCCACTGTAGTATGTTGAACAATCAGTATTCGAAGACACCTGACCAAATTAACCCAATGTACTATGCTCAAGAATCCGTATTCGAAGAGAATTCACCATTTAATCCACTGTAGTGTGTTGAAAAATCAGTACTCGAGAACAACTCGCCAATTAATCCACTGTAGTATGTTGGACAACCACTAATCAAAGAGTACTGTAGGATGTTGAACAATCAGCACCTTAACGAATCTATCCATTGTAGTGTGTTGAACAATCAGTACTCTACGAGAACCTGCCTATGAATCCACTGTAGTGACATGAGCAATCAGTACTGAAGAGAACTCGCCAACATATCCACTGTAGTATGTTGAAAAATCAATCCCTCGACGATTGTTCATCAATAATTTCACCGAATTGTGTTCACTAATAAGTTTTTGTCGTTTCCTATCGTGCCCGTCTGTGTAAAGATACCACGTTTTTGGCGGCTGAAGCCACCCCCACTAGATCCCTTCGCAAACGGAACACATTAGGAAACACTATATACTTTCGAGCTGGGCCTGAGTACAGAAAATTATCTCAGTCATGTAGAGTAGAAAGGAGAATTTCGAAACTGATCAATCACATATCGGCAGGAAAAATCACGAAGTTAGAAGGATATCCACAAGTTAATATAATCTGGGGTTTATTACAACAAATTACACTCACATGTGATACATCTATACACACAAGTCCCTAACCTACTCTTGTATTGGGAAATACCGCGAATTCCAAATTATAACTAGATTACCCTGCTGGAAAATACCATCCTAAGTTTCGGTCAGATCAATTCCCTCAAAAAGAAATGAAGAAGAAATGAAATGCTAGGCACGTGGCGCTTGACGCAAAAAGTACTGTTTTAAAATTGGAGAAAAACAAGATGTTCAATAAAGAACAGATTGCCTACTTTCTCCTAAATGCATGGGTATAGCTATAACTATTTGTCCTTTTCAAGGAGTATAATTGAAAGTTGGCTGTAGTAGCTTGTCGAAATACAACGTGCTATACGGATATTAAACGTTGATTGATTGTTTCCTCAACTGAATTATTTATTTTTTATTCGTAAATTCCCCATCAGGAGAGCGTTACAACACAATCAATTTTCATGTTTTATTCTGGCCCTTTCTTCTTTTTCCCCAAAAACCTCCCATATACACACTATGCTTCCTCGTTCTCTCCTCCGGTTGTCCCCCTTTGGGAGTTTCCTCAAACATCCGTTGTCTAAGTTTTTCTCTGTAAACGCTCCTGTCTGCCATGTCTTCTATAGATATGGTAAGTTTCTTGAGGTCTCCTTTACCCAATTGGTTTTTAGTGTACTATTCGTAACTATATTAAAAATTTTCTTGGTCAGTCTGTCTTCGGTCATCCTATGTATATGTCCATAACATTTTGCCCTTCTTTTCCGTATGTTGTTTGTAATCGTCTCTGTCTGTTTGTACAGTTCTATTGTCGGTCTCTTTATCCATATTCCCTCTTTCTTAACTGGCCCGTAAATTTTTCTCCGAAATTTTCTCTCTTGTTTTTCTAATTCCTTGATTTTTGTTTGTCCCTTGATTGCTGTCGTTTCCGAAGCGTATAAGACCTCTGGTAAGACTACTGTACGATAGTGTCGTAATTTGGCATTGATGAAAATACTTCTTTTATTGTAGTGGTTCCATGTAGGTCGGTATGCTTTCTGCAATTTAGCGATCCTGTTTTCATTGGGTGCCAAGTTCAGTCCTGTTTTCTGTATAATCTCTCCTAGGTATTTGAAACTTTCAACTTGTGTTATTTTTCCATACGTGGTTTCCAGTGGGTGCCTGTCTGTAGATTTTGTGTCCATGAACTGTGTTTTTTCGTATGAGATTAGTAACCCTGCTTTGTCACACATTTTGTGTAGCGTCTCTAGAGCTTCTTTGGCTTCTTTTCTGTTATTTGTTATAATCGCTACATCATCGGCAAAGGCCAGACATTTAATGTTGACTGTTCTTTACTGGTGTTTTGCCATTGTTACTCCTTTGACTCTTTTTTTTCCCATGTCTTGATTATTTTATCCAAACCTGAGTTAAATAGAAAGGGTGATAAGCCATCACCTTGTCTCACGCCTGTCTTAATTTTGAAGGGTTCTGTAATCTCTCCCATGAATTTAACTTTAGATATTGTATTCTTTAATGTTCCTTGGATTAGTTTTCTGGATTTACTGTCCACCTTCATTTCTTCTAATGTTTTAAAAAGTGTTTCTCTATCTATGGAGTCGTACGCTTTTTTGTAGTCGACGAATGCGATTGTTGTGTTCCTGGACTTTCTCGTTGCTAATATTATTCTTAGGCACCAGATCTGCTCACTGCACGATCTTCCCTTCATGAACCATCCTTGGTATTCTCCTATCCGTGGATCTATCTGAGGCTCTATCCGTTTTAACAGGGCTTTGGAGAAAAATTTTACGCAACGGGTAATAGTGAAATCCCTCTATCATTATTAGGGTTCGTTTTGTCTCCTTTCTTGTGAAGGGGGTGTATTAGGGCTGACTTCCGTTCTTCTGGTATCTTCCCTGTTTCCCAGATGTTTTCGATGATTCTGTGTATTTTGGGTGTAGTATTTTTGTGGTCTAATTTCCAGATTTCCAAAATCAATCCGTCTTCTCCAGGCGCTCTAATGTTCATCAATGATTTTATTATTTCCACGATTTCTTCAAGTGTTGGAGGTATGGAATCCATGTTAGTTTCTTGCTTTTCGAACTATCACGAATACAGCCATCACAATAACACAGTTTATCAGACAAAATTATACACTCACCCAAGTACACGAGGCTAAATGCCCATGATGTCCATGCATCTCAAATGAAACAACAGCTTCCTACCCAAATCGTTCCTCGTAGAAAAGTGCACACACTAGAAGGCCTACAGACATCACAGTGACACAGGTTTTCAGACAACTTCTACACACTCCCAAGTAAACGCGGCTACAAGACCATGATGCCGCAAAACCCCTAAAGAATCATCAAAAATAACAACAACAACAATAGTCACCACCGCGGATCAAGGTCAACGAATATAAATCGATGTATTCGAGTGTTGAAATATGTGGTGTTATAGGCCTAAGTATACTGTATATATAATATTTTCGATTTCAAATACACACTATAATATGCTTAACATCATAACGTGTGAGTAGTTATAAGTCAATAAATAGCAAAAAGAACGAAGTAAAGAAATTTGAACCTGCAGTGATTTCATCCACGAACCACCAGACTAAGAGCCCAAGTCGCTAACATTACGTCACGGGTGCCCTACGATAATACTTGATATACAACTGGTTTTGTATAACTGTATCATATTTTGTGTTGAAATCAACGATTTCATTAGCGTTTTCCGGTGTTTCTACAAACCATTTTGTAGACTACTAAATATGTATTATTTTGTTCAGTGCATTCCTAAAAGGATATAAACTTACGAAGTTACGGAAATATGTGTATTTATGAGCAAGAATAGCGGCCATGTTGCTAACGGGACGGCATGGGCCCACAACGATATGGCACGGCAAGCCTGACCTGTTGGTCACTTCGACGGTTACATATTCTATTATAATACGCTAATATCCTACCAGTCACCTCTTTGAGGACAAATTAAACCTCCCTATGTGCGATCGGCTGAATTGTTGAGGCCAGGCCTTGTTTAATCGTAAGTTACGGTTCGGCTTTAATACTTGCATGATTCATACATCAACCACCTTCAAACTATTTGGCTGATGACCTTGTAGTTTAGGTAAATGACGTTCCCTACATTAAGGTATGTTGTTGCAAAATTGGGTAGAGTTCAGATGATTAGGTTAGTCTTAATTTGATTTAAGCTTTGAACATTTGGCTGGCCACCAACATGTTTCCGTTAAGACGGCGGCAGTATAAAACATGACACTTAGGTTCCCTTTGCTAGTGCTACCTCTGTACCAAATATAATTTAATTCGGTTTCACCGTGTTTGAATTGATAGAGAGAATCGATTTCCACACCCACATGGCCGCCATCTGCAAACTATTGGGCTGATGTCCATGCAGTTTGGTCAAGAGACGCTTTCCAGATAAGGATATGTTGTTGAAACATTTGGTAGAGATCAGATGACTAGGTTGGTCGTAATTCAATTTAAGCTTTTAACATTTGGGTGGCCGCCATTACGCTTCCGTCAAGATGGCGGCTATATAAAATATGACACTGAGGAGCCCTTTGCTAGTGCTACCTCTGTACCAAATTTCGTTCAATTCGGTTTCACCGTATTTGAATTGATAGGGGGAACCGATTTTCACACATACATGACCGCCATATGCAAACTATTGGACTGATGACCTTGTAGTTTGGTCAAAAGATGCTTCGTGTACAATCGTATGTTGTTGCAGAATTTGGCAATGATTGGATGATTAGGTTAGACAATTTTAATTTAAGCTTTGAACATTTGGGAGGCAGCCATTTCATTTTTGTGAAGATGGTGGTTATATAAAACATGACACTGAGGTACCCTTTGCTTGTACTATCTCTGACCAAATTTCGTTCAATTCGGTTATAGCGTGTTTGAATTGATAGGGGGAATAGATTTTCACACATACATGGCCACCATCTTCAAACTATTGGACTGATGACCTTGTTGTTTTGCCAAAAGATGCTTCTCTCACAAACGTATGTCGTTGCAAAATTTGGTGGAGATCAGATAATTAAGTGAGTCGTAATTTGGTTTAAGCTTTGAACATTTGGGTGGCCGCCATTACGTTTCCGTAAAGATGGCGGCGATATAAATCATGACACTGAGGTACCCTTTGTAAGGGCTACCACTGTACCACATTTCGTTCATGTCGGTTACACCGTGTTCGAATTGATGGGAGGAATCGATTTGCACACATACATAACCACCATCTGCAAACTATTGGGCTGATGACCTTGTAGTATGGTCAAAAGGCGCTTCAAATACAAATGTATGCTGTTTGAAAATTTGGTAAAGATCAAATGATTAGGTTAGTCGATTTTCATTTAAGCTTTGAACATTTGGGTGGCCGCCATTACGTTTTTTGTCAAGATGGCGGCAATATAAAACCTGACACTGAGGTTCCATTTGCTGCAAACCGAAAATTGGCGCCACCTCCAAATTTACGATGAGCTTAAAATCTAGCTAACATGACGTAATCCTACCATTACTCAAGCCTAATACACAAACGCTATCTAGTCCAAATATAATACTTTATAAAATCTATAAAAGCATCATACTTGCTCAGATCAAAGCTATGTCATGTCATGGGTCGTATTCTGGTTCTCGAATTCTCATAAACTCTGTGTTTCAATTTCTACAACAATCATGTGCATCACAGCGCAATATCAGCCAAACATTATTAGCATTGGTATATTGGCTTTCACGGCCGGTGAATTAAAACTCAGCAATTCTTCTAGGTTTGTGCCGTGTCTTGTGTGGGGTTTCGCCTAGGACACCAAGCTAGGCTCATCGGCGGGCTCTTGGTGTCCCCGCCCGGACCCCTACAGGAGTGACGAACTGCGTGCCACCTCCCTTTATATAAGGTGTAACTGCACCACTTGACTACGAGAACTAAAAGTTCAAGCAGCCTTAACCTCCCTATGAAGGCTTCCAAAAAGATGGTATATTGGAATTCACGGCCGGTGAAGACCTTTATGAAAGCTATTATTAGAGATTCAGAGCAGTAAAGATGACCATATGTAGAATTGGTAAAGACCCCGTGAATGGATAGAATTCTATGTTATGAGAGGGAAGATTTGATGTAATCGATGCCAGTCGCACCCGAATGAGTTAGACACTGATTAGTGTGCGCATAAATGTGATTTTACGCGTGGTTCAAAGTTAGGCTAGCATTGTATGTGCATGTCGTGCCGAGAGCACCTAAGGAATTGAATCACAAGGTATGTGAACTGTAAGCAAAAGGCTTCAAGATGTGTGGGTGGTATATTCTTCGAGAAACCACGAGATGCAAGTTGATTTAACTATGCATGAGACAGGGCTGGTAAATCCATTTTGTGTTGACAGTCGAAACGGCAGTAAGTCCGATTTATCGCTGCATTTGTATATGGCAGTAGCTGTGACTACCGTCCTCAATGTTCTTATAGGAATCACCACACCAAGTATAATTAGTGGGAGCGTCTAACTCTCAGCTTGTTTGAATAACTAGCAGCCTGATCCACCCGTAGCCTATCATCTAGTTATGGTGGAAATGTAAATCCACAGATGTAATTGAGTTGAATATGCCTCATCCTCATGTAAAGGAACTAGGTAACTATTGTAATTGTGGTCTTACATAACTCAGACAGTATCGCGGTCAGTTTACCAGCCAAGAACGGATCATATGTAGGAACAATGGTCTCAAAGAATCCTTAGAAATGTGGAATACGCCCACAAAAGGTGGCCA
Source organism: Meconema thalassinum (assembly GCA_946902985.2). NCBI lineage: Eukaryota > Metazoa > Arthropoda > Insecta > Orthoptera > Tettigoniidae > Meconema > Meconema thalassinum. The sequence continues at coordinate 298,438,139 of OX336389.2, forward strand.
TTTTGGAAGTTAGCACCCCCGGAGGTTCGGCCATAAATTACCGCCAGGGTAGGTCGTTCTGTAAACAGTGCCTAGTAGCCGAGAGTTGCCAGCTTTAGAATGCTAGAGATGAAGTCGCATTTTGTATATACTGTACAAGGCCTTACAAGGCACAATAATCAGGTAGTTGTCATGTTAACGATACGGTAGTTCGGATCCCTTATTGAATCCTAAGTAAATTAATCCTCACAACCCAAGATTAGAACTTGCATAAATGAATGATTAACAACAATAGTGAATGTTAAATAATAATAATAATAATAATAATAATAATAATAATAATAATAATAATAATAATCAGAGTTGCCGGGATGGAGCCCATCACTTCCGAGTGAGGCGCGCCATGACGCGTGATGGGCTCCATCTCGGCAACGCTGTACAGCTTTTTTCGTATCGGCTAGCAGCGGAACCATGTCTTATTTTCCCGTAAAAATACAAACCGATATAAAATAACTGAATTAATTTACGTATTTCACAGTCATACAGCATAACCTTTTGAAGTATAAGTATTACAACGCGACCAAGAACTACATTTTCCAACCACCCCGAGCTGAGAAACAGTTACCTTACAAAAATGATAACAACTTTGTTTCTTGGGCACACAAAATGTTGAAATTAATACATCAGTTATAAAATATTCCAATGTATATTGTGTTAAAATTTGGATTCGATCTAATGACGCGTTTTGAGGGAATAATTCTTTAAAGTGACGCATGGTTGAAACACGCCAAAAATCGGACACCTTTTGTGTTCCAACTGCGATAAAAAAAATATTTAAAAATTCCAATCCTACATGAGCTAACGATAAATAGAACGACGAAAATGAAGATGTTATTACATTCAATGTAGGCCTAATGGTTACTTCACAAACAAGCTTCAAACTCGAGTGCACATAATACTTTGGTCGACAGTAGTTTCGGGATTTTTCACCCAGAGGCAAAGTAGAATTGCGATTCTAGATCAGAGCCATTTAAGGTATATCAGTGTAATGTTAGACATTGTGTCTTTGTTTTTGCTTAGGACAGACTAGGGTCTGCCTAATAATAACAATCCACCAGATAAGGACCCGTAGTTAAAATTTGGGCCAAAGCTGGAACACGAGTACCTTAGGGAAGGCACTCATAGATGTAAAATTATAATAATATTGTACAGTGTTTATCTTAAATATGTATTGTTTATCTGTGGATCATACAAATTATTTTCTCGTACGATATTTTAATGACTTAATAGATTGATTAGGATATTGTCTTTTTGTGCTAAAATGTAGTCCTTGGTACAACCTGATATGTAAATCACCATCAGTGGGAGAACGACTGCGATCCTGAGCTGAGCTGCTGGACAGGTGATTATACATATCTATGAATGTTTAAATAGTTATAGTACCAAGGTGAACAAGACTACACACGGGATTATCCAATAAATGAGGGTAACAATCATTTCAGGAGTTTCCTATAGTTCTAGACTACGTTCCAGCCATATGAAATAGTGGTTTTAGTGGGGGACTTATTAAGTTATCAAGGCGTCCCATGGTTAGGAACGCTGCATTCTTAAACTTCCCTGGCAACAGCGGACGTGGGGCAACCCTATATATAGATTCCCTTGGCTACTTCAATGGTGGGGCTGTTTTTCCTAAGGAAACTTTGGATAGATGAAAACCAGAGTTCCACAGGCCAAGATGATGTAAGAATTTTCCTAGTCCACACATTGTTAATAACCCCCGTTATAGAAATTACCCTGGCGCCTAATAGCGTGAAGCGTAGATGGTTTTGTGTACGGAAAACTCGCATAGGAAAACCCATGGATTTTCTCATCAAGAAAACCAGGTGTGAAAGTCAGTTTTTGGAATTATATTCACTGACGGGTAGGTTAGTACCGGAACCGTTTTAATTTAATAATCACGTTGGAAGTGATACAGAAAGTTTACAGTTTCAGACCAGTTTCATCTTACATGCAACCTTGCTCGAGGGTAGGCGAATAGTAGCCCGCCCTTACCTCTCATACAATTGTCGTTCGTCGTGGTGACAACAGAGGATTTGTTGAGGTGCAGTTTGACGCAGCTCGGGCTGGACAATTAGAGAGGGAGAAGGAACAATTAGGAAGAGAATGATTACTTAGGGAAGAAAATATACAGAAAGAGAACAGGTAGAATTATAATTTATTCATAGAGAACTGCCACTGAGGCCAAAGAGCCCCTTTATGTAGCGTAAAATGTTCTGGATTGAAGTTTTGTAATAAGAAAATAAACCTAGCTTAACAACTAATAAAACAAAATATAATGTACACTTATAACTAAACAAGCCAATGAGCAAACATTTTATACCAGAAGAATAATACAAATTATAATATAATAATTAAATCAATAACCTACCTAATGTATTATTATATCTATTGGAAAAAAACAAGTTATAGGTAGTACGTTAAAAAAGGACTACAATTATAATGTGAATTACAATATGATCTATTAATAAAATAAGAAAATGAGTGACATGATTACTCGAACTACTATCAATTCTACGGAAGTTGTACCTTGGATACTAAAAATATTATACAAAGCTGTATGGCACGGATATATTTCAAAAGTTTTGTATGAACTATTTACACTTTGATTCGTATTCCCTCAGGAATCTTGACATTAGATGTTTCGTGAGTTGTGTAATGTTAACAGAGTTTATAAATGAGTGAAGGTGGAATGTATTAAAGAACCATGAAGCTGTGCAAAAGAATGGTTTATTGTATTTAGTTGTAGAGAGAGGGAAAGGCAAGGCAAGATAACCTAGAGAGAGAAAGGGAAAACCTAGAGAGAGTGGATAAGATATTTGAAGCATTCCAGGCTGGCAATCGTGAAAATGCTGTAATAGCTAAGCTAAAGGTAGAAATTACTTAAAATATTTTGAGCTTAAATTCAGATGAACAGGCTAAGTCGGACGATAGGTTAAATTCTATACAGGCTAAATTAGAGTCCAATTTGCATTTAAGTCAGGACTCAAAAAGGGAATTCAATGACAAGATTGACGCACTCACATGCGAGATACAGGATATGAAACGACAGAGTAGAGCTGACACGGACCGTATAGAAAGACAATTTGATACGCACAGTAAAAACGTAGACCAGCGGCTCGAAGTTAACGAATAAAAATGGGAGATCAAGATGACGAGCTATGCTAGGAGCTTGGAAGGAGGTTCAAAAGATCGGGAAAGGAATATCCTAGGACAATGCCGACAGAGACTCAAGGTGAGATAGGAATATACAAGAAGGAAATAACCGGAGTTAAGGATAAAGCCAGAAAGAAGTGAACTCCTTACCAGAAGAGATAGAAGTAAGAGAAGGTGTAAAGGAGGAAGCTATGAGCAAACAACACATAGAAGTTCAAGAGGAAGTGAGGGGAGAAATATCTCACATTAATGAAAGCCAACGAGAGGATAAAAATAAGATTACTCAGACTGCAGGAGAATACAGAGAATGACTGATGCAGGTCGAACAAGAAGAAGTCGCACGTCTAGAGAGGGCAGAGGAATGGCATCACGCATGGAAACTAGAATTCTAGCCCAGGAGGAAACAGCCTTAAGAAACTCTAGATCGAACCTCGGCAGTGCAGAGGATATTTTACGCATCCGTTGGACAGACACGGAGCCTCAGCCGAATAATAAAATATACCTGCCTATGACAGAAGGGGAAAGCCCATACGTTAATCACTATGTCAACACCGCACCCGAATGAAAATCAGGGACAGTTTGTGACAATCATCAGGACTAGTGAAGACAACCCTCGTAGATTATTAAGCGTTAATTCGCTCACATCAAAGTATTTCCTTAAGGAAGTGGCCGAATACTTCAAGGATGCTCGAATTCTACCTGAAAGAAGACTCAGGGCAATGGAGAAACTGCTTCAAGGCGATGTCCCTATCTGGTTTAAGTCATCCAGATACACGTTTGAGACGGTAGATGAGTTTAAAGAGGCTTTTCTCAAACGGTATTGGGGTCCAGATATCCAGCAGAGCTTAAGACTCGATTTATATTCACGGAAATATCACACGGGGAAACCAACAAAATATATTGAATACTTCACCCAGCTGCTTTGCCATCTTCGAGAACTTGATATTCCCCCGGGTCAAGAGAATCTGTGTCTTGCGATTACGAAGCAGTTGCCGATCGAAAATCAAATATATGTGATCGCCTCGCAAGCCAAAACAGCGGTCGAAGTTGAGAGTGTACTTCGCCAGCTGGATTTGTCAACCATGCACATGACGACACGTCCTAACAAGACTGTAGAGAGAGTCAACATGGTTACTCCACAACCGGAAGAAGTACGGGTACGTGGTCAAAATAAATCGACCAGTACCGATACTTTGCATACAGCGCGGGAACCAAACTCAGGAGATGGCATTCGCATTCAAGAGAAGACTATCGAAGAGGACAGTCCAAAGAAAGACCATATAGCCAGGGAAGACCATACGATGAACGAGGGAATGAGTATAGAAGAACACTCCAGGTAGAGGCAGATATAACAGCCGATATGATAGACCTGAGACTCAAACCCAAGATTATCGGGAAGGCAAAGAGGAAAGATATCGAGAGTCTCAGCGATATTTAGATGAGAGGGTACAATAATCTCAAAAACCTCATTTCAAATGGAGCGAGGCGGCAGAGAGATGAACAACAGGATTTTTTCAAAATCTTGCATTCGTCCGTCGCAGATTGAAACCCCGTGAGAAGAACTACACCGCAACAGAGGGAGAATTCATAGCCATTATCTATGCTCTTCAATACTGGAGTAAGATTGTATACGGGTTCAACATTTTGTAAAGTACAGACCATAAAGCTATTACATTTCTCCTTAATACAGATTTATCAAGTCAAAGGCTTACAAGATGGGCACTCTATGTGAACCAGTGCGATATAGAGATAGAATATTGCCCGGGAAAAGAAAATATAATCTCAGACCTACTGAACAGAATACCAGGCTCTGAGGATGAAACAGCCCTAGCTATCGCCATGGATGATTGTGACCAAGCCACCATAGAATAATAGCGTCACATCGGTGACACCCAGCGTCAGGATCCATGGATGAAGATGATGATTGACTTCTATAAAGGAAGACTCACAGGAGGAACACCAGTTATCATTGAGGTAGAAAAGCTAGCGGAAGGAAACAGCTTTTTCAATAAGCTGTTACACATGTTTGACGACCCTGAATACACCCGCTTAAGGATTCGACTATGAATGTTTAAATGCGTACAACATATGTGATGACTGTAGTAGTGTGTGTAACTGTATTAGGGACTGCGATGAGGTAGGTAACCAGGAATTTGAAGTAAAGTACTATCCCGTCATTTGCCTCAGGGAGTGTGGAAAACCTAGGGGAAAGGATAACCGCTGTCAGCGCCAGATTTGCTTCAGAGGTCATAATGCAGGATTTAACGAGCACGACTACGCTGCGAGTCAAATCATGTCGTCTCTGTATCCTTAAAATATTATGGTTATGCTATACATGGCTAGAGTGGTCTCCTCTCCATCATACCTCGGTATTGAGACCTTCTGCGTACTACATCATTGATGAGTCCTTGCATCCTCCTGCATGGTTGTTAAGATAATCATGTCTGCAACTGTAGCCGGTTTTGCACGCGATGCTGGAGATCTGCTGCATACGGGCTGCGACAACGCTGTCATGTAGCCCCGTGTACTTTGGGTGGGTGTAGAATCTGTCTGATAACCGGTGTTAATTGTGATGACTGTAATAGTGTGTGTTATCTGTTTTTTAATTTAAGTACTGCAACTTAGAATTTTTCAAATAGTTCCTACTTTTGCCGCCAGGCACCACCGTAAACGACTACTAGGCCAAGTTCAGAACTTAGCTACTAGACGCCACCGCAGTCGGCTCTTGGCAACGAACGTAGAACCCTAAGAGCGTTGTTTACATTCTTAACCTATCCAATTCAGCTTTACACAGGTGCAATTAGTGGAAGGTTCTTTAACATGCCATAAATCTATGACATGGGACCGCCGGCTTTACTTCCCCTCCAAAGGAAGGCATACTGAGGGATTTTTAACGCTCTTAAAAAATCCGACGGCTTCGGCCGGGTTTGAACCCGCTATCTTGGGCATAGAAGCTCAGCATGCTACCGACTACGCCACCGAAGCCGCTGTATTGAAGATAGACATATGCTCTCACGGACTTTTTTGTAGAACTTTTCATGCTGAACAATTCTTACACTCATAGTATTTAGATATTTTTAACGGTTTGCCCAGCGTAAGCGTACAAAGCGCTCGGACGCCAGTTTTTTTTCGACTTTTCCACTGAAATCGTTACTGCTTGGCTTCCTTTGATCACAAATAAATAATTTTCTACAGAAATCATCCTCGAGGTATCCTTTACAGAATGGTGAAAACCGCATCAAAATCCATCCTGTGGTTCGCGTATTTGGCCGTAACATCCAAGATTCGGGTACTTGGTTTTATACTAAGTAGAGATATACCAGGTGAGTCAGCCGCCCCGTATTTTTTTGGTTTTCGGCCAAACTTCCAACGTCTGATGCCAATATGGTCGACAGTTCCTCGTTTAAAGCCAAGCCACAATGACCCTAAACGACTTTACAAGATTTATGACGACATGGAAGCAAGACCTTTACAAAAATGTGTGTGCGTCAAGTGATATATCAAAGCATCAAACTGGCATACGGGCATGTACAAAGAACATGCCGATTAAACGGGTTCAGTTGGATACGAAATTGACGCTAGGTACGGTGGCTTACTGATAAAAAAAAACGTGAATGAACCTTCGTAGCGGAAAGCAGTATCACATCTAATACGCTTTCAGGCACGCTGAAGGGGCAAGTAGCCGTGGAGCAATGGTCTACGTGCGTAGAAAATAATCGTCCTGTTATTGGGAGTTGTGTTCAAATCTCACCACCGCTGAATATTTTTATGCACATTTTAAGCTTTGGGAATAATATACAAGGGCATTCGTGCCACATTTGACTAATTTCATGCAGTGTTTATTTAGGATTTAATGTGTACTGGCTTGACACAGTGTGCAGCCTTGAAGCGCAGGTTATTTCATCGCCATTTTCTTGAAGTTGATCCCCCAGGGGCTCAAATCTGGTGGTACGTGGGTTGGCGACCATGGGACCCCAGCTGAGTCTGACATTGCTTCGACTTGCTTGTGCCGGGCTCCTTTCCGACTTCTTTCCTGTTGACTTCTCTTGGTCAACTCTTGTTCTCTTCCGACCCCGACGGTAATAGGGTATCCGAGGCCTATGGAGTCTCTCCTTTTCCGCCTTATTTGGCTCTTCTCTCATTTTTCCTGATCCCTCATTCTTCGAGGGCTTTTCTTTCAGGTACCTCCTGCCTTCTGCTCAAGGCCCTCAAGGAGGCAGGGTGTGTGTATCCCCGCCAGTTCTTGTGCACCTTGGATAATGCTAGACCCTTAAGGGATCACAACTGGTGAGTTAGAGAGTTATCGATCCCTGCGTATTCCTGAGCAGGGTCGGGCTTTTCGCCTTTTTCCATTGCCTTTGGGGTGGGCCCCTCTCATCTTTCCCTTTCCTCCCTGACATTCATGGCTCCCCTTCTTTCAAAGTCCCTCAATCTTCATTCTTCGAGGGTTGAGGGCATTACACCCCCCCCCCCCCCGCCTTTGTTTTATTTCCCTCTTACTCTTCTTTTGTTTTCCTTTTATTTTCCAATTGTGTACGTTTTTAGTTAGATTTACTGAAATTTTCATCTTCATTATCCATGAACACCCAAACCATTAGGGTCCGATAACCTAGATGTTAGGTCCCTTAAAACAACAATTATCCCCATCAGCATCTTGTGTTTGATCCCCAAAGCTCAAAATGTTCATAAAAATATTTAGCGGTGGTAGTATTCGAACCCACCTCCCAATAACAGGTCTGCTACCTTCTACGCACTTCGACCATTTCTCCACGACTACTCGACCCTTCACCTAGCCTGAAAATGTGTGAGATGTGATACTGTTTTCCGCTTCGAAGGTTCATTCACGTTCATTATCTGTATGCCACCGCACTCAGCGTTAATTTCGTATCCAACTGAAATCGTATAAACGGCATGTGTAAGTCAGTAGTTAATTTTAGTTGTAAGTTTGTAGCAGTCACCTCCGTTGTATAGTGGTCAGCGTGATTAGCTGTCTCTCCGGAGGTCCGCGGTTCAATTTCCGGTTCTGCCACGAAATTTGGAATGTGGTATGAGGACTGGTACGGGGTCTGCTCAGCCTCGGGGTATCCAAATGAGTAGAGCAGGTTCGATTCCCACCTCAGCCATCCTCGAAGTGGTTTTCCGTGGTTTCCCACTTCATCTTCGGGCAAATGCCAGGATGGTAATTTCCGTAAGGCCACGGCCGCCTTCTTCCCACTTCCTTGCTTAACCCTTGCACTCCTCCCATCCCTTCATCAGGCCCCTGTTCGATATGCAGGTGAGGCCGCCTGAGCGTAGTGCCTGGTCACACACCCCAGTTGTATCCCAAACTCACGAGTGTCAAGCTCCATGACACTGCCCTTAGTGGCAGTAGAGGTGGGATCCCTCGCTTTGTCCATGGGAAAAGCCAACTCTGGAGGGTAGAATGATAGTGAAGGTTTGTAGTTAGATTTAATTATAGGTATTTTTCATTTTTTATTAACATCCAAACCATTAAGGGCCGATAACCTAGATGTTAGGACTTTGTAACAACCATTATCATCATCATCTTGTATTTGATCCTCAAAGTTTAAAATGAGCACACAAATATTCAGCGGGGGTGGGAATCGAACCCACCTCTCTTAAACCGGACGATTATCTTCTGCGCACTTTGAACATTGCTCCACGGCTACTTGTCCCTTCAGCTTGCCTGAAAGCGTATGTGATACTGATTTTCGTTTCGAAGGTTCATTCACGTTTTTTTTATCAGTAAGCCACCGTACCTAGCGTTAATTTCGTATCCAACTGAAACCGTATAATCGGCATGTTCTATGTACCTGCCCGTATGACAGTTTGATGCTTTGAATTATCACTTGTCGCACACATGTTTTTGTAAAGGTCTTGCTTCCATGTCGTTTAGGGTCATTGTGGCTTGGGTATAGACGGGGAACTGTCAACCATGTTGGCATCAGACTTAGGAAGTGTGGCCGAAAACTAAAAAAAATAATGGGCGGCTGACTCACTTGGTATACATTTAATTTAATTTGTTTTGGTTTAATGGAAGATTTTCAATTGAATATTCAATAATTTAACGTAAGGGTTGAAGGAAGCAATTACGAAGTCTTTTCAGTCAGGTAGAAGGAGACGGGATGTGTTGCAATTTGAAGTTAAACTTGACCGAGCCGCGATGCGGGGGGCGTTCTTGGAAGTTGAGACAACGACTGACGCTACAGAGCTCGTTTTTCTTGGAAGACAGTTCACCAGAGGTCATATCTACATGGACAAGGGATACTAGCCTCGTGCTAGGACCAGGATAACTTATTTTTGCTACAAGCACCGTGATTCTCAGAATTTTACACCACGCCATGGCTGAACGAATCAGAGCTGGACGCCTACATATGCTGAGGAGAAGAATTTGGCTACGATGAAACAAGATATGATTGGTCGGCGGTCACGGGTGAAGACTACGGTAGGAAGGATGAAGACAATTTATAAAAGACGTTACTCAAGGGTCGAGAGCCATTCGATTCTACTCTACATTTTACATTACTATCTTATTCTCCATTATCAATCTGCGATTCATCAGAGGAGATTACGGTGGAGCACGTCTGAGCTTAAGTACAGTTTAAAGTTGGAACTATGTTGGGACACATGGTGATAGTTGTGTCCTAGGCTATCATCATACATGTGCTTATTGAAGTTAGTACTCCATCACAGTCAACTCAGAAATTTACAAACATAGCATACTACAGGAAAGATGACGGCGATTTTCTGCAGGAACCTCCAAATTTGCTCTGGAACGAGCAAAACCAATCTAATGAAGGCAACAACGGTGAGCGCTCTGGCAACATTACATATGACTCTGATTTATTTTAGTAAATCTTTTCTTTGGGCACAGTAAATTTAAATTCATTTACCTTCTATAATAATTTAATTTAACTCCATGACTTCGTATCCGTTTGTTTTTAGCTCCTACGTTAACTGTAAATTCAATTTTTCTTCCAACATAATGTCTTACATAAATGTTCTTTTTTATATCATTTAAATTTATTCTTTAAATTCATTCTCCGTGTTTCCTCCTTGTAGTTAGAAGTAGCTATAAGACGAACCATTCCTCTCATTGCAAATATTACGCTGGTTGGGAACTTAGTTTCCCTGCGGGCTGAGATAAGAAGAGTCTACATAGCCGAGGTAGAATGGTAAGTGATTTATTTCGGTGTTCAGATGGCATTGAACCCGATGGCGCCCACCCAATATGAAGTGTTATTGTGGTTTGTCCACATTACTCCAGGTAAAAATAGTTACATTTCCCGCCCAACAGTGGAGCTCATTATACACTGAGTCCGGGAATGTTCTCCGCAGCGCCTACATGCGTCTGCGAGAGCTAACTACAGAAGTTACGTTGGCAGTACGGCTGCCGCTTGCATCATATTAGCCTTTCACGAATTGATTGCCGGCGGTCGAGATGGGAACTATTCTTTGTTTACTTCTGTCACACGCCAGCCTGCTTCGTTGACAGCTACAGTTGCGCGAGTAGGATATGACTCAGCTCAAGTAGCCTCTGTCATCGTTTAACTGTCCGTGGTGACATGAGCTCCTATGACGCGCAATGCTGCTTGACTTATGTGCAGAATGCATTCTGTCATCGCTGTGTTCCCTAATAACAAGCAAACAGTAAACTTTGTACTCACCACAGCCATTCATAACAGATTCTGGAAGTGCTGATGACACATACGCTCGCTAATTGCAATACACATTGACGATTTCGACAGGCTACAGCCCACACGTGTGGGATTCACCCTGTTAAGGTACCAACTAAACCGATGACGCAACCACTCACAGCTGCACGTAACCATTGCGGAGAACATTCTCGGGCGCCCTGTATATTATACAAATTATTACAACACGTAAGGTACCCAGCTCCTTCCACTTCCCACAGGGATTCTCAGCATAGAGTATAATAGAACTGATTTAAGGATCCAACCAATATTCGTCTTTACACTTGCTGTACAAGTTTGACTATAAAATACTGTTTGTTATAATCTCGGAGTAAGAATAATCGTAAATAAGTCCATGCGTAATACAACCACGAGTTCCCGTAATGGATAATCCGATGAAGTACACGCGTTACTGTGCCCAAGTTATTTATCTGCCGGTGAGCTACTTCATTACTCCCAGGAAAGGTATACCGACTGTACGAGCCTCACCAAATACATTTCTCAAATTGGCACAAAAACAATTGTGTTGCAAGCACTAATGAGTGTGCCGAGTGCACTAAGCTAAGTCGGCCGTCAGAACTCCCGAGCCCCACACTGTGAGGTAATGCCTTATAATAGAGTAGAGGAGTTGACGGCTCGAATTCTCAGAAATATAACTGTCCTCACCGGCAGAGATATAATGCGAACACTGCACCTAGCTCGACTGTACGGCTCAATGGATTATATCTTTTAGATTGTAACCTTTCGACTTTCACCTTCCGACCGTAACTTCAGACTGTAACTTTCGACTGTCACCTTACGACCGAATCTTTCGACTGTTACCTATTGATCGTAATTTTATACTGTAACTTTCGACTATCACCTTCCAACCATAACTTTTGACTGTCACGTACCGATCATAACTTTAGACTGTAACGTTCGACTTTCACCTTCCGTCCGTAACTTTTGACTGTAACTCTTCGACTGTTACCTCCAGCCTGCAACTTTCAAACTGTCCTGCCCCTAGTCAAACACACGGAGGGGAGGTTGTCTTCTCCACATGTCACATTCCCATGCTTCCTGTAACATTTTACCAATTAATCACAACCGACATACAGTTTCCACACCTAGATCTTTCTGGAACGTTAAACGCGCGTAAGATGTGTTTCCATGATTCTCCATCAACGTCATCACTTTAATTTGTCTGTCTTCGTGCTGAATCGTTGATCCTAAGCGATTTCGGCAATCCGCGCTCATATTGGGGCTTGGACGTCATGGTCATTTCGTTCCCGTGTACTTGGAAAAATGTAGAATTTATCTGATGACATGTGTTATTGTGCTTATTGAGGTGGTGTGGGTATTTGCAAGCATTAGAAAGATAGGAGGCGACCGAGGTCGTAATTTATGAATCTTTCCCGCATTTTTGCACACTAGAAGAGAGACAACATGGAAAATAACTTCTAGGATAGCTGAATTATAAGTCACATTAACTTCTCAGTTTTGCCTCACGAGGCAGAGTACCCCGTTCCAACCCTCAGACCAGAAAGGTATTTCATGGAGAAGCGGGATTCAAACCTGGACCTCAGGGGTCACAGTCAATAATTCTAGCTACTACATCACGAGGTGGTCCCATTACTAACACTTTAAATTACACATAAGACTATGATGCCCCAAGCTCGGAAACAAAGAAGAAATTTTTCCTTTCTTTATCAAGAATACGAGAAATGCTCTATCTCCAGGAGAGCAATTACTATAATTTTAAAGAGCACTTGAAGAATATCGACATATTTTACCGTATTTTATACACAAACAAGTGGTAAATTACATGACATTGTTTAGCTGAGCAATTTCCCACGACCCTAACTGTATGTCAGCATTAGCTGTAACAATATTAGAACTTGAGAAATTAATAAGAATATTTCTTTTATTCCACATGCACTTTTGTTCTCATTCCAGTTTGACGCTACGAAAATTAGCAACTCATGTTTTTCGTATTTTTCTGGTATTTGTTTCTAACTGAAAATGACAGCGGTAGCTTCGCTCGCTAACGCGTAGCGCTAGGTCAAGGGGCCAAACTCTCTGCGGAATCGGTAGACGTGGGTTGAGCCCCACCGTCTGCCTTCCTTAAAATGGTTTTCCGTGGTTTCCCCAGTTTCAACTCCAGGCAAATGCTGGGATGGTACCTTCTGACAGGCCACGGCCGCTTCCTTCCACATCCTTGCCATGTTTCATTCACCTTCTTTCATTTTATCCCCCATTAACTCCTTTCATTAGGTTGGCGTCAGGACGGGCATCTGTCCGTAAAAACCATCCGCCGCACTTTCATCGCATCTCATCCCTGACCCCGTTGAAACCGGGAATACGAGTAATGCGGGGTAGACATACATACTGTACATGTGTTCCTAACTGAACAGAAATCATTAAAATAAATGCATTGCAAAAACACAAATTCTTTAATCACAAACAGAGAAATGCTTATTAATCTCTCTCTGATATGAGTTTAAAATATTGCTAAGTGTAACACGAGAGAATTAGAACATGTTATCGTTAGAAGGTATGTAATTGTCACCAGATATAGTGACAACATCGCTAAATTGGCAACCTTCGAGTTGTTTGGCTAGTTAGTGTGTTACTCAAGCGGTTGAAATACAGCAAAAAGCAGTTATGACTTCTGCTTGTTACACGCCGCGCTTTTGTGGATGGAACTTTAACGTTACGTCAGCTGAGTGCTAGCACTCTGTCAATAGTACAAAACACACACTAACCTGATCTGTTGATGTTCAAACTGTACTCAACCTTCCCTCATGAATTGTCTGATAACTTGTATTCTAGTGATCAATGTAGTAGTAACTGCATTTTTGACAGCGATGGGATAGCCGTCCCGGGACATGAAGTAAAGCACTATCCCGGCATTTTCCAGGAGTGAGTGTGGAGAAAACCGGAAAAATGCACACTCAGGGTAGCTGCTGTCAGCGCGGGGATCCAAACCTGCGATCACACGACTTGCTGCAGCGGCCCGCGTTGCTGTGGTGCTTATTTTAATGAGCACGGCTATGCCGCGTGGTAATATTAGACGAAGTCCTTTGAATACTAACCAATAAAATGTTCTGTAAAAATACCGTATAGTCCGAGGTAATCTTAGAATCTATTAGCTATCATACCCAGCTTATTGAGTGCCCCTTCCCCCCCCCCCCCTCCCCCTCTCCCCCACCATCATCGAGGTTATGTCTGTGGGAAATACTCAACTACTCTTCAGTAGGCCATCTGTACGCAGACGATTTCCAATTGTTTTTTGTTTAACATAAAGTGGCACAGTTACTCAAATTTGAACTGCTGTTGCGCGGGTATAATTCCGGGTTGTACGAATGATGCCGTGATTCTCGTGCACATTTAAGCATACGCCGGGACTATCATGAGTGTGCGTACATTCTTTTGACCACTGCTGCCATATGAGATGTGGCATGGATGCCTGTTGTCCAACAAGTATAGCTACAGTCCCTAGACATAACCCACTCTCACACAGACCAATTATTTGTGTTCCCTGAAAGAGCGACGATTGCTGATAGTGTACTATTTTTTGGCGTGGAGGGATGTTTGATGGTGAAGGGTTCATGGTACAGTCTTCAAGCTAACTTTACTACAAAATGATCCGTATAGTGGAGGTATTTCCTCCGTGACGAATTACGTGGCAGAGACCTGTATAAACAATTCAATGGGCCATAAAATGTTCTCATTTTCATATGTACATGACGTCGTTATATATCTTCAAAATAAACAAAAACGACCGACGGTTTTGCAATTTCCATTTTCAGGCGTGGATATGGGGTTCAAATACGTATTAAGCTCCTCAATGTATTGCCAGTATATGATAATAGAAAACAACACACAATTCTACAGATTTTAATCCCAAAGCAATGTAGCCTATACAGTTACTGCTGTGGCATTAAATTTCAAAATAGTAGCTATTTATTATTTAAGGAACTATGGTATATTGGCTTTCACGGCCAGTGAATTAAAACTCAGCAATTCTTCTAGGTTTGTGCCGTGTCTTGTGTAGGACACCAAGCTGGCTCATCGGCGGGCTCTTGGTGTCCCCGCCCGGACCCCCACTGGAGTAGCGAACTGCGCGCCACCTCCCTTTATATAAGGTGCAACTGCACCTCGTGACTGCGAGAAATAAACGCTCAAGCAGCCTCTACCTCCCTATGAAGGATTCCAAAAAGATGGTATATTGGCTTTCACGGCCAGTGAATTAAAACTCAGCAATTCTTCTAGGTTTGTGCCGTGTCTTGTGTAGGACACCAAGCTGGCTCATCGGCGGGCTCTTGGTGTCCCCGCCCGGACCCCCACTGGAGTAGCGAACTGCGCGCCACCTCCCTTTATATAAGGTGCAACTGCACCTCGTGACTGCGAGAAATAAACGCTCAAGCAGCCTCTACCTCCCTATGAAGGATTCCAAAAAGATGGTATATTGGCTTTCACGGCCAGTGAATTAAAACTCGGCAATTCTTCTAGGTTTGTGCCGTGTCTTATGTGGGGTTTCGCCTAGGACACCAAGCTGGCTCATCGGCGAGCTCTTGGTGTCCCCGCCCGGACCCCCACTGGAGTAGCGAACTGCACGCCACCTCCCTTTATATAAGGTGCAACTGCACCTCTTGACTGCGAGAACTAAACGCTCAAGCAGCCTCAACCTCCCTATGAAGGATTCCAAAAAGATGGTATATTGGCTTTCACGGCCAGTGAATTAAAACTCAGCAATTCTTCTAGGTTTGTGCCGTGCGTTTAATTTGTGGGGGTCCGGGCGGGGACACCAAGAGCCCGCCGATGAGCCAGCTTGGTGTCCTAGGCGAAACCCCACACAAGACACGGCACAAACCTAGAATAATTGCTGAGATTTAAGGAACTGTTTGTCACTACCTGCTTTAAATTGTTTAGAGGGTTTGTTGGTTTTTTGACCTTGCACACCAATGAGACCAATCACAGTAAACAATTACAAACTGTGCTCAACGACATGCGTTAAGAGTTTCTTGAAATATCTCATTTTATTTAGACTCCAAAATGAAATTTAAAGTTCAAATTCAACAGAAAAAGGGAATAAAGGAAAGAATATATCAACACGTGAAAACTCCAAGTTTCCAAGACGTAGTTTACTCAAACATATTGAAATTCTCACTGATTTGAATTTTTAATCATCGATATCCCATCAGTCCATTCAGGTATTTTATTTTACATTATTTACATTTGATATCAGATTGTACAGAATGCAATATCAGTCCGTCTGACACCTGTATCTTAAAATTCTCATTTATCAATGTTATATATCAAAATCACTTGACGCATTCTCAAACTATTTTCAAAATATCATTCAACATATTATTTTTCGTGTTTTACAGGTCCTGATCTTGATCTTATGTCATTGCATAGGATTTGATTTATCATTACCAGATAAATATATTTTTTTCTAATATCCCTGTTTAATATTTTAAATATCTTTTTCCAACTTACTCAATTTTCAGAATTCATTTTCAGCACAATGAATTTCATTGCTTTCAACTAGTTTATTCTAATTATGAATTTCTTTAAATATTCAATCATAATGATTTTTATTGTTATTATTTCATAATAATGTAATTATCAATTTATTAACATACCGGTAATTCATGCAATTAACTTTCCATAATTACTTGGTCATTTAATCCCCCGTCATAAATGTAATCATCTATATTTAATCATTTATCCAAGTATCAATTCCAGCATAATTAATCTTATTTTTCCATATTCATTATTTTCCAGCAATATTAAGATTCATATTTAATGCAATGCAGATTGAAACTAATAAGATATCGGAATTTCCATTGCGCACAAAACATCAACTATTTCACATTTATTGAAAATACCAACACGCTAAATGACATGAATTTCATTCCTTATGAATAAATCCTTAAATGCATTATCATAATCTCTTTCTAGGCATTCGTTAAGGTTTCGAACAAATCGAAGGAAAATTTAACAGCTTCGCTCAACAGGCGACTTTGAATTGTCAGCAGGTAAAAGGAAAGAAACATAATAATCTGAATTCTACCGATGATGTTCAAATATGTCCATAATATGGGGCGACTACTCGGTCTTACCCTTCTTTTTACAATTGAAATGAAATGAAAATCCACAGCCTGCTCATTGCCAAACTTTGTAACCTATTGCAACCCACACGC
The DNA here is from genome assembly GCA_946902985.2 of Meconema thalassinum. Taxonomy (NCBI): domain Eukaryota; kingdom Metazoa; phylum Arthropoda; class Insecta; order Orthoptera; family Tettigoniidae; genus Meconema; species Meconema thalassinum. Next base: position 298,455,216 of record OX336389.2, read on the forward strand.
ACGGACGTGATGTGGGTTGCCTATGCATGGGCGTACTTACTGTACACTTTTTTGAAAAATTTGGTCCCGTTTCCCAACCTACCGATGAATTTCTATCCAACCTGCTGTTTTGGGCTCCATTGCTGGCCATAAGCTTCATTTCCATCCAACTCTGAAAACTCTGCCCTGACGCGTTACGCGTCCAGACAGGGAGGGTTGGGGGTGCAAAAATTTCGAATTTGGGGGACGGAATGTCAATCATCGATCGGAAGGGGTTGATTTCGTGTCACCACTACTTCTAAGGACCTTTACAGCCCTTTCAGCGATTAAGACCTCGTTTCAGCCCTTAAAAAGGGCCTGATTCGAAAAATCATATAACGGGGGTTGCAGGGGAAGGGGTGGTGACAAAGGCACAGCTCCTTTTTTGAAACGGTAGGGGAAGACCCCCGCATTCACAGCACTGATAAACATCTCGATTAAAACCTTCCTTAGGGGTGAATCGAGAGGGGGTGGTTTGGTCCCATGCCAGTTGAGGGTGTTAGGGGGTGTGGACATTGCCGGAGGCCTTAAGAACTTACTGCAATCAGCAACTGAGGACGGTGTGCAGGTTTTCAGATGGTTAAACACACCCGGTACCTTCTCAGACGCCCCCAATGGTAGTCCATGTATAGGGGATGATGAAGGGGGTTGAAAATGCCCAAACGTCAAATGTAACGATTTCTACGTGTTTGTGGAACCTTTAAGAGCAAGACTCATTCATTTTCGACTGCTTTGGCAACCTGCGACAAGTCCGGCAGCGTTTTTCGCAAACTTCAATTTGCGGTTTTCGAAAATGGGCTGGTTTTCGGGGTGCTACCCCGAAACTACTCATGTTGGGGAGTTGTGCTGAAGCATATGCTTGGTAGGCGTCAGGACAAACGTCATACTGAGATTTCGATCTTGTAGGTCAACTTTTCAAAATTTGGTGGCCTTTGAAAAAAGTGGTGCTTTAATTTGTTTGAGCAGTATTACATAATTCTAATGCCTATATATAAAAATCCAACATGGTGACCATCCGAAATAATTAGACGGTTCTCAATATCTACTAATCTATCACAGCATTCACACTGAAAATTTGTATGTTGATAGAGGCAATTAATATAAGTAGGATATTTGAAAATAGGCTATTTAGTTCTTCACGGAACTACTTGTTTTATATGTCAGCACTCTACACTGCACAGACAATTCAAATATCACAAGTCACAAGCTTGTATTTCACTTAAGGGCCTTACTGTTGCTTTGCCAACCTTCTCAATTTATTTAAACATCACATAGTTTTAGTGATCAATTATTTTCTTCATATTATTGTTTATAAATATACGGTCAAATTACCATTCATATTCTACTATTATAGCAATTACAATTGTATACACGTTATTTCTTTTTGAATTCGAATACCTTCCGTTTCCTCTTCTATCCCTTCAGTGCATTACGTACATGTGCAACATTTTAAACCTGGATGATTGATCACCATAATTCGATCTTATCAGCGAATTATTTATTACAAATTTATTTAAATAATTGAGCATTGCCCAATATATGCTATGTCAAAATGGAAAAAAAACATCTAGCTCAAATATGGGATCGTAACTAATTATTCCTAATTGATTCAAAAATTCTTTATAATATTTCTATAATTATGATAATTATTATTAGTCTATGCTTTAATCATATTTCATACTGTATAGCTGTAACAATTTATTTGAAATGTGCAAAGATCACTTTAAATGAAAGAAAATTTGAACTCTAAAGTGTCTTGAAACTAATATGATATCAGCTTATCACACCAATTAATCATCTCGGAAAAATCAAACTCCGCTGACCTAAAACTTGCCATTTGACAATAATGCTCGTCATAAATCCAAATTACAGTTCGTAAATGTGATAAATGGTTCCACACAATTTATAATATCGAAGAGTCTTAATATTTTTTTAGAAAATAAAGTTTCTAAATGCATGTCGCTAGCAACTAAATACATATTCATTTTGCGGTTACATAACCGTGATGGTCAGGCATGATTATTCCTCTGTTGAATTCCACGGTTGGATGGGTCTCCTGACATGCCATCTTCCAAGCATGACCTCGCTAGCCCGTTCCACCTTCCACGTTCAGTCCTCACCTTAGGTTCTTGAATCGGCAGACATTGTAATCTTTCCGGATTTAGCACGGCATGGTCACGATCACGTTTACACACTAGTAATATCCAGGACTATAACCGCGACTGAATGACATTGTAGCTTGTGCTAATAAAAGTATTGCTGTTGTTTGCACCACTCACTTCGTACTTTCGAAAATGTTGATTTCACGGTTTCATTCAGTCTTATAACCATTTATTACAGCTTTGACCAACAACATTGATTACAGGTAAAATTCTTACAGTATGTTAGTGTCCAAATGCGTTGATTCCCATTATAGGAGCACATCTAACATGGCTAAGGAATATTATTCCTCCCAACACGCTAGGCAATGTTGGTTCCATTCGTCATCTATACCTGTGTTTGGGTAATAGAGAACGCTCCAACCAAAACCTGCAAAGCACATTGGCCCCACTTATCTGTTCCTAACTGGGTTATAAGGATACGCTCCTTTCCAATCTGAATTAACAAAATAATGGTCCAGACGTCGGCTAAAATTTCCAACAACTCCAGACTAAGCCTAGTATTCCGTACAATTTTTAGGTTTTGTCAGTGCTGAATATCGTAGGTAGCTCGCCATTGACTGACCTTGCGTTACTCACCCGTCGAGGACTAATAATGATTCCAGCTGCTACGACAGCCTATAAACTCTTCCGCGCTCGAGGTAATGGGTTTCTGACTCCGCCGTTCCAACACTCCGTTGGCTATTCCTTCTATTGGACTCCCCACAAACTGCTGCGCTGTCCGACTGCGCATTGCTTAGATCATTTAAAATACTCATATCTTCGTTATCCTTGGTCTGATTTTCCTAAAATTTCTTCTAATGGCCTTCAAATGTTCTAGCAAATACATCTTCATGAATCTTATAATTCCACAACATGAAAAATTTAATTTCATCAATGAGATTTGCCAACTTCGCCGTTAGCGCCACGGGTCTCTTCCGCGTGCATTTTATTTATCAGCGCTTTTTTCAAATCCAGCGTCTACATAACTTCCTTAAAAAGTCCCCAATTTCCATACTGAATAAGGATACAATACCAGGTGGCTCATATGCCCCGTAAAATCTACTTATAAGTGTCCCGCATGTAGTAATGATGAACGGGAGGTCCAATAACATAATTGCTAACGGGTATGCTTGCATGCGAGCAGGCTACGTCAGATTGCCAAGAGACAACAACCAGACGGCCGCACGCTGCAAGTTCCTCAGCGCTCCCATCTAATGCGACCCATTGCGTTATGAAGCCTTGCTGGCGAGCGCAGAATAGTAGGCTTGCACTTGGTATAGCAGCATCACAGTTGCTGTCAACAAATCGCCAATGTCTGAGATTTTCACCAACGACGAGTACACACACACAATTTTAATATAGATGAACCTGGTCGCAATGCTCGCACATTATAGGTGCAAGAGATTCCAAATAGATGTCTGGCTTCTGTATTGAAGCTCGTGGCACCCCTAGCTCCCTTGCAACTCCTCTTTGCCCTAAGCGACAACACGTACACATTGTAACATGTTGGTTTGTATTTTTATAGTTGTTATAATAATAATAATAATAATAATAATAATAATAATAATAATAATATTAATAATAATAACAGAACAGTACGATGAAGTGTAATTGACCGTGTGTAGGATTGCGTTCAAATGACTGCAGTAGATTCTGTTCGTCAGCATTACTACTGATGGGTATCTGCCTAAATAATTCCATTCGTTCGTAATATTACAGTTTTGTACAGTGTCATACGTGTACAGACAGCAGACGTATATCTGGAAACACCTGCGCATGCTGTCTGCGAGCTTCCACGCCATTACGACCAGTTTCTCCATAAATTAGTATGATGTCCGTGTACGCGTGGTTCCTGAATACACCAGCCATCGTAGATATCTTGCCAGCAACTGTCGTGTTGTTGTGCCAAATATGAGCTATTACGGTCCCAAATGCGAGGTTTCATAACGCAATGGGGCGCATTAGATGGGTTGCACTGATGAACATGCAGCGAGCGGCCGTCCGGTTGTTATACCTTCGTATTCTTACGTAATCTGCCACCACGCCGTGTGACTTCTGTGGGAATCAGTTATCCGACATCCCACACAACATTAGTCTGTGCGCGACACCTAAAAGTAGATTGAACGGGGCAAATGAGCCACCTGGCACAGCTATCATGCAGGCTCTTTTATTTGGAGGAAAACATGAACTAGACGTTAGGTTATATATTCGTTAGCGTATATACTAAACAATGAAAAATATACCATTTACCCTTCTGACCTCAACACTCGCAAAATTGATGGAATGTGGTTGTTGAACTTCACGTATGTACTTATGGTGCTGATAACCTTTATGACCTACGCTCCTAAAGTCCAAAATCAATAGTTTGCTACTGGGATAGACTTCAGCGAGACAGTCGCATACAGATAACACCATATGGAGTTGATGACTACGATGTACCCAAGGAACCATTGGTCGCTACTTGGTAATACCACTGTTTGGTCGAAACCACGCTCATATATTGCAAGCTGATTACCATGACTTATTAACATACAAAAGCATTCAACGTGATAAAATTAGCAGCCACAATATATTTTTCCAATTTTCATTGCGGTAAAATAGAGTAATGGCTCTCTAAATATTAGGCTAGTGGGTGATCCCGCCTCGTGAAGCAGTACTACGCCGTGTCTTGAAGCCATAGTACGCCATCACATTGTGATGTATTCTTAACTGAGTTTGTAATCTCGTCTTGTGAAGCTGTACAATAGTATATCGTCTCATAAAAGCCGTAGTACATCGTAACATAAATAACCTGCACTTTCTTCAAATTCACATTTATATTATTTAAATAAACAAGATGTTCAGTAAAGAACATATAGCCTACTTTCTCCTAAATGAATGAGTATAGTTATAACTTTTGTCCTTTTCAAGGAGTATGATTGAATGTTGGTTGTAGTTGCCTGTTGAAATACAACGTGCTATAGGATATTATACTTTGATTGAATCCTCACCTGAATTATATATACACACACACTTATGCAACCATTACAATAACACAGGTTATCAGACAAAATTCAACACTCACCCAAGTACACGGGGCTAAATGACCATGATGTTCATGCATCTCAAATGAAACAACAACTGCTTCCTACCGAAATCCTTCCTCGTATAAATAAATAGCCTACAGACATCACAGTGACACATGTTATCAGACAATTTCTACACACACCCAAGTACACGGGGCTACATGGCCGCGGTACCACAAAGCCCCTTGAAAATCAACAACAAACCGCGCATCAAGGACAACAAATTTTAATCACTGAAGACGACTTTCCGTAGCGTAGCGGTCAGCATGATTAGCTGCCGCCCCAGAGGTCCTGGGTTCGATTCCCAGCTCTGCCACGAAATTTGAAAAGTGGTACGAGGACTGGTACGTGGTCTACTCAGCCTCGGGTGGTCCGAATGTTAAGAGGGGGTTCGATTCCACCTCAGCCATCCTCGAAGTGGTTTTTCGTGGTTACCCACTTCGTCTTCGGGCAAATGCCGGGATGGTGCCTACTGTAAGGACACGGCCGCATCCTTCCCGCTTCCTTGCATATCCATCCCAATCTTCCCCTTCCTGCCCATCCCTCATGAGGCCCCTGGTCGTCGTGCTGGTCACAGACTCGAGTTGTATCCCCGACCCATAGTCTCAAGTTCCAGGACACTGCCCTCAGTGGCGGTAGAGGTGGGGTCCCTCGCTTAGTCCGTGGGAAAAGCCGATCCTGGAGGGTAAAATGATAGCGAAAAAGAAAAGACGAGTGTTGAAATATGTGGTGTTATAAGAATATATATAATATTTTCGATTGGAAATACACACTATATATGCTTAACAATATAGCGTGTCAGTAATTATAATTCAATAAATGAATACAAAGAAATACAAAAATGAATCTGCTAGGATTTGATCCGCCAACCTCCAGACTATGAGTCCAGATCGCTACCACTACGCCAAAGATGCCGTATACTAATGCTTGGTTAACAACTGATTTAGTACAACTCCATGATATTATGGCATGCAATCAACGATTCCATTACCGTTTTCTGTCGTTTCTATAAACCATTTGATACTAAGTATGAATTATTTTGTTACGTACATTCCACAAGGGTGATAAACACGAAGTTACGGAAATATATAAGGTTTTACGAGCAAACAATGCCCGCGGGTTTGACACAACGGGACGGCACGGACAAGCAGGATAGGGCACGGTCAGCCTGAACTGTTAGTCTTTACTGCAGTTATATATTCTATTTTAAAATTCTAATATCCTACCGGTCACCTCCTCGGGGACAGTTTAAACCTCCCTATGTACGATGAGCGTATTTGGTAAGGCCAAGCCTTGTTGAAATGTAAGTTACGGTTTGGCTATAATACTTGCATGATTCATACATTCGCCATCATGAAACTATTTGGATGATGACCTTATAGTTTTGGCAAAAGATGCTTCTCACATTAAGATACGTTGCTGAAAAATTTGGTAGAGTTCGGATGATTCGGATAGACGTAATTTGACTTAAGCTCAGACCATTTGGGTGGGAGCAATTTCATTTTTCTTATTATGGCGGCATTATACAATATGACACTGAGTTGTCCCTTGCTAGTGCTACCTCTGTACCAAAGGTGGTTCGATTTGGTTTCGTTGTGTTTGAATTGATAGGGGGAATCGACTTGCACACATACACGGCCTCTTATCTACATATTGGGCTGAAGACCTTGTAGTATTGTCCAGAGACGCTCCCCAGATGATGGTATGTTGTTGCAAAATTTAGTAGAGATCAGATGATTAGGTTAGTCGTAATTTGATTTAAGCTTTGAACATCTGTGTGGCCACCATTACGTTTCCGTAAAGATTGCGGTGTTATAAATCATGACACGAGGTGCCCTTTGCTAGTGCTACCTCTGTACCAAATTTCATTTAATTCAGTTTCACCGAGATTGAATTGATAGAGAGGACACACATACCAAATCCCACACACATACATACACATACACACGCATACACACACACAGACAGTCACACAAATTATTGGCCCTGTGTTAATCTCATAATTCTACTTTCATTTTTTTTGCAAACATCGAAAGTAGGCTAAAAAGGAGCCCCAAAATGTTGGCATAATGAATATTCAGTCAATTAAGTTTTTGAAAAAATGACTATTAGATATTTGAGTTTATCATTTATGGTTCATGCATGCCTTAAAGATTGATTTAATGGTAACACACAGCTAACAAACATGCTTTATCATTTCAAGGAAACAATAAACTCCAGGTTACCTCTTTTCTTGCTGACCACTCTGCATGTCATATTCTTGTGCCGAGGGTATTACATTAAACTGACGTAACTAGCTGACCTATAGCTACATGAGTCATACATGTGGACAAGCTTTCCTATTCCTCTCTTCAGAGAATGTTGTCACCAGTGAGTGGAAATAGGCTGTAACGTTGTTTTCAAGATCGTCGTTGGACAGTCAATGGAAGAAGTGAAAGTCACTCGGTTCTACGTCTGGGCTATACCCCGAATGTTCAAAAACTAACGTAAAATTCCTACCGAAATTTCTGAAAAAGCTCTTGAGTTCCAGCAACACTTTGAGAGCAGACGTCGTCATGAATTAAAAGAACTCATTCCTGGATGGATTATCGCTGCACTATCCCCATCTGCTTCATGAAACCGAATTGCACTAAGCAAATCGCACTTGTCGGGAAAATCAATCATAGTACCCATGTGCATTGTGCCCGTTAGTCCGGAGACTACCACCCACATATGCGAGAACCTCGAAAACAGTTGAGCACGAGACTCTAAAATCTCTCTGGGAAAACTAGGTATGGGGAAATGGTGCAAAACTGAATTCGAGATTCACGCCTAAATATAGGAAGGATGGAAAACACACAGAAATAAAAAAAGAAAACACCTCCACTTTTATTAAATAAAGATAATATCACTCGTAAATAAGACACTCATACCTAAATCTGCAGGGTTTATAATAATGGAGTCTCTCGCCCTGAGATTCCTAAAACTGAAAACCTATAGTGAAACTTCACTCGAAAAGAACTAAATGTCTTATTCTCTAGTAATCATTCAATCGTGTCTACATTCACTGATTATGAAAGAAAGAAAGAAAGAAAGAAATGTCTTATTATCTAAACAATTGTTCAATCGTGTCCATTTTCACTAATAATTCACAAAAAGTATTATAAATCACACGACTCACTATTTAACACTTTCATATGTTGATAAATCCACCATTAATTAATATTTGGTCAACAAATCATCATAATAAAATTTGAAGCAATCAGATATTAACGTAAACACTCAAATAATAAAATTCTATTTGATCTTGTTACATCAATGACCAGATTTACTATTATCAACTGTGTTTCCGACATGACTATAGCTGAAAACATTAGGCTCACACAGAAATATGGCATTGAAAAATATTATTTAATCTCCTGAGTAGCGTCATTTTACTAATATCGTGACAACAATACTAGCCAAAATATGCTAGGCTCCTTTAAATACTATGCATTCTCTCTCATTAATTTGCATAATTTAATAAGTATCAACAACAAATACTTAATAACAACATATTTTCATAAAAACAGCTCTCTCAAGCCACTGTGCTTGATTACTTAGTCTATACTTTCCAATATGTCGGTGCCATGCCATCGACATGCCCGCTTCAACTGAGGCTAACACCTGCCTCCACAGAATGCAAAAACTAAACACCTAAATATTTGTCACGACTCATCTACTCAACATTTGCTATTAGGATTTGTGATTTACTGCATGATAACTAAATATATTAGCACCTAAGAATTCCTCAGTCCATCAGTTGTTAGTCACTGAAATCATTTCTTTGGAAAAGATCAAACTGAAATTATTATCATCATTCATCACTTCAGATATTTATGATTTACAACGATTCTTTAAATGCTATAGGTAAAGTAATAAATCCCCTTATTTATTATTATTATTATCACTTCGCCTTATTTGAACATTAATTTGGCATAGATGCATTACTTTTATAAATATGCAAGGCATGAACATTTTTGTTCAAAAACCACTTATTCTGAATAGTTACTCAGGAATAGATCCAAAAATATATTTATAAAATTATTAATATGGATAACGAGGCGCATATTAAAACTTGCGATGATATTCGCAAAAATATTATAATTATCAAATGTTGGAAAAACATGATATTGAGTTAACTGGCATCACACCTGGTTAAACAGAACCTGACTTGAATAGAACGACTGTTGATAAACGCAGAATTAAAGCTAGGATAAGCAGAAATAAGGTTTGGAAATACGCATGACTGTACTACATTCAAACTACCAAAACATGGTCTGGTCTTACTTTATATCATTCCTGTACTTCGATTTGGCCATTTTCACGGCGATGAATAGTGATATCCGGCTCCTACATGAGTGGTGAGTGCTCCTCAAATGGTATCCACAACGGCCTGGCTGGAATCGGCGGTGACCTCGGGCTGTACTCTATTTTATGGCTCCATCCTGGGTGTTCCATGGTCTCCGAAACATGGCCTAGTCACAACATCTTCTTCTTTCTTCTTTCTTTTCTTTCTTTTTCCGCTAACCCATCTCTGATGTTATTAGTGCATATTCACGATCATGGTGTAGAACATTCCGGAAACTTCACTCATCAGATAGCCACAAAGTTCTGCAAACATTTTGTAAAGAGTGATAGAATGGTGCATTCCACTGTACTGCACACGCTTGGCTAACTGTTTCAATGATATGCCTCTCCACTGTTCTACCATGGCCGGCTCTACGGACGGCCGAGGCGAGCGAAAATTGGCAACCTCGCCGTGAATGGCCAGTCTGCTCTGCCTAGCCCACTGAGTTACATGGAAAATGTGTCACGCGCCCGTGTTTTCTTCAAAATACTCTATGTAAATGAAATGATACCATTGATTAATGCTGTACAGTGGCTAGCTACAATGCCAAAGACTTGTGTTGCGCCGAATTGTAAGTCTAAATATCGTTCATCGATGAAAACTGAAGGAGTTGTGACAGTGTTTGGGTTTCCACAATTGAAAGACATATGGGAACGTGCTATTCCTCGGGCCAATTGGGTACCAACGAAATATTCCATCGTATGTATTAAACACTTTCTTCTTGAAGGCTAAGTTATGTTGAAAAATACAAGAATGGTGATGGGAATAATAAGGAATTCACACGGAAGAAGCCTGTATTGTTCCCTCGTGCGGCTCCAAAGGTCTTCCCAAACTTACCATTTTATTTCAGTAAGTGCTCCTCCAAGATAAGGAAATCCCCAAAAGAAAGAAGAGAAGAAGAAAAAGAACGGAAAAAGTCTGCAGAGGAATGTGAGAAGACCCTTGCTGAGGAAGCCAACAAAATTAGGACTTTCGAGTCCTTTGTTTGTGATATACAAAATAAATTGATGAAAACTATTGTATTTTGTATAAATTAGATGTGACAAGCATAGCTAAAATAAGGTCGAGTATAAGGGTAAACAAAGATTTTACGGTCGAAATTCATATCAATGGAGGCGTAATTCCTAACACTGTTGTTCTTCATTCTGGCACTGTAATATTTCGAAATTCATTGTTTTAAGTAAGTAGAGTCAGTTGTTCCAAGCAATAGAATTTTTCCACGACATTTTATTACCTGGAAGTTCTGTAAGTTCACTAGTCGACCAGATTAATAGTTTAATAGATAACCAAAAAACTGACCTTGAAAACCAGGGAGACCAAACTTCAGAGATTCTGTAAAAAAGTTAATGTTTCTGCAAGATCAGTTTACACTTACTTTTTTAATGAAACCTAGATATAACGTCACTACAGCTCTAAATGCATTCCTCATTTATATGCAGTCGACAAAGTGTTATAATGCAATTAGATTTAACCATATTTTATCCCTATCTCATCCCCGAGTTAAAATTAACAACTTCCTTCGCCATATCCCCGAAAGCTGATGAAGAGGATAGTAACTTTCTAAGTCACATTGTGAAAGATTTCAAAAATGGGCATTTATTTGGTGTTGCTACAAATGAATCTGTCGATTTAGCTAAGACAGTTCTGACCTTTCTCGTTAGTTCTGCTTTTGGAAATTTGAAAGAGGTTGTTAAATTAGTCCAGTGAAACAGTTAACGGGTTTGCAACTAGCTGAAATCGCAAAAGGTGTTATTAGGTAAATACAGGATTGTGGCTTAAAGGTTTTAAATATGCTTGTGGTTACAAATCGTACAAGCAATGTTCAAGAATAAAATGTGAAGAATGTTTGGCTTTGTTTAGAAGTAAAGAAAAGATAAATGACAGCTACTTCAATCAAATAAATAGGGGCAGACTTTCAGTTGCTGCAGATTTTATTTTATCAGTCAGTAAACATGTTGTTGGAATTACGCAGGCACTAATTTCTGATAAGTTTGAGGAATAATTTTTAAACTGCAAATGTAACAATCAACGCCAAGTAATTCACCATCTTAGTCTTCTTGGTATTTTATCAGATATTGAATTGTCAGAAATTGCCGAGAAATCTTGTACCTGTTGATGTAATGTTATGACAATAGTCACAACTATTGGCTTAACAATGAGTAGGCCTAACATTTTGTTTAATAATTACAGGAAGTTGAGGAATTAACGGGTAACTTGCCATAGTAACCACAGAAAACTTGCCATCCTTTGTTAGAGTCCAACCTGTTGTATATTTTGTAAATGTCAATTCAACATTGAGAGCAAATTGGTTTTGTTACGCCAAGTAAGCCCTACTCACTCTTGACAATCCTTTTACTTTAATATTGAAAAGAACAAATAAATTATTTCGTTATTTCAATTTGTTTTCCTGGCTAACCACACGCACCAAGAGCTGGCCGGCTGCTATGGCCATCCCAGGTCGGAGAAGTGCAGCGATGCAAGGTCGAACGCCGCGGCCTCCCGTATAGCCGGCCATGGTTCTGCATACGCTTGGTTAATGGTTTCAATAATATGCCACATGAGCTATTAATTCCGCTATGAATTTCGTATTTCAATATGCGGCATAGTTCATGCTCGATTTATGCGTTAAGTCGTTGGCTTCGAAATACATTCAACATAAAGTTGTAACGCGAAGTTAATGGATTCTCACATGCGTTCTACAGAATGTTCTAGTACCTTTAAATTTCACTGCGGCGTGCAAACACCTCCACTGTTCATAAGTTATCTCTCTCGACGCATAGCACATATAACTTATCGCATGAAAAAGTCTCCATAATAATAATAATAATAATAATAATAATAATAATAATAATAACCGCTTCGAATATTGAGTACACTTCATCAAGAAATAATTCAAGTAACACTGTATTAATGTCTGATATAACTCACATGTATCGGCGCAAACTTAAGCTTCCAATACTTTCGAAGGGAGGCGGGCATGGCCGCTGGCGCACAGTAATGTACTCGTACTTCCTGGAACACGTGGACTCGATGCGCAGACTGTTCATGCACAGCGATTCAACATGGGAGCAAGACGAGATAAGATATCTACTACTGGGCAGTCCGTGACTACTTATATACCGCTCAGCTACATGACGTGTATTTTTGATGACGTAATGCGCTATAGCTTCCTTCATTAATATCTCACGAACTTGTGACGCTATTTACATGACTCTTCTTGCATATGCTTCATAAGTTCAAGGGATATTTTATAATGTAGTGCTCTTCTTTGTTGGACAACGGAATAAAATTCAACGTTTATTCTAGTAAGTTCGATGACTTGCTATTCGCTACAGCTGTGCGCGTTAGCCTCAGAATGGCTCCCCACACACAAGCGCTAGTTTGAAATCCCCGCTCGGCGCTCCTTTCAATTACTCCAAACGACATGGTCGCACATTGGCCAAGGGTGCAGTATGTGCCTGTAACTCAGCTTAAGATGGCGTAATGGCACTAGAAGTTACAGTGATTATAGTAAAGGAGATGCGCAGATGCTCTCCAAACATATGCACCTCCTGTCAATTGCTTTCATTTTACCGGTATCATTGGAGGTCGAAAAATGCCACGTTACCTCCATTGGTCGAGAGGTGAAACGGGATGGGTTGGAAACTTCCCTGTTAGGTAGACAACTTTGAAATTCCAGGAGGGTGGCACCTTCTTAGGTAGGTGCCCTTGGTAACTGAAGATGACGGTGCCCCTTGGTATAAATGAAATAGCAGGCGGAGGACATCTTTCCAGTGAACCTCTGCCCCAGTTTCGTATTTATCTATCTACTCATGACAACCTTAGACCTTTTGTAGAGTGTTGAATTTTACATTCCAAGAGCACCAGTCGACTTTTCGTTGACCTTTAATTTTCCACAGAAAACTCCTCATGGTATTCAACATTTTCCAATATTGAACTGGCCAATGAAATTTCTTTGGAGAGGATGTGTCCGCACAAAAACATGGTGTTATTTGAGCACCTAGGTTTTGACATAAAATTTTGAAGGGCTGAGAACCAGAGTGGCCTAGTGCAGTTTTCATCAAATTAAATTAACCCAGGATAAAGTTTACTATCGTTCACAATTCACTGACGAACTTTCCATAGAAAACTAAGTTAATTGACAGCAACATTTCTTTTAGTTTTCAATGAATAATGAAATACAGTAAATTTTATCATTCGTATTATCGACATCTTAGTCCTTTTCTTTAACTTAACGTGACTTTAAATTATCCAGACTCTAAGAGACGCCGGGCTACTGGAATTTAGCCCCAAAGGGGTTCTTTAACTCGTCAATGAATGTATTGACACGGCTCCCTCGCACTTGAGCATCCCCAAATACCACTGACTGTGCTTGAAATTGATTCTGCAACCATGGGGCGTGAACGTTACTACTGCGCCACGCAGCCAGTCTTAAGGATGCAACATGGCTTACTATGATTCTCAGCCCTACGAATATAAGGATAGTTCTTGAAATAATTTGTACCCCATTGTTATGTTTTGGCAATAAATAAATAGATACATAACTATTACTTCTCTGTGGATTAATATAGTCTAGGCTAAATGTCGGTTTATAATAATCCGCATACCTCAAAGTTATTGTAGCTCATACCACCAGGGGCATGAGGCATGATGGTAAAATGCCTCTTGTACGTGCATGGGTGTGAACTTTTATTTAGAGCTAAACTTAGGAAGGGCGAAGGAGGCGTGACCTTGCGTTAGATACCATAGCAGTATCGTCATAGATTTCCCATCGTATCACTGAGGAAGGGAAACAAAAACAACAACATACATGCATGTTTATGTTATCCCAACGTTTCCTTGACAGAACCGATGTCTCCTTAAAACAAACCTATTATACGCATGAACGTTCTATGCTGCTCAAAAAAATTAAAGCACCACTTTTTCAAAGGCCACCAAACTTTGAAAAGTTGACCGCACAATTTCGAAATCTCAGTATGACGTTTGTCCTGACGCCTACCAAGCATAAGCTTCAGCACAACTCCCCAACTTGAGTCGTTTCGGGGTAGCGCCCCGAAAACCAGACCATTTTCGAAAACCGCAAATTGAAGTTTGCGAAAAACGCTGTAGGACTTGTCGCAGGTTGCCAATGCAGTCAAGAATGAATTAGTCTTGCTCTTAAAGGTTCCACAGACACGTTGAAATCGTTGCATTTGACGTTTGAGTATTTTCAACCCCCTTCATCATCCCCTAAACATGGACTACCATTGGGGGCGTCTGAGAAAGTACCGGGTGTGTTTAACCACCTGAAAACCTGCACACCGTCCTCAGTTGCTGATTGCAGTAAGTTCTTAAGGCCTCCGGCAATGTCCCCCCCCCCCCTAACACCCTCAACTGGCATGGGACCAATCCACCACCTCTCGATTCACCCCTAAGGATGGTTTTAATCGAGTTGTTTATCAGAGCTGTGATTGGGGGATCTTCCCCTAACGTTTCAAAAAAGGAGCTGTGCCTGTGTTACCACCCGTTCCCCTGCTACCCCCGTTTGTATGATTTTTCAAATCAGGCCCCTTTTAAGAGCTGAAACTAGGTCTTAATCGCTGAAAGGGCTGTAAAGGTCTTTAGAAGTAGTGCTGTCATGAAATCAACCCCTTCCGATCGTTGATTGACATTCCGTCCCCCAAACTTGAAATTGTTGCACCCTCAACCCTCCCTGTCTGGACGCGTAACGCGTAATGGGAGAGTTTTCAGAGTTGGATGAAAATGAAGCTTATGGCCTGCAATCGAGCCCAAAACAGCAGGTTGGATGCAAATTCATCGGTAGGGTGGGAAAGGGGGCCAAATATTTTCAAAAAAGTTAACAGCCTATATTAAGTACACCCGTGCATAGGCAATCCACATCACGTCATTTTTCTCCCTTTTCCAACCTTTGTAACCTATTGCCGATCATAGGCAACCCGCACGCACGGACGTGATGTGAGTTGCCTATGAATGGGCGTACTTAGTATAGGCTGTTAACTTTTTTGAAAACGTTTTGGTCCCGTTTCCCACCCTACCGATGAATTTCCATCCAACCTTCTGTTTTGGGCTCGATTGCAGGCCATATGCTTTATTTTCATCCAACTCTGAAAACCCTGCGATGACGCGTTACGCGTCCAGACAGGGAGGGCTGTGGGTGCAACAATTTCAAATTTGGGGGACGGAATGTCAATCAACGATCGGAAGGGGTTGATTTCGTGTCACCACTACTCCGAAGGACCTTTACAGCCCTTTCAGCGATTAAGAACTAGTTTCAGCTCTTAAAAAGGGCCTGATTTAAAAAATCATACAAACGGGGGTAGTAGGGGAAGGGATGGTAACACAGACACAGCTCCTTTTTTGAAACGTTAGGGGATCTTCCCCCCAATCACAGCACTGATAAACAACTCGATTAAAACCATCCTTAGGGGTGAATCGAGAGGGGGTGGTTTGGTCCCATGCCAGTTGAGGGTGTTAGGGGGGGGGGGGGGGAACATTGCCAGAGGCCTTAAGAACTCACTGCAATCAGCAACTGAGGACGGTGTGCAGGTTTTCAGGTGGTTAAACACACCCGGTACCTTCTCAGACGCCCCCAATGGTAGTCCATGTTTAGGGGATGATGAAGGGGGTTGAAAATGCCCAAACGTCAAATGCAACGATTTCAACGTGTTTGTGGAACCTTTAAGAGCAAGACTCATTCATTTTCGACTGCTTTGGCAACCTGCGACAAGTCCTACAGTGTTTTTCGCAAACTTAAATTTGCCGTTTTCGAAAATGGGCTGGTTTTCGGGGCGCTACCCCGAAACGACTCAAGTTGGGGAGTTGTGCTGAAGCATATGCTTGGTAGGCGTCAGGACAAACGTCATACTGAGATTTCGAGCTTGTGCGGTCAACTTTTAAAAATTAAGTGGCCTCTGAAAAAAGTGGTGCTTTATTTTTTTTGAGCAGTTTATATTACGTACACATAGCATTGAGGCATTTTGCGTACTGGAAGCTAGCCAACAGGCTGCTAAGAATGAGGGAATATAGTGGAAGTGACTGGGAGACAGTGAGGCCATCGGTTAGTCAAATTATATCTTTACTGTCACCCAGAATGGTGAAGTGGCAGCCGAGCGGACGATCTTTAATGTGATGTATTAAAACCTTTTAGTATTCCAGGTCCATTGTAATGTAATAACACAAATCAATTCCGATTGATGTCTAGAATATTGACCGCTTTGGGCGTGCAGAATGCAGCTTAATGAGGGGCTTGAAGGCCGACGTTTTAATGCGATTATAGTGACACGTGCTTGGCACTCGTTATAACAGGAAGGTCTTTCACAGCAAAATCCCCTGGCCTTACATTCATATTACGTTCACTACATTAAGCTTCTCTCGACTAGGAGGACTGAACGTCACCTAAAATATGAAATTAGGAGAATACTAATAGGTGATTCAATTACAGGATAATACACTTTCAATAAAATGCTAAGAACGTAGAACTATCCTTATAACCTTTATTTTTGTAAGCCACAGAAAGAAAGAGTTGGTCTTAACATGAATGAAACTTATTTTGATGTGCTTGCCAAAACTGAAAAATAAATCATTACGATGAGAGGTGGTGGTGGTGGTGGTGGTGGTGGTGGTGGTGGTGGTTTAAGTGGTGATGGTGGGGTTAGTGGATTTGGTGATTGTTTGAAGGGGAGAAAACTGAGGTCATCTGGCCCCTCAAGTGTAGGTGGATGCTTAGTTGTCATAGGTAAAGGATTACCTCTATATTAAAAAAACGATGAGCCTTTCAAACCTTAATACAGACCATTTATGAGGACCGATTTTATTTGTAATGGATATTGTTACGATTAAAATAACTTGTTGTTTTCTGTTGCACACAAACCTTTTAATAGGTATATTCGTTATTAATTGAGATTTACAGCAAGAGGTGTATCATTACCATCACAACGATAGCAAGCTCTCCCCCGGCTGCTAACATAAGTGTTGCGTTCGTCCTACAGCAGATATCCCTGAGCATGCCCCAACAAGTGATGTGAGAAAGTGTAATTTACTCCACTGTTAGCGAGTCAATGGGCAAAGCTGCCCTCCATGGTTCTGTGATAGGACTATTGACTCTTTCTTTCGGAGAGGGGCATATGACCTAGAAGTCGTCCTCATATGATATCTCACTTTATTAACCCGTCGACGTCAGGTACTCACAGCCATTTATTAATATTAGCATACATATAAAATGCTAAGGTGTATGTTTCACAAAACTCAAGCTCTAAAACCAGAGGGAGTTAAAAGTTGCAGTTTGTACCAAAATCTTCCATAACACAGGCCTACAAAAGAAGATTTCTTCGGTGACGGGAAATTGTAACTGAATTTAGGTATACTTGGGTCACTGAATCTAAATATGAAATCAATCTTTCTATAACAGCTCTATTTTTATATAAGTTTTCGTCTACCACCTCTATTTTTAGATCTGTGTTGTTTCTATGTGCAGTTTTACACGAAATGTGCAGTTCTAACTCCATTTTGTGCATTTAGTGGCCTAAGAGAGAAAATATGGATGTTGGCGAAAATAATGTTACTAACGACCACTTAGTTGAACGAGAGAAAATGATCTTTCCTCAACTGCATATCAAGCTGGGACATATGAAGCAGTTTGTGAAGGCTCTTGATAAGAACGGATCATGCTTTGCATTTATAGGAAATAAAATGCCTCACTTGAGTATGGAAAAACTGAAAGCAGGGATATTTGTTAGCCCACAAATAAGACAACTCGTTAAGGATCCTGACTTCGTAAATTCAATGAATTACTCTGAGCTAAAAGCCTGGACTTCATTTGTATCAGTTGTAAAACATTTTCTAGGCAAACGCAAAGCTGAAAACTATGTTGAACTGGTAAACGAGATGCTTAACAGTTTCAAATCCCTTGGGTGCAACATGAGTATTAAGGTGCACTATTTACACAGCCACATAGACCGTTTTCCTGAAAATTTAGCAGAAACCAGTGAGGAACAAGGTGAACGATTTCACCAGGGTATTGAAACTGTGGAGGACCGCTACGAAGGAAGATGGGACATGCACATAATGCCAGATTACTGCTGGAGCATAAAATGGGACTGTTCCAAAATACATTCAAGAATGTCACAGAAAAGAAGCTTCCGAAGTGTTCAGTGACTGGTTGGTTTCTTTCATGACTTGTTCCTCTATGTTTTCATATAATAATATTTGTATAATAATAATGGAAATTCCGTGTTTAGTTTTTTTATGACGATGCGATAGTGGAATATACATTTGACAAAAATGTCATATCTCAGAAACTGGAGCTGCTAGGCAAAAACTAATGGCATATTTGAATTCAGGGCATCAAATTCATGTAAAATCTGCTTAAAAAGCCCCGGTACCAAAATCACTGTTGACCAGTGTAATAATCTCAACAGTACAGGCAAAATCTCCCATTTATCTAAAATTCAACTGAAATATAATATGTATTTGTATATATAGTGCATTTAAATGCAAGATTTCTCGCAAGGTCTTCTAGTTATTATTATTATTATTGTTACGTGCAAGAGCCCGTCCCAACGTTTTCAAACATGTATCTACCCTTGGATGTGACTTCATGACATTTTGAAGCGACCGCATGGTCGCTTGGTTCCGTTGGTGAACACGAGATGGTAGCTGCTGTCGGACTTTGGCGCTTCTTCACGTGGTTCCTTCTTCTCCGCTAGAGTGTGTTGGTTGTGCCTTATAAAACTCTTCCTATTCGTGGCATAATTGAAGGCAATTATATTCTACGTCATAAACAAAAGACTATATATACTTCATGCCGCCAAAACATTTTAGTGGTGTCGTGTGAATATTATTTGGTTTTCACATTGTCGTAATATGTGGCTAAATTTAATTGGTCCAATTTAAATAAACCTGGTGCATGCTGGGTGGGCTTCTTCGCTTTTGTCACCCATCTTGTGAATAATAGGTTGTGACTGATTGCTGGGAGAGGAACGACGCCTATTGTGAATCTCGCCTGGGCGAGGGCTTTGCCCTCGTCCACGCTAACTTGGGAATATATCCCAGTATTTGATGTACATGAAGTATTAGTGTGCTACTATCATCTATGAAAATCGTGTAAATAGTTTCTTCGGCCTTAATATGGAAATGCGATATTGGTGTGCTTCTCTTCGACCGGCAGTTGTCAGCCATCTCATATTTTATTTATTTTTGATGATATAAAGCCTTTAAGGATATCTAAGTAGTGTTTAAAAAATTAGTGTTTCCCCTAAAGGTATGTTTTGCATTTTATTATTTTAAATTATTGGAGCTCCATTTTTTGCATTGTGTACTGAGTGTTTGTTTTGGTTCTGAAAGGTTGACCTTGGAATAGATATGTCACCTATGAAAATGTAAACTTTTTGTTAAACTATATTTGTCCGGGGAACACTACGGTTTTTCTTCTTATTTTATTATTTGGCATCTAGCTAAGGCATTTTCTTCTTATAATATTATGGTACTGGCCAGACGAATCTATGAACACTAGGCCTAAATTGGTTCATTAGTCGGTCGGTTTTTTGTCTGATCCGTTGCCTTTAAAAACTATTTGATCTCGTAATGTCTAGAGTTTGTTTATATGTAGCTGTTTTCTCACTGGAGAAGATTTAATTTAAAAATGTAAATTACGCGTTTCACATAAATACGTACTGATGTATCTTCAACTGTTCTTGGTCGCCATGGTAACTTGTTGACAGTAGTGCATTGTGGTTTTTTTTCTGGCGTGTTTTGAAGTGCACGTTCTTGGGTCATGGTGAGGTTAACTTATTTGTTTTAAATTTTCCTTTGGTTTTCCTTTTTTGGAGCTTTCTTGGTACTCCTTCGTTATTCTTTCGTTACCTTGTTTATGGTAATAATTTTGCACTAGTTTTTTTTCTGATTCTCCAAGGCCCTCATGGTCCAGTTTGGGAATATGTCTGGTGCTTATTTAGTGGTTTTTTTTTGGTTTGTAGCCTTTTATGCTCTTACCTCAAGTAATTGTTGTTTTTTTGATATCGGCCTTAAATATTTATTATTTCTACAGTGAGAATTCTAGCTGAGATTTTATTTTATTTTGAAATTTATGCTGCCTGATGCATGTTCTGTTTTCTGGTGGAGGTGTTTCTTTTTAAATTTTTAACATTAAATTTTCTCTTAAAATTTTTAAGCAATTGTTGTGGCATTATTTCGTCGGCAGCAATTCCATTAGTTATTGGAGTGTGTCTGTAGAATAGCCTGTGCGTTGTCCCCTCCTCCATCTTCCTTCCACCCCTTTGGAGCTCTTCTGTTGGGACATGTCATCTGGAGGTGATTTTGGTTGCTGTGGAAGCGATGCGGACCTCTGAATAAACGGTAAGTTGGCCCATCCACGCTGGCCATTCCACGGTGTCAATTATAATTAACTAATTAGTCACAAATTGTGCGTATGGTATAAGCAATTCACTATAGAGGACAGGTAGAGAATTAACACGTAGTTCCGTGAAGAACTAAAGCCTATTTTCATATATTCTACTTAGGTTAATTGCCTCTATCAAAATACAACATTTCAGTTTGATTGCTGTAATAGATTCGTAGATATTGACAACCGTCTAATATTTCGGATGGTCGCCAGGTTGGATTTTTATACATGTAGGTCTTAGATTTATGAACTATCACCTGAAGATTATTGCGTACGTGTAGTATTCAAACTTCAATCGCATGACTAGGACACAAGAACTAAAAACGAGATATTAAAACTTCGCACAGCTGCCATCTTGTGGCAATGAAAACAATTTAAATAAATTAAATGCCAGTGGGTTAACATTTGTATTAGCATTTACTGTACCAATTTTCACTGCTCACGGATGGTTAAGTCGCGAGAAAAGTCTATTAAAATGTTGCAAATTCGCTTGGCAAAAATGTTCGTTTTGTACTTAACAGGTTTTTTGAAGTTACACACATAAACTTGTAGTAGTGCCCTTTATCACCGTACAAACGTTCAGGGTGATATCAGTAATAGTTTCGGAGATATGGAATGCCGGTGAAATATTTGGCACAGACGCCATCTTGAGGTTATGTAAACAATTGAACTAAATTAGATGCCAGTGCATTGCATATTAGAAAAAACTGTAATTATCTAACAGTTACATTTATTTTGTAAAAATCTGGAAAAATGAGTGGTTCACAGTAAAGATGAGAAAAATCCCCTTAAAACGAGTCGTCACACACGTCTCTAGCATTAGGCTATTGGTGCACGAGATATCAACTAAAGTCAGGCTGCAAAATGCAATTGCGGTGCGTGCTTTAACGCTCACAGCTGCAGGTGTAATAGAACTGTCACCATCTCTCTACTCAGGCTCTTTCAATTACTTTTCTGTCATAAGACCAGGGTTGAAATAAGTTGTTGTTAATTCTTTTATGGACATTGCTACATCGTGTTTATGTAGCCTCGTGCACAAGTTTTGTAGAATGTGTTTGATAACCTGCGTCACTGTGATGCCTGTACCAGTGTGTGTACATGTAATTGAGGTAGGATTTGAGGTAGGAAGCGACCGTGGCCTTATGTTAGGTACCATCCCAGAATTTTCCTGGAGTAGAAGTGGGAAAACCACGGATAACCCTTCCAGGATGGTTGATGTAGGAATCGAACCCGTCTCTTCTCAGTTTTGCCTCAAGAGGCTGAGTCTACCCCGTTCCAGCCCTCAGACCAGAATTAAATTTCTTGTCAGAGCCGGGAATCGAACCCGGGTCTCAGCGGTGACAGTCAAGAATGCAAGCTACCACGCAACGAGGCGGACGAATTTAAATAAGGCAATATTTGTAAATTAACCTTGAATGGCCAAAGAAGAACTCTGAGATAGATACCAACTCAAAGGAGACATAGAATATAGGCTAACAGTGGCACATAATCGAACAACTCAAAACATTTCTCCCAATCCTTTCATGAACATACTAATGGCAAACTTGGCTGTGGAAGTATGTTCTTCCGTAGTATTTCCAGATATTCCTGGATACCAAAGCGTTCTAAACCCATGAAAAAGATACCGACAGCTTGCACGGATTAAAGGTAATGTGCTTCCCTTATATTCAAAAGATCGAGAGTTCAATCCCTTCCAGAGTTGGGTGATTGTCAAGATACAAATAATCGAGGTAAATCATTTTGTATTATTATACGGCATGTAAAAGGATCGATTTGGACACATTTGATATTTGGTACTCCTGAAGAAATGAAATATCGATTCAATTTTCGTATCAGTGGTCAATATGAGCAAACTCTGCTGACCAAGTCAAGCGACAAATAATACGGTATAGGCAAACCACCAACAGGGGCTATAACTAAAGAATAGTTGACACTCTGTGGGGAAGTGCGGAAACTGCAATATGCTGCTCCATCGAGCAAGCAAACAATAAATAAAGAGTTTGCATTCGGCTTGCATTTTAAATTTACTTTTTGTGATATATTATATTAGAATGCTTATGTGCTTGATTAAGTACATCGCACATAGGGATATTTCTGAACCGTTCAACATAATTAATTGTTAGAGCATGTTAACTTCCAAATCGACAATACTTCCCGTGATTGACGACAATAATTTAGCTCTGTATATGATGTATGACCAAGATCGTATAAATGCGTGGTTTCAGTCCTACAGTCAGCTAATGACGTTGGTTACTCTGAGCTCTATCAATTGGCAGTGGATCATTGTAATGTAAGCAGCATTAGCCAGCCGAGTGGACGTTGTAGACCACACTATCACACGTCACTGTTGACTGTTCGAAGTGCCTCACACATGCACACATTGTTTAACTTAACTACTTACACACGATCAAAGGTAGCAATGCGAACACAAAGGCTTTAGGTAAATTATAATTGTTATTATCTTCGTTTAGGGAATTGGACATGGTGGTCACCATCCCAAAGTGCTATTTGCATTTGTCTGATAACGAGCGTTATTGTGTTGCCTGTATTATTAGGTTATTTGTAACCGAGGCTAGAATTGGAAAGGAAGCGACAGCAGACTTGAGATAGGAACTATCCGTCAATTTCCAGGAGCCGAAGTAGAAAACCATGTAGGGCCATTTGTAGAATTAATCGTTAGCTTTGTCGCACGAGGCTGAGTATACCTAGTTCCTAACTCAGATCAACATTTTTTACGACATTTTAAGCACTGTAAAATCATTTTCAAGAAACCGTAAAAGTACGGTAGATAAATATTTTCCATATTTCTTTAGAGAAATTAAGTGAACACTTGGCTTATAAAATGTTGTTTCATAAAAATATCACTGTGGTTAAGGCTAGTGCCTGAACCTACCATCGGCCACTGCTAAGCCATATTCCCTGCAGATTACGGGATGGGTGTGGATCTGTGGATAGCGCGAAGTGACCCCTCAGCCATTAATCCTGGCTTCCTTGAGCAACATCGCTACTCAATTGTGCTCATGAGACAGAGTTTACCTCATTCTAGCCCTGCCGTTAGTTCCAAAATTCATAACGGATCTGGGACTCGAACCTGCCTAGGTAGGAGGCAAGCGCATTATCTCTACTCAACGAGGCTCGCTCATTTCATTTCACAAAAGCTGCTGAGGATTTGGACTAAACGTGAGTGACGCTACAACATCGTGCCAACAAGCAGTATAATGGGCTATTGCAGTCTTGCCTAGATAGGTTCAGCTGACTCGTTGGTTCTGGGAGCACATATAGCTTTGGGCATGTGCAATAACCTATATTTATTATTTATTTAGGGTATGGCTACATCACTTATTACAAATTATAATTGCAGTTATCTTATAAACTAACATACAGGCCACAAATATAGTCTATAGATATCTCTCCATCATCACCAGGAACTCCATTGGATCACGAGGAAAAGCTCTCAGAGGACACTCCTGAACTAAATTACATGGCGAACAGTCAGTTTTTCGGCACTAGAATCAAAACCCGGAGAAGGTACTCTATTCCACTTGTGGAAATAATCGGCACATCGGTCAGTGTTGGTTCTTATTCGATTAAGCACCGTTCAGATCCTACGAGGAAAGTCAAACCCAGGTGGTTTGGACGATAAACACGGCATCTGGAGTTGTTCCGTCGCAGCATAGCATAAACCTATGAGCGACTGTGACCAGGGCGGTGTAACATCAGAGCGGAGGGCTGTCCATTGCCTGTTGTTGCCGAACGACTACTTGGCGTGCTCACTCCACAGGAAAGGTGATGATGAGAATGATGATGATGATGATGATGATGATAATAGCAATAATAATTGCAGTACCCGGCATCAATTCGCCACATTGGAACACGCTAAACTCTGGGAAACAATAGAAATGAATTTATATTTATACTGCGATGAGTATAATTTATGCAATTTTTAAAGAAGCAGGGATTTCGCCTCACCTATGATTTGTAAGTATGTTACTGTAATTAAAATTTCTAATATTACATTACAAACACCATATTGCTCGCAAACATTAGATATTTTAATTTCTTGATCATTAGCATTGCATCTTTAACAACAGTGTTGCATAAACATAGGGCCTTAATGGCAAATTGTATGCCTAATTATTGACACTGATACGTTTATATCTGAAGAATGAGGTTCACACAGTGGTTCCAAATGGTCTCGCTCAACTACAGTATTGTCACTGTTTACTTATTGATTAAAATGGAGTATCCGCTGTTTTGGTGTAAAGTGCCATAGTTTGATACTGTGCCCGTCAAAGGAGCTATCAGGGTTGCCAACAACCGAAACGACATCCCTAACACCTCACCTGCCGGACCCATGTGCCATGAGGATCAGGTGAATTTCTTATAGGCCATAGCGGCACGAGAATCCATGATCCAGGGGATCCGTGGTAACATGGTTGCTAAAAAGGTCATAGAGAGCCCAAGAAAATACACCTCCTAAAGCTAGACTGAGAAATAAACTTCCAGGCTTAAGTAAAACATGTAGAAATATTTATTCAAAATATTCAGACACCTAGCCTAGTTCGGAGGGTTTCTATCGGCTAATCCGCAAACTAATAAATAAACAAAAATAAAAGATCAGTACCCTACCTGTAAACTACTGTAAACCCTCGCGAAAGATCTATCTGACAAAGTAAAGCAACAACAGCAACGCTGGGAAAATGGTACGGCATTAATCTCTAAATCAAGTTACAAAATAAGCTAATAACGGAATTTACATTTAACAGGGTAGCAATAGCAAATCTAAGTTAGGATGATACCATTTCCTCATTTACATTTATTTTTAAATAATCTAGCTAATTCCTAACAATTAATACAAAATTTACGGCGATGACGTCCCTAAAGCAAGACAGTTAGCACAAATCTACATGACAAGCCGTCAAAAAAAAAAAACATTAAATGCCCTCTTACAATCTACAAAAGGGTTAACATGGGGTTATCATACACTTGAATAAATAATAACAAGAACATAAACAATATTATTCCTGTCTTCGCCCTGGGTTACTCTTTGTAAACCAGTGTCATCTACGTGCATGTTAATTACGGTGGCGATTGCGTAGTAAAAACTACGTCTAACGTCGCATGAGGCTCACGCTCCACCAGCTACTGACTAAAGGTTGAGCAAGCACTCCGTCGATAAAAATTAGTGTCATCTGTCCTAGATTACTTCCACAAAAGAAGCGTGCACAAAGCAAGTGTCAGCCAGCAGGTCCGAAATGCAAGAAAATCAAGGTTAAATGCTATAAATAGTTAATTATCATCAGTTTATAATAATGACGTTCTGATTATTAGAATCGTTGGTTTAGATTATCGTTGGTTTATGGCGAATAGGCTGACAATCCTGAATACCTTGGGCTCAGCAGTAGCAGTCTCGTGCGAGATCAATATCTGCTATAAAACACCGTCAACGAGCTCTCCCGCTCGGACTTAACAATAACACAGGTTATTAGTGGCTCTCGGCTCACTTAATTTACCTCTGTGTAAGGCCTGGCATTTACATCAGTTACCCCCCTACAATAACACAGTCAACAGAATCGAAGTCTGGACACACATAAATATAGCCTCTACACAGGTACCTCACCTAGCCTCTCAATTTGAACAATAAACCTTAACATAACGTCTAATCATTCTCAGATGGAGAAGAAAGATAAACATACGGCTCTCGCCAGTCATCTCTAAGTAGCAAAACATCTGATTATTACAAAATGGTGGCCTGGACATTGACCTACATATGAGACACATCATTTAAATGTTAGTAATGCTATAAGCATTGTCAAAGAGTCTGAAAAAGTATGTCTCACTGAGTGAGTGGTGCTCTGGTACATTGCATGATGGGAACTGTTACCACCTGTCCATGATTCGAGCTAGCCTCGCTACTCTCAATCATCCACACGGACAGTTTAGAAAGTGAACAACACTGAAGGCTTTCTCGCAGAAAGTCCTATCAGACAACTGGCCTTGTTATCATGTCCCAGATATAATACAAAATCACATAAGCATTAGGCTTAAAATTACGCCTCAAAACTATGCACAAAGACGTAGCATGTTTGTAAAAGTCAAAGAAATGAAAAACACAGATATTCCACTTAATCTGAACCTCTTTGAAATGTGCAGATATGTCAGTTCATAACTGCTCTGTCTAATCATGACCAAAATAATAACTGTGTCGAAACACTTGACACGAAATAAACATCATAAA
This sequence comes from Meconema thalassinum, assembly GCA_946902985.2. Lineage (NCBI taxonomy): Eukaryota > Metazoa > Arthropoda > Insecta > Orthoptera > Tettigoniidae > Meconema > Meconema thalassinum. The sequence continues at coordinate 298,482,445 of OX336389.2, forward strand.
GGCGCAAATCTTACAATTGCTAAGTTTGACAATGATACTGCATTCATTGCAGGGTTCGATGCTAGATTGCATACAAAATGTGACACCCTGAATGTGTTCATAATTCGAACTGGATGGCTTCATAGCACATCAAAATGAAAATGACATTGAATTACAAAACTGATAGCTTCAGTCGGCTATCTAACGATACGGACTGTTCTGACTAAGTCAGTGGCGTGACAACATTTACTAGAAAGGGGTGTTATAAAAATAACACTGGCCATGACGTCTGATCATCATCCCAAATAACTGTACACAAAATCACCGACCTAGGGTTGAACAAAAAGTAGTAACAAAGACTCCAGTCACGCTTAGCAGGGGTATAAATAACATCTTAGCGATGTCCATCAGAATGCACCGTGTTCGAAAAGAAATTCAATCACAACGGGTGACTAACGAATCACTGAAAGTGAACTACAAGGATTAATTCTAACAGTACAAAACCTACCTATGGCTTGTCAAGAAGTTCGGCTGATTCTACAATAAACTACAAAAAACTACACTAAGCTACACCACAAAAGAACCTAACAAGGAATGAATTATTCGGACTCACAAGAAAGGATGTCTACATCTCAGTCGTTCCAACGACCTGAGGGATACAATAAGGCTTCGGTCTCCGGACAAGGGTTGTCCAATCCGGGCCTCCACATAGGCTTTATCCATCTCCACGGCCTTTATTCGTCCTCGTCGTTGTCGTGATGATATGACCAGACTCCTCCCAAAAGTCGTCATTTTCCTTGGCTTAGCGGATGCTAAAGTCATGGTTCTCCCGTCATCAGCTGTAGTTCTCCGGTCCTCTCCTTCCCATGATGAAGCTTAACAGCTCATCTCCACAGGTGATGCGTAACAAAGATCGTCGTACACGTGGTTATCAAGAAGTGACATTTTGAAGTACGAATTTACCACTTGAAAATACGAAAAATAAGCGTAGCACAGCTGCACTGAAACTAGCTTTAATGTGGTCATAAATTCACTGCTACTACATGGCGCAGATGGTTTATAAATTGGCCATGCACTATTATCTGCTTCACTAACACATATTTTACTTGCCCACAAATCACGTGGCATCGACGTTGTGTTTCACAGAAAGGAATCGCACTTGCGATCAAAGCAATATTTGTAGTTATGAGTGTTGAAATGATTCACTCGGTTAATGATAATTTCACAGTGAATGATATATTTTATCGCCACTTGACGATGTCGAAATACAATGTTCGAACACGTGGTTGAAAATGTGGTGTTCCACAATTATAATCACATTTCCAAAAATTCTCAGTATTCGTAGCACAAGCCTTCTCCGGCTGTAATATTCACTAATATTATGTACTGTTCGTAGTTAAATAATGTGCGATGCATTAAGATTGGTTTCCTCGCCGTCTAGGCGGACTATTACATCGTCTTTTAGACGGACTTGACAAGAACACATCCAACTTGGATGGTAAACCAAACACATGTGATAAGAGCTCAGTTCTGCGCTGCGTGAACTCGTGAATACACTAGTCGTGCAGCGACTGTCTGGTTCCGGTTCGCGTATCTGCGAGGTTACTACCTTACCAAAAGCAGAAATAACATTCTAAAGAATGTTTCGGTGATACAGAATTACAACATGAGAATATCTGAGCTTCGTAGAAAATAGAAGTGTCATAATTTAGCCTCAGATTATTTAATAACGGTTTTCTCCATAGTCAAAAGATCAACCATTTATAACTCCAAAGAAAGTTAGCATGTGGCGACAGCATGGTCGGTCAGTGGGTACGTTCTAAAGTGATGATTCAAAAATGCGTTGCAATGAAAAATATCACATGAACAAGTGCTTAGCGGGTTCAATACATACTGCACAATACTTATGTGTAACGATGCTAACGGCATAGTGTAATGACAGATATGCAACCCGATTCTGTAAGAAATGGTTAAGCTATAAATAGTCTTTAGGACCCGTATAGACTGGTTAGCAGTCGAATTGGTATTCTGTAACGCCAAATCGCATCCATGTTGTGACGTAGGTCTTACCGCTGAACCATCCACCGTAAAGGCATGTTCCGAGGGCTTCTTAGCCGTGTTTTAGTCCATGGTTAGCTTATTTGTAATGAAAAATCAAAGATGGAAGCGAACAGCTGATATGTATGTTATCACTTAATGGCTTGAATATTAAGTTATTCATTGAATATGGGCTAAGGTAAGTAAAAACAATATATTTTTGATGCTTCAAGTTGTGCAAATATCTTATAGTATACTTAATGTCGTCCCGTGTAATGTTATTAACTTACACTTTTATTTTTGTTTTCAGATGCCGTAAGCGATCTAAAACGATTATTTGAGGGGGAAGAAACTTAAGTGCCTTTTTACTACTTTGGAAATAATTAGCTTTCATTTAAATTATAGAATTCGAATCATATTTGCGGATGCTTGTAGTCAGTAGTCCACCAAGCTTGTTTCTAGGTTATGGAAAATATTGCTGTCAGAAGTTTGAAGACGAATGCCTACCTAATGTGCGGCAATTGTGTTTTTAATTATTTAAGTTAAGGCTGTAAATGATCACATTTCTTCACGGCCTTGACCTATGCCATTATAAATTATAAATTATAATTATCTTAATAGTGGTGAAGAGACATGACAACATGATTACATAATGGACTTTCACAAACTGAAATTAACTCATTTACCTAAGAAAATGACAGAATGAGAGGAAACGTTATCCCCATCGTCAGAACTGGTCGAGTCAAAGCATTCGGTCCTGATCCCGTAAGTATATAAACAATAAGCTATCATTTAAAACCTTGGCAAATAGCCTTAGTAGGCTGGCTGGAACATAAAGAGTACCAGTATTTTACTATGCTTTCATATTGAACTAATGAGGGAAGTTAATGTTACATGTAATGCATGCAGTCGATCAACAGTGTAGGGGAGAAATAAGAAATAATATCAGACCCCAAATGAACTAAAGTTTGTGGTCAGTCTGCTTGGCAAGTTGTCATTGCGAAGGGAGGACTTTCATGTAAAAGATTACATTGCATGCTTCTGCTGGAAACTAAAACCTTAGAACTGGCTACACGTAGTTGCTCTAAATGTGTCACCCGAGCCCAGTATGTGATACTAGGATCTATATTCCATTTGGCCTGAAGCAGCATCTGCTGAGAATTGCAATACAAGGACTATGTTTTTATAGTGTGTCTAAATTTCTGTAGACACTCATATGGTGTATTACCAGCAGGCAATTAAAATGCGATTAATCGTATTGCTGTTATAGGTGATTCTGGCCACTTGGTTGAGTCTTGGTTATTTATTCCAAATGTAAATACTGCTAGATTGTTCTTACGAGGAATAAAAATCACTGTGCTTTGATTGACAAATGTTCCAACAACAGTTTTAATAACCTGGTATGACACAGCTCAGTCATCTAAATGGATCAGATGAGAAAGAAAAATCACAACATGGTGCTTTGGGAGTTTATGTCTAACATCAAGGTACGTTAATTTTCTTAATTTCATTGTGTTATCATTTAAGAACTAACCTACATGCAGCAAGGTGTAAAGCTTTCCAAGAGTGGAGTTTACTTGAACCGATGTAAAAAATCTTAAACTACTGAAATTAGTCAAAATACCTGCAGTAAGGGTATCTTGAGACAATATAGTAATAGATGTTTACTCCTCCGCTGTCTGTAACCCACCCAGCCATCCCAAATAGGATCACGACACATATAGATGAAATTCCACCTGACTCTGCCATTTGTAGCACCATGTACAGTATTGCCAACCACACGCATTCGATACTATATCGCATCTGGCAGACCAATGGTTTTCGCCTAGACCAATAAGGTTCATCTATACCTTGCGATGCACTGGCATTTAGGGGAATTCATAGTTACCTTGATGACGTAGTTGATGACGTGATGGTATTGGAGTTCTTTTTTCACATAATTACAAAGGTGTCATGTGATGTATTTTGTATCGGACATCTTGGCAATGTAATATGACGTCAATTTGTCGGCCACAAACATCTGCCGTCGTTGACCAAGCTACAAATAAAAACCTTCATTCAAGCAATATCAGTGAAATTTGACAGTATATTAGTGACATATGACAGTATTTTTATTGTGCAGCAGTGATAGTTATTGTTGTTTTAAGGGGCAGAACTACGAGGTCATCTGCCCCTATTATGAATGTAAGTGTAACGCAGATTATGCACTTGCAGCAGACATGAATGCGGCTTTTACATACCTTGTGTCCTTGTTTCATCTTCTGGGCGATATTACGTATTGAAATTACGAACCCTGGTCACTACTGAACCTCATATATGTGCTAAAGTTCGTAAATATGTGTTTTTATTTTTGCTATTTTAAAAACGACAGCCATGTTTCGACAGCGCTTGTATCTCGTTCAACTGTCAACAAGGTGCACTTCAGAGGCACGCACCGAGGCGCACACATTGTTGCCAACATGTGTGATACATAATCACCGTTGATAAAAAGAAGTGAGACACAAAATCACTGTTGATCAAAAATATATATTCATCGGGACGCGTTAGGTTGTAACCATTGTCAAAACTCACTGATCTGGGCGTGTTAGGCTGTAACCATTGTCAAAAACCAATGGATTGGACAAAACGAAGGTTAGAAGGTCGGGTGTAGGTGCGGCCTTTGCTTCGCGCAGCTAGTGGGGCACGGTTGACAACAAACCATTGATCTGGGCACGTTAGGCTGTAACCATTGTCAAAAACCAACGGACTGGACAAAACGAAGGTTAGAAGGTCGGGTGTAGGGGCCGCGCGCAGCTAGCGGGGCTGGGTACCGTAAGGGCGAGATTGGCAGTATTGTTTTGATGACAGACCAGTGGACCAGTGGGGATAACGAAGAGCCCCAAATACTCTCGACCGCTACCGATGATAATTGATTTGGGATGGCTGTGTGGGTCACAGACAGCGGAGGAAATTCAAATGCAAAATGAAAATCCACAGCCTGCTTCCAGTCTCCGACCGGGTCAGGAATGGAATGAATGAAGCCTCCATCTAGCGGCGTCGATATGGACTTTGCCGGCTGCCCACTCCTCTGGGGCAACGATTAAATGAATGACAGATGAAATGAAATGAGAGAGGAGAGTGTTGCTGGAAGGAAGTTTTGACAGGGAAAACCGGAGTACCCGGAGAAAAACCCGTCTGCCTCCGTTTTGTCCAGCACAGATCTCATATGGAGCGACCGGGATTTGAAACACGGACCCAGCAGTGAGAGGCCGGCGTGCTGCCGCCTAAGCCACGGAGGCTCTACGGCGGAGGAGGAATTGTCTATTAAAACATCGCTCCCTGATTTATTTCTCATCGTTTCATAAGGTATTTTGGCTAATTCATGTATTGTAGAGAATTTTATCGCTCGTTCTATCTTCATTCAGTGCTACCCTAGTAACGCTGAACGAGAGCTCATCGTACAATAATATTTTCGAAATTATTGAAATTAGCCAAAATACCTTTTCTAATGATGAAAAATAAATCAGGAAATAATGTGCTGATACATGTTCATTCCTCCGCTGTCCATAACCCTCCTGCCTTCCCCTTTTTAGATCATCACTTATATAGTAAAATTCCAGCTGTGTCCACCATTATACGCGAGAATTATTGTCAATTACTGTATTGCCAACCCCACGAATACAGTACTAGGCTACTGTGTGTATAGGTGGTACTGTAAAAAAAAAGGAGTGCCAAGTTCAATGATACATTCTGAATGAAAGTAGAACACGGCTTATACACTTGCATCAGACATATGTTTGTTTGGCATTTGTTCCACAAATTAGCAGGGTCTGCTCTTTTGGTTCTCTGTCGCCATATTACACGATTATGTGCCATGTCAGGATGAAGTCGGGCAATTTTTAAATAGTCATGTAGAGTGTCAAGCCAACGCTGTCTCGGTCGTCCTATTGGTCTCTTCCCATCTATCCGCAATGTCAATCCAGTGTGTGCAACTGTTGTTTCAGCAGCCCGTAAGATATGCCCATACCAGCGGAGACGTCTTTCCTTCATCTTTTCAGCATTTGGAGCTACTACATATTGCTTGCATCAGACATGAATGTGGCTTTTACATACTGGTACCTTGTGTCCTTGTTTCACCTTCTGGGCGATATTACGTATTGAATTTAGGAAGACTGGTCACTACTGCACCTCATATATGTGCTAAAGTACGTAAATATGTGTTTTTAATTATTGCTCTTTTAAAAACGGCTGCCATGTTCTTGCATCTTGTTCAACTATCAACGAGGCGCACTCTAGCGGTACACACCAAGGTGCACACATTGTTGCCAACATGTGGGATACAAAATCACTTGATAAAAACATTCGTCGGGACGCGTTATGCTGTAACCATTGTCAAAAACCATTGGATTGGACAAAACCATGGTTAGAATTGATGGGTGTTGGTGCGGCATAGTACCGCAAGGGCAAGGTTGGCAGAACTTTTTTGATTATGATTGATGTGAACAGTGGCGGCCACAGCTGAAATTTTGCCTGAATAAGTTGTGATCCTATTTGGGATGGTTGGGTGGGTCACAGACAACGGAGGAGGAAACATCTATTAAAACATCATTCCCCGATTTATTTCTCATCGTTTGATAAGGTACTAAACAGAATGTTATCGCTCGTTCTATTTTCATTCAGTGCTACTAAACATTTGCCACGCTGAGCGTGATTTGTGTCTGAAATGAGCTAAAATACCTTTTCCCTCCTACCGCTGAGCTCTCAAGGTCAAATGTACAGCTAAACGCCGGAATATGTATGGTGCGTTTTGTAATAGTATTTTTTTTTAATGCAGACCAATGGCGTTTGCCTGGGCCAATAATTATTAGGTGGAGGGCTGCGTTAGCACTGTACACGAATGCACCCCTGGGTTTTGTCTCGAACAGTAATGTTTGTTGTGCACTGCTGTAATTAATGTTTTTGTGAGAGTAAATTTTCTTAAATCCAATCCAATGGGCTTTGCCTATACCAATAATTGCTAGCTAGCCGTTAGCCATATATACACACCTGGTTTCTGTCATGCACAGTGGGGTAATCGTGCATCAATAATCTTTATCCAGACCAGACCTGTATGGTGTATTTTGTATCCCACATGTTGGCAACTGTGGTGATAGTTTAAAATTTAAAATAAATTTATCTTCCGTCTAGTCAATAATTTTTTTTTTATGTTTATTTACGCCCTAGGACATTGACTAGACGGAACTTCAGTGTATTTCAAATTTTTAACTATCATTCATCAATACGGACCAATCGTGAACAATGTTAACCCCAACCTGCGGTGATGTCAATGTGTGCGTCTTATTAACAGTTGAAGAGACCTCATGCACTGTCGAGCATGGCTGCCATTGTTGAATGAGCAATAAATATTAACACATATTTCTGGTGCTGTAGTGACCGAGGTTAGTAATATCATTCATTCATTCATTCATTTATTTATTTATTTGCAATGGGGGGGGGGGGTTGTGTCCCCCGGTGGCAAATTGGATATACATAGCAAATAAATAATAATACATAACAATTCAATAACAATTATACAACAATTAAACTGCTGTATTTACTCAAATAGTCAGTCATTTCTTAAACACACCTATATGTTTGGGAAAAGGCTCTAAGACTGCGGCAGGTAGAGAGTTCCAGTTATCAATGGCACGGTTTACAAAAGAATATTTACCATAATTTGTTCGCTGTGGTCGGCCCTTAACTTTGAAAGGATGATCGCTCCTACCCATGTAAGTGGGCTTTCCCAATCGTTTGCTAAGCTCACCCCATGCTGGTTGATTTGTATACATGTTGTACATAGCGCAGAGTCTAGATTTCATCCTCCTAGCCATCAGTGATTCCCACCCAAGTTTCTTTAACATACGGCTCACACTGCTCCTGGGATTAAAGTCACTGAGCACAAATCTAGCGGCCTTTCTTTGTACCATTTCCAACTCATTGATGAGCCCTACTTGATATGGATCCCAAACCGCCGAGGCATATTCCAGAATAGGTCTTACAAGTGACAAATAGCCTAATTCTTTAGCAGAGGTACTACTTCCTTTTAATACTCTCATTACAAAGTGCAGGGATTTGTAAGCTTTTGAAACTACACATCCTACATGACTACTCCATTTCATATCATTCCTTACGTGAACGCCCAAATATTTGCAAGAATATTCTTCTACACGTATTTCCGAGCCAATGTTATATTGAAAATCCTGCCTTCGCACTTCCCCTATTTTTAAGAGACTACAATTTCTTGTGTTTATTTTCATTTTATTTACAATCGCCCACTTATAGACCAGGATCAGGTCCTCTTGAAGCACTGCATTGTCTTGTGAGTCATGTATCTTTCGATATATTACACAATCATCCGCAAACAATCGACAGTCACTGCGAATACCATTTGGTAAGTCATTTATAAACGCCAAAAATGACAAAGTTCCGATTACGCTGCCCTCAGGGATACCCGACGTTACGGTAATTTCATCTGAGAATATGCCTTCGACTTTCACGTTCTGGGAACGACCCGTCAGAAATTTTTGGATCCATAAAATTACTCTTCTATCAATCTTCGTCGAAGCTAATTTATGGAGTAGCATGTCGTGCGGCACAACATCAAATGCCTTCGCAAAATCTATAACCACGGCGTCGACTGAAACTCCATGGTCTAACGATTCGCTAATGTCTTGAAAAAGTGTTAGCATCTGACTCTCGCATGAGTAACCTTTCCGAAATCCATGTTGCCTATCATTAAACCATGATAATGTTTCCCACTGTTCCCTCAAATAGTCGCAAATGAGATGCTCCATCTGTTTACAAACGATGGACGTAAGGCTAACCGGCCTGTAGTTGCCCAATTCAAGTCTGCTCCCTCCCTTAAATATTGGGACTACCGTAGCTCTTTTCCAGTTATCTGGGATTTGCGCATTGTTTATGGACACATTAAACATCACCTCCAAGTATCGTGCCACGGCCCTACCTCCTAGTTTAAGTACTTCACTAACAATATTATCAGGACCCTTTGATACATTGAAACGCAGTTTTTGTATTAGCTTTACAATTGCTGACTGGTTTATTTGGAACAGGGGAGCCCCTGATTCTTCGTTAAGGTCCAACACACAGCTATTGGATTTATTGAACACACTACCGTAAAATACATTTAATTCATTAGCAATGGCCTGTTTCTCAGTAATTAATTTACCGTCACCGGACATTATCATCGACAAATTATTTGAATTTCCCTTTCTTCTCCTAACATAACTGTAAATTTTTTTCCACCCATCACCTCCCGAACCAAGTAAACCTTGCATATAACTGTCATGAGCAGCCCTCTTTTTTAAGACGAGCTCTCTTGATAAGGACTTAAATTTCAACATATACTTGTCACTATCATGTCTTTTATTGTATAATTTCCTAATTTTCCGTTTTATACTCCTAATTTCTCGTGTGTAATACTCAGGATCTGGGTTTTGTTTCAGCAATTTAAATGGGACAAATTTATCAACAGCGCTATTTAAAATTTTCAAAAAGTTAGTCCACAGGATATTAATGTGATTTCCTTCCGATGCCCATCCTACAAATAGCTCATTCAAATACCCCTGAAACTTGCCCTGATCCGCCCTGCGATACTGCAATATGATCTTTTTTGCTACATCAGAGTCTAATTTTGTAATGTCGCCATATCTAATATTTAATTCAACCCCAGAATGGTCACTAATTCCTGGTACTTTCAGACAGTTAATATACAGCTCTACAGGCCTTACGAGATAAACATCTAAGGTATTATTGTCTCTAGTTGGGAAGTCAACTACTTGGGAAAATCCCCCCTCCCTTAAGAATTTATTTGCTGCGCTCTGAGCTTGACCACAGCTAGTTGACTCACCAGACCAGTCTACTTGGGGGAGGTTTAAATCTCCAGCAATTATTATGCACTTTTTCATAGCATTACCCGTACAAGTTTTATCATACAGTGTTTCGAGGAGAGAAAAGTTATCTTTCGGTGCTCTATACGCCCCTATCACCTGAAGAGGGAATTTATTTCCTTTATCCAAAATTTGTACACATAACATTTCATGATCCATATCAGCCCACTTTAAGAAACTAGCTATATTTTTGCGCACACAAATAAATAGCCCACCACCTCGCTTCCGCCGATCCCTTCTGTACATTTCGTAGGTCCCTTGAATTATTTCGCTACTATTTATGTCCTCATATAACCAAGATTCAGTTGCAATGACAGTGTCCGGAGAATACGCCTCTACAAGATTCCAAAATTCAATTAATTTATTTCCTAAACTCTGACAATTAACCTGCAGTAATCTTAGAGTCTTACCTCCGCAGCAAATATCTCTAAATAGCTCCTTCTGTTCCCGTCGGCTGGCAACCTCTGGCGATGTCCCCCAGAAGACGAAACAATGCATGAAAATCTTACAGTGTGTGCACAAAGTCCGTATACCCCTACTCATTATTATTTATTTCTATTGTCAGTACAAATACATTTGTACTTACATCTTAGGAATTCAAAACATCATATTTGTCCGTCCATGGTCTCTGCACAGCTGAAGAAATCAAGCGAACTCACCTCACGTCATGATCTGGGCCGGCATGATACTAACGCATCTGTTTGAACCATATTTTTTTTGATCGTTCTAATGACTGGCTCATCCCGCAGCTGCAAAATTTGTGAATCTTAAGCAGTGTTTGGTTTCAACACGATGGGGTGCCGGCTCACTTCGCAGTGGCTGTTCAACAAGGTCTGAACACAGTCTTTGGGAATCGTTGTTTCATATCACATGGAACACCATCATTCTGTGACTAAGCACTTGGTAATGCATTCTTAACGAGAGGTATGACACGTCAGCTGTTCGCTTATGTCAACGACTTGATTACTCTGACTCTCAAACTCTGGTCTATCATGCGAAATACGAGATTCATTTGGAGGCTTTTATATGATGGTCTACCAAATAAATGTACACTTGTATTATTTGCTGGGTAACTTTATTTTATTTTTAGTGGTGATCGAAATGACAGACTTCATCAAAGTCATCTGCCTGACTGGGTAATAGATGAGATTATTAATCTGTAAACTGAAGATGGTTCATACTTTGCATGGCATGAGCTTAGGCTTTCCTAAGTGTGTTGTCCATTTGTGACGATTGAGTCTGATAAGTGATTGCATTTATTGGTCTTGCTCAGTAGTAGAGGAAGGGCAGTTTTCTCATTTCATGAAAGTATTTCCAGACACTTCCCAGCATGGAAATTTAGCAAAATACTACACAAGACTGCTCCTCAAAGAAAATAAAAGAAGAAAAAACATTATTATTTAAAATAATTATTCTTGTTTTCGCATAAGGATGTAGCCGGTTTAAATAGTTTTGTTACACTGTAATGGCCAACTTGAGCTTAAGAATGTAGCGTATAGGCTACACGAGCACATCTCCAGGTCATGATACAAAAATAAATCTAGAAATTTGTTTATAGTTTTTTGTCACAGTACTGGTAACAATAGCAGGGATTGATTTTCAATTTTCCAGGATTCTCCGCCAAAAAATCTGTGAAACACCTTCCAGTGCCCTGGTCTGAATGAGAATACGAAGAAAGAAACTGAATTTGATTATCTCTACAATGGGATACATTCCACAGGTGCATTACCAATGCTCTGCCAACTGCTGTATTTTCAAATGTTTAATTTTATATTATAAATTAATTGTTCTATTTGAATAATAATTTGTCAAAGAAAACATTGTGTATGATTTGAACCTTGCTTCCTGAACTGCTGCAATCCTAACACCAACTGTTCCCAACAGAACCTGTAGGCATTCCTCCTAATTCACGAGGTTTGTGTTTTCCTCCTTTATGTCCTTATGAAGGTTGTGCAATTAGAAATTAGATTTTTCATACTACTGTGTGTGATAAGAATGGCAAGAATTCAGGTGAGAGTTATGTTATCCACATAATAATTCAATGTAGTTAGGAGCATTGAGTTATTGTGACTGCTATGCCCTAGGGCCAAATAGAGACGAAGGGATTAGGCTAGGTAGAATAATATTATATTGAATTTAAAAGAAGGCTAATAAATAACTTCATCTGAAGAAAACTGGAATAAATTCCATTAAGCGGTAAATATTGCTAAAATGTAGAATGTAGTTGTATTCTAGAATAAGGAGTTAGAAGCACATGGCCTATTGATACTTTCTTTCTACTAATTTGCAAACATGTAACTTATCATATAGACCTATCGTACGCAAAATTCATAGACTTATAAATTGACGGGCGTAAGGGATTCTGTGGGTAGTTCCATTGGCATGAGCTCTTCATCATTCCAGGTGCGACACATCAACATAATTCACACAAATCCCACTTCTTTCTGCTTAGTTTTTTATGTTAAAAGTATTAATGACCTTGTGGGCACTTGCTCTGGTTTCTTATAGATGGATGGCATTGCGATGGATCATGAAAGCGCCACTCTTTGACTTTCTCAGCTGCAGACACAGGAACAATGTGTTTGTTCTGGCTAAGACCCTAGCTGCTTTCAGATTAATAACACTAGAGTAAATCTGGCAAACAAGATTAGATCCATTCCCCCCCCCCCCCCCCCAAACTTCTGCTGCGTTACTGCCCAAAGAGTAGATTACTCATCCCATCCTTAGAGATTTTTCCTGTCTTTATTACATATATTTTCATAACAGCATAATTTTTCATGTGTGTTTACCTCCTCACAGTAACATATTCAAATAAATATAGAAACTAAGTCCAAACAAACCAATGCATTACGGGTAAGTTGCCTAATGGTTTAGCTTCATATATTTATCTTAATTTAAGTTCTGATACAGGTCATTTCGTAATGAATCGGAGAACTCTTTATTTCATTCCTACAAAAATTAACTAAAATGAATATTAATGTGGGCATGCAGCTTCATTTTTTTTTCGAAAGAGGTTAGGTGTGTGGGGTTGATGTGATCCGCTGGAATATTCGTTGAATACTATCAATACTATACACCAAAATAAAATAAAGTATTAATTAAAGCAATAGCAATAAAAAACTCAACTGAAGTGGATATTCATGTGCATCGACAGCGTAAATATTTTCGCAAGTGGAGTTAGGTGTATCAGGATGAAGTGTTCCGCAGGAAATGTCAATGAATAGGATTAATAAAACACCATAATACGAGAAAGTATGAGTTCAGGCAATATGGAACACAGGAAAGATTTAAAAAACTACGAACTAATTTTGATACAGAATGTTGTGAAATAAGTTGAAATAACGCGCCAATCGATTTACCCGTCACCTGGTGGTAGACTTTCGTACTATCAGGATGGCTATGAGATCGTGATTGATCGTGATCTTGAACTCTTAAAAAGCGTCATAACAAGGTACCTTACAGTATACCAATTTGAGCCTCGCTAGCCATGGGTTGTTATGCCTACGGTTGCGATTCCGTCGTAACCATGTTGGCGGGTTGTTATGAAGTGAAGTTACAGAATCGGGCTGATGGTGTGTTTACCTGAAACCATACATCCAGATATAAGTATTTGTTTTATTTGCGTAGAAACTAAGGAATAGATAATGAAATAGTTTTGCACAAGGTTCACTGACGAATGTCAGAGCTCCTGACTGTAAAATCATCTCAAATGTCCAACGAAGTAATGAGATGCCGTTGAAAATAACATAACCCCAAAACACTGTGGTGTTTTTACAAGCTTTGGATATTTATCCTGCTCATTGTATACTGCATTTACTGTAAGTCTCGTTATGTGGATTAATTTATACGCGCCTTTTATGTGGAAGTTATAACTCGCAGTCAAATATTTACCCTCTTGATTACATGACGGGCTGCGCTATTTGCCACTTAATGTCCTTAGAAGTAGCACGAGCACGGTGATGTGTACGTTACTTTGTAACATTGGGAACTTTGTTCATATATTTTTTTAATGTAGGTCGGCTTTGAGTGGCTTATAGCTTAGAAAATGCATATTAGAATTATTAAAAAATTACTAATAGCTGTCAATTGCTGAAACTTCTTAACATCACATATTTAAACTTTTTAAATAGGTTTCCTGATTCCCTCTTTTTGCGCAATGTTAACTATAATGTATTAGCACACTATCGACTCAGAAACTATATATTTGGCATTAATTTATTTCCTGTATTGCTATACTGATGGTCATCACGCACATTTTATTCTGTGTTTCTGGAGATACAGTATGGTACTGTATTATAATGTGTTTTATAATGTGTAGCTCGTTTCATTGTGTATTTACACTAAAAAGTGAACTGTATTACTTTGCTATTAAATTGAATACGACTTCCTCGCATTTTAGCGACTAGCATTCTTGTTTGCCGCCCCGGAGGTTCAGATTTGATTCTCGGCTAGGTTAAGAATTTTAATTCTGATCTGAAGGCTGGAACGGGATTTACTCAGTATCATCAGGCAAAACTGAGAAATGGTGGATACGATTCCTCCCTCGGCCATTGTGGAATAGGTTTTTATTGAATTCCTACTTCAACATTTACAAATGCTGGGATTGTTCCTAACTAAACCTGGCAAATATTGTTGTTGTATTATTTGAGGGGCTTCGACATAGTGGTCATTTAGTCATAACACTACTATTTCCTGAATGATAGATCCCGAAAGTAACTTTTAGGATTAATGACCTTACAATAGGAATGTCATTTCAATATTCCCTAACATTACGGCGAATATCAACACTTTATTTCAAGTTGGAGGATCCCGGAGGAATTAGTTTTAGAGTATATTACTTAAGAACGTCACTCGACTTCACTATGGGTATACCATATGTAGGAAATTACGTCATTGTATAGATATTCCATTAGTATGCTATAGTATAGAGAGGTGTAAACACTGAACTATGAATGAACTGACAGAAAGACAATTTCACTTATATAAAGATAGCTGTAACACCCGTTCCTTGCTCGTAAAGAATATGTTAGATTACAATCGGCTTGAATAAAATGTGCTTGATACGCTTACGTACATAATTAAATGTGATGGGTCTTCGCATAATCCGAGCAACATCACACGGAGATGACCATGGGCGGATCCTCATTAGAGGTTTAATTTTAGGCAGTTCCCCTTCACTATCACCTTTGTTTCATAGTCAATGCACAGGAGGAAATTTTTAATGACAGGTTTCCTTGTCGGTTGCCACTGCATACAAATGCATTTTACGTCAATTATTGGAGAAGACTAAATTTTAACTACCGATATTTCATGATAGGAATAATTGTTGAAGCCCAGTTGATGTTCCTTTTGAACGTCTCAACATTTTCTCTTCTGCATCGAAGTACATCGTCTCTGTTATGACATCAACAACAGTTTTTTCTTCTATGATACACTACACAATGATCAGTAGTAGGACGAACGTTAACTCTTTCACATAAATTGTCACTGTCAGAAACCCAATGGATTTCGTTTCCGACAATTGGTATAGCCACTCCTTACCGTCCATTGAGTTTTTCCCGCTATTTCCTTCTCGTCTACTCTGTATGATTTGTCACACGGCAGTTCCATTAGCAGGAAGAGTAAATTTGAACATTATATACCCACTTTTTACTCTTTTATTACAACCTTTCTTTACTTAACTCTAAGAAATCCGACGACTAGTTTGTGTTTGAGAGTAAGCAGAAGGGACACATCTGTCATACTGAAATGGACTTCTGCCTAGTGTCAATCAATTAGTTATTTCTACGCAGAATCCGAATATCCCTTCCTTTGAATCACATAATGAAAATTGAGACCAATATGAAGCCTTTATTGTAGGACTGATATTTGTTTGCCCATCATGGGAGAAAGGCTGCTCACATGATCAGAAATTTGATTCTACAGTATGGACACGTCTTATTCCAACGTTTCAGAAAAATCTATGTTACACGTTGTCCAAAATACTCTTTATTGAAAATAGAAATTTTTGAATTCGCGTATCTACTCACACTGGATATCATAAAAAAACACACGGACTAATTATACACAAGAGTAGTGTAAATGTTTAATATCTCCTTGTAATAATTTCCAGGTAATCTGGTGTAAGATGACGAGTTTTATTACCATCCTAATTTAATTGGACTCTGATATATTGACCGACTGAAAAGCAATTATATTACTCGTTCTGAAGAGGCAGAAAAAATAAATCTCCACCAAAATTAAATGTGTTAAACTTATTTGTCTCAAAGGAGACACCATCCCTGCGGAAAAGGTAGACTAGCTCAGTACTAGATAATTCAATAGGTTAATTCGCTCACTTGAAGTACAATGAAGTCATAGAATTAATTAATAGGCGAAGTAACTTGGTGAGGTCAGCTTAAACTTGAATCAAAGAATCCGTCACTCACAGTTATGAACAGCTAAAGAGAATAAGGTCATTTAGAAAATACACTATTCATTTCAGGATTAGGGAACGGCATGTTGTAAAAGACTAGCATGTTCAAAAGAATTGGGTGCAAATAATTTTTAAATGTTAGCCATTGAACTATAAAACAGAATTTAAACTTTCAGTATGAGGATGTGAAACCTGGACCACTGCCATATGCTTGGTAAATAATTTAAAAAAATCATTCCATTACATATTAAGAAATATTGTACCCTTCCATAAGGTCTTCCGGGGACCGCGTACAGTCCATACAGCTTAAATAGGATTACCATCCTAGGGTTTTCATGACGGATCTCGGTAACTTATACTATAAATGATATGCCGGGAATAAATTTTAAAGGAATAACAGATAATTTTATCATAAACAAACTACCTACTACAACAAGAAAAATAACACCCCCTTAATGGAAAATTAAGTTTTAAACCAAAACAAATCCACTGAAAACAAATAAAACAGCCGACCCGGAGTTCTAACCACGAACTCCAGCTGGCCATATGGCTAAACAGCCGGCTTGAATAAAATCAAGTCCACAACAAAAACAAGAATTAAATAAAATCCCAGGCTGAAATTAAAATCACGAACACTATGCAAAGACTTGCTCAAATGCCCAAACTGTCTCACTTGATGTGTTGCTCAATTCGAAGTACTCACTTTGTACTCAAATTGCACCCATTATATTCACTATGCACTCATTTTATGGTTATACAGTCTCGGTAGAAAGCCACATCCAAAACAGATGCCCAGCAACGATTTGTTGTCGGGTATTGGCTGGTATCGATTAAACATAATTTACACAAAAACATACATAAACACACAAACTCGTGACGTGCCCCTACCCTTTAGCATAATACAAAGAATGGCATGACTGATTCCTCAAATCTACACAACAAACTGCACGTGACACGCCAAATGTGGCCTACCCTTCTCAGGGTCCTACCTCTAATCTACACAAATGTGCATGCGAGTCATCTTACACTAGTACAACAACGAAATCGGACGCAGCTCGATACTAAGTTAATTCAAGATAACACAAACAAAAATGAAAAACCCAAGCAAACAAAATTAAACAAATATTTACAACACGTAGACTATTAATAAAAACATGTCACATAAACGGCTGGAGTAACCCACCGTAAACATTGCCTCTCAACAAGCAAGCCCTTACCATAACTTGGTAACGACACACATATCTTTAATAAACCAGGCTCTGAAATAACTTCACAAAATATTAACTTGGATATCTAAATCATCACAATGCCAAACATCGGCTAGGACCAGTGATTGCTGTACCTTAACTGACCAGTGGGCCTACAACAGCTGAGCTGGATCATTTGGAAGTGTACTTAACAAATTGCCCCATACGGGAGCTTCCATAGCCAACCTTCAAGACCGACGTTTACTACCTCAGGGGCTCATTAGACGCTCCCCGGCACTCAATTCACACAACAGAAACATAACTCGCTTGTATCAACTTCAGGGGTTCCTCACGAATTCCCCCTGGCATAAAGTCACACAGTGGTATGACCTCCACCTAATTTCCTGTATATTTACCTGTAGTATATTTCTCCCCCGTCAGTCCCTAAATTTACCGAACTTACCTGTCAAAACATCACTCCACTCTGAATTATGTTAATCATGTTACTTTACGTTAAACCAAACGTCGGTCATCTGACCCCAAATAAACTGAAAATAATGCATACAAATATCATCATAGAAATCCGCCGGTTATATTAAAGATTCGAATCCCTTCAGATCCCAGCCCTATCATTCTTAAATTACGTTACCAACATGGAGGCAATGTTCAACAAACAAACCCCCTTAGCTGTCCTCGTTACTCCACGCCACACTATATTTAATCGGCACGTCCACATGTATGTTTAGCGGTACGTTAAGCAAAATACAACAAATTTAAAAGAAGTCAAATATTTACAAAATTCGTTTTTCGCTGCCATACAATAATCCCGACTTAAACCTAAGTATACGAATTGTGGTACTCAACCGATTCCTGCTCTGTGGTTCGTCATCCTGGCGATGCCCTCCGGATGATTTAGTCCATAGCTGCCTTCTCGTACGTCAGCGTAGCCGAATCCATCTTCTACTTCTTATCGTTGGGTATCTTCTTACTCCATCGATGATGGAGGGAGGGAAACTGATGAATAATGATGTATTACTCTACCAATTAAAAGGACCACTGTTTTAATACAGTAGGCCTATTGAAGTTACTGGCACTTGACCTATTATAACCCTTCATGTGCCGGTAATTCAGGTACTCAATTCCCCGAAATAGTCACTGCGGCCCTACGCCACTCTGGTTAACTTAACCCACACAAACTTTTCCTACTACACGCCGATACTGTAATTACAATGTATGTATTACAAGGTTCGAACTGCACAGCACCTGTTTTGACGAAGTCTTTAAAAAGGAGGACTTGTGAAAATTTTACAACTTCATATCTCAAACGTCACAGGCTTCCGCGACATGCGCGCGATTCGTACTGGATGATTTGTTCATCTGTAACCGACCTTTAAAGGTATCTACGGCTTTCTCGCCCTGTAGTGAGGGTAATTTTTCCCAAATCCGTGGAAATCCACCTACAACTTCATGGGATATTTCACTTGATTTGCACTGTTCCACATGTCTCAATAATGACAATTTCATTTAGATTCGATTGTTCAATTAATTTTATATGGCTCCTAGTTCGCCGACCAATTTCCCTCGCAAAACTTTGATTACTGCCGAAATTGGCGTCCTCCTTCTCATAGGCTGCTCCATGTCCGACTCCCCCCAGTCAACCTCAAATCTTGTAATTTATAATATTAATTTATTATTAACCTTTATGACATTGCTGGAGAGCGCTTGAATTTTATATAACAATGGTCTCTTGCACAAATTTCTGGAATCACGGGGCGCTAATTAGTTTAGCTAGATGCGTGTCTTCCCTATCTCTGTCCTTCATTTCATCAATCTCTCTCTCTCATACTGTCGAGCTTGAATTTTAGAAAGTTCATCCCCTAGATACCTCCTCGTGGTCTGTCTTCTCAGGCTGGTCACTCACCCCTACTTCTGCCATCAGGGAGTGTACTTTTTGGGCTTGCTTCGTGCTGAATCTCTTTGAGATCCTCACGTTCATCGATGCCCGTTCCGCCAACATGGCGCCTGGCGGTTCATGGTGTGTTGCCCGCCAGTACAAAGACCATTGCTTTAATTTATAAACTGGAAACTGAATGCTTATTTCATATGCATTAAGGTTTCAATATATTTGGCTTACTTCACGATAACAGTGATTTCTTGTGTGGGTACGTTCAAAGAGAAGTATAAAATATCTTAATTGTAAGGGGATGTTCCAAAATTGGGAGAGGGTATTGGAACAAGAAACTACGTTTGTTTTGACCAAAAAACATTAACACTTCAAAATAGATGATGTGGACACATCAAGACCGTCAGAGGTTTCGAATGTAATGGTACAAAAAAGAATGAAATAACTATGTTCAAAGTCAGATTAAATTTCAAATGCAACAAAAGTAACACTCCTAGAACAAGAAGATACGGGATTGATGAGTTCAAAGTGAACAAAAAGTTTCTTGGGAGATATCAATTGGAGATCTCTGTTTAAGAATCCTCTGGTTGGGGTGAAATGTTCATGACGATTGTAACCAGTATTATTATGACCCCAGCCCCTCTATGATTGTTTGATTTAGGCTATTAATATTAATTTATTTCTTCACATAATTTCTATCAGTATTGTATCGTGTTGGTAAGATGTCCAATTGCATTGGTCCCTTTGCAGTAGGTGTAGTGTAATTATTTTACGAGGGGCGTTTTTTAAGTAATACCCGTTTTGATATTACGGCGTTGCAGCGCTGCAGTCGGCATTCCTTGTAAGTGCGCTGTGTACCTGCATCTATTGACAAGGCTGAGATGCCATTACGCCAACGGTCGCCCATGTGTGGGTGTGTTGACAAGCTTTTGAAATCGCACCGCCGATCACGAGTCCCGCCGACTCGTAGACAAGTGAGAGAACTCCCCTGTACGATATGTTGCCATTTAGCCACCACTGTCAGGCAAATTGCGTGCTTACCAGGAGAACTTCCTATGTTTAGGAGTTCTCCTGATCACATACGCAATTTATTCCGGCACTCGGTGTGGTCCTAGAGATTTTCTATGTTGACCTGTTGTAAATCCCTCTGGATCTCTGTCAGCCACTCCGTGCCACACTTACTCTGTGTTTTAACGTTGAGCAATTTCTTTGACGTTCTGAAGTTTCCCATCCTGTAAATGTATGTATAAAACTGTGCTCGACGATTTCTGATTACGTCCGTTATCGTGTAGATAGTTTGATAGAATTCATTTTGAGGTCTCTTTATCCAAATACAGTTATTATTATCTGCCCCATAAATCGTTCTGAGAATTTGTCGTTCCTGTTTTTCCATATCATTAATTTTGGAATGACCGTCAATCACCATTGTTTTGCTTGCGTAAGTTGCTTCCGGAAGAATCACCGTTGTATAGTGCCTTAATTTTGCGTCTAGCGAGATGCACTTCTTGTTGTAGTGAGCTCACGTTAGCTGGTAGGCCTTCTGTAGTTTGGTGATCCTTTGTTCATTGGCGATTCAGTTTAGTCCCAAGGACAAAATCATTTCACCAAGGGTTTTAAAATGGGGAACTTGAGTTATTATTATTATTATTATTATTATCTTACAGGTCATACTTTAATGCAGGGTAACATATAGATTTGTCTGACGATGGTATTCGCATGATTGGTATAATTCTGTTTTATGATATATTTTATATTCAACTTGTACAGTACCCAATTCAATTGTAAGGAAAATTTAGTCGGGCAGGTTAAAACTTGGGTTCGAAGAATGGTGCAACAGCCGTCAACAAGACGATATTTTGGGAGCTAGGGATTTCCCATGACTCACTTTGTAGGCTAAGACTCACAATGTTCAACAATCTGGCAACCCTAATGTCACAAGTTAGTAGCCAGGACAAGTGCGCATCGGTGATTGGATGGCATAGAAATTCAATTTAAGCGTGTAGAAGTCTGTGTAATTGGGAAAGAGCAGAGTGAGGGTTAACAGACTCTAACCCAAAGCTACGGTCAGCCGGATATCTATTTGTCGTGCAAGTGGTGGAAGAATAATATAGTGCCGGGAGTGTAAAATATGGTGTTATGTGCCAGCCAGGGACTTACTTTTATCTTCAGTGATCAGCCCATTTTCTCAGTCTTGACATTTCCTTTGTTCGGGAACACGCAGACCGACTCGACATTCTATGAAGTCAAGTGAAGGAAATTGCTTGATTGAGTGTCGAGTACGGCTTTTTAGCCGAGAAAAGTTACATTACTGGAGATACGGCTCTGTAGTTGGTGATACTAAGTTATTCTTGTGAGCAAAGACCGTACTTCGAGTGCGAGGCATTTCATCGTGTACTAGTTGGAAAGTACTTTTGAACCTGTGACATAGGTTCCCCATAAATTGCACTGATGTAGGGGAAATACTTGGCGATTCTCTTCCATCGTCTGGCACGCTGCGTGATAGGAAAGGAATCATAGGGTAATGTGTAAAATCATGCATTTCGGGAGGAAATACTTTTTAGTTAAATGCCAGTCCTTTATTTTCATTTCCACTTTATTAATATTTGGTTTTGAATTAAATTCATTGTCGTCAAATATCAGAATACAAACTTCATTGATATTTAGTGTAGCTTATTTCTTAGTTAGATACCTGAAGTTAGTTTTTCTATCGTTTTACGTTTCAGTGAGCCAGATCATTTCACGAATCTAGCACTCAACCGTAGATTAATAGCAGTTTTCATGAAGTTCCTAAGAAGTTCTTATTCATTTATTGATTATTTTTCTAATTTAATTGGAATTAAAAATGGTAGCATTGATTAGGTATTAAATTAAATCATTTCATATTTTGTAATTTTCAAGTTAGAATATTGACAAATGCTGAACGCACAATACTACTAGTCAAAGGATTAAACACCCCGGGGGAAATAATGAATGCGATGAAACCCTGAAAATAACGTGCTCCGGCCAGAAAAACATCGAAATATTTAGGAAATGGAGAAGACGCTGGGAAAAAAATCCTCAATAATGCTTTGCGCAAGTATAAAGAAAGGCAATTGGCATCGAAATAATACTTGAAGAAAAACATCATGAAAGTCTTTTGTGAATCATTCAAAGAAACGATCAAAGGACATTCAACTAGTGATCTATGTTACAGAGAGTAGTATCTATATTAACGATAAATATTCGGAACATATAAACAGCTATTTGCAAACAATCCTTAACTGGAAACTGTCGGATGAGGGTTTGGTCTTTGTAGAACCAAAAATTAATTAAGGATATTGCGCCTACCAGACAAGAGAGAAGGTGTTAATCAAGAAACTCGACAACAATAAGGCTCAAAAACGAATTTCATCAGTCCAGAGCTATTGCAGATTGCCAACGAAAATGTAGTGGAAATATCACAGAAAAAAAATTGACAATATGATGAACCCGCTGAGCTATGGTTCATGTGATATTTTTTATGACAGAACATTTATGATGGGATGTTGTACCTTTGAACACACCCAGGAAGCCACGTGGAGCTGAGAGCTCACACGATACTCTTTGAAGTAGCGTTGAATCGCACTTTTGACTTTGGTGAGAACTGCTAATTATTTATCTGAGGTCTTATTAATTAATTTTATTATTTCACAAGACTCAGAATATTCCATTTCGTCATGCTGCATTATTAAAACATTTTTGAGAATGTTATTTTAGCTTAAGGTAAGGTAATACCCTTGCAGATACGCAAATAGGAACGTAAGTAGTCGCTCAACGACTTCGGTTTGACCACCTACTTCCTTGAGACACCCAGTGACTTGCACTACGT
Source organism: Meconema thalassinum (assembly GCA_946902985.2). NCBI lineage: Eukaryota > Metazoa > Arthropoda > Insecta > Orthoptera > Tettigoniidae > Meconema > Meconema thalassinum. The sequence goes on from OX336389.2 coordinate 298,505,738, forward strand.
CTGGAGAATCCGCCCAGTAGAGGCGTGTAAGTGTATTTGTCCTGTAAGACATAGAATAATATCCGCTGTTAGCGTTGAATTGGTTATCAGGTGCCATCGTGCACTGGCATATTGTAAAATACTGGTATTTATGCACAGTGAGCCACTGAAACATATTGAAGATTTATTATTGGCAAGTATTAGTGAATTATATAATTTTACCAGAACACCACATTTTAGTACCCACGTGTTTGTGGAGGGCCAAATGCCTTGTGGAAAATATACAGGTAAATGTGTTGCAGCTACTTCAAATAAGTGTGATTATAATTGTGTAACATATTTGGATTGCCAGAGTGAAGTTTTTATTTCCAAAACGACGTACATTTTACCGATGCTGCATGATAGAAAAGTAGCGTCATCAGCACGTGCAGAGTCATAGAGCAGTGCTATCTCACGTATCTATTCACATCCACGAAATTAAGGCTGTGTTATCAATTACTATCAAAGCCTACAACACTTACGACGAACATTATATCTTTGTAAAGTGAAAGAATGAATTTCATAATTTATGTCACCATCAACGTGACCAGACTATTCCACACCACGTTTGAATCAGTCATCATGGGCAAATACCATCCTGGTATGAGGGTGATGTTTCTACGAGAACTAGCATGATGGTGGAGCTTGCAGAACCGAGGACGAGAAGGAAGGAATCCAAGATGCCATTTCCAGGCATATCCAGCATATTCACGGAGTTGTCGACAGGGACGAACCGAACCCTGGTCTTTGGAGGAGTCCAGATGGGAATCCTGATGAGGATAATACCGTTCCAGAGATCTAGATCCAGAGAGGAATTTGTACAACCCTGGTTATTGAATAGAGGGCTGAGTGATAGCTTCTCCATGTCGTGAGTTTTTGGACATCCCTTCTCTTTTTCTAGTTCTGGTGGTATATTAGATTTAATGAAGTTTGTGAATCAACCACACTCTGTGTCAGCCATTTTTCTAGGTAGGGATTGTATCTAGTTTAATTTAATGTCATTTATTTCAGTATAGTGAGACACCCTTGGGTCTAACATTTTGGTTAACCCTGGTGCAGCTTGATGAACGTCGTAGAACGTCAAAGCCTATCTTTTTCTAGATGTGACCGTAGTCATTCGAGGCTATTTTGTACAACCCTGATTGGGGTGATTTTTCAAGTCTTTGCTGACTTTAGTTATGACAATCAGATGTCATGGTTATTTCTTTAACTGCATTCTTTGCAGCCAGTTTTGATACACCCCTGACTTTCGTTAGAAAAGTCGTATCAGTTCGGCAATCGACTGTAATTGCCAGTTTTGTAAATGCATTATATCTTCATTTTGAATAAGCTCAGAAGCTATTCTTGGTCAAGTGTGAACCTAACGATTAGAAGGAATGTTTCGTTGCCTAGCATCGAACTCAGTTCCCAACGTATCATTAAGCAGATCCTTGTATGGAATCTGCGCCACAATTATCATTTTGCTTGTGTCATGTAAGACACGTTTTTATTTGATGTTGTACTACCAACTAGTGAATTGTATTTTTAAACCAAAGAGTTCCAGTAATTGTAAGATTACTATCATTTAGACGTCTTTGGTAGAAAGACGGAATTACATTATTCTATTCTGATTTATTGCGTGTTTTTATACACGGACTCTTTAGAGGTTCATAACCCATGGTAAAGTTTTTTATGAACAGGCCAGATGTATAGTTTTATTTTGATTAAATCGCCGGCCTTGAATAATGTGTGTTTTGTGTCGACCGAACGCAGGAATGTGGTAGCCTGCTGGTGACATAAACTGGTTTTGTAATCCAGTGCCCTTGAGAGCACGCTTCATTTGTTTGTGAGACAGAACGACTTTGACAAGAGACAGAATGCAATTGTATTCGCTCTTTCTTTCATTGAAACTTAGCTTATGTAACCCAGTTTTCAACCCTGTCTCAGATCACATGTTTTATAGATTGCTTTTTGTTAGTTGAGCGCACTTCTTGCGTGTACCGTTTTCACGTGTACAATTAGGTCAGGTTTTCTATAGTGAGTTGCAGGCGACCCTGTTAAATGCAGGAATTTATTGTATGAAGGTACTTGTGATTACCTTGTCCGGGAGGGTTCCCGTTGACTAGATGTTATTGGAAGGTAACTGTTGTGGGCAGGCCTATCCCAGAGTTATTAAATGCGAGCTTTGCGCCGCTGGTAACTTGTGTTATTGTGTGTCCGAGTTGTTATTGCTCGTTGATCTTATTCCGACTGTTGAGTCGAGGCTTTTTGGTGGAGAATGATCTCAGTGTAGACACTCCGTGCCCGAGCTATTGTCAGTATTATTCGCCATAAACCAACGATAAACCTAAACCGACATCTTAATAATAAAACGCATAACTTTGGTAAAACAAAAGCTAACTAATGAATTCTTTCCATCTAACTTTGTTCTGTTGCATTTTGGAACTGTAGACATAGCCGTGCAGTTGAAGGTAATTTCCTTGTGTGGAAATGACTAGGACAGTTGACACTTTTTTAGCGACCTGAAGCATGCGCGAACCTAGAGTTCGTAGCTTGTGGAGCTCAGGCCATGCGATGTCAGACGTGGTCTCAACTACGCATTCGTCACCGTGATTACACACATTAGATGACTATGGCTTACAAAGAGTAAACCAAGGTGGGTAGATTATTGGCTGAGGAATAACCTAACCACCAAGGGAAGATGATAAAGAAAAGGAGGTGGGTTTCGGACTGGAGAAAAAGGATAGAAAAATAGGAGGAGAGTCCCACAAAAGTTATGAATTTAACTTTAAATGCACTTAGAGGCGGTTGCCACTGCAAATCCGTTCTCTGATACCTAAAGTGGGTAAGAACCTGGTCGAAGCTAACGGGAACCGCAGCTAGGACTTGGGCGGTTTGCAAGGGAATGGCTTTAGCGTATTCCCTCTCAAGCATGCATATGCGTACTATGGGGAAGAGTGGTGGTCTGGCAAGAGTAACAGACTTATTGTAGATCTGTTCAAAGGAATTATTTATTGACCAATTAATTCGAAGAGTACAAATAATTTGCATCGATTTTGATATTTCCAGTTTTCGAAGTTGCAGAGTTATTACCAAGCGACCAAGTGCTTCCAAGCAGGATAATGATAAAGGAATTATGCCTTTGTGAATAAATTTGGTAAATGAACCAATAGTTGCATTTAGAAATGGCTAAGCTTTTACCCAGCCAGTAGCCGACTAAAAGTTTAGGCAAAGAGAAACACTTATCTTTTTGAAAACCAACCCTAAGTTTTTTTGGAGAAGATCTCCACAAGCAGGAAGCTGGCGTAGCGAGCTGTGCTTGCCTTACTGGCCAGTTAGAATTAGCTATTAAAGCTAAGAGAGACTTTACCGAGATGACTACTAAGAGTTCTTGCTCAAATGCAACGAGTGGTGAAAGCCCTATCAATAGATTTATTTGCGTTAACGAGGGCATGAACCTAGGAAGAGTCAGGGAAGACAGGATCTTGCCTAACCGTTGTACCAGAGAAATGATGAATCAAAAAAAGAAAGTTTAAGTTTATTTAACAATTCAAAGGAAGTTGATAACTTTAACAAATATGTATTTTCAATTTGGTTAACAATTTTGGGGTCACAGACCTCAGAAAACATTACATTTTTGCGCCAGGCAATTAACAATTTATTAGATTTCAAACCTTTATAAAATCCAAGCAAGGATTTAAAATAGCGAAGATAAAAATTTAAAATTTAAAGACAATTAAGGTGATTAAAGTTTAACAATAAATAGAGTACAAGGTGTGTACTATAAGAAATCTCTGCGTACCTATCTTAGAAAACGTTACAACTTCAAAATAACAAAAAAAAGAGAACAAGTAGAATTAAAGAGAAGTTCCTATAACTTCTTATATTTATACTGGATTACTTTTATGATAGCTATGCAAAATAGAGCAGGTCACTTACTGTGAAACCTGAAGAGAAAGGCAAAAGGAAGGTTCTAGACTTCCTATGTTCAAGTAGGAATCACGAGACAAATGGGGCAGTTTCCCTTTCGTGAGACCTAGAAATAACTCACTCATGAGTTGAAAGAATTGTTTTCCCTGGTTATAAGGGAGAAACAATGTAAGCTTCAACCGTGTATAAGACACGAGGTTATGCAGAAATTAATTAATGATAAACAAGCAAGATGGAAGGGCACTTCAAGAGAGTGATACCTCATTGAAAATGATCTAGAGTTACAATTTTATTAATATGGTTTGTTAGTAGAAGGTTTAGGAAAGATCAATTGGGATTTAGGATCAATGTTCATGGCTTTATTTAAGGTAAACGGACGATCGCGACGCGGTAGAAAAGTTGAACATGCACTAGTTATCACTATCGTCTGTTAAATGGATGAAAAGTTCACTGTAGTAACACGAAAGTTTATGGCAAAGAAAGTTATTGCAATGATGAAAAAGGACTGGTAGCACTAGATAGGCGAAAGTCTATTGCTTGAGAAAGTTTTGTATTACAATTAAATGCGTCATAGAAAATTAGCTATTGAGCTTTAATTCAGAAGGAAGATTCTTCAGTTTTCAATAGTATTCTCACAAGTGAGTGAAAAATACATGACGGCAAGACTTGTAGATAAAGTACAGGATCTGGAAGGTTCCAGAACGATCCTAATAGAAGAATGGAGCCAAAGTTAATCCAGCGGAGGAAGTAGCTTGGTATTTTATAGACAGCGGTTATTAGATAATATCCCACGTGGTGAGAAGATTTCTCATTTAAATAGCTTAAGAAAAGCTACTTTTTATTAAGGTTGGCTTAGACAGACAAAAGCCCAACATAGAAAATCCCGCGAAGGATGATTTTTGCCCCAAATAAGTAATCTCACACTGCCTATAAAATGATCATTGAAATATGTAGAATTAAAACCGATGAAGATGAGGTTAAAACCTTAAGTCTGTACTTATCTTTGTTGCATGGCGACTTACAAGTGAGACCCACTCAGCGAAGCGCGGAGGGTCCAAGGGAGGGAAAAGAGTGGGGGTAGGAGACAAAAGGAATACATATAAGCATGACCAATATTGTAAACTTAAATTCTCCTGAGGAAATGGTCTTCAAAGAGTGGATAGCAGGCGATACTAGCACAGCCTGGTGGATGAAAGAGTAGCTGGTGATGGCAACGAGAACTGGTGGCCAAATGGATAAGGAAGTCCTCTTGCACCAGGAAGAATTGAGGAGCTTCTGAGATTCGCTGCTAGATGACGCTAGGTGGGTCATGGAAGATATACATCTAGAACAGACTCACAAAGAACATAAGAGACATGACCAACAAAGAGAAAATAGACGACCACTGTTGGTGTTTGATAAAAAGGAAGAAATGAACAAGAAAAGAGCATTAAAATTTATATTCTCTCGTACCGTGTATTCCAAGAATACACCACAAGGTGTAGGCAGGAATGTAATAAAGATTTGTGTCTCTTTCATTACTTATTTATGATGTACAAGAGTGTAAATCCTACATGTTACCTTATTGTGTGCTGATAGCACGTAGTTATTAAGAATAATTAAATGTTTTTCATGGCTGTACACTTAGATTTGTTGTAATTGTTTTCTGTTACGGACGTCATCGCCGTAAATTTTGTTATTAACTGTTAGGACTTAGCTAGATGATTACCGTTAAATGTAAATGTGGAGATGGTATCATCCTAACTTAGATTTGTTTTGCTACCCTGTTAAATGTAAATTCTGATATTAGCTTAATCTTGTAACTTGAACTAGGGACTTGCGTCGTACCATTTTCCTAGTGTTGCTGTTGTTGCTTTATTATTATGAGTTAGATCTTTCGCGAGGGTTTTATGTAACTTCTCAGGTAGGGACCTGCTCTTTATTTTTCTTTTGTTTATTAGTTTGCGGACTAGCCGATCATAACCCTCCGAACTAGGCTAGGGGCTTGTGAATTTTAATAAATTTTCACGGTGTTTTACTTAAGTCTGGATGTTTAATTTCTCAGTCTAGTTTTAAGGTGAACCTTTCCTTAGGCAGTCTATGACCATCGTCACCATGTACCACGATCCCCGTGGACTACAGTGTCTCGTGCCGCTTAGCCTATTAGGAAGTTCACCTGATCCTCACGGTAATTTTATTCGACTTATGGGATGTTAGGAAAGTCATCGTGGTTGTTGACTGGACTAACGGTCTCAATATGTAAGACAGAAGAAGTGTCAAGTGATTGGTTGAAGTTCCTAATTCATGCCCTGCGTAATTAGGGAGCCATAACGAATAACATAAACTACAAAGGCTTTGCTGTTCTCTCCATCGCATACGAGTTCCTTTCAAGAGCTGTACAGAATACAATCAATAATTTAGACATTTAGCTGGGTAAAATGAGGCAGAATTCTTAAAAGGGTTTTCCTCTGCAGAACAAATATATATTCTTATATCTCTCATAAAATCCGTAAAAAATGAGAAACGATGAGAAAAGTCATGGCAGTTTAGACTGTGGAACTATCTATGATAGAGTAGATCGTGGATTACTGATCAATGCTCTGGACTTCGGAGTATATGACAAATCCCTCGCCATGCTCAGGCAGACCCTTAGAGGCACCTTCTCTCAATTTAAATTAATAGCTGAAATCTCGGGACAATTTGAGTTAATGGCAATCAGATCCGAGGCAACATGTCTGCCCTTCACCCATTTTGTTTAAAATTCATCCTTGAAAAATTCATTGGGGAATGGAGATGATAGATGGGAAGCAATCAGACTAGGAAAATGGAAAATTGGAATCACGTTTGACTGATTAGCAATTGCGGATGATGTCATACTCCTAACGTACGCAGCGAACCTGACTGAAGAAGTTCAACGTGTGACCACCAAAACTTGGTTAGTAATATACAGGGTGGACAACGTAAGTTGAGACTGCACGATATCTAAAAAACTAACCGTTGTTTAGGGAACGGTCTGGGATAAAATTTGCGTGATTTTAAAGGGGGGGGGGAGAGAGAGAACATGATATATGTTGTGGTATATTTGGAGAACGTTTGGATGGGAATTTAATGGCCACGTGACGTTCTTTAAATGGGAGCCAACATTTTTTATTTTGTTTCCTTGTTCCTCATACAAACCTTAACAACTTTTGTATAAAGAACTATGCATTTGTTCGCACACCAACGTACATAATAAGGTCAAGTATGAATGAATTACATGAATGCCCTGCTCGGGATGTTTTAAATAACAATTACCATGATCGTTGGATAGGTGCCCGGATATTTTCTTATGGGGTTACCTGAAAGATCGAGTGTACGGTGAAAACCCAACGACCTGGAAAACATAAAAGCGCGGATATGAAATGCTTGTGCCGTTATTGACAGAGACATGTTTTTACGGTCACATCAATCGTTCATTCACAGAGTTGGAAAATGAATTGAGGTGGAAGGCCGTCATTTTCAACATTTATTAGGCTAAGGTCCGATGCGTATGCAATAACTGGTATTACGTTGTGTACCTACCTGTCATCACTGTTGCATTGTCTACGCTAGGGATAGAAGCAAGTAAAATACTTATAAAATTAGTGTACGAAATGCTGTTTAGTTTAGTTTCGTGAAATTTATAACTGCCATGATAAAAAGAAGACTAGCCTCTTATGGACAAATTATAAGGATGAACTCGGAGTGACTGGTATACAAGAAAAGTGAAGACCCAACCTCCGTGTCTGAGGAAGATCCACAAAGAACTTAGAAGAGATATGGAAGAAGGAGAAATACAATTCAGGAAAGAGGGATTTTCAGGTAGAAAATTGAAGGAATGCGGGATGCAACAAAAAGTAAACGTTTCAATGCCACACAACATCTCGTTAAAGGAGCTATGCTGACTATGTATTGTACAAGTTGTCCGGGAGCGGACTATGATAATGCCGGGCACAGTTTCCGGTGAAACGTCGGGAGATAACATTCTGCCTGGACCTCGGCTTACAAGCCCGGACAACTTGTACAATTTTATGTACGCCAGCCGTGTTATATGGTTATTGTTGTTGTTGTTGTGGTTGTGGTTGTTTTTGTTAATTCGTTTTAGAGACTTGGGATATCTAAGTCATCAGAACCATTTACAAATTAAAGCAAGAGTTTATAGGTCATGTGGATTGTGTGCGCATGGTTCATAGATGGCCGTAACGATCAATAAATGGACGAATCATTATTATTATTATTATTATTATTACACCGACATCGGTGGCTAAGCTCGCTAAAGCGCAGCGTTAGGTCATGGGGCCAGGCTCTCTGCAGACTCGGTAGACGCGTGGGTTCGAGCCCACCGTCAGCCGTCCTTGGAATGGTTTTCCGTGGTTTCCCCATTTTCAACACCAGGCAAATGTTGGGACGGTACCTTCTGACAGGCCACGGCTGCTTCCTTCCATATCCTTGCCCAGTGTCATTCATCTTCATCCATTCCATCTCTCATCCTGGCACGCAGGTCACCCATGGGCGTCGACTAGAAAGACCTGCACTCAGCCTCTCAGGAGGTCACACGACAAAGAAGAAATTATTATTATTATTATTGTTAATGTTATTATTCAACTCTTATCACCTCGAATAGGGTTTGATATCAAATTCCCACTCAGCAGTTGACCTGATGATTAGGGATTCCCCATTATTGCCCGAGTAATAGTGGTGAAGATATTTTACAGCTCGTGAGAGAAAGGAATGCAACGAGAATAATGAGGGTGGTCTACAAAGGTTTAACATTTTGCCTTTCCTCTCTTTATCAGACAGAAAAAAAGACTTGATTTTAATTCACCCAGACGTAATTACACTTCATGGACGTGGAAATAGCGGAATAAGAACAGAATTAGGTAATTGAAAGCAACAAGGAAATCTTGTTGGAATTCAGGTAATTTGAAACAAAAGATTTGAAAAGTAAAGGTTGGTTGGAGTGGGGAGGAAGCCAATTACAAACCAACTACATCTGTTCTGTTGGTAATTACTATATTTTGAAACAAGAACATTGTACTTGCATCAAATTGTATATTTCATACAGAGTTGTCGAAGGGAAAACAATGCATAGCTGATGAAGCAATTTATGAAGTAGTTGTGCGTTTAGTGAAACTCAAATGCAAAAGATGATTTTAGTTATGCCAAGGAGAGAGCTAGCTGTACTCTACCAATTAATTCCTAATTGAGGAGCAAATTAGAGCCAATAATAATTCCTTGTTGTTGAATTATCACCCCTGGCCAGTACGCTCAATAGACCTGTTCCCCCATTGAGCACGTGTGGGATATGTTGCGACGGCGTCTGGCCTTGTCTGAATTGCAGGCAACATCTCGTGATCAATTGTGACAACAGGTAGAATTAGCGTGAATCACCCAGGAAGATATTCGACACGTCAATAATCGTCTCTATATACGTTTCCAGGACTGCGTTTTGACAAGAAGAAAAGAAGGAACGAAGCTCGTAGTTTAACGTGACCGTTAGTCTTGCGATCATTAGCCACGGGACCTCCGTTTTACGTGGAATCCGAACCACTGGAAATGGCATTTCACTTCGGGAATCCCACATGCATTGACCGGAAATTGAACCCGGTCCGCCTTTGTGAGAGGCATACAACTTGACCACTGCACCCACCACGCCCCTTATTGTGACAAGAGGAGGGAACTGAAGATACTGAATTATTTATTCAAGACAGTGTGTCCATATGTGTATTATGATTACGTGATTATGATTATACACTGTACAAACTGTATAATAGTTGAATACAGATGCATTCCTGTGGATATATTGTTTCAGGGTGTTCATTCATCATATTTCAACACTTTACTATCGAAGAATATAATTCGTATTACTTACTCGTATAATCCCATAGTAACAGCTGTTGTTTATCTACTGACTTTCAATTCATATACGAGTATTTAGATTTTTATTGAACTGAAATTGATTAAATTTGGTATGTCTGCCTTTAACAACTGCAATAATATACTAAGCACAGTGTGTTCATATATCGATAAGTCCACGTATATTTGGACATTTTTAAATAATATTGTGTTAAATTAATGTATTTTCTAATCGGTAATACAATACCTGAAAGTTACAATATAACAAATAAAAACATGTAAGGTTAGTAATGTCCCTTTAAATATCTTTAAACATCTAGGCCTATTTGGAATTTGTCATAACTTTTGGGATGGACACCATCACATTTCTTGCCAAACTTGTGGTCCGTAATCACAGAGCACATGTTATTGAAATATGGTTTGATTTTTAAACTAGTTGGTCGATGTATTAACCCTTCATTATCTTGGTATACGTGAAGTATCACACTTAGGTGATACTACAGGTTTCTAGGCTGTGCAAGATGTCGCGAGAAGTGTGAAGCATCATGTAGACACATTTTCCATCGGGAATGAGGCAGTTCAGCTGATTTCATAAGCATTGTTTACACTTGTATTAGCTAAAATTACGTAATTTACAATCTTTGATCTCAGCACTCTGTCCGCTCTTACGGTTCCTGTACGCTCGTGGCCAAAGCCTTTAATGTTTGATCACAATGTCACTGTTGTAAAGAACCTGTGTCTGAGAGACTGCAAGCTTATCGCTAAGAAACATAGACACTTTAGTAAAACACATGCTCTACTGAGGCCTGGCAATAGTCATAGAGGCTCCAGGGTATGGAATCCTACAGACGAGGTTTCCAAGAAGAATGTACGTGGTCCGGAACTTCCTTTAGAACGTGAGGCGCGCCTCCTTTGAACAAATTTTATGTCACTAGGTGCCAACTGAAGTACGGAGCAATTAACCCACACTCAGATTAGCATTGTTTGAAAATCTTGAGCCATGTCGAGGTTTGTTGAACTTTCTTGCAGTCCCGGGATCTGACAAGATTCTGAAAGTTCTACTTCTATCGAAAGTTGTAATTTACTTGTGACGGTAACTGAATATTCCCTCTAAAACCCTTATTCCTAGATATGAAAATATCACCAATGGTAACAGTCAACCTTCACCGCCAAAGAGATCATTTTGTCCACTGTACCCTGGAACATATGTTAATTTAGATAATCAATTAAAAACATAAACCTGTTTTGTCCAAATACAGTAAACCAACTCTGCTCCTCTCAGAAACAAGAAGACACTGGTATCTCCCATTTATTCAAATAGAAAGATAGCTATATAATGAACACAATTATTGTCAGAATGCCAAAAAAATGAGTCCGTAGGTGCATATACTGGTCCATATCACACATCTACATTGCATTACAAAGAGAAAACAGGGGAATGTTAACCATAGAAAAGGTAGCACATGAGTCTAGAATTAAATCATTTTATCATATTTTGCTATAAATGATTGACTCACTGTAGAAAATCTAATAAAATTACCCTAGTAATGCGTAATAATGATGAAGATTATGATTATGGCTATATTATTATTATTAATATTATTATTGTTATAAATTGTAACAATAATAATTATGTTCATCTTCAGTGAAATACAACCATTAGAAAATGTGTATTTGAGTTCTAATATTATCAGCGATAAAATGCAATAATGACTTGTGGAGGCTGGAAATAAAATATCAGAATATTGAAGAACGTTACGAGGGAAAACAATGCAAACTGAAACACCGGCTTATGTCTATATAACTTTTTCAGTGCCTGCAGCAAGATTCCTGGCCCATAAAGGAATATTTATTTTTAATACAGGCAAATGTTTGTGAACACACAATAAATAGATGTACTTAAGCATGGGTACACATGGACATCAGTCACTTATATTTACATGAAGATTTTTATACCAAGACCCTTAGTTTTCCGATTATTTTCCTTCATGCTTGTTTGTCGATTTCTGCTCCGGAAAACAGGTGATGGCGTTAGGGAACAAAGTCTATAATTAAGTCACACCAAATTGGAGCAGGTACTTGGGCTATCAATTTTCCCGATTGTAGCATGATGGAGTTATTGAACATATATCGAAGCCAATTAAGTGATTTCTCAGCTCCATTTGCTGTTTTCTGCAAGGGGAAACTTATTGTGGATGCGAATATTTCCCTGCATCGCACAGTATTCAGACTGATTTTGCTGAATGGTAGAGAAAACGTACTGGGTTCGGAATATTTCCCACATAAGGATATGGAAACACATTTGAAAGTAATGTGAAAAATTACCAGGAAAATAAGATAAGAGCAATGGCAGGACAGTACCGATTATGATGGGATAAATGGTAAATTAAGAATAAAGACGCTAGATATGGCTGATGACATTGTGTGGTTTGAAGCCATTTTTTCAGTGTTGCCTTAGTAGCTGATAATATGAGCCGGCTTTGAAACTACATATTTGTGATGAAATGTGAGAGGTGGTGGTGTCTGTATGAGATTATCAGATATTACCTTATATTATAAATAACATGTATATCGACAGTGAGAACAGCTTGGGCAGACATAGGAGGTGATCTCCACACTCAGTGACTAACGATTTATAAGCGAGAAATGTTGACGAAGGGTAGGCCAACATGCTACACACAAATGGGGATCATAAATGTGCCTCATATACTCACAGAGGATTCTAAACCTGATCAAATGGTGGAAGACACAATAGTCTATGAAGAAATTGAACAAATGGATATTTTATATTCTTGCAAAATATTGATCGGTGATATGAACATTACTTATTATTATTATTATTATTATTATTATTATTATTATTATTATTATTATTATTATTATTATATCTGCACACTATGACATCATTAAATACAATTTGTAATGATTAACGACCACAGTGATCAAGTAAATATTAATCTACGCTCTTTTCCCGTTTATGAAATTGCCATTGTTGGAGATAAATTATGAAACAAAGCACATTGCCCTCCTCTGGATCCAAACTAGAGACCCTAATTTTCCAGTAGAGTGGTCAAACAAGCTGATCTATAACGACAATCAACATTCCATGTGCTTTTCGCGGGTAGGCCACATCTGCATGATTCACTATGTCAAGGGGCGTGATGGCATAAATATCAGGCTGCTTGCGTCTCATTACGGTGGACCAAGTTTTATTTTAGATTAATTCAAACAAGATTTTCGATTTGAAATATTACACCCGGTAGTTAGGATTCCACGTAAATAAGAAGTCCTGTGGATTATGATCCTGCGATTAGTCACGCAAAACTACAGGATTACTTTCCAACATGCCATGGACTCAACGCTTTCTTGATTCGTTTTGTCATGGAATCCATCGTGTGCTTATTATTTCGTACGTAGGCTCATTAAACTGAGAAGAAATCCAATATTTTCAAGGTATTGTAAGTTATTTAGAAGCATTCAAATGAAAGAGTTGTTAGTCTGCGATATTGTGCCGTTTACTAAAAGCTAATGATGGAGGTAAATTATGAAATATTAGACATTGCTACCTCAAATGCTGGTCTGCCTTGGACGAATATTCTCTAGGAGACAAATAGGTTATTGAAATGACTATAATCTGAAATATACCACCTTGTGTTACCTTCCAAAGAAACTGTATCTTTTTGTGAGGTTAAATTTCAAAATGAACGGGGCAATAAAATTGCATCCAGCAAATACTTTAGGTTTTTGTCAAGTCTGTAGCGGGTTTCGCCTCGGTGCACCAAGACAGGTTCATCAGCTGCCACCTGGTCCACCTTGCCCGGACCATCGTTGGGGTAGACCGAGTATTTGTGAAAATTCAGTACTTAATTTTTGACCTAAATATTCCATTTAATTGAATGTTGGTTTAAATATCTGCATGTAATAATAAATACCCTGAAATGCTTTTTACTGTAGTCGTATTTGCTTGATGAAAGATTCAGTCCTTTCAAAAGTTATGAAAGTTAGCCTATGCTAAATAAAACCTAGTCTGAAAGGAGACCGAAAACTGGTTCGTCTCAACTCTGGGAGTTAACCAATTAATCGGGCAGAACCATCACATCATTCGCTGCCTACATGAGCCGAGCGGCGAGGAGCCAGTCCTCGGGTCTTTGTGCTAGAGAGTCGAGGAGTTCCGAAAGTGGAGCTTGCGCGCGACAATGGAATGTTGTCGTGTGCTGGGAGACTCGACATCATTCCAGCCACGTGGTCAACGCAAGCCAATTGAATGCCACGTTACATTGATGTAACTAATTAGCATAATGAGAATATCTAATTACCAGCGATATTTAAACTCTTCAGAACACCAGAGAACTTGTCAAATAATAAATAAGAATTATTGAGACATATTTGAAGCTAATTAAATGCATAATTACGGAATAAAGTATATTCGCTATAAACGCGCAATTAAGGGCAAGTATTTTATGAGGTGACGCTAACTTTTCATCGAAGTGGGAGAGACGCGAAATGATTCGAGGCTCTTATTACTCAAGTCTTCATTGGGAGTGGACGTGTCCACTGACTACGCTACAATTAGGGAGACAAAGCTATAATATTTTGAAACGACATTGAAGAAGAAGTTATAACTACAAATATTATACAAGCATCGAGTATTACGGCATATTCATCTGCGTAATTAATATCTACTATTTTTAACTGCAACTACGATATTGAAGAAAGTACATGAAATCTATTCGAAGCAACGCTTAAGGGTAATTGAACATTATTCTAAACATTCATCATCATGTCGACCGATCAGAAGTTGAGAAGGGAATGTATCATCTAGTCTACAGAGAGTGAGTGAGATGTTTCACTAAGATGCTACAGGGAGCACAAGCCATGACGACAACGAGAATGTTCGAAATGACATGCCGGGGGAGATAAACATCATGTCTCTCCTGCGCAAATCAAACATATATCTACAGAAGTCATTTCAATATACTACAACTATGGATACACCTATCTACTTGAAGGGCAGTAAAGAAGAAAGAAGAAAATCTAGTACGAGCGCGGCCAGGGGTATCCCGGTGCGATTCAAGAGAGAAAGGGTGATCCAATCTCACAATCAGCAGATTGGACGCGGAAACCACACTTTGATGATGGAGTTCGAATCCAGTTCCTGGCAGTTTGGCGACTTCAGGAGGAGATCCAGGAGGTTCCCGCACTACAACTATAAGCAGCGACGTTCCAGAAACAATCCGTTTCTGATGAACAACGAGGGAGATCCACTTCTAGTCAACTTTACCGCAGCACCAGGTAGACACAACACCAAATCAGTATCCCATATTGTAGAACTGTAGATACATGTGAGAATATCCGACAACTATGTTTATTGATGCCATTTTTCTCCGATTTAGATTTTTTAAATATTTTTGACTCTATATTTTTCATAGCAATGTCATGTAGAATTTTCATTCACGATTTTTATCGATATTTGACTTTTTGGAAGCGATTTCGACGATTTAGATTTGCTAATTGAAATGCAGAGCTTTGTACGATTTCGAATTTATTTGACGGAGATTTTATTGTTTCGATTTGATTGTTTCGTTTTTAATAACGAAGGATTTTTATTGGAAACTATGTTCCAAAAGTAATATTGTCAATGCAGTATATGTTTAGAATGCGATCGTTGATGATCACTTTTTAAGATCTAAATGAAGTTATAGTCTGAATAACATAATGTCAGATCTGGTTGTGAATAGTTATTTACGTGATTCCCAAATGTGAAAGTATGGATTTTTATTGTAAACGAATTAGCCAAAGAAAACAGAATAATCTTGTCATATGAGCAGAGGTAACTGCAGGTTACGCTAAGATATTATAAGGAATATCATGTTAAAGGAAACACTCGAGTGAAGTATACCAGCTGATAGAAGATTGCATTGAATATGTTATTGGAAAGAAAATCCACAGCCTGCTTCCAGTCTCCGACCGGGTCAGAAATGGAATGAATGAAGCCCCCATCTAGCGGCGAGGATATGAAATGTGCCGGCTGCCGAGGCCTGACGCACTCTTCTGGGGCAATGATTAAATGAATGACAGATGAAATGAAATGATAGTGGAGAGTGTTGCTGGAAGGAAATTTTGACAGGGAAACCCGGAGTACCCGGAGAAAAACCTGTCTGCCTCCGTTTTGTCCAGCACAGATCTCACATGGAATGACCGGGATTTGAACCACGGATCCAGCGGTGAGAGGCCGGCGTGCTGCCGCCTAAGCCACGGAGGCTTCGAATATGTTATTAATGAAGGAAAATAAGTGTTAATGAAGGAACAGTATTTTATTATATTACCTATTAGGATAGTACATTAAAGGAACCAGTATTTTTATTAAACTTGTATAAACTGCTGTAAGAATTTCGCAACATGAATTTATGTATTTTGAGAATACAATGATGCATTAATAAGGAAGGAAGTGTGAAGCATATCTAAGAAAGATATTTTATAATATTCCCGTATAGACGGAGGATTGCGTTGTATTTATGGCAATGGGCAACATTATGTGATTGTTTCATTATTGCTGAAGAGATATCTGTAGTGACAGATTTACGAAATTTATGGTATTTGAAGTAAGAATTGTAAAGATGCAGTAATATTGTAAAAGGATTATTAGAAGTTATCGATATAGGCGTTACAGTTGAAATTCCTTGAAACAAGTAGGACAGCTGATCCTTGCTGAAGTTGTATCTGATAGAAATTATGGGAGCAACGTTCTTTGTTAAAGCTGAAAGTAAACTGAGATCTATCTAAATGGTTCTAAGTAGACACTAATGTTAAAGGTAATTATTCGTCGAAAAAGGAAAGTTATATTTATTAAGTAATTTTATTTAAACGAGAGACCAGTGGATGTGA